>OY728147.1:268816249-270106683 GCA_963277665.1 Viscum album
CACCGCACCCCCCAATGCACACCCACCCTCCCCACCTGCACACTGCACATCCCCCCCCCCCCCACGTGCACACCCCCTCCCCCCACCCACTACACCCGCACCTGCAACCCCTCCCACTTGCACATCCCCCCCCACACTTGCACATCCCCCCTCCACCCACCCACTTGCACAACCCCCCCCCCCCCCCCCCCCACCTCACACCCAACATACTCTCCCCCACTACACACCCCCACTTGCACATCCCCCTTCACCCACTGCACATCCCCCCCCATCTGCACCCCCACCACCTGCACCCCCCCCCCCACTTGCACAACCCCCCTCCACCACCCCCATCAACACATCCCACCCCCTACATGTACATCCCCCCCTCCACCTCACCCCATAAGACTCCCCCTACACATCACCCCGACCAGCCTACCCCCACCTGAACAGCCCACCCCCACCTACACAGCCCCCCCCCCCACCCCACCATCACCTACACACCCCCCCCACCGGTGGGAAAAATATAATACCCCTACAACACTAATATTGTGTAAAAATACTAGATAAATTAGTGATGTTAGTTGTTTGAGAAGGTAAATTTATTGTATATGTGTAGGATGAAGTATTTGGAACATGCCAATTTCACATTCAACAACAACCAAAAACCCTAAATAATGAGATATTACATCGGATGAAAGAATAAACTAAACTTGGTTTATAAAAATCCAAAATAAATGTAGGCATAAGATGTAACTCCAACTCACCAACTTAAAGTTGAAACAACTAGGATGTATCATTAGAAGAGGAGGGGTCACTCGCTGGGAAGAGAGCACCGCTCTTGTAGGGAAAAAATCAGTTGATTGAATCTAGAAAGGGAAGTGGGGGATCAGGTTATTTGGAAAAAAAATTCCCAACAGTTTTAAAAAATCATTGGGAAACATCAACATATACCAACAGTTTTAAAAAATTGTTGGGAAACATCACTGTATCCAAATATATCCCAACGATTTAGATAAACCGTTGGTAAAAATCCTTATAACCCAATGGTTTGCACAAACCGTTGGGAAAGACTACACTAAATCAATATATTCCAACAGATTTCAAAAATCGTTGGAAAAAACTCTCTATCCCAACAGTTTAATCAAACCATTAGTAAAATGGCATTGGTATAACTATGAATTCCAGTAGTGAATTCCCAACCTTGAATAACTCATGAGAGGGGAAGAATCAGGAAGGTCTCTAGGGGTTTTGAGAACTCACCAGTGAGATTACAACACACCCAAATACATCTTAATAAGAGATAAAAAAGAGAAATGTGGGTTCAATCTTTGTTAATAATTCCCAAGTTCTACTGTATGAAACACGAGAAGAAGAACGGGGTTCTGGACATGAGACATGACCCCACTATGATATATCAAATAAAAAGAAAAGTAGATGGTGTGTTCATTAGATTTACATACAGTGTAGTAGACTTAACCAGTAACCATATTAAGTGGTCTACTAGGTCATCACACATCTATGTATTGGCTTTTACAAGGCCAGTACGCAGTTGTATGTGGCAATTGGGTACACAGTGTGTACTCAGAAATACATGGAATGTACATAGAAAAACCCAATTTCTTTCTTTTTCCTAAAAAAAATAAAATCAATACCCATACCTAAAAAGAAGATTTGTGTTCTTAAAATTTCCTACTTTTAGAGGTGGTAATGGAAAAAACAAATGACATAGGTTTGGGAGGCGATAGTTCACTGCACAAACGAAGAATGATTTTATAAATCTTTTCATAGAAGTGGATATGGTTATAGGTATTAACATTAACATAAAAACATCTCAATATATTAAATATAATTATTTTATTATGTAATAATGGTATAATAATAATTTAATGGGGTGGAGGAACACTACCACAAAACTAGGTTTTCGCAGTGTCACCCTTTAACAACGCTAAAAAAAGTGCTGATGAAGGGGTGCCTTTATCAGCACTGATAAAGGGCACTTTTAATAGCGCTAAAAAAAGAGATGTTAAAACTGACCTTTAATTAGTGCTTTTTTAGCACTGATAAAGGCACCCCCTTTATTAGCGCTTTTTTTAGTGCTGTTAAAGGGACCCACTTTATCAGCGTTTTTAGTAGCACTGATAAGGGGCTTTATCAATGCTTTTTTCTAGCACTGATAAAAGTGTATATTTCAAAAAAAATCATAAAAAATAATATATTGATATATAAGTATATTTATATTGATATAAATATAATATGTATTTTTTAAAATATGGTTTAGATAAGATAAATAGGCATTTACACTTAATATATAAGATGTTTAGTGAAATTGGATTATAAAATATTTAAAAAAATATTTTTAATTAATAAAATTATTATTATTACCGAGAAATAGTCATTTAATATCAATTTGAACATAAAAAAATCAAAATATTAATAAAATATCTAAAATAAGTTGAAAACGTAACTCAAATTTCAAATGCTCGTAACTTTTGATCCGAGTGTCCTTTTGAGCTCTACAACATATCAAATCGAAGCCTGCGATGAGCTCTACACATTATGATTAACATGTAATTTTTCTTCCATTTTTTACATTTTAATTTTTAAAATTTATTTCCGTCTTGATTTCAATTTTTCAATTTCTATTTATCTTTAAAAAACACGTTTGAAGGTAATTTATTAGTTAATTGAACTCATATTTCTTATATCATTTCTGAAATTTATTGTGACTAAAATACATGATTGTAAATTCACCGATGTGGTGTGGAATTTTTTAAAAGATATTAGAAATCATATTTTTTAAAATTTGAATTTTTTTATTGATTTAAAATATTAATACAAGTGTTATTTGAAAATTTTAAATACATATATCTTTTTTTGGGGGGGATTTGTATTTAAATTTTCATTTACTTAAATTTTTTGATGCTTCAACCGTGAAACGTGTTAATTGAAATTGTGTGCATGAATTTTACATTAATTGAATGATTTAATATGTTGACATGATTTAATTGTCAATTTCATGTTTTAAATGTTGGATTTTGTTTTGGGTGTTGGGCATTGTTGATTCGTGTAGCCAGTGATGATCCTTTGTGTGCACATATGTCTGCACATGTGTGTGAATGTTATATATATATATTTATTTATTTATAAACACACATAAAAAAGAATATTTTATAAATGCATTGAAAACTAATCTTATAAATATATATTAATATACGAATAAATATATTAATATATTAATATAACTATATATATATATTAATATACATATATATATATATATATTAATATATGGATATATATATATTAATATTACTATATATATAAATATATTAATATAACTATATATATATAAATATATATTAATATAACCAAATATATGCTAATATATATTAATATATAGATAAATATGTATATATTAATATAACTATATATATTTTAATATAACTATATATATATATTTTTTAAATGGTAAAGGGGATAATCCCCCGTTTATTGAACAAGAAAGAAAACTCATTTTGAAGGGAAGAATGAGGAACCCATTACAGAGACAGATGAAAAACATCTAGAAGAACAGGCCATGCGGCCAACCAGGATCCAAGAGTCAAAAGGAGATAAAAATAAAAACAAGATCAAGCCAGAAAGTCTCATCACCCCCCTAACCGAAAATGCAGCAGTAGAAACCACCAAGATGATGTGTCACCCCCTATGCGATGAAGTGTGTCATGCTGGAAACATAACCAAAGAAGAGCACTCCTCTAACTCATACTGAAATATGAGAGGAGGACTGGATGATAGGTGCCAGAACACCTATCTCTCTTTCGAGCCCCCCCCCCCCCCGACGGTGCAGATGAGAAACTCCCTGTACCATCAACCTGATGCACCACAACATTCGTCAGAGAACACCGTGCAGGTTTAGTCAGGGTACCCATCCATCCAAAAGAACAGAAGGTTGAATGATGGGTGTCAAGACACCCATCCCTCCATCAAGGTCTCCCACCGGACGCAATCTGCAACACAGAAAACGCCATCCAAATACAACTAGACCAACAACAAGCTCCCACCAGAAAATTTAATTCCTAATGACAATCCGATCCAGAAAAAGCAGAAATGGGAAATCCAAAGAAATGCAAGAGCAACAAAATCCCAAATCTGCCAAGTAAGAACTAAAACCTGATCCAAAGAGAGACTGAAAACAAAAACATCCAACCCAAAACGTTCAAGGTAGCAGCGGAGTCATCAAACCAGGTGAACCAGTAGTACATCCCAAGCAGGTAGTAACCAAAGAACCTTGGAAAGCAAAAGGAAATCGACAACCCCTAAAATCGAAATCCAAATCCTACCTCCAATCCATCAGAAGCTGCCGCTCGAAGGAGCCCAAGAAAAGCTCAGAGTCCTTCAGCACTGCGTAAAGAAGCATGACAACCATGGGGTCTCAGATCTGAAGACAGATCAGAAGGTAGGGATGAGTACCATTCCACGAAAGGAGGAATAATCCACCGCCCACAAGACCCAAAGTTCGAGAAACGAAATCTTTGAACTCTGCCGAGGAACCTAGGTGAGGGGAATGAAGCCATCATCCAAGGAAGAGGGGATGAAGTGCAAATGTGGCAGACCCGTCTGAATCAAGATGAATGCGACATAGCCGGTTTGAAGCTGGAGAATGAAGATGATGCCTTGAGGACCCGCAACAAACGTGGGATGAAGGAAGCTGGGTCAAGGCCGGAGAGGAAAACTGAGGCCATCAGGCACCGAAGGAGGAAGGTAGGTCCGCCGGGCAGAACCCTAGGTTTGCTTCAAGCTAGGGGAGTGCAGCGGCATCTTCGTTTAATCAACTATATTTATATATTAACATATGAGTAAATATAAATATATATATATATATATATTAATAAATGAAGAGAAATAAATATGATGGAGTGGTAATGGCTTAGGAGCACATGCAAGAGGTCCCGAGTTCGATTCCTGGGGTAGGTAGGTTACGCATGCAGGTGGGTAATAATGCCTAGCCCTGTTAAAGGGCCTGGGGGTGCTGTTTAAGGCTGGTGCGGTGGCTGGGGCGTGCAGGCTGCGGTGGGGGTGGGTCACTATTAAATCCCCTCCAAAATATTTTTTTTATTTTTTTTCTATTTTTTAACTTTTATGAGTGATTTTTTTAAGCGCTGATAAAAGACCTGTTTTATTAGTGCTTTTTTTAGCACTGATAAAAGGGGCCTTTATCAGTGCCTTTCTAAGCACTGATAAAAGGGACCCCTCTTATCTTTTCCTCAATTAAAAGCACTTTTTTTAGCACTGTTAATACCCTTTTCTAGCACTGATAAAGGCCATATTTGTATTAGTGGGATAAATAAAACAAAAAACGCTTATTGGTGAACGTTGCATATTCTTCGGGAATCCTTCTTATTTTGGCACTAAAATTCTTACTATGATATATTTTCATCCAAAATAAGGATTCTAGGGTAATTTAATGGAATTTGGGAAGTGATTTTGGATGGTATTTGTATAACTAAAACGGTTTGAAGGTATAAAGAATATAGAAAAGGGTTGGCCTTTTTTAAGTGGGGGAGAGGACAAACTTGGTATTTTTTAAAAGATTTGAGTGCTCCAACATTTTTCATATGTCAAAGGGGTCCAAAATGAGAAATTATAGAACTTTATTCGTTTTATTTTCCAAATATGGATATAAAATATTTTTTAGACAAGTTTTTAGGTTCTTTTTACCCTTATATGTTTAGTTTAACATTCTAGTAAACTCATTTTTACCTTAACCGCGGTAATTAATTTATACCACATTCACTATTGATTTTTGTAAAAAATTACATTAAAATTACTAGATAATATAAATTATTCTTATTCTAAATATGGATTACATTTTTCAAAATTCCATTCAAATAAGTGAAATTTTTTAATTTAAATCAATCCTGCAAAAGTAATGAGAAAGTGGGTTTTTAAAGAGAAAATGTTCAAAATTTTATAAAGTTTTTATATCCAATTTCAATATGAAAATGATTCCAATAACCTAAATTGGATTAATTGATATAAAATTGAAATAATTTTACTTTAAAACAAATTAAAAATATAATATAATATTATAAAACATTTAAACCAAAATACAATTTTCAATTAAAATTCAGTATTTTTCACTATTCATCGAAAAATGAAATATTTCAGAAAAATAACAAATATTAAACCTAAGATTATTTTAACATGATTATTTTAGAAAATAATTTTATTTTATAATTTTTTTATAAAATTTACAAAAATTAATTTTATTAACTTTCATGGAAAAAAATAAAAAGAAACGTTTTTGAGAAAATAGTATTTTTAAAACATATAAAGACATTCTTAAAAAATAATTATTTTTATATCAATATGTTTTATTTATATATAACCATTAAAAATAATATTAAAAAATTAATTATTACTATTCATACCACTAGGCTTAATTGCTAGGTTATAATGGTCATGTATGAATAATATTAATAATATATCATGGTTTTGTTAAAACTCAATATCAAATGCAATGTAAGATAACCCAATGTTTCATGTAGCACGAGATTGACTTGGTGTTTCATATATCATAATCTATCAATGAAAATTAATTTATTGAAAATAATAATAATTCATAAAAAATCAGGGTGTGACAGTGGGTCATCTATCTACTGAGTGGTACCCCTTGACAAACTAGGGTGTGGGTCCTCTATATATCTACTATGTGGTACCCCTCGACAGTCTAGGGGCTGGGTCCTCCTTGTATTGAGTGGTACCCCCTATAGGACTAGGTCATGGGTCCTCTATCTACTGAGGGGTACCCCCTGATGTACTAGGGTGTGGGTACTCTATCTACTAAGTGGTAGCCCTTGACAGACTAGGGCATGGATCCTCTATCTACCGAGTGGTACCACCTAATAGACAAGGTACTAGTGAAGGTTCCGGGTGCAGTGGAAGCGCGTGGGTGAATGTGCCCACTTGGCTTTTTGTCATTAGCAATGATCAATCTGGGATCAATACGATGATAAACGCCAGTCTCCACAGATCAAATCCCATAAAAAGACAAAGAAGATGGTTTGTCCCAGAACCACAAACAAGGATAGTTACAGGTTGATTATAATTAATTTAATTAATTATAAAGTAATACATTTTGGGTGTTCTTTCTTCGTTGATGTTCTCGATCACGTTGTCGATGTGATCCGTCGTTGCGTCACAGAAGCCAAGTGTAGACTCCCTCTAGCGGTGATCCACACATGTACCTTGTATATATGGACGTCGCCAAAGGATTCTCCGGGTGCTAGCGTGGAGAAGCCTTTTCTTGCGCTGTCTGCCTTAGATCATCTTGATCCGATGAAAGAGGATCTCTCTCGGTCTTGAGAGCGTTCTTGGAGGAAGATGTTCTTTCGACCTTGAAAGAATTCTCCAGAGATGTTGTGCACAACGATTCTCTTGTGTAGGAAAAGAGTTGGGGTCGTGAGGATATTTATAATCAAGTTTGAGTTTGTAGAGTTATGACAATAAATAAACGCGTTATGCATTTCATTTATTTCATTAACTCTTATTAAAAACCCCCATGTCGAATAATTAATTCCTTGACATGCACTCATGCTGATTATAGTAAATATCATTTAATAAAATGATATTATATCCTCAAAATCCCGACTGGAAAAACTACACGTCATGTAATAATAAATACATGGCATGTACTTGTTTTTCATTGAAAACTACACGGTGTGTACATTAAATTTACATGATGTGTATATCTTGTTTTCATTTATTCATTTCCTTGCCAAAATAAAACTACACAACATGTACATTTAATAATACATGGTGTGTACTTGTTTTATTTTATTTTTCCTCCATCATTTAAAATAACTTAGGCTTCCTTGAATAATTATTAAACCAGGTACGGGAATAATCTTTATTCAACTTGAGATACTTGGATACACTTAGTGTGTGACCCTCTAGGCCTCTTTCTCGTTGGCATTAGGTAGGCTTCCCTAAAGTCCAAGATTACTGTCTAGCAACGGGTCAAGGCACACAAGAGAAAGAAGTTGACGTCGCATTGACGTATCACCTCATATGAATGCTTAATGTGTAATTTAATCCCTTTGTCTCGATATATCATCAAGCAGGTTTCATGGCAGTGTCATAAACCTATATGCTTGATCTATCGTTCTTTGACTACCTGAAATAAACTCGTCGTTTACACCATGGCCATGGAATTTAATGCGACAGTTCTATTTCAATCAAAGGGATGAGATATCAACTTCCATAAATGGAAGGGACAAATCCTTCCTCGACTTATCCATTAACAACATGTCACTCAGGACACACCCAACATACCCTACTTCTGACCAACTGTTTGCGTGACGGTTTTCGTCAGTAAATCTAAGTGCGTGAGTCATGACATGAGTTAATGACAATCTTCCAGTCTAAGGACCATTACACATGCTCGCAGATAGCAATATCCGATGACACCAAGACATGCGGAATTACTACTGGCGGGTCTGTTCTCATAATCTCCCATCTTGGAGATTACCAAGTGCGAACTCCATGAGAGAGAGTCTCGTCTTCTTACGAGTACTCACACATGACGGTCTGTATACTATGTGTCCTATCATAGTATGTCATCCAACCGCAGAACTTTATTTAATAATATTGTTATAGCATTTCAAGGTTCTCATAATAGCGGGGATCTGCTATGACCTTATTAATGAAACAAATATTCCAGGACATTATTATATTATAGTCATGCAGAACAATGAACAATATATAAAAAGTGAACATTCATTTAATCAAAGTACTAAATAGTTGGTTCTGAGGACACCAACCCTTAAAAACTCCCACTTGGACTAGAGCCAAATGTCTATGATTTTTAGTCCGCTAGACCTCACATGATGATCATGTTTCTACTGAGTCAAGGCTTTAGTCAGTGGGTCCTCCATGTTGTCTTCCGTGGAAATACTGCTCATGGCAACTTCACCTCTCTGAGAAAAATCCCTCAAGAGATGATACTTCTGAAGTATGTGCTTTGTCCGCTGATGTGATCTTGGATCTTTTGCAAGTGCCACCGCTGCAGTATTATGACAATAGAGTTTGATAGGATCTTTACTGCTCGGTACAACATCTAGCTCTTGGAAAAAGCTTCGCATCCATACCGCTTCTTTAGCTGCCTCAGAAGATACGATATACTCGGACTCCATTGTAGAATCTGCCACCACACTTTGTTTTGAGCTCTTCCATCTCACAAAACCTCCATTCAAACTGAAGATGTATCCAGTCTGTGACTTCATGTCATCTTGATTAGTTTTGAAACTAGCATCTACATGTCCTCTGATGACTAGTTCCTCATCTCCTCCATAAACCAGGAATATATCCTTAGTATGCCTCAGATACTTAAGGATAGTTTTGACTGCCATCCAATGGCGGTCTCCTAGATCAGCTTGATATCTGCCTACCGCACTTAATGCATAAGCAACATCTAGCCTCGTACATAGCATAGCATACATGACTGAACCAATCACGAATGGGTAAGGGATCCTTGTCATCCTCTTTCTTTCCTCATGTGTCTGAGGACACATTTTCTTAGAAAGATGAATGCCATGTGACACTAGAAACAATCCCCTCTTGGACTGTTCCATAATAAATCTCTTCAGTATCTTGTCAATGTATGTACTTTGAATCAGGCCCAACATTCTCTTGGATCTATCATGATGGATCTTGATCCCAAGAATATATATCGTCTCGCCCAAGTCTTTCATGGAGAATCATTTATGCAGCCATGCCTTAACTGACTGTAAGATAGGTACTTCGTTTTCAATCAGCAATATGTCATCAACATATACTATTAGGAAAACGACTACACTTCCACTAAACCTTTTGTAGAAACAAGGTTCACATTAATTCTTAACAAAGCCAAATTATGTAACAGCTTCATCAAAACGAATTTTCCATGACCTTGATGCTTGATTTAATCCATAAATGGATTTCTACAACTTTCATACCTTGTTGGCATCCTTTGGAGTCAAAAACCCTTCAGGTTGTGTCATGTAGACATCTTCCTGGAGGTTCCCGTTAAGGAAAGTTGTTTTGACATCCATTTGCCAAATTTCATAGTCATGGTAAGAAGCAATGGCCAATAGGATTCTGATGGATTTAAGCATCACAACTGGTGAAAATGTTTCATCATAGTCAATTCCTTGACGTTGTCTAAAACCTTTTGCAACCAGTCATGCCTTATAGGTGCTAACTTTCCCCTCCATGTCCAGTTTTATCTTGAATACCCATTTATTACCAATAGGCTTTACATCAACTGGAGGATCTGCCAAAATCCAGACTTGGTTTTGGTACATGGAATCCATTTCAGAATTCATGGATTCATTCGTCTTGGCAACGTCTGTGCCTTCAACTGCTTCCTTGTAGGTAAGAGGATCATTATTATCAACCAATAATGATTCACCATCCTCGGTGACAAGAAAACCATATCGTTCTGGTTCTCTCACCTCTCTCGTGCTCCTACGCAGTTCTTGTGTCTCTGGAACAGATTGTTCTTCCACGGGGCTTTGTGGAATCTGTTTTTGTACCAACTCATGTGTATCTTGAGCCTCGACTTCATAAAAGTCTATCTTTATCCCACTATCTCTTTTGGAGATGTGCTCCCTCTCAAGGAATATGGCGTGTATTGCCACTATAACCTTTTTGTCTGAGGGGTTGTATAGGTAATATCCCCTTGTTTCCTTGGTATATCCTATAAAGATACACTTTCTACCTCGAGGCGTGAGTTTGTTACCTGAAGAGGCCTTAACAAATGCTTCGCTCCCCAACACATGTAAATTCGATAACATGGCTTTGCGTCCACTCCATAACTCGTATGGAATACCATTTATCAATTTAGTTGGTACTTGGTTTAGTATGTGCGCTACTATTTGTAATGCATATCCCCAAAAGGATAATGGAAGACTCGCATGACTCATCATTGATATCACCATGTCCAACAGGGTGTGGTTCCTCCTTTCACTTACACCATTCCACTGTGGTGTGTAAGGAGGAGTGAGTTAAGATAGAATCCCAAACTCCTGTGAGAAATCAATGAAGTCCTGATTAAGATATTGTCCTCCTCTGTCTGAGCGGAGTTTCTTAATCTTCTTACCAAGATGGTTCTCAACTTCATTCTTGTATTCTTTGAACCGATCAAAAGAATCTGACTTATACCTCATTAAATAGATATATCCATATCTACTAAAATCATCAGTAAAAGTTATGAAGTACGAGAACCCACCCCTTGCTTCAACTGGAAATGGTCCACACACATCTGTGTAAACTAATTCTAGAATCTCTTTAGCTCTTTCACCTTTCCCACTAAATGGGGCTTTGGCCATTTTTCCTTGTAGACACGCATGACATACACCAAGTGGTTTTAGTCCGAAAGAATCTAAATACCCATCTTGATGTAATTTTGTCAAACATTTCTCATTGACATGACCTAGCTGGTGATGCAAAAGTTGGGTGTGGTATGAGTCATGTGAATTAATTTTGTTATCGATTTCCATTACTTGGTTTGTGTAGTCTAACACATAAAGGTCGTTATATAAATGTTCCCAACCAAAACAAATGCTATCTTTATAAAAGTAGCAACATTCATTTCAAAACTTGAATATGAATCCATAAGTATCTAATATGGATACTGAAATAATGTTTTCAGTAACAGAAGGCACATAATAACAACCTTTAAAAACCAAGACCATCCCAGTATGCAATGTGATGTGGTAGTCTCCGACAGCTACAAGAGCGAGTCTGGCTCCGTTGACTGCTCGTAGATCAACCTCCCCTCGATCAATCTTCCTGAATCTACTTGGTTCCTATATTTGGATACAGATGTGATCACGACAAGAAGTATCTATTACCCAATTAGTAAAAACAGATAGATTGTATTCGATAACAAACTCACATGAAGCTTCCCCTTTCTTCCTTGGCTGGGTGTAGTTTTTATTCTAGTGGCCCTTCTTGCCACATGCAAAACAAACAGCATCTTGTTCCTTTGCCTCCCCTTTGATCTTCCTTTTCTTAGAAGGCCTTGAAGAAGATTTGGGCTTAAAGCTCTTCGCCTTACCTTTCCTTTTATTCAACATGAGGACAGAAGGATTTTCACGCTTCATGTCAGTGTCCACTTGGCGAATGAGGATGAGAAGATCAGACAAAGATTTCTCAATGTTGTTCATATTGAAGTTCACAACAAAGTTTGAGAAGCTCTGGGGGAGTGATGCAAGAATGAGATCAGTACCCAGTTCTTCGGGGAGTTTAAACCATAGAACCTCCAAGCGCTCAATGTAGCCAATGAGCTTGACTACATGAGGCCCAGTTGGGGCACCCTCTCCAAGCTTGCTCTGAAATAGAGCCTTGGAGATCTCAAACCTTTCCTGTCTTGCTCTCTCTTGGTATAGACCACAGAGATGTTCGAGCATGATATAGGCATCCATGTATTCATGAGACTTCATGAGCTCACTAGAAATTGATGATAGCATCAAACATTGAATGTTGAGTTCATCGTTCAAATGTTGATCATAGACTAGGAAATCTTCATCACTATCCCCTGGGGCAGGGGAATCAGGAAGTGAGGACTCCAGCACGTAAAACTTTCGTTCATGGCGTAGGATAACATGAAGGCGCCTAAACTATTCCTGAAAGTTACTGCCGGTGAGGATATTGTCTTTATCCAGAATTGATCGCAGAGAAAAATTGGTTGACGAGTTTGTCATACTGATTCTACAATTTAAAAGAGCAGATTTATTAGTACTTTCTTGATTACATTTTTATGTGAAATAATAAAAAATTTAATTCTCCCACTATTTTATCAATTCCCAATGGCCCTCACCATTGAACTGGAATGTCCAGTTGCTTTGACATTCTAGTGGAAAGGATCCATATTTTCCTTCGCATAACCCCAACAAGGGTTGGTCAAGCTATTTGAAGGTATTTAGGTAGGCAGGTCTTTGCCAAATGTGAGCTTATAGTTCCTTGATCTGTTGAGTGGACTCTCCAATCCTGAAATCCCGACTTGGATTTCCTCAACTCTTGCCTCCAATATTACATCAAGTCTATCAAGGGCTACTTCTCTTGATTTAACATTGTTAAGTCAACCCAAAACCTTTCATAAGGGCTTCCTTTATAAAAGTAAGTGTCCCAACAAGGGTTGGTCAAACACATAGTTTTATTGAGTCATGCCCTTAATCAAGTAACGGAAGGCTTGGTCTGACTTAATATGGTATTTGAGGGATTTTATTCTTTATGCGTATTTTTGCATTATCACATGCTTGTTAATATTAAGTGATGCTTGCTTAAATGATTAACCATGTTCCAATAATGTTTACGCGTAGTCCGGTTTTTATTTTATTCCATCTTTTCATGCTTGTTTCTATTTATTAATTATGTGATCGCGACAACACATACATAATAAATAAACCATGCAATCAGGCAGAAATAAAATAAGATGGCATGATCATGAGCTTCTATTTGGTTAGCTTATCTAGCAGTTTTGATAAGCTAACCCTGACCTAGGGAAAACACCTTGAACCTGATGGTTCGTGTTTTGCAGCTCCCACCTGTCCACCTTTGTATCTTCTTTCATCGGTTTTACATCGGCTTCGGGATTTGAACCGTCTCCTCTGGCTTGGGAGATCCTTCATTACAAGGGTTTACATTAATGAAACCATGGGCACGCAGGCCCTACATTTTATTGGAAGAAGGATCGCAGGCCAACAAATTTAAATTAAATAAATTTAAATGAAACCATACACATACAAAGGGTCTTTGGTCTAGATCATGATCATCCATAGTATGCAATGACATTTACGCATATTTAGAATTAAAATTCTTTTAATCGTTCTTTTATTTAAGATAAGACGTGCTCGAATTCAATTAATTATGATCTTATAATTAATCAATTCTTTATCTTAAATTCCTTTCTGAATTTCCTTGAGATTCTTCTCATCCATATTCCTTATATGGGTCTTTGGACATTGGAAGAAACCTGGTGAAATTACATTTTTGGAAAGTACACGGCGTGTAGTTTATAATTACACGACATGTATTTTTATTTTCACCCTTTATCCAAAGTACACGCTGGGGCTTTGGCGTGTTTTCTGTACTTTGGAAATTTTAGAGTACACAGCGTGTAGATGAATCATACACGGTGTGTACTTCCTTGTTATGCGGTAACCAGCCTGGCAATCCCGTGTATGCGGTACGCGACTTATCTTTGTACACGGTTTCACCTGGGTCGGAATGGACTACACGGCGTGTTGCTCCAACATACACACCGTGTATTCCAGTTTCCACGTGTCGTTCAATTCCGGTGAACATGACATGATTAAAACTTAGGTATAATCAATTCTCACGGCATGGTTTGATGGACCAGGGCCGGTTCGTTGAACCTAAGTACACGATGTGTAGTTTTAAGTACACGCTGTGTAATCCCGTGTTGTATAGACAGAAAGAGCGACTCCTCCAGATGAGTTTCTCATTTTTATTTTAATCAAAATTAAAATTAAAAGACCGTTTCTGTGATATGAATCCAGAAACGAAGGAGAAAGAACCGATCTCATTTATTCATATTTATAGAATGATTTATTAAGAATTGAATCAAATATAAATGCATAAATTTTCTACGAAAATTAAATAACTATAATCAATATTGTAACCTCGCTCTGATACCATTTGAAGGTTCCAGGCACAGCAGAAGTGTGTGGGTGAATGTGTCCACTTGGCTTTTTGTCATTAGCAATGATCAATCCGGGATCAATACGACAATAAACGCCAGTCTCCACGGATCGAATCATAGAAAAAGACAAAGAAGATGGTTTGTCCCAGAACCACAAACAAGGATCATTACAGGTTGATTATAATTAATTATAAAGAAATAACTTTTGGGTGTTCTTTCTTCGTTGATGTTCTCGATCACATTGTCGATGTGATCCGTCGTTGCGTCGCAGAAGCCAAGTGTAGACTCCCTTTAGCGGTGATCCACACGTGTACCTCGTATCTCTGGACATCGCCAAAGGATTCTCCAGGTGCTAGCGTGGAGAAGCCTTTTCTTGTGTTGTCCGCCTAAGATCATCTTGATCCGATGGAAGAGGATCTCTCTCGGTCTTGATAGTGTTCTTGGAGGAAGAGGTTCTTTTGACCTTGAAAGAATTCTCCAGAGATGTTGTGCACAATGATTCTCTTGTGTAGGAAAAGAGTTGGGGTTGTGAGGATATTTATAATCGAGTTTGAGGTTATAGACTTATGACAATAAATAAACACGTTACGCGTTTCATTTATTTAATTAACTCTTATTAAAGAACCCCCATGTTGAATAATTAATTCCTTGGCATGCGCTCACGCTGATTATAGTAAATATCATTTAATAAAACGATATTATATCCTCAAAATCCCGACTGGAAAAACTTCACGGCGTGTAATAATAAATACATGGCGTGTACTTGTTTTTCATTGAAAACTACACGGCGTGTATATCTTGTTTTCATTTATTCATTTCCTTTCCAAAATAAAACTACACGGCGTGTACATTTAATAATACACGGTGTGTACTTGTTTTATTTTATTTTTCCTCCATCATATAAAACAACTTAGGCTTCCTTGAATAATTATTAAACCACGTATGGGAATAATCTTTATTCAACTTGAGATACTTGGATACACTTAGTGTGTGACCCTCTAGGCCTCTTTCACGTTGGCATTAGGCAGGTTTGCCTAAAGTCCAAGATTACTGTCTAGCAACGGGTCAAGGCACCCAAGAGAAAGAAGTTGACGCTACATTGACGTATCACCTCATATGAAATCTTACTGTATAATTTAATCCCTTTGTCTCGATATCTCATCAAGTAGGTTTCATGGCAGTGTCATAAACCTATATGCTTGATCTGTCGTTCTTTGACTACCTGAAATAAACTCGTCATTTACACCATGGCCATGGAATTTAATGCGACAGTTTTATTTCAATAAAAGGGCCGAGATATCAACTTCCATAAATGGAATGGACAAATCCTTCCTTGAATTATCCATTAACAACATGTCACTCATGACGCACCCAACGCACCCTACTTCCCGCCAACTGTTTGCATGACGGTTTTAGTCAGTAAATCTAAGTGCGCGAGTCATGACATGAGTTAATGATAATCTTTTAGTCTAAGGACCATTACACACACTCACAGATAGTAATATTCGATGACACCAAGACATGCGGAATTACTACTGGTGGGTATGTTCTCATAATCTCCCATCTTGGAGATTACCAAGTGCGAACTCCATGAGATAGAGTCTCATCTTCTTATGAGTACTCACACATGACGGTCTGTATACTATGTGTCCTATCATAGTATATCATCCAACTGCAGAACTTTATTTAAGAATATTTTTATAGAATTTCAAGGTTCTCATCATAGTGGGGATCTACTATGACCTTATTAATGCAACAAATATTCCAGGACGTTATTATATTATATTTATGTAGAATAATGAACAATATATAATAAGTGAACATTCAGTAATAAAAGTACAAAACAGTTGGTTCTGAGGACACCAACCCTTACAAGTGGGTACTATATTTACTAATTGTTACCCCCTGAAGAACTATTAAGTGGTCCTCTATGTACTAAGTGACCCCCCACCCAACGAACTAGGGTGTGGTTCCTCTATCCATGGAGACAGTACTCCCCTATCGTACTAGGGAACAGGTCATCCATGCAACTTCTTCATATAGATGTGTGAGATGATGGGCATAAATGATTGATGTTTGGAGCTACAGGCAGACTCATTATTCTTAGCTTGGATTTAGAGATGGAGATCCCCTTTTTCTCTTGTTTGGGTTTCTTATTGATCATATGTGGGTTTTTCATTATGGTTGTTATCTCATATACTGATTGACATATATTTGTTATGATGAGATGTATACTTCTATCGTGTCTTCTATTTCTCCCTATTTTGTTTTATTTGAATCCTACTTTATTTATATATATATATACACTCAACCCTATATATGATTTTACCACACATTCCATTTCTTATAGAGATGATTGGTTGCATGAATATATGTACTTTGTAAAAGGCCTCCCATTTTAGTTATGAATTTTAGTGCTTGTCTTCAGCCCCTGGCCTATGGAGGTGGGCTTGGGGTAGTTTTTTCTCAACCTTTCTCCATCCAGGTAGGACCTAGTGGGTCAGGTCGTGATATATTTGAATCATAGTTGGTTCAAACTCAGGATGGTGTTTGTAATTTTTCCCCTTATGAGGTATGGTTAGTACTTAGGGAAACAATAATAAAGTGTATTGAGTAAAAATTTCATGCCAGGGAACCAAGTACTGGTCCAATGGCTGAAATATCCATATAATAGGACCCTAATTACTTTATTATTAACTTGGTATACTGATACATTGATTTCAGTGATCAATGATACATGCATAATATAAGATTGAGTCCTTTTATTGTCCTTTATTCAGTTCCCCATATATGTTCTTTGATCGTGGTATGTCTTGATAACTTTAAAGATGATTCCACAATGATAGCCATCTATAATTTCAAGACAGCGTCATGGTGATGACTAGTTGAGCGATGAGACCACCATTCATGGACCACCCATAAGGTTTTATCTCTGATAGGGAACTAAGAAGTTCTATCACTTATTGATAAGTGCATGGATCCTTCTATGGATCAAGAATATGATCATTCATGTGTGGATCATTCGATAGCTCCATAAGGTCATGAAGATGGTACACATAGGCTTAGTTCCTTACATGATTTCTAGAAATACTACTTTGGTTCTTTTATGATAAATACCATCAGACATTAATGGTTTTACTCGAGGTAGTGGTCTATTTTTTTAGTTTGTGTGGACCCTGATTGATCATATGGTTGCATTGGAGACCAGGCTTCTCCATGGAGTAGATTTTGGCTCTAAAGTTACCAAAAGATGAGGAACCTGTGTTGAGTACACATCACATGTTTCAGATATAGAGGCCACCTAGGCATCATGGTGAGCTAGAATCCCCCTTATCATGGGGTATAGGATTGGTATGAGCATGTGGTAAAAATATCCCACTTTATTAGGACCCCTCTTGATGGTGGTCATGGTAACAAGACTTATCTAGTGTGATTCAATGTGTTAGTAGAACCTTTTATTGGTGATGTTATAAATGGATTCATACATGAAATAAATAGAGACACTCCCCCTATTTATATGTTTTCTTGTGATGCGATTCAAAATATTGAGGGTGAGTTAGTGCCACCCGAAGTGGTTATTTTCAAGGTGTGGCGAATGAGTTCCTTTGACTATTGTGTTTAAGGTTGTTTTTATGTAATAAGGTGTCAGACAAATCCCTAGTGGTAGGGAGTATGTAGGTAAGGTGATTGATATATTCAGGTAGTAGGAGCTTATAGATGAGTGGATTTGACTCTGGGTCAGGGTATGACATGTGTCTCCACTACTCCACCTGTAGTTATAACATAGAGTAGTAATCCACATTTCCATGGACATAGAACATGTTTAAGACCTAGAGATACTAATGGGGACCTTTTTTCTTGACCCTTGTACTGGAGGATCCTATAGAAAGTAATTGTGATCATCCATTTATGCTGAAAGTGTGACTTGATTATGCAAGTGGCAAGAGAGCCTCACATTAAATCTTTCCATTGTGGCAGTACTACCCTATGATGTTTTCCTCAGTATGGGCTGGTCTTTTACTATCCATTCTCAGATTATTTCTACATGTGAGGGTAGTAGTGCTTTAAATTTTTTGATATTGAGTTTTCCTACTTTGATAAGGAGTGAGCCCCGATCATGTTGGGATGGGATCATTCGTGGAAGGTGATCACCACTTCTTTGTCAGTTGGATAGTACTACCCTTGGAGAAGTAGAGGCTATGAGCTTTCAGTTTTTTATGATGGTGGAGGATCATGGGGGAATCCTTATTTTTTATATGTTAGGTTTACCTCACTATATAGAGTTTTTTTCTATATAGACTTACATGAGAGATGACCTCATATTGATGATAGCATATCGGATGACCTTGTGTAGCTATGAGAGATGGAGTTGGGTTTGGAGGATTCTATAGAGTATAGGATTCATAAGACACAGTGTGTTTTTATTTTCAACCATGTCTTGTTTACCTAAAGGAAGATGAGAGCTTATGGTCAATTGTGCATCAGAATAACCCAATCTAGGTGACTATCTGGGAGGAGTATCCACCTCCAATAATTGATGACCTCTTCACCCAGTGTTTGGAGGTAAAGTGGATCTTGTATTTTGACCACAAGATGGATTATCACTAGCTCCATGTTAGAGAGGTGGATATACTGATAAGGGATTCCTAGATCCACTAATGTTTCTTTGAGTTATTGGTGATACCCTTTGGAATGTTGAGCACCCCAGTAGAGTTCACAAGACTTATGAGTCATATCCTTAACCATTCTTGGGTCTGTTCATGATAGTATTTTTCAATATACCCTCTCTTCCTCTGTGTTATAGTTGGAGCATGAAGGACACAAAAGGTTGGTGCTAGTGATGGTTCTGGAATGGGTTCATTTCATCCAATGGTGGATAAGGACTACTTGGAAAATGTTAGGAGTCCTTTTTAGACTGATGATAGTGGCCTTTGGTGTTCAGTGAGGAGATCATATATTCTGAGATATCTCTCCATGTCGAGGATCATAGAGATTTGGAAAATATGGTATGCTATCTCTAAGGATCTTAGGCCATTTTTCTAGTTACTACATCAAGTGAGAAAGGTGTTGTACCACTTGACCTTGGGAATAAAGTTAGATTCGGTGCTTAGTTTTCTTCACATGTCATTTTCGAGGAGGTATGTGCTTGAATCATTTTATGATACCGGCCTGGGTAGGCTAGGCTGTGAGAGTAGAGTTTCCTTTTTCAAGGATCCAATGACATTGAGAACTGGCATATAACGACCCTTTTTGGGAAGTTGTTTTCCTTGGGTGTGTGTTTTTTAGTAGCATAGGAAACCATCAGGGGAGATCAAGGGAGTGGGAGAGCCGGATGTAGGCTCAGTATCCCAATTTTTTTTTATTAGTTTGTGATTTTTGAGGATTAAAGGCTTTGAAGAAGGTAATAATTTAGAGAATCTATTTTTTCCTTATAAGTTTTTTTAATATTTCTAGGAATATTTTTTGGAGCCAGGTAGAGATAGGGTGCATGATTCTGAGCCATGATGAGATGAGAACTAGTTTTATAAAAATATTTTATATATTTTATATCATATGCATGCAGATATTCAGGAATTATAGAATATCTCTTGAACAATGTCTCGTATCATAAATTTGTGATGAATATTGAATATGGAGTGTGGGGTTTACCCTAGTTGTGACCTAAAGTTGTTCGACGTTGAAAGTTCAGATGAGGAAACCGTTGGTGGGTGCGTTAAATAAAAATAAATGAGTAATTAATTTATTTTAATTTAAATAACCTAAATATAATCCTATATAAATACCCTCTTATGATGGTTTTACAAGGTTTAGATGCATAACTTGTGCTATATAAAAGAGGAGGAGGATAGAATTCTTTGTTGGTAGATCAGTATCGGAGAAAAACAGAAGGTCAAATCAAGGATAATCATGGGATGAATGAAAAATGTATCAGGATCATCATCTTAATCTCTATCAGATGTTTTCTTCACTAATGATCAATCCATAATCAAGCCAGGGCTCAAATTTTTTATTTTTCTCCCACTTGATTAAAATATTGAGCATGGATATTATCTGCTTTCGATCCATGATAATTTTTCTTCACATGATCCCTGTAATTTATTGATTATATTGATCTATTGTAATTATTCCCTTGTTGCACATGTTGTCACCCTATTTATAAAATTTTTTTGTCCAAGAATTCTTGACCAATGATGGTTCACATAGTTCTTGTAATTTTCCCCTCACTGTTCATTGTGATCTTCACCTTTTTTTAATGGGGTTGTTGTTTGACATTTCCAGGGTGGGTTCAAGTTTGATCGATCCCCCAGATTCATTACAGTAGCATGAACAACACATGGATCGATAGTTTTTTGATTTATAGATGAATGAGAAGTATGGTGTTTTATGAATTGACTGGATCGGTAATGAGGCATAATTGGGGATTTTATTGAGGTGTAATGAGAATGATGAGTGATTAGTGGAGGTTCGAGATCAGAATGGTGATCCTCATTTTCCTGATTGACACATGGTGATGACATGTGGTATTACATGATTGATTGAGGTGGGCGTTCAGGGAAATTTGGTTTCTACATATGAGGATTTGTGTTATTATTATTATTATTATTTTTAATAATAAAAATTTTGGTATGATTATTATATGTCAAAATAATATTGTTGAATTAAATATTGAAGATACAACACCTTGGAGAGGAGATGGGCACATGAACTGGTTAATGAAGGGGGAAGATCCAGCATGATACCAATTTGTATTTATTAATATATTATTTCAATATATTTAATTAATTAAATTGTTATGGAGGGGAGAGAATGTGGGTGGGGCATTATGTGGCGTGAATAATTCCCCCCCCCCAAATGAATATTTCTCCCCCCAAACCCCATTATTATATTTTATTATAATAATAATCATAAAATTATTATTATAATTATCATTATTGTTTTTGTTATCAATATATGTTTTAAATGTAAATTTTATCTGAGATGTCAGATTGACAAATAGTCTACGACAGTGTGACCCAGGAATTGAGATGGTCAATTCAAGACCAATGTTGGATACTTAATTTGAGGCCTTGTATTGGATCCATGAATAATCCAATAACAATATTATTATTGTTGTTGTTGTTTTTGTTGTTGTGGAATCTAGTATCTTTCCTAATTTTTTCATATGATATCAGTTTGATGAACCACCTATGAAATCACAAGCCTGAAATTGAGGCAAATGTTTTAAGAAAAATATCAGGGATTTAATTTGGACTCGTGGCTCAGGCCCATGAAACGTCATTCAAGTGTGATGTGGTGAAATGAGTTTTTTCTCCTAGGGTCCAATTTAGGCAAGTTAATAGCCTATATAGGGTGTTTTTTCATGAGGATTATAGTGGTTTGTTCTGTTTGGGAATTCATTGCCATTTTTATGACATATCAGTGGTTTGAATTTTAGTTTTTTGGACCAATGACAATCCTAATGTGTTCGTCATGCTGTTGGCTGAGACACATCATATAGTACTATTACATGACATGTAGTAATACATGGACTTAAATTCATGTGATGGAAAGGAACCAACTAGGAAGGGGAGAGGAGTCACACACCATGTGGACCCCTTATATACCATGTACTTCTTGAGAATCTTCTACCACTCTTATCTCCTTCATTTTAACTCAAATTTTGGTCTGTGAGTAACCAATCCAATGTTCTTTCCATGTAGAACATGATGATGGACTTTATAGTGGATTTTGAGATATGATAAGAGGTGTTCTGAGTATGGAACTTTTGTAGGAAGTTTTTGACAATGAGAGTGATTATGTAGGATCATTAGAGAGTGTTACCCCCTGACAGACTAGGGTGTGGGTCATCTATCCATCTACAGAGTGGTACTCCCCTAATAGACTAGGGAATGGGTCCTCTATCTATTGAGTGGTACCTCATGAAAGAATATAGAAACAGTCCTCTATCTATTTAATATGTAGAACCCCCTAGATAACTAGTGTGAGGTCCCTCCATCTACCGAGTCGTACCCCCTAGTGGACTAGGGATTGGGTCCTCTATTTACTGAGTGGTACCCCCTAGTAGACTAGGGTGTGGTTCATCTATCTAACAAGTGGTACCCCTTGATGGAATCAGGTGTGGACCCCCTATCTACTGAGTTTTACCCCTTGAAGGACTAGTTAATGGGTTCTATATCTATTGAGTGGTGCACCCTAATGGACTAGAGCATGGGTCCTTTATCCATGGAGACAGTACTTCCCTGCCACACCAGGGAATGAGTACTCTATAAAAATTCTTCTTACAGACACATGAGACATTGGGCATTGATGATTTACCTTGGGAGTTTTAGGAAGACTCGTTTTTCTTTACTGGGATGTGGAGAATTAGATCCACTTTCTCTCTCATTTGGTTTTCTTTTTAGTATTATCTAGGTTTTTTATGGTTGTTTTCTCACACATTGATTTAAATACCTTCATTGTGATGATTCATATACTTCTATCATGTCATCTATTGTCCCCTATTCATATTTTAGAGAATCCTACTAGGTATTTATATACTCACCCATGTATATGCTTCTCCCACACAAGTCGTGTCTTATGCAGATGATGAACAAGTCTGCTTGATTTCAGAGAAGCATAGGGATACTCAGGTGCATAGACCATGTACGGTGTTCGATCATGGAGATTTAGATTTAGGCCATCTCAAAATTTATTTTTCAATTTATTTTCATTTTGGTACATATTTTATGATTGGTCATGTATTTTTTCACTTTAATTTTAGGATAATGGTATATTACTTTTTTTTATTCCCTAGAGGTTATTACACACATGAATTTTACTCTAAATGTTATTGAATTTTATTATTATTCCTATATAATTATACATAAATATGATTGAGTGAATATTTATAGACACTCTAGTAAAAGGAATCTTATTTTAGTTAGGAATTTCATCGCTTGTATCCAGTCATTTTCCTACAGAGGTGGTCTTTGGGTAGTTGTGGCTCGACCTTCCATTGGCTAGTCGGGCCCTAGTGGGTCAGGTTGTGACACCCAATGATTCTTGAATCAGACCATGAATGAATAATATTTACATATGGAATAGGTATGGAGGGAGTTACATGTGTAGGATGTTTTCTAGGTGAGAGAGAAGGAGAAATGGGAAAATCCCATTTAAGGGCAGATGGGGAAAATCAGTAATTTTTCCTATTTAAATGAGGCACACGATTTGGAAGAATGGTTTGGATAACCGTTTACCAACCATGTGGCTCATGTTTTTCATGAGTCATACCCTAAAAATATTTACCTCATGCTTTGGGATAACCATGTGTGAACCAAGTGGTGCTAATGGTTAAGTGGAAGTAACCATGCGGTTTGGCACACAGTTTAGGAAACTATGTGGAACCCATGTGCCTACCTCTATAATTTATTGTATAATTTTTTCATATTTGTTTTCCCCACTTTTTATGTTTTAAAAAACTGTGTGACACCCCTTATATGGATGAATGGTTTCTCCTAAGGGGCCACATGTTTTAAACAAACTGTGCACCCAGTTTGTTTCTTCTCGAAAAAGAGTCCTAGGAGCTCGGTGATCCCAAAACGCGTACAAAATTTCAGGAAACATCTTAAGCATTAAACCTTATCCAAAAAAACTTTTAAGTTTTCCAAATCACTAAATTTTATTTCAAGTCTCAATTTAATATTGGGTTTGTTCACCAAATGAAAAGTTCAATTTCCAATGGAATTTTCAACTTGTTCAAAACATGGGATATTACATCTCCTATAGTAAACAACTTAGTTTTATGTAATTACGGCATTAGTTTTCCCATACAAGGCTCCACTTAGGAATAAATTACATTTTCCCATTATTTTTTCACACAAACTAAAAAAATATTATATTTAATATTTTATATTCATGTACTCATAATACTAATTTAATGAAAACATTATAGTAAACCATCAAAATAATATTATTTAGAATATGATTAAGTATCGAGCTTTAAAAATTTGAGTTGCTACAGCACCAAATAAAACCCAAATAATGATAAATTTTGATTGATTTTTTTTATCTCAAGAGGATCCCACATTATTTGAATAAGTAATGAATGATAAATCATGGCTTAAATCAATGAATGAAACATTTGGTTAATTTGAAAAGAATAATACATGAGATATTTTAAAGATTCCAAATGATCATAATATCATTGGAATGGAATTATTGTTTAAAAAATAAACATGGTGAACTTGAAAACGTGATACAAAACATGTCATGAGTTGTTTTATAAAGGATATTCCCATATCGAGGAAATTTAATGTTGAGTACAATTTCATACCAATAGAGAGGCTTGAATCAGTCAAATTTTTCTTGGAGATGGTGACACAATGGAGATTCAAGATATATTAAATTGATTTAGAGATAAAAAATTTCAATAGAGTGCTCAAAGAGGAGGTTTATATCAAAAAATTTGTGGGATTTCAACTTGATTATGATAATAATAAGATATTTCATCTATAAAATGTTTTATATGGATAAAAACATGCACCATGAGAATGGTATTGTTGATTTGATACATACTTGAAGAAGATTGAACTCAAGAGAGGTTCTATTAACTACAATCCTTCTGTAAATAGTTCAAATGAAGAACAATTTATTATAATCATATATTTTGATGATATAAAATTTATCAGAATCAAGGATGAATAATGTGAGAAAATTGAAAGCCTGATGAGATTAGAGTTTTAAATATCAATGTTAAAATAAATCACCTATTTTATAAGGTTTCAAGTTAATAAAAAAGGTTAATACACAATTATCTCTTAAGTGAAATATTATAATGAATTATTGAAGAAAATCTATATGCATGAGTATAATCCATTTTAAGTCTAATCACTATTATAACAAAACATTAAAAAGTTTATGAATGGAAAATCTATTGATTCAATACTATTTTATAGAATTATTGAATTTTTTTCTTTACTTAATGGATACATAGAAGAATATAGTATATGAAAAATGTTTGGTGACACAATTTTTGATAAATAAAAATAAGAAACATCACATTACAGTAAGGATAACTATGAGGAATAAAAAAGGATCTCTTAATTATGGTTTATTCTATAAAGTATGAAAGAAACAAGAGTTTATGAATCATTTTAGTATAGATTGGCTGGAGATATTGTGAAAATAAAAAAAACAAAATTAAAAGAGAATTATTTATTGAAATAAAATTCATTGAATGACTTGGAAAGAAGCATGATATTACTTCCCTTATAATAAATATAGTAGAGTATATTTTATTGAAAAAATATTATACCCATATAATTTGGTTGAATAAAAAAATGTGGAAGAATTAAATATTCACATACCCATCACTCTTGAAAATAATATTATGATTTGTTTTACTAAAATATCAATTAAATATTCATATATAGCACCTATTGAATAAAAATTCAACAAATAACATATTGAACAATAAGTTTTCAAGGTAGATAATATTGATATTAATGTGAAAGTGTAATAAATTTTCACAAAACCTCTTTCGATACCAACATTTATAAATTATTAGTTAAATCTTAGTGTTCAACAACCACCTCATCTTAATGAGGTTTGAACCCGTCATATTTCTAGAAATTTTATTTTATAATCGAGTTTCTTGTATATAGTATTTTTAAATTTACTAACTTAGAAAATAATTCCCTTTGGGTTTATTATCAAAGGGCATAAAAAGGAACCCTTGTAATAGAGGGAATATATTGAAAATAATTAAATTAAATAGAGATTAAAATAGGGGGATATATGATATATGGGTAATATTTGTTCAAAAAGAATATGTAATGCAAAAAATTGATACACAAATCTATTAACAACAATATGCATAACTCATGTTAGTTAAAGGTCAAAAAGGGAATTGAGAATATTTATGATCATTACAATAATAGGAAATGGTTCCAGAATATAATAGTTTTGGGAAAAAGGGAAGAGGTAGATTTATGAATTATGGGCTTCCATTATTTGGTTTTGTTTATATTTCTAATACCTCCTAAACTTGAAGTGTTGTTACTCAATAAAATGACCTCATCATTGTTTACTTCAGCTCCCCAATTTCTATTTGTAAGAGGATCTAGTTTTAAATTCATTATTAATAATTTCTGGAGTGATGCGTATTATCCCAAAGAGTTTTTCAATAAAAAGTGGTTGTAGATTATCTTCCTTGGTTTGTTTTCATGTTATTCTTCTCAAAGTTGGTATATCTTCTCTTATATAATCCATTAAAATGTAAAGGTCATTAGACTCATTTAATGTGATTACCATGCATGTAATGGATCTTTATCACCCTTAGTGTAATGACCTATATCTAAATGCATTAGTGAAAGTTGAGAAAAATATACTTTAGCTAAATTAGAGTCAAGTTTGTTTTTCAATTTGAGATTCTGTCTTTAACTATTGAATCTAGGGATTTGATTTAAGGCTAGTTTTATAGAAATTATGATGTTTTAGTAGTTATTTGGAAGTTCATAAGAAGGTTAATGAAGATTTTATTGCATAAAAGGGATAAAGGTACCACCAGGTATCTAGTGGAGGGTACTGGATTCCTAGTGAGACCATTTTAGGTTCTAAAATTACACAAGATATAACTTGGTACCGATTAAAGGGATACCAGTTACCCGACAACCCCAAGCTATATTTAAAAAAAATAGGGGGTAATGGTCTTTTCACATCATTTATTTTAACCATTATAAGGGTTTCAATCTAGTCATTACTCCCATGGGATGATGAATAAAGGGTAGAGCCTATCTTTGGCTCACATTATCCCTCCCTCTTGTTCTCTTGAATCCATAGTCATCTTGACGGGTTTCTTACATTGATTCAAGATAAGTATCCTATATCCATTTATTAATTTTTTTATCTTAATATCTATAATTTTCTTTGTTTATTTATGTATCTTAGGACGGATTTCATCAGAACATGGTGAAATCCATCCATGATAATTGGGATTTTTACATATTGACTATATGGGATAGGGAATAAAAATTTATTCTTTGTTAGTCACTATTTTTATTAAGAGAAGTTTTGTGTTGGACAATCTAAGGCATTTACTTGATTTTATATTAAATTGAAGTTTTTCTTGGTTAGATAAATTGAGTATTTTGGTTGTTTTAGCATCAGGAGTCTTTAATGAGTTATCTATAAGTATTTCACTTAGTTATTAGGTTTACTTTTTATGGAAATTATTTCTTTTGGTTAAATTATTTATTTAATTTGGTTTAATATTGTTAGGGAGCTACTTGATGATTGGTTTATTTAAAGGAGCTTTATTATGGATAGTTTTGGTAGGCATTCTAAACCATTTGTGCTTATTTTTTCTATTTATGTTTGGAATGTTTTTTCTAATTTATTTTCAATATTTTAATAAAATTCAAAAATTTATTTTAGAAATATAAAAGATAATTTTTTATGGTTTATTTAATAGGTTAATTTATTTATTTTTACATGGAAATGTTATATAAATTTTATATGTTGTTTTGAATTATTTATTTATTTTTAACATATTAATATTTTGGAATATGGATTTTAATTATTGGAAAATATTTTTTACAATTAGATAAATTATTAAATTGGTTATTTCATTCTTGATTTATATAAATGTAATTAATATTTATAAATTATTTCATTTATCACTCATAAACTATACATGTTTTTTTGTAAATTTTTATTTTATTGATATGATTTCAATGAAATGATTAATGCCTATAATTATTATTGAATTTATTATTTGGTTATATGATATAAAAATGGGAGTTTTTGGATTATTTTCAGGTTTATTCAACTTTTTTATTTTGAGAAATTGTTCATTATGTTCTCTTAACTATAGTTTTTAGTTATAAAAACATGTTAGTAAGTTAAATTTATATTATGACATCATGTATACAGTTAGTGAATATGAATTGGATCTTAAAACAAACCTTGATTATATAATCACGAGTTTCATTTACTTTAATAAAGTTTTGAGTATGAATTTTTTTTTAAAATAAAATTCGATTTTAAAATTTATTCCTTGTTATGTATGCTTCATATGACTCTTTATCATGTTTAGGAAGTAAATAATTTATTTCAACTTAAAGTTGAATGGATTATAAGTTAAAGAACAATACTTATTATCCATTAAGTGGTTTCATCAGTGAAATTGTAATGATTATGTTTGATAGAGTCATAATTAATGGTTGAATTATTTATCTTTGATGGTAATTCCTTAAATGATTGTTTCCTAAATTTAGATGGGACATTTTTTAAAATCATATTCCTTTAGGTATGGGTAACCTAAGTGATAACCTAGGTGAGGATGAGTGGTTTAGTGTGTTATACTATTATGTGTCTTTGAGAAATTGAGCGGTTATAGATTTTTTGAGGTTTTACCAATATATATCACCTTCCCATAATTTAATCTTATCATCAAAACATATATCAGTTTTCATGTTATTGGGACTTTTAATTGTTAATTTATATTATTATTTGATTGAATTAATTGTATAAATATCTACCATTTTGTTTTATTTTAAATGTGGTTCCTAATTGGAGTATTATTTACTATTTTTTAATATTTTGATGGTATTAATTAAGTTAGGGATAGTATAAAATAAACTTGTAATTTAGTTCATCATAATGATTTTAAAAACCTTCTTCTATATAAGTGAATTTCATTAAATTAATTTTTATAATATTGTGAGAATTTTAAATCCTTATTTTATATGCTTCATGATTTAATTTAAACTAATTACCATTGTCCATTTTATATGAGATTTGGTTTTGTTATATACTATTGATGTTATGTCCATTATAGGAGTGGTATCACTCTATGTGATTTAGGATTCTTACTAATATATTTATAAATTGTTGCTTCATGTTCCATTGGTTATTGAGGATGATACCTATATCTTATTACAATATACCCACTAATTATTTTCAGCTTATTATTTATTTGATGCTATAAAATTTTAAATAGGAATAAACAAGTCATTATTGATAGATACAATTGTTTGGCTTGGGTACACAATATACCCTTAAGAATGGGTACACCAACTATCCATTAAATTTATTTATATGTGTGTTTACATGAGGGTGTGTGTGTTTATATTTATTGTACACTAATTGGGATTACCTAATTTTTATTAATTGGAACTCTATCTAGGATGATCATTCTTATGCCTTGAATATTGTTTATAAAATATGGTTTTCCCTTAACAGATAGGTATTTTCCTAGTGGAAAATATTTTCCCATCATTTATAGTATTTTATCAAGGTGAATAGTTTATTCTATGTTGGATAGGTTTTCTCATATTAGATACACACCCATTAGTGTATAAGTACCTATTATCATATAGATTCTTCTGTTATGAATTTAAACAATGGATTGAGGCGGGTTTGGATCCTCCTAGCAGAACATGATTTACCCCTTGTACTTCTGTGTTTAAAATATTGATTTAAATTTATCATTATTTTTTTATTTGTTTTAATTTATTAATATTTATATATAAATATTTTAGACACATTCACTAGTGTACACTTATTATTATATGTGAGAGTTGTGATCTTTGGTGGTGTTTACTGAGTCTTTACACTCACACCAAACATATTAGTGGAAATATAGTTTTTCTTGTTGTATTTAAAGTATAAGTAAGTACTTGGATAGATATGTGGATGCTTATAAGCTATCTAGGTGTGGGCGATGATTTATAATATTTGTTCTGTATGTGGAATTAGAGCATGTGATACCATTATTGGTAATGGGATTTATTTGGAACTTTACCTAGTATTCTTAATTATTATTCAAGTTTATTAGTTTCATTATGTAAATGAAATATATTATATATGTAGAAACTTTTATGTTCCATTATTGTTTGTATAAATATCGATATTAGTTTATATTTTCATACATATATAACATAAATCCATGGATGATAGGTTTTTTCTTATTTTTAGTGAACATATTATATATATATATGGGTAAGTCATGCTGTATTTTTGGTATAATATAGTATCTAGATATTCTATCTATAACTATGGGTAAATAATTACCTAATTATAAACATAAACCCTTATTTATAGTCTCTATTCCAAATTAATCGAGGAATACACTTGGGACTAGTAGTAGTCTGAACTGGTTTGATGAATGATCTAGGTTAGGTGTTACACTATAGGAATTGATAACCAATTTAATGTGAAAAGGGTTTATAAGAAACAAAAAAATATAGTAAATTTTTTATATAAGAAATTGAGATCAAGTTTATAAAATTTCTACCCAATAAGTGGTATCAATAATAGGTGAAATGTAATCCTTGAATAATTTTTATGAATCCTTGAAAACTGTTGAATTAATAAATAGTATACTATGGAATTTTTATACTCATTATTATTTATTACATAAAGTATAACTCACATAGTCTTATAGTTTAAGTAAACAATGTTCTTATCTATATTAAGTTTCATGATGAAATATGGATGATATCCATGATGAACTTTTTAAATAAACTATTTTAATAAAAATATTTGATAAACAAATAACTAATTTCTGACAAGACCAATGAGGGATAATGTTGGAAAATCTATATAAATAAGGGAGAGTACATTATTGTTTATGATTTCTCAAAATGGAGGTTATTTGGTGTTTTATTTATTATCAATCTATGGAATTTTATAAAACCTTAATATGGATAAGTATGTTTCAAAATTGAGGGAATAAGCTTAGATTAAAGTTAGATCTATAAAAATATGTTTTGTAAAATTATAGACTAACCACACTATGAATTATGGTTTTTTAGAGTCCATGGTACAAGTGTGATGAAATTAAAAGGATTTGGTAGAAATTGTCTAAAGTAGGTAGGAAAATCACATCATAAAATATTTATCCATGTTAGAGTAAAGGATAGAGAATTATGGTGGAATACATTTTAATAATGATTTTTTCTAAGTTTATCTCATAAATGGATTCATGGATTAACCATGTCATGGAGTGAACCTTGGTGGAATATTTAATTTTGAAAAGTCCCAGTCTAAAATGATATATGAATTAGTTTATTCCCTGTTTGAGGTGATTTTTAGTATGGTTAAATGATATATTATTTTTCTAAAATAAAATGTATTGGTTCACTACATCATGGTGTTAGGAATTTCAAAGTGGAGGATCCATGGAAGAAATTTAGATTTGAGAATACTACATCATGGTGACTTATGCATTTACCTTAAGATAAAAACTTAATAATTGAATTATGAAAACATTTTGATGACCAACCGAGACCAATACTTGATGTGATGATATTATATAATCTCAAGATATTGAAATATTAATATTTTTGGATAATAGGGATTTAATGATATGGAATCATTATTCATCTATTTGATTAGTACAACCAAGACATGGTGAAACATGACCACACCATAGTATGGAATCTTTTTCTTATAAAATCTAGGTAATTGTATCTCATAAAATTTGGGAAACTATATAGGATAAATTGAAATATATTCTCAATAATTATGGATGTTTTTTATTTTCCTTTAATGAGTATGGAATGAGAAAATTATCTTGAATATATTTTAATTTATCATGGAAATATTGGAAGAGATCAATGATCATATATATATATATATATATATCATTGACAATATAAACAAATAGTGAGGTTGAATAAAATGTGATGGACTAAATTAATAGGGAATCTAATTTGATTAAAATATATATATTCTATATTGAATTGAATATTTATATAATGTAAGGTGATTAAAACAATGTTTATGAAGTTGAAGAGGAATACTGATTCTATTTTCGTGTATCAATTAATTTTTTTTTCATTTAAATGGTTATGATTCAAAATCTTATTAATATATTATCAAATCAAAACATGGAGGGATAATAAGAGTGAGTGGATTTATGAATTTTTAGTGGACCGTTCCTAAACCTTGTAATCAAAAGAAATGTGTTTAGCATTTCTTTGGTACTCTAAAACAAACTCATGTGTATTCTCTTTAAAAATATCCCAATTAGGTAAAATAAGTAACAAGACCCCATTTACATATGATTTAATTTATTTTATATATTTTATATACTTTTCTAGTGTACATAGAATATTATTAGGTTCCTTTTAACCCTAGATAAGGATCCATTCATAAAAAATAATTTTCCCCTTACTTTGACCCCTCTTAAGGTGTTTCAGATCTTAGAGATTTTATTAGGAAGTCTCATCCATAGAGCACTAGTTGATCTCCTCATTAGCTCCTAGAAATATCTTTAGTATCAATATAACCATATGAATTCCCACCACTTTTTGGAAAGGTTAGTAATATTATTAATGATGTGGGATAAATCTATAATAAATCTTTTATAATATTATGAAAATCTAATGAAATTGAATATCTCAAAAATATTATTGGTTTTATTCCAATAAATAATGACTATAACAGTCTTAAGGTATTTAAATATATTATATGAACGAAATATATCTCACAAAATGTGATACATCTATATCTCAATATCTATATAGTTATATGGAATATGATATACTGATATTTTTTTGGAGTGATATAATTGAGGTGATTATCATTGGGAGTGATAGAAACATTTCACTTAGATTAATATAGTTATGTGATACCTATCACTAATAGTGATAAATGAAAATAAAATGGTGTGATATTCTTGGTATATTAGATATCACATATTATCATCTTGATTATTCTATAAAATGATATCAATTTTTTGTATTAATATCATTATATGGAATTTTCGGGATTTATAATATATTATAATGAATGTTTAAAGTCTAAACATTCATATACTATATTGAGATATCAAATGTTAAAAGTTTTTTAATGATCATATCATGTATAAAATGAACAAGGTATTCATTTTACCCTTATAATGTCTGAATACTATTTATATAATGGATTATAAACTATAGGTGATAACATTAAATATTTTATATCAAAATTATATCATAGTAAAATCTCTCCAATTTCTCTTTCTCTTTTAAAACCAATGTTCTTATAGATCATGGAGTGAGAAAAACTATACCAAGAAGTTTTCTTGGTCATTAAAATAACTAGTAGATACCTTTAGAGGTAAAAATACATTTCTTTTCACCAAGTGAACAATTATGTAAATATTGAGAGAACCAATGATAGTCGATTTGTGAAAAAGAGTAAAAATGAGGAAAATAAAGATGAAGAAAAAGAAAAATATATTTACATTTTTTGAGAATACTCCACATGTCCATAGAGAGGTAGAACAATTCAATATATTTAAGAACCAATTATAGGGAACATACACCAAGTATATAAACCCAAACTCAAAATGAGCTTATAAAGCAACATAGTGCTACAATAACCCATATTACCATAGTTTCAAATCCACATAGTTGGTCCATTATACTACAGTAATTATTAAATAAAATTCCATGAATCTATAATATCCATGTAATTAAAGTCCATGATACTACAATACCATGTAGAAGTCCACACTACTAAAATACCACAATCAGCATTGTCTATCATATTTTCTATAGTTTTTTGGTGTACAGTGTGGGTCTCTATAATTTGACCCAACTTTAACTGATGGATAAATATCCATAATTAAAATAATCTCACAATTGAATATTGATCCAAAAAATTTACCTCCTTCCTTGGTTTAAGATATAGAAAAGTTACTTAATCTGACCTCCTCCTCTTCCTCATACACTAATGGTCACTTCCCATCAAAGATTCAATTTCAAGATGATGTTTCATGAAATTCCAGTTGCTTTCACATCAATGTTTTAGTTTCAAATTATGATTCATGAAGTACCCACTAATTAAATTACATTATACCATAGTTTTCTTCCACATTCTACCTATTATCTCAAATTCATCAATAAAGACTAATAGAGGCACAAAAATTCCTCAACTACTCAACCAATATAGAATTTTCCAACATGCATACCAAATTATTGGTTCCAAAAATATTTTTCAATATGAACAACTCATACTTTATTAAGACCTTAATAAATTGGTACTTCAACTGTATATTATTTTTCCTAGCATGAAACAGTGGTTTCTTTTCAAGATTTATAACACTTTTATTGTCATAACTTAATACATTTTTTTCTTGATATTTTTCGATCTCCTCTAAGAAGTTCTTCATTAAAACCATATCAATCTCAATTTTTATTATATAATGTTCTATGATTTTATGGTAGATAGTGCCACCACCTTCTATAATTGAGATATCCAACATATTGCAGTTCCTATATAAGTAAACACATAACATGAGTTACTCATCCTCATATCAACATCTCATCTAAGGTCTGCATCTTCATACCCTAGTATTGAATTTTCATTCCTAAAGTATAAAGATGATTCATTTATACTCTTCGAATACCTCATTATACACTTCACATCTTTTCAATGTGTATTTCTAGGGTTAACCATATACCTACTAAGGACTTCTAATGCAGAAGTAATATCAGGCCGGGTAAAAACCATGGAATACTTCAAGATTCCAACAGTTCTTGTATAAGGGACATTTTACATGTACACAACCTATTCTTCTATATTCGGTGATTTATCCTTTGAAAATTTAAGATGTATTTCTAGAGGAATATAATTTTTATTTTCTTCCAGAAAATTAAATCTGCTCAAAAACATTTCCAATTTAGTCAACTTGTGATAACATCAAGGTTCTAGCTATACGATATCTCTTGATATTCATCCTCAAAATCTTACTAGATTCTCTAAGATATTTCATCTAGAAATCTTAATTCATATACCCTTTTATATCATCAATCCTCTACACACATGATCATATAACAATCATTTCATCCTCATATATAAGCAATATAATGTATCCATCACCAAATTACTTGAAATAGGAGCAATGATCCATGCAAAACCATGTGTATAATTTTTACTCATGAATTCATCAAAATTCTTATTCCAAATCCTAGGTTCCTACCCCCATATAAAATTATCTAGATTTTACAGAACAAAACATAATTTCCTAAATCAAAAAATCTTTAATATTTTTCTATGAAAATGTAATAATCCATATATCCCTAAAGAAACACTCTCTTTAAATCAAGATGCTCAAGATGTAAATACTTTGATTCAATAATACAAATAACCATCTTAATTTTGGTAAGATTCACTACATGTGAGAAAATTTTATTTAAATCCAAACCTTACTCGAATTTAAATCCTTTCACCACAAACCTTGTTGCGTGTATCCTCTTACAATCATGTTATTCCTTGAATAGGTATACCCACTTTTTTTATGATATTTTATTTCCTTATGTAAAAGGATTAATATCCCAAGTATTGTTTTCATTCCATGAATAAATCTTCTCCTTTAGGGATAACTGCTAAATTTTTTACTCTTTTAACTACATTGTCTCAAAAAATCATTTAGGATCTCCACCATCAATCAATAAAAGTAGTTTAGGGATGATGAATACCAATTTATAAGTGTTCTTATCTCATCAATTACACTTTAAGATTAGGTTCTATTGGTTCTTTTTTCATAGTATTCCGTAAAACTTCAAGAACTACATTCTCATAGGACCTTGATTCTTTATTCCCACCATTAGTTTCAACTACATGATGATCATTGTATGTGAAACCTTTATTAAATATCACATTTTTTCTTCTAATTTTATTATTGTTCTAATCATCCCAAAAGTGATATCAAGGATCCACATCACCATATCCAATAAAGAAGTATGTTTTTTATTTTTCATACACATTTTCTTTTACATTGGAATATATATTCACATATGGTAAATAAAAAAAGATACTTAAATGATATATCAATACCTCCTTTATTGACTATATATCATCAGGCATACATTCACCCTTGGTACATATCCTATTGATGATATAGGCTTCCATATTTATTTCTTGTGCCCATAAGGAATTGGGAATCCCCAAGTGCATCATAATACTCCAATAATATTCATTAAATTTCATATTCATACTCTCATCTACACCATTATTTTTTGGTTTCTCTAGAAGTGTCTTCTCCCATTAAATTTCATTATTACCATAGGATTCCTTGAACTCTTTACTATCATTCTCCCCACTACAATAAGTATTTCAATACTGATCCTAAATCATTCTCTATAAAAGTATTACTCTTATGAAACATGGTAAATACATCAGATTTTATTTTTAGAAAGTAAACCCATATCGTTCTTTTTGAGTCATCGATAAATGTCACATAATATAGTGACCCTCCATGGGTATTTACTAGTGTAGGACCCCAAAAATCACAATTTTCTAGGTCAATTTTTCTGATATTTGGTGTTTTTACTCCTTTAATTAATGATACCATATTATAATTTCAAAATGTACAATCATCATATATGATAACTTCCACAAATTCAGCTCTAATATCATTCCTTTTTTTCAGAACCTTCATCCTCTTATCACTCTACTGGCTTAAACAGTAATTCCATAGTTATGAATATATTATAATTATTTTTTCAAGAATTTCCATGAAATCTTCTATCATATTATATGGGGTTATATTCTTTTCTTCTTGACTTATGACCATAGATCCATTGGTAATTTTCAATGCATCTCCAGTTAATGTGTTGTTAAATCATGAATCGTTAAGATGCTCAAAAGAAATAAAATCACTTATCAGTTCTGAGATATATCACACATTCTTTAGAATGAGAAACCACCCACTATTAGTTTTTATCCATACATCACCTTTTCCCCCAATCCAAAGGGTTTATCATTTGTAATACGTACCTATCAAAAAAATTTCAATACATAATTATTCAGGAATCCCTTCTCCGATCCAAAAAGGAAATATTGCCACAAATCTAAAATAAAATACTCCATAGGATTATTCAAACTCTGTATCAAAACATCATTAATTAATTCAACTTCTATGTTTGATGAATTAGTTTCAAGTGACTTTTTTCTGTCTCTTCACTCAATATTTATGTGTCCTTTTCTTCCCACAACTACAGTGGGTATGAATATTTCATTTTTTCTTATATCGTCTCTTTCCTATTAATTTTTATCATCTTATATGATTATCTAATTGCATGTATCCACATTTTCCTTTAATGTCCATATCAGAACCATGAAATTTTATTGAGTCACCTCTCCAAATATATTCAATGAGGATCAAATCTCACACAGAATTCCAAATTAAAATTTTGATTCCCTAAAGAACTTCTAATGTTTGTTAAAATATTTTCACAACTATAATGTAATTAAGATAGTAAAATTAGTGAAAATACCTTATAATCTATTATAATCCCTAACATTGTCAACTAATTTTTAATGGTGTTGAATTTATTGATGTGATCAATAACATGCTTCCCTTAAATAATATTTATATTGAATAACCATCACATCAGTTACACTTTTTTTATATAGATGAATTATCATATATATTTTTGAGATATTTAATCAACCCAGTCATCATTTTCACCTATCTAATATTGAGCACCATGTTTTTATCAATATAAGGTCCTTAATTCCAAAAACATTTATTCCAATAATTCCCACTCGACATTCTTTATCTTTCTTGGTTTAACACACAAAATCAAGAATTTTATATTTTCTAATAAAGATAATACTCAATCTATATCCTATAGTAACTAAAGTTATATCCATAAAAATTATTGATATCTACCATTCATTATTCCATAAAAATCATTAAATTTAATAAATCCATCCTAGATATTTCAAACTCAACCTTTGATATTTGTTGTTAGAGAAATTTTAAGAGAAACAAAGATAATTTATCATAGAAGAAGAATAAAAGTTAGAAAAATAAAGATGAAGAACAAGTATGATAATATAGGATTTACATGGTTCCAGAATAATACCTATATCCACATATAGGTGGAACAAATTCACTATATCCAAGGTCCAATTATAGGGAATTATCAATGATTATAGAAACCCTATATCAAAATGAGATCATAATGAAACATAGTGCTATAATAACTCATGTAATATAGAGTAAAATTCACATAGTTGGTCTACTGTGCTATAGTAACAATGGTAGTAAAGTCTACAGAGCTATAATACCCATTTAAATAAATTATATTTAGCTATAGTACTATATTGAAGTCTGTACTACTATAGTACCGTGATCAGTGTTTCTGATCAACTTTGCTTTAATTGTATGTAGTACACTATGGGTCACTAGAAATTATCCCAACTTCAACTAATGGATCAAGATCCATCATTCCAAAAAAAACTTTCTCAACTATTTTTATTAAAGATTCATCTTCAAAAATTATTCATGTGTTTTATTTTATACATTACTTTTCTAAACTTCTCATGGTAAATCACAAGGAATTGGGTTTCTAAAGTTTCTACGAAATTTTTCCTAATGATTTTTCCATCAAGTCCCTTTAGTGGAATCTAATATATGTTATAAATTTTAGAGAAGTTTTATACTTTATGAAAATTTAAAAATTGATAAAAAAAATATGCATATAATAGAAAAATATATGGCTATATTATTGCAATTGGGGTATAAACTGAGTTGTAAACCCCTTAATACATATCTAAATGACCATGGTTTGAATACTGGAAATACCTTTGGGGTATTTATGATGCAGGCAGTGATGCAGGTGGTGATGTAGGTAGACGGTGACATATGCATGACATAAGTTTGGTGATGCGAACAGGGTGATGTAGGCGTGATGCTGTATTGGGCCTTTGGTGCATGTACTTGGTACACTTAGCCTTTGGCCTATGGGATATGTAATGGGTCTCCCTCTGCCCAGATATAAAGTGATCTTTTCTTTAATAATAAAAAGACCCTTCGGTCCCAACTTTAAAAAAAAAAGATAATCCAATATTGTTGTTTATGATATGAAAAAGGCAAATGTGGTAGTATAGAAAATGTTGATCATGGTCTTATAAGGAACAATATATGATATCATTATCTTGGACAACACCCATTCAATCATACCAAAAATCAAATGATCAAAAGGCAACTATGATATTGAATATATTACATGTTCTTGTTAAAAATTCATATTTTAGGTAAAATGGGAGGTGCAAAATAGATATATATACTTCTAAAATTCAAAACACAAGGTGTGATGAGCCTGTGAAAACTACATAAAAAATTTAATAGTTGTGTTTCCACAAGTGATATAAAGATATCATAAAATTTATTAAGGTATGTGTTTTAAGGATATTACAGAATATGTTTCACTAATGAAAGAGGTATGACTATATATTAGATTGTAATAAATGTATATAACCACCTCAAATATAAAGTTATTTTAAATTTTTATTTTATTTTCATTTATGAAATGATTATGTAACTTAAAATTGTTAATATATTATAAAATAAAGGAATTTAAAAAATATTTAATTTATGAAAAGTTCATAAATTATTTATAAATATGTATTGTTCATGATTATTTATTAAATGTTTATGAAATATTTAATAAAATAAATTTTTTAATATCAATTGTTAATATTTAGCTTCTTAAAATTTTACAAGGTATTTAATTTATGATTTTAATGTAAAGTGTTTATATTAAATTTATAAAATAATTTATATAGTTTTTATAAATTATAAAATAAGTAAAATATATAGTTTTTATATAATTTTTATAAAATTTTCATTAATAATAATATAAATTTTTCATGTTAATGTATTGTTTTGAAAAATTATTTAAACATTACAAAAAGGGTTTTACAGATAATACCAAGGTTTAAATAAGTATAAAATATATTATATTGAATAAAATAATTTTTTAAAATTATTAATATGATTTGATCATATGAATTTAAAATATAAAAATTTCATGTTTTAATAAATCATATATTTTAAATTTGAATGAGCTCATGTGCATACCATGTAAATGAGAAATATAAAATTTTCATATTTATGATATAAACATAATGTGTTTATGTTTATATTATATTAAAATTCTATTTTCTTTATTCATGAGTTATAAATTGTTTATGTCCATGATTTAATGAAATATTTAATATATCTCATGAATAAATTAATGAATAATACATTTATTCTTTTATTCCCTTATTAATGAATTTAAATTGTTTATATTATAAATGTTTGTATACTATCTTTTAAATTTCATAAATAATTTCTAGAAAATTCTATAGCATGTGTTTATGTAGTTTCATGATTACCAAGGTTAGTAGTATATTGTTTATAATTATAAAGTAAATATTCTATTATAATTATTCTTATATATTTGGAGTTAAAATCAAATTAAAACTATTAACCACTCTTGAGTATTTATATATATGTGGTTGTAATTTGTATCAAACATCCATTATACCAGAGATTATGGTTCTCTCTAGAAAGGTAAGGTTGGACACATGTCAGACCATATGTGCTCTTAAGTTGTATTTTTGTTTCTTATTTTTTTTATCCTTTATATGAAAGAGTTTCATGTGACATTTTCTTAAGATATATTTTGATATGTTTTGAATAATATAATTAAAATTTTATTATGGATACATAACACAAATCATTGATTATATAAAGAGTTATACATTAATATATTTGTAACTTGTTAATTTGGTTATTAAACATGACATGTATAAATAAAATAAAATAAAATAATGTTTAAAAATATGGAAATCATGATATGATTCATACATGAGTTGTATGCAGAATTAATGTAGTGAGATAATATTAAACCCCATAAAAATATTAAGTTTCAGATTATTTCTAAAGTAATTTTTTTTAATACCTTGATCATTCAGTACAATTAGGATATGCCAAAGTCTATAGCCCATATATTATCTTTTATAAGAGAAATATAATATAAGAAACCCTAGTAGTTAGGTTCCTATACCTAATGTGAACTTTTGAATACACCAGTAAGGGTGTCCCTAATGGTTTGGTACTGAGAGGAATAGATTTTAGATAATCCAAAAGATGAATTAGGCCAAGTTATTGTATGCTCAAATATCCAAGAGTTAAGTGAAGTGATTATAATAAAACCTAATTCAAATATTAGTGATATATTAATCTTGTTCTACTAATATATATAATATAAAAAATTATTATAATTTTTGAGGGAGTATATTCAATAAAATTATTTATCATCTATTTATAAAATATGACGCTTGTATGATAAATGATTTTTTAAGATTAAAATAGAATTGAATACATTATCAAAATTATATTTGAGATTAATCTTGGATGAAAAAATAGTAGTAATTTATTGGATTGGTATTATAATTTGATAATTTTTCTTAGGTATGAAATATTCTATGTTTTAGATAAAATAATTCAGATAACACAAACCAAATAATCGAGTCAAGTTGAAAAGGATTCTTATAATAAAACATAATAATGATTATATTGACACATATATGTTGTTTATAGTTTCTATGGATTTAAATTATAGAATAAACATGAGAATATGGATAATTTTTGGATGATAGACAAAATGAAAATTCACTATCAGGATCATGTTATACATGGGAGATATGAAGTTCCTGAAGTACTCTTTCAGTGAAGGAAAATTGATGATATATTAATATTCACTCAGTTACTCAATATGATTATGTATGTAAAAGATTTATAGAGACTAGTATCACCACTCATGATAGATATGGATAAATAATTTACTATATAATCATTTATAGATATATTTTATCAATCTAAAGTCAATTATAAAATGAAATTATTCAATATAACCTTATCTGATCTTCATAATTTGTGGAGAGTAGTTGAGTAGGATATGATAAGTCCAATATCTAGTGAAATAATGAATTTTAAAAATGAAATTATAAATTTTTTAGATCAAGTATGAACAATAAATGCTAAGGAGAGCTTATATCTTTTTATTTGAAACAAAAAGGGGTGTAAGTTGGTAAGATAAATGATTTCTTTATATAAAGTATAAGCATTTAAAATAGAATTTCCCATAGTAATTGACAAATTATAAGAAACACTAGGAAGATTTCATATAATCTATTAATGTCATATAATTAAATTTTTATATTTCTAAAGGATATATGATACTGACTGCACATTATATAATTGTTATGTACATGGACACACATTAAGTGTGAAGATATTGATGAAGGCATCTAAGAGTTTATGTATAGAAATTTAGAAAGGGTTTCTATTTAAAGAGAAGATACATTTGATTGATCTTGTTAGATATGATTAATGTACTTATGTTTCTTTATTTAATTCTCACTTATATTAAAAGAGAATCAAATTTGATGTAATAAATTATTTTTTAATGAAATAATGTTTTGGATAGAAACACATGATTCATAATATTTTATTCAGTATATAACATAGAGTGGAATAGAATATATATATATTAAAGTGATAATAAATTTTATTGAGATTGAAATAAAATATTTTATTAAAATTTAAAAATTTATCATATTTGAAAATTTTCTATCCATATTATTTCTTTAAATAAAAATCACATGAGATGTAATGAAATGATACAAGATATTTTTGATTTTTTTTCCTATAAAATAAATAATATGATATATTTTTTTGTACAAATTATTTGTATCATATAATAGTATATTTTATGAATTTATTTTATACAAAACTAATGTAAGTAAATAATGAGCTTAAATTAGTTCAATTTCAAATAGATAAAAAAAATTACAGAAATGAAGCTTTTTAGATATTAGTTTTGTCACGACCCGTCCTCGGGACCCATGCCGTGACTACCCCAAGACTGCCTCCCATAGGCCAGGGGTTGGCGACGAGCACCAAGGCATAAATCCCGACAAAAAGGGGAAGGCATTGCCTTTATAAAGTAAAAAAAACACCATAGAGTAAGCAAGCAGAAGTAAACACTAAGTAAAACTGGGTACAAAAAGTAGTGCGGAAAAGTAAGTGGGCCAGAATACAAACCCAAATTGAAAGTAAAGTACAACTAGAAAGAAAGTACAACAGCTGAAAGTAAAGCAGCAATGTCGAGTCATCCACTAGAAGTCCCACCTGAAGGGTGGGTACAGATAGCCTCCTCAGCTCCTTGGGTCCAACTATCCGCTCCATGTACATCCCGCCCAGTGGACCACCTCCAGGTACCGACTTTCTCCACAAGCCTCAACCACGATCATTATTGTCCGTCGTCTGCATCCAACACAACATAGTGCGGGAATATCCCATGCAGGGGTGAGTATATGCTACTCAGTAGGGACCCTGAGACCCCCAAAGGTCTCCCAGAATCCACAAAGGGTAATCCACAAAGGAAAGATACAATCACGAAGTAACAACCAACACTACTTAGGTATATGCCCGTACATATACCTAAGTCATCAATTCCTGTTCGGCTCCAACATCCGTGCCCAAGTTCGATCACGTCCACATAGGAGTACAACCCAATCCACACAGGATAACACAACCCAATCCACATAGGAAAGAAAGTCAATCATATGGAAGATATTGATTGAATTCAAGACTCATCTCACATAGGTATACTTCTTCGGTGATAGAGATAATCAGATATTTTCACTGATTCATCTAAGTTGTGACCCACGTAGGATACTAAACCAGCCAAGCTGCCGAACCCACATAGGATTTCAGTGCAGTCTTCATTGCCGTCGAACCCACGGAGGATTTCAGTACGATATTCATCACTGCCGAACCCACATAGGATTTCAGTGTAGTCTTCATCGTCGTCGAACCCACATAGGATTTCAGTACGGTCTTCATCGCTGCCGAACCCACATAGGATTTCAGTGCAGTTTTCATCGCCATCGAACCCACATAGGATCTCAGTACGGTCTTCATCACTGCCAAACCCACACAGGATTTCAGTGCAGTATTCATCGCCGTTGAACCCACATAGGATTTCAGTACGGTCTTCATCGCTGCCGAACCCACATAAGATTTTAGTGCTGTCATCACAGTCGCAGTCACAATCTGCTCTAGGGTTCCCGCACACAGCATGCTCGTTTCTAGGAGGGTCCGCTCCATGAGCCAAGGGTTCGATACATCAACTGACACGTAGTCCGGAGTTGATATATCTCAAAGTTCTGTCTCTACAAGAGGAACTCAACGTGACAGACGGTGCGTCAATCGGACACCCGGTCTGAGAGTTATTGGCTTTTTCGTTTTTGGGGCCCGGTTGGTTTTTAAGTCAAAACCAACCTGACCACACTCCAACTGTGTCCAAACCTTGAGCGGAGTAAGAAAAAAGGTCTGTCTCACTAAGAAGAATCCAACAAAGTCGATGGCACGTCAATCAGACATCTGAAGATCAAGTTATAAGCATTTCCGCTCCGAGGGCCCGGTTGGTTTTGTGTTCGAACTAACCAGGCCATACCCAAAGTTCTCCTAAACCTTGAGTGTAATATACTGAAATGACTGTATCGATCCAAGGATCGCATCTCAACTGACGGTGCACTGATCGGGGGTCTGTAGCCCAAGTTACGGGCGTTTGAACAAACATGTCCGAGAATAGGGGGCTTTGGGCCCGGACCGACCCGGCCCAAGACCCCCTAGGTCGGCCCGAACCGGGTCCGGGTCTGGCCCATTAGGGCGTGGACTGACCCGGTCGGTGCGGCCTAGCCCGGTCGGCGCGGCCCGGCCCGGCCTGGGTGGCCGGTGGCCTAGTGCGCTTGCGCGGCCCGTGTGGCCAGCTCGGCCAGCGCCAAGCTGAGCGGAACAGGGGGGCGCGCTGCCCCCCTGATTGAGAAACCTCGGCCCCCACGTGGGGGGGGGGGGGCTCCTTTGTCCATCCGGGGGTTACGACCCCCGGTTTCTTGGAAGCCGGCCGGCCCAATCCGGCTGGCCGGTGCGGCTGCCGCAGTACCGCCGGGGTCCCGACCCTCCGAGGTGCCGGCGGTTCCGGTCGCCCCGCCTTACACCACCGTGGCTTTGAGCCACGACCTTGTCCGACCGGCGTGGCGTGACGGCGCCTTGCCACTCCACCGTGGCCCTGCTCCTATTGCGGTGTCTTCGTGGTTCTCTGGCACAGCGCGACGGCGCCGCGCCCCTTCGCTGCGGCCCGACTCCGGCCGCGGGTTCGTTTGGCCTCAACGGCGCGACGCAATGGCGCCGCACATCTTCGCCACATTTCCCCATGTTTCCATGCAGTTCTGTTGCACCGTGCCACCTTCTTTCGAACCGTAACAAACATAATCATCAAAGGGGGAGGAGGGTCGGCTGTGTTCGTGCGGTCCGACCACCTCTCGTTATTACGATAACAGGCGGCCCAAATAGAAGTCAATGAACGGCAAAGGAATAATTCACTGGAAAAAAAATAACCACTACCTCAAGTGTTGTTGAACTAAGGTCCATCGCGGGGAAAGGACGTCGTGGAAGACGGTGTCGCGGAAGGAGGATCGTCAGCGTCGCGGTACATGGCGTTGCGTCGTCGATCTCCGGGGAACTAGCGTTCTTCGTCATCTTCCATCGGAGGTCGGCGTTCTTCATCGTTCTTCGCGTTCTCCAACAATGAAGATGAAGATTCAAAGTCTTTGAGTAATTCCTCTCCCCAATCCCTCTCGCACAACGAAACAACAATAATAAAATAAGGCATTTCCTTATTTTATTACTCATGCCATCTGTTTTTTAAATTCAAAATTAAATCACGATTTAATTATTGAGTGTTGACCAATTAATGAGGCGTTTAATAATCATATTAAACGTGAGAGTTGACTTGGCATTTAAGAGGGGGTGCGGGTGAGTTACCAGATTAAATGCACGTGGGAGGTAAAAAGGAAATAAAGGTGGGTGGGGCTTGTGTGGGCCCCAACTCACTAATATCCTACCTAGGAGTTAGGATATCAGTGGGTCCCACTCCAACCACCATGCCTAGGTTAACACTACTTAGAATAAAAATAAAATCTGTTGCACAATATTTTATTTTATTCTTTAGTTAACCCAATTAATTAATAACCTCACCTGAGCAAACGCAACTCTGGAAAAGGTGTTCATAAGCAATTTTCGGCACTGCGATTCCATCAATGCCCTCGGAATTCGATTCCGAGCACCGGTTCAAAAGTTAGGAAAACCCGCTCGTTCGTTCACTGAACGTACCCGAGCTAAACTTTGCAAAATGATTCCGGGCACACCGGTCCTCGGAATCAGGTGCCGTTAGAAACTGCATTTTTGTAAAATCCCAAAGGAAATTTAGAAAAAAATTTCCCTTAAATTTTACGGGTTTTTACATTACTCCCACCTAAGGTCTTTACGTCCTCATAAAGATACATCATAAACTAGGGGAACAAATGTGGGTACTGTACATGCATCTGAGTCTCCCACTCCCAACTGCTCTCCTGGAGGCTCCCGTGCTGCCATCTGATGCACACTAGAGGTATCGACCGTCCATGTAGGACCCACTCATGTCGATACTCTATCTCCACTGGGACCTCCACAAAAGTTTCCCCATCGTCAATGTCCATATCCCCATGGTCGATGATATGCACCAGGTCGTGCACGTATCTCCTCAGCTGAGATATGTGGAAGACGTCATGCACCCGATGCAACTGAGGTGGTAGAGCTAGGCGATAATCCACCTCACCTATCCTGCTGAGGACCTGGAATAGTCCGATGAAGTGCAGAGAAAACTTTCCGCCGCGGCCAAATCTCTGTAATCCACGTCGAGGTGAGACCCGCAAGAAGACGTGGTCGCCATCCTTGAACTCCGGTGGCCTCCGCCTCCTGTCAGCATAAGACTTCTGTCGGTTCTGAACTGTCCTCATCCTCTCCTAGATGACCTGGACCTTCTCTGTCATGGACTGGACCATCTACGGTCCCACAAGTGCTGACTACCCAGGGTCTTTCCAGCACAGAGGTGATCTGTAAGGTCGGTCGTACAATTCCTCGTATGGTGCCATTCCGATGGTGGAGTGGTAGCTGTTGTTGTACGCAAACTCCACCAAGGGTAGGTGGTCCTCCCAACTACGACCAAAGTCGAGGACACATCCACGGAGCATGTCCTCGAGAGTCTGAATGGTCTTCTCCATCTGACCATCCATCTGAGGGTGAAAGGTGGTGCTCAGATGTAGCTGCGTCCCGAATGCCTCCTCAACCCCTTCCAAAGCCGGGAAGTAAAGCGAGAATCTCGATCAAAGACGATAGATGATGGCACACCATGAAGCCGTACAATCTCTTGAACATAGAGACGTCCCAAGCTCTCTACTGAGCCCTGCTCTCTGATGGGTAAGAATTGAGTCGACTTGGTGAGTCAGTCAACAATAACCCAAATGGAGTCGTGACCTCTGGAAGTACGTGGAATTCCAGTCACGAAAGCCATAGATATCACATCCCACCTCCACTCCGAAACCTCCAAGGGCTGCACCAAGCCTACTGGTACCTGGTGCTCTGCCCTCACCTGCTGGAAGGTGAGGCATCGAGAAAAAAACTCTGCCACAACCTTCTTCATACCCAGCCACCAGTGCTGTCGTCTGAGATCCTGGTACATCTTCTCCACTCCTGGATGTACCGCTAAAGGGGAAGTGTGAAAATCTCTCAGCAACTCCTTCTGTAAAGAAGCTGGTACCATGGTATGTCCTCTAAAGAGGACAACATGCTCTCCTCCTACAAATAATCCATCAGGTGCCGGTCCTGAAGATATCTGTGCACTCCGCGTCTCACAGTTAGCATCCCCACACTGTGCCTCTCTGGCCCACTACATTAGTGGAGGAGTGACTGTGAGTGACTGAAGAAAGGCTGCTTCATCTCTATCCACGAAGGATATCTGCAAAACGACTAGCTGCTTTGTCACCTCACCAAGTAGCTGAATTCCCGTCCTCCTACTGAGGGCATCGACTACCACGTTCCCCTTTCTAGGAGTATAGACTATCTCAAAGTCATAATCTTGGAGGAACTCGAGCCATCTCCGATGTCTCATATTCAGGTCCTTCTACAAGATGATGTACCTAAGACTCTGGTGGTCAGAGTAGACTGTAAAGCACTCTCCCATCAGATAGTGTCACCACATCTTCAGAGTGAAGACCACTGCTGATAACTCCAGGTCATGGGTAGCGTAGTTCTGCTCATGCTACCTCAACTGACGTGATCCATAGGCGATCATGGACCGCTCCTGAATCATGACACATCCGAGTCCGGTCCCTGATGCATCGCAGTATACTACGTTCCCTACTCCCTCCTCTAGTAGCCTCAAGATAGGTGCGCTGGTCAATCTCTCTCTCATCTCCTAGAAGCTCTGCTGACATCTGTCTGACCACACGAAGGGTTTCTCCTTTTTCATCAAAGCTGAGAGTGGTTCCGAAACTCAGGAAAAGTCTGGCACAAATCTCTGGTAGTACCCAGTTAGACCCAAGAAACTCCACACCTCCATCACACTCCTGGGTGGCTCCCAAGCTAGCGTTGCCTCGATCTTTGCAGGATCCATCGCAACTCCCGCCTCAGAGATGATGTGTCCCAAGAAGTGGACCTCATGTATCTAGAAATATCAATTCGAGAGCTTTCCATAAAGCCAGTGCTCTCGGAGTGTGTCCAGTACAACCCGCAAGTGGTAGGCGTGCTCCTCCTCAGTGGTCAAGTATATCAACATGTCGTCGATGAAGACCACGACAAATCGATCGAGGTATGGCTAAAAGATCATGTTCATGAGACCCATGAACACTGCTGGAGCATTGGTTATGCTGAAAGGAATAACCAAGAACTCATAGTGGCCATACCGACATCTGAATGTTGTCTTCTGCACGTCCTCGTCTCGAACTCTGAGCTGATGATAGCCTGACCTGAGGTCTATCTTTGAAAACTACCGTGCTCCCTTGAGATGACCGAAGAGGTCATCAATCCTCGGTAGCGGATACTTGTTCCTCACGGTCACCTGGTTCAAGCGACGATAGTCAACACAAAGTCGCAAGCTCTCGTCCGCCTTCTTGGCGAACAATATCGGGGAAGCCCATGGTGAAACCCTGGGTCCGATGAATCCCTTGCCCTGCAAGTCCTCCAACTGTACCTGTAGCTCTCGAAGCTCAGCGGGGGCCATCCGATATGCTGGAGTGGATATCGGGGTTGTCCCGGGGTACATGTCAATATAAAAGTCTACCTCTCTACGAGGAGGTAGTCCTGGAATGTCGTCAGGGAAAACGTCCGCATACTGATCCACCACTACAGGAAAATCAGGACTCCGCACCTCAAATGCTCCTAGGATGAGGCTAGCCAACTAATGAGTGATGGGTTGTCCTCTCCTCTGTGTGAGTCCATCCTATGCTGCAAAGGCTCCCTTCTCACCGGTGAAGGTGAACCTTATCCCATCGGTGCGAACACACTACACCTTGCGCATAAAACAGTCGATCTAAGCATGGACTGTAGATAACCAATCCATGCCCAAGATGACGTTATAAGGCCTCGACGCCGCTACAAGAAGATCCCAGCTGAAGCTCTCGCCTCCTAGAGTAAGCTCACACTGCCAGCACCATTGTGTAATCGTCGAGTCTTCTCCCGTAGGAGTCTTTAGCCGTATGGATCAAGCCAACGACTCTGTCGGAATCTCCGAGCTCCGAACAAGGGTAGCGACAATAAAGGAATGACTTGATCCTGTGTCTATAAGAACTACAGCAAGGGTAGAGTAAACATAGATAGTACCTCGAATCAACTCTGGTGCACCGTGGTCGTAGGCCTCTACTTCCAGAAGCTGAGCCTATATCTGCCCGCCAACTCCCTGTGGTCAGGGTGGACCTCTTGGTGGTGGTGGTGGTAAAGCCTCAAAGTGTCTCCCACCACCTGCTGCTCGGCCAGCTCCTCTTCCTCGTCCGCCTGCTCTCGGCGGACTGCCATGGTCGACCCTCTGCCTCTGCCTGGGTGGCCCCTCAACTGTCTGCTACTTCTCTACACGGCGGGTCGGGTAGTCACGAGCCATGTGGCCCTACCCGCCGCATGCGTAGCACTGCCTGCTCCTCAGAAGGCTGGCTCTATGCCCTGTGCCCCGCACCTCTGAGCCAGTGTCCTGAGGTTGTCTGCATGATGGTTTGGTCTGCCTGGACCCCTGTGACATCCATCGACTGCTAGCTGTAGATGACTCTGCTATGTGCCACCCTGTGGTAGGTCTCACTGCTGGCGTAGGCTCGACAAGAAAGCTCTCTATGAGAAGAGCTCGCTCCAGTACTCCTTCCTGTGTCAGAATGCTGAGGGAGATCATCGATGCCCTGATCTCATGCCTCAGTCCCTGCTCGAAGTTCTGGTCCCCGGAGAATGGGTCCCGTACCATGTCCATCGAATAGCGCGAGAGGTCGGTAAATCTCACCGAGTACTGGGCAACCATCATGCTGCCCTGCCACAGCTGTAGAAGCTCCTGGATGTGCACCGCATGGAGGGTGTCTGAGACGAACTCCGAGTGGAAGAGGCTCTCAAAGTCCGTCCAGAGGAGTGATGCCTCATCGTGCACCAGGAGCATCAAGCTCCACCATATTCCTACTGTCGTGTGTAGGAGGCTCGCTGCGAGGATCACCATGAGGTCAGCTGGTGTCCCCACTAACCTGAAAACTCGCACAAGCCTCCAGCCCATCCCCGGTTGCCTGAGGGTCCATCTCCCAGTGGAACCTGGGTGGTTTCTAATGCTGAAACGTGTGCAGCGCACTAAGGAGACGTGCATGATCAGTGGCTGGGGCTGGTAGCATCAGTGGCTCAGTGGGTAGAGGTACCGCCGGTTCCTCCACTGTCAAAGGGCCATGCACCAAGGCCTCATCGCTCAGTGGGCTGTCGTCTCGCTCAAAGCTCGAAACCCTAGATGGCTGCCGTCGTGGGGCCATCCTGAAAAGAAATAGGTGCGCCACGGTCAAATAGTATACCTGGTGAGCTGACACAAAGTAATCATAAAGAAAACTTTTGAAACACACATACAATCAATGTTTTCGTGCATTGAGTTAGAAATCAGAAGTCAGGGTCCTGGTGTACGGATATGTCGGCCGCTGCACCAACACTGGACTCCCTGGACTGATAACCATACTCAATACCCTTAACACTATTGCTTCTCATAGAAGAAAGATCAGATTCCTGAGTTCTGTGGTAGAACCGAACTCCTCTGATACCAATTTGTCACAACCCATCCTTGGGACCCGTGCCGTGAATACCCCAAGCCCGCCTCCCATAGGCCAGGGGCTGGAGACTAGCACCAAGGCGCAAATCCCGACAAAAAGGGGAAGGCATTGCCTTTATAAAGTAAACAAACACCACAGAGTAAGCAAGCAAAAGTAAACCCTAAGTAAAACTGGGTACAAAAAGTAGTGTAGAAAAGTAAGTGGGCCAGAATACAAACCCAAACTGAAAGTAAAGTACAACTGGAAAGAAAGTACAGCAGCTAAAAGTAAAGTAGCAATGTCGAGCCGTCCACTGGAATTCCCACCTGAAGGGTGGGTACAGATAGCCTCCTCAGCTCCTCGGGTCCAGCCGTCTGCTCCGTGTACGTCCCGCCCAGTGGTCCACCTCCAGGTACCGTCTTGCTCCACAAACCTCAACCACGATCAGTGCTGTCCATCGTCTGCATCTAACACAACGTAGTGAGGGCATAGCCCGTGCAGGGGTGAGTATATGCTACTCAGTAGGGACCCTGAGACCCCAGAAGGTCTCCCATAATCCAAAAAGGATAATCCACAAAGGAAAGATACAATCACGAAGTAACAACCAACACTACTTAGGTATATGCTCATACATATACCTAAGTCATCAATTCTCATTCGACTCCAACATCTGAGCCCAAGTTCGATCACATCCACATAGGATTACAACCCAATCCACACAGGATAACACAACCCAATCCACATAGGAAAGCAAGTCAATCATATCGAAGATATTGATTGAAGTCAAGACTCAGCTCACACAGGTATACTTCTTCGGTGATAGAGATAATCAGATATAGCCATTGATTCATCTAAGGTGGGATCCATGTAGGATACTAAACCAGCCAAGCTGCCGAACCCACATAGGATTTCAGTGCAGTCTTCATTGCCATCGAACCCACGGAGGATTTCAGTACGGTCTTCATCGCTGCCGAACCCACATAGGATTTCAGTGCAGTATTCATCACCGTCGAACCCACAAAGGATTTCAGTACGGTCTTCATCACTGCCGAACCCACATAGGATTTCAGTGCAGTCTTCATCGTCGTCGAACCCACATAGGATTTCAGTACAGTCTTCATCGCTGCCGAACCCACATAGGATTTCAGTGCAGTCTTCATCATCGTAGAACCCACATAAGATTTCAGTACGGTCTTCATCGCTGCAGAACCCACATAGGATTTCAGTGCAGTCGACACAGTCGCAGTCGCAGTCACAGTCAGCTCTAGGGTTCCCGCACACAGCATGCTCATTTCCGGGAGGGTCCGCTCCACGAGCCAAGGGGTCGATACATCAACTGACACATAGTACGGATTTGATGTATCTCAAAGTTCCTTCTCAATAAGAGGAACTCAAAATGACAGACGACGCGTCAATCAGACGCCCGGTCTGAGAGTTATTGGCTTTTTCGTTCCAGGGGCCCGGTTGGTTTTTAAGTCAAAAACAACCTGACCAGACTCCAACTACATCCAAACCTCAAGAGGAGTAATCCAAAAGGTCCTTCTCACTAAAATGAATCCAATAAAGTCGACGACACGTCAATCGGACGTCCGGAGCTCAAGTTATAAGCGTTTCCACTCTGAGGGCCCGGTTGGTTTCGTGTTCGAACCAACCCGGTCATACCCAAAGTTCTCCAAAACCTTGAGTATAATATACCAAAACAACCGTATCGATCCAAGGATCGCATCTCAATTGACGGCGCGTCGATCGGGGGTCCGTAGCCCAAGTTACGTGCGTTTGAACAAACCTATCCGAGAATAGGGGCTTTGGGCCCAGACCGACCCGGCCCAGGACCCCCTGGGTCAGCCCGAACCGGGTCTGGGTCCGGACCATTAGGGAGTGGCCCAGCTCGGTGGGCGCGGCCCAGTCCGTTTGGCACAGCCCGGCCCGGATTGAGCGGCCGGTGGCCTGGCGCGCTCGCGCGGCCCGCGTGGCCGGCTCGGCCAGCGCCGAGTTGAGCGGAACAGGAGAGGCGCGCTGCCCCCCTGATTGAGAAACTGTGCCCCCCACGTGGGGGGCCGCTCCTTTGGCCAGTCAGGGGTTATAACCCCCGGTTTCTTGGAAGCTGTTCAGCCCAGTCCGGCCGGCCGGTGCGGCTGCCGCAGGACCGCCGGGGTCCCGACCCTCCGAGGTGTCGGCGGCCGGCGGTTCCGGCCGCCCCGCCTTGCATCGCCGCAGATTCAAGTTGCGGCCTTGTCCGACCGGCGCAGCGCGACGGCGCCGCGCCCCTCTGCCGCGGCCCTGCTCCGGCCACAGTGTCTTCGTGGTTCTCTGGCGTGGCGTGACGGCGTTGTGCCCCTTCGCTGCGGCCCGACTCCGGTCGCGGGTTCGTTTGGCCTCAATGGCGTGGCGCGACGACGCCGCGCATCTTCGCCACATTTCCCCATGTTTCCGCGTGGTGTCGTGGCACTGCGCCGCCTTCTTTCAAACCGCAACAAACACAATCATCAAAGGGGGAGGAGGGTCAGCCGTGTTCGTGCAGTCCGACCTCCTCCCGTTATTATGATAACAGGCGGCCCAAATAGAAGTCGATGAACGGAAAAGGAATAATTTACGGGCAAAAACAAATAACCCCTACCTCAAGCATTGTTGAATGAAGGTTCATCGCGAGGAAGGGACGCCGCGGAAGACGGCGTCGCGGAAGGAGGATCATTGGCGTCACGTCGTCGATCTCTGGGGAACTAGCATTTTTCGTCGTCTTCCGTCGGAGGCCGGCGTTCTTCGTCGTTCTTCGCGTTCTCCAGCGAAGAAGATAAAGATTCAAAGGCTTTGAGTAATTCCTCTCCCCAATCCCTCTCACACAACGAAACAACAATAATAAAATAAGGCGTTGCCTTATTTTATTACTCATGCCATCTGTTTTTGAAATTCAAAATTAAATCACGATTTAATTATCAAGTGTTGACTAATTAATGAGGCATTTAATAATCCTATTAAACGTGAGAGTTGACTTGGCATTTAAGAGGGGGTGCGGGTGAGTTACCAAATTAAATGCATGTGGGAGGTAAAAAGAAAATAAAGGGGGGTGGGGCTCATGTGGGCCCCACCTCACTAATATCCTACCTAGGAGTTAGGATATCAGTGGGTCCCACTCCAAACACCATGCCTAGGTTAACACTACTTAGAATAAAAATAAAATTTGTTGCACAATATTTATTGTATTCTTTAGTTAACCCAATTAATTAATAACCTCACCCGAGAAAACGCAACTCCGAAAAAGGTGTTCTTAAGCTATTACCGGCATTGCGATTCCATCGGTGCCCTCAGAATTTGATTCCGAGCAATGGTTCAAAAGTTAGGAAAACCCGCTCGTTCGTTCACTGAACGTACCCGAGCTAAACTTTGGAAAATGATTCCGGGCACACCGTGCCTCAGAATCAGGTGCCGTCAAAAACTGCGTTCTTGTAAAATCCCAATGGAAATTAAGAAAAAAAAATCAGTTGAATTATATGGGTCTTTACAAGTTTAATCCTGGGTGAAAGTTGATAATAAAATATTTTATATATTGGTAACTGAAGAGATTAATATAAAAGTTATTATTTTTCTCATTACCAAATATATATGAGAAATTTTTTATTCATATAAGATTTATAAGTGTTTTCCACTTTTAAAATAATAATAAACTTATGTATATCATGATATTAGACTTTAGGAAGTAAAGTTATTTGGATCAAATTTCAAAGTGTTTAAAATAAGGATTTTAAGTAATAAATTTAAATATTCCTACATTTAATATGGATTCTTATTAAAGAGTTTGGTGAGAACATTAATTTTTTGGATGACAATATGATGATGTAGTATGTATTACATGGTAATGTAGTAGATGTGACATGAATATATGTCATGTTTCATGAAAATGAATTAAATAAGAAAACCATAGGTTATGTATGGACTTTATATATTTATATGTGATGGGAATAACACTAATGCATACAGTTTTTCCAGTATTTTATTAAAATTAATTTAAAATTTTATAAATGTATCACATTATACAAATTCATTTTCACTTTATCATTCATTCATGCAGGCTACATATGTTGTACAAGCTTGGATTTTTTTCATTATTTTTTTTAGATATTATATGGATTATTGTTGAGACTAGGTTCTGAGAAAACATGAACTTCTGAGGACCAGTGTTCCAGGAAAAAATGTCTGAAAAAATATTAAAATATTTAACAGCATGCACGCACAGTTTTCCTAAAAAGTGAAATAACTCCTAAATAGGTGCCTAGATCTGAAATATGAGCGCTCCGTTTAGTTCATAATAGTGGTTTTACCCTTGGAGTGATATGAAATTGCTTGGCGTGGATATTTTGTGAAAAAGTTGTTGTGGATGTAAAACGAATAAAATAATTAAATTATTTTATTGATGCAGTGATGCAACGACTCATTATTTAAGTGTAACCTTATGTTAGAATTATACAGTTAGCTGCATAACCCTATAACTTATAGAGTATCATTTATAGATAGCTCTGGTAATCCTTTTTGATGAATGATAATGGATATAGGATCAACGATCGACTCATATCGATTTTGAAGGATCTCACCAACGAATGAAACACTGCTTCATTCTTTATTTGTGAATGATACAAATAGAGGTATAGTTATTAGAAAAAAAAATGATAATATTAACTATTTATATTATAATATTCATGTGATTAATTATTCATAAACTCCATTTTTAGTCCATTTTACAAATTGAAAAAGTAATTCACATTATGATTGTAATTCCTTCTTAAAATGCACTATTGCATGGTACATTTTTAAACACCTCAAAAAACACAAAATGTTCTTTATTTTATTTTAATATTTTATTTTTAGGTACCCCATGATATAATGAACAATTAATTATTTTTGATCACTTAAATATTATCATTGGAAGCCCACCAAAATGGGCCTTGAACCAAGAAAATTCTGTGAAAAGTAAACTGGATAACAGCCCAATAAAAGTATTGTAGCAGACAATATCTAATAAAAATGATTCTAAAAATTGAAATGGAGATAGAATAAATCATGGGTAACATTTAATTAAATATTTACCTAATATAATTAGGTTTTTTTAATAGATTTCCTGGTGGAACTAGTTGATGATGAAATTATTTTCCAGATTCCACGGCCCAGAAAAATAGCCCACCATTTCAATCATATCTATAAAAAAATTCTTTTGGGGATGAAATTTTATAGGAAATCATGGTATATCCATATATTATTTTTTTTCTTCTATTTACCACCCAAATTCTTCCATCTAGATTCCCTTTTTGATACATCTTTAGGGGGCATGCAATTTGGATGGGTTTTTTGTCAAGTGTGGAAAAGTCCACTCTCCGTTAACTTTCCACCCACCTAGGCCTACGACCATTAATTGGGGTGACTTCCACTATAGGAGGCTATACCCAAGTATTAAATAATTTCTATTTAAGGTAGTGGTGTTGGAGGATTTAGGAATCTTTTGTGCTTTGTTTCATTGTAAGGTTATGTTGCCAATTTGAGGTCCTAATTTATTATCTTCAATTTTTAAGTTACTCAAATCACCTTAGTTTCTTAATTAATATTGTTATTCTCATTTTATGTTATTTTTTTCCAAATTGATACTTTTTTCACAAGGTTTGAACATATTCACACCAAACCTTATGAAATTATTCACACAATGGTGGAGGGGTTGTTTTCTTTTTATTGTTTTTTTACTTCTTCAATTCCTCCCTTGTGAGGCTACTTCCCACTTCGATTGAAACTATAGCGTAAATGGAGGGATAACCCACTTATGGTTTGTTACAAGGGAGTATAAAGGGGTTATATTTGATGTTATTTCTCAATTAATTAATTTCTAATCACTTCTTTTAATGGATAATTTTTTTTTATGATATTTAAACTCCTTTGTCCTTATTGAATTTAAGGTCACACACTTCAAGTACTAATACGAACCTTTACCTTGGAGTGCTCAAAACATTGATCCTCCAAGTGTATAGGTGATTGGTATTGGGGTTTGTAGGTATTAAACCAATAAGTAATTATCTTTTTTGATCTTTTTAAATGAACCCATCTCAAATATAAGAAATCGAAATAGTTGAAAAAGGAATGCATCCAATCCCCCCTAAGTGATAACCTAGGATTAACTCATTATTTTAAATTGAATTAACTTAAGTCTCTTAGTTTTAAATTAAACATATCTAATTTAAACCAAAATTTGGACAATTCATATACAAGAATAGTCCATATAATTTACGTGTCTATAGGTTTCTTCTTAGGTCTCTAAGGATTCGATAATACAAGCTAATCTAGAAGCGACCACTTAACCATAAAAACTTGGGTAAATTTGGGCAAGACCAAATTTTGGCACCATTTATAGGGATCCAAGTAAGTCATCTCAACACATATTATATTATACCCCTTTTATCTTTTCTAACTTCTACTTCCCTTATATTTTACTCTTTCTTTTATTTTTCAGTTTTCTTGGCGCCTGTCCGCCTATACCCGGGACCAATCAAACCATCTAGTTAGGGTGGATAGTCCTGGGGTTGAGGAGTCAAGTTCACCAAGGTAAAATTTTAAATTATATCCTAATCTTAATAACACTTAGGATTAAAAAATTGATCCCATTTCAATGGAGGTATTTAAAAGAAACCAACTCATAAACTCAGGCGAGAACCAAAATGGAAATCCAAATGAGGTAGCCCAAAACTTGGGGAATGTAGTTGATCAAACCATGAATGACTACCTCACACCTTCCTAGACCAATGAATCCTATGGAATTAGACATTATTATCTTGGAGAAACCCACTATGTATTCAAACCTCATGTACTAAACCACCTTCCAACCTTCCATGGGATGGAGTTGGAAATTTCATACCTTCATGTCAAGGAATTCAATGAAATTATTGAAACCGTGTGCCCACGACATCAAATTGAGTCATCTAAGATGAGGCTCTTTAATTTATCACTAAAGGATCAAGGAAATAATTAGTTAAACCATTTTATACCTTCATCAATCCACTTCTGGGACCAATTGAAAAGAGAGTTATACAAAAAATACTCCCCCATCACAAAATAATTTCACTTAAAAAGAGTATCCAAAACTTTTTTGAAAAATAAGGGGATTCATTTTATGAAACATGGGAAAGGTTCAAAGATACACTAAAAATGGTACCTCCCCATGGATTTTCAATCCCAAAAAAACTTTGAATCTTTAATAACGGGTTAGGTCAGGGAAAAAAATAATTCATTGACATGGTATGTGATGGAACCTTCAAAAACAAAGCCCCAAATGATGATTATGAGTATATAAAATTATGGGCTGAACAAAACCAAACATGGGGAACATCACCATACTATGAGAATCCACCAAAATCTTACAGAATTCACACACTTAGGGATGAATAAAGTCTTAGTAAAAAAACTTACGATACTCACTAGGAAGGTCGAGGAGATCGATCTTAGGAAGGTCCATGAAATTCAAACTCTTGACCCTGTTTGCACAATTTTTGAAAAACGTGACCACAAGACTGAAAACTACCCATCCATACCTTATATTAAATTTTTTCTTTAATTAGGACCACCAGTGGAGGTCAATTCTTTGAAATTTCATAATCCATAGTACCAAAATGCTTTTAATCCAAGGTACAATGATCATCCAAGATTCTATTGGAAAGATAACCAACAACCTAACCAATAACCAAGTCAGCCATAAGTACCAAACCCCCACCCTCCACAAAATTTTCAACTCTATAACTAGTTCCAACCATAACCATTCCAATACCAACATCATCCTATCCAATTCCAAAAACCCATCCAACAACCAATCCAACAACCAAAATATCCTCCTGGGATAAAACAACCAACACAATCCCCAACCCAATCTGTCCCTATACCAATCCTTAAACATTTGTGTAAAAAATAGAGAAAATAAAATCGGAAGTCTCATCCCTAAAACATGAACTACAAACCATTAAAACTGGGAAGGCGCCCATGCCTACTTAGGTGGTATCATCCTCAACTATAAGGGGAGAATCCAGTTACACACAAACCTCTCATGAGAAACTAAAAGAAGAGATTATTTTAAGAAGTTGGAAATCCATTGAGAAACCTGAACCAACCAATCCAGAACCATTAAAATCTTCAAAAAAATATGGCAATGATGAAGAACCATCCATAGATTCTGAAAAACCCCAATTATAATGAGAAGAAACCACAACCACCTCAAACACTCAAACAACCCACTCCCTTCCCTCAACACATGAGAGGAAAATCTAAACCATAATTGAATGAAACTTTGAGGGAAATCTTCTCTCGGGTTTAGTTATACATTCCACTTTTTTATGCAATATTAAAAGGTTTTTTTCACATAAAAACCAATTCCTTTTGGATGCTAATGTGAGCATTGCAATTTAAGGGACCATTCCTCCAAAGTTAAAAGATCCAGGATGTCCATACATCAATGTTGAGTTAGGAGAGAATAAATTTGTCAAATCCCATTGTGATCAAGGAGCTATTGTGAACCTCATTCCTTATTACAAGTATTTTCAATTAGGGCTTGAAGAACTCCAACCCACATCTATCACTCTTCAACTTGTTGAATTTAGTGTTCGAGTTCATAAGGGATTTTTAAAGAATGATTTAGTGAAAGTTAAAAATTTTATTTACCCTTCTGACTTCATTGTCCTTGAAAATAACCCAATATTAGGTCCTAGGGAGAAAACCTCCATCATCCTTGGTCGTCCCTTCTTAGAAACAATCAACTCAGTCGTCCGAGTTAGGAACGGGAACATGAAAATAACCTTCAAAAACATGAGCCTCGATTTGAAAATCTACAATGAAAAATATGAAATTGGGGATGATAAAAATATTCATGAGATTAATTGGATTGGTAATTTTGATAGTGAACTATAGGAACATCAAAGAATTATTGAAGGATCTTTAAGTAAAGAAGAGATTGATTTCCATTGTTTGCATGAGGGAAATTTGTCTTATTGGCTTGAATCTCTTTCAGAAAGCTCTTTTGATGATTTTATTGAATCACCAATCAATGATACCATTTTTTAAATAAAATAAATCGAGTCCATACCCATTTATGACACTAATTTGGAAAATTTGGTGGCTGAAACTTCTGTTCAGAAGGAACCAATTCGGTCAAGAAATTTTGAAAAAGAAACAAAGTTTGATTCAAAGTCTCATCTTTCTTTCAAAATTGTTAACCAATATGATCTTGAATTTAAGGTCCTACATTCATCACTCAAGTATGAATTATTAGGGTACAATCAAGACTTTCCTAATATCATTTATTCTTTATTAAATCCAATCAAGGGAGGATGCTTCTAGATATCCTATAAAAGCATAATAAAGCAATTGGATGGACCCTTTCTAATATTCCTAGGATTAGACCACTCATTGGAACTCATATAATTGTTCTTGAATCTGAATCCAAACCATGTCGTCAACCTCATCAGAGACTCAATCCCAATCTTGTGGATGTGGCAGGGAAAGAACTTCTTAAGTTTTTGAAAGTAGGTATCATCGGCCCCATTGCTGAAAGTGAGTGGCTAAGCCCAATTCACATTATTCCAAAGAAAGATAGAATCATTGTGATCACCAATGAGGATGGTGAAATTCTTCCCATGAGGGTCATTAGTGGATGGAGAGTTTGAATTGACTATAGGAATCTCAAATCATGTACTAAGAAAGACCATTTCCCCTTTCCCTTTATTGATCAAGTCCTTGAGTGAGTTGTGGGTCATTAATTATACTAATTCCTAGATGGATTATCAAGGTATAATCAAATCATGGCATCCTTAAAGGATCAAGGAAAAATAACCTTCACTTGTCCATTCAACACTTTTTCCTTTAAGAGCATGCCCTTTGGGTTATGTAATGCCCTTAGTACCTGCGAGCTGTGCATGATGGTAATATTCTCGGACATGGTGGGGGGTTGTTTATAGGTATTTATGGATGAATTATCCATATTTTTGGAAACTTTTGAGGGATTCCTTCTAAATGTTGAAATGTTTTTTCAAGATGAAAGGATATGAATATCATCCTAAACTCGAAAAAATGCCATTTCATGGTAAAGGAAGGACATATTTTGTGACATCTGGTCTCTGGTAGAGGGATTGAAGTTGATAAAGCTAAGGTCTATATCATTCATCGCATTCCATCTCCTAAAAATATCAAGGAGGTGAGGTCCTTATTAAGATATGTAGGTTTCTATAAAAGTTTCATTAGGAACTTTAACTCCATTTCCTAACCACTTTGTTCTCTTCTGGTGAAAGATGGTGCATTTTTAGGGATAGAAAGCTATGATGAATTATTCTCCACACTCAAGTTAGATCTTATATCTCCACCTATCATAAAATATCTCAATTGTAAACTTTAATTTGATCTTATGTGTGATGCTAGTGACTTCTCTGTAGGTGTTGTATTAGGACAATGGTGTGAGAAAACCTCACGTGTCATTTATTATGGGAGAAAATATTTAAATGATGCACAAATAAACTAAACAACCATTAAGAAACAGTTACATTATATTGTATTTTCCTTCGATAAATTTAGGTCATATCTCTTAGGATTACCCATCATTGTCTTCACTGATCATTCATCCCTAAAATACATTTTCTAAAAACATGATGACAAGGATATATTGATTATGTGGGTCCTTTTTATTCAGGATTTTGATTTAACTATTAAGGATAAAAATGGTGTTGAAAATGTTTTAGATGACCATCTATCTAGTGTGGAATTCAAAGAAAACTCACAACACCTTTCATTGTCTGATTCATTTCCCAATGACAACCTCTATTATGTGAGTGATTTCCCATGGTATGCTGACATAGAAAACCATTTGGTGATAGGTGACAATCCAAAATTCATGGGGACCCAAGATAAGAGAAAATTCCTTTTTGATGTCAAACACTATGTGTTTTATGATCCTTACCTATTCAAGTTTTGTCCTGATCAAATCATTATGAGATGTGATCCTGAGTCTGAGCAAGATTCCATTATAAGATTCTATCACGGAGAGGCATGTGAAGGTCACTTTTCCAAAAATAAAACAACTAAAAAGGTCCTCCAATGTGTTTTATACTGTCCCATCCTCACTAATTATTCCTACAAATTCTGTTAAATTGGTCTTCAATGTCAACAATTTGGATCCATTACCAAAAGGGATCAAATACAACTCACTCACATTCTGGTCATCCAAATCTTTGATTTTTGGGGAATTGATTTCATTGGACCCTTCCAAAACTCTAGGGGATACCTCTAAATCCTCTTAGATGTTGATTATTTTCCAAAATGGGTTGATTCCATTCCCACCAAGTCCAACGACTGTCATGTCGTGATCTAACTTATGAAAGAGCACATATTTTATTGATTTGGAATTCCTAGGGCCATAATCTGTGATCGAGGAACCCATTTTTGCAACCTCCCATCCTCTTCACTCATGTCTAAGTATAAAATTTCTCATTAAGCTTCCACTTCATACCATCCTCAAACCAATGTTCAAGATGAGTTAGTGAATAGGGAGTGTAAGAAAATTCTTGAAAGACCCATCAATCGCTCTAGGAAATATTGGTTCGATAAACTCTTGGATTCAATTTGGGCATATCATATAGAATTAGAAACCATCCTATGAATTTCACCATATTGGTTGGTTTATTGAAAATAATTCCATTTACCTGTTGAAATTGAGCATAAGGCCTTTTGGGAAATAAAAAAAATGAACTTTGATATTTATTTAGATAAAACAAAGAGGAAATTAGATCTTATTGAACTTGAGGAAATTAGGATAGAGGATTATTAAAATTCAAGGATAAATAAAGCTAGTGTTAAACTCTACCAATCTAGGAATCTCAAATTCAAGCACTTTGAACCAGGAAAATTCATGCTCTTGTATAGTTAAAAACTTCATTTACACCATGGAAAGTTAAGGTCAAGGTGGTCAAGTCCATACATAGTGCATCATGTGTACCCTTATGGGGTAGTAGAGATTTAGGATCCCACTAGTGGTCATATCTTTAAAGACAATGGTCATAGGTTAAAACCATTCCCTGAATCATTCAATAAACAAGAAAAAATGAGTTAAATGAGCCAACCTATGAACCAAAAAAAGTTGATAGATTTAGGGTCCATGTTGGGAAAACAAAATTAAACAAAGTGCTTTCTAGGAGGAAAATTGGCCTTTACCTATACACTAACTCAATGTTTTGAGTTTAAAAATAAACAGGTATGTTTTTTTCCTTTAATTTTGTTTTTATTTATTTTTAGTTAAGGAAACCTCAAGGGATTTCCCTGGTTTTTAGTTGTATTGTGGTGTAAGCTTCAAGGGATGCTGATATTGATGAATTTTTTGGAAAATCATATTTATTCCAGGTGTACAAACACAAACTATTATCTTTTATGAGGCTTATGTGAGTAACATGGAGATCAAGGGATTGAATGGGAGTAACACAAACTTTAACTTCGACCACCAGGTGACTTTAATCCGTGATTTTAATTTTCAAATTTATTTTGGAACTTCTATTCTCTACCTATACCCCCTTTTTAATTTTCTTTTCATTAAACTCTAAGGACAGTTTTATATTTTCATCTATTTATTAAAAAACAAAATGCACATATTTTGGATTGTGGGGTATTAGTTTTAATTCTTGGGGTCCCATAATAAATGGAATAGTTTTGGTGATCATTTCAATTTTAATATGATTATTACAAAAATAGATCAAAAAATCAAACAAAAAAATCAAAAAAAATAATAATTCAATTGCGTGTAGAGTAATAAACTGACCTAATTTCTAGATTTCAGCACTTAGGGATCATGACTCTATAGTTTTATAGCCCAGAGTTGGTAATTTTATCTTTATTTGTGGTAATTTGAATTTGTTTTTGATTGATTAAATTTAAGATAATGCCCGAGTATATTGGCTTCACTTGGTGCCCTAAGGTCTTTGAGCCTAGGAGTCATCAGAAAAATCTCTCTACATGGGTTGACTCGATTGAGTTCAGTTTCAATTACCATGGAAAATTTGAAACAACAAAAAAAAAACAAAAAAATAATACTCATCTTAATATTGAAATGTGATTCCACCCAGCACTTCCATATTTTCTCCCTTAAATAAAGATGAACCCCCATGTCTATTGTGACACACAACACACCATCATGCTTAATTGAAATTGGATGAAATGTGGTGATGAATTTGAACAAAAGAATGACTTGGGCTTGGGATATGCCTTGAGACCTAGTTTATTTTAAATTATTTTGATGTGTTTCATAATTTTTTGGTATGAGGTTTTTGGTGAGCATTGTGTATTAATTTTTTTTAGGAAAATGGAATCCGAATTTCATATTTTTGAGATATATTTTTTTAGGACTAGAAAAAATCAAGTTGGGGGGTATGATTATCCACTAAAAGTAGAAAATATTAATTGTTTATATTATAATATTTATGTGATTCATTATTCGTAAACACCATTTTTAATGGATTTTACAAATTGAACATTAATTCGCATTATAATGGTAATTCCTTCCTAAAATGCACTACTGCATGGTACATTTTTGAACACCTCATAAAACACAAAAGGGTCTTGATTTTATTTTAATATTTTATTTTCAGTTTCCCCATGCTATAAGAAACAATTCAGGATTTTTGAGAACATGAAGATTCCCATTGGAAGACCAAAAAATGGGCCTTCAATCAAGAACATTATGGGAGAAGTGAACTGGACAACAGCCCAATAAAAGTACTATAGTGGCCAATATCCAAGAAAATGATTCTAAAAATTTAACTAGAGATAGAAGAAAGCATTTGAAACATTTCATTAAACAGTTTCCTAAGATAATTTGGATTTTTTAATAGAGTTCCAGGCAGCTCAAGTTGAAAATGAAATTCTGGGCCAGATTTTGTTTCCTAGAAAAATAGCCCACCATTTCAATCATATCTCAAAAAAATCCTTTTGAGCAGAAATTTTACAAGATATAATAGGATATCATTATATTAATTTTTATATTCTATGGAAAACCAAAAAATTTCCATCTATATGCTTTTTTGGACACATCTGTAAGAGGCATGAATGTTGGCTCGATTTTTTTTCTAGGGTGGAAAAGCCTACAATCCATTAACTTTCCACCCACCTAGGCCTACCACCATTAATTGGTGTGACTTCCACTATTGGAGGATCGACCCAAGAATTCAATACTTCTTATTTAAGTTAGTGTTGTTGGAGTACTTAAGCATCTTTTTTGATTTTTTTCAGTGTAAGGTTATGCTGCCAATTTGATGTTGTAATCATTTTCCTTCAATTTGTAAGTTGATAGAATCACCTTATCATCTTAATAAAACTTATTCTTATTCTTATTTTATGTTTTTTTTTCAAGTTTATACTATTCCCCAAATGTGTAAACTTATTCACACCAAACCTTGTGAAATTATTCACACAATGGTGGAGTGATCATTTTCTTTTTATTGTTTTTTTACTTCTTCAATTCCTCCTTCATGAGTCTACTTCCCACTTCAATTGAAACCATAGAATCAATGGAGGGATAAACCACTTATGGGTTTATCCAAGAGAGTTTCAAGGGGCTAGATTGGATGTTATTTCTAACTCCATTAATGTCTAATCACTTCTTTAAATTTATAATTTTTTTTGATGCTCTTTAAACTCTTTCGTCCTTGTCGAATTTAAGGCCACAAACTTCAAGTGCTAATATAAACCTTTACCTTAGAGTGATCAAAACATTGATCCTCTAAGTGTATAGGTGATTAGTATTAGGGTGTGTAGTTATTAAACAAGTAAGTGATGATGTTGTTTGATCTTCTTAAATGAACCCATCTCAAATATAATAAATTGAAATAGTTGAAAAAGGAATTCATATAATCCACCCCAAGTGATAACCTAGGATGAAATAATTCTTTTAAATTAAATTAACTTAAGTATCTTAGTGTTCACTTAAACCTATCTAAAATCAACCCAAATTTTTCCACTTCATAGCCAAAAATATTCCATAGAATTTATGTGTCTATAGGTTTCTTCTTAGGTCTCTGAGAATTCGACAACCCAAGCTAAACTAGAAGCGACTGCTTAACCCTAAAAAACTGGGTAAATTTGGGTGAGACCATAGGGTATGTGTTTCAGTTTTTTATTCCCCTTTGTAAATTTCTGTGATAAATGCAAATCAATTAAAAAAATATTGATTTTTGGAATAATCACTTTGCAGGAAGGGTTTTATTCCATGGGTTTTTTTGATCTGGTTTTCTAATCCAAATGCCCTATTCTTGATCGTTATCCAAGAATGCTTAGACAACAATGATAAATCTTCATTAATGGGCCTTTCTCCCTTTTTTCTTCACGTTCTTCACTATTTGGATCCTCATGGTCCTAGATCGACATTGTCGGGTGGTTCCAAACTTGATCAAACCCAAGGATTTGAGGTGAATCAACAACCAAGGTTGAGTTAGTGTAGATCAGGACCCAAAGAATTTTTATCTGCTATTGTTTAGATTTTTAGGCATTAGAGGGGGTGAAACGGTCCACAAAAGGGACCACCAGTGAGCGGCAGTGGTACCGGAGGCTGGATGCGGCACACAACAGTGGTCCAAGTGTGGGTGGTAGATCCACATACGGTTGCGGCAGACACTGACACAACAATAACTATGTGAGGCGGCGATAGACACAGTAGAGCTGGTGGAGATGGTAGAGGCAACCATGATGGATGAAATTGGAGAATGGCAGTGGATGCGGGACTGGTGGACGACATGGATAGTTCTAGTTGGGATGATCATATCAGTGGGTCATGTCAATCTAATGGTCTGGGTCAGATGATTTGAACTCAGGTTAGAACCGGGTTAGGTCCAAGGTAATCAGGGTGGATCCTCATTGCAGTCGACCGTGGTGATCGACTATGGCGGTCGACCGTGGTCCCATGGCATCTTGAGTTTCTGCGGGTGCAGAAACCATGCAGTCAGACCCTGAGTGGTCGACTGCAATGGTCAGTCAAGCATGGTAGGTGGACTAACCATGATGGTCAGTCCATGGGTGGCCGATCCACACAGAAAGTGGAACTGCCATGGTAGTCAGTCCACAGGCCCTAGGTAATTCTACAGATAGCTTCCTGAGTGGTAGGTTCAATTTAAGAGTGCTTTAGGGTCTTATTTTTTCTATTTTTTACTAGTATAGGTTGATTGTGTTCTCTTAGTCCTTTAATCGAGGGTACAGTGTAGAATTACATCTAATCACTAGGTTGTAATCCCCTCTAGAGGATGAGTCTTAGATAAAGTTATTTCATCCCTCCATGAGACTGAAGTGTGATCCTCTATCATCCCTAGTGATGTTTTTGGAATCAGAATTACCTCCCTGAGTAGGATGTTTATCCTCCATCTAGATGGCCATATGAGTAGGGTTTGTGGAATTGTTGGCATACGTTCCCCTACATAGCAGGATGATCCATATTAGGTTTGGGGTGTCCCAAAACGGTTCTAGACATGAGCCCCTCTCTATTAATCATAGTATTCTTTGACCAATTTGTTTCCTTTGAGTGGTTCGCAAATGAGATAGACCTCTTCTTCGAGTGTTTCTGATGATATCATGGCTCGAGGAGTGAGTTCTATTGTAATGAGCATTTCTTTAAGTAGAATCGGGTGACTAGCAGTGGGTTATGATCAACTGATAGCATGGTGTCTCTCCTGAGTATATCTAGGTATTATTTACTTCCCATATCAGTTATATAGTGTTACCTCTTATTTTGATCTAAATACACTTGGTGCTTCGTGTTCAGTATTTTCAGGGTGTCCTAGTGAGTATTGTTATACTTACCCATGCATGGTCTTTGCCTCCACGTGTCATGTATTATGTAGACAGCAGCCCTTTTCATAGTGTCCAAAGAGGAATAGGAGCAGGTGGAGCATAACTGGATCTTGGAAGATAGAGTTATTTACCGAGAGCATACCTTTCACATAGTACTCACCCTTGGAGTATGTTGGACTCTTTAAAGTTTCAGTTGTACTTGTGTACATACTCTGGTGGTGGTCTTGATTTGGCCTAGTTTACTTTTCCTTTACTTCCTATTGTATTATTTTTGTGAAATCTTAGATGTATTTGTGCATTATTTCTATTGTTTTACATTTAAATATTGTGTGGATTGGAGATGTCTATGTGTGTACAGGTGCTTTAGGATAATTCCTCCCATTTGTGTGAAATATCTACTCGGTGCTAGTCGCCAGCCCCTGGCCTATCGGAGGTGGGATTTGGGTAGTCACAACATGGGACCTCTAGGATGGGTCATGATAGAGAGATATTAAAGGTGGTTGGTTCTATTTTAGGATCAAGTGTCTATGATATTGGTTTGGGGAAATAGTATTAAGTGTTTCAAGTTCATATTTCAGGTTAGAGAATCCAGTGTTGGTGTGGCGACCGACGTATCCATACACCAAGACTCGGAACACCTACTTGTAGACTCTATACATTAGAACACTAGTTGAAGGTATAAACAATGGTACATGCATCGTATAGGAAGGTTTGTGTTTTCCATGTCCTTCTTGAGTCAGCTCTCCAGATATACTATTTTGACTTTGTCACATCTTATTTTATTTTAGGATGCCTCCACGTAGATAGCCATCCATGATTCCACCGCATGATCATGAGGATGATACACATAGTGACGAGGCATAAGTATAGGGGAATGTATCGAAGATAACACCTCCACGTGGTTTACTAGCTATACCACCACCCATTTAGCAGTATCTACTTCTAGTACTACCAGTTAAGGATATACGTAGGCTGAGTGCATTGCATGAGTATTATAGGTATCGACCTTCTAGGTTTTGGGATGAGCCAGACCCCCTGATGGCTGAGTATTGTCCAGAGGCAGTCACTCATGTTTTTCACCTTATAAGGATTCCTTATGATCATATGTAAGTGCTTTCTATGAGTTTTCTTCAGAGATCTATAGGGTGATGGTGGAGCTTGGTGACTCATTCACATGATGACATAGCACTCTCCTAGACTAGATTCAAGCATCTCTTCAGATATGAGTTCTATGCGGACACATTTTGATCAGTATGCATACAGGATATCCTACATCTACAGCAGGGCAATATGACTATGGTGGAGTATTCAGTGAAGTTTACCGATGTTTCATGCTACTCCTTAAATATGGTACATAACAATTTCTTCAATGCTTAGACTTTCGATCAGGGATTATACCAAGATATCAGGCATTGGTCATATCCCTTAGAATTTATACTTATGTGGGGGTACTTGAGAGAGCCCTGTTAGTGGAAATTTTTCTAGCAGAGAAGACACCAGTTGTGGGAGCTAGCGGTGGGCACCCGGTAGATGATACCTCGATAGTAGGTAGACGACAGCAGTCATAGGGATCCAAGTAGGTCAGGTCCTTTAAGAGATAATCCCAGAACTGAGGGTTAGTGATGCAGGGCTCCCAGGGTGGCTTGAACCAGATAAAGGATAGGTAGTGTTTCTCGTGAAATGGTCGGGGACATCTGGCATGATATTGTCTGACCCATCATATAGTTTATAGGGATATGGTTGAGGGACTACCTATACAGGCACATAGACATGAGAAGGGTGGTCCATAGGATGATGTACATGGAAGAGGAGCTGACAGTTTAGAAAGAGATGGTTAGAGGTTCGACCTATTATCACCACCACCACCAGGTGGTCCATGCCAGGCTCAGGGAGTTGGTGGATAGGGGTGAGGCCAGCTACAGACTATGGAGTCTTATGACCCCGAGGCTCCAATGATGATATGAGGTATGATCTATGTCTTTTATACCTTATTTTTAATATTGATAGAAATGAGTTTTATTAATTATTTTCTCACCACAAATATTATTCAAGACTCATATATTCTAGTTGAGTCGTTGACTCAACCCCTGCGCTTAGAGACTCCTACTGGAGGAGACTCAGTGATCACACATTGGAGTAGATAGTGTGACCTGACTCTTGGAGGTGAGAGTTTTGGTTGGTATTCCTTGGTAGTGGTGTTTATTCCTTATGATGTCATTCTTTTTATAGATTGGTTATCCACAGTTCATGCTCAAATTGACTTTTTTAGGTGAAGAGTTTGGTGTTCCATATTGATGGGACCAAGTTTTACTTTTTTGGTGAAAAGAAAATATAGGTAGTGTAGGATGGACTCATGCATAGTGGGGTGCATATGATTACTCATCAGTTGGCTATCCAGACCCTAAATGTAGTGGATGTTATGAGTCCTCAGTTTTATGAAGTTGTGGCGGAGTATGAGGATGTCTTTCCTGAAGATATTCCAAGTTTACTTCCCTGTAGGGATATATACTTCTGCATTGATCTACACCAGTGGAGGACACTGATATATACACCTAAATATTGGATGTATCGTGAAGATCTTCATGAGAAGAGGGTATAGTTGGAGTACTTGCAGAACAAGGGCTTTGTGAGACCCAGTGTTTCACCTTAGGAAGCCCAAGTTTTGTTTGCCAAGAAGGTAGACAAGAACTTGAGGTTATGTGTGGATTTTAGTGATTAAACCATGTGACCATGAAGAATACATATCCAATACTAAGGATGGATGACCTATTTGATCAGTTGAAGGGGGAATGTTGGTTCTTGAAAATTAGCCTTAGATCTGGCTATCACCAGCTATGTGTACGAGATGAGGATATACTGAAGATGGACTTCAGATGTTGTTATGGTGAATATTTGTACTTGGTGATGTCATTTGGTGTGAAGAATGCCCCAACAATTTTCATGGGACTCATGAACTAGATCATTCATCCTTACATAGACTAGTTCTTAGTGGTCTTCATCGATGAAATCCTAGTGTATTCAGCGTCTGAGGAGCATCACATGAGGCACTTAAGGATAGTTCTAGAAAAACTCCAATAGCACCAGCTTTATGGAAATCTTTCAATGTTTCAGTTCATGATTCAAGAGGTCTATTTTCTAGGACACATTATCTCATATGATAGAGTTGCAGTGGATCCAGCAAAGGTTGAGGCAGTGCTAACTTGGGATCCACCCAAGAGCATTAACGAGGTTCGAAGTTTAATTAAATTAGAAGTGTACTATTATAGTTTTTCACACAAATTCTCAATATTGGAAACACCCTTGATAGATTTGACATGGAAGGAGTAGCCTTTCGTGTGGAAAAAAAGTGCCAATATTGATTTCCAGAGCTGAGGCAAAGGTTGATGAGTGATCCCATGTTGAGGTTACTGGAGGAAGGTGTCGAGTACTTGGTATTCTGTGATACATCAGGGACTGGGGTTGGTTATATATTAATACAGAGGAAATTTATGATTTCCAATGTTTTATACCAGTTGATACCACATGATCATAACTATACAACCCATGATCTTGAGTTAGCAAAGGTAGTATTCGCATTAAATATGTTTCAAGACTAACTGATAGGCGAACTGTTTTTCATCTACTCTGATTACAATAGTCTCAAGTATATCTTCTCTCAAAAAGATTTTAACTTGATAAACAGGTAATGTATAGAGTTCCTCCATGACTATGGCTTTGAGATTTTATATACTCCTAGTAAAGGGAACATGGTGGTAGATGCTCTCAGTAGGAGATCCAGTTCACAGTTTCTGAACGAAGCATTAGAGTAGTTAGAATTGTTGCAGATATCCTTTATGGATAGAGATGGATCAAATTACCTCCATTTGATGGTTTTCACCCCTACACTCTTGCATTGATTCAGGGAGGCACATCTTGGGGATACTGATTGTGAGACCCGATGTGATCAGATGTCTATAGGGCATGCTTTTGATGGATATTCAAAAGGCGGGGAGCATGTCATTCTCTTTAGATAACGCATAATGGTACCAGTGATTTTACGGTAGGAGGTTCTGAGGTGTTTTCATACATCCCCTTTGGTGGTAAATCCAGGTGTGGTGAATATATACTAGGACCCCCAACACTGGTTTTCGTAGACATAGATAAAAAAAGAGTTGTAGAGTTTGTTTCTCTATGATTTACTTTTCAACAAGTGAAGGTTGAGAAATAGGTTCCAGCAGGTTTAGATCAACCCCTTGAGGTGCCAGAATGAAAGCGGTATGGGATATCAATAGACTTTGTGAAAGGTTTACCACATAAGTCTAGGGGACATGATTCAATCTAGGTGATTGTTGACCGACTCACCAAGTCAGCCCACTTTCTAACTATCTGACAGAAAAGTTCAATATAGAACTTGGTACACCTTTACATGTATGAGATAGTTCGACTCCATGGATTTCCATCAATGATTGTTTCTTATTGTGATGATCACTTTACATCCCAATTGTGGAATGTATTATAGGATATTTTTGGGACCAAGTTGCACTCGATCAAAGCATTTCACCCATAGATGGACGTCCAGACTGAGCGGACCATTCAAGTTCTAGAGTACATGATGCATGATTTCATGTTAGACTTCATTCATAGTTGGGAGGATCACCTACCACTAGTGGAGTTCATGTAAAACAATAGATACTATTCCACCATTGTCATGGAACCATTCGAGGCTTTGTACAATCGAACCTATAGGTCCCCACTTTGCTTGAATGACCTAGGAGAGTCAACACTCATGGGCCTAAAGTTGGTAGATACTACTACAGAAAAGGTTAAAATCCTATAGGAGTGTATGAATACTGCATAGATCCATCAGAAGTCTTATATTGATATGGGACAGAGGAATTTAGATTTCTAGTAATGAGACCATATATTCCTTTAGGTTTCACCTTGATGGGGATTATGAAGATTGGACCCGTGAGGAAAGCTATCTCTGATGTTCATCAGCCCCTTCCAAATACTACGTAGAGTTGGAGAGGTGGAGTACCACTTAGATCTATGTCCACAGTTAGATTGGGTACACAACATCTTCCACGTGTCACCGTTGAGGAGGTACATGCACGACTCATCACACGTTATCAATTGGAGAGAGCTGAACATCAAGGATGGAGCGACTTTTGATGAGTACCTAGTGAAGATCAAAGATTGCCAGGAGAGGATCCTTCAAGGGAAATTGATTACATTGGTATGTGTTCAGTGGTAGAACAAGAATCTTCATAAGGTTACATGGGATCAAGAGGCTCAAATTCATTCTCAGTGCCCTCAATCTATTTGAGTATCCCTTTTTGTGTCTTTTTAGGGATATAAATCCCCAAGGTGGGGAGAATGTAACATCTCATATTTTTTCATGTTTTATTTTTAGATATTATATGAAATATTTTAGAGACTAGATGATGATATGGCTTTCACTTTCGAGACATGGTGTACCTAGAACAAATGTTTGAAAAATGTTAAAATATTTGATAGCACGCGCATGCAGTTTTCCTGAAAAATTGGAATAACTCCTAAAAAGGTGCCCGAATTAGAAATACAAGGGCACTATTGAGATCATAATAGTGAATTTAGCCTAGGTGTGACCTAATATTGATCAGTGTGGTTCATTTGTGAAAATTATTCTGTAGGTATAAAACAAATAACATAATTAAATTATTTTGTTAATGCGCTGGTGCAATGACTTGTTCTTTAAGTATATCCTTATGTTAGAATTCTAGGGTTTTCCAAATAACCCTAGAAATTCTAGAGGATAATGGATAGAGATATCTGGAAATCCTTTCCTATGAATGATAATAAATCAAGGATCAATGACCGACACACATACATTTTGAGGGATCTCACCAACGAACGCAACGCGGCTTCATTCTTCAATAGAGATCTGTCCAAATCGAGGTAGTGTGTGTATTTTAGTTTATTTATTCCTCGTTCTTAATTCTTGTGATGAAAGAAAATCAATCGACAAATGTATTGGTTTGTGGATCAATCTTTTTGTGAGAAGGGTTTTATTCCATGGGATTTATTTCATTTGGTTTTATAACCCCAATCCCCCATTCTTTATCGTTGACCAAGAACGTTTGTCTAGTGATGATAAACCTTTTTTTATTGTACCTTTATCCCTCCATTATTCATGTTCTTCACTGGTTAGAGCCCCACAGTCCCAGCTCAACATTTATGAGTGGTTCCGAACCTGATTGGACTCCCTAGATTTGAGTCTAATTGACAATATAGGTTGGATTAGTTTAGATCAGGACCCAAGGATCTCGAATCTATGATTGTTTTTTATTTTCAGGCATCGGAGGAGGTGCAGTGGTCTGTGAAAGGGACCACCAGCACCTAATAGTGACACCAACATCCAGTGGTAGCATCCTACATGCGGGCGATAGAGCTGCATGTGGTCTTCTAAGTGATGGATACGACGATGACTATATGAAGCGGTGAATGTAGGAGAATAACAGCGGACGCGGGAGTGGCAACGGACATGGAGTGGGCCGATGGGCCACACCAGGCCAGTGGGCCAGGTCGGATCAGTGGGTCGGGTTGGAATAAATGGACATGGGTCAGACCTAGGTTAGATCTGGGGAAACTGGGGTGGATCCCCATTATAGTCAACCACAGTGATCTACCGCGATAATCAAACGTCGTTGTTGACCGTGGTGCCACGGTAGCTCGAGCTATCGCAGGCGCAACGAACATGCGACCAGACCCCGGACGGTCGTCCATAGTAGTAAGTAGACTAACCTCAATGGTTATTCCATAAGAATCTAGTCCATAAAGTATGTTGACCAACCACGATGGTATTTGGACGGACCACGACGGTCTGTCCGCAGGCCCCTGGTAATTCTACGGGCAGCTTCCCGAGTGGAAGGTTCAAAACAAGAGTGATTAAAGATCCTATTTTTCCTATTTTTGATGAGTATAGGTTTAGTGTGTTCCCTTGGTCCTTTTACCAAGGGAAAAGTGTGACATTACATCCACATCACTGGATTGTAATCCCCTCTAGAGGCTAAGTCTCAGATAGAGTTGGGGCATCCCTCTGTGAGTCTGGAGTGCAATCCTCTATCATCCCTAGTGGAGTTTGTGGAATCAACATGACCTCCATAAGTAGGATGTTTATTATCCATACAGCAGGATGTATCTTTAAGGTTTATAGAATCATTGGTATACGATCCCCTATGTAGCGGGTTGATCAAGATTGGGTTCATGGCATCCCCCAGTGGTTCTGGTCATGACCCACTCTCTATGTATTATAGTCTTATTTGACAAATGTGTTCTCTTTGGATAGGGTCCAAATGATCTATACCTCTTCATCATGTGTCTCCGATGATATCATGGCTAGATGAGTGAGTTCTCCTAGAACAAGAATTTCTTTGAGCTGAATCATGTAGCTGGCATACGATCCCCTATGTAGCGGGTTGATCTGGATTGGGTTCATGGTGTCCCCCAGTGGTTCTGGTCATGACCCACTCTCTATGTATCATAGTCTTATTTTACCAATGTTTTCTCTTTGGATAGGGTCCAAATGATCTATACCTCTTCGTCGAGTGTCTCTAATGATATCCTGGCTAGAGGAGTGAGTTCTCCTAGAACAAGAATTTCTTTGAGTTGAATCATGTATCTGGAAGTTGTTTATGACCACCTAATGGCGTGGGGTCTCTCTTGAGTATATTAGGGTTTTCTTTATATTCTATATCTATTATATAGTGTTATATCTTGTTTTTAGATGACCACACTTGGTACTTCGTGTTTAGTGTTTCTGGGGTGTCCTACTGAGTATTGTTATACTCAACCCTACATAGGCTTTGCCTGCACATGTTGTGTCTTGTGCATATGGAGGCCCTTTTTGCAGTGTTTTAAGAGGACCAGGAGCGGGTGGATCATAGCTGGAGCTAGGCAGACATAGGTTTTTACCAGGAGCATACCTTTGATGCATTCCTCAACCTTGGAGTAGGTTGTAATCTTTACAGTTTCAATTGGATTTGTGTACAAACTCTTGTGGTGGTCATGTATTTGGCCTGGTTTAATTTTCCTTTACTTCCTGTTGTACTTTGGTTGTGCTATCTTTAGTTGTATGCATGAATTATTTCATTTTTTTAAATTTTATCATTGTGTGGCTTGGATATGTTTGCATATGTATAGGTACTTTAGGTTAATGCCTCCCATTTGTGTGAAATGCCTACTTGGTGCTAGTCGCCAACCCCTGGCTTATCAAAGGTGGGCTTGGGGTAGTCATGGGATGGGCCCCTCAGAGACAATTCATAACATATATCATGAATTTGGAATGTTAATTGTCGCAACTTTCACTTTCTAGGAATCAACCTAACTCGAAAACAACTTTTAGTGCAACTCCTAAAGCTTGACATCAATAGGTCATGAGTTGGAAACTCGCACCGAGGGTATATCATCATGCATGTATAGAAGGTATTTCCCATATTAAATGAAACTTTCATGTCATCATGAATAAAATAAATGAATTTTCTAACAGAAAAATAAGAATAATTTATTTCAATTCATGTCATGTCATGTCATACAAGAAAAATTCATAAATAAAAAAGTGATAATAAATTTATGATCACTTATATACTTGAAGTAAGGTATAATGAAATTCACCTCATGTGTCTAGTGCTAAGGTCACCGACGCCACCAAAAAATCTATCAAGGTAATATAAAAAGATAATATATATAAATCATGGGTGAGAATATAAATATAATTAATAGGTTCATCCTGAAAATGGTCATATCTCTATGTGAATAAAAAATGTTATTGCATCCATGTATGGAATAAAAAAAATTAATCAATGTCTATTCCTCAAAAGTAAACCATCTATCCACTTATATTGAATGCAACAAAACCATCTCACTACCCATAAAAAATACTTTCCCCATCACACGTCATCATATAATGATCACTATAATATTAACCAATACAATTCCACATCTAGCCACCGAGCAGTTGTCCACTCGTAGGGACCTCACAGTAATATCACCCCCACCAAGTAGGAATCCACCTATAGGGAACTCTTTATCACCAATCCATTGATAAGTTTATCTCCACCCAAATGATAATATATTCATATATTGGTTGGGTCACTTTCCACTTATAAGGACTTTCTTTTATTTTTCAAGTATCCATCCTTAGGGACTCATCCCACCACATCCCATATCGGATGGACATCTTTCCTCCCTTAGGGGATACCATCATATTAATAGGTTTACATCCTTATGTAATCTCTCTTATTCATCCCACATCACCACCATCACACAAAATTCATTAAATATTACTATTTATATCATTCAAAACATCATTACCATCATCCTCATCATTATCCTCCTCCTCCTCATCATCATCATCAAAAATCAAAAATAACTACCATATAACCAGTTACAAATTACACATATCTATCACATATCATAAATAAATTCAGGTTCCCACCATCCATTTATTCTCTCATATATTTCACCATACACAAAAAAATCCTAGTTAATATAATCACACCACATACATATACCAATATCGGGTGGATCCCTGATGAGGCTGATTTGCGAGAGAATAAAATTAGAGTGAGTGTTTTTAAGATGGATTTTGGAGTAGGTACTAGTGAAGATTTCATGGGTGGTAAAGCAATAATATTACTTGAACTTAGTATATAAAGTATAAAAAATATACCACTATTAGATACCAGATAGTAATTCACTGCATCACTATCATTTCTCATATCTTGGGAATACCCAAGTCACAAATTCATCACACACAAAAACTTATCTCATAAGGTCCCACTCAATTAAGCCACATATTACACCACATATTTAAATTTTTACCCTTTCATCCATTCAAAATAGAGAGGTTTTATCTAGAATTATAAACTAGATTCAATTCCACCACCACTCTCAAATTACCCACTACAAACTAATACCATAATAATTAAACTATCTGACTCCTAATAAATATGGAATGTACAATTTAGAATTCACACCACCTTGTGTAACTCACTACTAAAAATTCACCTAACCCAAAAATGTTTCATGGAATTGTGTCTACGTGATGTTGACATTATGCAACCCACTTACACTTTTTCCCCAACTATGACCAATACTTAAATAGATTTTATTAGTATGTGGAATTACACCTATTCCAAATTGGAATGAGCTATGAAAAATCCATAAATCCACCCCTCCTACCAATTTATCTATTTTGAAAAAGATTTAAATATTAAAAAATTAAAATTTAATATCGGTATTTAATAAATATTTCATAATTATTCAAACACTTTGATCATATTAAATTATACCATAAAAATTTATAAAATAATTCACTAATGAATTATATTAAATAATGAACTCTAATTTTTTTGAAATTATAAATTAGAATATTTTTCCCTTATTTATAATATTTTTTCAACCATATATCATGATAAAATTTCCCTATTAATCTACCTCGATTTAAAATAGTTAAAGTTCTATCATCATATAATTCATAATTCCCATCAATATATTTAAATCAAACCATTTAAAAAACATCCACCATTCCAAGTCGAAGAATAATACATCATTTCATAATACATATGATTTCAATTATTCATCATGAATATCTATTCTATCAATTTCATATTCATATACCATCACAAATTTCAATTTACCAAACATGAATTCCTCTAAATTATTATGAATTTTCGGTACAATATAGAAAATTAAAATCATTGTAGATTCTTAAGGATTACAAAAGTGGTTTTTATTTAGATCCATCAATCATGAATCTATGATAAACACTAATTCAAAATCCTTTAATTATTTCAACTGATCATTTGTTTATCATTCATTCACCATCTTTTTTATTTATTTATTTTCCATAACACATATTCTCAAAAATCCCTGAAATAGAAAATAATATAGAGAATACCATATTTTATAGTGAAAAATGAATTATTTCCCTAACTGGTCTTTTAAACTTCACCATTAATCTCATATTGTAATGTTTGTAATGAAAATATTGACTTTCCTTATCTCTCTCATTAATTTCAAGTTTAAAACACCAAATTAATTCACTTAAATTGACATTCCATTAACATAAAATATCAAACTCCACTTCCTTTAATATTTCCATGTCTCCTCCACCACACACATATCTCACAATATCCACATTATTTATTTCATAAATTTAATCCTTTTAAAATAAATTTCTTAAAATTTTATTTAATTAATTAAATTATCGCCATCACCCCATATTTATAGATAAACCACACCCCTTAAAAAAGTGAAAAATTATCACTTAAGGGTAGAAATCATATCCTAAATCCAATGGGGGTCCATAAAATTGCATTCCAATAATCATAAAATTACCATGTTATCCCTATTAATTAAAAATAAACTAAATTTCAAAAACTCCAAAAATTGAAATTTTTGTCTCTATACATTAATTCAAACTTTTAATATAAATCTCCAAGTTATCCCTATCCAATGATCACTATGGAAAGACATGGGTTGTTATGAGATGCTAATATAGACATTAGCATATTAAGATATAAAATTAACTTATGAGATATAAGTGTAACTTGGCTTATAGATTGATCCACTGAGTATATCAAATGGAATGTCAGAATAGTGTCATAAATATTATCAGGGGTGCATATTTCACAGTAATACCTATTATATTAGGTTAATATGGATCCTTATATGTGAGAGAACCATAATTCCTTTTCTAACACATCTTGTGTAGATCGAGACATAGTTTTCATCTCTCCTACATCCCATTACTATCATCATATAACCATTCTACGACTCTATTATCTCTAATAATCATCACCAATGAGACATTCTATTCCCTGGAACACTAAATCCAAAGTTGAGGTACACAAAAATGTCATCATTTTCATCATTGAGTAACAATAATGAGCCAACATAGTCATCGTGGAAGAAAAATATAGTGTCTTCGACCACCAATGCCACTAGAGATGAGTAGAACATAGAAAACCACAAACTTCCAATCACCATATGCATCATACCCACCTTGAACATTGGAAATTAAATGACTTCATTATCCACTATAAATAGATCCACCAATGGAACAACCAACAAAGGACACTATAGTTATCACTAATGTATCGAATGACTAAAATGAAAACCAGAATAAAGGGGGATAAGAAACCGACTCAGGACACACCTTCTAGAACACCTTCAACTGCTCCGTTGATACATCCAAAACTACCTAAAACCCCATTATACTAGACAAAATGGGGTCTAGTTTGATGAATCGGGACACAAAAATTGCTCTCGAACAAACACCCCACTATTAAAATCCCAATTTTCATTAAATATTCATCACACCAAACTATAGATGGGTTTATCTTGATGGGTTAGATATAAATATCATAAATAGTGCTGAATGAGGTCCTTGATTGTGAATAAATTATCATCAAAACCACAATTAAATAGAAGAGAATAAGAAGAGGAAGATATAGGAACCAAATAATAATAAAGAAAACACTAGATGAAAACAAATCACAAAGACCATCATATAGTAACAAAACGTAGGGATATCACAAAACCTAAAGTGATAGAGAGAGAAAACCATGAGAAAGGGTATTCATAAGTAAAAATCAGGTTTATAGAGAAACCCTAGAAGTCAATAAGAATAGATACTATAATGACTCATACTTTACATACATTGAAATTACTTCAAAGTTGAATAATATTAATTAAATATATAAAAATCCATGATAGGACCATATAGGTATAGTGTCTTTAGAAACTAGGAAACATAAACAACTGGTTAATAAGACATCTTCATTATCTCCCACATATTTTGTCATAACTAGACCCCTTTTTAACATATCTTACTTAATACCCTTCTTCATGACCTAGGGAAAGGAAACATATGAAAGGTTTATCTCAAATGCTTAGTAAGGTTAAACAAGGGAGATAAAAATCATATCATAATCATAAGTCATAAACATTTGAAAATATTATCCTGTATATGAAAGATAATGATATCATGCCATGGGATAAATTATGAAAGTTCATAAAAATCAATGAACGTAATCCCAAAAGTCATAACAAAATACATAAATAATTTTATCATAAACATAATCATAGAAAATAATTTCATACTAGTCAAGGCTCATTTCCAAGACCATCATAGCAGACAAAGTCCATTACTGAACTAAGTTCACTCCTCGTTCCATCCATGTATTACTGAACGAAGATCATTTCTTGTTCCATCCATGACTATCTCATGAGATATAAATCTTTTCCCAATGCATTGTATAGAGATATAGGTCCCACCCATCTCATAATTAAATCATTCTTACATGTTCCAAAAAAACATAAATCATTCATCATAGCATAACCCAAGGAATAAAATGGGTTTCTTAAACATCATTCCACCATAATCTATATAAAACAAATGAATATCATAAATATAATTTTACCATAAAAAATAAATACATATTAATAATAGGGATAGAAACATAACCATGTTTAAAGAATTTCATCTTAGATGGAAAATAATTTTGATAAAACACTTGAAATTAACTCTTGAGGAAAATATCCTTTATTCTTCAAAAACATTTTATTTTCTCAAAATGTCATGAAATTTTAAAAGAAAATAATTTAATTGAAAATAAAATTGAAATATTGTAAAATAATCTTCATGTAAATAAGGTGTTATGAAAGTGTACAAATCTTTTCATGTCGTATAAGTTAAAAAAAACAGTATCCTTATAATTTTGTCAAAAAGTAAAAAAGTACCTCATATCGAATAATGATAAAATATTTATTTCATACTATTTAATAAAAATTAACCAATGATTAAAATTGAATTTAAAAATTTTTATAATAATACAAAATAATTACATATTTAGGAAACATGGACTTGGATGATAAATATACCCCAATAAATACTAATGTCAAAATTATCCCTTACCTTAGGTCTGATATCCTTTGTATGTATCCAAACCTCATGTATAATGATTTAAATAATGTTATTGACTTATCCTATAATCATATTCATTTATTATGATATCATATATGATCATATTATCATCTATATGTTAATAACATTTCATTATTACTTGTTATTTGGGTATTAAATGCTTCATTTTCTTATGCATGTTTTGTCAAATAAGTTCAGGTTCTCCTTCGTATGTCATATTTATATAAATAAAAAATTATATGAACATAATATATACTATATTTATTCATTCTTTACATTTATATAATCATTATTTAATGAATATCATGTATAATGAATCACATCGCATCATGGAGACAGTAGGTCGTACGTATGCACGAGCGACGATATCATTCCTATAATTGTTAAATGGTATTGAAGATAATGGTTTATAATATTTAAGAATCAATATAATGTTATAATAATCATATATAGTAATTATTTCCATCATTATACCCATACAAGTAAGGTGGTGGTGAAAAAAAAATTACACCACAACGTGGAGATGGTAAGTTGTACATACGCATGCGTGGTGATTTTGTTTTTATTAGGATGGATAGAAAGTGGAATATTGTTGTACCATAATCATAATAACATCTTAGTATATAATTTATACTTTATTTTTTACTTTATAATGAAATATATCATGAATATAATGTAGAAAAAGAAATAAGTTTGAAAGAATCTGTAGAGGAGACTACCTCTTCTTCGATGTGCTTCCTCTAAATATCCTCTTAGAGCACTAGAGTTGGTATTTTAAGAAGACCAGAAACCTATAAAATATTACCATAGAAGTTTATAATGTAAAATTTTAGGGGATTTACTAGCTTTAAGACTCAAAGTGAAGGGAAGAGGTGAGGTAGGAGGTGCCTTTTTATAATTGAGGTAAGGGACACTTTTGGGATCTCCAAAAAATATTAATTTATAATAAAATAAACCCTCATACCAAAACCTAAAAAATGTCCAAATTTATAATATTATATGATATAGGGTTGTAATCCCATAAACCAATATATTTTAGACAAGTTTTTATATCAATTTAAATCTTATCATTTTAATTAACACTTAGCTATTCTATTTAATTTTAAACTAGGTAACAAATATTTCAATATTAAAAGGGTAAAATATTTACTTATTTGATGTAAATTAGACCATAAATAAATCCCTTAGAAAATTTTAGATTATATAATAATTATTATATATTTTTTAAAATGTTTTATGATTTTTAAATAATTTAATAAAACATTTGTTTTATAAACAATCAATGGTGTCAATTTTGACACTATTCAATTCATTGATTTTTAAAACTCTTAAGATAACAATTTAACTTCAAAAAAAAATTATAATCCTAAGAGGTAAATATATTCTATAAAATTAATTAAAAATATTAATTATCCAAAAATATATTTATTTTAATATTTTTAATAACATTTATTTGTTATCTCTATTAAAAAAATAATTACTACATCAATTTCTTATCAATATTTAATATACTTATTTTTTGAATAAAAATTAAAAAAAATAATATAATAAAGAAAAATATACTATATTTCATAAGAATATTTTTAGTTGAATTTATATTTTGGAAAATCCAACATTTAAAATTTTATACTTATTAAATTATGAATGTGAGATCTTTAACATCACTTTAAATAAAATAATATAAGTGTCACAATATATTTTATAAGGCTTAAAATGGTCAATAACATGAAAATTGAATGGTTATGGTAGATATATACTTGACCAATAATATTTTGTTACGTTTTTGGGTTTTTTATAGTTATTATTATTTTTAATAAATATTGTTTTATTGATTTCCCATCAATTAACTAATTTTTACATCATCAAAGTATAAGTCTTTAAGATAATTATTTATTTCCTAAAAATTAAAAATAAATTACCATGAAAAATAAAATCATTTTATATTTCAAATGAGTATTTATAATCTAATTTATCTTCTGTATAACCTTATATAAAAATCATATAGTTATTAAAATTTGAGTAAGACATATTGAATGTTTCTATAAATAAAATAAATTAAATGTCACGATCTCATCCAAGTGGATTCTAAAGGACACTATTTCTACCCAATGATTATTTAGGTAGAAAAAAATTATCCAATTATATTAAAACAAGTATTAGGGTAATTTTTTAATGGTATTCTTACACTTAATTAGCATATTTACTCTTTTACCATATTAATAAAAATTACCAAAGTTACTATTCATAATGCCCAAAAATAAAATAAATATTTTTAAATAATTTGGACCTACTGATTAAAAATATGGAATACATTTTTTAAAATTGAAAACATATAAGTTTTAGCAATTAATTTAAAATTAATATCGCTGTTGGAAAGAGATAATGGGGTTTAAAAGTTAAAACATTGCAAAAGATTGAAATGTTTTTACATATGAATTAAATTTGAAATAGGTGCAAATGACATAAATTATATTTAATGATAAACATATATTCTATTTACAATTTAAAACAATTAAATATTATAATTTAACCATAAAATTATTTTGAGGAAAAAGGTTGTTTTCAATTAAAATTTAGTGTATTTTTACTATCCATCAAAATTTGAATGTTTTGAGAAAAATAGGAAAAAATAATCCAATGTAAATTTTATATCCCACTTCCAAATAAAATGTTTATGTTGTCATATAAAAATCATTATTGTTTAAAAATCTTAATTTGAAAGGGGTTCTCCATTAAAAGGCAAAAAAATTCTCTTTTGAAAAATCTCTGTTTTTATACATCAAATAGTGTTTATTCATACCCAATGAAAAAAATATCTATTGGAAGAATAAAAAAAAATATTTTATTAAGTATATAGAATATATATTTTATTAATTCTATTTAATAAGAGTAATTCTGTCAATTTATTAGAAAAATAAAAATATAAAATTGATTTATATTTTTCATAAATAATTGGTAGCGAATGACTTCGCCATACATTTTCATAAGTTAGTTATATTTATTTCCACTAGCCTAAAGACTAGGTTAAAATGGTCATTTTATACTAAGGTAATATCGTGGTTATTTTAAACTCACGATTTCATACAATTTAAGCTATTGAATAATTAAAATTATTTAGAGAAAATATTTCATAAAAACATATGGGTGTTACATTCTACCCCCCCCCCCCTCAAACTGAATTTCACCCTCAAAATTTGTCACTTGAATACAAACAAAAGAGGATATATATCCCTAATAATATCCTCAAGTTCCCAAATAGATTTCTCAAATTGGTGGTTCCTCCATAAAACTTTAATCGAGCGAGTGGTCTTGTTTTGAAGATCATTTTCACTACAATCTAGAATCTCTATCAGTTGTTCTTCGTAAGAAAGATCTTGCTTCGTTGATACGACTCATGAGTTTAGAACATGTGAAGGATCAGGTATGTACTTTCTCAAGAGATATACATGGAACATATCATGAACTTGAGAGATATTCAGTGGAAGCACCAATCGGTAAGCTACCTTCCAAACATTATTGAGAATTTCAAAAGGATTGATATACTTAGGGCTTAGCTGGCCCTTCTTTCCATTAAAGGGAGGTGTTGATACCAACAACCTTTGAAATATAGAGATAAAGATCTCAAAATGTCTTCTAGAGTTTGAATTTACCTCTCAGTATGATTTTCTGTATGAGGATGATGAGTGATGAAGTGTTGTCATGCATGCTCTCAAAAATATTTATAACTATGTGTAGCACATGGGCTGACCTAGGTCGTTATCTTGAGGAGCTTTTGTTGTTAATAAATCACTACATATGATTAAATTTTTTTATATTTTAATTATTTATAATACAAAACTAAATGAAATAGTGGTTTTAGAAATTTTAATTCAAGATAAAGGGAAGTAAACCTGCAATGCATAATGCAGACTGAATGAATGTAGACAAAATGATGTTAGATAGAAAGGAGATATTCCCGAGAGAATCACCCAGATTGAACCTTCATCGTCTCATTATTGGTTTCAAATTTAATTAATAAACACACTCAATTGTATGTGTAAATATCCTCTTCTATATGTGGTTGTGAATATACAGTGCTCTCAACGATCGTAGAGAGACCGCACATCCACCTCCTCGATCGAGGGAAAATATTACAAAAGAGAAAGTTAAGTCTCGAGTGGAAAGTGGAGACACAAAGAAGCCTTAACCACTAAGATCCCCACTGAACTAAATATATTAAAATAAGAAAAAATTAACATGAATGTTCAATTACTTTGGTTCAACATTGGATTGATCCCCCGGGATGTTTCACAGGTTAGTTACTCATGATCACGATTATAAGTGATCGCAATGGAGAAGGACGGGGTGGAAAACAAAAGATAAAAAATGAGAATGAGATGAAGAAGAGAAAAAAATATATTAAAAATACATAATACTATTAAAATGGATAGAAACTAAAAATAATAGAAAATGTCCACACAGAAGTTCCAATACTTTGAGAAGGAAAGGAGAAACATTTTTATAGGAAAACAATATGAAATCTTGGGTCCATAATCTCTTCTCCAAAATATTGAACGTGGTATACCCATTTAATGACTAAATATTGTATTTTTTTCTTCTATAAAATTGTTCCAAAATATCTTTTTTCTCTTCCTCCAAAATTGAAGCTTCATTATCCTGGTGTAGAAAAAGATATGGTGCATTTACTCAGCAACATTAATTCTGGACTAATGTTTCCTAATTTTTTCCCCACTTTTAAGCATCCAATGACCACCTTAATTGTAGAATATCTTTACGAATATTATTGGAATAATTTAAAATTTAAATATCTTTCAAATACATTTTGAATCTCTTTAATTGGAGTTCTATATCCTGAGTTATGCCCCAATGAATAAGGTGGGGTCCACCATTCTATCTAGAATATTTCTCCAACTTGATTGAATTTTTCGGTCTTGTAGATGATAGAATTAGATCTTGGTACAGAAGACAAAATTGTAGGAAATTAAATAAGGAGTCTTAAAAAATTTGAATCACAAAATTTAGACATATACTGTATGAGAAATAACAAAAATACCCCTGTGATAACAATATGTTAAAATTGAAGAATTAGGCCATTTTCACATTTAAGCTAAAATTACCACTAAAACATGAAATGTGACAATTGATCTTTAAATAACATATTGGTGGGATTAAAAACAATTATATTTAGAATAAAATTATATAAAATATTTTTTCTATCAATTCCCCCGCACTTAAACATTGCACTCTTGGGCAATCATCTCACATTCAAATCAAAATCCACACAATAATAAAAAATGATAAAAAATCAATGATCTTATCAAAAATAGAATTCCATCATGTATCATATATAAAAACCAATTCTCTATAATTTTCATTTCAATAATTAAAATTTTATCAACCTTATAAATCAATCTATGGCCGAATCACAACCTACCTCACATTGAATTTTATGTCACTCTTCACTCAAGAGAAATTGAATCTAGAGTTATGCTCACACTTGAGAATCGCATGTATTACCATAGGCATGTGAAAATTATCATTTCCACACACTGTTAAACATGAAAATGAATTCAATCATGAGGTATTTAATTAAAGGTTCAAATTATTCTGTGGCTTAGGGTTGGTGTGAAAATTATTGGAAAAGTTTCAAGCTAGAAAGAGGAGGTTGGACTCTTAAGTACAATGCATGATTAATTCAAGTGAAGACAGAGGAAATTCCTCTCTCAATCCCGCTTGAAAATGTGAAACACAACACCACCCACTTTTTATGACATGGAAGATGAGTCAATATGTGATTAGAAAAATTATATCATCCATATTATCCCTCTTTTTTTTAAATAAAGCTCCTGAAAGGCACAACTTAATTTATCTTTTTTTTATTTTTTTTAAAGCTCCTGAAAGGCACAACTTTATTTTCAATTTTTTTATTTTTTTAAGGAGAACCGGATGAAATGAAATAATCATAATGAAATGATGAATCATGACCAATTTTATAATAATACAATGCCCAAAATGATGATGCACACCTCACACCACCCATAAATGATACACTTCCCAATGAAAGAACATGAAAGGCCCTTACCCCACACTCAAACTTGAAATATCCAAGAAAAAATACTAATAGTGAAGGTAGGCAAGGAAAAATTGGCTTGTAATGTGGCTTAAACCTATAAGGAAATTCATGGAATCTAAGGGCTTACGAAGGATAAATGTAAAGGTGGGTCTCAAGTTAAAATTTGGCTAGCCAAATAGATGCCTCAATCATTTCAAATGCATTCCATGAAATGCCAAGCTTCAAAAGATAATATTCACAAATTATGTTTCTCACATAAAATTCAAGTTTCCCTCAATAAAGTGTGGGTATTATGAAGAATATGTAAAAGTTGTTTGGAATACCTCACAGGACTGGAAAAATATTTAGAGTCAGTGTTTCATGGGCATGGATTTCAAAAATCAATCAAACTCATAAAAATGATTGAAAATAAATTTCAAGAAAAATGTTTTCACATCAAAAATCATTTAAAATTCATTATTTCAAAAATATTTTCAAATATTTCAAAATAAATTGATGTGTAAAAGTGATAAGAATATTCATTAAAGATCAAAAATCCTAAAAATATGATAAACAAAAATGAAAAGCACACAAGAAAAACTAAGCAGGTTGACACTCCCCCACACTTAAATTTTACTACCCCTCATATCAACTCAAAAAATATAAATATAACTGTATAAAGAAAAGGGAAGAAAATAAACAAACTACCATTATTTTTGAAGTGGATGCCTTGAGTTAAGCTCCTAGAAGCTACCACTTTAAGACTAAAAGAAAGTAATGAAAATACATAAGAAAAAATAAATAAAAATAATGAGAAACGGAAAATAAAAGAGATAATTCTTGGTTTAGACCCCCAAGTGGGTGATAGGTTTTTACTGCCCCTAGTCAGGCAGTTTCAGTGGATTATCCTCAATCAGGAGGTGGGTGTGGTTTCTCTGAGAAAAACCACCACATGTGACTATTTCTAGTTTCCATGAGTAGACACCAATAATGGAGAACCCCAAAGAATATAAGAATGTTCCCAAACCCCGAGAAAAATATATAGATAATTTAAGGTCAAGAGTGGGTGGGAAAAGAAAATAAGGTGCTCCCTATGAACTTTTGTGGTGTCCTTATTCATATGATATGAAAGTTGATGTAGAGGAGGTAGTTGTACCACCACCATCTTCTCCAGATCTTCTTCCTTGATCACCACTACTTTGATGGTCTCTTTTGTATCATCCAAGGTATGCTCCATTTGTACTGTATCAAAAATTTTAGGAAAGGAGAAGTCGGAAAACAATTTTTTTGGAATAATATTAAAACACGATGAATCAATAAATAAATCTTCCATTTCAAGTAAGTCAGCTTAGAAATTGATCTCTTTAGGCATGACCATTGGAAACTCAATCTCAGTAGGTGCATCTTATTTATTATATTCCAAAGCAAGAGAGATTTAGAAAGTTTCTGATGTTTCATCATCAAGGATGGGAATACTATGTTTCAAGTTATCTTCGACAAAGTTATTCCAAGATTCTTCCAAAAAAATTTGATCTTCCATCAGTGCATTAGTTGTAATGTGTACTTCTGGGACCTCCTCGAGCAATGGTTGAGTGCAAGATGATGTGATTAGTTCCTTTAGAAGTTATTTCTCACCCGCCTTAGGTTCTTTAACATAAAAAATTATTGGTGAAATCTCTTCCACCACTCGTTCTGGTTCATGTTTCTGGATCATAATTTGAATACATCATGAATGAAGAAGATTTTTTTTTAGTTTTTAAAATTTATAATTTTTTTTAATGAAAGGAAAATTATTTACACAATGTGAATAAAATAGTGAATTAAACCACTTGGATCCCTAGAAACGATGCCAATTTGATGAAGCGTTGTCATGCGTGCTCTCAAAAATATTTATAACTAAGTTTATCACATGGGCTGACCTAGTTCGTTCTCTTGAGGAGATTTTATGGCTAATCAATCACTACATATAATTCACTTTTTTTATATTTTTATTATTTATATGAAAAAATTAATGAAATTTTTGTTTTATAAATTTGAATGAAAGATAAATTGAAGTAAACATGAAATGCATAACGTAGACTGAATAAATGTAGACAAAATGATGTTAGACATAAAGAAGATATTCCTGAGAGAATCACCAAGATTGAACAATCATCCTCTCATTATGGGTTTCAAATTTAATTAATAAACAAAATCCATAATATGTGTAAATATCCTCTTCTATTTGTGGTTTTGAATATATAGTGCCCTCAACAATCGTTGAGAGACTGCACATCCACCTCATCGATCGAGGGAAAATATTACAAAAGAGAAAGTTAAGTCTTGGGTGGCAAGTGGAGACACAAAGGCGCCTTACCCACTATGATCCCCTTGAAATAACTCTAATAAAATAAAAAAAAATTAACATGAAAGTTCAATGACTTGGTTTCAAAATTGGATTGATCCCCCAGGGTGTTCCACAGGTTAGTTACTCATGATCACGAGTATAATAGATCACGGTGGAGAAGGACGGGGTGGAAAACAAAAGATAAAAAAATGAGATTGATATGAATAAGAGAAAAAATATATTAAAAATGAATAATACTATTACAATGGAAAGAAACTAAAAAACAATGGAAAATGGACACACAGAAGTTCCAATACTTTGATAAGGAGAGGGGATACATTTTTATAGGAAAAACAATGTGAAATCTTGGCTCCAGAATATCTTCTCCAAAATATTAAACGTGGTAGACACATTTAATGACTGAATCTTGTATTGTTGTCTTCTAAAAAATTGTTCCAAAATATATTTTTTGTCTTCATCCAAAACATAAGCTTTATTATCCTTGTGTACAAAAAAGATATGGTGAATTTACTCAGAAACATTAATTCGGGATGAATGTTTCATAATTTTTTCCCCACTTTCAAGCATCCAATTACCACCTTAATTATAGAATATCTTTACGGATATTATTGGACAAATTTAAAATTGAAATATCTTTCAAATACATTTTTAATCTATTTAATTATAGTTCTATATCCTGATTTATGTTCCAATGAATAATGTGGGGTCCACCATGCTATCCAGAATATTTCTTCCAATCGATTGAATTTTTCAGTCTTGTAGATGGTCGAATTAGATCCTAGTACAAAAGAAAAAGTTGGAGGAAATTAAATAAGGAGTCTAAAAAATTTGAATCACAAAATTGTGACATATATTTTATAAGAAATGAAAAAAATACCCATGTGATAACAATATGTTAAAATTGTATAATTAGGCCATTTTCACATTTAAGCTCAAATTTCCACTAAAACATAAAATGTGACAATTGCTCTTTAAATTACACATTGGTGGGATTAAAATTAAGAATAAAATTATAGAAAATATTTGTTCTATCAATTCCACCACACTTAAACATTGAACTCCTAGGCAATCATCTTACATTCAAATCAAAATCCACACAACAATAAAAAATGAGAAAATATCAATGATCTTATCAAAAATAGAATTCCATCATGTATCATATATGAAAAACAATTCTCTGTAATTTTTATTTCAATAGTTCAAATTTATTCAACCTCATAAATCAATCCATGGACCAATCACAACCTACCTCATATTGAATTTTATGTCACTCTTCACTCAATAGAAATTGAATCTAGAGTTATGCTCATACTTGAAAATCGCATGTATCACCATAGGCTTGTGAAAATTATCATTTCTCCACAACATGAAACATGAAAATGAATTCAATCATGAGAGATTTAATTAAAGGTTCAAATGATTCTGTGGCTTAGGGTTGGTGGGAAAATGGTTGAAAAATTTTCAGGCTAGAAAGAGGAGGTTGGACTCTTAAGTACAATGAATGATTAATTCAAGTGAAGAGATAGGAAATTCCTCTCTCAATCCCGCTTGAAAATGTGAAACACAACACCACCCCCTTTTTATGACATAGAAGATGGGTCAGTCAATGATTAGAAAAATGATATCATCTTTTTTCTCCCTCTTTTTCTAAATAAATCTCCATAAAGGCACAACTTAATTTATCATTTTTTTATTCTTTTTAATGATCCAGAAAGGCACAACTTTATTTTCAATTTTTTAAGGAAAACTGGATGAAATGAAAGAATCATAATGAAATGATGACTCATACCCAATTTTCTAATAATACATTTCCAAAAATGATGATTCACACCTCACACCTCCCATAAATGATACACATCCCAATGAAAGCACATGAAAGACCCTTCCCACACACTCAAATTTGAAATATCCATGAAAGAATACTAAAAGTGAAGGTAGGTAAGGAAAAATCGGCTAGTAATGTGGCTCAAACCTATAAGGTAATTCATGAAATCTAAGGGCTTACAAAGGATAAATGTAAAGGTGGGTCTCAAGATAAAATTTGGATAGTCAAATTGATGCCTCAATCTATTCAAATACATTCCATGAAATCCAAAGCTTCGAAAGAGAATGTTCAAAAAATTTGCTTCTCACAAAAAATTAAAGTTTCCCTCAAGATAGTGTGGGTATTAGGAAGAATATGACAAAGTGGTTTGGAATAACTTACAAGACTGGAAAAATATTTAGAGTCAGTGTTTCATGGGCATGGATTTCAAAAATCAGTCAAACTCATAAAAATGATTGAAAATCCATTTCATGAAAGAAATTCCACATTAAAAATCATTTAAAATTCATTATTTCAAAAATCTTTTCAACTACTTAAAAATCAATTAATGTGAAAAAAGTGATAAGAATATTCATTAAAGATAAAAAATCCTAAAAATATGATAAACAAAAATGAAAAGCACACAAGAAGAACTAAGTAGGTTGACACTCCACCACACTTAAATTTTACTACCCTTCATATCAACTCAATAAAATATATATATAAATGTAGAAAATAAAAGGGAAGGAAAGATGCAACTTGACATTATTTTTGAAGTGGATACCTTGAGTTAAGCTCCTAGAATCTACCATTATAAGACTACAGGAAAGTAATAAAAATACATAAGAAAAAATAAATAAAAATAATGAGAAAGGGAAAATAAAAGAGATAATGCTTGGTTTAGAACCCCAAGCGGGTGCTAGGTTTTTACTACCCCTAGTCAGGCATTTTCAATGGATTATCCCCAATCAGAAGGTGGGTGTGGTTTCTTTGAGAAAAACCACCACATGTGACTTTTCCCAGTTTCCATGAGTAGACACCAATAATGGAGAACCCCAAAGAATATAAGAATGTTCCCAACCCCTGAGAAAAAATATATAGAGAATTTAAGGTCCAGAGTGGGTGGGAAAAGAAAATAGGGGTGATCTATATGAACTTATTTGGTGTCCTTCTCCATATGATATGAATGTTAATGTAGAGGAGGTATTCGCACCACCACCATATTCTCCAGATCTTCTTCCTTGATCACCACTACTTCGATGGTCTCTTTAATATCATCCAAGGTCTACTCCATTTGTACTATATCAAAAATTTCAGGAAATGAGAAGTTAGAAAACAATTTTTTTTGAATAAGATTAAAACACGATTGATCAATAAAGAAATCTTCCCTTTCAAGTAAGTTAGCTTGGAAATTGATCTCTTCAGGCAGGACCATTAGCAACTCAATCTCAGTAGGTGAATCTTCTTTATTATCTTCCAAAGCAAGATAGATGTATAAAGTTTCTGATGTTTCATCATCAAGGATGGGAATATCATGTTTCAAGTTATCTTCGAAAAATTTATTCCAAGATTCTTCTCTAAAAATTTATCTCCCATCAGTGCACCAGTTGGAATGTGTACTTATGGGACCTCCTGGAGAAATGGTTGAGTGCAGAATGAGGTGATTAGTTCCTTTATAAGTTCTTTCTCAACCACCTTAGGTTCTTTAACATAAAAAAATTATTGGTGAAATCTCTTCCACCACTTGTTCTGGTTCATGTTCCGGATCAGGTACCAGCTCAGGTTTCGGTTGCTCCTGGGATATGCGTATATATTCAGCTGTCCATTCTATTTGGATCTCTAGGTTTTGAAATTTCTCATTAATCCTATGAAACTGAGCATCAAGTTAATTGTAAACATTTTCTTGCACATGATATTGGTCAGTCCATGCATAATAATCATAATTTGAATACATCATGAATGAAGAAGATTTTTTTTTAGTTTTTAAAATTTATGATTTTTTGTTGTTTTTTAATGAAAGGAAAATTATTTACACAATGTGTGTAAAATAGTGAATGAAAACCACTTGTCTCCCCAGAAATAGTACCAATTTGATGAAGCGTTGTCGTTCACGCTCTCAAAAATATTTATAACTAAGTGTAGCACATGGGCTGACCAAGGTCGTTCTCTTGAGGAGCTTTTGTGGTTAATCAATCACTACATATAATTCACTTTTTTTATATTTTTATTATTTATAATACAAAAATAAATGAAATTGTTGTTTTAGAAATTTGAATGCAAGATAAAGGGAAGTAAACATGCAATGCATAATGTAGACTGAATGAATTTAGACAAAATGATGTTAGACAGAAAGGAGATATTCCTGAGAGAATCACCCAGATTGAACCTTCATCATCTCATTATTGGTCACAAATTTAATTAATAAACACACTTCATCATATGTGTTAATATCCTCTTCTATATGTGGTTGTGAATATACAGTGCTCTCAACAATCACTGAGAGACCGCACATCCACCTCCTCGATCAAGGAAAATACTATAGAAGATAAAGTTAAGTCTCGGGTGGAAAGTGGAGACACAAAGACGCCTTACCCACTAATATCCCACTTGAAATAACTCTAATAAAATAAGAAAAAATTATCATTAATGTGCAATGACTTGGGTTCAACATTGGATTGATCCCCTAGGATGTTCCACATGTTAGTTACTCATGATCACGAGTATAAGAGATCATGGTGGAGAAGGACGGGGTGGAAAACAAAAGATAAAAAAATGAGAATGAGATGAAGAAGATAAAAAAATATAGTAAAAATGCATTATAATATTACAGTTTAAAGAAAATAAAAAACAATGTAAAATGGCCCCACATAAGTGCCAATACTTTGAGAAGGAGAGGGGATACATTTTTATAGGAAAAACAATGCGAAATCTTGGCTCCAGAATCTCTTCTATAAAATATTGAATGTGGTAGACCCATTTAATTACTAAATATTGTATTGTTTTCTTCTAGAAAATATTTCCAAAATATCTTTTTCGTCTTCCACTAAAATTTAAGCTTCATTATCTTGGTGTAAAAAAAGATATTATGCATTTACTCAGCAACAATAATTCTGGACAAATGTTTCTTAATTTTGTCCCTACTTTCAAGCATCCAATGACCTTTTTAATTGTATTATATCATTACGAATATTATTGTAAGAATTTAAATTTGAAATATATTTCAAATAAATTTGGAATATCTTTAATTGGAGTTCTATATCGTAAGTTATGCGCCAATGAATAATGTGGGGTCCACCATACTGTTCAGAATATTTCTCCAACTTGATTGAATTTTTCAGTCTTGTAGATGATCGAATTAGATCTTGGTACAAAAGAAAAAATTATAGGAAATTAAATAATGAGTCTAATAAAATTTTAATCACAAAATATTGACATATATTTTATTATAAATGACAAAAATACCCCTGGGATAACAATATGTTAAAATTGAAGAATTATTCCATTTTTACATTTAAGCTCAAATTACCACTAAAACATAAAATGTGACAATTTATCTTTAAATATCACATTAGTGGGATTAAAAACAATGATATCTAGAATAAAATTATAGAAAATATTTGTTCTATCAATTCCCCCACATTTAAACATTTCACTCTTGGGCAATCATTTTACATTCAAATCAAAATCCACACAACAATCAAAAATGAGAAAATATAAATGATCTTATCAAAAATAAAATTCAATCATGTATCATATATGAAATACAATTATCTCTCATTTTCATTTCAATAATTCAAATTTGTTCAACCTCATAAATCAATCCATGGCCCAATCACTACCTACCTCACATTGAATTTTATGTCACTCTTCACTCAAGAGAAATTGAATCTAGAGTTATACTCATACTTGAAAATTGCATGTATCACCATAGGCTTGTGAAAATTCTCATTTCTCCACAACGTAAAACATGAAAATTAATTCAATAATGATATATTTAATTAAAGTTTCAAATGAATCTGTGGCTTAGAGTTGGTGGGAAAATGATTGAAAAAGTTTCAGGCTAGAAAGAGGAGGCCGGACTCTTAAGTACAATGCATGATTAATTCAAGTGAAGACATAGAAAATTACTCTCTCAATACCACTTAAAATTGTGAAAAAAACACCAAACCCTTTTTATGACATGGAACATGGGTCAATCAGTGATTATAAAAATGATATCATCCATATTCTCCCTCTTTTTTTAAATAAAGCTCCAGAAAGGAACAACTTAATATATCTTTTTTATTTATTTATTTTAAATCTCCAGAAAGGCACAACTTTATTTTCAATTTTTTCCTTTTTTAAAGGAGAACAAGATGAAATGAAAGAATTATAATTAAATGATTACTCATGCCTAATTTACTAATAATACATTCCCCAAAATGATGATTCACACCTCACACCACCCACAAATGATACACATCCCAGTAAAGCACATGAAAGGCCCTTCTCCCACACTCAAACTTAAAATATACATGAAAAAATAATAAAAGTGAAGGTAGGTAGGGAAAAATTGGCTTGTAATGTGGAATAAACCTATAAGGAAATTCATGGCATCTTAGGGCTTATGAAGTATAAATGTAAAGGTGGGTCTCAAGATAAAATTTGGCTAGCCAAATAGATGCCTTAATCATTTCAAATACATTCAACGAAATCCAATTCTTTGAAAGAGAATATTCACAAATTCCAGTTCTCACACAAAATTCATGTTTCCCTCAAGAAAGTGTGGGTATTAGGAAGAATATTTCAATGTGGTTTGGAATACCTCACAGGATTGGAAAAATATCTAGAGTCAGTGTTTCATGGGCATGCATTTCAAAAATCAGTCAAACTCATAAAAATGATTGAAAATACATTTCAATAAAAATGTTTTCACATCAACAATCATTAAAAATTCATTATTTCAAAAATCTTTTCAACTCTTTCAAAATCAATTTATGTATAAAAAGTGGTAAGAATATTCATTAAAGATCAAAAATCCTAAAAATATGATAAACAAAAATGAAAATCACACAAGAATAACTAAGCAGGTTGACACTCCCCCACACTTAAATTTTACTACCCCTCATATCAACTTACCAAAATATAAATATAAATGTAGAAAAGTCAAGGGAAGAAAAGATACAACCTGACATTATTTTTAAAGTGGATTCCTTGAATTAAGCTCCTAGAAGCTACCACTTTAAGACTACAAGAAAGTAATGAAAATACATAAGAAAAAATAAATAAAAAGAATGAGAAAAGTAAAATAAAAGAGATAATTCTTGGTTTAGACCCCCAAGCAGGTTCTAGGTTTTTACTTCCCCAAGTGAGGTAGTTTTAGTGGATTATCCCCAATCAGAAGGTGGGTGTGGTTTCTTTGAGAAAAACCACCACATGTGACTTTTCCCAGTTTCTATGAGTAGACACCAATAATAGAAAACCACAAAGAATATAAGAATGTTCCCAACCCCTGAGAAAAAATATATATATAATTTAAGGTCCAGATTGGGTGGGAAAAGAAAATAGGAGTGCTCCCTAAGAACTTATGTGGTGTCCTTCTCTATATGATATGGAAGTTAATGTAGAGGAGGTAGTCGCACCACCACCATCTTCTCTAGATATTCTTCCTTGATCACCACTACTTCAATGGTCTCTTTTGTATCATCCAACGTCTTCTCCATTTGTATTGTATCAGAAATTTCAGGAAATGAGAAGTCAGAAAAAAATTTTGTTTGAATAAGATTAAAACACGATGAATCAATAAAGAAATCTACCCTTTCAAGTAAGTCATCTTGGAAATTGATCTCTTTAGGCATGACCATTGGAGAATCAATATCGGCAGGTGAATCTTCTTCATTATATTCCAAAGCAAGATAGAGGTAGAAAGTTTCTGATATTTCATTATCAAGTATGGGAATATCATGTTTCAATTTATCTTCAACAAAGTTATTCCAAGATTCTTCCAAAAAAATGTTGATCTCTCATCAGTGCATCAGTTGGAATGTGTACTTCTGGGACCTCGTCAAGCAATGGTTGAGTGCGGGATGATGTGATTAGTTCCTTTAAAAGTTATTTCTCATCCACCTCTGGTTATTTAATATAAAAAATTATTGGTGAAATCTCTTCCACCACTCAATATGGTTCATGTTCCGGATGAGGTACCAGCTCAGGTTCTGGTTGCTCCTTGGATATGCATACATATTCAGCAGTCCATTCTATTTGTCTCTCTAGGTTTTGAACTTTCTCACTAATCCTATGAAACTGAGTATCAAGTTCATTGTAAACATTTTATTGCACATGATATTGTTCATTCCATGCATAATAATCATAATTTGAATACATCATGAACGAAGTAGATTTTTTTTAGATTTTAAAATTTATGATTTTTTGTTGTTTTTAATGAAAGGAAAATTATTTACACAATGTGAATAAAATAGTGAATGAAAACCACTTGTCTCCCAGGAAACGACACCAATTTTATGAAGCGTTGTCGTGCGCGCTCTCAAAAATATTTATAACTAAGTGTAGCACATGGGCTAACCTAGGTCATTCTCTTGAAGAGCTTTTATGGTTAATCAATCACTACATATAATTCACTATTTTTATATTTTTATTATTTATAAGAAAAAACTATATGAAATTTTGGTTTTAGAAAATTGAATGCAAGATAAAGTTAAGTAAACATGCAATGCATAATGCAGACTAAAAGAATGTAGAAAAAATGATGTTAGGCAGATATGAGATATTCCCGAGAGAATCACCCAGATTGAACCTTCCTTGTCTCATTACTTGTTTCAAATTTAATTAATAAACACACATCATCATATGTGTAAATATCCTCTTCTATATGTGGTTGTGAATATACAGTTCTCTCAATGATCGCTGAGAGACAGCACATCCACCTCCTTGATCAAGGGAAAATATTACAGAAGAGAAAGTTATGTCTTAGGTGGAAAGTGGAGACACAAAGGCACCTTACCCACTAAGATCCCCCTTGAACTAACTCTAATAAAATAAGAAAAAATAAAAATTAATGTGAAATGACTTGGGTTCAACATTGGATTGATTCTCCGAGATGTTCCACGGGTTAGTTACTCATGATCACGAGTAAAAGAGATCGCGGTGGAGAAATATGGGGTGGAAAACAAAAGATAAAAAAATGAGAATGATATGAAGAAGAGAAAATATATATTAAAAATTCATAATACTATTACAATGGAAGGAAACTGCAAAACTATGGAAAGTGTCCACACATAAGTTCCAATACTTTGAGAAGGAGAGGGGATACATTTTTATAGGAAAAACAATGTGAAATCTTGGCTCTAGAATATCTTATCCAAAATATTGAACGTGATAGACCTATTTAATTACTGAATCTCGTATTGTTTTCTTCTAGAAATTTTTTCCAAAATATCTTTTTTGTCTTCCTCTAAATTTGAATCTTCATTATCCTGGTGTAGAAAATGATATGGTGCATTTACTAAGCAACATTAATTCTGGAAGAATTTTTCCTAATTTTTTCCCCACTTTTAATCATCCAATGACCATCTTAATTGTAGAATATCTTTACAAATATTACTGGAAGAATTTAAAATTGAAATATCATTCAAATCCAATTGGAATCTCTTTGATTGGAGTTCTATATCCTGAGTTATGCACCAATGAATAAGGTCGGGTCCACCATGTTGTCCAGAATATTTCTCCAACTTGATTAATTTTTTTGGTCTTGTAGATGGTCGAATTAGATCCCGGTATAGAATAAAAAAATTAGAGAAAATTAAATAAGGAGTCCAACAAAAATTTGAATCACAAAATTTCAACATATATTGTATGAGAAATGAAAAAAAATACCCATGTGATAACAATATGTTAAAATTGAAGAATTATGCCATTTTTACATTTAAGCTCAAATTACCACTAAAACATAAAATGTGGAAATTTATCTTTAAATAACAAATTGGTGGGATTAAAAAATGATAATTAGAATAAAATTATATAAAATATTTTTTCTATCAATGAGTAGTGTTGAAACTTAAATCTGTATCCAGATCCTACTGAAGCCTTTTCTAGAACTTCGTGGAAAACCTTGGATCTCGATCAAATATAACAGAAAGTGGTAATCCATTAAATCTTACTACTCTCTTTATATATATCCTGGTAATCTAATCAAGGCAAAAATCCTCTCTAATAGCTAGTAAGTGTGCCGACTTTGTAAGGTGATCAACTATAACCCATATATCATTATGGGATTCAGATGTTTTGGGAAGTCCGATGACAAATTCCATAGCGATGTTTTACCATTTCCATTCTGGTATGGGTAATGGTTTTAACATTCCCTTAGAATTATTCATCTCATCCTTAACTTGCTGAAAAACCATGCATTGAGAGACATATTTGACAACATTTATTTTCATGTCATCCCACAAGAAATACTTTTTCAGGTCCTTGTACATCTTTGTGCTTCTAAGGTGAATAAAGAATGAAGAACTATGATCCTTATCCAATAGCTCCTTATTTAATTCTAGTATGTGAGGAATACAAACCTGATTCCTAAAACTTAGTATTCTATCACAATCAAGGTTGAATTATAGAAAATTTCTCATCTTCTTATATAGCTCTAGATCTTCCTTCTATGCCTCCTTAATCTTCACTTATATAGATGATTGAACATTCACTTGAGAAATATAATATTTCTCCCATTGAATTAAAATTTCAAGATCTATCATTTTCAAATCCATAAATATTTTATCTTTTCTGATCCTCATCAGGGATAGGCTAGCATGGTTCTTTCAACTCAAAGCATCTTCCACCTTGTTCACTTTCCTAGGGTGGTATTGTATTGAGAAGTCATAATCATTAATCAACTCCAACCATCTTCTTTGGTGCATATTCAACACCTTTTGTGTGAATATATACTTTAAAATTTTATTATCATTATAAATATCACACCTTTCACCATAAAGATAACACCTCCATATCTTCAATTAAAATATTACCATATCTAACTCCAAATCATGAGTTGTGTAATTTTTCTCATGGATTTTTAATTTTTTCACGACATAATCTATCACCATATCATTTTTCATGAGAACACATCCCATCCCCTTTTTGGATGCATCACTATAGATCATAAACCTTTCTCCACTACAAGGCAGCGTGAGCACAAGTTCACTAGATAACTTTATTTTGAGATCTTTGAAATTCTCTTCACATTCTTCTGTCTACACAAACATAAATTCTTTCTGATTCAACTTGGTGAGTGGAATAGATAATCATGAAAAATATTTCAAAAAATGTCGATAATATCCAGCCAAACCAAGAAAACTTTGGATCTTAGTTACTGTTGTTGATCTCGGCCAACTTTCAATAACTTCTGTTTTTGCTAGATCCACAGATATCCCTTTTTTTGAGATTATGTGACCCAAAAATGAAAATTTCTGAAGCCAAAATTTACAATTGGTAAATTTTTCATAAATATTATCCTTTCTCAGGGTCTTCAGTACAATTATCAAGTGATCTTAATATTATTCCATGCTCTTCGAATAGACAGGAATATCATCTATAAATACTACCATAAACTGAACAAGATAGTCTCTAAAGTCTCTATTTATTAGATCCATGAAGATAGTGGGGAAGTAAGACCAAAAGGAATCACTATAAATTCATAGTGACCACACCTTGTACAGAGTGTCGTCTTTGGTATATCCTCCTTCTTGAGCCTTAATTGATGATATCCTGAACAAATATCAATCTTGGAAAAGTATTGAGATCTATTTAGTTGGTCTAATAAGTTGTCAATGTGAAGAAGAGGATATTTTTTTCTTGATAGTGATCTTGTTAAGTTCTCAAAAATCAATGAAGAGTCTCATTGATCCATCTTTCCTCTTAACAAACAGAATAGGTTCACCCCAAGGTGAAACACTAGGGTGTATGAATCCCTTGTAAAGATTCTCTTGGAGTTTCTTCTTCAATTCCTGCAACTCAATTGGGGCCATTCTATAATGTGTATTTGAAATAGAAATAGCACCCGGTATGAGATTTATTGAAAACTCAACTTCATGATTCAGTGGAAGACCTGGTAATTCTTTCAAAAATACATCATCAAACTCTCATAAAATGGTTTTATTCTTAATTGTGAGTTCATCCCCAACCATTTGAGATAGATAAACTTCATTTATAGGGATCAAGACCCATAATATGGAAGAAATTTCTACTAGAAGGCTATATTCATCCTTGTATAAATATATGATCATAGATTGATCTGGAATATGAAATGTGACTTTCCTTCCTTAGAAATTTATATGATATCTATATAGAGAATTACAATCCATTCCAATAATCACATCAAATTCCACTATAGGAAGGATCAAAATATTTCAAGAATCCCTCTCTCACAAACATAAATAGGGGAATAATTATAAACTCTTGAATGAACCATTGCATAATTAGGAGTTGTCACAGCTAATTCAAAATATAATTGTTGAGGTTATACGGAGATACCCTTAGAAAATTCTCTATAAATAAAAGAGTTGGTGGATCCAGAATCAAGAAAAAGATTTTCTACTTAAGAGTGGATGGTAAGTGTATATTTTACTACTTAATTATCATACTCCACATTGCTGGTAGTGATCTCATGTGACTTTCCTTTTCCTTTTCCCTTAAGAGTTTACTGACACCAATCATCATAAATAATCCTTGTATTGGGGAATTGATTGGCATAATTCCCCATTTCCTTTCACTTGTAACATTGAATTGTAGGAGGTACATTTTGTGTAGACTTTTCTTTATTCACGTCATTAGACATATTTTTCCCATCACTTTGCCATGAAACTTCATGATTACCTTATTTTCTACACTTAAAACATTTAATAATCCCTTCAATACAATTTCCTCCATGTTTATTTCTATACTTTTAACATAAGGGAAAACTCAACTTCTTTTCAGCATGGTCTTTAGATTTTCCCTTGAATTCATTTTTTCTCTTCTTATCAAACCCATAGGACTGATGGGTTAATCCAATATCCATTTCAACCTTGAGAGAACATAACATGATTTCTTTATAGTTATTAAAGTTCCATATGGATAATTCCCTTCAGAGAATTGGTTGTAAACCACTAAATAATCGATCAGTTTTACTCTTAAGTTGGATAATAATTCTAGAAGTGTACCTTGAAAGTCTTGTAAAATTTTCTGTGTAGGTACCAACAGATTCATTTTTATTTTACTTATGTTCAAGGAACCCCTTCTCCATATCTCTTCAAAGAATATGAAGAAAGTATTTATTGAAAAATAAGTTCCTAAACTTGTCTCATTACATGGATTCAATTTTATCTCTTTACCTCATATTCTTGAAAAGGTTCCACCATTGATCATCTCCATCTTCCAAACGATGGACTGATAAGATGACTTTATCATGTTCTAAACATTGGATAATGGAAAATATCTTTTTATTATACTTATCCATTTTTCATCCACTAATGGATCAGAAGAACCACTGAAAGAAGGTTAATGCTGCCTCATGAAGGACTTAACAGAATGTTGTTCCCTCCTTTTCTCATTTGGAAGTCCTACATGATTCATATCTTGAGAAAGTTTTGTGAGCATAGCTACAATATTTTTCATTATAGATCCCATAACATTTGGTTTCTCAGGAAGACAATCATTTAATTTCTCATCACATTCAATAATAATGTGGTTCCTTTGGGTTCCAAAAATTTACTAAAACAAAGAATCATAGTGTGAGAAACACAAGTAATAATGGGAAAACCACATAATCAATAAAAAATTCAATTTAGGACACTTTAGATTTGATCCGATTTTATTCATGATTACTTCTAAAACACAAGTATTATAACCAATACTTTGACATATCCTTTCGGTTCTTACTAATATTTTCTTATCATAGTTTCCAAAGTTTAACTACACATTTCTTCTGATACCAAATATAACGACCCATACTTTACATACATTGATATTACTTCAAATTTTAATAATATTCATTAAAAAATATAACAAATCCATAATAGGACTATATAGGTATAGTGTCTTTAGAAATTGGGAAACATAAACAAATGGTTTATAAGACATCTTTATTGTCTCCCAATTATTTCGTCATAACTGGACCCCTTTTTGACATATCTTACTTAATACCCTTATTCATGAATTGGGGAAAAGAAACATATGAAAGGGTGATATTATATTCTCATTAAGGGTGAATAAGGGAGATATAAATCATATCATAATCATAATACATAAGAATATAACATTTAAAAGTCTTATCCTGCATATGAAATATTGTGATATCATTCCATGGGATAAGTCATGAAAGTTCATAAAAATCAATGAATGTAATCCAAAAAGTCATAAAATAAGTCATAAATTTTTTTGGAATACATATAAGCATAGGAACACATTTCATATTAGTCAATTCTCATTTCCAATACAATCATATTAGACAAAGTTCATTACTAAACTAAGTCCACTCTTCGTTCCATCCCTGTATTACTAAACCAAGATTATTTCTCATTCCATACATGTCTATATCATGAAATATAAATCTATACACAATAAAATGGAGGGAGATATAGGTCCCACCCATATCATAATGAAATAATTCTTACATGTTCCATAAAAACATAAATCATTCATCATAGCATAACCCAAGGAATAAAATGGGTTTCTTCAACATCATTCCACCATAATTCATATAAAATAAATGTATTTCACAAATAATATTCCATCATAAACACAATAAAATCATAGTAATAATAAGGATGGAAACATAACCCTATTTAGAGAATGTCATCTTAGATGGAAAATAATTTTGATAAAACACTTGAAATTAATTCTTGAGGAAAATATCCTTTCTTCTTCAAAAACATTTTCTTTTCTCAAAATGCCACATAATTTTAAAAGAAAAAGATTTAATTGAAAATAATCTTGAAATATTGTAAAATAATCTTTCTGTAAATAAGGTTTTATGAAATCATAAAAATCTGTTCATGCGATATAAGTTTAAAAAAACATTATCCTCACACTTTTTCTGGAAAAGTCAAAAGGTACCTCGTATCGAATAATGACAAAAGATTTATTTCATTCCATTTAATAAAAAATCACCAATGGGTAAAATTGAATTTAAATAATTGTAAAAGAATATAAATAATATTACATATTTAGGAAATATGGATATGGATGATAAATATTTCCCAGTAAATACTTAGGTATAAATAATCTCACACAAAAATGAGATAGTGAAATTATCCCTTACCTTAGGTCTGATATCTTTCATATGTATCTGAACCTCTTGTATAGTGATTTAAATAATTTAATTAACTTTTTCTACAATCATATTCATCTTTATGATATTATATATGATCATATTATCATTTTTTTATTAATAAAATTTCATTATTACTTGTTATTCTGGTATTAACTACTTCATTTGCTTATGCAAGTTTTGTCAAATAAGTTCTGGATTTACTTATTAGGTAAAATTTATATCACTAAAAAATGATATGAAAATTATATATACCATATTTATTTTTTATATAAATTTATATAATCATTCTTTAATGAATATCTGGTAGAATGAATCACATCACATCATGGAGATGACAGACCGTACGTATGCACGAGCGATGATATAATTCCCATAATTGTTGAATGGTATTGAAGTTAATGGTGTATAATATTTTATAATCAATATAATGTTATAATAATCATATAAAGTTATTATTTACATAATTATACACATCCAAGAAAGGTGGTGGTGAAAAAAAATTACACCATGGCGTGGAGACGGTAAGCTATACGTACGCACACGTGGTGATTTCATTTTTCATAGGATGGATAGAAAGTGGATTATTGTTGTTCCATAATCATAATAAAAACTCATTATATAATTTATACTATATTTATTACTTTATAATTAAATAAATCATGAATAGTAAGTAGAAGAATAAATAATTTTGAAAGAATTGGAAAAGATAATTGCCTCTTCTTTGATGTGCTTCATCTAAATCTCCTCTTAGATCACTAGAGTTAGTCATTGAAAAAGACCAGAACCTCTAGAATGTGATTATGGAAGTTTATAAGGTAATATGTTAGGTTAAGTATGAGCTTGAAGGCTCAAAGTGAAGTTAATAGGTGAGGTAGGATGTGCCCTTTTATATTTAAGGCGAGGGGCACTCTTGTGATCTCCAAAAATATTAATTTATAATAAAATAAATCCCCATAAAAAACCTCAAAAATGTCCCAAATTCTAATATTAGATGATATATTTTTGTAATATCATCAACTAATAGATTTTAGACAAGTTTTTATATCAATTTAAACCTTTCCATTTTAATTAATACCTAGTTATTCTATTTAATTTTTAACTTGGGTAACAAATATTTCAATATTAAAAGGGTGAAATATTTACTTATTTGATATAAATTAGACCATAAATAGATAAATTAAAAAAAATTAAACCATAGAATAATTATTCTATATTTTTTAAAAAAATTATTATTTTTAAATAATTTAATAAAACATTTTTTTATAAACAATCAATGATCTCAATGTTGACACTATTCAATTCATTGATTTTTACAAATATTAAGATAACAAGTTAACTTAAAAAAAATATTTTAGTATATTACTAATATGTCAATGTAATCTATAAAATTAATTATACATATTAATTAGCCCAAAATATATTTATTTTAATATTTTTAATAACATTTATTTTTTATCTCTATTAATAAAATAATTACTACATCAATTTTTTGAAATTATTTAATATACTTTTTTGTTGAATAAAAATTAAAAATAAAATAATATGATAAATATAAATATATTATATATTAGAAGAATATTTTTAGTCAAATTTATATTTTTTAAAATCCATCAATTAAAATGTTATACATAATAAATTATGAATGTGACAACTTTAACATCACTCTAAATAAAATAATATAATTGTCACAATCTCTTCTATAAGGCTCCAGATAGTCAATAACTTGCCTCTTATATGTTTATGGTCTAGATATACTCAACCAATAATATTTTTTCATGTTTTTGGGTCTTTTGATGGTTATTAGTATTTTTAACAAAAATTGTTTTATTGATTTATCATCAATTAATTAATTTTTACATCATCGTATTGTAAGTCTTTAAGGTAAATATTTATTTAATTAAAATTAAAAATAAATTACCATGATAAAGAAAAAAAATATTTTTTAAATTATTTTTTATAATATGATTTATCTTACGTATAAGCTTTTATAAAAATGATATAATTATTAAAATTTGAGTAAGACATATTGAATTTTTCTTTAAATAAAATGCATTAAATGTCATAATCTCGTCCAAGTGGCTTCCAAAAGACAAATTTTCGACCAAAGTATGATTTAGGTCGAAACAAACTCATCCAATGATATTAAGACAAGTTTTAGGGTAATTTTATAATAGTATTTTTACTCTTAATTACCAAATTTACTCTTTTACTGTATTATTAAAAATTAACAAAGAATCTATTCATGATGCCCAAAATTAAAATAAATATATTTACATAATTTGGACCTAAGTATTTAAAATATTGAATCCATTTTTAAAAATCCAAATTACATAATTTGTAGTAATTAATTTAAAATTAATCTCGTTGTTGGAAATAGTGAACGATTTTTAATAGTTAAAACATTACAAAAGATTGAAATGTTTTTACATCTGAATTCAATGTAAAATTAATACTAATTACATAAATTATTTTTAATGATAAAAATATATTACATTTAAACTTTAAAACCATTCAATATTATAATTTAACCATATATATTATTTCAATGAAAAAAGTTATTTTCAATTAAAATTTAGTGTATTTTTACTATTCATCAAAACCTGAAAGTTATCAAAAAAATATTAAAAATTCATCAAAAGTAAATTTTTATATCCTGATTCCAAAGAAAATGTTTATGTTGTCATATAAAAATTATTAATGTGTCAAAATCTTAATTTAAAAGGGGTTCTCTTTTAAAAGGTGGAAAATTGTCCTTTTGAAAAATATAAGTTTTCATACCTGAAAAGAGTTTATTCATACCCTATGACAAAAATACCTATTGGATGAATATCAAAAATATTTTATTAAGTATGTAACATTTATATTTCATTAATTTTATTTACTAATAGTAATTCACTCAATTTATTAAAAAAATACATATATAAAATTGATTTATATTTTTTATAAATAATTGGTAGCAAATGACTTCACCGTACATTTTCATAAGTTAGTTTTATTTATTCATGATAACCTAATAGCTAGGTTAAAATGGTCATTTTTACTAAGGTAATCTCATGGTTCATTTAAACTCACGAGTGTGTGCAATGCAAGCTATTGAAGAATTAAAATTATTTAGAGAAAATATTTCATAAAAACATTTGGGTGTTATAGATACCATTATGAAAAGCGATCCATTATTTTCTTATAAATTAGGTATTAATAATAATTTTCAATATTAAAAATCCTTATAGGGTTATAAAAAATGTTGTGTGAATAAGTAATTTTTTTGTAATTAAGTTTCAGTATAAAAAAGAGAGTTATTTGATAGCTTATACAGAAAGAGTTTTGAAGAAAACATAAATGTGTTTTAGGTATGATTTCAAAAGTTCTTATATATGATATATCATAAGGTAAAATGTATATAAATTATGGTAGTATTTAGTTAAAATAGGATAATGAAATATATTTTATATATTAAAGATAATTTATAGCTTTATATCATTATTTATGATATAGTGATAGGCAATAAAATATTAATATATTTATTGGAGTGATATATTTTAGTTTCTTATCACTATGAGAGATATAAAGATATCTATTGTAGTATTATAGTAATGTGTTATCTATTACTATAATAGATAAAGTCATATTACATGGTGTAATATGCATTTGATGTGATAAATCAAGTTTTATCATCTTGATTCACCTATAAAAATATATCAAATGATAAACTTAATATCATTTTATGAAATTTATGGAATTTATAATGTATTACAATGAATTTTTAAATGTAAAATATTCATAGATGGTTTTTATTGAGTTAATATCATATATTTAAAGTGTTTTAATGCTAAAATTTTTTGTATAACACTTAACATATTCATTTCAACCTTGGAGCATCAAAGAACTTCTTATATAAAGGAGAAAAATACATAGGTGATATTATATTATATTTGATATCAAAGTTATATCAAATCCAAAAATACCTTCTTCCTACTTCCCTTTTAATACCATAATTTTATTTGATCATGGAGTGAGATGAATACTATAAAGAATTATTTTTGGTAATTAAAATAATTAGAGGATACCTTTGGTGGCGATAATCCACTAATGGATCTTTTTCAACCACTATAAGTGGAGATTATACTTCAATAGCAAGGTATGTTCATCATTTTATATTTTTTATTATAAACCTCTATTAATGGATCCTTTAACATTTTATTTTTTAAAACAAATTACAATAGTTTTTGGAAGGTTTTTACTATATAAAATACAAAGGTATAATTATAATTTTCCATATAAGATAAGATAAAAAACAAAATAATCATTTTTAATTAAAATATGTCATTTTGAGAGTTTACCATAAAGTTGTTTCTCTTGAAGAAACTTCAAAAAAATAAATATATTATCTATATAATCCCAATTTTCTTGAGATTAAATAGATATTTCATTAATGATGACTAATATAAAATGATATAAAAAGAGTAAAAAATATAAAACCTAAGAGAAATAAACATCGTGAGAGAATTCATCATATCAAAGAAAATTACCATAAACTCATAAATTCTATATTTACACATGAAAGTGACCTTAGATATATTCTCATACTAAACTTGATTCTTGTAATAATTTTATCTAAGGTCGATCTTTGACAAAAAAACTCACCACTTTTATCTATTTAAGAGATAATTTATCATTTTTAATGGATAATTTATCTTTATAGTCACCTAATACAAGATTTTGTAATCATTATAAACCCTCAAACTTTCATCCACCTTCTTTGATAAAAATATTTTATATGACTATTCTGACATAAAGGTTTGATCAAATAGTTTTTTAAGGTATAATCAAACTATACCACTAACTCCCTAAGATTTTTGGGTTCTATTCAGTAAGATCCTAAAGTAAAAAAAGAATCCTATAGAAGAATCTTGATATTGAATTAAATATCTCATCATAAAGAAATCCTTAGAATATAATCAAGTAAAACATCAATAAAATCCTCCATATTGAAAAATAATAAAGATACTCCTTAGTATCCATTATGATGAAAAATTATTATAATATAGAAAGTAATAGAATGTAATGCTATCATCCTCAACCTAATTTTTTCCAGCTATAGATTTTTACTCATTGATGGGTATGGCACATAATATATATTCTTGAAAGTACATTACTTACATTAATACCATGCAACCCATTGTCAAATATAGTATAGCTAGTATATACTAATAATAACATCATGTGGAATTATACCTATAATAAATAGATCCTAGGTGAACTAACCCTTTTAAAAAACCATCTCACATCAATAAAAAATCTAAAATAACCAATGAATGTTACTGGTTGGACTCTCTAACTGAATATCACAATACAAAATCTATATTAGAGTGTCAATATCATGAACAAGGGACATAGAAATGATTTATTTTGTTTTTTTAGTTTCAATATAGATATTTAATAAAGGATAAAAAAGGAATTAAACATCTTGTACTATATTTAGTGAGGCATGGTCAAACCAATCTAATTTATGAATATGTATATAACCATGTAATACAAATACCTATCAATAGAGGCCTTCGTGAATATATCAATGGATATCATGTAGCGAAGGTTTTAAGTTTATATTGAAACATTTCCCACCACTATCCCCATAATAACCACCATCAATGACCCCACTTTGATCTCCGTCGTGACCTCCTCTCCAAGGTCCATTATCACTATATTGACTTTGATGTGGTAATCCATCCACTGAATCAATTTTAAATCCTCATACTAATCTATTATATGTTCACTCACTAGAAGTATATCTTTGTCCAATACAAGTATAACATATAGTTCCAACCAATAGCTCAAACTTACCTGATGAACCTATGAATAATTATTTATAGTATTGTTCTCATCTAAAATTAATTCATTTAATTCATGATATGAAGGGATACTACAACATACTGGTATAACTGCATGATCCTAACCCAACATGACAGGGTTATAGATTTTTCTTTTATCATTCAAATCTAATGAATTTATTAATGATTATAACCCTTTATATGTAACACCCCAAGATTTCATAGTGTGTTATTTCTTCAAAATAATTCAATAACTTTCACTACACGCAACACCGAGTTCAAGCGCACCATGACTTACCAAACAAGCCGTTCAAAATAGGTTATAAATAGTATTAACTAAATTTTAAACTTTATATAATCCTTATAATTTTAGAATCCATATTATGAGAACAAATTCATTTTCAGTATTGCACTTTTATCAACTTTTAATAATAAACCCTTTTTAAATACAATATTTTAAACTTTTTGACTAAATTGGGACATCAAAAATTTAAAATAAAACATCTCATGCTTCCACGGTACGCTTTCCTTTGAATAATACAGTAGCGTGTGTTGTACGCAACTTCGAGTTTTAACACACACCACAACCGATCAAACTAGCCGTTATGAATAGTAATACCTACTTTTTGAAATTATATATATTTTATTTTTTAAAATGGACTTCATTTTTGGATTCGTAATATCAAATTTATCCTAAGGTGAAATTTTGGTACTTTTCGGATAACTTTCATATTTTGATGAATAGTGAAAATTACTAAATTTTAATTAAAAACAACTTTTTTAATCAAAATAATTAATAGTGATAAATTATGAATTTGAGTGGTTTTAAAGTATATTTAGAATATATTTTTACCATTTAATATAATTTTAGTCATTGGACATAATTTTACAATTAAACCGAACATAAACAATTGTCAATCTTTTGATAGTTATTATCTCTTAAAAACACGTTTTTTATTTTGACAGCGGGAATTAATTTTAAATTAATTTCTGCCACTTCTGTGTTTTGAATTTAGAAAAATGGATTCCATATTTGGAATCAGGATGTTCAAATTGTGTAAATAAGTAACTTTTATTTTTAGACATTTTGAATAATTATTGCGGTAAATATTTTATTTACCATGGTTAAGGGTAAGTCCGGTAAATAAGGGTTAAAAAATAATATTATAATAATACTAAATTACCCTAAAACGTGTCCTAGCCTTATTGGTTGATACATTTTCGACCATAGGCATCTTTGGGTCGATTTTGGGACCCCATGGAGCCACTTGTAGGTGATAGGGACACTTTTTTTTAATTAAGTTAAAATAAGTACAAAAATGACATAAGTATATATCTTTTAGAAAAACAATTTTTACATAGGGTTATATATGTTGTATTTTCAACTATAAATATTCATTAGAAATATACAAAGATTTCCTACATGATGATATTTTTTTTATAATTTTTAGAGATTAAATAATTTAATTTATTTATGACACAATGATGATGCAGTAATTACCATAATAGTAAAAAAATTAAAATAATTGATATTATAAATACCCAAATAAATATAATTTGAGACTTTTAATGAATTAAAATAATTTTATAGGATAATATGACATATTATTATTGATTTAATTAAAAAATTTCGAAGTAATCATTCTGTTATGATTTTTAAAAAATCAATTCTTGAATAGTGTCAAAATTGACATAAAAGAGTTTTTAAACAAAATATTATATTATTAATTGATATTAAATTCCTAAAAATCTAAGGTTCGTCCAAGAGACTTATATCATGATAGGTTCATAATTAATGGACCACTTGGGGGTCTCTTGGATATATATAGTAAGTTTATTAACCATATTATATAAAAATACAAAGAGACATTGTAAAAGTGAAACTAATTAACTTAGAGTTAATACTTAAAGATAAGGTTAATATAAGTACCCAAACCTGTCTAAATTCCATTGGTTGAGTTGTTTTCGACCCATACCCACCTTAAAATTTAAATAATCAACTTTTTAGCCATTAGAAACCGAATATGAATTTATTATAAACTAATATTTCTAGCTTTTCCAAAGGTGCCCCTCACCACTCTTATAAAAGGGCACTCCTCCTTCTCATTTCTTCACACCTTCAAAACATTTTGGTTCGGAAAAACTCTGCCCAAATACTCTCCCAACATCCCTCAATACAACCTAGAGGCTTTAGTTTGATCAGAAAGCCAACCTAAGGATCCCTTTTGATCAAATAAAAAAGAAGAACCCGAAGAAGAGGTAATGATTTCACCACCCTTTTCCAAGTTCCTTTATTCTTCCACTTATTCTTCCTTTGTTGTTACCATTCTAAAATAATAACTCCAGTATCATATATATACTGTGATGTTATTATAAATATGGTACAACCATATTCAGTATTCTATCCACCCTTTGAATAACATGTCACCATACGTGTGTACGTACGGCTTACCGTCTCCACGTCGTGGTGTAATTGTTATTCAATATATTATTATTTGAATGGGTATAATAATGATATGTAACTGATGTCAATAATAAATATAACATGTTAATAATTCTGTATATATGATATAACAACCATTTATATATTATTTTAATATCAAAAGAATGATATTGCCGCTCGTGCGTACGTACGGACTACCGTCTCCACGAACGCGATGAGATTCATTCTCCATCATATCCATTCAAGTATAAGTCTCATTTTATTATTAATAATAATATCTAAGGACTTGATATCATTCTGGATATGAATAATATACAACCTATCCATTACAAACATGGCTTACATAACAAAACATATAAAAGAAAACGAGTAAGTTAACACCCGAAACAACGATAATACTAAGATATTATTAACAAATCAATGTTAAAAGATCATATATGATATCATATTAATGTATATGATTATTGTATAATTTAATAACAATTATTTTACCATTATACAGGAGCTTAACCTACCCCAACCAAGGAAAAGTACAAGGTAAGGGTTATTTCACAATCTCTTCATTATCCGAGGATGTTTATACGTAATAATCTACTGGGATCTCTTTATCATCCACATCCATGTTTCTTAATAATGTATTTCAAAACATTTTTACTATTTACAAGAATGTGGGTTAAAGTCACTTATACCCTTATATGTTTCGAAAGGAATGTTTCCGTCGTTTTCCAAACAAGGCACTTTTAACCTTTTCGACAAATTTAAGGTAAGAATGTTTTTTTAACTTATACGGCGGGTGCGGCTATTTACCGCCGTTATAAAATCATCAAAGCTTCCCTTAAAAGCTTATAATAATAATTTCAAATTGAATGTATTATTTTATAATTATGTTACTTTTAAAATGATTTAAAAAAAAGATATTTCTCTAAAATAGTTTTGATTTCATCTATGTTAACATCCTTTGATGGATTTTATGATTATTTGAAGTTGATTTATTATGATACAAAACATCCATATTTTATTGAAGGTTTTGTGATATTTTTGACTGTGGATAAGCTATTCTTATGTCACTCATGGTTTTTTTAAAGTAATGACATTTCAGAAGTTATTTTTAATCTTATGTTATATTTCAACCTTTCATTCACATGAATGTGTTAGACAAGTATGTTCCGGTTGGGGACCGGTAAAAGTAAGCCCTCCGGTTTGGTCTCTGGTTTTTAGAGGAACTCCAGTTTGGTCTCCGGTTATTAGAGGAACTCCGGGTTGGTGTCCGGTTATTAGAGGCACTCCGGGTTGGTGTCCGGTTATTAGAGGCACTCCAGGTTGGGTTCCGGTTATAGTTAGCCCCTAGGTCTTGGGACGAGGCCTTGACAAAGAAATTAAAGTTCAGCATTATGCATTACAACATTATGAAAGTGTTTATTGATATTGCATGTGATTATTCGATTAGTAGAATATCCATGTGAATAAGTAAATGGCATTATTTCATTTTACTTTTGCCATACTATGTTGAAGTTCAAGTTTAAAAGGCTATTGTTTTAGTAATGAATTGCCTTAACTGTTTATGCTTATTTTTGAATGTTCCGCTATATTGTTATCCTTACTGGGCATTTGAGCTCACCCCTTTTCTATGTTTTATTTTTCCCAAGATGTGAAGAAGTAAGTTATGAATGACCTGCAGGGATATTATGAGGGGATAATAGTGTGGACTATGGAGACATTATGTTGTTGTAGTAGTGTTTCACTTTATGATGTAATGTAAAACTTATGAATATATCTAGTGTTTCCAAGGCTACTAAACCAATCGGTCTTTCGAGATTTGTTCTTTCTTGTGATCATGCCAATGTTATGCAATAATGCACCGATGCTGGGTAACTATGGTCGGGGCGTTACAGTTGGTATCAGAGGAAGTTTAGTACAAACCTTGGAAACTAGATTTAGGTAAACTCTGATTAGAGAACATAGACCTAAGATGGACCTTGAGGATTATTATAGAAGAACTTCCTAGAATTTTGGTATTGTAGAGATTTTGTGACTTTTCCGAGCAATACATCCCTGTCTGGATACGAGCAGGTAGAGGCGGCTCTAGCACATATGTACCTAGGGGTAAAAACCGAAAACACCGCTTTGAGCTAGACTTGAACGGGAACTGATGCACGAAAACGGGCCTTGCTGCACTCTTGGTTACGACACTCCCGGGGGATATGCTTAGGATAATTCTCATTTTCTTTACAAACCATTATTAAGGGTTTATGAGTATATACTTCCTTAAAGGAGACATTTTTATGATTATGGATTATATCCATAAACTATTTAGTTTATGTTATGTGTTTTACAAGTTTGGGATTAGGTATTGTTATTCATAAACTAATATAGTGTATGCCATTGTTTAGAAATGGCGCCCAGTAGAAGGAATGATAACTCCAATAATGCACATAATCCAAAGAGAAAGAAGGATCATATCTTTCATGGTCTTAAGCGAGAATTTATAAGAGAAATAGTCTCCCATGTATTATCATCATATGAAGAAATAATATCATGTGTTGATAAGATAAGTAAAGATTTTACTGAGTCCTATGGCTTTGAAGGGAAGCAAGAAAAGAAAAGGATAGAAGAAAAAAAAGATGGATAAAGGGAAGAGGGAAAAGAAGAATTTTCCCATATGTGATAACTGTGGGAAGAAACACCCTGGAACTTGTCTGAAAGGAATGGGAGTTTCTTATAAGTGTGGAGGAAAAGTGCACAAAGTACGTGACTGCAAGGGTAAGAAAATGGTTTCAAATGTACAATGCTTCATTTGCAAGGAGTTTGGACACAACGTGAACCTATGTCCCAGTCATCAAACCATGCCTCAAATGATACTATTGGATAATAATCAAGTTATTATACTACCACATATGAAGAGGAATGATTAGAGTTCTTATGATTATTATGTCAATTGAGTGTTTTATCAATAATGTACTTGTTATAATAATTATGGAGTATATAAGGATTGTACTGCCGTACTATTTAATTAAGGACTTGAGATTGTGTGGAACAAAGAAAAGTGACTCAATAGCAGGATGAATTTTTGGAAAATATATGGTTAAGAATATGATAAACCATAATATAGTTCTGATACCGAGGTAGTGATTTTGGAATAATACATGATTTATTTGGATAAATTATATTGGATATTCTTGACTACCTTGAAATTGATTAATGATTTGTATATTCCATCATTTTTGGGGTTTAAAACATTTTTGGATTGATGAAGTATATCCAAAATTCTATATTTGATAAGGGAGCATGAATTTAATCAATAAGGAATATGGTAATTCAGAATGTTTCAGTACATGATGAAGGTATTCATATGCTATTACGGGGTAAAAAGGATCTACATTATGTTTACCTTCCTTATAAATTTTGGACTATGAGTTTGGACAGATGTATTTTGGATAGTTCTAGATTGGATTATTTTGGATTGCCATAAAAGGACAACCCGGAGGTCGGGCGGCAACCCGTCACGTCCGGCAAGTCCGCGAGACTTGAACCCGCAATCGAAGGGCGACAAGGGTGTATCACCTACCACTGGCCCACGAGATGTCCTGGATTAAATAATGTAGTTTTTTTTAAAAGATCTGGTAGATGAATTATAAATTCGTTTATTTTGGAACCCTGTATAAATAGTTTAAATAGAATTTTTTTTACGTTCTATTATCTTTTAGAGTGAAAGATGAGTTTGTGGTAGAAATTTATTAATGGATAAAACTCTAATTATAAAGTAAGTATATCTCCTTATGATCTTAGCCAATATCATAAATATATTCCTCAACATTAATAAAAGGAACATAGAACAAAAATGTTGTCCTAGATGGTACCTTAAATCATCACTAATTTATGGCTTTGGGATTGTTGGCCTTTTCAAAGCCATGTTCTCTACCACTCTCCATCAGATAATTGATGGTTAGATTTCTCTTCCATATCCATATTTTCCTACATGGAACCCTAGTATGTGTTATTTTCGGTAATCTTCATACTTTCCACTCTTTATTTTAAATAGAGGCCTCATTAATTCATTTTTTGATGTGGGATTTCAACTATGATATTTTGAAACGTCAAAAATGTGTTATCATAATATCATATGTTTTGTTGAATCGATGGTATTTTAAATCATCATAGATTGATGAATTTAAGGACCTCAATTTTAAACTTGTTTGTGATTGATGACCTCAATCACTACCTATAAATATTTACGTTTTCCCTCCAATTATATGTCTCTAATTCCCACCAATTTTCTCCTAACCGAGATCATAATTTGGTGGTGACCCTTTCAATTCTCTTTTCCTCATTTTAAGGCTAAATTTTAGTAACCCAATTTACGATGTGGGTTTTCCCACAAAGATATTTTTTATTTTAAACCTTTTATTTTTGAAGAACAATTTCAAATTGCGAGGACGCAATTTATTGAAGGAGGGGAGAATGTAACACCCCAAGATTTCATAGTGTGTTATTTATTCAAAATAATTCAATAACTTGCACTACACGCAACACCGAGTTCAAGCGCACCATGACTTACCAAACAAGCTGTTCAAAAGAGGTTATAAATAGTATTAACTAAATTTTAAACTTTATATAATCCTTATAATTTTAGAATCCATATTATGAGAACAAATTCATTTTCAGTATTGCACTTTTATCAAATTTTAATAGTGAACCCTTTTTAAATACAATATTTTAAACTTTTTGACTAAATGAGGACATAAAAAATTTAAAATAAAACATCCCATGCTTCCACGGTATGCTTTCCTTTGAATAATACAGTAGCGTGTGTTGTACGCAACTTTGAGTTTTAACACACACCACAACCGATCAAACGAGCCGTTATGAATAGTAATACCTACTTTTTGAAATTATATATATTTTATTTTTTAAAATTGAATTCATTTTTGGATTCTTAATATCGAATTTAGCCTAAGGTAAAATTTTGGTACTTTTCCGATAACATTCATATTTTGATGAATATTGAAAATTACTAAATTTTAATTAAAAACAAATTTTTTAATCAAAATACTTAATAGTGATAAATTATAAATTTGAGTGGTTTTAAAGTATATTTAGAATATATTATTACCATTTAATATAATTTTGGTCATTGGACATAATTTTACAATTAAACCGAACATAAACAAGTGTCAATCTTTTTATAGTTATTATCTCTTAAAAACACGCTTTTTGTTTTGACAGCGGGAATTAATTTTAAATTAATTTCTGCCACTTCTGTGTTTTGAATTTAGAAAAATGGATTCCATATTTGGAATCAGTATGATCAAATTGTGTAAATAGGTAACTTTTATTTTTAGACATTTTGAATAATTACTGCGGTAAATATTTTATTTACCATGGTTAAGGGTAAATCCGGTAAATAAGGGTTAAAAAATAATATTATAATAATACTAAATTACCCTAAAACATGTTCTAGACTTATTGGTTGATACGTGTTCGACCATAGGCATCTTTGGGTCGATTTTGGGACCCCATGGAGCCACTTGTAGGTGATAGGGACACTTTTTTTTAATTAAGTTAAAATAAGTACAAAAATGACATAAGTATATATCTTTTAGAAAAACAATTTTTACATAAGGTTATATATGTTGTATTTTAGACTATAAATATTAATTAAAAATATAAAAAGATTTTCTACATGATGATATTTTATTTATAATTTTTAGAGATTAAATAATTTAATTTATTTATGAGAAAATGATGATGCATTAATTACCATAATAGTGAAAAATTAAAATAATTGATATTATAAATACCCAAATAAATATAATTTGAGACTTTTAATGAATTAAAATAATTTTCTAGGATAATATGACATATTAGGATTGATTTAATTAACTTTTTTCGAAGTAATAATTCTGTTATGATTTTTACAAAAATCAATTCTTGAATAGTGTCAAAATTGACATAAAAGAGTTTTTAAACAAAATATTATATTATTAATTGATATTAAATTCCTAAAAATCTAAGGTTCGGCCAAGAGACTTATATCATGATAGTTTCATCATTAATGGACCACTTGGGGGTCTCTTGGATATATATAGTAAGTTTATTAACCATATTATATAAAAATACAAAGAGACATTGTAAAAGTGAAACTAATAAACTTAGAGTTAATACTTAAAGATAAGGTTAATATAAGTACCCAAAACTGTCTAAATTACATTGGTTGAGTTTTTTTTGACCCATAACCACCTTAAAATTTAAATAATCAACTTTGGATCCATTAGAAACCGAATATGAATTTATTATAAACTAATATTTCTAGCTTTTCCAAAGGTGCCCCTCACCCCTCTTATAAAAGGGCACTCCTCCTTCTCATTTCTTCACACCTTCAAAACCTTTTGGTTCGGAAAAACTCTGCCCAAATACTCTCCCAACATCCCTCACTACAACCTAGAGGCTTTAGTTTGATCAGAAAGCCAACCTAAGGATCCCTTTTGATCAAATCAAAAGGAAGAACCCAAAGAAGAGGTAATGATTTCACCACCCTTTTCCAAGTTCCTTTCTTCTTCCACTTATTCTTCCTTTGTTGTTACCACTATAAAATAATAACTCCAGTATCATATATATATTGTGATGTTATTATAAATATGGTACAACCATATTCAGTATTCTATCCACCCTTTGAATAACATGTCACCATACGTGCGTACGTATGGGTTACTGTCTCCACGTCGTGGTGTAATTGTTATTCAATATATTATTATTTGGATGGGTATAATAATGATTTGTAAATCATGTAAATAATAAATATAACGTGTTAATGATTCTGTATATATGATATAACAACCATTTATATATTATTTTAATATCAAAATAATGATATTGTCGCTCGTGCGTACGTACGGACTACCGTCTCCACGAACGCGATGAGATTCATTCTCCATCGTATCCATTCAAGTATAATTCTCATTTTATGATTAATAATAGTATCTAAGGATTTGATATCATTTTGGATATGAATAATATACAACCTATCCATTACAAACATGGCTTACGTAACAAAACATATAAAAGAAAACGAGTAAGTTAACACCCGAAACAACGATAATACTAAGATATTATTAACAAATCAATGTTAAAAGATCATATATGATATCATATTAATGTATATGATTATTGTATAATTTAATAAAAATTATTTCACCATTATACAGGAGCTTAACCTACCCCATCCAAGGAAAAGTACAAGGTAAGGGTTATTTCACAATCTCTTCATTATCCGAGGTTATTTATACGTAATAATCTACTGGGATCTCTTTAGCATCCACATCCATGTTTCTTAATAATGTATTTCAAAACATTTTTACTATTTACAAGAATATGGGTTAAAGTCATTTATACCCTTATGTGTTTTGAAAGGAATCTTTCCGTCGTTTTCCAAACAAGGCACTTTTAACCTTTTCGACAAATTTAAGGTAAGAATGTTTTTTTTAACTTATACGGCGGGTGCGGCTCTTTATCGCCGTTATAAAATCGTCAAAGCATCCCTTACAAGCTTATAAGAATAATTTCAAATTTAATGTATTATTTTATAATTATGTTACTTTTAAAATTATGTCAAAAAAAAGATATTTCTCTAAAATATTTTTGATTTCATCTATGTCAACATCCTTTGATGGATTTTATGATTATTTGAAGTTGAATTATTATGATACAAAACATCCAGATTTTATTGAAGGTTTTGTGATATTTTTGACTGTGGATAAGCTATTCTTATGTCACTCATGGTTTTTTTTAAAGTATTGACATTTCAGAAGTTATTTTTAATCTGAATGTTTATGTTATATTTCAACCTTTCATTCAGATGAATGTGTTAGACAAGTATGTTCCGGGTTGGGGACCGGTAAAAGTAAGCCCTCCGGTTTGGTCTCCGGTTATTAGAGGAACTCTTGTTTGGTCTCCAGTTATTAGAGGAACTCCGGGTTGGTGTCCGGTTATTAGAGGCACTCCGGGTTGGTGCCCGGTTATTAGAGGCACTCCGGGTTGGGTTCCGGTTACAGTTAGCCCCTAGGTCTTGGGACGAGGCCTTAACAAAGAAATTAAAGTTCATCATTATGCATTCCAACATTATGAAAGTGGTTATTGAAATTGCATGTGATTATTCGATTAGTAGAATATCCATGTGAATAAGTAAATGGCATTATTTCATTTTACTTTTGTCATACTATGTTGAAGTTCAAGTTTAAAAGGCTATTGTTTTAGTAATGCATTGCCTTAACTGTTTATGCTTATTTTTGAATGTTCCTCTATATTGTTATACTTACTGGGCATTTGAGCTCACCCCTTTTCTATGTTTTATTTTTCCCAGGATGTGAAGAAGTAAGTTTTGAATGACCTGCAGGGATATTATGAGGGGATAATAGTGTGGACTATGGAGACATTATGTTGTTGTAGTAGTTTTTCACTTTATGATGTAATGTAAAACTTATGAATATATATAGTGTTTCTAAAGCTACTAAACCAATCGGTCTTTCGAGATTTGATCTTTCTTGTGATCATGCCAATGTTATGTAATAATGCACCGACGCTGGGTAACTAGGGTCGGGGCGTTACATTATAGGTTCTATAATTAATAGAGTAAGTGTAGGTATATTACCTCAACCTAGATGTCCAACAAAAGTCTCTAATTATAGCATATTACCTTGAAAAAATCTTAATAAAACAAGTTTTATGAGAATATAAAGTAAGAATACTCCACCGCCACTATTATACCCTACTAAAAAATGAACCAATTATAGATTTGTACCATACTTAGGGACACTATCTAAATAACCTATATAAATAGTTTTTCAAATATAGATAATAAAATAATAGTTCCTCCATATTCCTAAGGAGTTATGTTCCCCCAATAAATCAATGAACCAATGAAGTGACTATTATCTAATACCAACTTCTACCCTACCAATATCATGATTAGACTGAAGAAAATAGTCATGAACTCTATCAAACCAACTATTTTATGCTGGCTAGGATTTTTTTAGAGGATAAATAGGCATAAAATAGTAAACTCACTTGAAGTTAAACCACAGGAAGTACATATTATCAAACCACCAAAAATTTACACTCTAGGATTAATTTATAGAAACACACCACACCTATATGAAAAATAATCTAGAACATTGGAATATTTAAAACACCCTGAATCACCACACATAAATTCTTCCAAACAAACAAGAACACACATAAGTAAGCCATAGAAAATAGAAAATAAAACTTTAGTTTTATGTGGTTCATATTTTTATCCTACATCCATTAGAGAACAATATAATGTTTTATTACTTGGGAAGTACAAAGTTACAATCACTAGGACTAAAATACATGATGATCACTAACACAAATGATCACTCTACACCTCATCAAAGTGTACCCATCCATATTTTATATGGGCACCCAATCATTCATCCTGCGTCATCAAAATATTAAAATGATATATTAACATATATATTTAATGGTACTTTATGTCAATATGTTTTTTTTCTATCACAAAAAATTATATTTTTTTCCAAGTGAATGAAACTTTGACTATCAAAGTAAAGTGTCTGTTTTTCTTGGACACTTATGAGTTCCTTAAGTAATCACCTATACCACACCATTTAATTTCATGCTTCCATTGTTTAGAAATAATCCAATTTCATTAGTGATATAGAAACATTTGGATATAATGTTAACATCCAACTGATTCATTCCTCTATAAGTAAATAAATAACTGGAAGTACTCTTCTAAGTATCAGAATCTCCCCCAAAGTTAGTATCAACATATTCTTTCAACGGTTTATTCAAACCATAACACAAGGAAATCTATTTAAAAGCTATGAGAAATTGGATAACACAATTCATATATTCTTAATGCTCTTATCCTTGATTTTCCATGAATTGGATAACAACTCCCACTACATGGTAAATTTTTCAATGACTGAACCCCATAGAATATATCAAACATACAATGACAAATGCAAACCAAACTTTAGCCAAGTGATTTACCTCATATTCTATGTAAGTTAATTAGTAATTCATTAACTTAGAATTTCTGGAAATAGGAGTAGTAATGGATTTTCATCAATTCATCCCAAAATGTTTAATGACTTGCTGGATGTACTCCTTCTAGGAAAGAAATTAATTTCTAGAAATCCTATCCCTTTTAATCAACATGACCAATATCTTCTTATCCTTTCCCAGATCATTAATTTCAAAACATCTAAATAAATATCTATTAAACTCCTAAATGTATTTGAAATTAGGACAAACCATAATTATATCATCCACATATAAGAGAAATATAATGAAACTTTCGACCTCAAACTTCTATTAGTATAAAAATGATTTATGTTTCTACATAAGAAGAATTTCTTTGAAATAAAATAATATAAGTTCAAATTCCACTACCATGGAACTTGTTTCAACCTATAAATATTCCTTTTGAGTTTACACACCAATTCATGATTACGTTTATCTATGAAACCATTGGGTTGCTTCATGTAAACTTCCTCCTCCAAATCACCATAAAGAAAAGTTGTCTTAGCATCCATTTTTTCTAAATATAGTTCTATGGACTCAACTATACTCAACACAACTCTGATAGTTGTATACTTTAAAATGGGAAGAATATTTCAAAAAAGTAAATTCATTCCTCTTATTGAAAACCTTTCAACTCTAGCCTAGCCTTATACCACTTACCTTAATTCACTTATTTATTTAAATGGAAGACCAATTTATTGTCCAATTCCCTAGTTTCATGAATAAGGTTTTCTAGCTCTCGAGTTTCATTAATATGTAACCAATCCAAGTCTTCCTTTATATCTAAATCTAAATTTGTGGAATTGCTGATACTGGCCTCCTGTTTTTAATTATCATATTCTCCTCTGTCCATTAAGAGTGAGAAGTGAAGATCTACACCATACCTCTGTATTGGTGTTCTGATCATCGGATACCTTTTTAAATCTAATTGTGTTTCAACTCTTTCTCATCTTGATACTTCTAGAAGGTCAACTTCTAATGATCTTCCTCGAGCATCACTAATCAGTGAACATTCAAGTATAACTTATACTTATCTTCTACATGATATTTTGTATATAATTATAAAAATTATGGTAAACTCATTGTCACCTAAACTTTTAGGAATTTTAATTCCTTTAGTACATCTACCTAGTTCAACTTTGACTTGAGTTGATTCTTTGTTCTCATCTTTCTTTTCCACCATGTTCTGGTACTTCCAAAGAACCTTCTCATTAAAGAGCACATTTATAATTCTAATGAAATTCCTTTTGATGTCAACCCAAATTAAAAATAAAAAATATTCATTACCATACCCTATAAAGAAACATATACGATAATTTAATTCAAGTTTCTTTCATTACTTGGAATCCATATGAATATAGGTAACACAACTAAATATTTTGATATGATTAAGTTCCGGTGTTTTACAAAACCACTGTGCTTCTGGTAAATCCTACCCAACTAATGATAGGATTAATTTTATTAGGTATGTATTCATGTAAACAATTTCTACCCAAAATTCATTAAGCATTATAGATTGAATCCTCATGCTCCTCATTTTCTCTATCAATAATCAGTTCATACTCTCAACAACAACATTTTGTGCAATCTTTCCAGAAATTATTTTCTCATGTCTAATTTCCCTATGTACATAGTAGTTCCAATTTTTTTTGTGAGCTCACCTAAGTTATTTGATATTAAACACTTCAAATTACATCCATTTTTTATCTCCACCATTTAACTCCACTGAATAAATATTACAAAAACACCCAACTAGTGCTACTGTAAATACACCCACACTTTCCTTATGGATACCTCAATGAAATTAAAAAGGCTTTCTAACCCACCATGAGATTTAACTAGGGATGGTCCTCAGGCATAAGTATGTATAAATTATATCTTTTGACTCTTAGGTGTTCTTCCATTGATATTAAAAGACAAATTCTATTGTCTTCCATGTATACAACATTTGAAACTTCCAAATTTTTTCCGATCCAACTTTATTATTCATTTTGTTAGTATAATATTTAGACACATCTCACTAGGGTGACCCAAGTAGAAATTTCACAGATATAAAATTTTGGATTTTCACACTCCAATAATTGTGAATCTATTTTTTCATATAGTAATATAAAGAGTTCCATATTTCACATCTCTAACAATGACAAGAGGTCATTGAGTGATCTTCTATACTCTATAAGAAAAACTTCTTCCATACATGGAATAATCCATATATCCAACAAAAATAATAATCTTCTAAAGATAAATAATATACCAAAACACATTCAACTCAAGAAATATTCCATTCTATATTTGAACCTTTACATCTCCCTTCCCTATAATCTACAAAGATTCTTAATTCACTAGTTGCACTTTACAAAAAAATTATAGAAAAAATATTTGAAATGCATCATATTCCACTTGTGGAGTTAAAGGATGATCTAAAATCTATGATCCATTATTCAACAAGAATATTTAGACTTTGAAATATAGTACTACCTTCTTCAGTGATAGTATTTATAGAACCATGGGTTCTAGAAGTTTTCCTTTTGATAGTATTTTGATCCTAGCAATATTTCTTGATGTACCCACTCTTCCCATAATGCCCACATGTAGGGTTAGGTCTGGTTGATTTTTCTCAAACCCTCAATATAGATTTATCTTCTAAACATCTTTTATTATTTCAATAAATTGGATGTCTTATTCTATATATATATTCACCATGTTTCTAGATGATCCTTGGAATTATTTCATCCAGATTTATTTTTTCACAATCAAGTTCTGAACATATTCAAACACCATATCAACATTTCTAGTATGATTACTCGCTACCATCACCATTTCTTCACATGATTCTAACAAAGAGGACATCAATAAAATCTCCCAAACATAATTAGAAATTTTTTCTTCTATTGTCTCGAGCTGATTTTGAATCATATTGAAGACACTCACATGATCTTCAATGAATATCCTTTCATATCATCTCATACTTAATAGACTTCACATAAGAAACACTTTTTTATGAAAATTATTCTACTCATACATGTCCATCAACATTTCTATAAGTTCCACAATTGTATTCTTCACTTGGATGTTGAAAGAAACAATCCTTGATAACATCATCAAAATAAAACCAATGGATTTCCAATCTAGACACTCTCATTAACCCTTGTCTATATTTTTTGGTTTAGTTCCATCAAAAAAACTTCAAGATACTTTTGGATCAATTAATATTCCATCCACATCTTTTAGAAACAAAATTCTTCTCCATTGAACCTATCCAATTTCACCTTTTCTTATTCTGATGACTCAAACCTTGAAAATTTAACTTTTACTAAAAATCATAAAGGTTGATAAAGAGAAGATGCATTAATGTTCTGAGAGTCCTAGGCACTAATCTAAGATTTTATACCAATTATTGGGTGGAGACACATGCATAAAACAGTAAATTCACTAGACATTTAACCACCAAAAGTTAATATTTTCAAACCATACAAATTTGAAACTCTAAGATTCATGCCTAATAGCACACCACACCTCTCTAAATAAAGAATCAAAAAAATAGGAATCTTTAAAGAAACCTAAATCACCATGCACAAATTATTCTAAACAAACACACACACACATAAGGAATCAAAATGAAATAGTAAAGAACATTTTAGTTTTACATGGTTCAAATTTTCATCTTACATTCATATAATAACACTACAAGTTTTGATTACTTCAAAAGTAAAGAGTTATAATCATTATAAATATACTACCACATATATCACTAATAAAAATAATCACTCTATAATTCAGTGAAGTATTCCCACCTATATTTTATAGATGACACCACCTATCCATCCTATATCACTAACTTCCTATAACTATAAATGTTCATCTATTGCACTGTAGAACTATTGATCACCTGTATATTTCTCTAGTTTGACCACCAAAAATTAGTAGTTGAACTATTCTTCCATTACTTACCTTTTTTCACACATATATATACTAAGAATAATTAAAATAAATACTGATAAAACTTCTGGTGAACTGACAACCTGATCTTATGATGATTTGACATCCTACCATTGATGATGTATTCCTTCCACTACCTAATTCTAGTGATCTGAGTCACACACTTTTGGTAAAATAAATATGAATCCTTTTAAGAGACTTCACAACCCTGATAAGGCTAACCCCTAAATCCATGTAGCCTATGATACTAGAACTCAAAGAAAGAGTCTTACTAGTTTCTAGTATCTATCCTTAATATGAGGCTAACATATACCTCTATTATTAAGAATGGATCTATGAGTTATGGTCTATGAATAAACTTTTCCTCACTAATAGAATCTTTATCTCGTTTCACAGTAATAGGATCTGATACAATATCTTTCCTCCTTACCAACTATCTACATGAAGGCATCCTATAACAAAAAATTATATGGTCTAAATCACATTTTTATAATTTAGTAAACAAACAGTTAAGGTATGAAAAGGAAATTGATCCTAAATATCCAACCCATAACAACACCCCTATCATAAGAAATAATGTGTAACAATAATTAACTAACCGTTATAAAATTCATGCACCAACCTAACTATGATATATAAATATTGATATATGCACTAAAGTTAGTTAACAAATGATTTGAGTCCTTTAATATGAATGTATCAATTTCTTTACCCAATGGTTATTTTTCCTGTATTGAATGAATGAACCTAAAAACCATAAATAATATAATTTAATTCAGAAGACCAAATTTCATAAGTACCTAACTATAATCATCATAATGAAAATTGAAACACTCTAATACCAATTTAACATAACTAGATCCAATAAGAATCTATACTAGGTCAATGATAGAGGTAAGAGTGACTCCCTAAGCACCCCCGATAGGTCAGGGGTTTGTGAATAACACTAATAGGGAATATACACATGATGAGATACATTCTATCATAAAACGTATAATCATAAATATTAAAGAACTACTGGGAAAAACATGAAATTAATCTTTAAAATGTAAAATTAAAAGCTTATGAATGCATGTGTAACATTCTCACAATAAATAAATACAATATATATCCTAAAACATACCATTTATCCATAATTTATAAACCCATAATAATTACCTAGTGATAATGTGAACTCTTCATAACTAACTACTATGATTTCCACCCAATGTCAACCTTAAGGACTAGTTCTACCAACACCTCATCCAAATTGATCACTAATGAAATGAAAATCATATATAAAACCACAAGTAAATCAATACACATGTTTCCATTCATGTATGAGTATAACAATCTGATAGGATATCATAAGTACTAAGTAATTCAAAATACAATCACATGTATGAATAATGATAAAATTAGATAAAATCATTATATATACTCATATTTTCAATAAATTTCACCCACTTATGTCATTTAAGTGATAGATAAGCCCTAGGTACTAGAAAATAATCCATACCCAATCTCAAATCATGCATCACTTATGAAAATATCAAGGATACAAAAAATTATCATGATAAAGAAGATACCAAGACTACTCCCTTTGCTATTATAGAATGTTATCATAAAATTTTGGGATCAAGTTAAAATCATGTCATACAATGTAATTACTCAACCTCATCACAAAATGTAGAGATAAATTTCATGAAAAGGATTGTTATAACTCCATCTGTTAGTTGAGGGAGGATCTCATAGTGCTATGATTAGTGTAAATAGTGACATATCCAAACTCAATGAAATATCAAGTATCTATGAATAAAAACATAGCATAGAATCCCACTATCAGTGTCTAATCATGAAGAACTCAAGGAATTAGTCAAACACCAGTACAATCATTAAAATAATAATAAACCATTTAAGGAATCACACATCATACTTTTCATGATTACATATATATCTAAGATAAAATAATATGAAAGGTATTCTCCATGTTAACCCATCAGTCAAAATAATGACCAACTACCCATATATTGTTTTCTAGTCTTGCTTGTAGTATTCATTGCAATGAATGTATGATAAATGAGCCCATATATTGGTCAAACCCTTTCCATGAAAACACTACCCACCAATGGTAAATAATAAGTGATACATATAATTTAATTGGCATACTAAATAAAATCATTGATATTATAGGATAATCATAATAATTCTCTGATCATATGTTCCAATAAGATATCCTCATGATCCATCACCACCACCAAATATCACTAAACTATACTATACATAGGTCAACATACCAAATATTATTTTATCTAAAATTTTACTTTAGGAACTCAAAATAATTAAAAGTATGATACCATTGTAATATACTTGAGAAAATTAGTGAAATAACACTCATAATTTTCTCATTATAACATATCAAAAATTTGAAATATATAAAAACATTCTAAATAATATAAAATTGTTTTAATATTTTCATTATTATGATTTAAAGAAAAATTGATTAAAATATACTATTCATGATTCTCAAAATGAAATTTGATGAAAATACAATGTATTTTTTTAATTTTAGATAAAAAGGGTTACATGGTAGCATGTGGGAGTTCTGCATGGCATCATAAGGGGATTACATAAATAAAAGAGGCTATGAGTGCTTGTGCTCATGCATGCTAGGGGATAGTGCATATGAAGCTATTGTACTAGGACCCTCCCATAGGTTGCCTTTTTATTTTACTTCTACTTGGGCCCTTATGGCTTGGTTCCACTTACTATAAAGACTATACACTTGGTTAGGACCTTTACCCAACCACTAGACCTATTAACCATGATCCTGCCACCACTGTTCCCATGTAGGGATGATATTTACACTTCACATATTGTATACCGCAAGATGTGCCTCTAACCATAACCCCTTCTAAAAAGTAGGGTTTTAATAAAAAATCATAATATATATATATATATATAATTTTAAATAAATAGGGGAATATGATATCATATTCCTTAGTAAACCAATACTTGTGGCATCAGACAGTTGGTCCCTCCCACACAGTCTAACCACCTCCTTTGTTATAATACTTATAACCAGAATCACCTTGATACATAGATCTCAAAATAAATATTCTTCCTTAAAAATACATTTGGTATAGGGGTGGGAAAATATAAACTAATTACCATATGATCATTCAATTATGTTTTTAGTAACCTAATACAAAATCCTTTTTTACTTTATTTTTACAAATTTTTTTATCAATTTACACTAAAAATTTAGCTATTTTTATTTCAATTTTGATTAACCATTTGGTTAACCATTATATGAAAAAAAATTCCCACTATAACTACATTTGAAAAAAAAACTTGATAACATAAATGAATCAATTAATTTTAGAAAAATAATTTTAAAGGAACCTTATATTTATAAACAAAAATATCTTGTATTTTGGATGATTATAATCAGTCGCATAGAGAATTTAGAATATTAAATTGATAAAAAAAATTAAATTCAATTTTTTTGTATATTAAAATTAATAACCATGGCAAATTAATTTTTTCATATTTTGACCAAATAAAATTTTTACTAACTAAATCATGTTTTAATATATCAATTTGGTTATTTTATTCAGTTTTTTGTTAACTCTTCTGTTAACCTTTCGATTTTCCACTCTAAATTTCATTAGAGATATTTTTAATGATGCATGAATGTCTTTTCTCTCTCTCCATATCTTGGTACCATAATTGGTTAACCATCATTATATAGTGGTGGCGCACTTGAAAAATGTCTTAGGATAGCCTGATGCATAACTTCCATTGACCATTGAGGCTACTTACAACCATGTCACATTCTTGGGTGAAGAAAAATGATAGATCCACTATCAATGATTCAACAAAAAAATAATATTGTAAAAACATTATAATAATAACCAACAAAACTTTTTATTATAATCACATAAACTATGAAAAAAATACTTCAATGAAATTGAAAAAGGATTTCACTGATCCTATCTTGCTAACTAACAAATATTTTCACTAAGATCCCTTTTTTTAGTTATTATAATTATTTGCTTGATTTTGATGCTAATAAGATATTAGATAGAGTATTAAAAATATATATATTTATATATATGTAGCTCCCCGATCGCAGATAGCCCAAAGCTAGTTTTTTCTATCAATTACATTGTCATGATTACAAGGAAACAAATCTTAAAGGAATGAGAGTTTAGTATTCTTAGTAAACAAAATACATACATGAGAAAAGAACGCACTAATTACAATATTGTTTTCATTCTTTCCAAATAAATAACTTTGAGTATAACTCTAATTCATCTATAAAATTCATGTATATATTTCATAGTATGTTTCTTGGATTCTTGGGGAAAGAAATATAATAAGGGTGATCTCAAATGCTCAGTAAGGGAAACATATAGTGTAATCAATAATGAATCAATGAGAATAATAATTATGACATGGTAAATAACTAAACACACATGACATTTAATCAATAAACTGAATCAAAGTGTGTAAACAATATGGAAAGGTAATAACTAGAAACACATGCCATTTAAATATCTATATAAGGAAAAATAAATATGGAAAGGTAAGAAAATGAAACACATTCCATGTAAATAACTGAAAATGAAATGTATCCATAGATATGTTGATGAAAAATCTCATAGATGAATAATAACTAAAACTAAATTAGGGTAATGATTAATTATTGGATTTCATGTTTCCTAGGTACATGGTACCTTTACCGTCAATACCTGTCACAGGATGGTTTACAAAATATGAAGTAAAAACCTCATCTAAGGTGGCTACCCAAATGAATCGTCCCATGAGACTACTGATTCATCAAAGGGATATCTATAATTGGGCCCCACCTATGTCATACCAATCCAAAACATTCCCCATATATCGAATAATCGATTTAACAATGTGCCTTATCAAATAACTGTATGGAGAAGAAGATATAGATTTATCAATATTTCCTGAAATAATAAAATAACATTCAAAGTGAACACTGTATGAAAAATAGAATACGGATTAGGAAATGATAATATCCATGAAAATTATATGGATATTTAGGGTGAAATTCAATGTTCAATGATTATAAGAGATTGAATATTTCAAGGGGAATAAAAAATGATTCAAGTAATTTACTGTAAATACTATCCTTATACAAATAAATAATAAACTATCTAGAGGATGAATAAGGATGGTATCAATATAAAAACTCTCAAGCGGAGTAAAAATATAATGTTGATGTCATTGATGAAATTAAAGAAAAATGTTAAAAAATATTGATGAGGAAAATGTCTTTTTCTTTGAAAAACCTTTTGAAAATATTTTTCTTTGAAAATAATTTTTTAAAAAAATTATTTCAAAAAACCTTTTAAATATAAAAATTAATCTTCAAAGAAACAATGGCAGATAAATCTGTACATTTCCTATGAGTTAAAAATAAACATTCCTTTTTCAAGGGAAAAAGAGTTATAAAAATGCCTTTTTTGGAAAGCGACAAGAAGATTACTTTGAAAAAATTGGTAAAAGAAAAATAGGGTAAAATTATCTTTACCAAAGAATTTTAAAAACATTTTTGAAAACATTTTAACAAAACATGTATTTTAGAATAAAACAGGTTCTCCGACTAAAGAGAGATACAAATTCAGGTTTTCTGAAGAAAAAAAATTCTAAAACATTTTGAGTACCAAAGAGTAGAAAAATGGTACTCATACTTTAAAATGGCCATGAATAACTAGACGAGATAAAATGAAAGGTTTTATTTAATAATTTTCATATAATTTCCTCAAATGTAAATACCATAGAAAGGTCATTAAAGTTATTGGTGAGGAAAATAATCTTTACACATTTCAAAGTGTTCCATACCACTCTGAAACATTTTAAATCATAAACCTAATGAAAGTATAATATCAAATTAAAGTCTTAAATACCTTTAAGATAAAAATATTAATGATATAATATATAAAAATTGGTATTAGTTACACCACACAAAATATTTAAGTGGTGAACAATAAATTTATCCCACGGATGTAAAAAGTGAGATGAGAATTTCTTATCTTAAGTTTCCTTTTGGGAGAAAATCCTTTAATTTTCTTTATAATAAACGTATGTTAATTTTATAATTTCTTGAGAACCTTTTTCATTTTTATCATTAATTTTATTTAACTTATTACTATGTTGTATACACCCACTTAAACAATTAAATTTGCATCAGGTGTTTTGAAAAAATTATGTTTATCTCTCAAAAACAACTTTGGTCGGTCAACTATGGTCAAAAGGGTAATTATATAACATATATAGAATAATAATCATGACATAGTTATTATATTTATACAAAAATTATAATTTTAAAACCAATAATTAAATATGGTTATAAAAAATGAATCAAATTTATGATCATGGAGACGATAGGTCGTATGTACACATGAGTAACGTTCTAATTTTTCAATGATCGTTATAGAAAGAAGGTAAGTGACACCATATCTTTTCATAATGATAATTATATTATAAATACCATGTTATTTAATCATATATACTTATATATATAATTCTTGTGATGTAAAAGGAATCACATCATGTCGAGGAGGCGCCAGTCCACACATCCACAAACAATGTTACCACTTTTTAAGTGTGGGAAAGGGTAATAATGAAAATGATATATATATATATAGTATATTTATAGAAAGTTAATTATTTAATTAATATAAGATATATATTTTTATGCCACATATGTTTAATTATAACAATCATTTATACATTCCATGTATCGTGTGATTGAATCACATTGCTTTGAGGGGGCGGTAGTACACACTTCCTAAAACGATGTTATCATATTAACGTAAAATAGAAAGTCCTGAATATATGTGTTATAAAAGGATTAAATAAGTTTAAATACATAATAAATATAATATATAACAAATATAAATATAGTTTCCATCATAATGGTCATTGTGATAGGTGGTAAACGAAAAATCAACAATCATTGTTTTGTGAGGCAGTAGTTCATCGTATACAGAAAACGATATGTTTGTTACCCATTAGATGGATGTGTGTGTAATTTCGGGTAAAAATATTAATAGAAAAATATACTTGTATATTGAGGATACTTTTTTGTTATGTAATAATATAATAATAAGATTATAGGGAGTGAAGAATAAAAATGAAACTAGAGAGCTTGAGAGAAGTCTTTACCTCTTAATCAGGTAACTCCTTTTGGTTTGAACCAAAAGTTTCCTTGTATTTATTTATTCCCAAGCAGAGGATTCTAGGATGACGGGAGGGATTTTTAAGAGCTATTTGAGAAGATCTTGGTTGATCCAAAGTTTATTGAGGGGTGTGAGGAAGTGGGAGGATAGGAGGTCCTTTTATAGTGGAGGAGGAGTGACACTCTTGTAATATTTTGACAAGGGAATTCCATGCACGTTTTTCATGTTGCAGGTGGATCCAATAATGGACTCAGTTTTATAAAGGATATTATAAGGTCAATATATTTTCAACCAATGGAATTTTTACAATTTTATAGGTCGTCTGGGGCCTTAAGGTTATGGTTTATTTTCCTAATAATCTTAATTTAGCCTTAACCATTGTAGTTAATTTTAATCACTTTCACTAATATTTTTGGTAAAAAACTAAGTTGGAATTATTATAAATTATAAATTATTATTATTCTAAATATATAATCAATTTTTTCAAATTACAATAACAGAAGTGGCAAAAATTAATTTAAATTTAATCCTACAGGCGGTACGACAATATAGGTTTTTAAAATAAAAACATTTGAAAGTTTTCTATGTTTTTATAATCAATTTCAAAGGAAAATTGATTAAAATGAAATAAATTTTATTAATTTATAAAAATATTATATAATTAAACTTTAAAATAAATTAAAAGTATAATATAACATTATAAATAAATTAGATGAATAATCACTTTGGAACTAAAATTCAGTATTTTTAACTATTCATTAAAAATGAAATGTTTCATAAAAATATCAAAAATTAACCCTAACATAATTATTATATTTTTCATTAAAATTTTAAGTTTATTTTTACATATTAAATCAATTAAAATTTTAAAATTCAAATTTAAAATGGGTCCGCTGTTAAAAAGCGATAAAATTGCCTTTATAAAAATAAAGGTTTTTATGTATAAAATTGGGTTTGTTCTTATCTTATGCCTATAAAACCTAATGTATGATTATCTAAAATATTTTATTGAATATTATATATATATAACATTAAAATCATTTATGAAATGTAATTAATTTTCTTTTTTAGTGTAAAATAGCTTTGTGGGCATAAAAATTGTTTTTTATAAAAATATTCCTTTTATATTCAATTGGTTTTTTATATTCATTTATAATTAATTTTTTAACAATTTATTTGTTTTTTAAACTATATATTTTAATAATTTATTTAATACTATTCATAATGGATAGTTTATATCTAATTATATTAAATAATAATATTTTTATAATACTTTTTTATTTTGTGAAAATCAGTCTTGCATGTAATGAAAGCTATCGAGGAAGGTCGCTCTTGCTTGTAACGCAAGCTAAAGAGGAAAATCACTCTTTCATTTAATGAAATATATATAACGACCCAATAATTATGTATTTGGACATTACATTTATTTTGTATAATAATTAATACATGACAGAAACTAATGCCAAAGGCCATATTAGTTTAGTGCCTTTGGAAACTTGGAACATAATATTCTAACTTAGTGAAAGATATTCAACATATCTTCCCTTTTTTCCTACCTAAAAATTTTCTTTATATCCTGGGGAAAATAAAACATAAAAAGGGTGATCTAAAATTCTCAATAAGGGTAAACAAGGAGAATATAAAACAAACCATAAACATAAGAATGTAAAAACATGAACATAAAGTTTAAATATCAAAATCATGAGTCATGAAATAAATCTTGGCAGTTTGTAAGACATTGATCATAAAGGAATATTAACCCTGATAAAATATCATTTGCATAGAACATGGAATTGTGGAAAAAAATTAAGCACATAATATTATTTCCATAGTAGACAGGGCATTTTTTCCAAGACCATCAAAGTGGATAAAGTCAATTACTAAACTGGGTTTACATTCCATTTTGGCCATGTATTACTGAACCAAATTTACTTTTCATTCGAGTCTTGTATTACTGAACTTGATTTACTTGTCATTTCAGTCATGTCTATCTCATAAGATATAAATATTTACCCAATGTATTGGAGGGAGATATAGGTATCACCCATCTCATAATGAAATCATTCTTACATGTTCCACAAAAACATAAATCTTTCATAATAACATAACCCATCAAATAAAATGAGTTTCTTAAACATCATTCCATTATAATCTATATAAAATAAATGGATTTCATAATAATAATTCCATCATAAATACAATAAAATAAAATTAATAATATGGATACAAACATAACCCTATGTCATCTTAGATGTAAAATAATTTTGATAAAACACTTGAACTTAATTCCCGAGGAAAATATCCTTTCTTTTTCAGAAATGATTTATTGTCTCAAAATGCCACCCAATTTTAAAATAAAATAATTACTTGAAAGCAATTTTAAAATTGTGAAGAGGAAGCTTCATGGAAATAATGTTTCATGAAACTATACAAATACATTCATTTTATATAAGTTAAAAAAATATTCTCCTCATACTTTTGTCGGAAAAGTCAAAAAGTATCTCATATGGTAAACAAAAGAATAATTCCTTCCATAACATGTAGTAAAATTCAAAAAATGGGTAAAAATGACTTTAAAAATACATAGAATAATATTAAACATTTTATGATAACATTTTTAGAAAACATGGACATGGATGATAAATATATCCCTAGTAAATACTTACGTATAAACAATCTCGGATAAAAATGAGATTGCAAAATTATCTCTTACCTTGTACTTTTAGTTAATTGAGGGTGTTCTCACCTCCTATATAATTTTAAAATCGTGTTATTAAATTATAACAGGACCATATCTATATTTATTATATCATATGTGATCCTATTTTATCATTTTGTTAATATTATTTCAATCTTACCATTATTTTAGGTGTTAATCGCTTTGTTTTCCTATTCCAATTTTTCCATGTAAGTCAGGTTTTTTATGCATAGGATGTATTTTATTCATAAATTTAAGTTCATAATTATTATTTTCACTAATAATATAAATTTTATAGTCATTATTTAATTGTTAACTTGGAGAATGAATCTCACCGTGTCGTGAAGATGGTAGGTCATAGTAGGCACGAGCGACGATATCATTCTACTGGTAGTTAAATGGTATGTAATTGGATGGTATATTAATTATACAGAATCATTATCATGTTATATTCATTATTTAAATCCATTATACTCATCATTATACCCATCCTAATAAATTATTTGTGACTAAAAAATTACACCACAGCGTAGAGACAGTAAGCCATACGTACACACGCATGGTGATATTGTTATTCGTAGGATGGATAAAATGAGGTATAAGGTTGTACCATAATTATAATAATATCACAGAATATATAATATACTGGTTTTATTACTTTAGTATGTAATAAAAATTAATAGAAAGTAGAAGAATAAAAGAAATTGAATTGAACTGGTAAAGCAATTACCTCTTCTTCGTTGGACTTCATTTGGATCTCTTCATAAGGACACTAGGGATGGAATTTTTGGAAAACCAGGACCTCCAAAATTTAACTAAGAATTTTTATAGGAGAATTGAATAGGTTTTGGTTAAGCTATAATTCTCAAGGAGGTGTGAGGAAATTTTGGAGGAGATGCCTTTTTATAAGAGAGGAGAGGGACACTTTAGGAAACTCGAAAAATACTAAAATATAATAAGACTATTCTAGATCTAAATAATTAAAAATGAACTAAAAATGAAATTTATAATACATGTTCGACCATATATTATCCCCTTGTCATTATTTAACATTTTTTGATTTTTAAATAATTTAATAATAAATTAATTCAATACGATATTATTATTACCAAATTTAATACTATTCATTTAATTTGACTTAAAATATAATAAGACAATGTGGTAATTCGAATATAATTCTTTAAAAAATCTATAATATATGTAATAGATCTTATAAATTTGTTATACACATTAACTAATCCAAAATATAACAAAATTAATATTATTAAAATCATTTATTCTATTTTTATGTTAATTGAATAAATATTGTTTTAGAATTGAAGTGACTTTTAAGGTAATTATATAACATATAAAAATTAAAAATAAATTTATATAATTAAAATGGTTTCATTTATATCAAAATAGACATTTATATTTATTCTTATCTTGATTTTTTTCCCTATGTGGACACATAAAATATATTAAAATACAAGATTGTAATATTTTGTAACATCTTTGATTTAAAGAATATATAATTTATTTTCATGTACAAGAGTCCATTAAAAAACTAAAAATCTATAATATTTTGATAAGTATTGAATATTTTTTATCCAAAAAAATTGGACATGTTTCGGTTTTATTTTAAACCTTTAAATATTGATTTAACCTTAATTGATTCCTTTAACTCTTACCATGACAACATGTCTTTTTATTTACTACGGGTTAATATAGTCACTCTAAAATCCCAAAGGATCCATAAATATACCATTGGTAAAATATTTAACTTCATCCCAATTAGTTGTCCAAGTTTTATATTTTTATAAATTTTATAAAATTTAATAAAATATTATTTATTTAAAATATCAATAGTGTCAATTTTGACACTATTCATTAGTTGACTTTTTAGAAATATCATAACATATATATATGTTCTAAAAAAATCCTTTAAACCATAAATAACATGTAAAAGTTGTCCATAAAATTATTGAATGAATTTAATTCACTCAAATTATATTTATTTTAATATTTTTAATATCATTTATTTGATATTTCTATTAATAAAATAATTTATGCATCACTGTTAAGTCATCATTAATGATAATTATTTAATATCTAAAAAATAAAGATAAATTTATATGATATAGATTATTCTATTATATTTCCATAGACTACCTATAGTCGATTTTATTCCCCGGTAATTCCTAAAATAAAATTAATATACTTATATAAAATGAGAGTGTGACATTTTTGTCACATTCTTTAATTATTTTATATTCATGTCATATTCATGGGAAAGTGTCCATTAAGTGATTCCATTTAGAACCATAGATGATAAGGGTATAATTTATTTATCCAATAAGATTTTTAAAGGTGTTAAGGTAATTTTATAATATTATTTGTACCTCTAATTACCTAATTTACCTTTAACCATGGAAATAAAAATAATTACTAAAGCTACTATTCATAATGCTCAAAAATAAAAGTAACATATTAACATAATTTTGACACACTGATTAAAAACATTGAATCTATTTTTCATAATTCAAAACACAGAATTGGGAGAAATTAATTTAAAATTAATTCCCATTGTTAAAACCAAAAAGTGGGTTTTTAAGAACTAAAAACTTATCAAAAGATTGTCATGTGTTTATGTCCAATTTATATGTAAAATTACTTCCAATGACCAACATTGTATTAAATTATAAAAACATAATCCAATTACACTTTAAAACCAATTAAAAAGATAATCTAACTATATAAATAAATTAGATGAAAAGGAATTTTTGAATTAAAATGCGGTATTTTTCACTATTCATTAAAATGTGAATTTTATAAGAAAAATACCAAAAATTCAAAATTAAAGTAATTTTTTAAGTTTTACTTCCAAATAAGAATCTTATTTTGTCAAATATAATATATAAAAGTGTTAAAATATAAATTTAAAATCGGTGCGCCATCAAAAGGTGGAAAACTACATTTTTTTAAAAATACTTCTTTTATTCAAAAAAATGAATCTGTTCTTATATCATGTATAGAAAATACATAATATGAATTTTAATGTTATATAAAATTCAAAATGTGTTTAATACTATTCATAATGTCTAGTTTATATCCCATTAAATAATAATATTTTAAAAATATATCATTGTTTAGTGAAACTAAGTATTACGTACAACACAAGCTATCGAAGAAGGTCACTCTTGCGTGTAATGAAAGCCAAGAATAGTGTTTCATGTACTATAATATAATACAGTGTTTCATATAGTGCAGCTAATATTTTTGTATCATACAACACAAAACATCAAAGAAATTAAAAAGAATCTATCTCATAAAATCTCAGGGTGTCACATTCTACCCCCCTTAAAATGAATTTCACCCTCGAAATTCATTGGGGTTATAAATGGTTTACTACTTGATGGTTTATTTCATGGAAAATAACATCATAAAAAGGAATACTAAAACTTCATTTTAAAAAATAAATGTTAGAAACATAACGGTTACCCAAATTAACTCATCACTGGGTTTCCACATAGGAGAATATATGTGAGAAATGGAAACATAGATTTGGAAGAGAAATCTAACCATCAAGTTCTGATGGATAGTGATAGAGAATAAGGATTGGAGAAAGTTAACTACCATAAATCTATTATGATTTAAGGGACCATCTGATTCATCGGATAAGAAGGTACTAGGATAACATTTTTGTTTCAAGATCCTTTTCCTATGGTTGATGAATTTTTTCATGAAAAGAAATAATTACTTGATTTCAGTATAATATCACCATTGATCGTTCCCTGAACAATTTCCACTTTATCTCTTATTTAAAGAAATGAAGTTGAATTTTTTTATTCTTGAAGTGTTAGAATATCATGCGATAAAATGATAGTTCATTCTATCTGTCTCAACAAAAAAAAAGGTTAGATCAGGTTATCAAATATGAATAAGTCCACCTATAGTGAGATAATATATTAATATAACAAACTTCAACCAGAATATAACTTATATTATCCATCAATGGATAACATTACAATCCTTCCAAAAAACTGAAAATATAAAACATTAGAAAGAGGTGAACTAAATTGACTTAACATTTGTCTCCTATATCTCATTTAGTAGTTCTTGGTTGTTGTATTCAAAAGATGTGAATACCTTATTCATGTATTCTCTTGAAACATGGTAATAACATGAATTACCATATAAACTTATTGAAAACATTAATTCTATCAAATTTAACTCTTTTCAGACACCAAAAATATAAAAAATTCTATGTACTCAAACCATGATATCACTTTGTCCTTTTATTAGTCCTGAGCTCATTAATACTATCAAACCTCTCATTATCTTCTTAACCATTTATTATGTGCATATCATGTGCTTTCCAAAAATATTTCAATCACTTATGGAAAACTGCAATGGACCAATACATAGATATTCCAATATTCCATAATACTATAAAAGAGATTCAACAACACTATTCCAGAATCCCATTACATAAACACATAATCATTCCACCACTTCATTTTCAAATTCAAAATCACTAATAGTGATCACATGTGACTTCCCTTTGTCTTTTTCCTTAAGATGTTGATGACGTCGATCATCATGAACCCTTGGATTTGGTCATTGGTTAGCATAATGCCCTATTTCCTTGCACTAGTAACATTGAAGTGTTGGTGGTGCATTATCTGTAGTCTTTTCTCTATTTAAATTATTAGAAAACTTGTCCCATTACTTCGACACTCAACTTCCCGATAAACTTCTTTTCCAAACTTGAAACATTTTATAGTCCCTTTAATACAATCTCCACCATGCTTCTTTCCACACATTGAGTATAAGGAAACATTCATCTTTTTTTCACCATTTCTTTGAGATTTTACCTTGAACTCCATCTTTCATTTCTTGTCAAAACCATGGGATGTATATGTAACACCAACTTTTAGTTCTACCTTGATAGCACAACACACAATCTCTTCATAGGTACTAAATTATCTTATAGCTAATGCCCTTCTAAGACATGGTTTTAAGCCACTGAATAATTGATCAACTTTACTTTCATGTTGGATGATAAAACTATAAGCATACCTTACAAGTCTTGTAAAATTTGTCTCGTATGTACAAACACATTCATCATCCTTTTTCTTAAGCTCAAGGAACTCATTTTCCATATTTTTTAAAGAATTAAATGGAATTATTTATTGGAAAACAAGTTCTTGAACTCATCTCATTCTATGGATTCAATTTTATCAAGCTACCTTGTATTCTTAATTAGATTCCACCACTGGTCTGCTTCACCTTATAAATAATAAACTACCAAAACAAATTTTTCATGTTCTGAATAGAAGGATTGAAAATATCATTTCAATGGTACTGATCCATTGTTCAGCAACAAGTGGATCAGAAGATCCACTGAAAGAAGGTGGATGTTTCCTCATAAAGGACTCAAGAGAATGTTGTTCCCTTCTCTGCTCATTTGGAAGTCCAGAATGATTCATAGATTATGTAAGTATAGCCATAATATTTTGCATTCCATTTCCCATGAAGTTTGGTTTTTCAAGAGGAAAATCATTGAATTTCCCAGTTAATTGATCATTAACATGGTTCCTTCAAGTTCCATCCATCATCTAAAACCCCAAAATAATAGTATGAGAGGCAAAAATAATACTAGGAAAATAACATAATCAAGGGGGAGTACTTTAAATCTCTAACATATTAGGTTTAATCCTAGTTTATTCATGATCATTACCATAATTATAGGACTGTAAACTATATTTATACTTACTCTTAGGTACATCCCTAGACATAACTTAAAAATATCTCAAGGGATCTCAGTAAAGTTTTCGCATCCTAGTTTACAAAGGTTAACTAAACCTTCACTCTGACACCAACTATAAAAAACTAAGAATTATGTACATGGAAATTACATTTCTTTTTAGGAATACTTAATACATAACACGAACCAACTCCCAAGATCGTATTATTTTAGTGCCTTTGGAAACATGGAACATAATATTCTAACTTGTTGAAAGATCTTCAACATTTCCCATAAAGATCTTCCCTTTTTTCTACCTAAAACCTTTATTTATATATTAGGAAAAAGAAAACATAAAAAAGGTGAGATCAAATAGAAGGCACCAGCCTTAAACCTTACTTAATCTTGAGTTCTTACAAGAATACACCTTGAGGATCTTTTCAGGTTTAGAGTTTTAGAGAATTAGATCATAAAACTTGCATTACATTCCACATTTAACAAAGTGGTTACATAAAAGATAGTATTCCTTTTCCCCATCAATGGAAACATATTTAAAATAAAACATGGATTATTTCTTGACACTTCCTTGACACTATCATCACATCATGTACCTTTCCCTTGACCTGTGAAAATCATTTCAAAAACTTGGGATGAGCATAAAAAGCTCATAAAGGGTTATAAAAATATGGAAAGGAAACATGAGTTCATATATACATAAGAATGAAATCATATTTTACCCATAAAACATAGGCACTTTAACATACCTCATCAAATCATGAATAAATCATAGAAATCATAAGACATAAAGGTAACTTGAGGCATTCATAACATTCTTACGTAGGGAGTAACCCTCTTGGTTACGTTTGGAATACCCATCACAGTATATTCCCTAAATCTCTTCGGAGAAACCTTAACGTTTACCTCCTTCGTGTTACCCAATTCATTGGAGAGCTATATCGGGCTCACCCTCCCTTAGTTTATCATGGAACCACCCGTCTTCATAACAATGCCCAAGAACCATAACATAATCGTATCACATAAAACATGTATAAAAGAAACATATTTCCACATTTCAATCACAAGATATCAATACAACACATTGATATAATAAAAACATTATGAAAACCATTTCCAATACAAAAATAAAAGAAATGTAAAACATGGTATTTATTTTTCATTAAAAAAAACGTATGGCTTGTAGAGGAAGTCGAAACTCAAATATTGGTCACAGCGGCGGGGAAGTCGTTGTCGCCGCATACGTATGAAAAAAAAAATTCCTTTTGTCATTTATTAAACGCTTCATATAAAAAAAATATTCCTTTTGAATAAGCATAAAAGTCAAAGGGGTTTATACACTGTATAAAAAAAAGTTGTGTATAAAACAAAATATGCCTCAATGAATGGAGATTGAGACGAAGTCCCTTACCTCAGGTCCGACTTGACTCGATCGTTCTTTAACGTCCTAAATAATAAAATTGAGTTAATTTCTACTTGTTTAAGAACCCTTTTAAAGTTAATTATTCCTTTTATATCACTTATTTCCATGTCATGAACACTATGTAATTATTTAAGTTAATAACGGTCGTTTTAACGATCATTGGTACTTGGGTCAAAAATAAACTCTTTATAATTACAATTTGTTCATGTATACATTATATCCAGAGTTATACTCATGATGTAGATATCATATAAATCATATATATCCAGTATATACATGCATTTATAATATTACATAACGCTTGGAGGTAAGAAATGAAATGTACCGTTCATGGAGACAGTAAGCCGTACGTACGCATGAACGCTACTTTCATTTCTATTTCATATTCTATGGAATGGAATCATAATGATATAAAGGTATATTATAATTACAGTATAATATAATATATAATATCATTAATTACATCTTTTATACGTCCCACATATGGCATTAACGAATCAAATCACTTTGAGGGGGCGGTAGTCCGCACTTCGTAAAATGAAGATATCGCGTTTACCCATAATGGAAACCATAAAGGTATTCCATAAATGAAAAATACAGAAGCTTAAGTAAAACATAAAAATATTATATACCGTATATAAATATAGTGACATCTTAATGGCCACCTTTGAAGGTGTTAAAAGAATATTGAACAATCATCCTTTCGTGAGGCAGAAATTCGCCATCCACAGAAACAGTATGTTCTTTAACCATTAGATGTAGGTGTGTGTAAGTGTAGCTCAAATACTTCTTATAAAAAAATCCTATTATATTGAATATATTGGTGTTGTTACAAAATAGTGGAATAAAAAGAGTTTAGAGTGTTGGAGAAGCAAAATAAAACATAAGAACACAAGAGAAAACAATACCTTTAAAATTGGTAACTCTTTTTGATTTGAGATCAAAGGATTCCTTGAGAAGTCTTCTGCCCAAAGTGAGGCTTCTAAGAGTTATAGAGGGATGTAGATAGACAAAATGGTCAGGGGTTGGCTGAGAAAAAGGCTTTGGAAGTGTGGGTAAGGTGGTAGAGGTGGGGGCCTTTTATAAGAGGAGAGGAGGGGCACTCTTGGAAAGGTATAAAAGGATACTTTATTATAAAATGCTTTTCAGATTTAAAAGGTCCCAAAATTATATATTTCGATGATAAGGTGATAATAGTTCGAAATCCACCCATACAATAGATTTTTGTCATGTGTAGGTCTTATATTTTCCATTATCCTTTCATTTTATTTAAATCGTTAAATAATGAGGTAATCGCTGCATTATCATGGTTTCATAAATAATTTAATTTATTTAATGTCTAAAAATTATAAAAAAATACTATGATGTAGGAAATCTGTTTAGAATTCCAAATAATATTTATAGTAAAAAATCTGACTTGTATAACCCCAATTAAAAATTGTTTTAGTAAAATAATACAAGTTTGTGATATTTTTATTTTAACATTAAATAAAAAGATATTAATGTCATTTTCCTACCAAAGTGGCTCCATGGGGTCCCCAAGTTTACCCATGGATTTTATTGGTCGGAAATGACACATCCAATAAGTGTAGTACATGTTTCAAGTTCATTTCATATTATTAAAACATTATTCTTACCTTAAATTACACTAATTACCTCTAATCGCGATTAAATACTTAAAAGTTACTATTCACCAAAAAAATTATTTTAATCCCATTGAACCACATTTTAATTTTTAATGACAACCATTTATGTCAGATTTTTGAAATTCAAAACACAGAGGTGGTAAAATTTCATTTAAATGAAAAATCAGTTTTTTAAGTACCAGTTAGTGGTTTCACTATTCATCAAAATTGAAGTTTTTCAAAAAAATACCAAAACTTCACCCTAAGATATATTTGATATTCCAAATTCAAAAATGATGTCTATTTTACAAAATTAAAAACATATAAGTTACATTAATTAATTTAATAATTAATTCCTGCTGTCAGAGTAAATAGCGTGTTTTTATGAAATAATAAGTATCAAAATATTGACACTAGTTTAAGTCCAATTTCAAAGTGAAATTAATTACAACGACCACTATTGGATTAAATGGTAAAAATATATTCTAATTTAACTTTAAAACCAATTCAAAAGATAATCTAATCATATAAATAAATTATATTAAAAAGAGGTTTTGAATTAAAATACAACATTTTTCACTATTCATTAAAAAATGAACTTTATTAGAAAGATAACAAAAATTTACCCTAAGTAAATTTCAATGTCCCAATCATAAAGAATAAGTTTATTTTTATAAATAGAGCTTATAAAATTGTCAAAATTTTGATTTAAAAATGGTTTTCCATCAAAAGGCAGTAAAACAATCTTTTAAAAATATTAGTGTATTCCATGCTTAAGATTGGATTTATTCTCATTTTAAGCCTCTAAAACACTATATAATTCATTAATAGACATAGATAAAAATATCTATTATTAATTACTTACTTGGGATGTTACATCCTTCCCCCCTTTTGAAAATTGTGTCCCTGCAATTTATTTACTTATCGAATAAGTGGGGGTATTTAGCCCTCATTTTATTTTCAGATTCTCATGTTGCCTCTTCAATCATGTGGTTTTTCCACAAAACCTTTAACTTATGAATCACCTTATCTCGTAACACTTGCTCCCCATGGTCAAGAATCTGGATCGGTTGTTCCTCATAAGATAGATTCTCTTCCAGCTGAACTACCTCTGGACTCAAAACATGAGATGGATCTGGCATATAATTTCTCAACATCGAAACATGAAAAACATTGTGTACCTGAGATAAACTCGGAGGTAAAGCCACTTGGTAGGCAACTGATCCAACTCTCTCTAGAATTTCATATGGTCTAATGAACCTTGGACTCAGCTTTCCTTTCTTACCAAATCGCATCACACTTTTCCATGGTGAGACTTTGAGAAAAACATGATCACCTACCTCAAAAGAGAGATCCTTCCTCCTGTTGTCCGCATAAATCTTCTACCTGCTCTGAGCTATTCTCATGTGTTTCTGTATCAGCTGAACTTTTTCTGCCAACTATTCTACCAATTCCGGTCCCATCAACTTCCTTTCACCCGCTTCATCCCAGAAAGTTGGAGTTCGACACCGCTTCCCATATAACGCCTCAAATGGTGCCATCTGTATACTGGAATGAAAAATGTTATTATATGAAAACTCAACCAAAGAAAGATGTTGGTCCCAACTTCCCTGATAATCCATCGAAAAAGCACGTAGCATATCCTCCAAAGCCTTAATTGTTCATTCTGACTGCCCATCTTATTGAGGATGAAAAGCTGTACTAAAATTTAATTCAATACCCAACGAATTCTGAAGGCCTTTCCAAAAGTTAGAAGTGAACCTGGGATCACAGTCAGATAAAATGGAGAGAGGAACTCCATGTAACCTGAATATCTCTTTAAGATACAAACGGGAAAGTTGATCTAGGGAAAAATTATCTCGTATATCAAGGAAATGATCATATTTAGTCAAGCGATCAACAATAACCCAGATTGCATTATTACCTCGAGGTGTCTTCGGCAATCCCACAACGAAGTCCATGGATATATTCTCCCATTTTCGTTCTAGTATTGGTAAAGGTTGAAGCATCCCTTTCGGTAACTATCGCTCTTCTTTAACCTGTTGACATGTCAAACACTTCACAGTAAAATCAGAAATATCCCTTTTCATTCCATCCCACCAGTAATACTCCCGAAGATCTCTATACATCTTAGTACTGCCTGGATGAACTGAAAACGGAGAACTATGAGATTCACATAACAACTCTCTCTTCAAATGTAAATCACACGACACACACAATCTCTTCCCAAATCTCAAAACACAATCATTATCAATGTTGAATTCTCGCAACTTACCCTTCTGAACCAGCTCTACCTTTTTTTGCAACTCACTGTCTTGCTTCTGTGCTTGCTTAATTCTGTCTGATAGAGAAGATTTCACTGATACCTGAAACAAAACATAAGAACATCCTGCACCAAAAACTTCTATGCCAAAGTTCATCAAATCCTTAACCAAAGGATCGCGTTTCAAATTCAACATTGTTAATGAAGCATTACTTTTTTGACTCAAAGCATCAGCCACTTTATTTTCTTTTCCCGGATGGTAATGAATTGTACAATCATAATCCTTGATTAATTATAACCATCTCCTATGTCTCATGTTCAATTATTTCTAAGTGAATATATACTTTAAACTTTTGTGATCGGTATATATTTCACACTTTACTCCATACAAATGATGCCTCCAAATTTTTAAAGCGAAAACAACAGCAGCTAATTCCAAATCATGTGTAGGGTAATTTACCTCATGAGTTTTCAACTGTCGTGAAGCATAAGCAATTACCTGATCATTATGCATTAGGATACAACCAAGTTTTTTTAGTGAAGCATCATTGTAGATAACAAACTCCCCATTCCTAGAAGGTAGTGCCAAAACTGGAGCATTCACCAATCTTCTTTTCAGTTCTTGAAAACAATCATCACATTCTTTTGTCCAGATAAACTTAACACCCTTCCGAGTTAGCTTAGTCATTGGACTAGATAAACTTGAAAAAATTCTAACAAACCTTCGGTAATATCCTACCAAACCAAGGAAACTACGAATCTCAGTTACATTTGTGGGTCTTGGCCATTCTTCAACAACCTTTGTTTTTGCAGGATCAATAGTTATCCCATCTTTAGAAACAATGTGACCAAGGAAAGAAATTTGTTGCAACCAAAACTCACACTTTCTGAATTTCCCATACAATTTCCTTTCTTTTAAGTTTTTCAAAATAACCCTTAAATGTCTTTCATGCTCTTCTTTACTTTTAGAAAACACCAAAATATCATCAATGAAAACAACCACAAACTTATCTGAGAACTCATGGAAAATTTTATTCATTAAGTCCATTAATACATCAGGTGCATTGGTTAGCCCAAAAGGCATTACTAAAAATTCATAATGGATATATCTTGTACGAAACACAGTCTTTGGAACATCTGCTTCCTTTACCTTCAGCTGATGGTACCCCGATCTCAGGTCAATCTTTGAAAAATACTGAGCTCCCTGGAGCTGATCAAACAAATCGTCGATATGAGGCAAAGGATATTTGTTCTTAACAGTGATGTTATTCAAGGCTCTATAATCAATGCAAAGTCTCATTGAACCATCTTTCTTTTTAACAAATAAAATAGGAGCACCCCATGGTGATGTGCTAGGTCGAATGAAACCTTTCTCTAATAAATCATGCAATTGCTCCTTCAACTCTAAAAGTTCAATTTGAGCCATTCGATAAGGGGGTTTTCAAATTGGATTAGCATCAGGAACTAAGTCAACAGTAAATTCAACTTCCCGATCTGGTATTATTCCAGGCAACTCATCAGGAAAAACATCAGGATACTCATTTACCACTGGCACATCATTAATCTGAACAGTTCCTTTGTTTTCAACGACGTGTGCAAGGTAACATTCATTTCCATCTTTTACAAGTTTCTCGGCCTCTTGATAAGTTATCAACATTAAGGGTTCATTCTTGTACACAAACTGAAAGTCTTTCTGAAAAGAAACTTCTTTATCTCTACATTCAATCTTAGCATGGTAAATAGAGAGCCAATCCATACCCAGGATAACATCAAACTCTACTAGAGGTAAAACAATAAGGTTTTCAAGTAGGTTCTTTCCACGGATAAGGATAGAAAAATTATTATAAATTCTTTTTGCCTCAACATTTCCCCCATGTGTTTTTACCACAAGTTCAAGAGTCATTTCTTGAGATGGTATTCCAATTTTACTAGAAAAGTTTTCAGAGATGAAAGAATGTGTAGACCCTGAATCAAACAACACACTGGCATAATCTGAAAAAACAAACAAAGTACCTGATACAACTTCATTTGATGGCCCGACATCTGCTGAAGTAGTTAAAAAGGATTTCACCACCCCTTTCTGCTTGTAGTCTAACTACTTCCCATCACTCAAGCTCTTTGTCGGACACTCGTTTGCATAGTGACCCATCTCATTGCACTTAAAACATTTCACTAACTGTGAATCATTTTTGGACTTACCATCACCTTGATCTTTTTCAGTGAAATCACGAGCCTTATGTCCCATCTTACCACGTCGGTACCACTTTCCATAATTCAGAAGACATTCCCCAGAATGCCTTTTCCCACACTTATCACAAACTGGAAACTTAGTTTTCTTACCATCATACCTTTTTGATGAATTCTTTACTTTCTCCTACCACCTCGGTCTCTTCTTCTATTGGTTGTTATAGAACACTTGATCATCAGCAAACTCCATTTCCACCTTCTCAACACATCGAACAAGCTTTTCATTACTTTTGAACTTACGAGAAGCTAATGCCCTTCGATATTTTGGATTTAATCCTGAGTAAAAATGATTGATTTTACTATCAAGGTCTCGGATAAAATTTGGAGCATACGTTGCCAATCGAGTGAACCTTTCTTCATAGGAAGCCACTGAGTCTTCCTCTTGCCTCAATTCCAGGAATTGTTTTTCATCCTAAGTCGAACAGCCTTAGGAAAATACTTCTCAAGAAACATACCTTTGAATTCATCCCAATCGAGAGCATCAATATCATCAGCGTCCAATATATTTTTAACTATCGACCACCACTGATCTGCTTCACCCTCCAAACGGTAAATAGTAAGACTAGCCTTTTGATTGTCTGAACACCCCATGACATCGAAAATCTTCTCCAGTGCTTTAATCCACCCTTCAGATAGCACAGGGTCAGATGATCCTCTGAATGATGGGGGATGTTGCCTCATGAAATGTTCCACCACTGACATGTTCCTCTGTGGTTGATCTGGCTGATCTCGTGCATGGATACCACCACCATTTATTGCTTGAGTCAACTGCGCCATTACTACAAAAAATTGTTCAGTTCCAATTCTGACCATCTCAAGATGCTGATTCGGAAGGTTATTTCCTTATGTATGACTTCCTAGAACTTCTTCCTTGTTTCCTCTGCGGAAAACCATTCTGAACAAATATGTCTTATATGAAGCAACATGGTAATCTTCAAATGAAATATCATTTCAATAAAATATTTTTGGATAATCATTTAATAGAATTATAACTCCTAAAGTTATCTAAACTGACCTCTGATACAAACTATAAGGCCCCAGCTTTAAACCTTACTTAATCTTGAGTTATTACAAGAATACACCTTGAGGATCTTTTCAGGTTTAGAGTTTTAGAGAATTAGATCATAAAACTTGCATTACATTCCACATTTAATAAAGTGGTTATATAAAAGATAGTATTCATTTTTCCCCATCAATAGAAACATATTTAAAATAAAACATGGATTCTTTCTTGACACTTCCCTGACACTATCATCACATCATGTACCTTTCCCTTGACCTGTGAAAATCATTTCAAAAACTTGGGATGAGCATAAAAAGCTCAGTAAGGGTTATAAAAATATGGAAAGGAAAAAAGAGTTCATATATGCATAAGAATGAAATCATACTTTACCCATAAAACATAGACACTTTAACATACCTCATCAAATCATGAATAAATCATAGAAATCATAAGACATAAAGGTAACTTGAGGTATTCATAACATTCTTACGTAGGGAGTAACCCTCTTGGTTACGTTTGGAATACCCATCACAGTATATTCCCTAAATCTCTTTAGAGAAACCTTAACGTTTACCACCTTCGCATTACCAAATGCATTGGAGAGGTATATCGGGCTCACCTGCCCTTAGTTTATCACGGAACAACCCGTCTTCATAACAATGCCCAAGAACCATAACATAATCGTATCACATAAAACATGCATAAAGGAAACATAACATTTCCACATTTCAATCACAAGATATCAATACAACACATTGATATTATAGAAACATTATGAAAACCATTTCCAATACCAAAATAAAAGAAAATTAAAACATGGTATTTATTTTTCATTTAAAAAAAGGGTATGGCTTGTATAGGAATCCGAAACTCAAATAATGGTCACGGCGGCGGAGAAGTCGTTGTCGCCGCATACGTATGACAAAAAAACATTCCTTTTGTCGTTTAGTAAACGCTTCGTATAAAAAAAATATTCCTTTTGAATAAGCGTAAAATTCAAAGGGGTTTATACACCGTATAAAAAAAAGTTGTGTATAAAACAAAATATGCCTCAATGAATGGAGATTGAGACGAAGTCCCTTACCTCAGGTCCGACTTGACTCGATCATTCTTTAAAGTCCTGAATAATAAACATGAGTTAATTTATACTTGTTTAAGAACCTTTTTCAAGTTCATTATTCCTTTTATATCACTTATTTCCATGTCATGAACACTATGTAATTATTTAAGTTAATAACGGTGGTTTTAACGATCATTGGTACTTGAGTCAAAAAAAACTCTTTATAATTACAAGTTGTTCATGTATCCATTATATCCAGAGTTATAATCATGATGTATATATCATATATATCATATATATCCATTATATACAAGCATTTATAATATTATATAATTTTTAGAGGTAATAAATGAAATGCACCGTTCATGGAGACGGTAAGCCGTGCGTACGCATGAACGCTACTTTCATTTCTATTTCATATTTTATGGAATGGAATCATAATGATATAAAGGTATATTATAATTCCAGTATAATATCATATATAATATCATTAATTACATCCTTTATATGTCCCACATATGGCATTAACGAATCAAATCACTTTGAGGGGGCGGTAGTCCGCACTTCCTAAAATGAAGATATCGCGTTTACCCATAATGGAAACCATAAAGGTATGCCATAAATGAAAAATACAGAAGCTTAAGTAAAACATAAACATATTATATACCATATATAAATATAGTTACATCTTAATGTCTACCTTTGAAGGTGTTAAAAGAATATTGAACAATCATCGTTTCGTGAGGCAGAAATTCGTCATCCACGGAAACAGTATGTTCTTTAACCATTAGATGTAGGTGTGTGTAAGTGTAGCTAGAATAATTCTTATAACAACATATTAGTATATCGTAGATACTGGTTTTGTTACAAAAGAAAGGAATAAAAAGAGTTTAGAGGGTTTGAGAAGCAAAATAAAACACAAGAACACAAGAGAAAACAATACCTTTAAAACGGGTAACGCTTTTTGATTTGAGCTCAAAGGCTTCCTTGGGAAGTCTTCTGCCCAAAGTGAGGCTTCTAGGAGTTAGATAGGGATGTGGAGAGACAAAATGGACAGGGGTTGGCCGATAAAAAGGCTTTGGAAGTGTGGGTAAGGTGGTATAGGTGGGGGCCTTTTATAAAAGGAGAGGAGGGGCACTGTTGGAAAGGTATAAAAGGATACTTTATTATAAAATGATTTTCGGATTTAAAAGGTCCCAAAATTATATATTTCGAGGATAAGGTGATTATAGTTCGAAATCCACCCATCCAATAGGTTTTTAACATGTTTAGGTCTTAGATTTTCCATTATCCTTTCATTTTATTTAAATCGTTAAAGAATGAGGTAATCGCTGCATCATCATGGTGTCATAAATAATTTAATATATTTAATTTTTAAAAATTATAAAAAAACTACTATGATGTAGGAAATATTTTTATCTTTCCAATGAATATTTATAGTCAAAAATCTGACTTGTATAACCCCATGTAAAAATTGTTTTAGTAAAACAATACATGTTTGTGACATTTTTATTTTAACATTAAATAAAAAGATATTAATGTCATTTTCATACCAAAGTGGCTCCATGGGGTCCCCAAGTTGACCCATGGATTTTCTTGGTCGGAAATGACACATCTAATAAGGGTAGGACATGTTTCAAGTTCATTTCATATTATTAAAACATTATTCTTACCTTAAATTACACTAATTACCTCTAATCGCGATTAAAAACTTAAAAGTTACTATTCACCAAAAAAAATTATTTTAATCCCATTGAACCACATTTTACTTCTTAATGGTAACCATGTATGTCGGATTTTTGAAATTCAAAACACAGAGGTGGTAAAATTTTATTTAAACGAAAAATCAGTTTTTTAAGTACCACTTAGTGGTTTCACTATTCATCAAAAATTGAAGTTTTTCAGAAAAATACCAAAACTTCACCCTAAGATATATTTGATATTCCGAATTCAAAAATGATATCTATTTTAAATAATTCAAAAAATATAAGTTACATTAATTAATTTAATAATTAATTCCCGTTGTCAGAGCAAATAGTGTGTTTTTATGAAACAATAAGTATCAAAAGATTGACACTAGTTTAAGTCCAATTTCAAAGTGAAATTAATTCCAATGACCACTATTGGATTAAATGGTAAAAATATATTCTAATTTAACTTTAAAACCAATTCAAAAGATAATCTAATCATATAAATAAATTAGATTAAAAAGGGGTTTTGAATTAAAATACAACATTTTTCACTATTCATTAAAAAATGAACTTTATCGGAAAGATGCCAAAAATTTACCCAAAGTAAATTTCAATGTCCCAATCATAAAGAATAAGTTTATTTTGACAAATAGATCTTATAAAATTGTCAAAAGTTTGATTTAAAAATGGTTTGCCATCAAAAGGCAGTAAAACAATCTTTTAAAAATATTAGTGTATTTCATGCTTAAGATTGGATTTATTCTCATTTTAAGCCTCTAAAACACTATCTAATTCATTAATAGACATAGATACAAATATCTATTATTCATTACTTACTTGGGATGTTACATCAAATTCTCAGTAAGGTTAAACATGGAGAATATAAAACAAACCATAAAAATAAGAATGTAAAAACATGAACATAAAGTTTAAATATCAAAATCATGAGTCATAAAATAAATCTTGGCAGTTCGTAAGGTATAGATCATAAAGGAAAATTAACCATAACAAAATAGAATTGGAATAGAACATGGAATTTTGGAAAACAATTAAGCAAATAATATTATTTCCATAGTATCCAAGGCATCACTACGGGAAAAATGATTATTGCGACGGGGTATTTGCGACGGGACTTATTCTCGTCGCAACAACTCCGATTAAAAGGGTTTTTGCGAGGGGAATATTTTCTCATCGCAAATGGGTAGTTATTTGCAATGGAAATATAGGGCCCATAGCAATTTCAATGGCGCGGTTTGCACGCCGAAACGCGGGAAGGATATTTGCGACGGGTAGAAGGCTGCCTGTCGCAACTACCCGGCGGTGGTAAATAGTATTTGCGACGGGGAAATTTCCCCATCGCAAACAAATATTCACCCGGTATTATTTGCAACGGGCCCCGTCGCCAATACTGGCCGCTGTAAAGCCTATTTGCGACGGTCACTTACAGCCCGTCGCAAATACCTCGCGGTAGTAAATACGGTTTTGCGACGGGACTATGTACCCGTCACAACAGATAATCCAATAGGAGGTATTTGTGACGGGTCCCGTCGCAAATACCGGTGGCGGTAAATATGGATTTGCGATGGGGATATCCTCCTGTCGCAAATACCGGCGGTGGTAAATAGTAATTTGTGACAGGGATGTCTGGTCGTCGCTAATGGTGTGGCATTAGCGACGGGCTCGTCGCAACAACCCTTTTACCCGCCGCCCGTAATTAATACGGGCGAAGGTATTTGCGACGGGCCCCGTCGTGAATACCGGCGGCAGTAAATAGAAATTTGTGACGGGGATAGCCGCCCGTCGCTAATGGTGTCTATTTGCGATGGGCCCGTCGCAAAAAGCCTTTTACCCGCCGCCTGTATTTAATGCGGGCGAAGGCATTTGCGACGGTATCCAGTCGCAATACCTAGTATTTTCGACGGTCTCCCGTCGCAAATACGACCGTTGCAAATAATCTAACCTATATATACACCCCCATCAGTTTTTTCCCATAACATTCAGTTCTCCATTCTTCTCTCTCTCTCATTTTCATATCTGAGGAGAATTTTTTTTTGTTTTAATTTTTTCTTTCGAGAAGAGGAAGGAATGATTTAAAAGATGCAGATTATTAAAGGTATTTATATTTTTTTAATTCTTAAATTATTTTTAATTCCTAATTTTATTTTTAATTGTTAATTTTATTTTTTTTAATTTTTTAGCTATATAGTATAATTAGTTTATGTGCTTGTACCAAATAATACTTGTTTGGATACGAACAAGTAGAGGCGGCTCTGGCACAGATGTACCTAGGAGTGAAAACTCTGACAAGGTGTTTCAAGCTTGACTCGGGGTAACCTGGTACACGACAATGGGTCCTGCTGCACTCTTGGTTCGACACTCCCGGAGGATGTTTTGGTAATAATTAGAAATAAATATATAATTATCAAATAATTAAGAAATAATTAGATTTAATTAAAATAATTATCAAATAATTAGGAAATAATTAGATTTACTTTATTAGAAATAATTAGGAAATAATTAAAATAAATAGGTAACAATTAGATTTAATTAGGAAACAATTAAAATAATTAGGAAACAATTAGATTTAATTAGGAAAAAATTACTATAATTAGGAAACAATTAGTAAAATTAGGAAACAATTAGTATAATTAGGAAACAATTTGTATAATTAGGAAACAATTAGTATAATTAGGAAACAATTAGATTTAATTAGGAAACAATTAGATTTAATTAGGAAACAATTAGTATAATTAGGAAACGTGATTGACCGCTCATCTACCTCAATTTTCTTTTCATTTGTGTGTTGAAGCTTGACAGGAAACTTCTGCCTCCACATGTAATATCTTCTTTTACTGTCAAAATTATAAACATCCTCACCAATATAGAGGTGAGGAGGTTTATAATTTTGACAGTAAAAGCACATATTAGATGTGGAGGCAGAAGTTTCCTGTCAACCTCAACACACAAATGAAAAGAAAATTGAGGTAGATGAGCGGTCAATTACGTTTGTTTTTCTATTCATTGATTGATTAACCAGCCGACGTATATGCATATCTTCGCATTTCTAATTAGTAACATAATTAGTAACACAATTAGTAACATAATTAGTAATATAATTAGTAACATAAATAGTAACATAATATAAAATATTATATTACTCTAATATTAATAGTTAAATAATACTTACAATATAATTATTTTATTATTATATGTTTAATATTTATAAAAAAATATTAATAATATTAAAATTATAAAAAATTTATAAAATATTACAATTATCAATATTTTCAACAAGTTTTGCTTTATTCTTAACAGTTCAAATCTTAAAGGGTCGCCAATTTTCAGGTCATGCCCAATAAAAAGTTTACGTCAAGCGTGTCCAATGTAAACTCTATGATTGTTCTTGCTTGGTTGATCACCTCGCAAGTAGCGTTGCAATAGGACAACCCAAGTCATGTCTTTCTCATTACTTTTGCCATCCTATTGCAACACTACTTGCGAGATGATCAACTATGTAAGGACAATTGTAGAGTTTAAATTGGACAAGGTTGAACCAAACTTTTTATTGGGCATGACTTGAAAATTGGCGACCCTTTAAGATTTGAACATGTTAAGAATAAAGAAAAATCTGTTGAAAATATTTAGATTTGTAATAATTAGTAATAATTACTAATAAAATTAATCAAAAATCAAATAAATTCAAGTACATGGTTATAAATTGGCACAGTTTTCAGTGGATTGATGGCTACCTTTTGTTTAACGTCTCATATCTTTGTTACTTTCTCCCACTGAAATCAGTATGAAAAATGTGCTCTAACGTATGTCAGAGCAAGTTTTTCATACTAATTTCAGTCGGGAGAAAGTTAAAAAGAGATGAGCCATCGGACAAATCAGAATAATTAGTAATATAATCTTCACAACGATGATTAAAAAATTTAATTTCATTATTCAAGCATATTTCATTTTTTCAAGTATTGCTAAGTATTTCTAAATTAATAATAATTAGTGGGGATGATTATAAACTAACTGTGTCACCTATAATTATTGGTAATTATTAATAAATAACTGTAATAATGTATCTTCTTTTTTAGGATATTGTTTCTTATATAAAATTATTTAACAATAGTAATGGTTTTAAATTTTGTAGAAACATATATATGAATATGGAACAAGAAAATCGACATCAATCATTATTAGATGATCATACTTGGATAAATCAGCGTAGAAATCCAAATGGTTCTAGTTTAAATCCTGTATATGTTGATGGTGTTGAAGCTTTCTTATCATTTGCATCATCAAACCCGAAATTTGTTTTATAAGGGACAATTAAGTGTCCTTGTAAAAAATGTGCTCTGAGAACGTTTGAGACATTTGACATTGTTGGGAAACATATCTTGCATTATGGTTTTCAATCAGATTATATTTTTTGGTATCAACATGGTGAACGTAGTTCCAGAGAAGATACTAATAATTTGATTTCGGATCCATCACAGTTTCAGAATTTAGTACATGATGTTGTAGGGTCATCCGTTCAACAAACAGAAATTGAGGATGATGTTGATTTACCTCCCGAGTTGGCACCATCTGAATTTCCTGAGTTGTTCACGTGTGTTGAGGATGCATTATATCCTGGTTGCAAGATAAGAAAATTAGAAGCAGTTGCAAAATTTATGGCTATTAAATCAGATAATGGAATGTCAAATAACTGTTTTGATCAGATATTTTCTTTGGTTAAAGCATTTTTACCTGAAGGAAATGTACTGCCTGCTAATTATTATGAGATCAAAAGACTCGTTCGTAATCTAGGCCTTAGTTATTAAAAGATCCATGCATGTTCAAACGATTGCATCTTATATTCTGGTGAAAATGAGTCTTTGGATAGTTTTCCCACATGTGGATAATCGAGGTATAAAGAAGCTCAATCAGGGAAGTCTGGATTGATTCCTGTAAAACAGTTGAGATATTTCCCGCTTACACCCAGGTTGCAGAATTTATTTATGTATCAGAATACAGCGACAATGATGTCATGGCACAAAACCAATATTTCAAATGGTATAAACATGGTTCATCCATCTGATGGCGATTCATGGAAACATTTTGATCAAGTGCATCTGTCTTTTTCATTAGAATCCTGGAACATGTGATTGGGTCTTTCTACTGATGGTTTTTGTCCATTTGGATCTTTTGGTAGTCAGTATTCATATTGGTCTGTCTTTATAACTCCATACAATTTTCCTCCATGGATTTTGATGAAAGAGCCTTATATCTTTTTGACATTATTAATCCCATGACATCTGAAAAAGAATATTGATGTTTATTTGAAACCACTGATTTATGAGTTAAATTTTTTGTGGAGTCATGGTGTTGGTACATATGATGCTGCTGCGAAACAGAATTTTGTAATGAAAGCTGCTTTGATGTGGACAATTAGTGACTTCCCGGCATATGGAATGTTATCTGGCTGGAGTACACATGGTCCAAAATCATTTCCTTACTGTATGGGAGACAACAAAGCATTTATGCTCGTGAATGGAAAAAAACCTTTATATTTTGACTGTCATCGCAGATTTCTTCCAATCGATCATCCTTTTCGGAGGAATAAATATCATTTCAAAAAAGGCGGAATTGAAAGAGATGGACCTCCAAAAATGATCTCAGGTACAGAGTTACAATCAGTTGTATTTTCATTACCTTCCATCACTTTTGGACCGATAATAAACCAACATAAAATTCATGGTTTTGGGAAAAACACAATTGGACAAAACGGAGCATTTTTTGGAATCTTCCATATTGGTCTGATTTGTTGGTCTGACACATGTTGGATTTCATGCATATTGAGAAGAACTGTTTTGATAATTTATTTCATACAGTTTTGGATACACCGGGTAAAACCAAAGATAGTGTAAAGGCACGATTAGATCTTTCCCAAATTTGCAGGCGACCAGAACTTGAATTGTTTGAAAATGTCAGATCATAGAGATTAATGAAGCCAAAAGCAACTTATACACTGACCAATGAGAGTCGCTTATTATTTTGTCAGTGGATTGCAGATTTGAGACTTCCAGATGGCTATGCTTCCAACTTGGGCAGATGTGTTAAAAATGGTCATATTACCGGATTAAAAAGTCATGACTGTCATGTTATAATGGAAAGGCTTATGCCTATTGGATTAAGAGGTTTGTTGAATTCTAATATTTGGGATTTGATAACAGATATATCATATTTTTTCTGAGACATGTTTGCGGTGACAACAGACTACGATACACTAAGAAAACTAGAAGAAGTTGTTGTTGTAATTATATGCAAATTGGAAAAAATCTTTCCTTCGGCATTATTTGACTCGATGGAACATTTGATATTAAATTTGCCACATGAAGAAAAATGTGGAGGTCTGGTTCAGTTTCGATGGATGTACCCATTTGAGAGATGCATGCAGAAATTGAAGAAAAAAGTCTGTAACAAAGCATCAGTTGAAGGCTCAATTGCTGAAGCTTATTTTCAAGAAGAAATTGCTTTATTCTGCTCTCATTATTTTGAATCTGAATATCCCTCAAAATTTAACCACATGGGCCAGAATGAGGGGAATGTTGATGATGATATGAACAATCAATTATCAATTTTCAATCAGCCTGAACTTGGCTTTGGTGGAGTTCATGATAGATGGCTTTAGATGATGAATATCATGGAGCTCATACATATGTTCTACTCAACTATGAAGAAATGTCACTAATTTTACAGTGAGTGATCTTATCCCCTATTCTATATATTCTGTTAAATTAAATAAATCATATTGTATTTGTAGGTTATATGATGATCATATCAAGAAACAATTTTCAAAAATTACAGCAGCTGGCTTAGAAGAACGTCGGCAAAAAAAATTTGCCTACTGGTTTCAAAAACTGGTAACATACATTCTTTTTTGGTTTTACATATAAAATCAATTTATTACTTGTAATAGTGATAAATGTTTTACAAATTTTCAGGTATCTGTACATGCTAATAAGATTGATAGTCGATTGCGTATTTTGAGTAGCCCACCATCCAAAATGGTTAAATCTTATAATGCATATGTGGTGAATGGTTATCGCTTTCATACACGTGCATTTGGGGAATCAAAGAAAAAAATGAATAGTGGTGTTTGTTTGAAGGGATCACATCATAGAGATATTGAAGTTGACTTTTACGGCATTCTTGAAGAAATTATTGAACTGTGATATTTGGGACAGAATTATGTAACAATGTTTAAATGTCGATGGCTGGATACTGAGAGAGGCCTGCATATTCATCTGACTCATGGAATTGTTGATGTTAAACATAAAAGTCTTCTTGCAGTAAATGAACCATTTTTATTGGCTCATTAGGCATATCAAATTTATTATGCAAAATATTGTGCTACTGCAAAAGAGTTGGATGATTGGTGGAGTATAATAAAAGTTAAATCTCGAGAAAATCAGTTTACTCAAACTGAATGTGGTTCCACTGAAGTGCAAGGAAATGAAATTTTTCAGGACACTCCTCAAAACACATCTTTTTCACAAAAAGACATGAATATTGGGGATGACACCCCACAGTTAAGGGTCGATGGTGACGATGTTGTCAATGATGTTATAGCTGAATTTGAAATGACAAGAGATGATGACAGTGAAACTAATATGGAAATTGATGATGTTGATGAGGAAGATGAATACATTGACATTGAAAACTATGAAGATGATGAAGAAGATGAACATTGACATGGTAAAATGCTAGTTTGAATCATAACAAATATATATCTATACATAATAGTTATTTTCAACTGTTTACTAATAAAAATCATTCCATGTTTCATATGGACTCAGAAACGTTTCGTCAGTTGCTGGAGGTTGATCTACCTATGGATGATGAGGTTCTTGAGTCATCTGACCCTCAGGCTGTTGGCACTACAGGGAGCACTCGGAGGGGGCATGGTCTTGCCAAACTGATGATTCCAGATCCTATCTCGGAGCGACGTCCACCTCTTGGATTCGATGCGCACACATGGTGGTATGGTAACCTGTGTATTTTAGTTATCTTTCATTATAATTTATTAATATTTTAATTGTTTGATTATTTGTTCTTTTTCCACAGTTTTACACATATAGCTATTGGACAGGGGAGCGCTATCTTGCGCAATTATTTTTCTCAGTCCTGGATCACATGGGATCAGATTCCCGCTGATGTGCAGGCCGCCATGTTCGATCATTGGCTGGTACGTAATTAAATATTATTTATGTTGAAATTTAATTCATTAATAACTTTATATTAGGGTTTATGTTATCCCATCGATGAGAGCATGTGTGCCACTATCCACGTGGCATGGGTGTTGTCTATGCGTGACCGTTTCAGTCAGTTTTTGCATAATTTGAGAAAGACGGCTGTGAAGAAAGTCAGAGTGACAGAATTTGACGAGTCCTATAGAGTCCACCGACCAGAGTACATTTCATCTCATGTTTGGGATGGATTATGTAGACACTGGTTGGGTGATGGGTTTCAGAGGAGATCTGCATTGGGTCGACAGAATTGGGGGAGACAAGAGGTGACGCATCGAGCCAGTAGTCATACATTCAGTGCGCATAGAGAGCGTCTGGTAAGTACTTTTTTTAATATTTTATACAACATTAAATATAAATAGTTTATTTTATATTCATATAGGAAGCCGAGCAGCCTGGTATTTCGGCGTACGGCATTTATCGGAGGATGTACACTGACCCGGCTACTGGAGAGATTAGAGGTGACCGCCAGTGTCAGATTGTGGTCAGTATTATTTTCTTTTCAGTTTGCAAATTAAATGCATATAATCTTTTCATTATTTTAATTTTTAATTGAAACTTAAAGAGTCATATGAGGCCGCTACCTCTCAGACATTGGCTAAGAGTCAAGACGAGACGGGTGATCAGACTAGTGCCCACCATTTTTATGAGACGGCATGGATGCAGGCGACCCAATATGGCTTCAAAAAGGGCCGAGTAGTTGATATCAGCTCTCATTTGACTCCTGCAGCATATTATGGTACTGCTGCGATGTCGTCGTCCAGCTCGAGAGGAGCTCGTGGAGAGACATCATCTTCTGCCTCACAGTATCAGGAGCAACTGCGTGCTCAGAGTCAGCTTATAGAGGATTTACGTCAGGGGCAGGAGAAGATGTGTCAGCAGCACGATGAGGAGATGCGTTGATGGCAGGAGCAGATGCGTCAGCAGCAGGATGAGGAGAGACGTCGATATGAGGAGCAACATCTAGAGTATATGGAGTATATGCTTCGTCTGACTCATAGTTTAGGGATGGAGTTTCCTCCACCACCTCCTCCAGGTCCTCCAGGTCCTCCAGATTATCCACCCCCCAGTGATTTTTTAGATGTAATAAACATTTGAGTTCATAGTTTATTGTCATATTAACTATTTAAAATTCCTCTTTCATATTGGTACAAATATTACGTGATTTAATTTGTTTTTATTTTTTTAATATATTATTACTTATTAGTATTATTTTTAATGTCTGCTTATTTTAGTAATATTAGTTTTAATATTGTATATTTATTGTTAATATTGAGAAGTTTATAATTTTATAATTTTATTAATATTAATAATATTAATATTATTTTTTCATAAATATGTATGTTTATTTTAATAATAATAATATTATATTAATTTTTTATATTAATAATATTAGTACTATTATTATTATTTTTTGATATTAATATTTCATAATATATAATATTATATTATTTATATTCATATTATTATTATTTTTTGATATTAATATTTCATAATTATATTATATATATTTTTTATTATTAATATTATAATAATATAATTTATTTATATTATTAATATTATTATTATTATTATTATATAGATAGTTTAATAATATTATTATTATATTATTAATATTAGTATTATTATATTATATTATATTATTTATATTCATATTATTATTATTATTTTATATTAATATTTCATAATTATATTTTATATATTTTTTATTTATATTATAATAATATAATTTTTTATATTATTAATATTATTATTATATTTATATAATATTATACGATTTTTATTAATTATTTTATTTTTTTATTTTTTTTAAGATTTGCGACGGGTACATTTGCGACGGGAATTCTCGTCGTAAATGTTTTTTACAGTACCATTTGCGACGGGACGAATACCCGTCGGGAAAACCTTTCTGCGACGGTTCGTCACAAATACTTTTGTCGCAAGTATTTTTTAAAATTTCGCATTTGCGACGGGATTCCGACCCGTCACAACTAATATATCTGCGATGGCCCATCGCAAATACCTTTTTTATATATAAACGAAAACTTATTTGTGACGGGGGACAAATATCGTCGCAAATAGTTTTGTTGTGACGAGACCGCCGCAAAAACACCTATTTGCGGCGCCGTTTTCAGCAACGAGCGATTTGCGACGGAGCCCCGTCGCAAAAGACCTTTTGCGACGGGATCCCGTCGCAAACCACCCGTCACAAATATTCATTTTTCATGTAGTGCATTGTTTCCAAGACCATAATAGTGTAAAAATTCCATTACTGAACTGAGTTTACATGTCGTTCCCGCTATGTATTACTGAACTGGATTTACTTTTCATTCAAGCCCTGTATTATTGAACCGAATTTACTTGTCATTATAGTCATGTCTATCTCATGAGATATAAATATTTACCAAATTCATTGGAGGTAGATATATATCTCATCCATATCATAAGGAAATCATTCTTACATGTTCCACAAAAACATAAATCATTCATCATAGCATAACCCATGAAATAAAATGGGTTTCTTAAACATAATTCCATCACAATACATATAAAATAAATGGATTTCATAACAATAATTCCATCATAAACACAATAAAATCAAAGTAATAATAGGGAGATAAACATAACCCTATGTCAGCTTAGATGGAAAATAATTTTGATAAAACACTTGAACTTAATTCTGGGGGAAAATATCCTTTCTTTTTCAGAAATGTTTTATTTTCTCAAAATTCCACCCAATTTTAAAAGAAAATAATTTAGTTGAAAATAATCTTTAAATCATGTAGAGTAAGATTCATGGAAATAATGTTTCATGAAACCGTAAAAATCCACTCATGCCGTATAAGTTAAAAAACATTCTTCTCGTACTTTTTCTGAAAAAAGTCAAAAAGTACCTCGCATAATGTTTTCAGACATCGATAATATACATTATAGATCTTGTAAATTTTTTAGACACATTTACTAATCCAAAATATAACAAAATTAATATTATTAAAATCATTTATTCTATTTTTATGTTAATTGAAGAAAAGTTGTTTTAGAATTGAAGAGACTTTTAAGGTAGTTATTTAACTTCTAAAATTTAAAAATAAATATATATAATGAAAAGGTTTCATTTATATCAAAATAGACATTTATATTCATTCATATCTTGATTTCATCCCTATGTGGACACATAAAAGATATTAAAATACAAGATAGTGATATTTTGTAACTATCTTCGATTTAAATAATCTACAATTTATTTTCATATAAAAGTGTCCATTAAACAACTCAAAATCGATAATATTGTGATAATTATTGAATCTTATTTATCCAATAATTTTTTTTGACATGTTTTGGTTTTATTTTAAACCTTATAATTTTGATTTTCCCTTAATTAATTCGTTTAACTCTTACCATGCCAACATGTCTTTTTATTTTCTAAGGGTCAATATAGTGACTCTAAAATGCCAAGGAACCATAAATGGACCATTGGTGACATATTAAACTTTATCCCAATTATTTTTATGAATTTTATATTTTTATTAATTTTATATAATTTAAAAAGATATTATTTATTTAAAATATCAATAGTGAAAATTTTGATACTATTCATTAGTTGACTTTTTAGAAATATCATAACATATAGATATGTTCAAGAAAACTCCTTTAAACCATAAATAACATGTCAAAGTCATCCATAAAATTAGTGTATGGAATTATTTAACCCAAATTATATTTATTTTAATATTTTTAATATCATTTATTTGATATTTCTATTAATAAAATAATTTCTGCATCACTATTGAGTCATCATTAATGATAATTAATTAATATCTAAAAAATATAGATAAATTTCTATGATGTAGGTTATTATATTATATTTCTAGATACTACCTATAGTCGATTTTATTCCCCGGTAATCCCTAAATTAAAATTAATATACTTATATAAAATGAGAGTGTGACATTTTGTCACATTCATTAATTTTTTTTAAATTCATGTCATATTCATGGGAAAGTGGCCATTAAGTGATTCCATTTAGAACCATAGATGATAAGGGTAGAATTTATACATTAAATAGTATTTTAAAAGGTGTTAAGATAATTTTATAATATTATTTGTACCTTTAATTACCATATTTACCTTTAACCATGGTAATAAAAATAATTACTAAAATTACTATTCATAATGATAAAAAATAAGAGTAATATATTAACATAATTTGGACACAATGGTTCAAAATATGGAATCCATTTTTCATAATTCAAAACAAAGAATTGGTATGAGTTAATTTAAAATTAATTACCATTGTTAAAACCAAAAAGTGGGTTTTTAAAAACTAAAAACTTATCAAAAGATTATCATGTGTTTATGTCCAATTTATATGTGAAATAACTTACAATAACCAACATTGGATTAAATGATAAAAAAATAATCCAATTATACTTTAAAACCAATTAAAAATATAATCTAACTATATAAATAAATTAGATGAAAAGGCAGTTTTGAATTAAAATGCTGTATTTTTCATTATTCATTAAAATATAAATTTTATCAGAAAAATACCAAAAATTCAAAAAAAGTAAATTTTTATGTTCCTCTTCCAAAGAAGAATTTTATTTTTTTCAAATATAATATATATAAGTGTTAAAAAATAATTTTAAAATGGGTTCTCCCTGAAAAGGTGACAAAACTGCATTTTTTGAAAAAATACTTCTTTTATTTGAAAAAATTGAATTTGTTCTTATATAATGTCTATAAAATACATAAGATGAAATTTAATGTTATATAAAATTAAAAATATTCTTAATAGTATTCATAACTACTAGTTTATATCCCATTAAATAATAATATTTTAATAATATATCATTGTTAAGTGAAACTCAATATTGCGTACAACGCAAGCTATCGAGGAAGGTCGCTCTTGTGTGTAACGCAGGCCATGAATAGTGTTGCGTGTAATGAAATATAATACAGTGTTTTGTATAGAACAATCTAATATTGGTGTAGCGTACAACACAATACATCAAAGAAATTAAAAAGAATCTATCTCATAAAATCTCAGGGTGTCACAAGATAACTCGGTGTTTCAAGAATTTCAATCTATTTAATATATTATATTTATTTAAGATAGTAAATATATTATAAAGTATCAGGTTATTACATTCCGTTTTTACACTTTGTGTTGCATTTATTACAAGCTATATCATGTATTTAATATATTTAAAATAGTAAATATATAGTAGATTATTGGGATATTATATTCGATTATATGCTTGGTTATGCATGACATACATCCTATCAAATAAAAAAATTCACTTTAGAAATTCAGGGTGTTGCATTATCCCCACCTTAATTAAATAACATCCTTTCAATTTAAATGTGATCTTGATAATATATTGTTCAATATTTCTTATATTGAAATCCCACATCATGAGAAGGGTTCATAAAACATCCTCTAGAAAAGAGAGAGTGGAAATTAAAAAGGTTGCATGGACTAACATATAACTAGGAATCTAAGTATTAGATCGTTAGTGGAAAGTAGAGATACATAATTGGAGGAAAAACGTAAATATTTATAGGGAGTTAATGAAGTAATTAATCAAAAATAATTGAATGGTCAATATAAAGTTGAGGACCTCAAATATATAAATTGGTGATGCTTTATAAGACCATTGGTTCAATAAAAATTAACGTATTAGGATAGAATTTTATTTCTAAGTCATTTTTCTAATTTGGGTAATTCTTTTACTAACCAAGAATATAAGGAAATATTCTTACTTGATAGGTTTTAATCACATATTAAAACTCCTAACTTTTGGTTGTGCTTCGATCAAATTTTAATTCATCCCTTTACTACCAAAAAATAATTATGAATAATGGATTTTTTTAATGCCAAAAGGACTAAAAGAAACTTTTAAAGGATCATAAGGCATATAAAAGAGTGAAAAGTCTAACTATTTGTATTTAAATATCTTCCAAAAACAATACGGTTTATAGATTAATCTCTAATCCTCAAAAATTATACTACGTATTCATCATTAACATTTATTCATCAAATTGTTTAACTAAAAACAACGAAAAAATAACTTGGACATTTCATAGGTAAGTTGTTGGCATGAAACCCTTATCATCCTTTGGTCATGGGTTCAAGACCCACATCCTTGACATATTTGATTGGTTTTCATCCATCTTATAGATTGTCCTTTTCTAAAACAAAATCGATATAATTTCAAAAATAAATATGATATAAATCCTTGAAATAACATTAATCACTAAATAGACTTTTATATAAAGTTTTCAATACAACCCCAATACATAAATATTTAATCCATTTATTTCCACATAGGTCTTACTTAGTCTAGGGTTTATCCATAATATCATTCATAGGATTTATAAAGCATGACACCTTATCTTCAATATAAAACACCTTAGGTTTAACCTAGGTTATTCATTGTCAAAATCCTTTATAGTGGCTTGAAAAGAAAATGTGAATTATCCTAAGTATATCCCCCATGAGTGTAAAACTAGGTGTGTAGTAAGGCCCATTTTCATGTATCAGGTTACCCTCAGTTAATCCTAGAACACATTTTCAGAGTTTTTACTCCTAGGTACATATGTTCTAGAACCACATCCACTTGTAGTATCTAAATAGGGATGTATTACTAGAAATATCCACATAATATCTACCTTAAAAAAACTTTTAGGATGTTCTTCTATACTTATCCTTAAACTCTACCTTATGGTTATGTTATAAACCTATTTTTTTCCTAAATCTAGTTCCCAATGTTTCTATTAAACTTTCTTTGATACTAACTGTAGTGCCCCGACCCCAGATGGCCTAGAGCTGGTGTCTGGTATCAATTACATTGGCATGATTACAAGGAATAAAATCTCAAAGGAATGAGAGTTTAGTAGTCTTGGTAAACCAGATACATATATGATAAAAGAATACACTAATTACAACATAATTTTTTTTCTTGTTTCCAAATAAATAAATTTTAGGATAACTTTAATCCATTAAGTAGAACCTTGAATATCTTTTATAGTACACTTCTTGGATTCTGGGGGAAAGAAACATAATAAGGGTGATCTCAAATTCTCAGTAAGTTTAGAGCATAGAGGAAGAAATAATGAATAAATGATAATAATAATTATGGCATGGTAAATAACTAAGCACACATGCCATGTAATAAATAAACTAAATGGAAGTGTGTAAACAATATGGTAAGATAATAACTGGAAACACATTCCATTCAAATAACTAGATAAGAAAAAATAAATATGTCAATTTAAGAAACTAAAACACATGAAATATAAATAATTGATAATGAAATGTATCTATAGATATGTCGATGGAAAATATCATGGATTAATAATAACCGAAACTAAATGAGATAAATGCTTAATTATTGGATGTTATATTTCCTAGGTACATGGTACCTTTACTATCAAGACCTTTCATAATACGGTTTACAAAATATTTGTTAGAACTCCATCTAATGTGGCTAGAGAAATGATTCATCCCATGAGACTATTGATGCATTGAAATTATATCTATAATTAAGCCCCACCCATGTCGTGCCAGTCCAAAACATTCCTTATATATTGATTAATAGATTTAACAATGTTCCTTATAAAATATCCATATGGAGTAGAAGATATATATTTATCAAGTTTTTTCTCAAATAATAAAATAAAATTCAAATTAAACACCGAATAAAAATGGTATATGGTTTAGTAAATAATCATATCCATGAAAAATGATATGGAAACTTATGGGGAAATTCAATGTTCAATGATCATACGAGATTTAATATTTTAAGGGGAATAAAAAATGATTCAAGGAAATGAATATTAATATTATCCTTTTCCAAATCAATAATAAACCATCCATAGGAAGAATAAGGATGGTAGTAATACAAAAAATCCCAAGTGAAGAAAAAATAGAGGGTTTTTGTTGTTTATGAAATAAAAGAATAACTTTAAAAAATATTCTTGAGAAAAACATCCTTTTCTTTGAAAACCCATTCGAAAATATTTTTCTTTGAAAGTACCATTTAAAAATATTTTCTTTAAAAATAAACCTTTTAAATTTGAAAATGAATCTTCAAATAAATGATTATGGATAAAATCATACATGTCATATGAGTTAAAAAGAAACATTCCTTTTGGAATGTAAAAAGGGTTAGAAAATGCCATGCTAATAAAGAGATACGAATATTCCTTTGAAAACATTGTTAAAAGATAAAAAGGGTAAAAATTTCTTTACCAAATCATTTTAAAAACATTTTTGAATTTTTTTTAATAAAACATATCTTTTAGAAGAAAATAGGTTTTATGACTAAAGAGAGATACAAAGTCGGGATTTCCGAAAAACATTTTCTAAAACATTTTGAGTACCAAAGAGTGGAAAAATGGTACTGATACATTAAAATGGTCATGAATAACCATAGTATATAAAATTAAAGTTTTTATTGAAAAAATGTTCATATAATTTTCTCGAATGGAAATACCATTAAATATCATCAAAGTTATTTTTAAGAAAAATAAACTTTAAATATTCCAAAGTTTCTCATACCACTTTGAAAAATTTTAAATCATAAAAATAATGAAGGTATAATATAAAATTAAATAATTAAATACCCTTAAGATAAATTAATTCATGATATAATATATAAAAATGGTAAGTAGATACACCACACAAAAGTTGTAAGTGGTGAACATGACATTTATCTCACGGATGTAAAAAGTGAGATGAGAATCCCATACCTTAAGTTTCCTTTCGGGTGAGAATCCTTTAAATTATTGTATAATAAACTTATATCAATTTTCTAATTTCTTGAGAACCTTTTTCATGTTTATCATTAATTTTATTTCACTTATTTCTATGTTTTATACAACCACTTAAATAATTAAATTTACATCGAGAGTTTTGACCAAATTCGGTTTATGTGACAAAAACAACTTTGGTAGGTCAACTATGGTCAAAGGGGTTATTATATAACATATCCAGAATAATAATAATGACATGATTATTATATTTAGACCTAAATTATAATTTTAAAACCCAATAATTAAATATGGTTATAAAAATGAATCAACGTTACGATCATGTAGACGGTAGGTTGTACGTACGCATGAGTAACGTTCCCATTTTTCAATGATTGTTATGGAAAGAAGGTAAGTAACACCATATTTTTCCATAATTATTATTATATCATAAATACCATTTTATATAATCATATATAATTTAATATATAATTATTTTGATGTAATAGGAATCACATCGTGTTGATGGGGCAGTAGTCCACAAGTCCACGAATGACGTTATCACTTTTTTAGTGTGTGAAAGGGTAATAATGAAAAGGATATATATATATGTGTGTGTGTGTGTGTATAGTAAATTTACTGAAAGGTAATTATGTCATGAATATAAGATATATATTTTTATGTCACATATTTTTAATTATAATCATAATTTATACATTCCATGTATCATGTGAACGAATCACATTGTTTTGAGGGAGCGGTAGTCCACACTTCCTCAAACGATGTTATCGTATTAACGTAAAATGGAAAGTATTTATAAAAGTATTAAATAAGTAAAAATACATAATAAATATCATATATAACATATATTAATATATTTTCTATCATAATTTCCACCATGATAGGTGGTAAATGAAAAATGAAAAATCAACATTTTGTGAGGCAGTAGTTCATCATACATAGAAACAGTATATTTGTTAGGCATTAGATGGAGGTGTGTGTAAGTTTAGGTAAAAAAATTAACATAAAAAAACTCCTATTATATTTAGGATACTGTTGTTTTTTTAATCATATAAAAATAATATTATAGGGATTGGATAATGGAAATGAAACTAGAGAGCTTGAGAGAAAACGTTACCTCTTAATCGGGTAACTCCTTTTGGTTGGAACCAAAAGCTTACTTGGATTGATTTATGACCAAGGGGAGGATTATAGGATGAGGGGAGGTATGTTGAGTATATATTTTTTCAGATCTTGGTTGAACCAAAGTGGGTTGATATGTGTGAGTAAGTGGGAGGATAGGAGGTCCTTTTATAGTGGAGGAGGAGTGGCACTCTTGTAATATTTTGACAAGGGAATTCCATGCACATTTTTCATGTTTCAAGTGGATGTAAAAATGGACAAAATTATATAAAATATAGTATAGGTTATATATATTTCTATAAAATTAAATTTTGACAAGTCTATAAGTCTTTTTAGGCCTTAAGGTTAAGGTTTAGTCCCTTATTAAGCTTAATTTTAATTTAAATTGTTGTAAATAATTTTAATCACTTTCGCTAATATTTTTGGTCAAAAACTAAGTTGACCTTATTATAAATTATAAATTATTATGATTTCAAATATGGAATCCATTTTTCTAAATTTAAATCACATAAGTGTCAGAAATTAATTTAAATTTAATCCCGTGAGCAGGACGATAATGTGGGTTTTTATGGTAAAAACGTTCTAAAGTTTGCAATGTTTTTATAATAAATTTCAAAGTTAAATTAATTAAAAATAATTAATTTATAAAAATATGATCTAATTAAACTTTAAAAAAAATTAAAAGTATAATTTAACCTTATAAATAAATTAGATGAAAAGGTAGTTTTGAACTAAAATTCAGTATTTTTAACTATTCATTAAAAAATGAAATGTTTCAGAAAAATATCAAACATTTATCCTAAACTAATTAGTATGTTTTTATTTCAGATATGAAGTTTATTTTGACATATTAAATCAATTAAATTGTAAAAATTCATATTCAAAATGGGTATGCCATTAAAAGGCGATAAAATTACCTTTATAAAAATAAAGGTTTTTTGTGTAAAATTGGGTTTATTCTTATCTTATGCCTATCAAACCTAGTGGATGAATATAAAAAATATTTGATTGAATATATAATATTTATATTACATTAAAATCATTCATTAATTGTAATTATTTTTTTATTTGGTTAAAACAGCTTTGTAGGCATAAAAATTATTTTTTATGAAAATGTTCCTTTTATATTCAATTGGTTGATATATTCATTTATAATTAATTTGTAATAAATTAATTAGTTGGGTAAACCATAAATTTTCATAATTTATTTAATACTATTTATAATGTCTATTTTATATCTTATTATATTAAATAATAATATTTTAATAATACATTGTTATTTGGTGAAACTGGGTCTTGTGTGTAGCGCAAGCTGTCGAAGAAGGTCACCCTTGCATGTAACACAAGCTATCAAGGAAGGTAGATCTGGTGTTTAATGAAATCTATCGAGTAAGGTATTTATTGTGTGTAATTCAAGATAACTCAGTGTTTTATGAATTTCAAGATATATAATATATTATATTTATTTAAGATAGTAAATATATTGTAAAGTATCAGGTTATTATATTCCATTTTAACACTTAGCATTGTGTTCATTACAAGTTATATCATTTATTGAATATATTTAAAATAATAAATATATAATAGAGTCTTGGGACATTATATTCCCTTATGTGCTTGGTGATTCATGGCATACACGCTATCGAATACAAATTTTCACTTTAGAAATTCAGGGTGTTACAATGTATATACAAAATGGGTCCATCAAGGTCCCAAAACCAAAAAATTACAAAAATTAACACTTATTGAAATACACTACCCCAAGAAATAATTTTTTGATAGATTTTTCATTCCAGGCTAAGTTTTTGAGATCTTTAAGTTTTTCCTCTAAGGTCCCTTTCTTGTTTTATATTTCAATTTGAGAATTCTCTTAGTGCTTAGTTATTTATTCTAAAATAAAAATTCAAAAATTAAAAGCATAAATAATGATAATAGAATCGATTTTTGAGTTCAATTAAAAAATTAAGTAAATTTATTATAAAAAATCATGAGATGTTATATCATTCATATAAAATATACCTATATATTTTTTGTATTGTTCTTATGACCTTGAATAAAATGATTCGACTTAGTTAACTAATCAAAAAATAGCAAATATTATCTTTCCTATATGATGATATTGGTATATTGATTATAAATTCCATAGATTATTCATCCCATTTACATGTTAGAACTAATAAAGGCTATAACAATATTGATGGTTATTGATTATTGATATTAAACTATTAATAGATAAAACAACAAGAGACAAAAATTATATATCCTTATTCATTCCATGATTCTATAATTGAAATTTAATTCCATGGTAATTGATAAAAAAATCATATAATTGTTTTTTAGTTGTGTTTTGTTGAAAAATATGAGTTGAATTCCTCTAAAATAATTAGTTTATCAATGAAGATTCATCATATAGAGTGATGTAAATATTAGAGGAAGATTGAAGTAAATTTTTTTATGCTTGGTTATAAGACTAAAACCATTCCCTAGTTTTTTATGATTAGATCATAGTGGTGACCAAGATTGTGTAAATTGACTCAAATGGTTATAAAGTCCTCATGGTTTCCTTGAATGATTTGAAAAACAAGGAATCTAGATTTCATTATTTTATAGTGGATCACTTGGTTGGATATAGAGTGTTTTAAAGTAGAGTAGAAAATAATATATTTAAAAGGGGGAAACATTCCATGGTATAAGGGGTTTCCGTGATCATCGTTTGGATAATATTTTGGAAAAATCCTCTTATACCATAGGAAGGAAAAAAAACCATGTTAATTGTCATTTTTTTAAGAAAAATGATGAGATAAAGACATCCATGTGTTTTTTTGTGAGTGCATTAATTCAGGTTTTACACAACACCACAACATAGAGGTGTCCATATATGTTTTTTTAAAATTAAAATGAAAAGATTTATGGGGCTAAGAATAAATAAAAGTATTGGTTTATAAAGTCAAAGGCTTAACCAAAGGATACAATGCCATGATGGCGTCTCATTACGCTATGGTGGGTTAAGTGTTGGAGAAATATTAGATTTGTAATTATTATATTTTGAGGGTTGTTTTAAAATTCAAAAGGTATATTTTGAATTATATTTTAAAGGTATTGTTGAACAAAATATCTCTATATTATTAATGAATATTGATAGATTTAATATAGGGAAACTTAGAGACTCCATATTTTAATTGGATAAATATAATATTACATGTAGAAGTTTGATTGATAGTGAATAATGGAGTGTCCAAAATTTATATTGCTATAAAGAAAGATATTAGAAGAGAGATAGGGAGAGATAGAGAGAATTAAGGGAGGAAATTCTTACTAGAAATTCGTGAAGATCATAATATTGATGAATACATAGCATATTGCTACATCAATTATAGTTTAATATATTATTTTGGTTTATGTTGATCAAGGTGTTCACTTATAAAAGTAGTGAGTTCTTCTTGAGTGAGGATAGTAGTGTGTTTCCATTTTTCTGGCTATTAAACTATAGGGATAGTTAGTGTGTTTTAAATTGTAAAGAAAATAAGTGTACTTATAGTATATTTTGGTATAGCAACACATCACTGAGTATATAATCTTTAGATACATTTCTATGAAGTTAAAACAAGTAATAATTACTTATATATCTTTATGCTTTATCACTTTTATATTTGGTGTGGGAGATAGGGTTGAGTTTTGAATAATCACAAAAAAAACAATTGTTGGGAATGGAAATTTTAATTTTTCATACCCTGATTTACACTTATCTTAGGTTATCTTTTCTTTTGTGGTATAAAAAATAATTATTACTTTATTCATGATGAAATAATCAACTTGAAAGATAAATGACTTTTATAAATTATGTTTTTAGTTTATAGCATACCACTAATTTATTTTAAAAATATAGCTTTAGATTAGTTGCTTGAGTCTGTTCTTCAATCATCTTTATACATTCCATTATTTATAAAATAAAAAAACCATACTTTATATACATGAATTTTAATTTTAGAGGCCATTTTTACTTAAAATAACATCTATGATCTTTATATTTTTTCACATCCAAATGTAATTCAAGAAAAATACTCATTAACTACCATCAAACTTTTGATTCCTTAACCATTTTAGTCTGAGATATATTATTTAGATTATAATGTAAAATATTTTCCTTTTTCTAATATATATGATATTTTAGAATCAAATTATGAAGGTATTAATCCTATATTCATTTCCTTGATTTAAAATCCCAATAATATAAATAATTTTTCAATATTTTATAATCCATATATATCAAAAATTTCTATAAAAAGAGGAAATGTTTTTATCCCTTCAAAGTAAACACTATCATATCCAAATACAAGTTACGAGTATGATAATTATTCTCATTTGGTTATCATTATATCAATACATAAAAAATACCTTATATGTTTTCATAAGAACTCAATCTAAACCTACTTTTGATGCATCAAAAATAACTGCATTAATATTACTAAGTTCAAGTAATATTAAAATTGGAGCTAAATTAAGTCATATTTTTTAGTTTATTAAATTATTCTTGAATATTTTCATTCCATTCAAACTTTATACAATTTTTTGTTAAAGATTTCATAGGATAATCTAATTTCAAAAAAATACTAAATGAAACACCAATAACATCGAGGCAAACAAAGAAACCTATGAATTTCAAAAACATTATTATCCCTTTACCAAGACATCAGAATATTAACCAACTGAGTATGTATAAAAATTTATTTAGAATATGAAACATGACCCATAAAATTCAATTCTTTAATTTAGATGTAACACTTATAGAATTTATTATATAACTTATGTTAGCATAGGGTTGTTAAATTGGTTTTAGTTTTTTTCCATGATTTTAAATTGACCGTGATTAAGTCCAAATGAAATATATAATATCACAAAAAATGTTTCTATATATCTATGAAAAATATGATTCATCATTGTAATAAAAATTAAGGGGGAATTGGTAAGTTCAAATGAAAATACTGGAAATTTGTAATTTCTATATTATAATTGATTTTTTTTAGAATATCCTTCTCCTTTAATCTCAATTGGTGATGTTTTAAATTTATATAAATATTTAAAAACCACATAGATACCTTTAGATAGTCAAATAAATCATCAATTCGAGTAAATAAGCATTTTTTTCTTCATATTTATCTGATTCAACTTCATATAATTGATTCATAAGTATGAAATATCATTGGTTTTCTTGGAAAAATTTTTTGATACTACCCAAGGTGAAAAACCCTATCAAGTAAATCATTTATTATCCAAACCATAAATTTTTACTTATATTTATCATAATTTTGGTGGTATCATTCAATAATAAGATAATGAAATTTGTATTCTCCCAAGTAATAGGTCAATGGAAAATTTTATATCCATTTTTTTGAGTTATTCCTAAAAATTAATTAGGCAACACATCAAAATAATTTTCCACTGAAACCATAAATCTAATATAATTATATAATTTTATCATTTCAACAACCATGTAATCCAATAACCATGATATAAACATGGGGTCCCAAAAAATTGGGTACACTTGACTCACATTAATATTTCACTCTTCTCAAAATATATTAACACTCCCATTTGGTTTTAAAAAACCTTTTTATTATATCTATAATGACTCATAAAATTTTGAATTATTAGAATTAAGATAAATAGGGATCTCATGGATCTAGAGTAGCGGGTGTTCAAAATTTTGAGTTTTTTTGGAATTTTTAGGCTTAAGTGTTAATTTTTGGATCATTTTATATGAGTTTTAAAGTATCAATAGAATGATTATAAGTTTCAACGGAGGATGGGTCAGGTGGTAAGTTATATAAAAATGCTAAATTTGCAATTGGGTACATTATAGAGCCTCACAAAATACATGTTTGGGTGGTCAAGGGGATATTAAATGTTTGGGTGTCCATAGGAAGTCTAATGAACCCCCACTAGGGAATTAGTGGGCCCTGAAATACATAGTTTTAGATTCTTGATAGTGTACATCATGTATTGGGTGGACATCTAATAGTTTTTTTAATTTTTTAATTTTTTTAATTAAAAGTTTAATTAAAATTTATAAAATACCCACCTTCATGCCCTTTTTGTTCATTGCCCAACCCAACACCCTCTCACTTCACTTTCTCCCTCTCCTTCAAGATTCAATCCTCCCCCAATGATCCATCTCACCTAATTGATGATTTTTCTGTTAAAATAGACTCTTAAATGTGATTATAACGAAATTATCATGTTTTCTCTCTCAAAATTTAAATCATCTTGAATTTTTTCAAGAATATATCCCCAATTAATTCCTTTTCATGTAATTTCTTGATTTAAGAAAAATGAGGGTGAATTAGCTACGATACTAGGTATGTTAATCTGATAAGCATAAGGTGAGTTGTCCATTGTATCATAAGCTATATATCACATGTTTTATGTGTGATCACCAGTAATTTATTAGTTATTTGGGTTAAGAGGAAATGAATTACGTCTAATATATTTCTAAATTTTGATATAAATTAAGGGGTTCTCCATATATAAGAACATGCATTCTGCACTAGGTTATGTGATTTTAAGATCACCTGATGACCTTAACATGTGAGTTGTGTGGCTAGTTATTATGTGATAGACTCCAAATAGTCTTCTATATATATAGAGTGAGAGAGTATAAGTATATAATCTTTTTGTATGAGTAGGGGTTTAATTAGGGATAACTCATTTGGTGGTTGGTTTGGTGGGTGGTTGTCCTTGTGAATCACTTGGGTAAAGAAGATATGGTTAAGTATAAACCATAGAAACTCTCATAAAGGGGTGTATTTTGGAATTTTGTGGAAACTTGATTCTAAAAAACCGTTCTAGGCTTTGGGTGTCCATGAAAAAATGTTTTCTAGAGTGACTAAGGTCAAAAATTCCCTAGTGTCAATGGTTCTTGGCCTAGATTATTCAGCTTGAGATTCAAATTCTGATTGTGGTAATGATGATAGAGGTAGTCCACCTAATCCTGGTAGACCTACCATCTTAGGTGTTCAAAGGGATCCTAAGGAATATTTGGTAGATAGAATAGATAAATCTGAGATTATATATCCCTTTCCTTTAGTTGTTCTAGCTAGATATAAGGAATTAATTGTAGCTTTATTGCATGATAAGGAAGTTAGTCATGATGATTCTAGTCAGAGTTATCCTTATGGTCTTGTTGTTCCTTCACCTGGGTATGAGTGGTATCCTCATCCTCCTCCTACTTTTATTTATTTTACCTAGGTTTATTTGGATAACTTTAAGGTAGATATTATGGCTATTATTTATAGTTTCCCCAAGCCTTCATCCTTCCAAGAAAAATCTCTTAAAGAGGCTGAAATTTTCCAAATTTTTTATTTCATTATGGAACACCTTCACCCCAAATTTTTTCTGAGACTTTTTAATTTTGAAGTATAGAATCATAATATTTTTTAGAATATTTTTTTATTCACTCTACCTTAGAAATTATAAGGGTGGAACGGACCTAAAGAAATGTCACCATTACTGGGAAGCTAGAGTCTCTTTATTATACTACCAGTTACTCTTTTTCTAGAGCTCATCCTCCTTCTGTAACTACTAGTTTTGATGTTGATTTAGTAATAATCATTATTCAAGAATAAAAATAAATTATATTGGGTGATTCATCCACCTCTCATTATGGATAACTTTAGTGGATAAAGTTTCATGGTGAACATGTTTATAATCTTGTTTGGGAATGTCTTAATGAGGCTAGGAATGGAAGGTCAATGATTAACAAAGCTCTAAAGTATTATTTTTCTAATATTTTCAAAAAAATTGATCTCAATTACTATATTGATTTATTACTATGAATATTATAATTCCTCATTTTACTAGGACCTTAAAAGAGTAAGTGAATCAGTTGAAGGTACAAGCTTCTTTGTTGAAGTTGTTTATAGAGGAAAAGAATGACTTATTTCAAGTGATGGAGCATGGTGGTAGAATAATAACCTAATTCTTTAAGCTAATTTAACCCTATCTCTATACTAATATAAAATCTATGATTACTCTAGTTTTTGTGTATATGACCACAACAGTCTCAGGTCCTCTTCCGGCTCTAATTCAAACTAATTCAATAAATATGAGCCTCTTTTGTATCACTTCAATAGAGGTAGTGAGTCAGCTTAGGATAGTTGCATAAAACATTGTATTTGGCCCCCTACTCCTCCATCCACATATTCTCATTCTCCTGCACAAGTTACTGGAAAAGAAAATCCCACATTTATCCTTCCTCCATTCAGGGTAAAGATGCCTGAAACTCTGATTAAGACCTAATAAGGATGATTAATTTTTTATTTTCAATGATGTAATATTTTGATTGTGCTATGAATGGAAATTAAGTGATCTTTTATAATTTATTTACTTTGATAAATTTTTTATTTTATGTTCTTATTTACTATTATTACTTTATGAAAATCCAAAAGGGGGAGAACAGGTAAGTTATTTTCTCTTTTACAGAACGTTTTTGAAGAATGAGTGGTATGTTTATTCTTTTAAAAAAAGAGATACTATGTGGTACTTTATTCTTAATTTTGTTTATGATTTGAGAAATATTTGGAACTAATATTTTGAATTTATTCTCAATAATGATTTTTTATCATGAAAATGGGGAGAAATTATTAGATCAGTCCAACAGTTCATTATTTTAATGGTCACAAGTCATGCTTATTTTATTACTAACTATTTATGTGTTAAATAATAGAACTTCATAAATCTATTTATTATTTAAAATTTCTCTAAGTTCAAGATTATACAATGAGTTTACACATTACTACCACCAAAATAAATCTTTCTACCATTAAAAGATTCATACTTCCATCTAAAGAAATCTTTTACCACCAGTCAAACTTGATTCCATCAGAATAAGTGTTCATATATAACTGCCATTAAAATACTTATTTCTACTATCAATTGGATTCTACTACCATTATAAAAATTTCTCTACTAGTGTAAATATTATCCTCCCTCCAAGCCAAATATGTTTCCACCAATCTAGTTTTGCTACCTCTAAAATGGTTATACTTCCTTCAAAAGTTATACTATTATAAAAGTTTCTAATTCCATGCCTGTTTAGGATTAAATTCAAATTATTATTCCAAATTCTTGTTTATAGAATTTAATTAAAGTTGGAGATTTGGTCAGTACAAGTATTTAAGAATGATTATTCTTAAATGACTACTTATAATCATTCAAGACAAAGTCATCTTTCCCATATTTATTACTTTTTATAAGAATCTATTTAATAATTATCTTATAATGGATAATTGGATTTTTCTGAAACACAATAAATCTAAGGAACCCCTCATGAACATGTGTGGTCAACTATGTGAATGGTTGGATGGCTTATTAGTGGTTAGTGTAATAAGTAAATGTTCCTACTTAAGTGTTCTTACAAAAAAATTGGATTGTATGTTCTATATATAACACTTTATTTTTCATGAAAAAATGGAAATATTGTGAAGTTCATTCTAAGTGATATAAAGGATAGATTTAAAGACAATACAAAAAAAAGAAGAAGATCATTGTTGATCATATAAAGTTTGAATAGATGAAGAGAACTTCATAAACACTTTCATATTATTTCTCTATTATTATATATTTTATTTACTGTAAATTTATCCTTGATTTATTTTTCATAAATTTGAGAACAGTATCATGTATTACATTGGAGAGTACTTGGATACACTCTTCTCTTTAATTTTACATCTATCATCCCATGAATAATGGTGGAAGTGGTTGGTTGTATCCTGTACTACCTTGTGTTTAGTTGTATCTATAAAACCCAATTCAAGTTATGGATCAAGTTTATTAGTATTTAATAAATGTTTTTTCTAGTGTGTGACTATTAAGTTGATAGGATTAGGTCTCAACTTTATACTGAGCCTCTTCTATTTATTTCTATTGTGTATTATTTAGTTTTTCCTTTATTTCAATTGTGTATTATATATTTTTTCCTTTATTTTTTTTAAATAAGTTTATTTTTCAAAAATATTTTTCAAAACAATATTCAGATAGATAGCTTTAATCAGTTTTATATATATTGTGTTTCATGTAATTATATTGGTTTTAAAGGTTAAAGTTATTTTTAAATTATTTTAACTAGTTTGTGATTGAGAATTTGAGAATCCTTTAAAAAATATTAAAATTATATATTACTACTATTTTAGTTAAATAGGTTGTTATCTAAATTGGTGTATTTTTCTTCAAATTGGTTATAAATAGAAATTTTTATTAAAAACTAAATTCACCCCCCCCCCTCTTGATTCTTCCACTAAGACCAACATAATCGATACATATAAAAGATTATATATATATATATATTAAATATAGAATATATATATATATATATACAGAATGTGTGTGTGTGTGTTGTATAAATTTGAATAGATATGCTCTACATGTGTGTGTGTGTGAAGCCCCTACCTGAGACCACTCATCAGTTTCCATACCAGTAACCTAATGTCTCCTCAAGAATTTCTCCCCATATGAAAAATATTTTTGACTATAAATGAGGTCCTAAATAATATATTTGAGAGGCTATGTTCTAGAATCAGAGTGAATAAACAATGTAATTAACTAAAATAATCTACAAAAAATAATCAAAGTATTCATAACTAAGAAAACAATAATGCTAAAATAAATTAAATCCAATCATACAAGAATAAATCAACTGATCACCCACTAGATTGATCACATATAAAAATACAAAAATACACAACAGGCTTTATTTCTATCCCCAATCCCCACCTCCATCATAGTCTCCAATACCTCATCGAGTGACCCCAGCCCGATCCACTTCAGAACCAGTGCTCAAACCTATAAAAATAGTCATAAGGTATTCTCACACTCTAGATTTAAAATGCAGGGTGTGATAAATACATATTAGTAGGGTCTCACCAATTCTATATAATATATGACATCATAGACATGTATTCATTAGTAAAATAAATATCAAAAATAAAAATTCATTCACAAGAACCTCATAATATCATGTACTAAATAGGCCACCATGACTCCATGAACCTCGAGGTATCATGTGCTAACCAGACCACCATTACACACAATCATACCACCTTTGGCCTAATCTTAAACCCATTTGTCACATTCCATTGTTCCAGTAACCCTACCTACACCTAAAGACTCAAGGTGGGGCATCTAACTAAGTACTCTACCACTACCTATAGGTGAAGGGTAAAATCCTGAATCCAAGTATTAGACTTTCCTTTTTACTCAAGGTAGTACTTCTAACACTTTCTCACTCAATGTGAGGCTATATCCATGTCTTGACCACTACCTTACCACTCAATATAAGATCCATCATCCACATATTTAATCCCGTCACAATTAAACTAGCCTTTTCACTCAAGGTTTTCCATTCCAACGGCTTTTCATGCAAGTTCAGGTTATACATCATGAACACCACTCTCTCAATTAGGATATAGTGTCATACATCATGAACACTACACTCTCACTCAAGGTAGAGTCACATCAGATCATCCACCACCCTCTCACTTAGGATGGGGTCACAACATAACCATTACCATGTCACTCAAGGTTGGGTCCTATTAATACCTTCTCACTCATGGTAAGCTCAGGCATTATATGACGTCCTTCATTAAGCCACAACTTCTATGTAGTTATTGGACCAGATAAGTCACCACTAATACCTAATGCACACCTCCCCACACACCAAAGTTTTTCGACTAGAATTGAGGGTCTAGGGTGTTATCATGGGGAGAATATACCCCCATATTAGAGTGTGAAATAATATATAAAAATAAACCAAACATCATCTATTACACTAAAAAAACAAGGTGTGAATAATAAATAAAACATGTACAACAATAATAATAAAATGTTGAAGCATACTTTCATACAAAAACACGGTCATTATAGAATATAACAACATTGATCGCCCATCGGTATGATCACATATATAGAAATAAATAAATAAAAATAAAATAATCTGATGTTCAACCAACATACTTGAGACTCACCTCATCCTAGTCCTAAATCACATCTGATCTTCATACTCAATCATGAAACTCTAAGCCTCTGTCCAACCTGAACCAGCGATCAGTGAAGGATAACCGAGTACCCAAGTTTCACAGTCACCCAAGTAGGGTGTGAGTATAAATCAGTATGAAAATAACAACATGGTCTCATTTATAGCCATTAAATTAAAGGTATGTGTATATGACATGATAAAAATTATAAAATAAACTACAAAAATATAAATTATCATTATCATTAATCCTAGGGGTCTAATGTGACACCCAAGATCGACTATACCTACTTCGGATAGCGTTGGGGTGTCTCTAAGAACTTCATTAAATCAGGTCAACATATATAAATCCCATGTTCATTTCCTAGGATTAAGTACTAGGAAATCCAATAACATCATTCTAAACTATCGATTCCTATTAGTATGTATTGGAAAATCCAAATAAAGTCTAAAGGTCAATTTGGAGGGTCGCATCCCCTACCCCTGATTCCAAGGATTAATTCCCAGGTAATCCAAATAAATAGAATAATAAATCTAGGGATCATGTCCAAGTAATTCCAAACCATCATCATAAAAAATCCAAGGATCATCTCCAAGTTATTCCAAACTATATCACATTCAGCTGAGGGATCACATCCACTTCCCCAATTCCAAGGAGTAAGACCAAACATTCAAATCATATGAGAATGAACTAGGCATCCTATGTATCTCATTACATCTTAGTGGGCAGTTTATTCCACCTAAATCATCTTGTTTCATCATTATTTCAATATCCTTAGGTTCACATTGTCGATCCAAATTCTAAAGTAACACCCACAATCATCACTACCACCATCTCAAGGGTTAATATCTCATTTTGGTACCCACTAGATTCCCTTAGCTCAGATTATATATATTAAACCCTTACTAGGTTACCTTATCTCAATATAAACCCTTGGTCCAATCACATCACTCTGAGGGAATAACATCACTCAACATCATCATAATCATATAATGGCCACGTTATCCTCATAGGTAATCATGTATCAGTATCACACAAGGGATATGGCCTTAAGAATATACCCTTCTCGGGTCACCCTATACCAGTTCTCACTCCTAACTTATCCATAAACCTCCATAGGGTCTACCCACCAAGTTAATCATATATCAATGTGGTAGGAATACTAACCCCATAGTAATCTCAATAGCCTGAAGTCTTAAAGGAATCTAATGGTTCTTATATTTCTTTTATAGAATAATCATTCAAATATACTATTATCCTTCACATGGATATAACTAATGTAACCTATCATTAATTCTATTACATCTCATTTGTCTCATTTTATCTAATTTATATCCTTCAGAGTCCAAGTGTCATGGGGAATTCATTTTTAACCAGGGCCTCAGCCATCGGTGGTTGAGGCAATGAAGCCCGTGCACAAGGGTCCATTCTGGACCTTGGAAATTTGTTTAGTCTGTATGAATTTTTCTTTAATTAAAACAGTTTACCTAAATAAAAGGAGTCAATTTCCCTTTGTATAAAGACCGCATATCACATGTTAAGAATAAATGAATGAATGAAAATATCATATGGGAATGCTCAGGGTACCACTTACCTCAATACAAATTTATTTCCTTTTAGTAGTTCTTTTACATCCTTACTGATACCCTTCCAAGTCCATCTGACCATCGACCATGATCACAAGGCCATAACTCATGCTAAAACATCCAATTTAATTAATTATAAACAACTTATAATAAATTATACAATTTATTTATAACTCTTTATAATTAAATTAAATTAAATTTTCTTTTGTATAATACCTAAAATCCCATCGAGTGACCCGGTCAGGCTGAAAAAAATACCAACCATTAGCCAACATCACTTGGCATGCTCCAGACATCATCTTGTGCAAAATATCTGACACCCGTCATCAAATCAATATCCAAATTAATTTAATTAATTCCAAAATACCTAAAAAACATACAGTGACATACCTCAATAAAATTGATGTGTGACGACATACATGAACTATCTTGGTATGTCCTCTAGCTATGCCATATGAAATCCCCATCATAATTAAACGACTCCACCATGCCCTGGTGGAATCATAAATAAAACCCAAACTCAGAGAACCAAAATAAAGATGAAATCAAGAGAAACCAAGAACGAATAAAAATGGAGGGAGTGAATTTCTTAGAATCATCAAAGGAACCTACTAAAATCACTAAAAACAAGGGGTCCATAGAGGGAGAAGGGTATATCGACCCTGTAGTCCATGCAAGAGATAGGAGAGAAAATAGCAGAGAGTTCTTAAAATACCATAGGGGGAAATATGTCATTTCCTTATTTTTAATAAAAAACAACAAGCCATATGGTTTGTAAAACTGTGTTCTAACCATAAGGTAGGAACTATCCAATAAAACATCCCTTGAATGGTTTTTCCACACGGTTTACCAAACCATGCACAAACTATGTAAAACTCTCTACAACCAAAATTTTAGGTCCCGGATGGTTTATCTTTAAACATGCAGTGATAGTGAACTAAGCCTCATGTCTAACCCCATTTGAAAGGTTTCCTTTGAAATTCATATGTTAAACCTTAACCATTTTTTAACCATAAAAACTAACCATTGACTATACAAATTGAATTAATAATCACCCTACGTTCAGGGAGATATACAATTTTCCCTAAACTGTGCACACCAAACCATTCTCCTAGGGTGGAAATCCTCCAAAACTTATAAAATTTATTCTAAAGTGCATGAGACTCACTCGAGCACCCAAGGAACCTCTTAAAACTTAACCCATATCCAAAAACATCAACTATATACCATCCAACTCTTATATTCTAATCAAAACCTTGAAATTCAAAATGACCCCTACTCTAGAATTAAAAAAATGAAATTCTAACTAAAATTCAAAAGTTAGAAAGGAGTGAGGTTTTAAAATATCCTCAACATATAAATTTTTATCCCTGATAATCCCCATTAGTATTTAAATCATAAATCTCAACCTAAATTGTTCATTAATTCATATTCAAGTTATAATGTTTACCCTAGAATACCCAATGAGTTTCCACTCTGAAACTACAAACTTAAGGCATGTTATTCATCATAACCCAATCCATTATTCACTTCCATCACTGAAACATGTAGATAATTCTCTGTGACACCCATCTATCCTAAGAAACCATGGTTTAATTTATCAATTTACCTCCAGGCATATGGAACTCCCTTTCAATAAGCCTCTACTCATGATCAAATTTTGATCCATAGTTCTCCCCACCATTGTAATCACCTACAGAATGTAATTATAAATAGTAAAAAAACACTCAGTGTGGTTTCCATCTTCTTGTACCTGATCCTATGAAAAACACTAACCAAAATCTATTGATTCTCCTCATCTTTGATTTTGAATTGAATCGAAAAAGTATCCATTATTTATGAACAAGGCCTAAAATGAAGGATTTTTCTTGAAAAGACCTAGATAATTCCCAAAACATGTCTATCATACCGGTCATGAAATAACCGATGTCGTTTCTAACCCATCACATCTAATTATATGAAAAAACACCAGTTGAACCTTCCTCGACCATCTTTACAGAAAACGATTAGTCGTAACCACTAATGCACTATTAAATCAAGCAATCATGATGCATAAATCTACATAGGAGTCATTAGATCATCTAGACACCAAAACTAAATTCTGAACCCAACACTTTATATATTTCCATGGTTGAATCCTCAATCAACCAAAATCATCATTGTACTGTAATCATGAGCACCAACACATAATTGATATAATTCATGCTTGGATCATATAAAAAACTAATCTAATACTAATTTCAATGCACAAACTTTATTCCACTTAACATCTAAATTTTAAATCTGGTATTTTCTATGAAACCTGATAAAGTGGATTCATCATCTCACTAGAACTCAAATTCCATATCAACCATCCAATGATCCATCCTATCACACCCATAATTATTATGTCATGAGGTTCATAATTCCATGATAAATTTGATGCTCCTCTAGTGGTAGTATCCTTAACATTTATCCACTAAACCAATTTACTAATCCCTAAGGCCCACACTCCATCCATTACTTCATGTAATTACTAGTTGTGGCCTTCCTTCTCATAATTGTGATCAAACACAAAATATAAGCTGCTACCTATTCCCGAATCACCAAGAATTTCATCCTCAACAGCTTATATAATTTCAATATATAATTAGGGTCACATCCTCTAACAACCAATGGTATACTCTCCACCATATTTCTTACCTCACATCGCTCTATGAGAATAACCTCAATAGGTTCCATCAAAAAGCTTGTTTCACTTCTACAAATCTATGCTCACCCATCATTTCAACACCAACACCATCCATACATTATTTTTTCATCATATCATAGATTATACACCCCCTATTATACTCAATTATCTAAGAAATTAATCCAGTAATCACTTCATCAAAACCATTGGTCCTTATCATGTACATGACTGCTCACTAATCCATCTTAATTTTATCTAAATCCAATGGATGTACACTTCCATACCACCCACTTGTATAACCCAGCTCACACTCCCATGATTCAAAAATCATCTAATCTAGGCTCACACATCAAAATAGATGACCATTCCTCAAGGCATGTCAGTCGCAACTACCAATAATCACTCTTGTAACTCCTCTTAAAAAATGATTATTTCACTAATGTCATAGTCTACCACATGAAATCCCTCTAACTAGTGTCACTTCCAAAAATCATTAGCATCCAACTATACATTTCATTTATAAGGTACTCAAAAATGTGGGTTAAACACTCTCTCAAGTTACTGTCACATATACCAAAATTATTTCAACCATAGTACCTAAATCACCAATATAATGAGTTGAATCTAAAAAGTACTAGGATTACCATATTATCTTGTAAATGTATCTTATGTAGTTTATAAATCATAGAAAAAACCTCTCTATTAAAATCTCACCATTATAAATAAACCCACTAGCCAAAAAAAGAAATTTTGGGTTCTCATATCCATATACATCTCTAGAATCACATGTCAAATCATCAACTAGTTAGGAAACGGATTATCATCATCTGAATACAAGACTACCAACTCAAGAATCATAATATCATGATGATCCTCATTGGGCCTTCATATACGGGAGCCTCCCCCTTGAGGTCTATGTTCCCACCCATCAGAATATATGTATATATAATAACATCATTCCATGACAATCCATATCAATATACCATATGCACTCAGTTCAATTTAGTAGAATGGAACCAAGAAGTTATATAGGAAGATACCATATAAGTTTTTTCGGACACTTTAAATAACTAAATCTCTTTTTCATTTTTAGAACTAGTATCAAAACCACCATCAAGGGGATTATTTATAAGGAATCGAATTCATGTACTAACCTACTAGGGTCTCTATAAATCCATTATATGAGGGACTATATAGTCATAATCATGGAGTATCTCATTATAGATCCACATAACCTATCATCCAAGAAAACATATCATGGTCTAACTAAGTTAAATTCCACAAAAAAGTTTTATGGGAAAACACCATATAAGTTTTTTACTAACACTTTAAATAACTAAACTCTATCACAAGTAATATCAATCAAAAACAGAAATGTGAGTGTCATGTGAATCCTACATGCAAAATGTGGTTCATGTACATGAACTCTTACCACTGGTTTAAGAGCCAAAACAAATAAATAATAAATATCAAAAACTCAAGTGCGTCACACTAGGCAAAATATTACAACCATAACATTAAAAACCAAGAAAAATAATCCCATTCCCTTGGTAACCTTGCCTTCATGTTGGAAAAGGTGTTCACAATGTACCTATCTAAGGTCTATCTTAGTTACTGATACATTCCTATTTCACCTATCTACCATATCCCAAAATAGTAAAAAATAAAACTTGGATACTATCTATGATATCAGTCACATAAAATCTCTTATACCACTTTGTTATTTCCTCCCTTGGGTTGTGTCCAATGAGTGATGCTTGGGTTGAGGAAGTCACTACTGGGACCTCAAGAATACCTCCCCATATGTCAAAGATTATCGAATAGAAGTAGGGTTCTAGGGTGTTATCATGGGAAGATTATACCCTCATATCAGAGTGTTAAATAAAATATAAAAATAAACAAAACATTATCCATCACACTATAATCATATAATGAATAATCAATAAAAATTTTACAACAATAATAATGAAATTCAGAAGCATACAATCATAAAAACACATGGTCATTCCATCATAAAATAGCAATGATTATCCACTGACATGGTCACATATAAAGAAATAAATAAAATAATAAAATATATCAAGGCTCTACTGCTATCCTCAAGACTCACCTCATTCTAGTCCCCAATCCCATCTAATCTATCCTTCTCAATCATAAAACTTTGATCCTCAACCCAACCTAAACTTGTTATCATTGAATGATTCTCAGGTATCCAGGTTCCATGGTCACTCAAATAGGATGTGATTCTAACTCAAAAGGTCACCACTAATGAGATCTCATAAATAACAAGTAAATACAATGCATGTGAATGTGACATGATCAAAATAATAAAATAAAATACATAAACATAAATAAAAAATCAATTTCAATCCTTGAGGATTAACATGACACTTAGGATCGACTATACCTACTTTATCTAGTGTTGCATTGTCTCTGAGCATATCAAGAAATAACTCCAAGATATATCAGTCCCATATAAAATTCCTATAAGCAAGTCTTATTCAATCTAGTAATATCATGCTCAATATCTGATTCCTAATAGCATGTCCTAGTAAATCCAAATCAATCCTATAGGCCAATTAGGGGGATTGCATTCCCTACCCCCGATTCTAAGGATCAATTCCAAGGAAATATAAATCAATAGCATAATGGATCCATGGATCATGTTCATGGAATTCCAAACTAATTGCATAAAAAATTCAAGGATAATGTACAAGTAATTCCAAACTATATTATATCTAGCTAGGGGGTTGCATCCCCTACACTGATTCTAAGGATAAAATATGAGGAAATCATCTGTATTAGGCTCAATAGCTAGATCCTAGGAGCATATCCTAGGCATACAATGTATCCCAGTACATCTCAGTGGGTAGTTTATCCCACCCAAATTATCATGTGTCATAATAACTATATCCTCCTCAGGATCACATCATCAATTCAGATTATAAGGTGGCATGCATAGTCATTACTATCAATTTCTCACAAACCCCCTCTCAGAGGTCAATACCTCACAGAGCACCTGTCAGGGTCCCCTAAGTCACACCATAGTTAGAAAAACCTTCTTGGGTTAACTTATCCCAATCTAATTCCTCAGTTTATTCCCCTCACTCTGAGGGAATATAGTCCCTCAGCATCATTAAAATCACATCACAACCTCATTGGTAGTACCATATCAGTATTACATAAGGGATATTTCCTCAAGACCATCCTCTTACCAATTCACCCTAGGTTGGTCCACACACCCAAACTATCCATAAAACTCTAAAGGGTCTAACCAACAAGGTTTTCACATCTCATTGGGGGAGAAACACTCATCCCATGATCATATCACTAGACCAAAGGCTTAAAGTAATTTCATGGTTTTTACATGCTTTGCAAAAGATAATTATCCCAATACACCACTCTACTCTACACATGGATCACTGAGGGAACCTATCACTTGGTATGTTATGTCTTATTCATTTAATTTCATATAATTTACACCCCTTGGGATCTAATTGTCACATATCATGCATTTATAATCGAGTCCTTAATGATCAATGGCCAAGGAAATCAATCCATTTCACAAGGGTCTATCTTGGTCCTTGGAACTTTATTCAGTCCATAGATATTTTACTTTAATTAAAATAATTAAATAAAATAAAATAGATTAGTTTCCCTTAGTGGTGAGACCATATATCAAATTCCAAGTATAAACGAATGAATGAAAATACCATAGGGGTATGCTCAAGGGGCCACCTACTTCAATACAGATTTATTTTCTTTTAGTGGCACTCATCCATCCTCATCAAGACCCATCTAAGTCCATTGATCATCATCTATCATCACAACTTTCTAACTCATGGTGAATCATCTAATTTAATTAATTATAATCAACTTATAATTAAATATACAATTTAGTTATGAAATTTTATAATTAAAATAAATTTTAATTAATTATTTATGATGCTAAAGATCTCACAATGAGACCTCATCATGACAAAACTATAAACAACCACTCACCAACATCCCATGGAATTCTCTTGAAATCATCCCAAGAAAAATACCTATCATCCACCATCAAATAAATATTCAACTTAATTAAATTATTTCCAAAAACCTTAAGAAAATTCATACGATAACATACCTCAATAAAAATGACATTCAATGGAATGCATAGCCTACCACAGAACTTCCACTAGCTATGATATATGAAGTCCACATCATAACTGGATGATTTCAATGGGCTTTGGTGGAATCACCAATGAAGTCCCAAGATGAAGAACCTAAATGAAGTGTAAATCAATAGAAACTAATAATAGAGGAAAAAATAGGTAGATAATTACCTATAATTGTTGAAGGAAGCCACCAAAATCACCCCAAAACAAGGGGGATCAAAGAGGGATAGGGGAGCTCGACCCCCCAAGTTTTTGTGTGAGAGAGGAGTGAAAAGAGTGAGATAGGGATTAAAATATAAAAGGGTAAAATAGTTCAATTTTAACTTTTTAAAAAAATTCGAAAGGCCACATAATTTAGTCATCCAATTTGTCAAACCATGTGCCAATTATGATGTAGGAAATTTCCAAGCCAGTACCCCTTACATATTTTTGCCACATGATTTACCAAACTATGCGCTAACCATGAAAAACTCTATGCGGAAAAAATTTCAATTCTCCTTCGTTTTGTCTACAGCCATGCAGTGATCATGCACCATGCCTCAGGTCCGACCCCCTTCACATGGTTTTCTCTGAAATTAAAAATTTTAAACCTTAACCATGAACTAAATATACAAACCAAATATACACTATAAAAACTAAAATGAAAATAACTATGTACTCAAGGTGTTTCATAGATTCTTCTAAACCATGCACACTAAACCATCCACCCATGGAATAAATCCTCCAAAACTTATAAAATTTAACTCAAATATCCAAATAATCACCCAAGGAACTTCTCAAGCCTCAATATATATCCAAAAACATCAAATATAGATTCTATAAATCTCAGAATGATAATATGAACCTTGAAATTCAAAATAAAACCTGATCCAAAATTCAAAAATTCAAATTACATCTAAAATTCATAAATTGAAAAGAAGAAGGTTTTTACACCTTAGTATCCACCATAATACGTAATGTATTCTTCCACTAATCATAAGCACATTGTTAAATGAATTCATTAATAACAAGAAAGTCACAAAACTAGTCTCATGAGCTCACCAAAATTTCATTAGGTTGATAGTCACTTAGAACCTATCTGCATGTCTCAACATAAATCTTATCATCCATACAGCCTCACATGATACTCTCCTCAATACCATATTGGTCATACATTCCCATCATGTCAATACTCATGGTATTCTTATCTCACTCATCAAGGTGTCCACTAGGGTCCTTCAGACCTGTCTCATCTCATCAATACCTTCATGAACCTATCACCCCATGATGACCTCACAAACCATAGGCTATGTCAACCCTATTATTAAGAGGCTAGTCCAAACATTATCAAAAAAATATTGTATCTCAATCTTGTCAACCAAGGACTGTACCAAGTTTTCTCACTCCAAGTCCCTTAGAAACCCAATTCCAATCACCAACAATTCCAATGAACCATTCCTAGATCTTGTCTCACATCTCTCTTAGGAAAGATATCAACCCATCACTCAGATTAAATTCCTCTCCACCATTATATTCTTATCCCTAGGAGAATTATCTCATCCATGACATACATATACTCTCAATCCACCCTTGGTAGGGTGATCCTTACTGAGTGTGAGACATACCACCATCTCACCCATCACTATTAGGCCTATGAATCTCATTATTCTTAAAAATCCCTCATAAAACCATCCTAGGATACTCAAAACTCTTTATAATACCCAAGACCTACTTGAGGTATCTCAATAACTCCATCAACATCATTTACCCTTATCGATATAGTCATTGGAAAATCCCAATTTACCCAAATTTCATGGATTCACTAGTTCCAACTTGAGGAGTCTCAAAATCAACCTCTCTCTTTGTCTAGTGAACTCTTAGTCCCAAACCATCAACCTGGTCCCGTGAAAATATACAATAATTCAAACTAATGCATAAACAAGTATATTATTTTATATTATAGGGACTACCTACCTTAACCATAGATTTACCATCCTCATGATGCTCCACTTAACCTCAGTCAATCCCTTCCATGGTTCTTCTAAGATCACATCAAAACCTGAGCTATTAGCTAATGTTATAGCATCAAAATAATTAATTATAACCAACTATAATAAATTATTAAATTTAATACAAATATTAATAACCATTTAAAAACTCATTGGGTGTTGTCACGTCACTAAACCCGCATGAAACCTCACGTGGTTATCCTTGTAGGACCTCCTCTAGCAAAGTCACACAAAATCCCCATTTTCCTCATTCAATTCCACCATGGTCCAATGGAATTGACTCCAAACCATAACCCAAAATAATAATGAATGAAAAGTTTATAAGGGGGAAATATTATAGGTAAATAAGGGGAAGGACTCAACCTAAATCTATCATGGAGCCACTAAAATTTTCCCATATTCAAGGGGGAATAGAATGGGGGAAGGGGAGGGTATATTTGACCAAATAGACCTCTCTTTATGCCTCCCTCACCCTCAAGTTGAAAGGGGAAACCTAAAATGAAGGGTCTTACCCTATTTTAAAAATTGGAATGGGTAATTGTCATAGTTAAACCCATTGGGATCATGGTGTGACACCCTATTCCAAGCAACCTTCAGGATGTAGCCCTATTGGTCATAGTGTGAAACACCTCCAGCGGGTAGAACCCACAAACCTGAGGCCTACCCCTCATGGTGTGACCCAACTATTCATGGTTTGGAACAACCCTCTCAGGAAGAAGAAAAATTACAATTCCATGGCTTATCATGACATGGTAATCTTGGGTCATAGTGTGACTTCCCCTAGGAAAATGTCTTAACCCTCGGATGACCTTCGTCACATTACAACCCCTATGCTTCATAGAGAAATTCACTTTTCCCATGTGAGGCCCAAGCCTTCAAGTCCTATCGTCCCCTATCATAACATAGTGCCCCACTCTACATGTAACATCTCGAGCCTGGATTCCACTCAACAGTTATCTGAGCCTGGTTAGCCACATGGCCTCAGGAACATATCCCCAAATTCCAAAGGATTCCAACTAGAAGTGAGGGCCTAGGTGTGTCAGTGGGGATACTATGCCCTTATTACCAGAGTGTAAGATAATAGAAATAAAATATCAGATAAGTAGAGAAAACAGAAATAATAGTCATACAATAGATAAATTACAGGAATGGATAACGATATCAAAAGGAATCTCAGATACAATAATGATGATACAAATCTTGTTTTTAAGAAAGAATCCAAAACATGTACACATCAATATAATACAATACATGTACCAAAGGTAAAAAAGGGAAAAAATATCCATCTAGTATAACAAGCCACATCTTGATCCCATGTTTCCCTTCTCCTAAGAAGAAATCAAGAACACGTATCAGTGCGCTTTCCCTTATCCAACCTATAATCATATAGTCTATTTGGGTACCCAAAAATGTCCCGAATAGGGTGTGAGATTAAATCCTAGTAGGCAACCACCCAAGGTCTATTTCCATCCAGTCAGTGAGTATATATTACAACAATAGTGTGAAGTTAGTAATAGAAGGTATAAATGAAGTCTTATAAGTAAACATACTATAAATTCTAGGTTCTAATTTTATAACAAATTCATTGAATCGATTTAATTTAGAAAGTACGTCTAATAATTAATAGTCAGGTCTGTGTCATTCCATAATCAAATTCATTTAATTAAAAAATCACAGTTAATAAATATATCTTAGGACTTGGAGCGTATCCCAGCATCCCCCATAGTGATATTATCAAAGGATGCCTCAACAGGTCATCCATGAAGTTTAATAAAAATATTGAATCCAAGATTGTGATTTAACTTAGAATATGTTTCATATAAAACATTTTATTCATTATTCAATTTAAAACCTAAGCCCATCCTTGGAATTCATCATTTTAAATTTAGGTATTACTTTTAGTATAATATAAACCATCACCCTACAATATCCTCCATGGTGATCCTCACAAGAATCCTTGTATCTCTCTAAGTGTGGTATAAAATCATAGCCACTCGAGTTTGTCCTTGGTAGCCCACTAGGGGAGCCCAAGTGTCACCGATGGAATATATGATCAACTACCCTATGATTTCTTCCTTGTAAAACCATAAGGAGTTCAAGTATCACTTGGTATATAATATTAATCCCCCATTAGTTCGTCCTTGATAGTCTATATAAGGATTCCAAGTGTCACTCACTCATAAGCAAGGTAGAAGCCAAATGAGACCATCCATGGTGTTTTTAAATGAACCCATGTGTCACCCAATGCCTAACAGTATTAAATATCATTAAATCATTATCATTTAATAAATATCACTTATTCATATAAAGTTAATCACCTTATTCATTTCAAAGTAACCTCACCTCAAAAGGTGTCTCAATGCATGGATAATCTTAGAAGGCTTAGTCCATAATTCAACTCACATGGGCATTTCATCATAACAAGAATCACATGCTTAATCAACCAATGCGTGGAAAGTTTATAGGGACATGTATTCCATTCCCGTTTCTATATAAATTCAATTTAATATATATATTACAATTCAAATTACATATCAATTCACAATTTAACTCATCAATTCAAATTATAATTCATTTTACAATTGGCATCCTATAGCAACGGGTAAAAAGGAATTCCCTAAAGCATTTGAATTCAATAGCCACCCATTTTGGTATAATTAACTAAAAAATCACCCAAAGGGGTGGTTATGATTCAAGGTTCTTAACCATTTAAAATTTATCAATGGGACTCATTAATTACATAGTCTATACCCATCAATTCAATTTAAGGATTAAATTCCTTATAAGGGCGTCTCTCTGAGAATTGGGAGCGCGGCACAACAGAGTATATATAAACACTTTGAATTTAAATTAAAAGCATGATACCACCTATTTTAGGTTCATAGTGGATAGATCATCCAGTATTAGCTCCTAATTCAACATGGATTGGGAGAAAATTTGAAGAATGGATGAAGAACATATAAATAGAGAATATTATCTTTCACTTAAATAGCACAACCGATACCAAATAAAATGATTAATTGAATAAAAGGAATCTATATCTTATATATATATATATCCAATGAGACAAATGATTATTGATTTTGAGCTTTGATGGAGAAGATCCTTCAATTCCTAGAATAGTTTCCAAAGAGGGATATCAAAAAGATCAAGTTGTCTAACTTGATAAATGAGGAGGAATTAGGTTATAAATAAATTTAATTAGGGGAGATTTGGTAAATTATTAATAATTATGGGGTCACACTACTTGTCTACACATTTTTCTAAACCATGAGCCAACCATACATATTTTTTCTAGGAAGGGGCACCCCACATGGTTAGTGCACACGGTTTGGATAACCATGTGCAAACCATGTGAAACTCCACTGTAAAAATTACATACCTTCTCACACAGATGTGTTCCCCAAATCACACGGTTAATCAAATTGTGTGGTCTATAGCTTCCCACTTTCTGTATTAGCATGTTTATAAGTAATAATGTTTCCTATCCCACATGGTTTCTTCTAACCATGCACCAAGCCTATTTCACCCAAAATCTAGGTTTCGGGCTCCTGACTATCCCCAGACACCCCTAATACCTCTATTAACTCAATGTGAATTCACATTAGGCCCTATTTAAATATTTAAACTGAAAATTTATAGAAATAAAAGGATTCATACCTTAAGAAAGAATCGGGTACTTACAAACTTCCCCCCTTAAAAAAATTTGTCCTTGAATTTCCCTCTCAATGTTGGTCAAGAATGTTTGAGAATAACTACAACCACTATGTTCATAAATTGATCTCCCTATCCCATTTCTCATCTTATACTTGGTTGTTCTACCATAGAACCCATACTAAAGGAACTGACTAGCCTTGTATAACCTTTATGCTATAATCCACAATACGTATAGGATGCTCCTCAAAGGAAGCATCTACCTGTAACTCAACCTCCTTAGGCTTAAAGGCATGAGACAGGTATGAATGATAGCATCATATCTGAGATATGTGTAAGAAATTATGCATGGAATGATACCTCTAAGGTAACTGTAACCGATAGTCTATTAGCTCGACTCTCTCTAGAATCTCAAATGGCCCAACATACTATGGTGAAATATTACCCTATCTCATGATCCTCCTATGTCCCAACCTCGATGAAACACAAAAGAAAACTTGATCCCAGACTACAAAATTTAGAGGTCGCCTATGGAAATTGGTGTAAGATTTATATAGAGATTGCACAGTATTCATCTACTTCTGAATCAACTGAACCTACTCTGTGGTTTCCTGAAGAAGATAAGGTCCAATCATACTTGCCTCTCCTACCCCTAACCAACACAGAGGTGATAGAAATGGTGTACCATAAAAATCCTCATAAGGTTCCATCTAAATAGTACTATGTAGTCTATTATTTTAGGAAAAATAAACTTGGGGTATATACCTCTCCCATGATCCCCCAAAATCCAGGGCACATTCCTATAACATGTCCTCAAGCACCTGTATCTTATGCTTTAACTAGCCATCGGTGTGCGGGTGGTAAGTTGTGCTTAGAAGAACCTGTATACCTAGTTCCCTCTCTAAAATCTTCCAGAAATGATATGTAAACTTGGAATCCCTGTCTAAAATGATAATGCACAAGACCCCAGGAAGTCATACTATCTCATAGATATACAACCTCCCAATCTCATCTACTAAAAAGGTTTCCTTCATAGGAATGAAATGTGAAACCTTCGTGAGCCTATCAAAAAAATATACAACATAATTACCTTGAGGTGACCTCGATAAACCTATCACAAAACCAATAACAATTTTATCCCCTTTCCACTCTAAAAATGGGTAGCTGTTTGGTTAGTCGCTGGAGTTCTGCCTTCACCTGCTAACAGATGGAACATCTCATAACAAAACTAGCTACATCTCTTTTTATACCCATCCACCAATATTGGCAATGTAAATCCTAATACATTTTAGTGAAAATGGGGTGAACTACCCAAGATAAAGCATGAAAGTCTAGTATCATCTCCTCATGAAATTATGATAAAACCCATATGCGACCATGTATATATAGAATCTCACACTCATATATGGTCTAACCAGGAGAAGGGTCCTCACCTACCACACTCTCCCACAGAACTAGGCCCTCAGAATCTGATACCTGACTCATCCTAACTCTATCAAGTATGGTATAGGTAATAGCTAAGGATGAAATAAAATTATTCCCCAGACTATCCTGCACCACCAAGTGCATCTCAGAGAATAAATCCATAAGTTTCCACTTGATATTGGCATGCTGAACTGCCTATACCTGATTCCTCTTGCTCAGTGAATCGGACACATCATTGTCATTTCCAAGCATGTAGGCAAACTAGAATTCAAAATAAAATATGTATTCAATCAACCTTCTCTACCTCTAGTTTAGATCGCACTTTGTAAATATGTACTTATGGATTTTATGGGTTGTGTATACCATAAAATGCTCTCCAAGTTAGTAATACATCCAATAGTGCAATGCGTGAACAAATGCAGCTAACTCAGGATCATGCATCGGGTAATTCCTCTCTTGTGGCCTCAACTACTGAGACTCATACGCCATTAATCTATCTCTCTACATAATAACTTCTCTTATCCTGATACCTGATGCATCATAGTAAATATTGTAACTCTTTCCTGGATTTGGAAAAAACAGTATCATCACTAAAGTCAATCACTATTTCATCTCCTGAAAGGCTATATTACATGTATCTGACCATAAAAACTTCACACCCTTCTTACTTAAGACCATGATTAGCAGTTCTAAGCATGAGAAGTTCTGTATGAAACACCTAAAATATTTTTCTAGCACTAAGAAACTCTATACCTCAAATACATTATTGGGATACTCCTAGGAAACTATAGATCTCACATTCTATAGGTCAATTGATACTAATTTATTTGAGATAATGTGACCCAGGAAGTAAATATGATCCATCCAGAAGTTTCACTTTATGAGCTTAAAATATAATTGATTCTATCTCAGTGTATTCAATTCGATCTCAAGATGTTTTTCATGGTCATGTCTGGTGTGAGAATACACCAATATATCATCCATGAAAACTACAAAAAATGAATCTAAATAAGGATGGAAGACTATTTTCATCAGTTCTATAAAGACTAACAGCACATTTTTGAGACCTAAAAGCATAACCAAATACTCATATAGATCATACATATTTAAAAAATTGTTTTTGGTGTGTCTGATATTCTAACACATACATGATGATAACTGAATCTCAAATCAATTTTCGAGAAAACCCAAGATCCTCAGAGCTGGTCAAAGACATAATCTATCTGTGATAGAGGATACCAATTCTTAACTTTCATTTGGTTCAATTTATGGTAATCCACACATAGCCTAAGAGTTCTATTCACCTTTTTTGTAAAAAAGGACCATAGAACCCCAAAGATATGTACTAGGTTAGATAAACCCATTTTCCTCTATATCCTCTAGCTACCTCTTGAGTGCCTATATCTTTATAGTATCCATCCTGTATGGAGGAATAGATACTGGTGCATCTCATGGAACTAGAAAGATATAGAACTATACCTCTCTCACTATATGTAATCCATAAAAGTCATTCGGGAAAACTTCCTTAAAATGATAAACCACTAAAGGGAGATCTGCCTGACATGTTCCATGATCATATAAATATAAACTTGTAATATGGGTTTTCATCTATCCTAACCCATGATGATCGGGTCCAGGTCATCTCTCCTAGAAATCCCATGCACCCCTGTAAATAAAATCACCACCCTCTAATAATTTTAAAAGTCACTCTTCGGAGATAGAAATAAACAAAATCATGAAATGGAACCAACTAGTCTATCCTAAAAATTATGTAAAAACATGTCATCTTGAGGAAAAATAGGTCCCATGTGAAATTTTGCCTTCCAATATCAAGGGGTAACTCCATGAACTAATGTAAATCCTCCATTATAATCCCCAATAGAGTGTCATGAGTCAAAACAATATCTGGACAATGAAAACTAAGACTACGGCTCTCTATAACGGGAATAGATATAAATCTATGAGAATCCTCTATATTAAAAAAGAGTAAATAATAGAGTAGAGGCTACTATAATAACACCTCTCATAGTATAAGGTCACATATTCTACACCACAAAGGCCAGTTTCACTACTTATATCTGGTTTGATCCACAGCCCAACGATACTACATGGCTACCCTGAGCAGATTCACTCTGATATCACTGCAAAACTGGGATCTGACTACCACGACCATGACCACTGCCTCAGCTTGATTGATCGGTTTTACTCCATCTCCATTCCTGATGAGAAGTCATTTAACCTTCTCTTGTATGTGGAGTCAGTTAAAACCCTCTCTCACTAGATTATAGAGGATAATTTCTAAAAAAATCATTGTAGATGTCCTATATTGCCGCATGATTATCACTCGACTAGGTCCCTCGTACACTGATACCTCGTATGTCCCAATTTACCACACTGGAAGCACCTCACCTGGATACCTGAGTATGTGATTTGGCTACTAATATAACCTCATGGAAGATCTAGATGATTTTTCCTACTACCAGTCAATGTAGTAATAGGTCTAGATGTTGAACCTTCCTAGATCTCACCACCAACCTATCTCAAGTTACACTCTATGATAAGCACCTAATTCATTATTCCAGAAATGGTAGTCAGACAAAATACGTTCTCAAGTGATTGGATTTCATACCTAAGACAATCCTCAAATCACCTAGATTTAGATAAATCTTCACCCATCAAAATAGGTTCAAAGCACTAAACATCAGTAAAATGAGCCGAATAATCCATAAATAATAATGTTCCATGTTCCATGTGTGTGAACTCTCAGTCTCTATTTTCCCTCAATTTCTTGGCATAAAATTAGTCATAGGAGGTCATATGAAACTCCCTCTAAACCATATTCCGATGAATATGCTACTATGTAATAAAAACCCACCATCCCTTGGTGGAATCACATAGCATATACATAGTGAGATTTACCCTCCTCTTAAGAGGCATCATTAGATGTTTAAATATATACACCATGGCCTCTAGACATGACTCCACATTATTTGGTCTATCATCCCCCAAAATCATGGGCGGATGGTGCTGCTGGAACTCATGTGTAAACATTTCCATAGTTGAGGTAGGTTACGGTGCTCCCTAGATAGTCTACATGAATCGCATAAATCCCTCACGGAACTATGCCTCAGCACCTATATTTGGTACAACTACTGGTGTCACAACTGGCACTAAAAGAGGATCCATCGGTAGACCAGGACCCACCACCTCTAGAGTGTGGTCACCTACATCCTCCTAGCATATGACTAGAGGTCACCATGGTGGCGTGCCTCTACAATTCTAAACACACACCTCAGATATGTTTATTATCAAAGTTCGCATCTCAAATCCCAAATATTGAAATATGATAGGTACAAACCTTTCTATATAAAAACACACCCCTCTTATTGATCCTAGATTCAGTTATATGTGTTTTAAAACTCATAAATAATAAATATATACTACCTACTACCCACTACAAAGGTTGGGACTAGGTCAAGTTCTCTGCTTTAAATAATTCAATTTTCATTTTATTTTTACATTTATAACCATTCATTTAAAATGTTGAAACAATGGTTGATAAAATTCTCATCCATAAGGTCCCATACACCTCATGAATCAAAATGTGGATCCCACCTAATCCACACCATAACACATTCCAGAATACCTATCACAACAGTAAGTATATCTATCACAACACCTATCACAACAATATGCAACACGTAATGCATCCTAAATAGCCTAGCATGACACATGTCATATGATTCCTATAGAGTGCCTAACATTGTGCATGATATGGTGTACCCTCATCTCATTAGGTTGTAACAAAATAGAACCCAAAATCATATCAATAATAACATCACAGTTTAATTGCATCACCCAACAATGGAATCAAATCAACTATAATAGTCAAAATATATAAAATAATAATTTTCATTTGAGGTAATTTGGTTTTTCTAGTACATGGGTTAGATATTCCTAGGCACAAATCATTACCAAATTTCTATTCCTTTCTATCCCTATCAATTCTCACCAAATAATAAAGAAAACCAAAAAATAATTCCTCTGATACCACTTTGTAACGTCCTTGACCCAGATGCCACTTAATAGTGCCCTGAGCCTGGATGGAAAAATTGCCTTAAGAACATATCCCCAAATTCTAGAGTCTTACAACTAAAAGTGAGGGACTGGGTGTTTCGGTGGGGAGACTATCACCTCATTACCATAGTATAACACAAAAGAAATATAATATCAGATAAGTAGAAGAATTGGTAATAAAAATTAGATAATATATAAATAGCAGGAATGATAATGATATCAAAAGGAAGCTCATATATAATGAATATGATACATTTCATGTGTCTAATAAAGCATCCAAAACAATTACACAATAGTAAAATACAATACATGTATCAAAAGTACAAAAAGGCCAAAAACAATCCAGCTAGCATCACGAGCCTCATCTCATTTTTAGGCTCCCCTACTCCTAAGCAGCAATCATGAACCTATAGTTGGGTGCTTCCCCTTATCTATGCCTATAATAATATAGTCTATTTGGGTACCCAACGGTAGACAGAATAGGGTGTGAGACTAAATCCCAGTAGGCAACCACCCAAGGTCTAGTTCCATCAAGTCAATGAGTATATATAACAATAATAGTGTGCAGGAAGTGATAGAAGGTATTAAGTAAGTAATGAAAGTAAACAACCTATAAAGTATAGGTTCTCATTTTATAACCAATTCATTTCATCGATTTCATTTAGAATGTAATTATCCAAATTAACAATTAGTCCTGTGTCATTTAATAACCAATTCATTTAATTAAACAATCTAATTAAATAAATAAATCTCAGGACCTGGTGCATAGCCCATCATCCCCCATAGTGATATTCTCAAAGGATTCCTAAATAGGTCATACATGACGTGTAATAAACAGATTGAATCCAAGCTTTTTCTTTGTCTTGGAAGACACGTCATAAAAAACATTTTATTCATTATTCAATTCATAACCTGAGCCTGTCCTTTTCATTTTTAATTTGGAATCCGGGTATCACTAAAAGTATAATATTAACCCACACCCTATAATACCATCCATGGGTCTATCCTTGTAAATCCATATAAGGATTCCAAGTGTCACTGGGGAATAAGAAAGGTAGAATCCAAATTATACTTTCCATGGCGTTCGTATATGAACTCATGTGTCACCAAAGACATAACAATATTCAATATCATTCAATCATTATAATTTAATAAATATCACTTATTCATGTCAAGGTCATCACCATATTCATTTCAAAATAACCTCACATTAGAAGGTGTCTCGGGGCATGTCTAAGCTTAGAAGTCTTAGTCTTTAATTCAACTCCCATGGGAATCTCATTATAACAAGAAACTCATAATTAATCAACAAATACATGGAAAGTGTATAGGTACATGGATTTCATTCCCTTTTCTCTATCAATTCAATTTACAATTGATATTACAATTTAACTTATATATCAATTCCAAATTTAACTCATCAATTCAAATTACAATTCATTTCATAGTTGAAGTCCCATAGAAATGGGTAAAAAGGCACATCCTAAGGCATCTGAATTCAATAGCCACCCATAGTGTTCTAATTAACTAAACAACTCACCCGAATGGGTGGTTCCAATTCAAGGTTCTTAACCATTTAACATCTATCAATGGTCCTAATTAATTTCATAGTCTATACCCATCAATTCAATTCAATGATTAAATTCCTTTTAAGGGAATCACTCTAAGAATTGGGTGCACGACACAATGGAATATATATAAAAACTTTGACTTTAAAGGAAAAGTATAGTACCACCTACCATAGGTTCATAGTGGATAGATTATAGAATATGATCTACTAATTTGGCTCAGATCGGAAGAAAATTGAAGAATGGATGGAGAACCTATAAATAGGGAATATTAGATTGCACCGAAATAGTGAAGCTGATGCCAATCCAAACTAGGAACAACACAAAATAAATCAATATCTTACCAAGACAGATCCAACAATATAAACGATTATTGATTCTGAGATTGGATGGAGGAGATACTTCAATTCCATGAATAGTATCCAAAGAGGGTTCTCAAAAAGATCAAGTTTTCTAACATGATAAATGAGATGGAATTAGGTTAGAAATATATTTAATTAGAGGAAATTTGGAAAATTCACAATAATTCTAGGGTTGCATGGTTTGGTCGCATGGTTGGAAAAATGTGCACCAACTGTGTTCCCTTTTCTGTAGGAAGGGTCACCCCATAGGGTTAGTGCACACAGTTTTACTAACTATGAGAAACTACACTATCAAAATTGTAGACCTTCTCGCACGGGAGTTCATACAAAACCACACAGTTAATCAAACTGGGCAGCCTATAGTGTAACAACCCAATGCTTTCCAATGGAAATTCCCTTCTTATACATATGTCATAAAATCACATAAAAACACAACATAATGAACTACTAAGTGCTAAGTGACATTTAAACATAGGTTTGTCACTTCTTTGTTTGGAATTTTGAAAATATGACATATATGGTTGTAATCAGTAAGTTATTTGGAGTCCGATAAGAAAAACATAATTTTTAGTGAATAGTAACCTACCCTTATGAATGGTAACATACCCTTATGAATAGTGATATACCCTAATGAATATTAACCTTGCATGTGATAATATATAAATAATATTCAAGTAAAAAGTACGATATACCTATATTTTAGAATAAGTAAATGAATGTTTTAAAACTGGTTTTTGATAATAAAATATGTTTTTAATTAAATATTAAAATAGTAATATTTAGAAAATTATATTTTTAAATTGGACTTCATTTTTTGATTCTACGCGTCAAAAAATGGTAGGGGTGAATTTTAGATATTTTTCTGAAATACATGAATTTTTTATGAATAGTAAAATCTGATAATTCACAAAAATGCTAAAACCTCAATTTCTACATCATGCTTGAGTCATGGATGATGTAAATTGCCTTTGGTTCTAAGTCACATGCATTTATTACTATTATTGTTCATGTAATACATACTATTCCTTGTCTTGTGAATAAATAATAAACTAATGGTTAAAAAATTATGAAAACCCTCCTCTCCTCCACTATAAAAAACCCCCTCACTCCCTCTTCTCTTCAGTACTCTCAAGCCTTGTTCCTTTCCAATATTCTACCCAAATATCTCCCTAAGATCCTCCCCTACTTCCAAAATCCCCTAGACTTTTCAAAATACCAAAACCTCTTCCCTTAAGAGGTTCTCAAAGGAGGAAGTCTCAAGAGGTAAATTCCACTTTCCAATTCCTTCATTTCTTCTAAGTTCTTTTCTTTTTGTTTCTTTCCTCAACTACCTTCACCCAAATGGTATGATAACTACAGTAACATACATGTACTGGAATTATATTATTCTAATGGAATACCCCATTATATTTTCTCCTTTTCCCACCTTTTATTTGAAATAAATGAAAGTACCATTTGAGATGTGCTAATTTAGCACATTCAAGGACAACGGTTTATCAACTTCTATTATCATATTTAATTATGGTCATGAAACCATTTGTGTTATGGTTGAACAAGATTATTATATATGTAATATATCCTTGTTTTTGGTTCTATAATCTTTTTGTTCAAATGAAATTAAGTTATAAAGAAAAACATGTTCATTGTAATCAAACCCACTGATTAACCAAAACAGTTGTCACTGAGGTTATATATATAATAATTCAAATTCACTCTAAGTAACCAAATTAAATTTAAAAAAATTTAATCTCCTGGATGTTCAATAATATCATATAACTTCAATTCTGTAAAACCACTTTCATCTTACATGTTTATCCAAACATGAATATAAGCAAACTAGTCATTAAAATCAAGTAAACAAATGAGCTCGAACAATGAAATTGAACCTCATAACCAGTCAAAAAGGTTATAAATGAACTTAAAATGATTATAATAAAAAAAATAAATATATAATAGGTTCTGAAAGTATTAATTAATAAGCCTAATTTTTTTATTCAGGTCTTTAATAACAAGTGGAGAACACCAACAGATTTAAGGTAAGGGATCCTATCCATTTCTCACTTAATCAAGATTGTCCTCTACGCTATGCCTTTTTATGTGTAAACCAAAATGATGGGGAATGTTTTCTCAACTCCAAAATAATTAAATCATGATGTATAATTGATGAGAAACCCCTTTCTCTCTCATCAATCCCCCTTAGGTACACCCGATACCATGCTGATAAATAGTAACAAATTCTACATGAACCATCTTTGTTCTTTCGGGTTGCCTTATCTTTATTTTATATCAAAGTGGAGTTATCTTATCTATTTATGTACATATTATAAATGTTGTTTAATTTTAAAAAATTCATTTATGAATACCTTTTCATCACTCTCTTTCTGGGATATACATATTTTTAAAAGATTCCCTCCTTAGAACTTTCCGATAAGCAAACTTGTCTTAAGGGAACTTCGCAAATTTTTACCCAATTTCAAGTGCACTCTATCTTCTATTTTAAGACAACATTTTATTTATAAAATAAGTCTTTTTATTATTAAAATATTCTTGGTTCAATTATGGTTTTATATAAAATATTTTCCTCCTTTCTATTTTAAAATCTCTATAGTATTTTTTTAAACCGTACAAAAATGTTTTAATTCCAATGTTCTCAAATACATTTATTATATGTTTTTCACTTATATTTGACATCACCTAACATGTTATATGACTATTTTACCCTATGAACATCTATTTATGTTATAATTCCTTTCTTTCAGGGACACTTTCATGATACGCCCATTGATTATGCTTTATGTCATGATTGTGCTACCCAATTATTTCCATAGGTACCCTTATGTATATGTATTGTTGATTATGTATGATTATTTTTGTGGAAATAATATTTATGAAAATTTTTAGATGGGCGTGCCCAGATTGTGCTCCCATGCATTGGGTAAATTTAAGTCTCATGAGATGTGATGTGAAATGGGATTGGCGGTTATCCTTGACTCGTACTAAAATGGGAAATAGGATTGGCGGTTAGCCTTGACCCATACTAAAATGGGAAACAGTATTGGAAGTTACCCTTGAATGATACTAAATACATATTTTATGATTCCTCCAAATTGATATGATTACATTTTTATATGATTTCATGCTTATATGATACAATTTTATATGTTCCATGCTTTGGATATCATTATGTTATGCCTCCTAACTCATGTGCATAAGACGTATCCTTATGTTAATTCCCTTACTGGGATTTTTAGCTCATCCCTTTGTTCATGTGTTCCCAAGGGTAACCTATGCAGATGTAAGGGATAAAAGTAATTTAGGAGCTCTTTATGTAGATTAAATAAAGAAATGTTTTTTTAGCCCCATGTTTTATGTTTTATGTACCTAGTCTTCCAAGACACCAGACTTAACGATCCTTGGCTTGTACTCTGATGTATAATTATGATTAAAATCATGCAATGTTATTTGTAAGACTTGGTAGCTACAGTTGGTATTAAATGATGGTCTATTTATTTTTGGATATTAGGAATAGGGCCCCTTAGTTAGAACCTCAAGGATGAAACTAAGTATAAGAAAATAGTCTTAAGATTTTGGCGAGTATTGGGTTCGTGGTCTATCAAGAAAGTACATCCCTATCTGAATAAAAGCAGGTAGAGGTGGCTCTACCACAGATGTAAATAGGGGTGAGAACTCTGATAAGGAGTTCCGGGCTTGACTTGGGGTATCCTGGTACATGATAATGGGTCTTTCTGCACTCTTGGTTATGACACTCCCGAGGGATATGCTTTGGTAGATTCATGAGCTTAGCATAAACCATTATTAAGGGACAAAAATCCCATAAGAATATACGTTAAGAAATAGATCTATCATAACCTAAACATAATACTATGAAATCACAAGTTAGGATATACTTATTCTTTATAAGTTTATCCTTTTTATGTTCAAACTTTCCTTTTTATGCTTAATAGCTAAGTATTAAAGAACTCTAATTATACGTTATTTTTCTTAGTTAATGGTGGGAAATAGAATAACACATTCCAAAACCCAATGTGATAGGCAATGTGAAGATTTCCCTAATGATTTTCCTGATATGACGGGAGTAGGTGCTCAAAACTTCTTAATAGTACTTTGTCAGCTAGCTCGAGTTATGAATAATAACTTGAATCATACAGAATTCCCTCCTCCTCTAAGGAAAGAGAAAGTTGTTGTATAATCCTTCATGCGGCAAAGGCCTCCCATTTTTAGTGGATCTTATGATCCCTTCCTCATGGAAAAATAAATTAACTCCATTTAAAAGATATTCTCCGTCCTCCAGTGCTCAGAAGAAGAGAAAGTTGTAATGGTAGTCTATCGTTTTGATGGGGAAGCTGATCAGTAGTGGACACTGATCAAGAATACAAAGTTCCAAGAGAAAATTTATTGCATGGATTTGGAGGAATTAAAGAGGATGTTTTTCAAAAAATATTTTCCTCGAACCCTCCATATCAAGATGGAAAGAGAGTTCATCGGACTCAAGTAGAAGGAAGAAGAGTCCATCAGGGTGTATGAAGCAAACTTTACAAGTCTTTCATGGTATGCCTCCTTCTTTGTCATGAACACTGAAAGCAAGGTGGATCTCTTATTTAGCATACTAAAGTTGAGTCTATGAAAATCATTGCTGATTAGATACTTTGAAAGTTATGAGGATATTGTTTGTTGTGACCTCAAGGTTGAAATGGAGATTAGAGACTCTCAGCGGTCTCATGGGCCCAGTGAAAAGAAGTGGAAAATAGAGAACAACATGGGTGGTTCATCAAACAAATCCCATAATGGAAAGAAGCCTGACATTTCCCCTTGTAAAAGTTGTGGGAAGAAGAATCCTGGTATCTATCTGAAGGGAACCAAGAATTGCTTCAAATGTGGAAATTTTGGTCATATGGACAAGAACTGCCAAAGGGATATGAAAAATCCTGCTAATGTTGAAGAAGAAAGGAAGGTTTAGATCAAAACTCAACATGTAGTTCATTGTTACAACTAAAAGGATCATTTTCATTATACGAATAATTTCCCTAAGTCAATGGTTGTTGGAGGCAATCAGAAACAACCTCCAAGTCAACAAGGAAGTGCTTATGTTATCACTACTACTGAGGTGGAGCCATAAAATGATGTGGTGACAGGTACGCTTGTTATTCATTCAAGAATAGAAGACAAACTATTTGATTCTGGTTCTACAAATTCTTTCATATCTTGAAAGTTTATTAGAACTATTCAAACACCACCTCAAAATTTGGAGGAAAGGTTATCTATGAGAATAGTGAATGGGGAAATTGTTGCATCCAAGGTTTATAACTCCTACCCGGTTAGTGTTTGTGGACTAAACCTCCCAGAAAATCTAGTCATACTTCTTTTAGTGAAGTTCGACTCTATCTTGGGCATGGATTAGATATCTTTATATAAAGCCAAAATCAACTGTTGGGAAAGAGAGATCACTCTTCACATCCCAAATCATCCTCTTATTCTTTACAAGTGTAAGGAGGAAGATTAATGTAACACCCCAAGATTTTATGAAAAATAATCCTTTTAATTTCATTGATGTCTTATGTTGTACGCTACACCAAGATTATCTTGTGCTATACGCAACACCGTATTAGTTTGCAGTTTACACAACCCTGACTTGGCTTGCATTACACACAATCGCAACCTTCCTCGATAGCGTGTGTTGTACGCAATATCGGGTTTCACTAAACAACGATATATGGTTATAATATTATTATGAACTATCCGTTACAAATAGTATTAACTAAATTTTTAATTTTATAACATTATTATTCATCTTACAAATTTTCTAGAACATGGTATAAGAACAAAGTAATTTTTTTTGGGTAAAATAAGTATTTCTCCAAAAATGCAGTTTTGTCTTCTTTTGATGGAGCACCCACTTTAAATAAAGTTTTTGACATGTTTATAAGATAAATTTGACCAAATAAAATTCTTCTTTGGAATCAGGAAATAAAAATTTACTTTGGATAAATTTTTCATATTATTCTGGTAACTTTCATATTTTGATTAATAGTAAAAACACGATATATTTTAATTAAAAACAACTTTTTTCATCGCAATAATTTATATGGTTAAATTATAATATTGAATGGTTTTTAAGTATAAATAGAATATATTTTTACCATTTAATATAATTTATGTCATTAGCATTTATTTTACATTAAATTCGTAGGTTAAATCAATTCAATCTTTTGCAATGTTTTAAACAAAAACCTGTTTTCTTTCGACAATGAGATTAATTTTAATTTAATTTCTGCAACTTCTGTGTATTGAATTTAGAAAAATGGTTTTAATATTTGGAATAATTTGGTCCAAATTATGTTAATAAGCTAATTTTTATTTTTGGGCATTATGAATAGTAACCACGGTAAATTTTATTTACCATAGTAAAAGGTAAATCGGGTAATTAAGGGTAAATATAATATTATAAAATTACCCTAACACTTGTCTTAATATAATTGGATGCTTATATTTTTTCCTAAGGCATATTTGGGTAGAAATGGAATCCATTGGAACCCACTTGGAGGTGATTAATACCTTTGGTTTATTTTATTTAAAGGAAAGTGAAATATGTCTCACTCAACTTTAATAATTAAAGTATTTTTAATATAAGTTTATACAGAATATAAATTAAATTATAAATACCCATTTGAAAGATAAAATGTTTTTATTTATTATGGTAATTTATTTGTAATTTTTAAGAGTTATTTAATCACCTTATTATCTTATACATTAATGGTGCAGAAATTATTTATTTAGTGAAAAATCAATAATATAGTTTTTATTAAAATAGTAATACATATCAAAAGGCCCAAAAATCTTCACAAAACTTATTATTAGTGTATATATAAACCCTAATCATCTACTTTCCAAATTTTTGACCATTTGGATCCTTATTAAGGCGATTGTGACACTTATAATATTTAATTTTAAATGATTCCAAAGTTGCCACCTTCATAATTTAATAAAGATAACAATTTACATGTTGTTATTTTAAGATGATAAATTCGAGAAAAATTGTTATTATAAAATCCTTGATATTTATCTTCATCCAAGTATTTTATTTTTAATTTTTATGCAACAAATATGTATATTAAATAATTATACAAAAAAGTTGTAACAATTATTTTATTAAGAGATATACCAAATAAATGGTTTTAAAAATATTAAAATAAATATTATATAAACTATTTAATGTTCTCCACGAATTTTCTAGAAACAATTGGCATGTTATGAATCTATTAAATATTTTATTTCGAATATATCCACTGTGTAGATTTTATTTAAATTCAAATAAATGAATAGTGTCAAAATTGACACTATTGTTATTTTATAAAAATAACATATTATTAAATTGTTTAAAAATCACAAAAATATTTAAAAATTATAAATTGAAATTTATATAGTCTAAAATGTCATAAAATATCCAATTATGGAAAATAAACAACACATAAGTGATTATTTATAACCATTTAAAATTTAGAATTTTATTACCACAAATAAACTTTAATAGATTAAATAAGGATAAATCAAAATGATAATGTTTAAAATAAGATCAAAACATTTATAAATTTTATTGGTTAATTAGATTAAAACCCTATATCATCTAATCTTATAATTGAGTCATTTTTGGAGGTTTTTATGTGGGGTTTGAATTTATATTAAACTAATATTTTTGAGGATTCCAAAGGTGCCCCTTTCCTCCCTTATAAAAGGGCACCTACTCCCTCTCCTCCTCACACCACTTTGAGCCTTCAATCTCGTCCAAACCCTGACAATTTATATTATAAAATTCCATAGAAACATTCTAGAGGTCCTAGTCTACTTCAAAGACCAATCTTAGTGCCCTAAGAGGAGGTTTCAAAGAGGCGTATCAAAGAAGAGGTAATATCTGTTACCGATTCTTTCAAATTTCTTTCTTATTATGCCTCCTCTTCTTTAGTTGTTTCATTATATTGTAATAACATAAGTATAAATAATATACTTATATGTTATTATAAATATAAAACAACCCCATTTCACCTTCTATCTATCCTAAGGAAAACGAAATCACTGTGCGTGCGTACGTACAGAATACTGTCTCCACGCCGTGGTGTAATCTATTTTTCCACCACCACCTTACTTGGATGGGTATAATGGTGTAAATAATAAATACATATTCTTATTATAACATCATAATTATTCTAAGATATTATATCATTCACTTCAATTTGATTCAATAAATATGGTAACGATATCATCGCTCGTGCGTACGTACGGATTATCGTCTCCACGACGCGATGAGATTCATTTTCCATGTTAACAATTCAAGAATGATTATAAAGTATATATAATATGTAATCATGAAATATATGACATAATAATTCTACTGGATTTATGTACATATATATGTATGTCATATACTTAATTCCATTCAATTCAATAAGGAAATGAAAACAGCATTCATGCGTACGTACGGCCTACCATCTCCATGAATGGTGTATTTCTTTCCATTTATCGATCTATTATATATATGTATATTCTGAATATATATATATATCATGTTCTATATTCTGGAATTAATTAATCATGATCTAAGTAATCATATGAATAATTACAAGTCAAAACATGGACGAAAAATGAAACGAGTTTACCCAAAACACTCTTTAACATGGAATTTACAAAAGAACGGGTAATATAAAGTCATAAGTGAACCATATATGATATCATAACAATGAATATGATTATGTACTAAGTCAATGACATTATTTAAATCATTATATAGGAGGTTCAGATACGTACGAAGCATATCGGACCTAAGGTAAGGGATAACTTTTCCAATCTCGTTTTCATCCGAGATTGTTTATTCGTAAGTATTTACTGGGGTTATATTTATCATCCACATCCCTATTTTATAAAAATTATTTCATATATTTTTAAAGTCCTTTTTACCCATTTTTGATTTTTAATACATCGTGAGTAGGTAATCTTTCTTTTACGAGGTACTTTTTGACTTTTCTGGCAAAAGTACGAGAAGAATGTTTTATTTTAACTTATACGTCATGAATGGATTTTTACAATTTTATAAAGCCTTATTTTTAGGAATCTTACTACAAAAGATTTCATGACTATTTTCAACAAAATCTCTTTCTTTTAAAATTGCATGATGTTTTGTGAAAAGAAATTTATTTTGAAGATGAAAGGATATTTTCATCAAGAATTCTGTTCAAGTGTTTTATCAAAACCATTTTCCATTTAAGATGACATTATTTCATATGTGTATGTGTCAAGTATAATGTCTCTATGATTTACATGATTTCACTTATCTTATGATGAAATTATATCCATTTGTTTTATATGGATTATGTTATGATGGAATGATGTTTATGAAACCCATTTTATTCGTTGGGTTATTATGAATGATGTATGTTTATTTTGTGGCACATGAAAGAATGATTTCATTATGAGATGGGTGGGACCTATATCTCCCTCCAATGAATTGGGTAAAGAATTATATCTCATGAGATAGACATGGATGGAGTGGAAATTTAATCCGGTTCAATGTTACAGGACTGAAATGAGGAGTGAACTCGATTCAGAAAGGGACTTTGTCCACTAAGATGGTCTTGGCAGCAATGCCTTGGCTACTATGGAAATCATAACATGTTCTGAATGGTTTCCACAATTACATGTTTTATTCCCATTATATTTTATCATGGTTGATTTTCCATTATGATATATTCCTTACGTACTTCCATGATTTATGTATTTGCTCAAGATTTTGATGTTTAAATTTCATGTTCAAGTTTTTGCTTTCAAATGTTTATGGATTGTTTTATGTTCTCTATATTTTCCCTTACTGAGCATTTGAGCTCACCCTTTCTATGTTTTATTTTCCCCAAGAAATAAATAAAGGTTTTAGGGAAGGAAAAAAAAAGGGGAAGATCGTTATGGGAATTGTTGAAGATCTTTCAACGTGATTAGAAGTTTATATTCCAAGTTTCCAAAGACAGTAAACTATTACGATCCTTGTGTGTCTGTTTTTGTTATGTATTAAGTATTTCGAAAAAGTAATGTAATGTCCATGTATGTCAAGCTTTGGGTATCTACAGTTGGTATCAGAGGAAAGGTTTAGTCAACCTTTGGAAACTAGGATGCGAAAACGTTAGTGAGATCCCTAGAGATATTTCTAAGGTATGACTAGGGATATCCCTAAGGTAAAGTATACATATAGGATATAGTCTTAGAACTATGGTAACGATCTTAGAATTTAACCTAAGATGTTATATATTGAGGTTACTCCCCCTTTACTATGTTGTTTTCCCTAGAATGATTTTTTCCTCTCACACTATTCTTTTTGGGTTTTAGAAAATGGCTGGAAATAGGAAGATTCACGATAATGGAGGATATGACGGACAATGAAATGATATTATTCATGAGAAACCAAATGAAACAGGATTTGGAAGTCCAAACATTGTTATTATGCCTAATCAGCAATCTCATAATATGATCAATAATCTCAACTTTGGTAAGTTTCCCGACATAGATAATAATAGAAAGATGGAGTTTCATGATGATCATAGAGGAAAGAAAGTTCAATTTCCCTCATGTAAATCATGTGGGAAGAGGCATCGGGGAGATTATTTCAAAGGAACCGGAAGATGCTTTGGGTGCGGAAAAGAAGGACACAAAGCCAGTAAGTGCAAAGGAAAAGGTTCAGTTAACACCATAGACAAGGATAATGGTATTTCTACGACATCAACAATGATTATATGTTTTAAATGTGGAATGTATGGACATTATGCAAACCAATTCCCTAAGGTAAAATCTCATGAAGAGAATCAGCATGGTCATATGGGTAGTATTTATGTGGATGATGATGAGGTGACTACAAATGATATATGAGATGAAAGAAGTGTTGAAGATTTTTCAATGTTTTAAGAAGGTAATGGAATGATTTATGTTATGTTGTATAGTTAATGGTATTATGGAATAAAGAATCTTCTATGGATTGTTACACTATTGTTTTTTCTAAAGTATTTGAAAGTATATGTTGAATGGTACCGGTAAACATGAAAGGTTATTCAGATATTTTTGGAAAGAAGATGATATGCGCATAATGAATGGATAAGGAGAAAATAATATGTTTGATAGTATTCATGAGCTCATGACTGATATAAGGACAAGGTTATATCATGGTTTGAGTATATAGAATTTTTGGATTTTAGTATGAGGAAAGAGTTAACTTTTGACAGCATTCATGTTTTCAATAAGGTTCAATAGGTATTCATATTTTAAGAGAATACATGATTAAGTTATTCACATGATTGGAATGTGAACAACAAGATATATGAGGGATAAATGATGGTATTAATGTGCTTGTTATATGATCTTTTTAGTAATCTTTCTCTTTATACTTTGAGTTTGGAAAAGAAGTATTTTGGATAACCCTAAAGATTGGAATGGATTATGTTGGACATAAGTTAGTATTGTTTAAGGCTATAACTTTTTCGATATTATTGATTGAAAGTTATAATAATGTATTTTTAGAAAAAAGGACAACCTACATGACGGGCGATTATCCATCACGTCAGACAAGGTTGCGGGAATCGAACCCACAACCAAAGTGCTACAGGCCTTTATCGCCTACCAACTGGCCTACAAGAAGTTCCTGGTTAGTATAAACTAGTTTTATTTTATTAAGTGGTATGATAGATGAAGTATAAGTCCATTTTTGGAACGATATACGATAGATGGACTTATGTATATAACTATTGCTAAACTTTTGATTAAGACGGATGGAATGACCCATTATTCTATCACATGATCTGCTAACACTTCACGAATGACAAATTCAACTTCATTTCTTTAAGAGATGAAGTGGAAATTGTTCAAGGCCCGAACAACGGTGAGATTATATCAAAATAAAGTAAGTATTTCTTCTAATTCAAAATCTTCAACTTTAGGGAAATGATCTTGAAAACCAAAAATGTTGTCTTAGTGCCCTTATATCCGATGAATCCGATGGTACCTTAGATCATCACAAATTTATGGCTTTGTGACTGTTGGTTTTATTATAGCCATGTACTATACCACTATCCATGAGAACTTGATGGTTATATTTCTCTTCCATATCCATATTTTCACTTATGTTCTCTTATGTGGAAACCCGGGGATAAGTTAATTTGGGTAATCGTTACATTTCATACTTTAGTTTTTAAAGATAAGTTTTGGTATTCATTTTTACGAAGTGGGTTTCTATTAAAGAAACATTCAAGTAGTAAACAATTTAATACCCCGATGAATTTTGAGGGTGAAATTCATTTTCAGGGGGTAGAATGTAACACCCTGAGATTTTATGAAAAATCTTCCTTTTAATTTCATTGATGTCTTCTGTTGTATGATACACCAAGATTATCTTGCACTATATGCAACACTGTATTAGCTTGTAGTTTACGAAACCCTGACTTGGCTTGCATTACACGCAATCGTGACCTTCCTCGATAGCGTGTGTTGTACGCAATACCGGGTTTCACGAAACAACGATATATGGTTATAATATTATTATGAACTAGCTGTTATGAATAGTTTTAACTAAATTTTAAATTTTATAACATTATTATTCATCTTACACATTTTCTAGAACATTGTATAAGAACAAAGTAAATTTTTTTGGGTAAAATAAGTATTTTTCAAAAAATGCAGTTTTGCCGCCTTTTGATGGCGCACCCACTTTAAATCTAGTTTTTGATATGTTTATAAGATCAATTTGACCAAATAAAATTCTTATTTGGAATCAGGAAATAAAAATTTACTTTGGATAAATTTTTCATATTATTCTGGTAACTTTCATATTTTGATGAATAGTAAAAACACGCTATATTTTAATTAAAAACAACTTTTTTCATCGCAATAATTTATATGGTTAAATTATAATATTTAATGGTTTTAAAGTATAAATAGTATATATTTTTACCAATTAATATAATTTATGTCATTATAATTGATTTTACATTTAATTCCTAGGTTAAATCAATTTAATCTTTTGCAATGTTTTAAACAAAAACCTGTTTTCTTTCGACAACGGGATTAATTTTAATTTAATTTCTGAAACTTCTGTGTATTGAATTTAGAAAAATGGATTTCATATTTGGAATCATTGGGTCCAAATTATGTTAATAATCTACTTTTTATTTTTGGGCATTATGAATAGTAACTACGGTAAATTTTATTTACCATAATAAAAGGTAAATCGGGTAATTAAGGGTAAATATAATATTATAAAATTACCCTAACACTTGTCTTAATATAATGGGATGCTTATATTTTCTCCTAAGGCATATTTGGGTAGAAATGGAATCCATTGGAACCCACTTGGAGGTGATTAATACCTTTAGTTTATTTTATTTAAAGGAAAATGAAATATGTCTCACTCAACTTTAATAATTAAAGTATTTTTAATATAAGTTTATACAGAATATAAATTCGGTTATAAATACCCATTTGAAAGATAAAATGTTTTTCTTTATTATGGTAATTTATTTGTAATTTTTAAGAGTTATTTAATTACCTTATTATCTTATACATTAATGATGCAGAAATTATTTATTTAGTGAAAAATCAATAATATAGATTTTATTGAAATAGTAATACATATAAAAAGGCCCAAAAATCTTCACAAAACTTATTATTAGTGTATATATAAACCCTAATCATCCACTTTCCGAATTTTGGACCATTTGGATCCTTATTAAGGTGATTATGACACTTATAATATTTTATTTTAAATGATTCCAAAGTTGTCACCTTCATAATTTAATAAAGATAACAATTTACATGTTGTTATTTTAAGATGATAAATTCGAGAAAAATTATTATTATTAGATCCTTGATATTTATCTTCATCAAAGGATTTTATTTTTAATTTTTATGCAACAAATAAGTATATTAAATAATTATACAAAAATGTTGTACTAATTATTTTATTAAGAGATATACCAAATAAATTTTTTTAAAAATATTAAAATAAATATTATATGAACTACTTAATGTTCTAAACGAATTTTCTTGAAAATTTTGACATGTTATAAATCTATTAAATATTTTATTTCGAATATATCCTCTGTGTAGATTTTATTTAAATTCAAATAAATGAATAGTGTCAAAATTGACACTGTTGTTATTTTATAAAAATAACATATTATTAAATTGTTTAAAAATAACAAAAGTATTTAAAAATTATAAATTGAAATTTATATAATCGACAATGTAATAAAGTATCCAATTATGGAAAATTAACAACACATAAGTGATTATTTATAACCATTTAAAATTTAGAATTTTATTACTACAAATAAACTTAAATAGATTAAATAAGGATAAATCAAAATGATAAGGTTTAAAATAAGATCAAAACATGTCTAAATTTGATTGGTTGATGATATTAAAACTCTATATCATATAATATTCGAATTGAGTCATTTTTAGAGGTTTTTATGTGGGGTTTGAATTTATATTAAACTAATATTTTTGAGGATTCCAAAGGCGTCACTCTCCTCCCTTATAAAAGGGAACCTCCTCCCTCTCCTCCTCACACCACTTTGAGCCTTCAAGCTCGGAAAAACCCTACCAATTTATCTTCTCCACTTCCCTAGAAACATCCTAGAGGTCCTGGTCTACTTCAAAGACCAATCTTAGTGCCCTAAGAGGAGGTTTCAAAGAGGCGTATCGAAGAAGAGGTAATATCTGTTACCAATTCTTTCAAATTTATTTCTTCTTCTACCTACTCTTATTTAGTTGTTTCATTATATTTTAATAACATCAGTATCAATAATATAATGATATGTTATTATAAATATAAAATAACCCCATTTCACCTTCTATCCATCCTAAGGAAAACGAAATCACTGCGCGTGCGTACGTACAGAATACCGTCTCCACGCCGTGGTGTAAACTGTTTTTCCACCACCACCTTACTTGGATGGGTATAATGGTGTAAATAATAAATACATATGATTATTATAACATCATACTGATTCTAAGATATTAGATCATTCATTCCAATTCGATTCAATAAATATGGGAATGATATCATCACTCGTGCGTACGTACAGATTACCGTCTCCACGACGCGATGAGATTCATTTTTCATGTTAACAATTCAAAAATGATTATAAAGTATATATAATAAGTAATAATGAAATATATTACATACTAATTCTACTGTATTTATGTACATATATTTGTATGTCATATACTTAATTCCATTCAATTCAATAAGGAAACGAAAACAGCGTTCATGCGTACGTACGACCTACCGTCTCCATGAATGGTGTATTTCATTCCATTTATCGATCTATTATATATATGTATATTCTGAATATATATATAAATAATGTTTTATATTTTGGAATTAAGTAATCATGATCTAAGTAATCATATGAATAATTACAAGTCAAAACACGGACGACAAATGAAACGAGTTTACCCAAAAAACTATTTAACATGGAATTTACAAAAGAACGGGTAATATAAAGTCATAAGTGAACCATATATGATATCATAACAATGAATATGAATCTGTAATAATTCAATGACATTATTTAAATCATTATACAGGAGGTTTGGATACGTACGAAGCATATCGGACCTAAGGTAAGGGATAACTTTTCTAATCTCGTTTTCATCCGAGATTGTTTATTTGTAAGTATTTACTGGGGTTATATTTATCATCCACATCCCTTTTTTCTAAAAATTATTTCATGTATGTTTAAAGTCCTTTTTATCCATTTTTGACTATTACTACATGGTGAGTAAGGAATCTTTCTTTTATGAGGTACTTTTTGACTTTTCTGGCAAAAGTACGAGAAGAATGTTTTTTTAACTTATACGTCATGAATGGATTTTTATGGTTTTATAAAGACTTATTTTCAGAAATATTCCTAAAAATGATTTCATGACTATTTTCAACAAAATATCTTTATTTTAAAATTGCATGATTTTTTGTGAAAAGAAATTTATTTTGAAGATGAAAGGATATTTTCCTCAAGAATTATGTTCAAGTGTTTTATCAAAACCATTTTTCATTTAAGATGACATTATTTCATATGTGTATGTTTCAAGTATAATGTCTCTATGATTTACATGATTTAACTTCTCTTATGATGAAATTATATCCATTTGTTTTATATGGATTATGTTATGATGGAATGATGTTTATGAAACCCATTTTATTCGTTGGGTTATTATGAATGATGTATGTTTATTTTGTGGCACATAAAAGAATGATTTCATTATGAGATGGGTGGGACCTATATCTCCCTCCAATGCATTGGGTAAAGAATTATATCTCATGAGATAAACATGGCTAGAACGGTAAGTTAATCTGGTTCAGCGTTATAGGACTGAAACGAAGAGTGAACTCGATTCAGAAAGGGACTTTGTCCACTAAGATGGTCTTGGCAGCAATGCCTTGGCTACTATGGAAATCATAAAATGTTCTGAATGGTTTCTACAATTACATGTTTTATCCCCATTATATTTTATCATGGTTGATGTTCCATTATGATATATGCCTTACGTACTTCCACGATTTATGTCTTTGCTCAAGATTTTGATGTTTAAATTTCATGTTCAAGTTTTTGCTTTCAAATGTTTATGGATTGTTTTATGTTCTCTATGTTTTCATTTACTAAGCATTTGATCTCACCCTTTTTATGTTTTATTTTCCCTAGGAAATAAATAAAGGTTTTAGGTAAGGAAACAAAAAGGGGAAGATCGTTATGGGAATTGTTGAAGATCTTTCAACATGATTAGAAGTTTATATTCCAAGTTTCCAAAGACACTAAACTATTACGATCCTTGTGTGTCTGTTTTTGTTATGTATTAAGTATTTCGAAAAAAGTAATATAATTTCCATGTACGTCAAGCTTCAGGTATCTACAGTTAATCTCCTTTAGAATCTTCATATCAAGTGTGGATATTGATGCCTTGTGAGCAGGCATATCTAGCTCAAATGATTGTGACAAAGGAGAGAATCATGCTTAAAGACATGCCCATCAGGAGGGATTACACTGATGTATTCCCTGAAGAGTTTCCTAGTCTTCCTCTTAACTGAGAGGTTGAGTTCTCAATTGAACTTATCCTTGGATATCTTCCTATCTCAAGTAAACCTTACAAAATAGCCATTGTAGAGATGGAAGAGCTGAAGAAGCAGTTACAGGAGAATATGGAGAAGGGTTTTATACACCTGAGTGCTTCACCGTGGGGTGTGCCAGTCCTCTTCGTCAAGAAGAAGGATGGATCAATGCACCTCTGCATTGATTATCGTGAGATCAATAAAATCACGATAAAGAACAAGTATCCCCTACCACAGATAGATGACTTGTTCGATCAGCTTCGTGGGGCTAGTTATTTCTCTAAAGTGGACCTTTGTTCAAAATATCACCAATTAAAGGTGAGTAAGGAAGATATTCCCAAGACTTCCTTTCTAACGAGGTATGGAAACTATGAGCTCATAGTGATGCCCTTCAGACTCACTAATTCTCCAGAATTTTTCATTGATTTAATGAATAGAGTCTTTTGAGATTACCTCGATAGATTTGTGGTAATATTTATTGATGATATTTTGATATACTCCAAGATCAAGGAGGAACATGATGAGAATTTGTATGCAAAGTAAAGTTAATGTGAGTTCTGGATGGAGGAAGTATCATTCTTGGGGCATGTTATCATTAGTAATGGGATATTTGTAGACCCTTCCAAGATGAAGGTAATTGAAGAGTGGCCCAGGACAACTTCTGTAATGGAGATCCACAGCTTTTTGGGTCTAGCTGGGCATTATCGATGACTTGTGAAGAAATTTTCATGATTGTGAAACCCAATGACCAAGCTGACATGGAAGGGAGGAAAATTTTTCTGGACTTAGGAATGTGAAGACTATTTCAAGGAGTTGAAAAAAGAGGCTTATCACTACGCCAGTACTCACACTCCCCACAAGTAGAGAACTATTTGTGGTGTATAGTGATTCTTATAAGAAAGGATTAGGTTGTGTGCTAATGAAACATGATAAAGTGATAGCATATTCCTCAAGGTAGTTAAAAATCCATGAGAAAAACTATCCCATGCATGATCTGGAGTTGGCGGTTGTGATCTTTACATTGAAAATATGGTGGCATTATCTATATGGGGAGAAGTGTGAGATATATACTGACCACAAGAGTCTCAAATATATATTCACATAGAAAGAGATTAATATGCGCTAGTGAAGATGGATAGAGCTCATAAAAGATTATGACTGTTCAATCCACTACCATCCTAGTAAGGAAAACAAGGTGGCAGATTCTCTAAGTAGAAAGGATCCTGCATCTTTTTCAATGATGAGAATTTAAAAGGATCAGATCTTCTTAGATTTTCAAAGGATGGACATGGAAATCATTAAGGGGGGAACATCATCAATCCTTTCTCAAATGATTTCTCAACGATCCCTCTTGGATAAAATAAAGGATTCTAAAAGAAAATATATGGAAATTCAGAAAATGGTGGAAGCTATCAGAAATGGGAAATCCTCTGATTTTAAAATTGATGAGGAAGAATTTGTATGATTTGGGAAACGATTATGTGTACCAACTGATCCAGAGATATAGAAGGAGCTATTTAATGATGTACATAGCTCAACCTTCTCTATTCACCTAGGGAGTATAAAGATGTATCGAGATCTATAAGAAAACTTTTGGTTGGACAATATGAAAATGGAGATTAGTGAATATACATCAGAGTGCCTGGTATTTCAGCAAGTGAAGGCTGAGAGGAAAAATTCTAAGGGGATGATGAAACGACTACCCATACCAGCATGGAAGTGGGAGAACATTACCATGGACTTTGTCACTAGACTTCTAATGACATCTAGAGGAAATAATGATATATGGGTCAATGTGGATCATCTTACAAAGATAGATCACTTTATTGTGGTTCCAGATATCACTTCATTGGATCAACTTTCACAGATTTACATCAAAGAAGTGGTAAGGCTACATGAAGTACCACTATCTATTGTATCCAATCGTGATCTGAGATTCACCTCAAAGTTTTGGAAAAGTATCCAACATTATCTAAGCACTGAACTGAACATCAGTACGTCCTATCATCCTCAAACTGATGGTCAATCTAAGTGAACTATTCAGACACCGGAAGACATATTGAGAGTGTGTTCTATGGAATTCAAAGGAGGATGGGACCAACATCTTCCACTAGTTGAATTATCCTAAAACAATAGTTTCAACTCGAGCATCTGAATGGAACCATATGAAGCCCTTTATAGGAAAAGGTGTAGAACACTTGCGTGTTGGGATGAAGTTAGTGAGAGTAAGATATTAGGACCTGAAATGGTTGAAGAAATGTTGGAGAAGGTGAAAACCATTCAGCAGTATATCAAGGCAGCCCAAAGTCGACAGAAAAGTTATGCAGACAATCGTCGACGAGACCTTGAGTTTAAAGTTGGAGACATGGTATTTCTACGCATATCTCCATGGAAGAAGTTCATGAGGTTTGGAAAGAAAGGGAAGTTAAGTCCTAGGTACATCAACCCCTTCAAGATCCTTGATTGAGTCGGAGCTGTGGCATATCAACTGGCACTTTCACCTACCATGTCAAAAGTACATGATGTCTTTCATGTATCCCTCTTAAGAAAGTACATACCAGACCCTTCCCATGTACTCTCTTTATAGGTGGTATAGTTTGAGGATGATCTTTCCTATGAGGAGCAGCCAGTGAAGATCTTGGATTGTAGAGACAAAGTTTTATGCAACAAGACTACTCATCTGGTCAAGGTACTATGGAAAAACCATAAGTACGGAGAGGCAACATGGGAACTAGAGGAAGTAATGAAGGAAAATTACCCGCACCTATTTTTGGCCTAGAATGTAAAACAAAATTTCGAGGGTGAAATTTTTTAAGGGGGGAAGAATGTAAAAACCCAATACTTTTCAATGGAAATTACCTTCTTATAAATATGTCATAAAATCACATAAAAACACAAAATAATGAACTACTAAGTTCTAAGTGACCTTTAAACATACATTTTTCACTTTTGTGTTTTGACTTTCAAAAATTTGACATACACGGTTGCAATCAGTAAGTTATTTGGAGTCTGAAAAGAAAAACTTAATTTTTGGTCAATAGTAACCTACCCTTATGAATAGTAACATACCCTTATGAATAGTTATATACTCTAATGAATAGTAACCTTACCTGTGATAATATATAAATAATATTCAAGTTGAAATTATGATATACCTATATTTTAGAATAAGTAAATGAATGTTTTGAAACTAGTTTTTGATAATAAATTATGATTTTAATTAAATATTAAAATAATCATATTTAGAAAATTATTTTTGAAAAATGGACTTCAGTTTTGGATTCTACATGTTGAAAATGGTATGGGTGATTTTTTGAGATTTTTCTGAAATACTTAAATTTTTTATGAATAGTAAAATCGGATAATTTACAATAAATGCTAAAACCTTAATTTTTGCATCATTATTGAGTCATAGATGATGTAAATGTCCTTTGGTTCTAAGTCACATTCATCTCCTCCACTATAAAAACCTCCCTCACTGCCTCTTCTCTTCACTACTCTCACGCCTTGTGCCATGCTAATATTCTACCAAAATATCTCCCCAAGATCCTCCCCTACTTCCAAAATCCCCTCGACTTTTCAAAATACCAAAACCTCTTCCCTTAAGAGGTTCTCAAAGGAGGAAGTCTCAAGAGGTAAATTCATCTTTCTAATTCCTTCATTTCTTTTAAGTTCTTTTCTTTTTTGTTTTTTTTCTCACCTCCCTTAACCCAAATGGTATGATAACTCTAGTAATATACATGTACTTGAATTATATTATGCTAATGGGATACTTTTCATCTTTTCTCCTTTCCCATCATTTTATTTGAAAGAAATGATAGCATCGTTTGAGATGTGCTAATTTTGCACATTCAAGGACAACGATTTATCAATTTCTATTATCATCGTTAATTATGGTCCTGAAACCATTTGTGTTATGGTTGAACTAGATTATTCTATAAGTAATATATCTTTTTTTTGTTCTGTAATCCTTTTGTACTAATGGTATTAAGTTATCAAACAAAACATGTTCATTGTAATCAAACCCACCGATTAACCAAAACAGTTGTCACTAAGGTTATATATATAATAGTTTGACTTCACTAAAAGTAACCAAATTAAATTTATAACCATGTAATTTCCTAAATGTTCACTAGTATAATATAACTTCAATTCTGTATAACCACTTTCATCTTACATGTTTATCCAAACATGAATATAAGAAAATCGGTCATTAAAACCAAGTAAACAATCGAGCCTGAACAATGAAATTGAACCTCATAACCAATCAAAACGGTTATAAATGAACTTAAAATGATTATACTAAACCAATTACATATATAATAGGTTCTGGAATTAGTAATTAATATACCCAATTTTTTTATTCAGGTCTTTAATAACAAGTGGAGAACACAAACAGATTTAAGGTAAGGGATCCTCTCCATTTCTCTCTTAATCAAGATTGTCATCTACGCTATGTCTTTTTATGTGTAAAAAATGATGGGGTATGTTTTCACACCTCCCCCATACTTACATAATTATGTATAAGTGATGAGAAACCCCTTTCTCTCTCATCAATCCCTCTTAGGTACACTCGATACCAAGCCGATAAACCATAACGAATTCTACGAGAACCTTCTTTGTTCTTTCAGTTTGCCTTATACTTCTTTATATCAAAGTGGAGTTGTCTTATCTATTTATGAAAATATTCTAAATTATGTTTAGTTTTAAAAAAAATTATGAAGACCTTTTCATCACTCACTTTTTGGTATATACATGTTTTTAAAGGATTCCCTCCTTAGAACTTTCCGATAAGCATATCTGTCTTAAGGGAACTTCCCAAATTTTTACCCAATTTCAAGTGCAATCTATCCCCTATTTCAAGACACCATTGCTTTTATAAAATCAGTATTTTTATTATGAAAACCTTCTTATTTCAATTCTAATTTTATATAAAATATTTTCCTCTTTTCTATTTTAAAATCTCTATAGTATTTTCTTTAAAACCGCACAGAAATGTTTTAATGCCAATGTTCTCAAATACATTTCTTATATGTTGTCACCTATGTTTGACATCACTTACCATGTTATATGCCTATTTTACCTTATTAACATCCATGTGTGTTCTAATACCATTCTTTCATGGACACTTTCATTATACACCCATTTATTATGCTTTATGTCATGATTGTGGTACCCAATTCTTTCCATAGGTACACTTATGTTTATGTATGGTTGATTATGTATGATTATTTATGTGGCAATCATATTTATGAAAATTTTGAGATGATTGTGCCCAGATATAACTCCAATTCATTGGGTAAAGTTAAGTCTCATGAGATGCGATGTGAAACGGGATTGGTGGTTAGCCTTGACCCGTACTAAAATGGGAAACAGGATTGGCGGTTAGCCTTGACCCATACTAAAATGGGAGATAGTATTGGTGGTTAACCTTGACTCATACTAAAGACATGTTTTATGATTCTTCCACATTTATATGATTCCATTTTTATATGATTCCATTCTTATATGATACGATTTTATATGTTCTATGCTTTGGGTATCATTATGTCATGCCTCCTAACTCATGTGCTTAAGACGTATCCTTATATTCATTCCCTTACTGGGCTTTTCATCTCATACCTTTGTTCATGTGTTCCCCAGGTTACCCTATGCATATGTAAGGGTTCAAAGGAATTTAGGAACTCTTTATAGAGATTAAATAAAGAAATGTTTTTTTATCCCCATGTTTTATGTTTTATGTACCTAGTCTTCCAAGAAACTAGACTTAACGATCCTTGGCTTGTACTCTGATTTATAATTATGCTTAAAATCATGTAATTTAATATGTAAAAGGCTTGGGTTTCTATATATAGAATCCTATTTTCTTGCTTATCATGGTTAGAAGTAACTGTGTGGCTTTCCCTACATGGTTTCTTATAACCATGTGCCAGGCCTATTTGACCCAAAAGCTAGGTTTTGGGATCCAAACCAGCCCTATACACATTTTATACCTCTATGAACTCAAAGGGAATTAAATTTAGTCCATATTTAAACATTTAAATTTAAAATTGAAAAAAATAAAAGGATACTTACCTTACTAAAGAACCAGGTTCTTACACTACAAACCATTGTGCCACTTTCTGCATGTTATCATGACATGATGCTCATCCATCACAGCATGATGAGCCACCTGTATCCAAAATCAGAAAAATGTTATACCTGGACCTGATCTAATATTCACTTGATCACCTAAAACAACTCTCAGGACTCAATCCACATCCAAAAACCTCTCCTAGATATGTTCCACCCTCAAATTCCCAATCTGAGTCCCAATTCATGAAATGTACCCTACTTCAAACCAAACATTCAAATTTTATCTAGATTTCATAAGTTGTAAAGATGCAAGTAATTAACCCCCCCACTAAAATTATATTTATCTTTAAGAATTTGTGATGGTCCCCCAATCATCATAATTGACCTACCTTGATCACTAATTCACAACTAAATTATTGTATTCTATCCCAAAATGTCGAATGAGATTCTAATGTGTAACTCCAAACACTAAGGCATGCTATTCATAAAAATTCAACCCACCCACTATTCACCATCTCTGAACACTGATATGGTGATCAACCATATTCATCTATCCCAAGACACATATTTTCTATCCATAGATTCATAAATGGGTCAATATTCCTCCATACCATAAGAACTTACTCGCTATGTCTGATTTCACATCATGGTACTCCACACTATAGGAATTGTTCATAATCCCACAAAATATTTACACACCATAAGTTTATCCACCATATTTTCATTGGAAAAAGAATACATTGGATGGAATCCTTTGAATGTTAGTGTATTATAACTTAGAATAATTTCTTCACAAAAATCCCTACACTAAGTTCAAGAAACTCAAGCCTTTTACTCCCAACTCACACAAAAATTCAAGTAAAAATAAGAAAAAAATGAAGTTAATAAAAGAACTCAATAGGAAACGCCCTTTTATAGAGGGTCCCAACTGGTCAACCAATCACACCAACTTCCTATAATCATGGGAATCCATTTGTTGCACTATGCAACTATTGATTCCCTATAACTTTCCTCAATTTAACTGCTAATATCTAGTAAAACAATAGTTCTCCTACATTTCAATATTTTCAATAAACTATATGATAAGATTGATTCAAATATGAACACAAACATCATTATGAGAGCACAAAATTTGTCAATATTTTAATTAGTTTACCACCATACTTTTCATCCATCAAAAAAATGTATCTTCTAACTAACTCATTATTGAACCAGCTGAATCCTACTACTGCTGTTCTAACAAGGTTGAAGGGTTATCTAGAGTTTCTCCATCCAATGAACTAACTCTAGAACAAAAATATTCTTCATAGTCCAAAAAATATCTTACTTAAATACTAATTCAAGGATTATATAGCAACCTACAACACTTTTCAAAGCATCAACCTTCCAACTTATATTGTATGAAATGTTCATCATTTTCTTTCCCATTCAACCTAGTTCAACTAAGGCACAATGTTGCCTCAGAATTTACAAGACTAAAAACTTGGTGAATATATCAGCTAGGTTCTGTCATATAGCTATCTTATACAACCACAACACTACATATACAAGAAAATTCTATATTTAATGCTTATTGGCGCCAAAATATGCATACAGATGAAAAGTAGGAAAAGAGGAAACCAGTGCAGAATGGGATACCTCGTGAAGTCCCTTTATGAAGAACCTCTGCACCACAGCTGGCAAAAAGTTGAAGCCCACATATGTGGCTACCGTAGAGTAAAAGAGGTGGTAGGATCCGTGGTTACTATGAAATTGACCGAAAGCTCCATGCCATGGATGGAGCCAGATTGACCTCTGCGATTCCATATAACTTGACGAAAGCCTTTTCGAGAACCGCGGAGGGAATTTAGGAGGGCACTTTGCTAAGGAGGGGATGATGGTCAACTTTGCGGTTGTGACAAACTTGACAGAATCCACATCCGATCATGGAGCACCATGTGGCTTCACACCGAGCTGTCTGAGCTTCGTGCTGCCTCTTGACTATAAGTATTGGGCTCCCCCTAAACCCAAAGTAAGGATACCCTGACCTTTCACCTTATCATCTCTCAAATCGCGAAGCACCTTATGCTCTACTAAACCTTGAGAAAGATGAGCTCTTTAATGTACTTGAGCATTGAGAAGTACCTTTACCTTAGCTAAAATACAACCTTTCTTCAAGTAAGGATGCCCTTCACGCAGCCCACGGGCCATCAAGAAGGAAGGAGAACCCTAAGGGGACTCAGGTCTTCACATAGAACTCATGCTTTGTGAAGTACCTTCCATTCACATGTGAACTACATACTAAGGCAGGATTAATGTTCTTCACAAAGTACATTGCTTCGCAGTGCTATGCTTTTCATGGTACACATGCTTTGTGAAGTCCTACTGCACGAAAGCCTTTCTATTTTGTGAATCACCCTTCATATGCATCTATAACCTATTCCTAGGCTAGGCCACTCCACTTCGCAAAGCATACCCCTTCACGAAGTTCCTCTATTATGTGGAGCACCAGAGCTTCGCAAGGTCTTTTCATGCGAACCCATTTGCTTCACAAACCCTTCTCCCATACGACCCTCCAAGTTTATATGAACTGATTTCAAGGTCCCTTGGGTGGTGCTTCATATTGCATTTCTTAGCCTCATGATTCTTCACATAGGCACGCTAACATCTATCGCTTCTTCTCATAGTCATGCTAATATTATCCCCTCAATGGATCACTCCATAGAACTGCCTCACCATTGTTGATGCCTTCCCTTCCCCAAGGGTGGGTGGGTATCAGTTATGTAATTCCTAGGGGTGAAAAATGAACTCACCTTGTCTGAGCTGCAGGATGTTAAACTGCCAAGCACCATCATCCTCAGCACATGATGCTAAACTATAGCCTCTCCTCATGCAATATACATGGGGTGCCCCATATTAGACATTCTCTATGCCCACTCGTCTCCATGGGAGTGAGATATTCCTCACATGGAATGAGAACCTTTTTTTTGGAGTGGAATATGTATGCATAGAAGGGAAACCATCTTGGTGTAAGCCCCGATACTTTCTTGAGGTAGGTAGCATCCCTACTCCTCCTCTCTTCTTCCATGCCAAAGACTAGAGGAGATACGAGCATTGAGACCTTCTTTACCCCATCCTTCTCCCTCTAGGATTTGTCTCCATTAGGACTCCATCATTAATTAAGGCCCATTCTCCATCTCCCTGGGCCTCTAACCACGCATAAGGCCTTGTTTCCTCTTTGGGCCACTAACCACATGTAATGACCACTCCATTTTTCACAGACACCATTCTCGATGTGATCGTCAGGTCTTTGCTGCCTCTTGTTTCTCACACCGAGTATGACTCATGTGGGCTTAGAGTAAGCATCGACCATGACATCCTTCTTGGGCCTCCCTAGAACGTAAGCCCAAATCCTTCATTCCAAACTATGTGGACTTTGATCCTTGCCTATATCCAAGAAAGTTACATAGGAAGCCTCCTTGAGGTTCAAGCCCAACACCAATTTTTCCCAAACCCTTCACGTCAGTTCACCCTCATCCCGCATGACGCTAAACTGTATGACCCCTTGTCATCTTGTATGACGTTAAACTATATGCCTTCGAACTACATGGGTTTTAATCCTTGTCTCTTAGGCAGGGTACGTAGGAAGCCTCCATGAGGTTCAACCCCAACCATCAGTAAGTCATTATAGACCCCATCCATCAGTAAGTCATTGTAGCCCCTGACCAGTAGTAAGTCGTTGTAGTCCCCAACCAACAGTAAGCCAATATAGTCCCCGACCAACGGTAAGCCTTTGTAGTCTCCAAACAGCGGGAATCCGTTTTTGCCTCAACCAGTAGTAATCCATTGTAGTCTGCAATCGACGATAATCCATTGTAGTCCCCTTTGTTGGGACCCACATCTCGGGTCCGCCCCTTGGGCATCAGACCAACTTGGGCTGCTAACTATGCGTAATCCCCAGTATATCGTCGGGTCATTGTCCTATGTGTACACCTCGATTATATACCCCAATCCCAAACTATATGGACTTTGATTCCCTACCATGTGGATACATATGAAGCCTCCCTAAGGTTCAAGCCCAGCATTCATGTCCCATCATGGTCTCTCCATTGATCCCTTGTGTTTTGGGAAGATCATGCCCTATCTCGGAGGTTCTACTTTCTCTAGGTACCATCCATGCATCCATTCTCATGGGCTGCCTCCTCAGGTGTCCCATCGCTCCACCGAACTACATGGACTTTGATTCCCTACCACAGGGATACGTACAAAACCTATCTAAGGATCAATCCCAACATCATCGTAGTCTTAATGTCAGTTCCATCTCATTCTCTACCCACTTCTCTCAACCATCTATATCCATCTTGATTCTTACCTGGGCCACCACATCCTGGTGAGATCACGAAATACACCTTCTCAATGCCCCCTAGCAGTACCCAGGCTGCTAACCACATGTAAGCCTCAACATGTCTTCGGGTCGATGTCCTTTATGTACACTATGATTCCATGATTTTACCTTCAAACTACGTGAGTTTTGATCCCTATCTCCTAGACGGGGTATGTAGGAAACCTCCCCAAGTTTTAATCCCAACTGATAGAAAACCCTAATGTACCCTTTGCAGGGACCCAAGCATCCTCAGATTCATCTTCATTGGACATTTTGATCCACTTATCCATTAAACCCCTTTGGTGCTCCCTCCTGGGGTTATTCCCATCTAATCCACTCTTATCAGTGTTCTGATCAGTCTGATTTGTCGCTACAAGATGTTAAACTCATGGCATACCCTATGTTAATCATGGTAAGATGAGGAAAACCTCAGAGACATGCCTATGGAATATAATTACCCACACTCAACATGGGATGCCTCAGGCTTCCACGCCCTCAAGAATCCCTATCATAAGGGGAAGAAACCTAAACACATCAATGTTCCAGCGTCTAGACATGCCAGTGATGTCCAACATGACTACTCCCCTGGTCGAAGTTTGGTACCCTAACTTAACCCCTTGGAATGTCCAAAAAGAAGCAATGTAATTAACTGGTGTCCATGAAGACATAGCACTGGGAAGAGTTTGACGACCAATTTCTTAATCTTTAAGAGAGACTCAGACTAGGTAACAAGTTCTGAGGATGAATCCACAGAAGGAGAGACCCACATCCCATCATCTAGTTTTGATCAAGGAGAAAATTCCCCTGAATAAGCGACATATGCCGCCCACCATTGGAAATCAGAAATTTGGGGCAACATACCAGTGCGTCCTCCACCGACAGATGTGTGCCCCAATGAAAGTGTCAAAAATAGAAATGGTGAACCAATGTGAATTTATTCTCCTCAATGTGGAGATTAGTAGTGTTTGATATAGCAGCAGATTAGCGTGTCACCAGATCCAATTATTTGGTGCTAGGTCCCTCTAAGAAAATAATGGTCTTGGTGTGAAACTAACTAGAAATTGGTGCAGTTGAACGTTAGACATCCCAGTCTGTGACGTTGTCAGTGTGGATCCTTCTTTACAACCATGGAAAATGGAATGGCATTGGGGAACTTGATGTCACTTTCCTTCTTTCAGCACTAATGGTTGAATCTCCTTGCTTTGTAGGACCCAATCTACTACAATAGGAAACTGATCATCACCCACCCACCAACGTAGGGGCAGGGGCAGCGTCAACACAGAAACCCCGTGTAGCCTCATCTCTTCCACGATATCCCCCACATCCACAGCTTCTAGGAGCCCACGCCCCATATCCCTGTCTTAATTCTTTTAGATAAGGGTATTTAATGACCTCGTTTGACTATACGAGGAGGAGGGGCTTATCCCAACCCAGGATATGGCCAGACAAGACTTAGAGGATTTTGTACCTTGTCGTCACCGCTTCCCCAAGGGCCGAACAGGGAGCCACTACTCCCCACTCCAACATACAATCATTTTGGGAGCCTCTCCCAAGAATGCTTTGATGACCCCCCCCCCCCCCCCACGCTGATGAGGTGAGGGAATTTTGGGCCAGCCCAGTTGTAATCCCATCACATGGGCCACCAATGGGGGATCCCACTAGGCCACGTCAGTGCCACCACCTGGCCCCACCAGCTGAGGATCAGGTGAGTTATAAACTTGTGCCACTAACCCCAGTCTAGTTAACCTGACCCTAGCATTGAGCGCAAGATGAGGAGGATGCCCGTCGAGGGACATCAACATCAATGGATACCGTGGCCTGTGCCACCACTAATTCATAACTTCAATCCCATGTTTATTCCAAACAGAGGCACTTATACGCCTAGCCCATATCAAGGACCCAACCACCCCACAAAAAGATTGGGAAGACTCCCCTGGTTGCTAACACGGGTGGCGTTCGTCATGGGATGACCCTCGGCAATGACATCCAGTATGGAGGTCCTCCCCGTGCCACCACTAATGAGAGCACATGTCCTCTCCACTCCCAAGATCAGCATGGAGGTCCTCCCCATTCCACTATCAATCCGAGCAGAGGTTCTCCCCACCTCATTGACACCCAGTATGAAAGCCTCATCCACACCTGTGACCTCAGGTATGGAGTCGTTCCTCCTGTCACAGGTTGCCGTTGTGAAGATTCTCCTCATCCAGTCAACTGTCAGCATGGGGGTCTTTCCCATGATCTTACAGAAACTAACGAAGTTCCTCCTCATCTTTTCAACCATAGAAGAGGAGGTCTACCTTGCTTCATTGGAAGCCATCATGGAGGTCCTACCTATGTTTAGTTCAACCAATACGAGGAACCTCTTCATACCGTCACTGCTAAGGGAAACAAGCAAGGAATCACTTCTCATGCTCTTAACAGTTCCATCAGAGGTCCTACCCGCTCCAGTACTTCCCATGGAGATTCCCTCCGCACGTCAGCTAGTGGATATGGAGGTCCTCCCCATGTTCCCTTTGACATCTGTCCAGGTTCTCCTTGCACCCCAGCTCACCCAGGAAGAAGTCCTCTCTGCCCCAACATCAGTTTGGCTGAAGGTCCTCCTCGAGCCAAAAACTTACCCTATCTCAAAGAGACATCCTGGGGTAGAAGGGCGGGTCATAGACACCATAAGAAGAATAACGAGATGTTTCAAATCACGATTAAGCCAGTGTGCTTCTCAGATTCCGAGGCAGAATGTGATTCGGTAATGGAACCCTCACCTCAATCCTCTATGTAGGGGGTCGGGGTAGAAATGAGGTGTATAAGCCTCATCCTTCTGAAATGTGAGGTCCACCAGATTACCACCCCCCTTCTGAAGTACATCCAGGATGAGGAAGATTTGGCCTCCTTCTAGGGCCTGGTCGTGCAATCCTCCCTATCGTCAATAGGGTCATTCTCTACCTCGACCATAGATCATGGAGAGTTATTATGGGAATCAATGGAGAATGAGCAACAGCATGGCCCACCATCAATAACCACAGCCCCCACACTAGAAATTGTGGTTTCTATCCCATCTTACTAGGATGTGGTGGTTCAATAATTGTATTCACCGTAGGACATCCTAAGATATGGTGGCTTATCAGCTCGCTCTCTGTATTCTCCACTGGCCAGTCTACCCTCTAAGTGGTATAATTTAGTGTCGTTACCAGTCCCACAGCCACCCCCAGTTGATTAATTTGGAAACCAAGGTCCAAATCCCTATTATGAGTCAAGGAGATTGTGGGACATCCTTGTGGTGGACCATTTCCCAGAGATGTTTTGGCTATTTTCAACCGCGAACTTCAGTGCACTGGAATCGCTTACCCAATAGGAATTTGTGTGTTTCCGACAAGCCCTATAGGAGACACACTTCCATCTCTGTTATCAGTGAGTGGATTATCCCAAGAGTTAGGCACAATTTGAAGATATTGACCATAAATTCCGCATGGTCAACTTGGATGCGCTCTCTATGGCCCAGCGCCCTGAGTTTCCCGACCACCACTAGACCCTCCAGCAACGATGCATACAAAGCTTTAAAGTGCTTCTTAGAATTATCATGGAGGCTTCCCCCACATTCAGATCCATGGTTGGGGTTAGTATTTTTCCCTTCATTTCAGTTCTATTCGGTGCCAGCCTGAATTTCCAGGCGATATTGAGGATATGACTCCAGTTAGAGTCGTGGATAACATGGAAGACCTATCAGAGTAAGATAATGAGATAGAAATCCTTGATTATAACTTACCCCCTAAGAGAGTGACACGCATATTAGATCCATTGGGAAGGGTTACTCGCCAGTAGAGAAATATACTGGGTCTTCCCGTTCCCACCGAGTCATTTGTCTGACCGGAATCCCAATAAGGGAAAAGAGAATCTTGGGTCTGTCAAACCTTCTGACCCATATAGCTCAAGGTAGAAGACGGAATATGATTCCAAGAAGGCTGCGTTGTTTCAATAGTTCATGGATCATAAGAAGGTGTTCAATGACCTCCTTGTTGAGCGTGTTGCGTAGCGACGACCATACTACGGTGACCCTCGACTAGGATAGCAGGGGCAGGTACAACTCCCCCCCCCCCCCCAGTGAGTTGCCTCTAGGTGACCCTGACCATCCTATCCACATAGACAGGGTAGAGGACGGATCCTATGGAAAGATGGTGCGGTATGTATCACCAACTCCACTTGAATGACGTGATAATATTCATCACCCCACTTAGGTTCCCCCAGCCACTCCACAGGTCATACCACTAGCCACTCCACGAGACGATGGTCCTAATTATCATGTTAAATAACCTAACAATGCACTGGTGGTCAAGAATCCTCATCAAGATAGGAATCCCCACCCAGATGATCCAATGGTGGTGTTCATTTCCCATATTGAGGATTTGGAAACTCGACAGGTGGCAATTCTTCCTAATGGTAAGACATATCCAGCATGGGTAGATGATATACCAGTACCTCCTGGTTTTGGAAACCCTACATTTTCCCTCTTCAATGGGACGGGTGACCCACTACATCATCTGGCTCACTTAACCTCAAGGTGTGGACCCATGCTGGGAACTCCAACGTAATAAGAGGCTACAAAACTCTGATGTTTTATATAGACATTGGAAGGGTCTATGTTTATCTAGTACAACCAGCTACCCATTAGGTCAATAGCCGGATGGGGAGATCTTTGTAGGAAGTTTATTTACTGGTTCAGCTCTACCTCCCAAAAGATGAGTATTTCAAACGTCTTCAAGTGAAAGCAGAGGCCTGACGAGCACGTTGTGGACTTTTTTGCCTAGTGGAAATGACTCTCCTACTCTCTTAATATGCTGCTGACTCAGGAATAGATTATAACAATGTGTGTCGGGAATGCCAAAATTAAATTGGTCCCCTCTCTCATCACTCATAATTACCTCAGGGGATTCTGTGATTTTTATGATAAGTCCCAGCGTCAAGAGGAAGCCTTGCAGCAGGCTAGATAGGCATGTCCATTACCTTCTATGGTTCCCACGAGAAGAGATGTTAAGGATGTTACCTCCACGGTAGCATATATAGTGTCCCCCAGGTAGTTAGAGTTTTTACCATTGGAGCCACCTCCATAGCCTCACAGAGGCCTTCCACCTCAGGGGTAGCCTCCGGCCCAGCAGCGCAAACCTAAAAATTGGCAGGCACCCCCGCGTAACGCACTGCTACCACCTAGGTGAGATAATCAAGCTCCACCTCATTGATAGGATCCTCTAGCACCTCATTAGGGATAGTATCCTAGAGCCCCCTTCCCTAATAGGAGAAACTGGACCAACTCATTCAATGAGGCTCAAGTCCCCATTTATTTCTAAAGTACTTTGGAACAGGGAATCCTACAGTTTCAAGAATGCAGGAGGCCTGAGGAGGAAGATCTCATTGATCACCCTAACTACTGCCCATATCACCAAATCTTGGGGAACACCCTCAAACAATGCTATATGTTTAAAGACTGGCTTCAAGACCAAGTTTATAACAACATATTTAGGTTAGGACCAACTCCAGAATAGGTGGAATGTGTGTTCATGAAGCCAGACAGCGGCAGTGACAGCGAGGGTGAGTGGAATCAGGTGCCTAATTGTGGGTCTCAAAAATAAAATGGCTAGATGGATCGTAAGGAAATTTCTCATACCCACAGTATTATCCAGGCATGTATGAATTGACATGAACCTTCAGAAGTCATTGTGTCACTTGAATTCAGTACTTCTACATCGACATCTCAACCTTCCTCTTCCTAGAAGAGAAATCATCGACGACGCAAGGGAAAACAAAGTCCTCCACCTATGTCATCGTCATCCCATACTCTCAGAAACTTCATGCCCTCGGAGATGGTGATTTCCCCCAGAATTCGTTCGATGGTGGAGGATTATTCAAGTGATGATTAAGGGTACACATTGGTTAACACCGTGGAGCTGGTAAACCCCTATATGGTTCCTAATGATGAGAAGTGCCAGAAGAATCCTCCCAACATCCCCAGCCATCTCCAGTGTCGACGGAGCTGTGGCTATATGGGTCATCGGGATGCATCAGTCAATACTTCCTGTCAGGCTGTGCAGGCCATCGAAACCAAAAAATAGGCCCAGCACAAATCTCAGCATGTGTAGCCTTCTCATCTGGTATCATCAGATCTACCTTCACCGCCATTTGTGCTACTTGACCAGGCGGAGCCACCGTGACCACACTGCGATCAGCCATGTTTTGTTATGAACTAGCCTCAGTCATCTAACCCTCACCCCGTAGTCACTCCATAAGGTTCGACTAGCGAATAGTAGGACATTCCTAGCACCAGTTAGCTACCGGTTCAGCTAAAAGGTCCCATCATATCTCCTTCCACAAAGAAACCTCCTGTCAGCAGAATTTCACACTTGGAATGTAATTATGATGTTCTTAAACATATTTCCAGCATACCTGTGAGTCTCTCTATCCTTGAGGATCTTCATCTATCAGAAGATATTTGTGAAGCCCTTACTAAGGATTTAAGAAGCCCCCTCCAGTTTGAGATGGAGATAGCATCTTTAGAAGCCTTCCATGCAGAGGAAGCTGAGCACATAGAATGTCAAGACATCATTTCTTTCTCCAGAGAAGATGAAGGCTCTCCCATATAGGGGCACATCCGCCCACTATACATCACTGGCCACTTCAATGGTGTAGAGGTTAACCATTGTCTTGTCGACATAGGTTTTGGGATCAACCTCATCCGGGCCCAGATGCTCTAGAGTATGGGGTTGTTCGAGGATGATATAAGCCCCTATAACCTGAAGATTCAAGGTTATGATAGGATGGAATAGACATCGGTCGAAAATATCCACCTGAAGACCCAGTTTTGTGGTCTAGTAGCTAGCAATGAGTTCATGGTTGTCTCCCAGGACACCTCCTACAATGTGTTGATGGGTAGGACATGGCTCCACCTGCACATGGTAGTCCCGTCTTCGTATCACCAATACCTTAAGTACTCCATTAATGGTTGATTGGGAATAATTCAAGGTAATGTGTCTCACTTTTCCTCTTATTAATCCCACTATCTAGATAACAACTATTACAAGAGGAAGGACAAGAAAATTCGGGCTAAATATGTTGAACACGCTATGACTACAGCCGACCCGTGGGAAGACCAGGATGATGCCTACATTTTTTCAATCCACCGATTGGAGGCTATGACCCCGGTTCTGGGGAAATGATTTTTTGTTTTTGGAATGAGGAGGAAGCACATTACTAGGTCTAAGGGATGCTGAAAAATCACCTTCTATTCCTACACAAATTAGGCTTGGGTGGTCCCAGAGTCTCCTACTCCCATAAGGTATCGGGATGTCCACTCCATGGAAATGGAAATACCGCATACTTTCTTGTTTTTCCAGGCTAGGATAAACTAGATCAGGACGACGTGCCACTATTGCTTTTATATCATCAAGAGTATCCCCTTGGTATGAAGGCCGGATGGGATTGGGTCGATAGCTTTCATTGATATGGTTTCAGTAGCACAGAAGGTCCTCGATGCAGTGTCTATCACCGCTCAGGTTAGCACCAATGTCCCTTCAGGATCTGTCGACTCAGAAGAATCACCTCCCACTGAGTATCCCTCCTCTGCGAATGAAGAAGAAGATATGTAAGATGAACCCCCCTCATTTCAAGAGGGTGTTTCCACCACGGTTGATGAATTGTTAATGGTAAACCTTGGTAGCGGGATGGATCTGAAACCCACATTGATCAGTTATTTTATGCATGTTAGAGAGCAACAGTGATATGAGGACTTCTTATGACGAGATTCTAGGACTAGATCCTCAGGTCTCCATCCATCGCCTTGGTCTTCTGAAAAATCATCGCGGGTTCAAACAGCCTCCCAGAAAGATGCACCCTTCTCATCACTCCATGGTTGAGGCCAAGGTTGATAAGATCATAAGAGCCAACTTTGTTAAAGAGTTCCAATACCTCAAATGGTTAGCCAAAATCATGCTAGTCAGGAAGAAGAACGGGCAGATCAAAGTCTACATCAACTTCTAGGATCTCAACCATCAATGTTCGAACGATGATTTTACCCTTCCTGTGACAGAACTATTGATTGATGCCATCGCTGGGTTCCTGGACCTCTCCTTCATGGATGGGTATTCCAAGTATAACCAAATTAGAATAGCCCCTGAGTATGAAGATTATACAGTTTTTAGGAAACCACAACATTCTTTATGCTACTAGGTAATACCCTTTGGTCTAAAGAATGCAGGTTCTACCAATCATCATGCCATGCATCACATATTTAATTCGATCCTTAGGACATTGGTGGAATACTACATGGATGATCTGGTGGTTAAATCTTTCCAGCACTAGGACCATCCCAAATATCTCTAGAAAGTTTTCAGATTCCTCTGATCATGTCATCTAAAGATGAATCTATAGAAATGTGCCTTTGGGGTCACCTATGTAAATCTTCTTAGCTTTGTTGTCAGATATAGAGGCATCGAGATCGATTCGAATAAGATCAAGGCCATCAGTCATATGTATCCTCCAAGAAACATCCAGGAGATTCGAGACTTTCAAGGACACTTAACCTATATACACTGATTCATCATGAATCTAGCTGGAAAGTGTAAGCCCTTTTTCTAACTCATGAATAAAGGTGCTTCTTATTAGTGGGATGAAGAGTTTCATACTGCTTTTGAGGAAATCAAGCAGTACCTATTATAGCCTCCGGTTTGGATTCCACCCACTTTTGGAAATCCACTGGCCCTTTATGTGACCACTCTGGAATGATCTCTCAGTGCCCTTATTGTCCAGAAGAACAACTAGGGAATAGAAAATAGTCTATACTATCTCAACTGCATGCTCCTCGATATAAAGACCAGATACTCCCCTATCAAGAAAATTTTCCATGTGCTGGTATTCGTAGTGCAGAAATTGAGACACTACTTACAGCATCTTGAGATACAGTTGTTGTTTCAAGTGGATCTACTTAAATACATACTGAACTACCCCATGTTGACATACCACCTAGCTAGTGGGAATTGATCCTTTAGTAGTTTTATATCAAGTTTCCCCCCAGAAGTCCATAAGGTACGGGCATTGGAAGACTTCTTTGCCACCCATCCAGCTCCTATGGACCAGTCCTTGGATCTTGATTTTTTGGATGAGTCCATCCTCTCAGTAGATCAATCCATTCTATGTTGAAAGATTCATTTTAATGGTGCTTCATGAATCCCTACTGGCATAAGACTCAACGACCCCAGACTCAACGGAGTGGGTCTGGGCATTGTCTTCATCACACTTGCACAAGTTGTTCTTCCCTATTCATTCCTATTGTTAGAAGGTTGTACCAATAATGAGGCAGAGTATCATACCCTAATTACTGGTCTCGAGCTGTCCCTTGATATTGATGTTCCCCACTTACAAGTGTAAGGGGACTCCAAACTAGTCATCAAACAGATCAATGGTGACTACGCTGTTAGGAAGAAAAAGGTTGTACCACTGTTGGAACGTACCCACTAGTTGATGGCCCAGTTCCCATCTCTTCCAGAAGTTACTCATGTTCCTCGGTCCTAGAATGGTCGAGCTGATGCCTTGGCCAGCTTAGCTGCATCTCTTGCAGAACCCAACCATGATGATTTGATTATTCATGTGGCGCACCAGAGATTCATTGCTCCTGTCATTCTAGACAATAATGGTAGTCCATAGGTAAGCCACCTTACCACTGGTGCCTCCATGTTAGGACCCCCATATCCCCCTACCACAGTGTTGGAGGTGAATCCCGACTAGAGGACTCCCTTTATTGAGTATATCCAGTACGAAAATCTCCTAGAAGATTGAGCCGAGTGTGATAGAATTTGATGTTGTGCATTGTAGTTTACCCTCTAGAGTATTACCAATCTTGAGCAGATCATCTATAGATTCAGGTTTGATGGGGTCTCCTTCATTACATTCAAGGAGGTGATATTTATCAAGTCATGCAGGGGCTTCATGCCAGTTCCTATGGGGCTCATCAGACTGGGCCGAAATTCTCCCAACAGATCTGGAGATTGGGGTATTTTTTCCCACCATGAACTGTAACTATATCGAGTTCACCAAGAGGGGTCATGCATTCCAAATCCATGAAAATTTTATTTATCATCCACTAGACCCTCTCTACACTACCAAGTACTCTTGGCCCTTCATGGTCCGAGGACTTGATGTCATGGGACCCTATCCACTGGTGACAGCTCGTCAGTGCAGGTTCATCCTAACCACTATGGATTTATTTTCCAAGTGGGTAGAGGTAGTTCCCCTCAAGGAGGTCAAGGCCCATTCTTTCATTGAGTTTGTAAGATCCAATATCATCTACCGATTTGGATTCCCTCGCACCGTCCTCACTGATAATGTAACCAACTTCCAGGAATCCGAACTAAAGAAGTTGTATGAAAAGTACAACATCCTTTCTATCCATACCTCCCTCTATCACGCAAAAGAAAATGGGTAGATCGAGGCATTAAATAAAACCCTCCCTAACATTCTTCAGAAGATTTTCGGTTAGAAAAATAAAAGTTGGCCAAAAAACTCCCCAATGATCTCTGGGACTATCGAAAAATGAATTGCAACTCCACACAGGTGACCCCATATTCCTTAGTGTATGGAATATAGGAAGCCCTTACCATCGAGATTTAGTTGCCTTCATTACACACAACTGTCTATGATCAATAGACACTACATAAGGTAGCTTAAATCTATCTGGCTGAACTAAAAGTGCTCGAAGAAAATAGGATATGTGCCCTACAAAATCTGGAGAGGCATCAGAATAAGATGGCAAGAGCTTTCAACAAGAAAGTTTTCCTCTGCTCTTTTTTGCAAGGTGACATGGTGTTGTCTCTCATAACACCAATGATACTTGGTAGGAAACCACCCAAACTGGCGCCCAAATGGGAAGGACCTTACATAATTTACAAGTTTTACCCTAACAGTGTGTACTCCATGGTTACCATGGATAGTGAGCATATAACTCCTCCCACCAATACCAAATTCCTCAAGAAATACTTTGCATGAGTAAGCCCTGGTCCTAAAAGACCTTAAAACTACATCCCGCATGAAGTTAAACTTCTTTGTCATTCTGCATGACACAAAACTATGAGTGGAAGATATACTATTACGGTATGAGCTCTATGACCATAAAATAATATTTATATGGTCCTACATGACCATAAACTGTGATGTATTTACCACACGACGTTAAAATTCGTAATTCATCCGAGCTGAAGGATGTAAAACTACTCGGAACTTGTCCCACTTGACATTAAACTGTATGTCGTCCCATATGACGTTAAACTGTATATGGTCCCACATAAACCTAAACTGTCTCGTCTTTGCTGCATGACGTTAAAATATGTGATCCGTCTAGGATGAAGGACGTAAAACTACCCAGCACCCATCCTGCATAATGATAAACTATAAAATGGTCTAAAATTTAAGACCTTAAACTAAGATCTATCTACGTCCTTGCCGCATGATGTAAAACTGCACAGCATCTCAAGAACTATGTATGGATTGATTACCTCCTCATGGGATATGTAGGAATTCTTGCACACTTTGTCTTATAGTCCATTACAAATTCTTATCTTTGACTACCCCCTAGGTGTAGTTCTCTTGGAGGATCCCGCATGGTGTATTGTGGACTTCTTTGGCCCCATTCATGTCAGGATTACGATGATCGCACTATTTTCCCCTCCTCATTATCCTATCCTCCCACATCCTCACCGCACGACATTAAATTGCATGGCCTCTTCAAGAACTATGTATGGATTGATTTCAATCCTCATGGGATATGTAGGAATGCCCGGAAATTTAGTCCGTAGGCCCATCCAAAAACTTCAGGATATCCCCTTGGGTCAAAACACTTGGTGTAGTGAAGTCTTTTTCCTTCATTCACATTGAGTTCATCAGGGCCGCACCATATATCTCCCTCCTTGGAGATCTCCACCTCTCTCATCATCTCGCATGATGTTAAACTGCATGGGCATACTTATGCTTTGTATGTCCCCTTAATTTGGGTCTCCATCATCATTCACTTCCAAAAGGACCCCCAAACGACATTGATGTTAGGCCCTATGGATCTCCTACTATTTCGGGCTAACTTCCTGGAGGGTCTTCAACAAAAATTTGATACAAGTCCCGCATTTCAAATATGATCAGAGTTCGATGCTCATTTGATGTTCTCACTTCAGGCCACATGATATGGGTGTTGTGTTCTGAATGTGGTCAACAACCATCCTCCATCATTATCACCACCCCTTTATGTCCCAAATATTGGGTGCAGTGATTCATTTTGTCCTGTTATACCTTCAGACATCAGCCTGCCTCGAACATTAGTGTTGGTCTAGTCAGGATCGACCCTGACCGGTCTCTTTCCTTTATTGCCATGCCCTCATATGCTGGGTAAAACCTGATCTTATTCCTTATTTCCCACACCAAACTTTTCTCACGTGGACTTAGGATCTTTGGTAAGGAAATACCTGCATAAAGGTTCACATATTTATGGTCTGAGCCCTATGACCTTAAACTAAGATCATTACTGTCCTCACTGCATAACGTTAAACTGCAAATTGGATGGTACATCCCATCTTGGGTCCCTCATCCTTTTTGGCCCCCTGGACAAAGTTCTCATTTAGTATTATGCGGTGTGGTATAGAATCTATGTCCTCATTCACGTCGAGCTATTTTTTCCACGCCACACATATCCCCTTGAGACATTTGTCCATCCTCATCCTTGTTACAAGATGTTAAACTACACAGGTCCCACCATGCTTTATGTGCCCCTTCATTTAGGTTTCCATCATCTTTTACATCTGAAATAACCCACGTACAATATGGATTCTAGGTGTCATGGCTCTCTTACCGTCTTGGGACAATGTCCCTAAGGATTCTGGATGATAATTAGATACAAGTCCCATGTTGCGAATATGGTCATCAGTCGACACTCATTATTTTCCCCCATCCTTGTTCACACAATATGGATACTATATTGCAAACATGTTCAGAAGTTATCCTCAATCATTGTTTTCATTTTGTGGTCTCCCACATAGCAGGTGCGAAGATTCACCCTTTCTACCCATCTATCCCATGCACATGACATTAAACTGGGCATCTATGGTCTGAGCTCTATGACCATATACTAATATCTACTAAGTCATTGTCACACGATGTTAAACCACACCACAACTTTTAGAACTATGTGTGTCTTGATTCCTTCCCCCATAGGATACGTAGGAACTCCCAGACATCTCGTCTTTAGGTCCAACCTTGTTTTTTAGAAACATCCTCATCTCTCTTTCCCCTTTTCCTGAGTCCTCTAGAAGGGAGGGTGTGTGGTGTGGTATGGGATTACTTGTTCATTCACGTCAGGTTTATAATAGCCATTCCATGTACCTACCCCTCTTTGGAAGTTTACCATCATGTCTAGGAGTACTCTAGTTTATGACCGAGAGTGTTGGATTCTATGTAGACATGTTATCTCCCATTTCCATGCTTCATGTTCCCCTTTATTTATATTTTTATCATATTTCACATCTGAAAGGACCCCCAAATGGCATGGATTCTAGGCCCTAGGGCTCTCCTACCATCTCAGGCCAACATCCTTGATGATTCTGTACAATAATTTTGATATGAATCCTGTGTTGAGAATATGTTCAGTGGTCGACGCTCATTTTTTGTTCCCATTTTAGGTCACATGATATGGATGTTGTGTTTCAAATACGGTCAATATTTATCCTCCATCATTACTCCAACCCCCATTAATCCGTAAATATTGGTTGCATGATTCAAATCATTTTCCACTCCATCATGTCTATGTGGAATTTCAGCACTCTTCATGATATCCCTCAGTGCGTGTTTGCATGTTAATAGGAAAAATCCTTGGTGTGGTGTCATTTGAGACCCCACAACATTTCCCCTTTCCTTGAATTCCATGTGTTGTGAAAACATTCTCCACCCTTGTTTCCCACATAGAGCATGGCTCACGTAGGCTTAGGGATTTTTTCAAGGTTTTCACCTATTTGGAAGAGTCTCCTTTTCATCTATGGCATGAGCTCTAAGACCTTAAACTAAGATCTCTATGTGTTCTTTCTGTAAGATGTTAAATATCATGACATCTTCAAGAACTACATATGGCTTGATTCCCACCCTTATGGGATAAGTAGGAACACCCAGGCATCTCGTCTTCAGGTTGAGCTCAATTCCCACAAATTATCTCTTCTATTTGGCCTTTTGGTCGTGACTTTCATAGGATTGTGTGGTGTGGTGTATAGGAGATTATGTCCTCATTCAGGTTGGGTATGATTTATCACACCATGCGTATTCCCCTCTAAAACCTCATTTACATCCAAGCTATATGATTTTAAACTATGTTTTCTAGTCCCACATGACTTTAAATTGTTGCATCTTTACTATACAATGTTAAAATGCATGGGTTGGTCCTATAATACAACAATAAACTATAACATTATTGTCCTATCTGCACGACAAAAAATGGCACCTCATTGTGATGTCCTCGCTTGAGGGGACATCATGTTTGGTATTGGTTCTCCATCGTACCATTTTTCAAGGCCTACATATGGATTGATTCCTATAGTGATGCCTGGATTCTTCATCCTAGGTTTGTTTCTTCATAAAAAAACACACACATATATCCTAAAGAACAAAGAAGATCTCTAAAATGCTACTTCTTTTGGTGCATGGGCCAGACCCGCATGACAGTATTGTCCCTTAGGTTGGTACCCTACCATGACACTTCTAGAACTACATACAGCTTGATCCCCATCATCATGGGGTACGTAGGAACACCCACACACTTTGTCTTGGGCCCAAACCAACTTTCATTCTTAGTCTCTTGACATAAAACCTCCCCAAGGAGCACATGGTGTGTTATGGACTCCTATTTTCCTCATTCACATCAGGTTTTTTAATTAATACACCACGTGTCTCCCTCCCTCCTTTCCATCTATGTTTTGAGCTCTAAGACCTTAAAATAAAATCTCTCTACGTGTTTTCCTCAAGACATTAAACTGCATGGAATTTTCAAGAACTATGTGTGGCTTGATTCCCATCCTCATGGGATATGTAAGAATTCCCAGACATTCTGTCTGTGGGTCTAGCCCTAGGAATCTTAAATCCTGCCCCTTTTTCAGCCCCTTGGCCCGAAATCTTTTGGGAGCATGTGGTGTGGAGAGTGCCTCCTGGGTTTTCATTCACATCAGGTTTTGAAACAATTGCACCATATGTCTCCCTTATCTCTTCCCAACCTGGTCCGAGTTCCATGAACCTAAACTAAGATCCCCTTATGGGAACTATGCATCGGGTCTAGCTACATCACCACCCTGTGCACATTCCATTAAACCAGGTCCCCTCCTAATGGTACACTCTATGACCTTAATCTAAGAGTGTGCGACCACAGGACCCTTGTCATTGGGAAGGGATTCAACTTCCTCTATTTGACACATCTCATTGGCATACTCAAATTCATCATGGAAAAGGGCCCAAAGTGTGGAATTTTCATATAAAAAGCCCATAATTTCATGTCCATGCTTTATAAACCCTTTATTTGGATCCCTATCCTCTTCTATGTCTGAAGGGACCCCCTTTACGACCTAGTATCTGGCCACATTGGATCACCTACCGTCTGGGCTAATGCCCCTGAAGACCCCATACAGCATTTGCGACAGGTCCCATATTTCGAATGTGGTCAGTGGTCGACCCTCATTTGTCTATCCCCATTCAAGGATAACGTGAAACTAATACTGTGTTTCAAACATGGTCAGCAGTTATCCTCTACCATCATGCCACTATCATTTTAATCCAGATCTCAGGCATCATGATTAACATATTTCCATTACCTTAAGTTTAAGTAGAATTCCAACACACTCGATTTTATCCCTTCACACATTTATGTGCATTAAGTAGGCAGATCAGTAATATTGGGACGTCATTCACCTAGTATTCCATTTCTCCTGATGTGTGATGCCTTTTACCAGGAAAATCCCATCACCGCCCCTTGTTTCCCACACCGAGCATGACTCATGTGGGATTAGTAGGTTTGGTGGAACGTGTACTGGCGTATCCATTCCACACATGCCTTTTTCATCCTTCATGACATTAAAATGTTATCCCATAACTATGTATGGATTGATTCCCATATTTATGGGGTACATAGAAATGCTTGAACACTTTTCTTCATGTCTAGCCCCAAGTCAGGACACCTCCACCCAATGGACAAAATAATCCCATCAGGAACACATGGTGTGGTGTGGATTGCTTATATCCTCATTCACATCAAGATATGTACTGAACCGAATGTTTCTTTTCTGGGTAACCATGTCCTCAAGGAATGACTTTAAATTGCGGTTCTACCCTGAACAAGTTCAGGATGCCCCATGATAACTATGGGATGCGTCAGCTTCCTTTCTAGAGAGGATTTCCCCTACCAGCGTTGGTCTCTGACCACACTATGCTTAAGAACTATGTTTGGTTTAATTCTCATCCTTATAGGATATGTAGCGACATCTGGGAATTTTGCCTCGGGCCCATCCCTAGGGTCATTAACCCTTATGGCCCCTCAGTCTCGATTATGGTCCAGTCACTATGACCTTAAACTAGGAGCCTATAGTCTATGAAACATGACTTTAAACTGCTATCCTTAGTCCAGGTAGTATGACCTTAAATCTATGTGCAACGTCTTATTCATATAACATTAAAGTATTCCATTCATTGTGTTCATCTATATGATATAAAACTAAAATTCATACTAGGTCCTCACCAGAGAGGTCCTATTTAGAAGTAGGTATGATCCCTGATCAGACCAATGTACTCACCTAATGTGTTTCCACCATGGTGGCATAATTTCAAGAGTTTTGGAATCAATTTGAACAACCCATCACTCCACCCTCCACACTTTGTGTGCCCTTTATTTGGACCCTCTTACTCTTTCATTCATGAAGGAAACCCCTAACGGTATGGATGCTTGGCTTATGGCATGCCTATTGTCCTGGGATAATGTTCCAGAAGACTAATGGATGAAATTTTGTGTTGGGCCCCATGTTTCAAACATGGTCAGCGGTCGTCCTTCATTTTTTATCCCTATATCAGGCTAACACAAAAGGGATGTTGTGTTTCGAATGAAGTCAACAAGTATCCTTTATTGTCATGCCACCCCTATAGCATTCCAAATGTTGGGTATCATGATTCACACTTTCCAATCCCCTCTGTTCAAATTGATTCTAACTCCCTTGTCATTACTCTACTTGTGCACTAGAGCATGTTGAGAAAATGGAAATTCAACTGCTCTGAGAACTCCGTTCTCCAGTCAGGCCTCCCTCATTCTTACTATAAATCTAGATCGATTGTTCAGAACCCAGATGAATGAATCTTGGTTGGAACTCTCATATTCGGACGGAATAACGATGTGGTCATCCCTTGTTTCTCACATTGGGAATGACCCATGTGAGCTTAGGGACCAGTCTTTGGATATTTCACGAATGTGGTGGAAATGTAGTAAACCAAAAAAATAACGAAACTCATGCATGAATCCAACATAAACAAGCAACGCATGAAAGTAATTTTATGAGTTTACACACATTAAAGTACCCAAGGATTATCCCCTACCATGGATGGGTTGACCACTTCGATAGAGAATTCCAGATCTTCCACTTTCTAGCTTATGGAGTCCAGGATCTATTATAGTCATTTTAGTTCCCCCTCCTCCTCGATTGAAATGGGGCACAATTCATCAGACTCGATCTAGGCCCGATCCTTATCAACTCAAATAATGGCCATATCCTTGTAGGCTTTCTTCATTCATTCTTCATCCTCTACCAGCTAGGCCTTGAGTCATGATACAATCCTAGATTGTGCATTGAGGAAAGTAAAGTACTCGTTCGCCTATAACCTCAACCACTGGATCTCATTCTCGGCCTCCTAGAGTCTCTTGATGTTTACAGAATTCCTTCACTGCCAGCCCACACCAAGTCCACGATCATGCTTCTAAATCTTCTCCTCCAAGAAGTCTCAAATAAGAATATGAGGACGTTGGGCATCTACTCCTCCAATGCATAGTTCATGTAGCCAGGAATGAAGCCTCCCCATATGGTCTATCCATTGCGATTGAGGGGTCTCCCCAATGAAGCGCTTGATCAGCTTCCAGGAACAAGGATGGAAGATTTTTCTATCCTCTTCATTAGAAGTCGCTTTGTCCTGGTCCGCAGGGTCAGTGGGTTCATATGCAGAGAACGCCTCCAGGAACTCATCAGCATGGTCTTTATACTGTGTCTGATTAGGTAGGTCTAGACCCATGTCATTGAATTGATTCCCATCATCAGATTCCACTGTGATGACTTTAGGTTTTTCCCTACTAACGGTCCCACCCATGATCGGGACCACTACGGTTTGGTCATTATGGGTGTCCTCTTCCACGACCACCGGCATTCCCCTGGGAAAGGCAGCACCATGAGCTCCAGTCATCCTCACCAAGGTAGCCCATTCCATTTGAAGAACTTTGCATACAAAAAGTGCACAGACATCAGTTAACCTGATCAATGGATGACAGTTACAGATTCTATAAAGAATACTTATAGATATCAAATAGTTTGTATCTCCCCTAAGCTGTTATCATTGATACTCTGAGGCATGGACCTCTATATATGTTTGGGAAATCCGAAGACTCCTGGAGAACCAACCTATGTATCACGACCCTACTAGGAATGATAATTGTCGTTGCTGCGGGTGCAGATCCTGAAGTTCCCACAGCTGCATATACCATTTTTTAGGATTGGGTCTTACATTTGAGGCCCTCCTACATAAATCAAATGTTAGTTGATAAATCCTAAATGATCTGGATAAAGACTACGAGAAAGTGGTTTAGGGTTTTACCTCAAGAGCCTCTGCAAACTCTTCCAACTCCAGGTCTGAATTTCCAAACTCACCATCCTCCAGAGGGCACCCTCCACTAGCCTCTTCCCTCCAGGAGTACCCATTCGATTCTTTCGATAGAGGAAATCACTCCTTCAATTAGATGACTAATAACTGTGGAGGGGTTGTTTGATCAAGTAGAACCTTCACTCGATCCTCCATCGGACGTGGAGCACCCTGAGAGTGCACAAAGCACTCCATCTCAGCAATGTACTGCTCCCCCTCCACCTGAGACACCACAAAGCTAGCCCAGGTAGGACCAATCCTTAGAAAATCCATCCTGAGATGGTTCATATGGTTCCACATCTGGGAAGGGTTGAGGAATTGTCTATTGACATCCCAGATGTCCCAAGCCTTTGGGAATACATCATTATTAGGCATATCTATATGGCGCAGTTGCTTCTTTGGAGCCTAAGTGGGTATCCTACTAAAACCCCTTGGTGGACTCCCCTCTAGACGACTCTGCTCCTCCGGCACCACCGGGTCCACCATTGTCACCTACCTCTCGATTGGTGCGGTTATCACCATTACTATAGCCCCGCCACCACAAGATGTCATCGCTGCCTTCCGTCCCTAACCTCAAGGTTAAGGGGGGACCCTGTCACTGGCATGGATGGTCTCTTACTTTAGTATCTCTCCTAGGTAGGCTGCCTCCCAACTCTTGGAATACTCCTTCACCAGCTCGTAGACAGCTGTGGGCAGAGGCATCTCATTCTGCATCTTCCCATACTCCCGTGTGAACATGATCCACATCTGTCTCATCACACATGGAATATACTCATGGTGCACTCCCAAGTAGACCTATGGGGTGATCCTCTACATGCACCAAAATGGCCTCGCAAAATGGTGTAGGTTTACGGCTCACAGAGAGGCTCGCAGTCAACCTGCGCTATGAGGACTCCACACCAAAAGTCTAGAAGGTAGGACCATTTCTCCTCCATTTCTTGGTCGTCATTAGAAAACACACCTATTGGCAATGGTAAAGGGTGAAATTTAAACTTGTCCACCTTCCAGACTTGGTTCATCACCAGTAGTAGGGTCATCTTGGTCGAAAAACTCCCCACCGTGTTCAGAATATCCAGTTGAAAGTCCGACCCTGGAGGAGAAATGGGGTTCGGGTATTCATAGATGTCCTTAATATGCATCTATATCCACCCATACAGAAGATGGAATGGCCCGCATAACCTATTTGGATTCTTTCCTTCACTGATATGATACAACACCTTATACATATTGGTTAGCATCAGGATCCCTAAGTTGACTTGCTCCCATATCGCCAATGTGGACGCCATGATGAACATGCTCAGTCGCACACCCATGTTCGTGTCCCTTACTAGAATAATCCATCCACAAATAAGCGCTGAAATGAACACAACCATCCTAATCACCAGTTGTTTCTTGGGGCTGATACTGAAACCCAAGTCTTTCACTAGCTATCCTCCAAGAGTCGCCAGTAGAAGTGCTCCTTGATACGCTGAACCACCTTTGGGTAGGTTGGAGACCTCATGGGAAACTTACCATCTGCAGGGGAAATCAGGAACTGACTGAACCACCGATTAAAGTGGGCATCCCTCACTGACTTCTTATCCTCCTTTGGCACCAGGTCTATCAATTCCCTTTCTAGTGGAGACATCTGCTCCGGGTATTCCCATGTATTTGCGATAGGGGGGAACTCATCATACATCACCCCAATATAAGGACCCCCGAGATTCTGTGTAGGTCCTAGAGGCTAATGCTAACCTACCCATGGTTAAAATGGAAAGTGTTGGTCCTTTAAGACCATCTAATCAGCAAATATGGCATTAGCTACTTCATCTGGTAGATGTGGAATTGGGAGGCCCATGATGCCTCATACAGGCCCACCCACCTCAGATCTTCCCAAACTCCTCGCACGAGGAACATACCCAATAAGTCCACACCCAGTCATCTATGAAGTTTCCACCCTAGGAAAGATCCCACTCACCAGTCCACCCCTTCTCTAGGTTCCCCAAGTCCACCTTCAAAATGGTGTGGTATAGTGGGGGGGATACCTCTAGTTGCAATGCCTTCCCATCAACATTGTTCACATGGTTATATAAGCAGTCGAAATCAACGGGTGTGTGATCCTCCCAAGTATGACTATCAGCCACCCTGAACCACTAGCACTGGCATGGATTACTCCTGAACTAGTAATATGGCTCATCTCTACTCGCTTTAGTAATGAAAACATCATCCCTCAGACTGAAGCCATATAGAGGAATCATTTTTCACAGTGGTTAGTTCTTCTGACTCTATGAAAGCATCTCCACTAGGGACTCGTGGTCCGAGTGGCTCTTCACACACTCCCTGACACCCAGATTATCAGCCATCTCTTCCCTCTAGGCAGCATCCATAAGGAACCCATGGCAGCTTCATGGTGATCCATTCTCTCTCAATGTTTCTGAAATTTTTTATTCTCGATCACGGAGCTCATTCGCAGATCTCGATCACAGAGATAGGTCATAGAGCCCTACCACTGACCTCACAAGCACAATCTGTGGAGTGCACGATCGCAGAGTCTGAAGACTCGCTATGCCCCACAGATCAGAAAGGCTCGATTTGCAAAGAGCAATTGCAGAGTGCACAGATCTTTGTGAATTGAGAGCCTAAGAATGAAAATGCAAAGATGATAAAGGAAAAAAGAGAGGACATCCTCCCATATTTATAAGTGATGACCCCTTTGGCTTTGTGGAACTCCCAACCCATGTATCTCCTCTCTGCATCACGACCTTACTTCGCGATATGGCTTTGAAATTTGCCTAAAAATTTTGGAAATTTAGCCTCAGACTTAGACCCTCGTTTTCTCAATGGCTCCAAGTATGAGGGGGAATTTTTTGGATCCAAAATATGCGTGTAGAGGAAAAGGATGAAAATATTAAACCAATGGATAATGGTTTACCTCATGAAGCCACTTCGTGGAGCCCCTCTAAACTGTGGCTGGTGCAAAGTTGAAGCCCCCCTCTACGGCTTCCACAGAGTAAAAGAGGTGGGAGGATCTGCGGTTACAACACAATTGACCGGAAGCTCCACATCGTGGAGGGAACCGAATTGACCTATGTGATCCCTTGGAACTTAAAAGAATCCACTGTGAATGCCTCATAGGGAATTCAGGAGGTATCTGCGCTGAGGAGGGGATGATAGTCGACTCTACAGTTATGAAAAAATTGATGGAATTTGGAATCGATCACGGGGTTCCATGTGACTTTGTGCTGAGCTATCCAAACTTTGCTCCACCTCTTGCCTATAAATATCGAGCTCTTCCTGAACCCAAAGTATGGATACCCCAAACTTTCACCTTCTCAGCTCTCAAATCACGAAGCACCTTCTGCTCTGTGAAACCTTTAGAAATATGATACCTTCAAGGTACTTGATCATTGATAAGTAACTTTCCCTTAGCTCAAATACAACCCCTCTTCAAGTAGGGATGCTCTTCACAGATCCCATGGTCAATCGTGAAGGAAAAAATATCCTTAAGGGGACTCGGGTCTTCGCAGAGCAATCATGCTTCACGAAGTACCTTCCATGCACATGTGAAACTTGTGCTAAGGCAGGATCACTATGATTCGTGAATTACATTGCTTCATAGTTCTATTCTTTGAATGATACCCATGCTTCACTTATTCTTACTCCATGAAAGCCTTTATACTTCATGAAGCACCCTTCAGATGCATCTGTACCCTATGCCCAGGCTAGGCCACTCTACTTCATGAAGCATACCCATTCACGAATTCCCTCTACTATGTGGATCACCAGAGCTTCACAAGGTCTTTTCCTATAAACTCATTTACTTCACAAATCCTTCTCCCGTACGACCCTCCAGGTTTGTACGAAGTGACTTCAAGGTCCCTTGGGTGGTGCTTCACATTGCATTTCTTATCCTCATGCTTCTTCACATAGGCACGCTAACGACTATTTCTTCTTCGCATATCCACGCTAACGTGAGACCCTTAATGGATCACTCCATAACACTACCTCACCATGGCATTGTTGATTCCTTCCCTTCCCTGAGGGTGGCTGGGTATCAATTATGTAAGTCCTAGGGGTGCGGAGATAATCTACCTTGTCCGATCTATAGGATGTTAAACTTCCAAACACCATCTTCCTCAACACATGATGTTAAACTGTCACCTCGCCCTATGCAATATACACGGGGTGCCTTGTCTCAGACATTCTCCATGCCCGCTCGCCTCCACGGAAGTGATATCTTCATCACATTGAATGATATACTCTTTTTTGGAGTGGTATCTATCTGTGGGGAAGGAAAACCATCTTGTTGTAATCCCCTAGCCTTTCTTGTAGGAGGTAGAATCCCTATTCCACCTCTCTTCTTCCATGCCAAAGACTAGAGGAGAGAGGGGCATTGGGACCTTCGTTACCCCATCCCTCTCCCTCTGGGATTTTTCTCTATCAGGACTCTATCCCAGAGTAAGTCCCAATATCCATCTCCCTAGGACACTAACCACACATAAGCCCTTGTTTCCTCTTCGGGCCGCTAACAACGTCTAAGACTCACTCCACTTTTTGTGGACGCACCTTTCGCAAAGTGATCGTGAGGTCTTTTATGCCTCTTATTTCTCACACCGATCATGACTCACATGGTCTTAGAGTAATCATTGACCATGGCATCCTTCTTGGGCCACCCTAGAGTGTAATCCCCAATCCCCCATTCCGAACTATGTGGACTTTGATCCTTTCCCCTATCTGAGAGAGGTACATAGGAAGCCTCCTTGAGGTTCAAGCCCAACACCTATTTATCCTGACCCCTTCATGTTAGTTCACCCTAGTCCCACATGATGCTAAACTATATGTCCCCTTTTCATCCTACATGATGTTAAATTGTATACCTTCAAACTATGTGGGTTTTGATCCTTTTCTCCTATGTAGGGTACGTAGGAAGCCTCCATGAGGTTCAAACCCAACTAGAGGTAAGACATTGTAGACCCCATCCAGCGGTAATCCATTATAGCCCCCGACTAGTGGTAATCCATTTTAATCCCTAAACAGAGGAAAGCTGTTATAGTCCCCGACCAATGGTAATCCATTGTAGTCCCCAACCAGTGGTAAGAAATTATATCCCTAACCAGTGGTAAGTCATTATAGTCCACAATTGACGGTAAACTGTTGTATTCCACTTTGTTGGGACCCACATATCTGGTCTACCCCTCAGGAGTTAGACCAACCTAGTCCGCTAACTACATGTAAGCCCAGTATATCGTTAGGTCATTATCTTATGGGTACACCCTGATTATATGCCAAATCCTGAACTAAGTGGAATTTTATTCCCTTCCACAGGGATACGTAGGAAGCCTCTCTGAGGTTCAAGCACAACATTCATGTCCCACCATGGTCTCTCCCTTTAGCCCTTGTGTTTTGGGAAGATCATGCCCCATCACGAAGGTTCTACTTCCTCTAGGTCCCATCCATGCATCCATTCTCATGAGTAACCTCCTCAGGTGTCCCATCACCCCACCAAACTACATGGACTTTGATTCCCTACCACAGGGATATGTAGTGATCATATCTAAGGTTCAAGCCCAACATCACTATCATTCTCACATCAGTTCCATCTAATTCTCCACCCACTTCTCTCAACCATCCATGTCCATCCTGATTCTTACCCGGGCTGCCACATCCTGGTGATATCATGTCATCCACCTTCTTATTTCCCCCTAGCAGTACCCATCCCGCCAACCATGCATAATCCCCAGCATGTCTTCGGGTCACTTTCCTTTGTGTACACCCTGATTCCATGGTTCACCCTTAAAAATATGTAGGTTTTGATCCCTATCTCATAGATGGGGTACTTAAGAAACATCCCCAAGGTTCAATCCCAACTAATGGAAAACCCTAGTGTCCCCTTTGTAGGGACCCAAGAATCCTCAGATTCATATTCATTGGAAATTTTGATCTGCTTATTTAGTAAACCCCTTTGGTTCTCCCTCCTGGGGTTGTACCCATCTAATCCACTCTTATCAGTGTTCTGATCAGTCTGATCTATCTCTGCAAGATGTTAAACTCGTGGAATACCCTATGTTAAGCATGGGAAGCTGAGGAAAACCTCAGAGACATGCCTATGGAATATAATTCCCCTCACTCAATGTATGATACCTCGAGCTTATGTACCCCCGAGAAGCCCCATCATAAGGGTAAGAAACCCAGACACATCAGTGTTCCAGCGTCCATATATGCTAGATATTTCCAACATTACTACTCCCCCGATCGAAGGATGCTTCCCTGACATGAAACCTTAGAATGTTCAGACAGAAGAAGTGTAATTAACCAGCGTCCATGAAGACATGGTACTGGGAAGAGTTTCACGAACAATGTCTTAGGAGACCCAGACTAGGTAATAAGTTCCAAGGATGAATCCATGGAAGGAGAGATCGACATCCCATTATCTTATTTCGATCAAGGATTAAAATTCCCTGAATAAGTGATAGATTCCACCCTCCTTTGGAAAATGGGAATGCAGGGAAATAGACCAACACGTCCTCCACCAACATATGCACACCCTAGAAAAAGCATCAGAAACAATGCTTAAGGTTGATGTGTTTATTCCTCACATTAAACATCAATTTTTTAAAATTGTATTTCATTATGACTATCATAATAGAGAAACATATTTTAATAGATGATTCCAAGATCCTTAATTAAATGTTTCAAAAAAAACTATTTTATTACTTTCTTTTATTCCTTCCATATACTCTACTTCTGTTGTGGAGATATAAATCACTAGTTATGGCCTTGACATCCAACTGAGCATGGTTATACCAAAGGGAAAAACATATCAGGTCATGCTCTTCTGTGAATATGAGTCTCCCTCAAAGTCTTCACTAATATACCAAACCAATTAATCATATTCTTTAAAGAAAAGGGTAGTATCTTCTATTCTGTTAAGATATATTAGAATCCACTTCATGGTTTCCCAATTTTTCCCTGGATTTTCCATGAACCAACCGATAACTCCCACTACATGGATAATATCTAGTTGAGTGAACATCATGGAATACATGAGACTTACTAACGATGATGTATTTGATATTACTATCATGGATTTACCTCTATTACATTAATGTTGTGTGTTCCTTAGAGAGTTTGCAGTGTCCATAAAGAGGAGTTGTGATATATTTACATATAGACAAGCCAAATATTTCAAAAACCTTTCAGATGTAGTCTTTCTGAGATGAAATCAAACTTATGGTCTTCTTATATCACTCAATCCTCATACCCAATATATTTTTTGCTTCACCAAGATCTCCCATTTCAATACTTCTGAACAAGTTATTTTTAATACCTTGGATTCGATAAATGTTTGATCTCACCAGAAGATTTTTATCAATATACAATAGTAAAATGATGAATTTCCCAACATTGTACACCTTCCAATAGCAACAATGATCAAAATTTCTCCATATAAAACCATTATCCTCTATGAATAATTCAAACTTCTATTTACACTATCTTGGAACTTGTTTCAAACCATAGAAACTTATATTTAGTTTTCACACCAAGACCTGATTCATTTTATCCACAAAACCAACAAGTTTCTTCATGAAAGTTTCTTCCTCTAGATTCCCATGAATAAAATTTGTCTTCATATCCATCTATTCTAGATATAAACCTTCAGAAGAAACCAAACTAAGTATATTTTTAATGGTAATATGCTTTAATATAAGAGAAAATATCACAGAGAAATTAATTCCCTCCTATTTAAATCCTTTGACCACCAGCCTTGAATTATACCTTATGTTTCCATCATATTCTTCCTTGAAAAACCCACTTATTCTCAAGTACCTTCTTTCTGGGTTGTAAATTAATTAGCTCCCATTTTTTATTCAATTGAAGAGATTCCAACTCCTACTTCATGGAAAACTCCAAATTACCAAAATCACTAAGGCTAGCCACTTATTTTAGTATATCTTATTTTACTCAATCCATTAAAAATAAGAAGTTAAATTTATCTCTTCAACTCTATATTGGTCATCTAACTCTTTTATACCTTCACAATGTAGTTATTTTTTCTGATCTATTTGAAATTAAAACCTATAGATTTGTATCCTATGAAAATCTAGATTGATCGTCACCATCTATTGATATTTATGGAATATATTTCAATATTCTTAACCTTGAACCTTCTATGTTTCCCTCTGAACTTCCCTATAGAGTTTTTAAAATTTTGGTATACTCAAATATATTTGAACACTTTGAAATTTTCAAACAAATGGTGCCTCCATTCAGATAAACTTGGATTAAGGTGAAATCTTTTAATTAAACTTCCTTTTCCTCTAAATTATATTCCTTCTATAGGACTCTCTCATTAAAGATCACATTTATACTTTGGATAAATTTTCACTTGTTATCATCCCAATGTAAAAATATGAGATGTTTATCTTCATAGCCTATAAAGAAACATGTGTGAGACTTATTTTAAGATTGTATATATCTTTGAAATCCACATGAGTATAGGATATACTTCTAAATACTTTAAGGTGAGTTAAATCCAATGTATTTATATCTAAATAAATACCAGAAGTTATTATCCCATAGGCACTGAGGAGATCAGATTGATTAAGTATGTTATGGTATTCATTGATTCCATCCAAAAAACATTGTGAATTACTTAATTTAACTTAAAAATATATTACCTTTCCATAAATGTATGATTCATACTTTTATCTACACCATTTTATTCAATAATCACAGGTACACTTTAATCATGCTTAATTCCTAGTGTTTAAAAAAGTCCTTAAAACTTATTTTGATGTACTCAACTCTATTATCTAACCACAATCATTTCAGATTTCATATTGAATCCCTTAAAATCATAGATTTCCATTGAAGAAATACTCCAAAAACTTTTGATTTATGTTTTAGGAATTATACCCATAATTTTCTCATAGATTTATCAATGAATGTCACAAATTATTATGATCTTCTATGAGATTTAATTGAGGTAGGTCCCCAAACATTTTTATGTATAATCTCCAGATTCCAATATTTTTTTTGTTTTTATGCTCAAGATAAATCGCTCCTTTTTTTCTTACTGAGTATGAAACTCTAAAAAAATATAAATTGTGAATGTTCCATCTTCATCATGCCTTTATCTGCCAAAACTTCCATACCTTTCTCACTGAGGTTCCCAACCTCACAATGCCACAAATCTGAACTTTTGAAAGTTAATGTTCTCAAAAGTGTAACTCCCACTACCCTTAAATTTAGATATATTTTTTATCCTTTAAACCTCTATATATGACCAAGGAACCTTGAGTGATTTTCCATACTCCATTTTTAAAGGTAGTTCCATACCCATCTCTATCCAGTTTTCCAACTGAAATCAGGTTTTTCTGAAGACCTTGAATATGATGAACTTCCTTCACCATAAGGAAAATTTCATTATTCAAATTAATTATAAAAATTCCCCAACCCAAAATAATAATAGATTCATCATTAATTAGATTCACTCTTTCAAATATTCTATACATATAATTTTTCATGCATACCTTTTCACCAATGGAGTGAAAAGATGCTCTAAAATCTATTATCCAAGATTCTTCCAGAGTATTGAAACTCAAAAGTATATATTCACTACTCTCGCCAGTTGAACCAATTGAATGAAACCTATAGAAGTTTATCTTTTAGAATTTCTTTTCTTAATAAAAAAATACTTCTTAAGATGACCCTTTTTAACAAAGTTCTAGAAGATTGGGTCGGGTCCAATAGATTTACCTCTAATTATCTCTCTTGAATTATATTCTAATCATATTCAACTTCTTTAATGAGATGAGAACCCTCTTCCAATTACACTGAATTCATTTTTAAATAGTTATTTAATCTCCCTCCTCCAGATCTCTTCATTAAGAATCAAGTTCTAGACATCGTTGAATATCAAGTCTCCCTTTCTATAAGAGTTACTTATTGTTGTTACCATTGCATCCTAAAATTATGGTAATGATGAAAATAGTAATATGGACCAAAAATCATCCATGAATATTACCTTAATAGACTCAAGATGACTTTGAATCAATTTGAAATCATTCACATGATCTGATATAGATATTCCTTCTAATAGAATCATGATGAAAAAAATTCATCAAACACACTTTTTTAAGTTTTATAGGCTTCTCATACATATCTACAAACATTTTCATTAACTTTATTATAGTTCACATTCCAGATTAATGACATCCTCAAAAAACCCAAACCCTTTCTATTTATCCATTCTCATTATCCTTTATCCATATACTCTAGTTTAAAACATTTCAATGGAACTTTTAGATATTTTGGATGAGATAATCCTCTATTTGTATTATACATAAACTAAAATATATTCCATTTATCTTTTTGATCCAGACCTTGAAATATTTCAATGTCATCACCTTATAATACAATGACTCCCACTAAATTGAAAAACATATAATCAAGTAATAATGTTCCCTGATATATTGTTGAGAAAACTATTTTTCCTCTAATAACCACTTCTATCTTGATACCAATTGAGAATCCCATACAAACTTCACACATCATAAGTTTATCCCATGGAATCACATTGGTGGAAGAATACTCCAAATGGAATATACTGAATAGTAGTCTACCAGTTCTTGTAGGAATCGATTCACTTAAATCACTTCACTGAGTTTAACACAGTCAAGTATGTTTACTCTAAACTTACACAAACATTCAAGATAAAATAAGAAAATGAAATGAAACCAATAAAAAACCTAAGAGGTTTTATGTGGTTCAGACTTTCGTTCTGCATCCATGGGAGATAAATTTCACACTTTCATTTATCAAAATTACAAAATTTACAATCAATTGTGACTAGGCATCCATATAGATCACTAACTTTAGTAATCACATGACACCTCAGTAAGTGGGCCCACCCACTTTTATAGAGGGTCTCACCTAGTAAACTGTGTGCACCAACTTCCTAAAATCATGGAAGTCCATCCATTTCACTATGAAACTAATGATTACCTATAGCTTTCATCACCCTAACCCCAAAACACTGGTAGAACAATAGTACACTGATGCCTCACTCTTTTCTTAAAACTCCATGTTAAGAGTGATTCAAACATAGACATGGACTCTCTTATGGATATAGAAACATATGTATAACTTTCAATGAGTTTACCTTCATGTTTTTCATCCATTATAAAAATGTATCTTCCAACCAACTCATTATTGAACCTATTGAATCATTTTTTCACTACTCTATTATGGAAGAAGGGTTATCTATATTTTCTCCTTTTGGGGAACTAACACTAACTCTTCAAGAGTCTTCACAATCCCAAAAGGTGATTTGTTAATTATTTTATATAGTATATCATGCATTTTCCTCATATTATGGGTATATTTTGATTAAAATTGGGTTTATTTTGAATAATTATGTTTGTTCTATATTTTTTCACTAGAAATTGGTAGTCTTTGAAATTTTGTGTTTAGTACAGTCATTTAGTGTCAAGTTTTACGTGTTTTTAAATTTTAGATATCTTGTGATTGTTTTATGTTCTTAAAAGAATTATTATTTTGAAATTTATCTTTATCACATTGGTTTTTGAAAATGAAATGGTTTTACATCTTCATATATTTTAAATAGATTAGATTTAATGATTGATCCCTAAAATTGGAAATGCATTATTGGTGTAACGGAAAGTTACAATTAGATTTTTTTTATTGTGAAATATACTAGAAATTTTATGTTGAATAGTATTATTGGAATTAAGAGTTTTTCTTAAAATATTATTTTTATTATAATCATTAGATTATTAAAAATTTATAATTAGGTTAATTTTTTTAATATTATAAATATATTTATTTTAAAAATAGAAAGGATCAATTCTGTATCAAATTTATACTACCATAAGAATTGCCTACCGAGAGCACACTTCCAATGGTCCATCGACATGCTCGATGAAATTTCCACCTCACTGTATCCAATTCCATGAAAAAATACTAGATAGTCCTCCTATAGCTGACATCTCTAAAAAATACTCAATCGGACCCAGAAATGTGCTATCATGTCACTCGATCACAATGCCTTAACTCAATTAAGGCATCATGAGATCATCCAATTCCCACACTAAATTTTGAACCAAACACTTTGTGTAATTTACATGATTTAATCCTCGATCAACCAATCTTGATGTTATACTCTCTCCATGATCCCCAGTGCACCACTAATCACACTCACCCTTGGATCACACCAAGTTCATCCTAATATTGAAACAAATATATAGACTCCATCAAAAACCTCATCTAAACATCCAATATGGTATTCTCTTAGAAAATAGACAAAATCAGATCTTCCTATATACCAGCATCTTGGTGCCATATCAATTGCTTACCGACTAGTCTCACTTCATCCATAACCCTTTCATCATAAGGTTCATACCCTCATAAATGATAATAAGATCAATACTATAGGAGTATAGTTATAATCATCCAACTAAATTAAAACTTACAATATACATAGACCATATCTTATCCATTACCACATGTAATGACTAGACCTAACTGACCTTCTCATACCTGAGAACCAGTTTAAAAAATTGATCACTTCCCATTCCCAGCTCACCAGGAACTTTATCCTTAATGATCTCAAAAATTCATTTGTAATGAGGTTCATACCCTTTAATGACCAATTTTTTTCTCCCCACCATATAGTTCCCATTACACATCTCCTCAAGCACTGACCAAAATGGGTCCCAACACCACACATGTTTCTCTCCTGAGGAGCCACACTCACCTAACCCTAACAAATTTTCCCATGGACCAATATCAGATTGATCTTACCATGGTACCTTGATCCATTCATGATATAACTATCAATTATAGAGTAAAAACCTCTCATTTTAATCTCAAATGTTGAGCCACCATACATGAATGCATTCCATCAATTCCATTGGACTTTGACCCAAGCACTATTATTCACTAATTCATAACTTAATGGTAACCATATGTAACCAACATTACCCTACCCTCATGCATAGATTCTTTTCATAAAATCCATGATGTCCCCCCACAATCCTCTCCAAATGTAGATTGAAACACTTTAAGTAACCTCTTATTGGTTATTACCCACTATCTATCTCTATCTCATCTGAACCAAATGGGTATTCATTCTCATAAATCGTGATCACACCCCCACCCCTAAATCACACTCCCATGAGTTCAATTCTATCAAATCTAGGATCACACATCTAAAGCATATACCATCTCTCCTTTCATGCCAATATAGTCTAACTAAAAGTATCTCAATGCTATTTTACCAACATACCTAGGAAATCTCACTCATGCCAAGGCCTACCACATGATCACCCACCACCTTGGACCTATTTCAATACCCATGAAGTGTTCATCCTTGATTCTATATCGCCACTTGAAAGTACATCTAGAATCAATGGGTACAAGTATACAACTAATTCCACCCTCTCACCCAGCCTCAATACTAAAAGCACTTAGAGTTATTTATGTCTTGAAATTCCAAGACATTTCACATGCCTTTCCTCAGACCTCTCAAGGGTAATAACATAATTATATGGCTTTTATGTAGAATTACATGAATAAGATATATGGTAAAATAACATATAGGCTATTATTGACACTTTAAGTAACTTAATCCCATCACAGTCACCCCCAATGGGTCTATCACTAAGTCATTTAATGGTTTTACCAACCCTCCAAGTAGGAACTATACATCTCTTTCATAAAGGGACTATATAATAATCACGAGAGATCATATCATACTAAGATACAGATGGAATCTCATCATAATTAAAATATCATGGTTTAGTTAAGTGTAGTTCCATGAAAAAAAATTATATGGGAAAATTCAATATAAGTTGTTTTTTATTCTTTATACAACTGAACCCCTTGACATTAGTGAAATAAATCACACACAATCATGCATATGACATGTGAAACTTAATATTAGATAATAATGCATGTACAAAATATTATTTAAAATAATCCAATATCCCAAACCCATAAATAACAACCTTAAAAATGAATCATATTTAGAAAACATTTAAATCATAATGGTGAAAATCAAGAATAGAAATATTGTTTCCCTGGTAACTAGGACTACCTTCCATAAATAGAGTTTATAAAACATCATTTCAATGTCTATCACAAGATCTAACACATCCCTATTCCCTATCTAAAATATCCCAAATAGTAAGATAAAAGAAAATAGAACTCATATACTACTTTGTAATTCCTAGGCCCAAGACCACTCTTTATTGTCCAGACTAGGAACATAACATGACCTCAAGCATACCTCCACATACACTAGTGGTTTTCGACTATATATGAGGTCCTTAATAATAAATTAATGTGACTATAACCTCTAATCAGAGTGAAAAAACATCGAAAATAACCAAAATTGTCCATAATGAATAATCGAAGTATGTATAATTGATAAAATAGAAATTTTATAATATATGAAATGATGTAATGAAAGAATACATCCACAAATCATCCACTATGATGATCACATATAAAAATAAATAAGAGATAAAATATACGAGGGGGTTTACTATTACCCTTGAGCCATACATCTATCACAATCTCCAATACCCCTTTGAGTGGCCCCGGCCTGGTCCACTATATATCCTATGCTTAGACCTTTAAAGTAGTCATAGGGTCTTCACATTAACTAGAGTTCCCATGTAGGGTGTGACAAAAACATATTATTAGGTTCTCACTAATTTCCCCTAATATACACAATTATATATGTGTATACACATGGAGAACAAATATCAAAAATAAATATGCACACATAAGTGAATTGGAATGTTGTGTTCTAACCAGGACACCATGAATCTATATGAATTCATTAATCATGTTCAAACCAATCCACCATGACACCCAATCATACTTATTTCATCCTAATATGGAACCTAGTTATATTGTGTTTTTGTAATGTATCTCACCTAGTTCACTCATAAGTAACCAAACCCATTTGGTCATGTGACCTCAAGTGTGCCTCCCTATATGCCAAAGTTTACAGATAAGTAGTGGTCGTCTATAAGGGTATTGTGGGGAGACTACTCTATTTATCAAAGTGGATCACAATGGTGAGTATTAATAGTAAGTAGTGGAACCAATATAATAAATAAAATATAGAATAATAAATCACCCAGACAATATAATAATCAGTAGAAGCATCATAAAAAATAATATAACCATATCCATTATCATATAAAAAATGATTCCATGTCTTTATGATATATAAAATGGGAATACAAGTAAATAGTGTAGCAGGCATATATAATTTTCTATACAAAAATGAAAAAAAAAGATTAAAATTTATCTCGAATAGAATCATGAGAAAAAGCTCAATTATCTACACCCATACTTCATCCTAGTATAAAAAATCAGGCATCTAAAGTTGGACCATATCCCTTATTCCTACCTGCATCCAAAAAGTTTTTTTGTGTACCAAACAGAATCCCAAACAAGGTGTGAGATACACTCAGTAGGCCACCACCAACAATGACTAGAACTATCTAGTCTATGAATATATAATGATCATTGTGAAGGTGTAATAAATGAAAGTGGTGAATAAATAAACCATGTCAATTCAAGTTTCCCATGCAACACCCATCTGATACTACCTAATTCATCCTAAACTAAGAATTTCTCTGAATATTGTACATTTTAAATTTATATTGATAAGGTTAGGACCCGAGTTTCACAACCTAGACATACATATATGGTGATAGTCATATGAGGTTTCATGATTCTCATAGAATTTAAATCTTAATAAGAAAGTTAATCTAGGTCATCAAGTATGTGAAGAATAAACCGAATCCAGGTATGTTATTTGACTTGGTAGACATGTCAATTGATTTAATATGAATCCCAAGCCCATCCAAGGTATTCCACATATGAAACCTAGGTGTCACTCTAGTTATACTATAAAAACCCATCACCATAGGAGTCCCTCTAAGGAATTCCATGTAGGAACCCAGTGATCACTCAAGGAATAACATAAAGGAATTTACCTATGAGAATGTCCAAGGTATTGCACATATAGAACCAAGTATCTCTTATGGAATTGTGTAGTTATAGTTACCTTTGAGATCATCCAAGGAATTCCATATAGGGAACAAAGTATCGCTCATGGGATAATATAAATCCAACCACCAGGTGATCCCATCTATGGTATTCTATATAAGAGTTCATGTTTTACCCCAAGTGTGATATAATCCATTTATAATTAATTTAATCTACCATAATTGATGATCTCATACCATGATTTCTAATTCATAACCCTTGTATCATCCTCAACATGACATGATGGGTGATCATTGGATAGCAATAAACCCACACCATTTAACAATTTAGTTAATTCAATTCTACCATTTAAATCATAATGATAACTCAATATATAAGTAAGAAGAATAAATGGAATAGAAGTATGGGCTTACCATTATCCCTTTTTTTAATTCAAATTGAATTTTATTCATAAGGGCCGACTAAACACACCTCAAATGGTGGTTTGATTTAATTTCAAGGAATATGACTCGTAGACCTTTAAAAGCGGAATATCCTAAGGTGTGGCTCACATCAAGGTAGACCTTCTTCGATGATGAATTTAGGGTACTAGAACTACCCTAATCAAGTTTATAACCATTCATTTAATTAATTAGACATTTAGGAGGCATTTCATGGAAGGTGTGACGCACGACACAATGGCACAATAATATAAACATCAAGGATTTAGGGAAAAGGAACTATAGAACCGAACTTTGATTGGTAGATAAATCCTCATATGGTACCAACGTTGGATTTGATATAGAATGGAATAAATTAGATAAATATTAAAATACACTAAAATATGTCATATTAGCTTCCACGGATTTAGTATTCCATGTGGTGAGTTATAAAATAAAAGAAGAAAGAGGATTGAATAACTTACCAAGGTAGATCAAACATGACCAATGGAACTTAAATCAGTCATCAAATGAGGGAGGAGGATCAAATCCTAGGAAAAGGGAGAGGAGGATCTCCCATGGTGTCCATTGTTGTGTAAAATTAAAGGGAAAAGAGGGTTTATAGTTTTTAATAAGGAATGGTAGAAAAAATATAATTTCACCCTTAAAAAAGGGGGTGCATTGTTTTTATAAACTATTATAATAACCAGGCGCCAACCTTACATTGATACTTTGCAATAGGGTATAGCCCTTGCATTGCCTAGTGCATGGTTAGAATAACTGTATACAGCCCGTGTGCCCTATCCATTCAAAATCCACCCATCCTCGCACAGCTAGGTGCACGGTTAAACAAATTGTGTTCCAACCATGTGTTTCACCTCTATATTAAGTCTACACCATATTTTACATACATGTGACCTCCCTTGCATATTTTATCTAATCATGATCCTCCTTTACATGGCTACACAGTTGATCCACACTGTTACTAATAACCATACACCAACCGTGTGCTTCATGATTCTACTAAAAAACTGAAGTTCTAGGCTTATAAAAATCTCTAGACTCCCACAAACCTTCCTTGAACTCTTAATAACTTTTATTAGAATAAAAAATAGGTTTAAATAGTAATTTAAATGATTTATAACTCTTTTAAAATCTATTACATTACAATCATGCATCCTTAAAATAACTCATCCCTAAGTTTCCTTGAGGGTGATTTACTATCATCTGAGAATAGTTCTGGTTACTCAGTATATATGTTATCCCCTCTCTCCCATGTCTCATCCTATACACATTCATGCTACTATATCACCCAAACTAGTTTAACCAACCAACCTTAGAGAGACTTCATGCTTCAATACTTAATACGCATTGGATACTCCTAAAAAGAAGAATCAACATCTAACTAAACCTCATAAGATTAAAGAACATGAGAAGTATTTGAATAGTAGTGGAAAGTTTTTGAAACATGGAAGATGTCATGAATGGCCCGATACATTGGAGGTAAATACTACTAATAGGATACAAACCTGACTCTCTCCAAAATATCAAAGGGTCTAATGAACCTAGGTGTCATCTTCCCTTATTTCCAAATCTTTTGATGCCCCAATCTTGGTGAAATGTGTAAGAAGACCTGATATCCCTCTTCAAACTCTAAATGTCGGTGGAAATAATCAACTTAAGAATTCTTCCTACACTGAGTTGTATCCATAAACTTTATGATAATATTTACCTACTCTAAGGTCTCCTGAATGTGATGAGGTCCCAGTATTGCTACCTCTCCTTCCTATAACCAACACAGGGGTGAATCGAACATTATACCATATAGGACCTCATAATGATCCATTTTTATAGTCACTTAGAATCTATTATTATAAAAAAACTTAGTAAGAGGTAAGTTTCATTCCCAAGAACCTCTAAAATCAATTTTTCATGCTCAGAGAATGTCCTCTAACACCTATATCATGCACTCAAACTATCCTTCTATTTTTGGGTGATAGGTTATACTCAGAAGTACCTATGAACCCAGATACTTATGAAACCCCTTATAAAACAATATGTGAATCAAGTGTCCCTATCTGATATGATGGTATGTGTAAGTCCATGTAGTCATATGATCTCCCTATCATATATAATCCCTAGCTTGTTTACTGAAAAGGTCACTTGAATTAGAAAGAAGTGGGAAGCCTTTTTCAGTCTATCAATGATCAATCTTACTATGTCACTTCCTTGAGGGGATCTTGGTAAGACAGTTACAAAATACATGGTGGCATCATCCCATTTACACTTGGGAATGGATAATTGATATAAAGTATCATTAGTCAGTGGTGTTCCATATTCACCTGCTAATAGGTGAAACATTGAGTAACAAATCCATCTATCTCCCTTTTCATACCAGCCAACCAATACTAGTGGTATAAATTACGATACATCTTCATAAGACCAGGATACACTAGCCAAGAGGAGGCATGAGACTCTTTCATAAAATACTCTTGCATGTATCTAGGTACCTAAATATGTCCATTAATGTGTAAGATATCATCCCTATCAATCACCCAATCATGCAGTGGGTCCTCACCTAAAATTCTTTCCCTTACAACTAAGCCCTCGGGATCAGAAATCTGCCTCATCTTGACTTCTACAGAATTGAATACGTCCCTAATATTGATGAAAGTATAAGTTTCCCATAATATTCCTTTACCTCTAAGTCCATCTCAGAAAACAAGGTCATCAACTGTCACTCGCTATTAGCCTCTTGAATGGCCTAGGTCTGAGTATTTTGGGTAAGAGAGTTAGCTACAACATTACCCTTCTTTGGCATATAATCAAGATCAAAGTCAAAATAATATAGTTATTCAACCCATTGATGATATTTGAGGTTCAAATCACACTGATTGAATATATATTTGAGCCTTTTTTGGTCCATGTATACCAAAAACCGCTCACCCATCAAATAATGTCTCCAACAACATAAGGCATTTACCATAGCTTACAAATTGAGATCGTGTGTCTTGTAATTATACACATGTGGTATTAAATGATAAAACCCATACACCATGACTCAGTATCCCTACATCAAAATGGATCACATCCCAATGCCTTAAGCATCACAACAACCCACATAACTTCTTCCTAGCTTTGAAAAAATAAATATTGGAACTAAAGTCAACCATCCTTTCAAATCCTAAAAGGATTTCTCGCATGAATCATACCATATTAATTTGATACCATTCTTGGTTAAGCTAGTGAGAGATTCTTCAAGGCATGAGAAATATTTTATAAAATTCCTATAATATCCATATAGCCCTAAGAAACTTTTTATATAAAAAAACATTCTTGGGATTCTCCCATGAAACTAAAGTACTCACCTTCTTTGGGTCTACTGATACTCATGCATTTAAGATGATGTGACCCAAGAAGTGGAAATTATCAATCTAGAACTAAAATTTTGAGGTATTATCATACAACTTATTCTCCCTTAGTATACTCAAAATTATATCAATATGTTTGGCATGATCCTGTCGAGTATATGAGTAAACTAAGATGTTATCCACAAAAAATGACACAAAAGAATCTAGATATAGGTGGAAAACCTAATTAATTAGGGCTATAAAAAAATTTATGCATTCATGATATCAAAAAAAATGAAAAAATACATATAAAATCCATATCTACTATGAAATTTTGTACATTGTGTGTCAAAATTTATGACTCGTACCTGATGGTAGTGAAACCTCAAATCAATATTTGAGAAAACCTGGGCTCCTTGGAGCTAATCAAAGATATATTCTATACACGGTAGTGGATACCCATTTTTAACTGTTAGATGGTTCAATTTTTGGTAATTTACACAAATCCTGAGGGTTATGTTTGCCCTCTTGGAAAAAGTATGGGAAATCGCACGATGAAGTAATAGGTCAGATAAACCCCATAGATTCCAAATCCTCTAATTACATTTTGATATCCTATAACTCAATGTTAAATGTCCCATAATGAGAAATTTATACTGATGCTTATCCTAAAATTAGTTCAATAATAAACTCTACCTCTCTCTCAGGAGGTATCCTAGAGAATTCATCATGTAAGACATCTCTAAAATGATCCACTATATGAGGAAAATCTATACATCGCATTCCCTGGTCATCCGTAAAGAGTCTAGAAATATGGGTTGTCACTCCACAAAGACCATGATACTTCACTCTATCTCAAATCTATTAGGTATCTCATTCTAATTTTTGAATATAGGTACCACCCTAAGGTGAAGTAAAGGACACCCTTCAGTGATAGCAATGTATATGAGTATGGTAGAGAACTAAACATCCCATCCTAAGAATTATTTCAAAACCCTTCATCTCAAGGATGAAGAGGTTCCATATGAAATGATATCCACCTATATTAAGTGGGAACTCCCTATATTTTCATACACTATTTTATCAAATCTCTACTGGAGTTTGTAGTTTCATCACCCCCACAGAAATATTGAATTCCTAACCCAAGGATTTCCACAAGTGTCATGGATATAAAAGAACATTAACCACCAATTTAAACTAAATAAAACACTAAAGTAGAGGATACTAAGATCTTACCTCATATTGTAGAAGGCCCAATACTCTTATCCTATGGTACTAGTTGTATTTCATGTAGCTAGTCATACCCACAACCCTGAGTTACAGCCGGACTACCCTGAGCAGGCTCGCTCTGTTGGCACTGCATCTCATAAGACTAGATTCTATGGACACTTCCACCTATTTGTCCTGATCAGCCAGTAATATTCTTTCTTTCTACCAGATGTGTATCTACCAATCCTTCTCCTGAATGTGGGGTCAATTTAGATCCCTTCTCACTAGGAACTAGAGGAAAAGATCTACAAAAATGATGAAGATAACCCATTTTTTTGTAAGATAAACACTCAATTGGTTACTTGGTACACTGGGGATTCTTATAGACTATATTACCACCCTAATGACATACCACATAACTATTTTTGGGTGTTATTTGACTGCCACTACCCCTACAAGAAGAATTAAGGTGACGCTTTCTTCCACTAGACAAATTGCTTCCCAGTCTCAGTGTTGAACTACCCTGACCCACACTATAGTATTACCTCAAATTCTTCTCAATGATAAGAACATAGTGCACTATTTTAAAAATATTAGTCAATCAGAAAACATTCACCTTGGATCGGATGGAATGCATAAGATCATCCTCAAACTGTCACACTATTGTCAGATCATCTCTAGCAAGAGTCGGTTAAATGAAATGGAGCTTGATGAAAAGAGATGAATAATCCAAAAACGACATAGCACCTTGATGTATTTGTATAAACTATCTAGCACGGTCATCTATCAACATTATTGGGAAGAAGTAATCATAAAATACCATCTGCAAATCCCTCCAAACCATATCTCGATGATGATCTTCCTAAGTAATAACATCCCACTAACACTTAGAAGAATAAAGAAGCATATAGGTCGTGATATTGATTATCCCCTCTAGAGGTGTCTATAAATGATTGATGATAGAAAATACAACCTCTAACAATGACTAAACAGCCTGAAGGCCACCTTCCCCTTAAAATGTAGGAGGATGCTTCTACTAGAATTATCACACAAGATATGTCATAGTAGGGTCATGTTGTGATTCTCCCTATATAGACTACATTAGTCACATGAAACCCTCTCTTAAATAAGAATTGGTTCCTAGATCAGGAATAAAAGGAGGTGCCACATGTGTCACTACATGATGTAACATCGGTGGCTCAAGGACCACCACCTCTGGAGCATGGTCATCACCATATTCTTGGAATACGACCTGAGGTTCTCATGGTAGCATATTTATATAATGAAAAACACATGTTTCATAATATAATTTTACAAAAAAAAATGTATCAAAATAAAATAAAAGGACAAGTACATAGCCTTCCTATAAAAGATTCAATGCCATCTTTCTACTCCTAGAGCCAGGTCTAGGTGACATATACGATCATAAAGGGTTATAAGAGACACTCCCACCACCCACTACTATGTTTGGGCTAAGGTCAAGGTCTCACAAATTATAAAGGGTTCCTTTATATGGAGTTTCAATTGTAAGTTATGGAGGAAAACTCTCCTTAAGTTAAAATTGGAATCCCCATTTAATAGTAACTATTTCATTTGGGAATTTAAAATTTACTAATGTTATTACTCATTTGTGTGTGTGTGTGTGTGTAGCATGGTCAAGTTAGACGAGTCACCATTCCCAAGTTATAAAGGCATGAGCTTCATAAATTACAATTGTAACCTCATGTAATTGAAACAAGACCATTACATCTGGTATCAGAATGTAACAAGTCATATAAGATGACTCTATTGGATGAATTTTCATTCCAAATTTATAGAAGTACATGTTTTATAAATTACAATTGGCATTCATGTAATCAAAATCAACTAACATTTTAGACTGTATAACCACGGTTATGTAACTCAATATGTGATAATTGGTTAATTAAGGTGTCACCCTCAATCTATGTGGGAAAAAACTATTTAGGTTGAGGAAGACACTTTAATAACCAATTATTCATCTCATTCATCTGGTAAAACATTAGTCTAATAACAGATAAAACCATTAAGTCACTACAAAAAGCTGTAGTAAGTGCATGCAATAAATAAATATGGCATGGCGTATGCATTACATATGAATCCCCTACATAACTATAATGATGCATGAGACTATACCTCCTTTCCATACTAGTCCAAGGTTAAAAATTGAATACATAATAATAATAAATTCCACAAATCATGTGTGTCACCCAATGTTGAAATCAATACAATAGTAATATATAGGATCTAAAACAATAAGTCCCTTACCTAGTAATTTGGATTTTTTCCTATATGTGGGTTAATAACTCCTAAGAATAGACTCATTACCAAATTCTGAGACTTCCTAATCTCTTGTATACCAACCCAAAATAGTAAGACAAAAGGAAAACCTTTGTTGATACCACTTTGTAATGTCTTAGACCCTGTTCACTCATAAGTAACCTAACTCGGTTGGTCACATGTCCTAAAACATGCCTCCCTATATTCTAGAGGCTACTGAATAGTAGTGGGGGTCTGTAATGGTATGGTGGGGATACTATACCCCCTTTATCATAATGGATCATAGCGGTGAGTAATAATAGTATGCAGGAAAGACAATATAATAAATAAACTATAGAATCATAAATCATCTAAACAATATAATAATTATTATAAGGATCATAAACAATAATAAAACCATATCCATTACCATATAAAAATGATTTCATTTTTGTATGATATACAAAATGGGAATACAAGGAAACATAGAAAAAAGAATATACACACACTATAAAAAATGAAAAAAGTATCAAAATATATCTCTAATATCATCATGAGAAAAAACTAGGTCCACTACTGATGTACTCCATCCTAACACAATAAATGAGGCATCCAAAGATGGACCATTTCCCTTATTCCTACCTGCATCCATAATGTTTTTTCGGGCCACCTCAAGGCCTTTGGGCCACATTCAGTTGCCCTAGACACACTACAAAAAAGGAGCAAACCCAGAAGAGGATTCAGAGCAGGTGCACTCACCATAGTAGAGCCAAATGGATTTTTCAGAATGAGAGGGTATAGATATGCCATCGGGACCAGCCTGTGCTTACATGGGAAGCCTAGCCAGATGGTCATGCAAAGGTGGAGAGCTACTATCATGATGCAGATGCTAGGGAGGGGCGGTTCCTTGTAGATAGTCTGGTTGAATTCCCTAAGACCTTCGGGTCATGTAATCTCTTAATCCTACGGGCCATGTAATCTCTGAGACTAAGGGCCTTGTAAGGGTTCCCCCTCATCCCTTGAAAGGGGGGTTATCAAAAATCAATAAAAATGAAGGCCTTCAGGCCATTCGAGCATAATGTTTTTTTGGGTACCAAAAAGCAACCCAAAAATGGTGTGAGATAAACTCAATAGTCCACCACCAATGGTGTCTAGAACTATTAATTCTATTAATATACACTGAATAGTGTGTAGGTATAATAAATAAAGGTGATATATGAGTAAACCATGTCGATTTGGGTTTCCCATGGAATACCCTTATGATATTACTTGCTTCAGCCTAAGCCAGGAATGTATTTGAGTATTATAAATATTAAATATATAGTAATAAGGCTAGGACCCAAGGTGTACAACCTAGGTTTCCATATATGTTGATAGTCATATAAGGCTTAATAATTCTCATGGAATTTAAAGCTCAATAAGAAAGTTGATCTAGGTCGTCAAGTATGTGAATCATAGACTAAATCCAAGTATGTTCTTTAACTTGGAAGATATTTTAATTGATTTAATTTTCATCCCAAGACTGTCTGAGGCATTCCATATAGGGAAACTAGGTATTGATACATGTTTACTAAAAAAACCACCATCATATGAGTCCATCAAAGTCATTCCACAGAGGAAAACAGGTGTCACTCAAGGCATAATATAAAGTCATTTTCCTATGAGCCTATCTAAGTAATTCTACTTAGGGTATTAAGTATTTCTCATAGCATGGTGCAATGGCATTACCCTCTAAGCTAGTCCAAGGAATTCCACATAGGGAACCAAGTATCACTTATGGAATAATAAAAATATATCCTCCCAATGAGCATGTCTATAGTATTATATATAATAATTCTTTTTTCAACCCCAGTGTGATATAAACTATTTATTATTCATTTAATTTACTATGATTGATGTGCCCATCCAATGAATTCCAAGATGGAACCCTTATATCACCATCGACATGACATGATGGGTAGTCATGGGCTAGCAGTAAACCTATACCATTTAATAAATTATTTAATTCAATTTTTTTATTTAACTCATAAGGATAACTCAAGATATAAGTAAGAATAAGTAAGTTCCTAGGAGTATGGGATTTCCATTCTCCCTTGGTTTAATTAAAATTTAATTTTATTCCTAAGGGCCAACTCAACACACCTAAAATGTTGGTTTGATTTCATTTCAAGTCATATGGGTCATAGGCCTTTAAAAGAGTCACCCCCTAAGGGGTGGATCGTTTCAAGGTTGAACTCCTTTGATGGTGAATTTAGGGTGTTAGTACTACCCTAATCAAGGTGATGCACATTAATTTAATTAATTAGTCATTTAGGAGTCATCATATAGAAGGTCTGGTGCACAACACAATGGTGTAATAATATAAACATTTTTGGTAAAAAAAATCTATAAAACCTACCTTGTCTTGGTAGATGACTCCTAATCTGATATCAGCTTCGGATTAGGGCTAGAATGGGAGAAATTGGATGAATAGAAAAATAACCTAAAAATAAGGTATATAAGCTCAAACAAATTTAGTGTTCTATATAGAGATTTGTAAAAAGAAAATAACAATGGTGATTAAATAACTAACCAATATGGATCCAACGTGACTGAAAGCACTTGAATTGGACATCATATGAGGGAGGAGGCTCAAAGCCTAGGAATAGGGAGAGGAGGAGATACCACAGTGGCTGCTACTATTTAAAATGAAAGGCATAAGAGGGGTTTTAGTTTTTAATAAGGATGGAAGGAAAAAATATAATCCCTCCTTTTAAAAATGGGATGCACTATTTTTCTGCATGGTTAGAATAACCATGTTCCAAACATGTTCTGGTACTATCCAAGAGGGGACAACCCTTGCATGTCCTAGTAAATGGTTATACTAACCATGTGTGGCCCATGAACCCTCTCTATCCAAAATCCACACAGCCTTGCATGGCTAGGCCCATAGTTAAACAAACCAAGAACCAACAGTGTGTTTCACCATTGTAATAGGTCATCACCATTTCACATGGCCATGTTGCCTCCTTCTCAGAGTTTATCTAACTGTGCTCGTCCTATATAGGGATTCACGGTTACTACTAACCATACACCAATTAGGTGTCTCGTGCTTCTTATCTAAAAACCAAATCTTTGGGATCTGAACAAGCCACGGGCACCCCTAAACCCTTCCTTAAACTCTTTATCACTTTTATTAGAATAAAACAAGAGGTTTAAAAGTAATTTAGAGAAATTGTGCCTCTCTAAAAATCTGTGAAGTTACAACTATTATACTGATAACTCAGCTCATACCCAAAGACTCATGGTAGGGAATATCACTAATTCCTTAATCACTACCCAAAGGTAACAGGTAGATCTTGAGTCCAAGTCCTAGACTCACCTTCCCACTTAAGGGGGTCTTTCTAATATATTCTCACTCAAGGTGAGGCCAAAAAACATGTATTAACCACTACCTTATCACTCAAGATAGGGTTCATCATACACATCTTGCATCACATCACAACTTGAACAGCCTTATAACTTAAGGTATTTATCTCAACACCTTCTCACTCAAGGAGTGACTATACAAATAACACCCTAGGAATTTAAATTATATATTTTATTTTAAAACCAAATGTGTTCAATATCTTGTTTGGCACAAAACACCCAACAAAAAAATCATTGAACATAATAAAATCATTAATATGTAGTCATAGAATTGATCAGTAAAAATAGATTTAAAAAAATTATGAAATATATGCATAAATAAATATATAGGTCATTATTAATACTAATTAATTAATTAAAATTCAAATATTATAGATAAATAACTAATAAGACTACTTTCTCCTTTAAAATGTAACCTTTATGAATATTAATTTATGTGTGTTTTTTTAGGAAAATAAATATATTATACATAAAATATATTTTTGATAAGAATAATATATTAAAACTTTTAGTAATTGATATAAAATAAAAGTAATAATGGTTAATAATTTAAAAAGGTTATTTCCCTATGAAAACATTTTTTATTATATTTTTTTGTTTTTATCTAAAATTTAAATTCATAAATTTTATAATTTTACTCTTAAAAAATTAATTCATTTTTTTATTTAGAATAACGATATTATCTTAGGATAAATTTTTGAGAACTTTCTCAAATGGTCTCTTTTTGGGTGAATAGTGAAAATATCATTTTTACAAAAAAATGTAACTTTATAATTATATAAGCAAGACCTAAAATTTTATAAACCATTTAATTGATAAAATATGTGTTTAATAAATAAAAATATACGTTCAAAAAATATTGTGTTGAATTTAGAAAATCTATGATTAACATTTTAAGGACTTGAGTAATATTTTCCAATAAAAACGGGTTTGGTCTTTTTCTTTTAATTAAATATTATGTTGGTAAAATTTGGTTTTTGATTAATTTTAAATACACATAAATATTATTTGTTTTATAATAAACCTATTTTTATTATGAAAATAAAATAAATTAATAATTTTACCCTACACATAAATTTTAATCTTAAAAATACACTTTTTCTAAAAATAGGTTTTTACGCATTACATGAATTAATGTTAAAATTGAGTTTTCATAAACATAGAAATTTTATCTAATGAAATGGATTTAATATTTGGAATTAGTAATTCCAAATTATTTAACATGGTATATTTTATTTTCAGGCATAAAAAATGATTTACTTAGGTAAAAAACTAGTTACCATGGTAAAATAAAAAATGGTAAAAGTGAACATTATAAGAGTAAACAACTTAATAAAATGTTCAAAACATGTGTTAAAATGATTTTTTTAGGTATGAACGAACTTATCTCTTCCCCTATATTTTATTTTCCATTTTGGAGTCTTCTTGACATGTTAAACATGTAATCTATTTATCTTAAGTTGTAATATTTAAAAAAAAAATCATTCTCACCACTTATAAAAGAAGACTGTCACCATCCCTTCAATAACACCCTAAAAATTATGTTTTTTCATGACCCATTCCACCAATTATTACTGGAATGCACGTCGCAATGCGTGAAAATTTGAAATATTTATTATCCTACCAACTACTGTAGAAGTGGCGAGCAGGGTCGAACCATAGAGAGAATGTGATTAGACACTAGAAATGTACTCTTGGAGGAATGTTCAGGAAGATGAGCTTTAATTGTGTGATTAACAACTAAGTTCTAAAAACTAAATTACTATTTTAAAAATGACTATTTAAATTGACTAAAACTATAAAAGTGAATTGAGCTATTAAAGAAATTGGCAGAGATGGAAGTGTCAGAGTCGTGACGTCCATTCAAGTGCATGCAATGTCAATTATTTAATTCCCAAAATTGAATATTTATCTATTAAATTATCACTGATTCCAAATTTAATCAAAATACTTTATGGTCTCATTCTCTGATGTTGGAAAATATTCAAATGTTTACACAAATTATCCATCATTTTTTTCTCTATCCTGATGAATAATGTGTGCGTCATTATAGCACTGGATCACTTAGTGAAATACGATGACCCATTTCTCACAAAGTCAAAGTATACACCTACATAGGGTTCGCTCACATGATATCACTTATTCAGTATCACTAACACAAGTTTGAAGAAGTGCAAAAACAAAATATTAATTTTTTCAATTAATATATTTATTTATTCAGAATTCGCTCGTGCGCTTGATTGAATTCCAGATAAATAAATTCTCTGATGAACTTCTGTTCATGATTACTTATTAGGTATCACACGAATGGGCACCAAAGCATGTGTGCAGAGCCCAAGTGACAATTAATTTAAGCGCAGATATAATTAATTAAATAAACATCCAAATGAAATTAATTCAAAAGGCAATCAAACATAGGAATAAATTAAAGACATGCATTCACCGACACATTTGTCACAACTCAAACACAAATGAAATTATCCAACCATCACAATGACAAAACACATAAAATAATAAATAGAAGACATCATTGTGCTCGAGTCATTGTCGTGGTCACCGTGAGACTCCATCAACAATCACAAATTAATAATCATCACTCCACTCTATGCAGTCGCTGACGCCACACCTGAATCAAACCACTGAGCCACTAAAATTATGATCCAATCTGCGCTCACTCTTACTGTACGACATCAATCTTCAGAAGCCCAAGCGAACCGCCACGCATGTCGATGATGTGTCCGAACCACCGTTGCGCTCCCAAAATGGAGGAGGGTTGGTCGCTGGAAGTTGTTCTGATCAGTGAAGGGATTGTCGCTGCTTACTACCTGCTACACACTGAAGCGACAGGAGAAGTGAGTGGGGAGGCAGCGGTAGGGAGGAGAGGATGGGCGGTGGGGGATGGGTTCCAAAGTGGGGAGTGCGTGTTGAGAGAATATAGAGTAGGGTGATGGGGGGAAGGGGCGATGGGGTCAGCCGGGGGTAGAGGATGGGAGCGGGGAGTGGGTGAGTGTGAAGCAGCGGCGTGGAGGGAGATAGAAGGGAGAGGTGTTGGGAATGAGCGGGTAAGGGGGGATCCGAATTCGGGGGAGTAGCGTGGGATTGAAGGGGATCGGTGATTAGGTAGGGGGCGCTGGGGATGATCAGGTAAGGGGAATTGGGAAAGATCATTGGAGAGAGAAGATGAAAGGGGGGTATAGGGGTGACGTGGGAGAGGGGGGAGGTTGAGGAAAAAGTGGGAGAAAAAATCAAAGGGAGGTGGGGCAGGCATGGGTAGTTAGGGGGAAATAAAAATACTAATTTCAAATTAAAAAAACAAATTATATAATTAAAATAAAAAATAAAAAAATGATGATAATAATAAATAGTGATAAGAATTAAATGTAATTAAATATAATACTACTATTAAATATAATAATAAACTAATAAAAAATACTATTTTATTAATACAACAAGATAATGAAATAAAATAAAATATAAATATGGAATTAAAATATACATACTAATAAAAATTAATAAAATAAAATAAACTAACATTATTGAAACTAATGATAATAATATAGTGTTAAATATAATATATAAAATTAATATAACTAATAAAAATATTAAATCACTAATATAAGTATATAAATTAACTAAAAATTATTAATATATCTAAACTACTACAAAACTAAAAAAATAAACTAAAAATATAAAAATGGTTAAACTAATTAATTAAAACTAAGTTAGAAAATTATACAAATACATGCAAAATCCATGTACATCAAATCCCCCACACTTAAACTTTTGCACTCCTGGGAAAAACAATCAGAAAGAAAACACAAGTGGGCCCGTAGACAAATTAAAACATCAAAATTACAAGTTCAAAAATTTTCAATATCTTTTACTCATAAAATATCATGCTTCATTTAAAACTTCAATATTCAAGAACAATTTTTCTTTCAATTGCATTCTTTTCAAAACAAGTACGTGCACTCATTTATCATGTGACCTACCTTTCCATCACTCTTATTTATCAAAAAAAATATTTGATCAAAGTCATGCTCACTTCTCATACACATGCATGCTTACCATAGGCTTTCCATTAATTTCACATCTCTACTATTGGAAATAAAAATAATGCACCAATCTCAAGGAATTTATAAGAGGTTAAAATTTCTCTGAGGTTGTGGGATAGTGGGTCATAAAAAAAATTGTGACAGTTTTTTTTGGAAAAAAAGGAGGGTTGAATCTTGAAATAAATGCATGATAAATGTCAATCCAAATGTCTCCCTCAAACTCTAGCTCCCCCACACTTAAAACAATGGTTTTCCCCAAGCATATGATAATCCAATGTTTCGCTCTCTTTTTTAAGACACAACTCACTCAAATAATATGGTCAGTGTCAACTCTAAAACACCATGAAATAAATTTCAAACAATAATCCCAAATAATGGTACACAAGTAGCGTATATGTTGTAACATATTAATGAAATTAGGTCATATAGAAAACTTCCTAGCTCCTGGAGTAATGAATCATCACTTTTATAGGTATCCCCAAAGTCGAGGTTTACCGCGTAATGACCACCAATGTACTCATTCTTGGAACCAAAAAGATTTTATATTCCTATATCAAAATACATGTAATTAATGTGGCTACTGTGAAATATAACTCTTATGATCAGGATGAGATAATGTCAATCCATGTGCATCAAATGACTCACTTCCCCTCAAAGAACCCTCTCTATGATTAAATCTCTCTCCCACACATAGATTGATAATTCTCATGCAGAAATTCAAAAAATGGGTAGGGAAGGGTATCGGTTATGGGATTATACTAAAAAGGTTTATTTATAGCTTCTAAGGGCTACACAATGGAGAAAATGTATGGGTGGATCAGTGGGTCAATGATTCTGAATAATCAAACAGATTCCTCGATCATTTTAGTGCAACTTTCAAAATTCCTATCGCTTTGATTGAAAAACATGGAAAGTTCTAGAAGACATAATATGGTTGAGATTCCCTCAAGAAAAAGAAAAATAAGAGATTATGTAAAATGGGCCAGATTCCTCATGGTTATGGAAATATAATGTTGGAGAGCATAGATGATCCTGAGTGAAAATAAGTGTCACAAAAATATACAAGTTTTTGAAAAAAAATTCAAAGCATGAAATAACATCAGCAATCATCTAAGTCATGAGATCAAGGATCAAAGCTTTCCAAAAAAGAATCATGTGCTCAAATTTTCTAGGGAAATAAGTGGTATGTTCCCGACTGTGTTGGAAAAAAAATATAGTGGATTTCATATGGGTTCATCAATGATAGGAATGTTAGTTTTTTTCAAAATTTTCTTGTTATTTTTTTATTTTTTTATTTTTTTATTTTTTTTTCTTAGTTTACATGGTGTTTTTGGAAGCATAAAATATGGAAAAAAAATAAAACACTTCCCTGTGTAAGTGAAGATAGATGTGGAGAGGATTTTTGTATCTGATAAAGCTCTAGAAAATGGTATACCTGTAAAACCTACACATTTACAGCACATACTCACATCATATCAAAGAAGTCACACTATAATCAAAATCATGTGGATGATAAAAATATTTATGATGAATTTAAATCCACTGTAGTGCCAAAAGAAAACATATTATGGTAAATTCATTCCTTTTTAATTAAAATAAAACTAAATGAAATGAAATTAAATGTAGTGAAAAGAAAAAAACAAATGACAGGTTGCCTCCCATTGAGTGCTAAGTTTACTTCGTCTTCATCCAGAAGTTGTTGAAATCTACCAGGATCGAATGGAAATGTAAACCATGCATCTACTTATTTTTCAATAGAAGTGTGGAATCCATTCATTGAAGATGAATTTATCCTATAAGCTACAAAAAATCTCAACGGAATCTTGTTAGAAGAATGGATGTGTGGAATGAAATGAAAATATGCCAAATCACAAGGTAATGAATATACCTCACCTGAAGAAAGACTCATCGAATAATTGAATTTTTGGAAAAGGTTGTCAGCAGAAAGATCAAGAAGATTACCACCTTGAATATACATAGGTGAAAAGGTGCCTTTACTAGACTCTTTCAATGGTCGTCTTTTCTCCATCACATCCTTGAATGTAGTATCTAGGTTGATGATGTATCCCAATTCGTTTTCACACCAAACCACTAGCAAAGGAAAATCCACTGATTTCCAACAGAAATCATGCTCGATGGTTTCATTGATTGTGCCAAGGTCAAAAATATTGTTAGCATATCTGGGTATTTCAATTGAATTGTTTTTAACCTCGATACATGGAGCAAGTGGCACGGGATCAATTGGAGGAGATGACTCCATTGTTTCAAGAATGACATCTTTTTAAAATTTTTCTTCTATACCACCCTCTTCATAATTCTCTGTAGGAACATGTGTCACCACAAACTCAGGATCCTCCAGAAAATCCCATTCTTCCATTGTTTCTAAAAAATTATGATTTTTTTCTACTACCAATTCTAATTGATTCTCCGATTCCTGAAATGTTTCAGAATTCTCCATTTTAGAAAAAGTTTCGGACTCACAAGGATTTTAAGAAAGAGGTGATTCGATGTCATTTGAAGTGATGTCCTCTTGAGTGCGGTAATCCATTATCCCTTAGATCAATTCTGAATATATCATAGTAATGAAGGGTCCTGGTTCAATGTTCTCTTCTTCCTCAAAAGGTGCCATTTGATAGACATTGAATGTGTCCTTTTTCACTTTGGGATGACTAGGTTGTGAACTCACAGAAGGACATGAAACCACATTTTCAGAGGGACCATTATGTTCAACTAGGTGGAAGACTAAGCTCTCATATTCTTGAAATGTGATTAGATTGGAAGAATTAAATTCTAATGGAGAGGAGTCATCACTTGGATGAAAAGAAGGAAGATCAGTCTCATTATCAGAATCGGGACATGAATGTTGTTCAAATGAAACCTCCACTACACTTTCCTCAAAGAGATTTTTCTAAATTGGATCATCAAGTGGAAGTGAGGCGAAAAGTTGAACATGATGAGTCATTTGATTTTCTAAATTTTTCATTTGATTTTCTAAATCTTTTGTTGAATTTTTTAAACATTTTGTTTGATTTTATAAGTCTTTCGTTGAAGAAAGTAACTTTGCATTATATCCATCTTGAAGTTAAAACATTCTATTTGTCTCAATGATAACAGATTGAAACATGTGCTCAATTGTTGAATCATTTGTTTCACATGAATTATATAGTTGTAAATTTTCAGGAATTCTTTGAATTTGAAAATGATTAACAGATGTATAAGGACTTGTTTCATAGCATGGCAAAACAGTCTCATATGGATCATAGCATGGACTTGAATAAAGATCATTGAAATAAATGGGATTAACTGCATAACCCATGTACAGTGAATCATTATACGTCATACCTTGAGTTGGGACTGTGTAGGGTGGATACTGGTTGTAATTGTGTGGTGCGGTCCATGTCATTCTGAACTTCTGGGTGTCTTGAAACTCCCTACAATGAATATTTCCCAGAGTAGTAAACTGTTTTTTTATTGGTTTAGTTTCTTATTTTAATTTTTTTTAATTTTTTTTACCTAACTCACTCTTTTGAAGGAACTCCTAATGCTAATATTCTCCCCAGCAATGGTGCCAGAAATTTGGCACCCGCATTGCAATGCGTGCAAATTTCCAATATTTATTATCCTACCAACTACTATAGAAGTGGAAATCAGGGTCGAACCATAGAGAGAATGTGAGTAGACACTAGAAATGTCCTCTTGGAGGAATGTTTAGGAATATGGGATTTACTTGTGTGATTAACAACTAAGTTCTAAAAACTAAATGACTATTTTAAAAATGACTATTTAAATTGACTAAAACTATCTAAGTGAATTAAACTATGAAAGAAATTGGCAGAGATGGAAGTGTAAGAGTTGTGACGTCCGTTAAAGTGCATGCAATGTCAATTATTTAATTCCCACATTTTAATATTTATCTATTAAATCATCACTAATTCCAAATTTAATCAAAATACTATCTGTTCTCATTCCCTGATGTTAGAAAATATTTTAATGTTTACACAAATTATCTGCCATTTTGTTCTCTGTCCTGACGAATAATTTGCGCGTCATTATAGCACTGGATCACTTAGTGAAATACGAAGACCCATTTCTCACAAAGTCGATGTATCTACCTACGTCGGGTTCTCTCACATGAGGTCACTTATTTAGTAACACTCACACAAGTTTGAAGAAGCGCACACACAAAATATTAATTTTTTCAATTAATATATTTATTTATTCAGAATTCGCTCACGTGATTGATCGAATTCCAGATAAATAAATTCTATGATTAACTTCCATTCATGATTACTTATTAGGTATCACACGAACGGGAACCAAAGCATGTGTGCAGAGCCCAAATGACAATTAATTTAAACGCAGATACAATTAATTAAATAAACATCCAAATGAAATTAATTCAAAAGGCAATAAAACATAGGAATAAATTAAAGACATGCATTCACTGTCACATTTTTCACAACTTCAACACAAATGAAATTAGCCAACCATCGCGATGACATGAAACATAAAATAATAAATATAATATATCCCTATGCTTGTGTCATTGTTGTGTTCATCACAAGACACCATCAACGATCACAAATTAATAATCATCACTCTACTCTGTGCAGTTACTGACACCACACCCGAATCAAACCACCACGCCGTTGAAAATATGATCTGATCTGTGCTCGCTCTCACCGTAAGACCTCAATATTCAGAAGCCCAAGAAAACTGCCACGCACGTCAATGATGTGTCCGAACCACTGTTGAGCTCCCAAAATGGAGGAGGGGTGGTCATTGGAAGTTGTGCTACTCAGTAGAGGGATTGTCGCTGCTTGTTTCCTTCTATAGGCTATAGCGGTAGGAGAGGTGAGTGGGGTAACAACGATAGGGAGGAGAGTATGGGCGGTGGGGGATGGGTTCCGAAGGGGGGAGTGTGGGTTGAGGGAATAGGGAGGAGGTAAACAAGGGGAAGGGGGGATGGGGTCATCCAGGGGTAGAGGATGGGAGCGAGGTGTGGGTGAGTGTGAAGCAGTGGCGTGGAGGGAGATGGAGGGGAGAGGCGTTGGGAATGAGCGAGTAAGGGGGGAGCCGAATTGGGGGGAGTAGTGTGGGATTGAAGGGGATCGATGATTGGGTAGGGGGCACTGGGTATGAGCGGGTAAGGGGAATTGGGAAAGATCATTGGAGAGAGAATATGAGAGGGGGTATAGGGGTGATGTGGGAGAGGGGGGAAGTTGAGGAAAAAGTGGGAGAAAAAATCAAAGGGAGGTGGGGTAGGCATGGGTAGTTAGGGGGAAATAAAAAAATAAAATAAAATTGTTAATTTCAAATTAAAAAAACTAATTATCTAATTAAACTAAAAAATAAAAAACTGATAATAATAATAAATAGTGATAATAATTAAATGTAATTAAATCTAATTATACTATTAAATATAATAATAAACTAATAAAAAATACTATTTTATTAATACAAAAAAATAATGAAATAAAATAAAATATAAATAGGGAATTAAAATATACATACTATAAAAAATAATAAAATAAAATTACATAACATTATTGAAACTAATAATAATAATATAGTGTTAAATATAAAATATAAAATTAATATAACTAACAAAAATACTAAATCACTAATATAAGTGTATAAATTAACTAAAAATTATCAATATATCTAAACTACTACAAGACTACAAAAATAAACTAAAAATATAAAAAATGGTTAAACTAATTAATTAAAACTAAGTTAGAAAATTATAAAAATACATGCAAAATCCATGTACATAAAATCCCCCACACTTAACCTTTTTCACTCCTAGGAAAAACAATCAGAAAGAAAACACAAGTGGACCCGTAGACAAATCAAAACATCAAAATTACAAGTTCAAAATTTTTTAATCTCTTTTACTCATAAAATATCATGCTTAATTTAAAACTTCAATGTTCAAGAACAATTTTTCTTTCACTTTCATTCTTTTCAAAATAATTATGTGCACTCATTTATCATGTGACCTACCTTTCCATCACTCTTATTGCTCAAAAAAATATTTGATCAAAGTCATGCTCACTTCTCATACACATGCATGCTTACCATAGGTTTTCCATGAATTTCACATATCTACTATTGGAAATCAAAATAATGCACCAATCTCAAGGACTTTACATGAGGTTCAAATGTCTCTGAGGTTGCGGGACGGTGGGTCATAAAAAAAATTTGTGACAGTTTTTTTGGCAAAAAGGAGGGATGAATCTTGAAATAAATGCATGATAAATGTCAATAAAAATGCCTCCCTCAAACTCTCTCTCCCCCAAACTTAAACAATTCTTTTCCCCAATCATATGATAATCCAATGTTTTACTCTCTTTTTTAAGGCACAACTCACTCAAATAATATGGCCAGGAAAAACAGTTGAGTTTCAACTCTAAAACCCCATGAAATAAATGTTGAACAATAATCCCAAAGAATGGTACACAAGTAGTGTATACGGTGTAACATCTCAATGAAAGTAGGTCATATAGAAAACTTCCTATCTCTTAGAGTAATGAATCGTCACTTTTATAGGTATCCCCAAATTCGAGGGTTACCGCGTAATGACCACCAATTTACTCATTGTTGCAACCAAAAAGATTCTATATTCCTATATCAAAATACATGTAATGTATGTGGATACTGTGAAATATAACTCATATGATAAGGATGAGAGAATTTCAATCCATGTGCCTCAAATGGCTCACTTCCCCTCAAAGAACCCTCTCCATGAGTAAATCTCTCTCCCACACTTAGATTGAAAATTATCATGAAGAAATTCAAGAAATGGGTAGGGAAGTGTATCAGTTATGGGATTATCCTAAAAAGGATTCTTCATGGATTCTAAGTTCTATATGATGAAGAAAATGTATGGGTGGATCAGTGGGTCAACAAGGCTGAATAATCAAACCGATGCCTCTATCATTTTAAGGCAACTATCAAAATTCCTATCACTTTGATGGGAAAACATGGTGAGTTATAGAATACATAACATGGTTGATATTCACTCAAGAAAAAGATAAATTAGAGATAATATAAAATGGGCCAAAGTCCTCACGAGTATGGAAATATAATGTTGGAGGGTATAGATGAGCATGAGTGAAAATAAGTGTCACAAAAATATACAAGTTTTTGAAAAACATTTTTGAAGCATGAAATAATATAAGCAATCATCTAAGTCATTAGATCAAGGATCAAAGAATTCCAAACAAGAATCATGTGCTCAAATTGTCTAGGGAAATAAGTGGTATGTTCCCGACTGTGTTTCAACAAAAATACAGTGGCTTTCATGTGGGTTCATCAATGGCAGGAATGTTAGTTTTTTTTCAAAATTTTCTTGTTATTTTTTTTCTTAGTTTACATGGTGTTTTTGGAAGAATAAAATATGGAAAAAATAAAACACTTCCATGTGTAAGTGAAGATGGGCGTGGAGAGGCTATTTGTATTTGATGAAGCTCTAGAAAATGGTATACCTATAAAACATACACATTGATAGCACATACTCGCATCATATCAAAGAATCCACACCATAATCAAAATCATATGGATGATAAAAATATTTATAATGAATTTAAGGCCATTGTAGTGCCAGAAGAAAACAAATTGTGGTAAATGAAAGCCTTTTTATTTAAAATAAAACTAAATGAAATTAAATTAAATGTTGTGAAAAGAAAAAAAACAAATGATGGTTTTCCTCCCATTGGGCACTAAGTTTACTTCGTCTTCAGCCAGACATTGTGGAAACTCCCCCAGGATCGAACAGAAATGAAAACCATGCATCTGCTTCTTTTTCAGTAGAAGTGTGGAATCTATTTGTTGAAGATGAATTTATCATGTAAGCTGCAAAAAATATCAACAGAATCTTGTTAGAAGAATGGATGTGTGGAATGAAATGAAAATATGACAAATCACAAGGGAATGAATATTCCTCACCTGAAGAAAGACTCATTAAATAATTGAATTTTTTGAAAAGGCCGCTAGCAAAAAGATCAAGAAGATTACCTCCTTGAACATACATAGGTGAAAAAGTTCCTTTACTAGACTCCTTCAGTGGTCGCCTTATCTCCATCATATCCTTGAATGTAGTATCTGTGTTGACGATGTATCCCAATTCTTTTTCACACCAGACCACTAGCACAAGAAAATCCACTGATTTCCAACTGAAATCATGCTCGATGGTTTCATTGATTGTGACAAGGTCAACAATATTGTTAGCATATCTAGGTATTTCAAGTGAAGTGTTTTTAACCTCGACACATGGAGCAAGTGTCATGGGTTCAATTGAAGGAGATGGATCCATTGTGTCAAGAATGACATATTTTTTAAAATTTTCCTCTATACCGCCCTCATCATAATTCTCTATAGGCACATGTGTCACCACAAAATTAGGATCCTCCATAAAATCTCATTCTTCTATTGTTTATAAAAAATTATGAGTGTTTTCTACCACCAATTCTGATGGATTCTTCGATTCCTGAAATTTTTCACAATTATCCATTTTAGAAAAAGTTTCTGACTCACAAATATTTTCAGAAAGAGGTAATTCGATGTCATTTGAAGTGATGTCCTCTTGAGTGTGGCAATCTATTATCCCTTGGATCAATTTTGAATATATCATGTTAAAGAAGGATCCTGGTTCAATGTTAACTTCTTCCTCAAAAGGTGCGATTTGATAGACATTGAATGTGTCCTTTTTCACTTTGGGATTACTAGGTTGTGAACTCACAGAAGGACATGAAATCACATTTTTAGAGGGACCATTATGTTCAACTAGGTGGAAGACTAAGCTCTCATATTCTTGAAATGTGATTAGATTGGAAGAATTAAATTCTGATGGAGAGGAGTCATCACTTAGATAAAAAGAAGGAATATCAGTCTCATTATCAGAATCGAGACATGAATGTTGTTCAAATGGAACCTCTACTACACTTTCCTCAAAGAGATTGTTCTGAATTGGATCATCAAGTGGCAGTGAGGAAAAAAGTTGAACAAGATGAGTCATTTGATTTCCTAAATTTTTCATTTGATTTTCTAAATCTTTTGTTGAATTTTCTAAACCTTTTGTTTGATTATCTAAGTCTTTTGTTGAAGAAAGTAACTTTTCATTATGTTCATCTTGAAGTTCAAACATCCTATTTGTCTCAGTGATAATAGATTGAAACATGTGCTCAATTGTTAAATCATTTGTTTCACATGAATTATCTAGTTCTAAATTTTCAATAATTCTTTGACTTTGAAAATGATTAACATATGTATAAGTACTTTTTTCATATCATGGAGAAACATTCTCATATGGATCGTAGCATAGACTTGAATAAAGATCATTGAAATAAACGGTATTACCTGGATAGATCATGTGCATTTAATAATTATACTTCAGACCTTTAGTTAGGGCTGTGTAGGGCGGATACTCGTTGTAATTGTGTGGTGTGGCCCATGTCATTCTGAACTTCTGGGTGTCTTGAAAATCCCTGCAATGAATAATTCCCAGAGTAGTAAACTGTTTTTTTTTTGTTGGTTTAGTTTTTTTTGTATTTTTTTTAATTTTATTTTTTACATAAATCACTCTTTTGAAGGAACTCCTTTTGCAACTATTCTCTACGGCAACGGCGCCATAAATTTGGCACGCCCGTCGCAACACATACAAATTTGCAATATTTATTATCCTACCAACTACTGTAGAAGTGGCGAGTAGGGTCGAACCATAGAGAGAATATGAGTAGACACAAGAAATGTCCTCTTGGAGGAATGTTCAGGCAGATGTGATTTAATTGTGTGATTAACAACTAATTTCTAAAAACTAAATGACTATTTTAAAAATGACTATTTAAATTGACTAAAACTATCTAAGTGAATTAAGTTATGAAATAAATTGGCGGAGATGGAAGTGTCAGAGTCGTGACGTCTGTTCAAGTGCATGAAATGTCAATTATTTAATTCCCACATTTGAATATTTATCTATTCAATTATCACTAATTCCAAATATAATCAAAATACTCTCTAGTCTCGTTCTCTGATGTTAGACAATATTCTAATGTTTAAAAAAATTATCTGTCATTTTGTCCTCTGTCCTAATGAATAATTTGTGCATCATTATAGCACTGGATCACTTGGTTAAATACGACGACCCGTTTTTCACAAAGTCGAAGTATCTACCTACGTTGGGTTCGCTCACATGAGATAACTTATTCAGTATCACTCACACAAGTTTGAATAAGTGCACACACAAAATATTAATTTTTTCAATTAATATATTTATTTATTCAGAATTTTCTCGTGCGCTTGATTGAAATCCAGATAAATAAATTCTCTGATGAACTTCTCTTCATGATTACATATTAGGTATCACACGAATAGGCACCAAATCATGTGTGCAGAGCCCAAATGACAATTAATTTAAACGCAGATACAATTAATTATATAAACATCCAAATGAAATTAATTCAAAAGGTAATCAAACATAGGAATAAATTAAATACATGCATTCACCGTCACATTTGTCACAACTCCAACACAATTTAAATTATCCAACCATCGGGATGACACGACACATAAAATAATAAATAGAAGATATCATTGTGCTCGTGTCATTGTTGTGGTCACCGTGAGATGTTGTCAATGATCAAAAATTAATAATCATCACTTCGCTATATGCAGTCACTGACGCCACACCTGAATCAAACAACTACGCCGCTGAAAATATGATCCTATCTTCGCTCACTCTCACCGTACGATGTCAATATTTAGAAGCCCAAGCGAACTTTCATGCACGTCGATGATGTGTCCGAACCACCACTTCACTCCCAAAATGGATGAGGGGTGGTCGTTGGAAGTTATGCTAATCAGCGGAGGGATTTTCACTGCTTGTTGTCTGTTGTACGTTGAAGCGGTGGGAGAGGTGAGTGGGGAGGCAGTGGTAGGGAGGAGAGGATGGGAGGTGGGGGATGGGTTCCAAAGTGGGGAGTGCAGTTCAATGGAATAGGGAGGAGGGCGATGAGGGGAAGGGGGATGGTGTCAGCCAAGGGTAGAAGATGGGAGCGGGGAACGGGTGAGTGTGCACTACCACAAAACTGGGCAAGGCCAGCGCTAGCCTTTATTAGTGCTAATGAAAAAGCGCTGATAAAGGGAGGGTACTTTTATCAACTCTAAAAAAAGCGCTGATAAAGGTACCCCTTTATCAGCACTTTTTTTAGCACGGTTAAAGGTACCCCCTTTAACATCACTTTTTTTAGCGCTGTTAAAGGGAAACCCTTTATCAGCGCTTTTTTAGTAGCGCTGATAAAGGATCTGCTTCCAAAAAAATCATTAAATATATATATATATATATATTAATATTTAAATATATAGATATAGTTATATTGATATAAATATAATATATATTTTTTAAATATAATTTTAAATATATTTTAGATAAGTGTAAATATACAGTTACACTTAATATATAAGATATTTAGTGAAAATGGCTATAAAAAAATTTAAAAAAATATTTTTAATTAATAATTTGCTAACTATTATGAAGTAATAGTAATTTAATAACAATTTGAAGACTAAAAAAATTAAAAAAACATCCAAAATATGTTGAAAACGCAACTCGAACTTCAAACGGCCATAACTTTTGATCCAGGTGTCTGTTTGAGCTCTACCACATATCAAATCGAAGCCTGCGACGAGCTCTACGTCACTATGATCTGGGGGGACCTTGGTAAATATTTTTTTGAGGCCAATAAAATCCCAGAAGGCCTGTAAAACTGAGTTTTTAGTCAGGATACCCCGATTTTTTAACATTTTGTGGATTTTCAGCCTCGTTTAAGGGGGTATTATTGGCTTTTTTTGGCGGGGACTGAATTTATTCCACGTTATTACATTCATATTGATATTATGTATTTGAAATTTTATTGTTTTTTATAATTCACTACTATTTATAATCAAATATATAACAATATATACATATTTTTTATATATTCACACATAAAAATTAATTTTTAAAATAAATAATTAAACATATTTACATATAACATATATTAGCTTCATCTGAATAATAACTAATATCCATTTTATTTAAAATACCAATATATCAATATTTATATACCTATACATTAATCTAACTATATATGTACCTATATAATGTGTGTGTGTCTATTTGTGTGTGTCTATATATTAACAAACTGATATTATATATATATATATATTCTAACATATGTATATGCATATACATATATATAAAAATATAAATATGTATAATTATACTTATATAAACACACATATATGTGTGTGTGTGGGTGGGTGGGTGGGTGTGTTGTATATATGTATTTTTTTACACACACACAAAACAGAACATATTTTATAATTGTATTGAAAACTAATCTTATAAATATATATTAATATACGAATAAATATATGGATAAAAAAATATAACTAAATATATATAAATAAATAGATATAACTTCATATTAATATACGAATAAATATATAAATATATACATATATAAATATAACTAACTATATATGTATGTATATATATTAATACAACTATATAAATTTATATTAATACATGAATAAATATAACTATATATATATATATAGATATATCACTAGTTGGAGAACAAATCAAATTAGAGGAGTGGTAAAGACTTAGCACGCATGGGGGGAGGTCTTGAGTTCAAACCGGGTAGAGGTAGGTAGGGGCGTGCATGGGTGAATTTGGGGGGGGATATAGCACTGTTAAAGGGGTCTAAAAGCACTGATAAAAAATGTGGGGTGTCCTAGTGCTTGAGGGGGAGTGGGTGGGGTGGGGGCGCTGATAAATGGGGCCAGAAAGCGCTGTTAAAAGCCCCCTCTAATTTACAGATTTTTTTTAATTTTTTTTTAATTTTTTTTAATTTTTTTAAATTTTTTAACTTTTATCAGCGCTGATAAAAGGGGTATTTATCAGCGATTTTTGGAGCGCTGATAAAGGGGAGCTCCCCCCCCCCCCCGTTATCTTCGCCGGCATTAACAACGCTTTTTTAGCGCTGTTAAAGGCTTTTTTAGTGCTGATAAAAGCCATATTTGTAGTAGTGGTGAAGCAGCGGCTTGGAGGAAGATGGAGGGGAGAGGTGCTAGGAATGAATGGGTAAGGGGGGAGCTGAATTGGGGGGAGTAGCGTGGGATTGAAGGGGATTGTTGATTGGGTAGGGGTGTTGGGGATGAGGGGGTAAGGGGAATTGGGAAAGATCATTGGAGAGAGAAGATGAGAGGGGGTATAGGGGTGACGTGGGAGAGGGGGGAGGTTGAGGAAAAAGTGGGAGAAAAAATCAAAGGGAGGTGGGGTAGGCATGGGTAGTTAGGGGGAAATAAAAAAATAAAATAAAAATGTTAATTTCAAATTAAAAAAACTAATTATCTAATTAAAATAAAATATAAAATACTGATAATAATAATAAATATTGACAAGAATTAAGTGTAATTAATTCTAATACTACTATTAAATATAATAATAAACTAATAAAAAAGACTATTTTATTAATACTACAAAATAATGAAATAAAATAAAATATAAATAGGGAATTAAAATATACATACTAATAAAAATTAATAAAATAAAATAAACTAACATTAGTGAAACTAATAATAATAATATAGTGTTAAATATAATATATAAAATTTATATAAAAAATAAAAATAATAAATCACTAATATAAGTATATAAATTAACTAAAAATTATCAATATATCTAAACTAATACAAAACTACAACAATAAACAAAAAATATAAAAAATGGTTAAACTAATTAATTAAAACTAATTTAGAAAATTATACAAATACATGAAAAATCCATGTACATCAATTACCCTACTGATATGGTAATGAAGGAAGAGAGATAATGACCTCCGAGTCCCACCTCCAGTAGGCCCTGGGGTGGCGACTAGCACCAAGGGTACAAGGATCTCACAATATGAGAGGCAATACCCTTTATACAAAAACAAGATCAAGAGATAAGAGGGTTCATCACAAAACAACTCCAAGACGCATACACACACACACACACATAGATATATATATATATATATAATAAATCCAAAACCATCCCACATTTATGTTTAAAATATAATTGTTACAATACAAGGGTCTCTAAAGTAAATACCAAAAACAAGGCTAAGCAGTGACACGAAAACTGTCCCAAAATCTGAGATAGAAATGCCTAGCACGGTCTAGGTATTCTTCCTAGAAACTTGAAAGTGGTTTTATATACATAGGGTGAGAATACGAGTATACTCAGCAGGGAAAAACTAAAGTCTTCCATGCACAAGTGGGGAAAAGCATACTAATTCCCCTGTGAGAAAATAATAGAAACCAATAACACCTTACAAGGAATACTAGCCATCTCAATCTCACCAAGGCACACTCACAAAATAACCCAAGTTAAGTAATGTAATATAATATGAACATCGATGTTTGGGAACCCCTCACCACTTCCCACGGGTTAATTTCTCATACCCTAACGGAAAAAGTCCTGGCTCTTCCACACTCTTCCAAAAGCCCCATGTCCCAACCCATCCACACACACCTGGGACTCAGAGCTAGTCTTGCAACCTGGAAAAATGAAGCTCACCAAATCTCACCCACAGAAACCTGGGCCACAACCATAACACATCCCGCCTGCAGACACCTGGTCCACAACCACACCTCATCCCGAAGACACCTGGGAAAGCACATCTCACCCGCAGACACCTGGGCCTCACAACTGCACTGCAACCTACCTGAAGAGTCTTGGGATACCAATTCCTAGAAGTGGGAGTAGGGAAGATCCAATAACCATCCATCCATCTTACAACTGGGGTGTTGGGAAAGGAAACCCTCCCCCATGACAATGGGGGTGTTCGGCACATAGTGCTCAACTAGGGTGGGTGCATATAGAAATAAAAAGTAAGTACAAGTATATACATAGGTATCAAACACTCAACACAACCTATGAGTTTTTTTAAACAACAACCATCACACAAAACCTCCTTTACTGCTACCTATAAATGTATAACTACACAACAAACCACAATTTGATTCATAACCCTAGCCAACTCATTTAACCAATTATATTCCCTTATTAATAAATCCATTTATTCATTCCATCTCTACCCAGGTAGCTACCAAACACATAACATGACAAGGCACACAACATAAAATACACTGAGGAAGAAGAATAAAGTTAAAATAGCTCACTCCACATTTCCTCTCTACTTTACACCCATGCCAACCACTTCCATCATCATTATTCAAAGTCATTCCACCCAATCCACCATCTCACTCAAAAAAAACCACCAACTCACAACCACTCCCATTAACTTCCCTTATCATAACCATTGGTAGCCCCACTACAAAAACACACCACACCCAGCAAAACAAAAATAACACAACTTGGTTTCAGTCCCACTGCACAACACTGCTCATCCATTTCACAGTCAATCTATCTATCAACTTGAGATTCCATTACACCACCTAAACCACCCCATACACACAGCCACACTCCCAACTGTAGCTCCACAAAACCCACACAAGGCACAAGACAGAACATAAACACACACATCACACAACTACACCAAACAAGGCAAAGTGTATTTAGATTTAGAAAACACTTGTTCTTTAAATCCACTTTGATAATTCAGGGGTTATCACAGATCAAGTTCGATCATGAGGCATCCATTTATTTAACTAGGTATACATAGTCAATCAATTTCATATATATATATAAATATATATAAAGTTTTTCAATAGAGGTCGAACAACAATCATTCACAAGCCATTCTATGTGAACAAACAAAGACCACTAATGGCAATGATTTTCAATGGGTGATTAGCCCAAACGAAACAAAATATCAACATATAACAAAGTAGAATACAAGTCACTTTTTCCCAAACCTGTATGTTGATATTTAAAATGATTTAATTATCTTTATTAACTTTTTATCCTTATATCTTCCACAATAGGAAATTTATACACCCACCCGGTATGATACACAAATAAAAGAGAGACGAAGGGATCCCTACCTTGAGAAACATACAATTATCACCTCCTCTTTGCACCAAACAGGGAGGGTGTAAGGCTCTAGGGAAACATGATCCAAGGGTGAAATATAGATGCACAGCTCCTTGGGGAAGAAAGTTTTGGGGATTCCCAGTATCAAGAGTAAAGGGAAACGTACAAGGAAGAAAGGGTCTCAGTTTTAGAAAGTTCATATCATATATCAATAGAAGAAATGGTTCCAAAAGACATTAAAGTCAGATCATGATCAATACCACGTATTTTAACTATCTAAAATCCTACTGAGCATTAGGAATTTAGAGATACATTTTATATCCTTTGAAAAAACTTCAAATCACTTAAATGTGGTGTTTAACTCAATTCACATAAAAAATGTCAAAGGGGTGAAATTGGAAAAATTGGGGAAAATTTGAAATTTGAAAAAAATTAGATCATTGGTTGATTCATCGTTATAAGTCACTAGTGGGTGATTCGTCATTAGGTGACTCACCATTGGACAAGCTACTGGTGGATAAGTCACTGTTGGGTGACTCATCGTTGGATGATCTACCGGTGGATGAGTCACTATTGGGTGACTCACCATTGGATAAGATACCAGAGGATGAGTCACCATTGTGAGTCGCTGCTGGCGACCTACTGTTGTGACCTACCATTGCGACTCACCGGTGTGAGTCACTGTTGCGACTCGCCGTCAGTGACTCACTGTTGAGAGTCACTATTGCGACTCACCGTTAGTGACTCACCATTGCAACCTGTCATTGAAACCTACCATCACAACTCACTGGTGAGAGTAACCTTCATGACTCACCATCATGAGTCACTATTGTGAGTTACCATTGCAACTCACTGTCAATGACTCACCATCAGGACCTACCATTGCAAAAACTTGATTTTTGACAAACTCTTGAAATGAGTCACTATTGCCTCCCAGAACACCTCAACCACCAGATTTTCACAAAGTAATGGACCTGAGAGGTCTAGTCCATTACATCAGATATCACTACTAATTGGACACCGCAAGGTCCAACGATAAACAACACTATATTTTTCTAAAGATGGAGTGAATCCTCAAATTATAATAATACCTCCTCTGACACCTACTACCCCAACCGACCACAAGAAACACCACACAAGCACCAAAATCCACATTTTCCAAACATATGAATCAGGTAATTCCTTCCTCCATGTCAAGATACTATCTGATATGGGTGTAACTGACTCACTAGAACGGGTTTAATTGCATCTCAATTAATGTGTCTCAATTAGGAATCAATTCCTCACCTTTCTACATGTCAAGACTTAACCATTCATTCCACCACATATATCACAAACTAAAGAGAATATCTCATCATATAAAACAAGGCTCAAACATTTCAACACAAGATGAAACAAATAAAAATTAAATTCAAAACAACTCTAGGTACTGGGCATGCATCTGCGTCTCCCTTTCCCAAGTACTCTTCTCCAGGCCACCAAGACTCCACAACACACAAACCAAGGGAATGGTTTGTCCATGGATCACCTTCTCCCAATGATCCTGGATCTCTAATGGTCTCTCCACAAATGTCGAATCATCTTCAACATCCAACTCTCCCCATTCAATGATGTGGGAGTCATCATGAAGATACTGTTGAAGATGAGAGACATTAAAGATGTCATGGACCTTCTACAATTGTGGTGGAAGCACAAACTAGTATTCCACCTCGCCAACTAACCCCAACACCTCCAAGGTTCCAATCAACCTATGGGAAATCTCGCTCCCTCAATCGAACCTCTGATGCCTATGTCAAGGGGAATCCTTCAAGAACATGTGGTCCCTAACCTCAAACTCCAAGGTTCCCATCCTACGATCGGTATACAACTTCTGTCAGTCTTGTGCTACTTTCATCCTCTCATAGACAAGTTGAACCTTCTCTATTGTTCTCTACACTACCTCGGGACCAAGAATATTTGTATCTCTAACCTTTTTTTAGTACAAAGGAGAACGACACAGTATTCCATACAAGGCTTCAAATGAATCCATGATAATGAAAGATTGATGTCTATTATTGTAAGAGAAGTCTACCAAGGGAAATTGCAGCACCAAAGATCCGCCAAAGTCTAAGACGTATGCTCGCAACATTTCAACCAACCTATACATGGTCCGATCTGTATTCCCATCTATATGAGAGTGGAAAGTAGTTCTAAGGTGTAACTGAGTGCCAAAAGAATGTTGTAATCCTCTCCAGACTCGTGAGGTAATATTTGTAACTTGGTCCACGACAATGGACCCCATAACTCCATGTAGCTTCACCACATCATCCACATACATCCTAGTTAAGGTATCCACTGATCCTGAATCCTTAATTCCTAATAAGTGAGCCAATTTCATTAGCCGATCCACCACTACCCAGATTGCATCACATCCTCCCTGAGACCTGGGTAACCCTATGACAAAATCCATCGATATGTCATCTCATTTCCACTCAGGGAAATCTAGGGGTTGAAAAAAACCACTAGAAACACATTTCTTAGCCTTCACCTGTTGTCACACTAAGCACTTCTCCACAAACTCCACTACTACCCATTTCATCCTGGGTCACAAAAATTGTTGTTTAAATCCACAATAGATCTTGGAAACCCATGGGTGAACTACCAAGGGTGATCTATGAAACTCATAGATAACTATCTCATGAATCACCACTAGAAAAAATATCCTTACATGGAATATCATCCGATTTTGACTATCCTCTGACAATCCCTCTAGAGCATCACCATGGTTAGTGCGATCACACATCACCTCTGCCTCTGAGCCTCCCCACAAATATTCTTTCCCCTACCGCATTAGATAAAACTGCACTATCTTCTAAAACAGACAGCCTATGCTACCATCCATTCCTACATCTAGGTGAAAGGTGTCAAACTCCTCCATCGTCTTCCAATCATCCATAGATTCCCATACTACCTCCCTCCACGACTTTCTACTCAAAGAATTGGCCACAACATTCTCCTTTCCTAAGGTGTAAGAGATATTAAAGTCTTATTCCTAGAGAAACTCCATCCGCCTCCACTGTTTCAAGTCCAGATCTTTCTTGGAAAAGATATACCTCAATCTCTAGTGGTCTGGGAAGACTAAAAAGTGCTCCCCAATGAGGTAATGCCACCAAAACTTTAGCGTAAACATGACCGAATCTAGTTCCAGATCATGGGTGTCATAGTTACATTCATAGGGATGTAACTACCTAGAACCATAAGAGATCACTCCCCATTGTTTCATTATTACGTATCCCAAGCCCAGATGGTAAGAATCAAAAAACACCTCAAACATCACCCCTTCATCTGGTAATTGGAGCACTAGATCACTGACCAATATTCCCTTCAGGTAGCCAAATGTTTCCTAGAATTATTCACTCCACACAAAATCCTATCCTTTCTGGTCAGATCTATCAATGGTGTTTTAACTTAGGAGAAATCAAGTATAAATCTCCAGTAATAGCTTTCCATACTGAGAAAACTACAAACCTATCCCACATTCTTGGGTGGTTCCCAAGAAACAACTACCTCGAACTTTGATGGGTCCACTTCTACACCCTACTATGACACCACATGTCCAAGGAAGTGTACCTATCATGTCTAAAACTTACACTTCAACAACTTCCCATAGATTTGGTGGCATGAAAGAACCTCCAATACAATCTTGAGATACTCGGTATTATCCTCCTATGAATTTGAGTATATCAGGATGTCATTGATGAATAAAATGATGAACCGTTCTAGGAACTCATAGAAAAAAAAATTCATAAGTCTCATGAACACGGTTGGTGCGTTCATAATAGCAAACAACATAACCACAAACTCAAACTGACCATACCTGCACCTGAAAGTAGTCTTCATGATATCACCCTCCTTCACCCTTAACTATTGATATCCGGATCACAAATTGATCTTAGAAAACCAACTTTCCCCTCTCATCTGGTTGAAAAGATCATTTATTCTCGGTAGAGGGTAACAGTTCTTTACCGTCACTTGGTTCAACCTCCATTAGTTGATGCACAACCTCAAACCACCATTTTCCTTCTTTGTGAACAAAACTAGATCACCCCACAGTGACACACTAGGCTGGATAAATCCCTTATTCAGAAGATCATCTATCTAGATCCTTAACTCCCATAACTTAGAAGGTGACATCCGATAAGAATCCATCAAAATCAGACAAGCACTGGGTTGTAAGTATATCCCAAACTCAACATCATGTTGAGGGATTAGAGTCACAACCTCCTCAAGGAAGACATCCAAGAACTCCCTAACAATTTTGAGAACCTCCTCCATCTTAGAATCCACCAATTCCACTGATAGATCACCCAATAAGGAAAAAAGAGGCTTTGCACGCTGACTTCCTATTTGAAAACTCTACTCACAAATGTAAACCACACATTGTCCATCCATGTATGAAAACACAAATCTTCTCTAGAAGAAGCTGATAACAACACTCACAGAATACAAAAATTTGATGCTAGGAATGAAATCTTATGGTTTCATCTAAATCAATAAAATATCCCCATGATACTGATGTGGTCCCATCATCATTCTACATCCCCAACACACATCAAACAAGTTGGTCTAACCTTCAAATGGTGTACTCAAAACCAGGGGCACGAGAAGCCTCTCTACGTCTAGTCCTAGATCATGGGATAGACCAGGTGCAAAAAAGGAGTGCAAATCTCCTGAATCAAACAAATCACAAGCAAGAGTACTTAACAAACTAATCCTACCTTGAACGATCTCTGGCCCTACTGGAACTACTGCCTCTGTAGTGTGTAACTGAACACGCTTTTCTTCTCTAGCCCTATACTGATGACCACCTCTCCAATCATGCCCAGGTTGAGGTCCCTAAGTAAAACCCAGAGTTTGGACTCCACCCACTTCGTCTTCCATTGGTAGAGGAAGAGCATGTTGTCCCTACTACTGAAACGGCATGGCCTATAACTACTACTGAGGGAGGTAGTGAACCTACCCCCCTCCACCTTACTAAGATCAAATAACCATTGGAGACTAACTATGAATATGTACATAGGATCCATAATAGAAAGACCTAATTACCAAGTTTATGGGAAAGGAATGAGGACCTGAAGGACGAAAGGGGAAATACTGAGGTCAACTCCCCACTGGCTGAAATCTAGAAGGACCTGTCACTTGATACCTTTTTCTGGTAACCTTTCCCTTTGAAGAACTCCACTGGCTCCCCTCACAAAGTAGAAATCCTCATCAGTGAATCTGATTAACTACCTCTACCTTATTTTAGACGTCCAAGTATGTCGGCAGGGTGAAGGGAGTAACTACATACTTGAGAGAAGGATGAAGTGCCTCATCTAGATGTCTCGCATGAGACTTCTTATCCAAAAAGAGATCTAGAGAAAAGAAAAGTAGATACTTGAACTTGATCCCCAACTCTTGTACCAACATACTCCCCTACTAGATGGAGAGTAGCTCATGCCTCTTCTCATCCTTCAAGGTGGATGAAAGGAATTTCTCCCAGAAATTCTTCTCATAGTCATCCCACAAAACATAAACCTCTTTCCTCTTTCCTAGGTACAACGTTCACCACTGAAATGAAGCTCCCAGAATCTAGATCACTGCAAAAGGAACCAAGTACTCCATCGAATTCTGGATCAAGTTAAAGGTGATCACAAGATCCTCGAGCCAACTCTATGTCTCTGTTTTTTAAATACCTACCTCATACTTTCCTAGAGTGTTCCATTGGAAAGAACATAGCATCTTTTACCACTGATCATCCTCTTCTACCTGATCAACCCTCTGTCGATTGGCTGGGTCAACCTATTGAGCCTCCACTTCATGTACTATACGTGGATGATGATTGGGTTTTATGGCTGAAAAAGGTAAATAAGAAACTCATAAGCCTAAGTTGTATGGAATTTTATTTAAGATTCATTTTAACTCATATTTATTTAAATTCCATGAAATTCACAATTCAAAGAAGAACACAAGTCATCATGATGCATGTACCTTTCCAAGGGTATCTACCCTACAAATGGTGTAGCCTCACTTGGTCTTTCGGTAGACTCAGAGTCCTTGAATTGGATCACAAGGGACCCTAAAATATTGTGTCATATCTGGTATTCCTTGGACTATGTCATGCACCAAGATCACCTGACATTGTTTCCCTACTAACCCATACAATCCTCATTTTTCCTAACTAAAAACTCTATACTATCTTTCAGACATCAACCTATGATACCATTCTATTGTGACCCCCTCCCTCCTGAGCTGGAAATGAAGGAAGAGAGACGATGAACCCTAAGTCCCACCTCCAGTAGGCCCCAGGGTGGAAACTAGAACCAAGGGTACAAGGATCTCACAATATGGGAGGCATTTTCCTTTATAAGAAAACAAGATCGGGAGATAATAAAGTTCATCCGAAAATAATTCCAAGACATATATATATATATATATAATAAATCCAAAACCATCCAACATGAATGTTTAAAATATAATTTGTTACAAAACAAGATTATCCAAAGTAAATACCAAAAACAAGGGTAAGAAGCGACATAGAAACTATCCCAAAATCTGAGCTAGAAATACCCAGCATGGTCCATGTAGTCCTCCTAGAAACTTGAAAGCAGTTTTATATATATAGGGTGAGCATATGAGTATACTCATTAGGAAAAAAACCAAAGTCTCTCATGAACAAGTGGGAGAAGCATACTAATACCCCTGTGAGAAAATAGTAGAAACCAACAACACCTAACAAGGAATACTAGTCATCCCAACCTCACCGAGGAATGGTCACCAAATAATGAAATTAAAATAAGGTAATATAATAAGCACATAGATGTTTGGGGTACCCCACACCACTTCCCATTGGTTAACTGCTCATACCCTAATGGAAACAGTCATGGAACTTCTACACTCTTTCACAATCCCCATGTCACAACCCGCCCACACACACCTGGGCCTAATAGCTAGTCCCACATCTTGGGCAAACGAAGCTCACCACATCCTACCCGTAGACACCTAGGCCACGACCATACCACATCCTTCCCACAAACACCTAGTCCACAACCACAGCTTATCCTGAATACACATGGGAAAGAACACCTCACCCACAAACCCAAGGGTCTCACAACCGCACCACAACCTAGCCAAAGAGTCTTGGGATACCAATGCCTAGAAGAGGGAGTAGGGAAGAGAGAATAACAATCCATCCATTCTCCCATCAGGATGTTGGGAAAGGACACCCTCCCCCATGAAAATGGGGGTGTTCCACACATAGTTCTCAACTAGGGTGGGGTGTGTATAGAAATCATAAGGAAGTACAAGTGTATATATATAGGTATCAAACACTTAGTATAACCTTTGGGTTTTTCTAAACAACCAGTCCAAAAAACTACCATTGTTGCTACCTCTAAATGCACAACTACAAAACAAGCCTCAATTCGATTTATAACCCCAGCCAACTCATTTAACAAATTATCTTCCTTTATTAATAAATCCATTTATTAATTCCATCCCTACCTAGGTATCTAACAACCAAATCACATGACAAGACACGCAGCATAAACTACATAGAATAAGAAGAACAAAGTTAAAACATCTCACTCCACATTTCCTCTCCACTTTACGCCCATCCCAACCACTTCTATCATGATTATTCAAATTCATTCTGCCCAATCCACCATATCAACCACAACAAAACAACCACTAAATCACAACCACTCCCATTAACAACCCTTATTGTAACCATTGGTAGCCCCGCTACACAAACACACCACACCCAACAACACAAACAAAACACAACCCGGTTTCAATCCCACTATACAACACTACTCATCCATTCCACAATCAATCAATCTCTCAACCTGAGATTCCATTACACCACTCGAACCACCCCATATACACATCCACACTTCCAAACACATCAACCCACAACCCACACAAGGAACACGATAGAATAAAACCACACACAGCACACATCCATACCAAACAAGGTGATGTGTATTTAGATTTATCAAGCACTCTTTCTTTAATTCAACTTTGATAATATTGTGGTTATCACAGAGAAATTTTGATCCCGATGCATTCATTTATTTAACCGAGTATACATGGTGAATAAATTTCATATATATATATATGGTCATTCAACAGAATACCAAAAACAATCATTTACAAACCATTCTAGGTGCAAAAACAAATACCACCAACATCCATGATTTTTAGTGGGTGATTAGCCCATACAAAACACAATATCAATATATAAAAAAGCAGAACACAAGTCACTTTTTCCCAGCCCTGCATATTGATATTTAAACAGATTTAATTGTATTTATTAACTTGGTATCCTACTATCTTCTACAAGAGTACATTCATACACCCACCCTGCATGATACATAAATAAAATAGAGATGAAGGGATCCCTACCTTGAGAAACAGACAATTAACACCTCCTCCTTGCACCAAATAGGGGGTGCACAAGGATCTAGGGAAATGTGATCCAAGGTTCCAACACATATGAATGGATCCTTAGGGAAGAAAGTTTTGGGTACATACAGTATCAAGATTAAAGTAAAACATACAAGGAAGAAAGGGTCTCAACTTTAGAAAGGCTAGATTCTATATCAACAGAAGAAATGGCTTCAAAACACATTAAAGTCGGATCATGATCAAGACCATGTGTTTTGACTATAAAAAAGGCTAACAAGTGTTAGGAATTTATATATAAATTTTATATCCTTTTAAACAACTTCAAAATCACTTAAATATGGTATTTAACTCAATTCACGTCAAATAAAATGTCAAAGGTGTGAAATTGGAAAAACGGAGGAACATTGGAATTTGAAAAACTGACGGAAATGAACCACTATTGGGTGAGTCACAGTTGCAAGTCATCGGTGGGTGATTCACCATTAGGTGACTCATCATTGGATGAGGTACTAGTGGATGATTCAACATTGGGTGACTCACCGTTATATGAGATACCGATGGATGAGTCATTGTTGGTTGACTCACCTTTGGATGAGCTACTAGTGGATAAGTCACTGTCACAAGTCACCACTGGAGACCTAACATTTAAACCTACCATCACTAATCACCAGTGTGAGTAACTATTGAAAATCACCATCACTGACTCACTATTGCGATTCACCGTTGCGACTCACTACCAACGACTCATCACTGTGACCTACCATTGCGACCTACCATCGCGACCTATCATTGCGACCTACCGTAGTGACTCACTGGTGCAAGTCACCTTCATGAATCACCATCAATGACTCACCATCATGAGTCACTATTTCGAATCACCTTCAGCAACTCACTATTGTGACCTACCATTGGAAAAACTAGATTTTTGACAAACTCTTGAAATGAGTCATCGCTGCCTCCCATAACACCTCAACCACCAGATTTTCACAAAATAATGGACTCGAGAGGTCTAGACCATTGTATGTTTCATATTAAAAATCTACCCATTTTTCTTCCCCTATAACCTTATCCCTTTTCCTTAATCCTATGGTCATAATAGATTGTCCTAATACCTCCATTTCTAAATATTCTTCTAAGGGAAAACTCAAGTCCTCAACATGAGTACTTTTTTATAACTTATTTTCTTTTCATTCTTACTTACCTGAATATAATTTTATAATTCCTATATAATTACATAATTATTGTTTTTATACTGAATTTTATTATTCCAATTTAATAACTATTAACCACCATTTAAATTTTTCATTAAGAAAAAGGAAACTATCATTTGGTCGTTGTGCGGACTCTGCCACCACGAAGTGATGACTTCCATTTTTTCACCAACACCTATCTTCACTAGATATAAGGGTGAAATTGAATAATAAATGTGACTTATATAATATTATTATGATTATGGAGATAAAAATTATAATCCAACTTCTTTCCATCTCATTCTTTGAGAAATGAAAACATTAATCATGCATTGTGCAGACTACCACCTCCATGAAGTAATGTATCTCATTTTTCATATTATTTAATTATTAATTATTAAAATGTATTAAAATATGATTCAATACCTTAAAATTATCTAAATAATATAATTATTATTCTTTAATAATTATATTATTCTAAAATAAACCACTTTCATAATCATAATCATCCATTAATTATAGTAAGTTCATGTTTGGGTTGGTCTAACCACCTACTTGAGCAATGATATAAATTAATATTATGGATGAATATGATAACATAATTACTAATGATATATTATATAAATAATCAAATAAATATTATATTTTTGTTCTATAATTGTAATATTAATTTTAAACTCATTAATTATGATTTCAACATCTATTCATGAAAAATCACTAAAACATGCTCATCATCAATTTAATATTTAAGGATTGTAACCAAAACACTCATATAATAAAATTATAACATTATAAGTAATTATAAAACATCAATTATAGTACCTTTTATGGTCCAATAATGATGAAATTTGGTATAATAATGAAGAACAACACTGCTATTATGAAACTTTTTCAAAACGGTCAAGATTACTCATACCCGATATTGAAAATAGATAATAACTAATTAATATACAAGTATAGAGTAATTATAAATAAATTTTATAAAAGTTTATATATATTAATAAGGTTATAATATATATTATTAAGTTAGTAATTTATTTTTACATGATATTCAAGTGCTTTAGTGTAATCGATGAATTAAGGTAAGGTTTTATTGTCTCAATTTTAACCCCTTAAGACATATTTCTTATTATACACCATGTTTTATTTTTAATGGTGTATCTACTTCCCCTTTAATATTTTGTATCATTATACAATCATTATTAATGTAATTTAATATTTCATTTGAAATTATTTCCTTTAAGTGGGTTTGATTCGAAAGTTTTTAAATCCATAAGTGTTATTTATCTCTATTTTCAATTCCATGAGACATGTTTGATATTTCACAACATATTTTATTCTATATAGTGTATTCACTACCCTATTAACTTAATTTATAATTAATATCTTTATTTTTATTATATTTTTAATTTCATGGTATCCCTCTCATGTTATTCTGATTCATACATTACCATTCTTGTAAAACTTTCATATGTCAATTTTCACCCCTTGAGACATAATTCTTATTATACACCATTTTTACATTATATGGTGCAATTAATGCCAGCTTGATATTTTATATAATTATTATCTTATTATTCATGATATTTAATTTTCCATTAGAAATTATTTCCTTCAAGGGGTTTTTATTTGAAAGTTTTTAAAATTGTAAGTGTTATTTGTCTCTATTTTCAATTCCATGAGACATGTTTAATATTGCACTCCATCTTTTATTTTATATGGTTTATTCATTTCCACATTTACTTAAATTATAATGAATATATTTCATTTCATTATATTTTAAATTTTATGGTATCCTTCTATGCTCTTTGTATTCTTATGTTTCCATCACCATAAGGATTTTTGCATCTCAATTTTGCTTCATTTAGATATGATTCATATTCACAACTTTTTTTCCATTTATGGTGTATATATTCATCATGGATTACCTTCTAAATCCTCTCATTCTGTTTTTTTGGGGGGATTAAACTCATGAAAATCAATCACTACCTTTATCTGTCCAAATCATCCTATATTATAGGAATAAGTTTCCTTCTAATGTCTTTCCTCAATAAAAACTCTATATTTCCTTCCTTTGATTGAAGGGTGTCCATATAGATATCATAGGTTGGTTTATTGGGGAAATTAATTACTTAGATATATAAACATTTCTCTATACGGGGTTAGTTTGAGGGATGATTACATAAAAAGATATTCCATTTATTTATTAGGTAAATATTGAAAAAAATTATACTTGTTATTCTGATATGAAAGTTTATTGATTACTTAGGAAAGTTTATTTTGTATTGTTTAACCATCCACATTCTTTATCTGGATTGATTATATTTATTTATTTAATGGAAATGTAATTACATTTTGTATGTTTGTATCTCAATATGGATGTTTATGGATTTATACAGAAATTTGATTATGCATTGAATTGATACTCATATCATTCACATGGTGAATTAATTAGACTTAAAGAAGTAATGAATGAGGATCAGTATTATATAGCTCTTTGATGCATCATTTGGTTCCATGATACAAAAGGTTTGGGTATTTGGTGTATTCCTACCCAATGTAAACATGATATCTTGGTTATGACCTTGATGATAATAATGATGTCTTGACTGAGGATTTAATAGTAAAAGTTGTCTAACATTATATATCCCATCACCATGAATTCTGTTATTATTATCCAAATGATTGTTTATATTATTATATCGTCCATGGATTTATTTCAATATATTGTGTTTAATTATATGGAATTATTTGACTCTTATTTATTCTTTCTATATAATTCATTCCATGATATCTTCTGATATATGTTTTCCCTTACTGAGCATTTGAGCCCACCCTTAATATGTTTGCATTTCCCCATGTTGTGAATAAAAGTATTAAACATGATATTTATAGAAGAAAATATCATGTGTGAATAATTTTTGTGAGATAATAAAGACTTATTATGGACTAACTAGTTTATTATATAGTGGAAAAAATTCCTTTAGTTAAGAAAGACATGAGATTTATTAGTTAATGTTTTGTTCTAATTATCTAAAGATATAAACCTAAAAGTTTATGATAATTTATGTAATGAAATATTTAATTTAATTCATGTAATTATAAGATATTTATGTCTATGAATCTATAGTTGATTTCAAATATAGTATATAAAGTATGTGTTTTCAATATCGAATCGAAGACTGCAGGTCCAAGGCATCACAATTGGTATCAGAGTAGGGTTTGGATACCTGTAGATTTTAGGGTATTAGTTGAGGATAATTTAAGGGTTTATAATTTAAGTTTGAACATAATTTCAAAGGTATATATAACCCTTTAGGTTAGTTTAGGTAAAATTGAATATTTTAGGTATTGGGATAAGAGAACATTAGTAAAAACTCATAGGTATAAGTCTAAGGGATGTGTCTAAGTACAGGATAACATCCAAAAGTTTTGGAAAAGTAGATATTATATGGTTATCCTAGAAATTACATCTCTTTATGGATACTGGAAAGTGGATGTGGTTGTAGCACAGATACACCTAGGGGTAATCACTCTGAAAAAGGTTGGTTGAGTATCAACTCAAACTTCACTATGGTGAATAATGATTGAACCCAAGGCTGTACACCTAGCCAGACACTCCCATTGTATATGCTTTGGTTAATCACATTCTCTTTACAATCCATTACAAAGGATTTATTATGTTAATAAATTAATCTAAGAATTATGAGAGAATATAACTTAAAGTAACCTAGTATTCAACCAAGAGATTTATAAGATGAAACAAGTGTGACATAGTTGAAATGAAAGTATCATAGTTTTAAATGAAGGTTTCATTGGAAAATACATCTTGGGAATGAGTTTTTATATTCATATGTTCATTTAATTTGATTTTATTGGACATTATCATAACCTATTTTGTTATATTAATTTGTTTGAAAAAAGATCATGAAAATGAAGCTGTTAAATTTATGTCCCTAAGAACTCCTAAAGAAACATATTTGGGATAAATAGTTTCTTAGTCATACAAAGAATATTTATGTTCTAAAATCTATTTTTTTTATTTTCAAATGACATTTTTAAAGGGTAAGTTTGAACCCTAACAACTTCAACCAATTAAAAACATAAAAGGGAATTCATACTAGATAAAGACTACAGGAACATCCCCTCCCTGAAAACTACAATGTTATGTCAAGCCTCCACCTTCACATGATTGTTAGGATAGCTATCCCATGTAGGGTTTCATGGGTCTGGTACTGATGGAAAAATCCATACCCTCTCATTCATCTAAATCGGGATGGCCAAGCTCTGGTGAATACTTCATGCTCTAACTCCACATCTAGAGTTGTTCCATGTAGATTTTATAGGTTCTTTCACATACCAGAATCAAGAATCATCATAGAACATCACATCCTCCATGTCATCAACCTCTGAGATCCAACAGAGATAGAATAACCACAAGACACATGTGGTCTCTTTCCCTCATATCCCAAATCACTATGAATACCACAACTCAGATCTTCCTTGGAGAGAGTGGCAGGGTCCTAGAGCAAGAGTAGAGGAATGAGCATCAAATTCCCTTGAAGGATCTCATCTCCATGGCCCCCAATGTTGATGGCCACCATTGAATTAAAGACAAACAAAAAATCCTAGAAAAAAAGGCCAACATCATATCTCACAACCAGCATCATATCACTCACCCTTTTATAGAAAAAAGATCAAAATCAATGCAAGTCCAACATTCCACTAATGGGGGGAGTCAAAAGGCACCAGATCATCCCGATTCACATTGTAGAGGCAACTAGAGAAACTGAAATGTGCATCACAAAGGTGACTAGAGTATCTGAAAAGCGCATCACAGAGGAAACCAGAGCAACCAGAGATGTGCATCACAGAGGCCTCTGGAGTAATGTAAGAGTGTTTTACAGGACTTAGAAACTCTACCACTACTGGGAACAATCACAAGCTTCCTATCAGACACCAACTTTTATCAAGACTAAGAAAACACATCTATCACACTAACCACTTTAAACAATATTGGTAACCAACAATCCTACTCCTCCATGCTTCAATATGGAAGACTTATGAGCAGGAATAACTTGACTTGAATGAATATAGAGAATCCATAAACTTACCTAGCTTTATGATAGTAGAGAAAACATGAAACCATAATAACAGTAGAAATCAGAACCCAAGAGCCACAAGATTACACCAGATCTGAAGAAACTTCTCATATTGATAGTGGTGTCTGACCCAATCACCCCGAATGAATCAACAGGAGTTGCTGATGCCATGAAATCTAGTCGTCGCTCGAATCATCCACAATGTCGGCACCCATATGGAACCCCCAAAACTATTGGACAAGCCCTTACTACCACTTTAATTCAAAGTCTTCCTATATGAAGTGCCATCGCCTGAATGAAGCGTCGAGACCACCAATCAGAGCACTGACCAATATTACCCCCGCCGCACAAACCGAACCTCCAAAATCCACCAGTTCCACACTGAGGTCTCTCACAAACTGAATCTGGTTTCTATTAAAACCAACACCCAACCCGGTCCATGGCAAGTCACAAAGGGCGTTCCCTATCCCCACGGGATGGAACAAGTGCCTGGGTATGATAAACAATGGTTTGGGAATGGTTTACCTAAGTTAGGATACATAATACATCCAATAATAATAAGTACACTGAATCTGAAAATTACCAACCAAAAAATCCTTATATAAAATTAAGAACTAAATAAAAGGTTTTAAACATGAAACAAGAGGTCCAAAACTACAAAATTAGAAGCAAAAACAGCCCAAGGACCACCACATGACAAGGGGTAATCACCCACGAGTCGTCACCACAACACCGCACCATGGAAGGAAACTAACAACCCGAGTCATAATCTTCAAAGGTATTTCCATTACCAGAATAAAACATGATAAAGTCTAATTACACCCAAAGTTTTAAGTATGGTGTGATCCTAATACCAATATTATACCACCCAAATATTCTATGTGACAAGCATTATAAGATAAAAAGTTTGAAAGTTTTTATAAACAAGGAATGGTAGCAACAATTTCTGAAGTGCAACTTTCAATGGAAAATAATTTTAAAAGGTTAACATTAAAGAATGAATAAATTCAAATAAAACATGTAAGATGCTGAATTTTCCATCGAAACACTCCATAATTCAATGGTAAATACCAAATAGTCAATGAGAACTGGTCACGGGAACACCCCTAGGCACTAGTAAAATGTGAGCCCCAGGTACCTCGTGTCTTGGTGTAAAAGTAACCAAATAAAATATATATTCTCATACATTATCCACTAGTAGGTAACATAAAAATAACCTATAATCCTCCAATCATCATCCTTATAGTTTTTTACTATTTTCAATGTCAAACTTGCTAAGAGAAACAGGGACAAAACCACTCCGGATCACTTGCATACTAGTACACATCCACCCACCTAGATACCCAGGTTTCCCTATTTATGATCAAACAAGTTCCACATGCTATAAAATTTAATTTATATATAAAAATACTATTTATGGTCATACACACTCAAAACAGTAGATAAACATGCCTTTCACCATTCATATAACTCAAATAAACACTTCGAATTTCCATAAAACAATTTCACAATGTATAAGAAAACTTTGCACATAAAATCCACTTAAACCCCTCTTTTAAAACCAAATTCATACCAATAATACACAAAACCATAATTATCATCACTTAAAAATTTTAATAAAACCATTCCATGAATTTTAGAGCAACCCCAATTGGTGCAACATGGATTGCACATGAAAAACACTCATTTTCTCAAAAAAATGGTATTTAAAAATCAATCACTTAACAAATGCTACCAAAAATAGCTTTCACACCAAAAAAATGAAATATGAACATTATAAAAATATAAATCCTATAAGATAACTCATTAAACAATGCTTACACATGGAATCACATACCAACTATGTCAAAACCCTCAAATCCTTGGGTGAAATTTCAATCGCACCACCACCACACCACAAGGGAGTGAAAACGAACCTAAAACCACAATATTGGACAAAGAAACTCAAGAAAAATCCTAGGTACTAATACCTAGATTCTGGACATTTGGAGCTTCAAGAAAAATGGGAGAAACCTTAAGGAAATGGAAATAACTAAGAAGGAAACTCACTTACTTGAGAAACTTTGAAGAAATCACCCCAAATACACCAACAGTTGAATCTCCAAGAAGCCAAAATTGAAAGGGAGGTTCTATTAAGGATTAAAAATATCAATTGGGGACTGAAATCGGGGAAAAAGGTAAAAAATTAATGATTTATGAAAGAAAAAAATTCCCTTTTCAAATCTAGACGATTTGAGAAACCTTGAGGAAATTCACCCTAATCTATGATGAAGATGAGCTCTAAAGAGGTAAAATGGAACATGGGGGTGCGACTAGGGTTTATGGGCTCTAGTGAGATGTGTAATGACCAAAAAATGATAAAAAAATGAATGATACATAAAATAAATAAATTATTTCCTTAAATCTAGAAATGGGATCATAGGTAGGCCAAATGCCTAAATAAATCACCCAAATCCACCAAGATTATGAGTTCCCAAGGGTTCCAAATGGATATGGTGATTTGAATAGGTTAGGTGAGTCTAAGTAGGAAGTGTAATGGGTGAAAAATATTGAAAACCAAAGGATTTATAAAAGAAAAAATAAATTGTTTTTAAATCTAGAAATGGGCTCACAGTTTGGCCCAAATCTTGAAGAAATCACCCTTTTCTCAAAAAATGCCTGGGAAACCCCCGAAAACAAAACAAGAATAGAAATTACATGAAAATTTCCTTTAAAATAATTCATGTATGTGATAATTTTCCCCACCATAAAAACTTTTCACCCTCAAAAAGTCATCTTGAAGCCTGATTTGATAAGAGAAACGGAAACTGCTCTTCGACCCAAGACATCTGCTCCCATATCTCGTGCTCATCAGTACCATGCTTCCAGAGGACTCAAACTAGAGGAATATTATTCCCTTGATTCACTTTTTCTCGGGATTCCACAATACGCATTGGTCTCTCAACCACAGACAGATCTGGTTCCAACTCCAACTCTTCCAAACTCAAAACATGGGACAAGTCCGGATTGTATTTCTTTAGCTGGGAGACATGGAACACATCAGAGATTGATGTCAACTGAGAGGTAAAATATAAATGGTATGACACCTTACTAATCCTATCAATGATTTAAAAAGGTACCACATACCTTGGTGATATCTTCCCTTTCTTACCAAGAAGATGATGACCTAAATGAGGTGACACTTTCAAGAATACCCAGTCACCCATGGAAAACTCCAAAGCTCGACGCCTCTAATCAGAATAAGACTTGTGTAGAATCTAGTCTATCAAAAAATGTTATCTAATCAACCAAACCTTTTCCAATGTATCATTCACAATACTCAGACCTAATAGCGAGGTCTCACCCACCTCCACCCAACACAAAGGAGATTGACACGGCCATCCATAAAGTGCCTTGAACGGCGCCATCTTGATTGAGGATTGGTAGCTATTGTTATAAGAAAACTCTACCAATACCAAATGGAAATACCATGAACCACTAAAATCCAACACACATGCCTGAAGCATGTCTTCCAAAATCTGATTAGCCCGCTCCGTCTGACCATCTGTTTGAGGGTGGTATGTCGTACTCAACTTAATCTATGACCCCAATGACTTCTAAAGGCCACTCCAAAACTGAGAGGTAAAACTGGTGTCTATATCTGAAACTATGGATAATTTTACACCATGGAGACTCAAAAATTACTACACATACAACCATATCAATTCCTCCACTTTGGTTGAATATTTGACTGGAATGAAATGGAACAATTTGGTCAGATGATCAATCACCACCCATATAGAATTATTTCCCTGAGGTGTACGAGGCAAGCCAACTATGAAATCCATGGGAACCTCATCTCACTTATAGGTAGGAATATGGAACTTCTAAATCAAACCAAAGGGCCTTTGATGTTATTCTTTCACCTGCTGAAATGTGTAACATCTCGATACGAAGTCATCTATGTCTTGTATCATGCCTGGCCACCAAAACTGGTGATGAAAATCATAATATATCTTGGTGGCACCAAGATGGATAGCCCACTGAGATTGATGGCTATCCTACATCACCACCTTCCACAGAGAAAAAGGCACCACTAATTGTCCCTTGAAGCGAAAGATACCCTTGGGGGGAAAAGACCAATCAAAAGACATCTCCCCACTATGAAGAAATTGCCTCAACTGCTAACATAGCTCATCACTAGGTTTTTTCCATTGAATTAGCTCCACAAGAGAAGGGGTCAACTGAACACTCACCAATAATGCACCTTCAAAGTGCTCCTTGGTCTCCACATGAATCTAAGTAAAGAGCACCATCAAAGTACACTCATCACTAGGCTTCCTCAAAGCATGCATTGATACACTTATGCTTAAGGCATCATCCTACAAATTACCCTTCCTCGAGCTGTAGACGATAACAAAGTTGAACCCCTGCAAGTAATCGAACCAACATCACTGCCTTAGGTTAAAATCCTTCTGTGAGAAGATGTAGGCTAAGCTCTTGTGATCATAATAGACTAAAAAATTCTCCCCAAAGATGTAGTGATTCCATGTCTTTAAATAATTCATCAAAGATGTTAGATCCAAGTCCTGGGTCAGGTAATTCTTTTCGTGTGGTCAGAGTTGGTGGGAGCCATATGCCGCCATGTAATCATCTTGTATAAGCATGCACCTGATACCCATACCTGAAGCATTACAATACACCACATATCCCTTTCTATATTATTGAAAGATTAACATGGGGGAGGTAGTCAATCGTCACTTCATCTCTTCAAAGGATGCCTGATATTCTGGGCCCCAAACAAACTTCACCCCCTTCTGGGTGAGCATGCTCATGGGTGAATCAAGCTGAGAGAAATCCCGAAAAAACCACCTATAGTATCCTGCCAAGCTGAGGAAACTCCTGATCTCAAACATGTTCTTCAACTACTCCAATGGAATCATTGCACTAATCTTCTCAGGATCCACTAAAACTCCCTGCTCCAAGATCATATACCCCAAAAACTTCACCTCCCTGATCTAGAAGGTGCACTTAGACATCTTTTTATAAAGGCGGTGATCCCACAAAGTTCCCAACACGATCTGAAAATGATGCTCATGCTCCTCCTCAGATCCAAAGTAAACTAAGATTTCATCCAAAATACCACGAAAAAATAGTCAAGATACTGGTGGAACACCCTATTCATGAGTTCCATAAAGACTACTAGATCATTGGTTAATCCAATGGAATGCCCAAGTACTCAAAGTGGTCATACCTACTTCAGAAGGCTATCTTTGGGATATTGTCTTCTTTCACCCTGAGTTGGTGGTAACCTGAGTGAAAGTCCATTTTAGAAAAACACTTTTTCCACTTCAAATAATTAAAAAATTCATCTATTCAAGGAAAAAGGTATTTGTTCTTGATGGTTACCTTGTTCAGCTTCTGGTAATCAATACACAACCAGATGGATTTGTCGGCCTTCTTCGTAAATAGAATAGGATCGGCCCAAGGAGTGACGATTGGGTGAATGAATCCTTTGGATTCTAAATAGGCCATTTGTATATTTAACTCCCTTATCTTGTTGGGTTACATAAGATACAAGGGAAGATATATTGGTGGCATTCTCAGTGCCAAATCGATCGATAACTCCACATCTCGCTCTGGGGGAAAGCCTAAAAAATCATTTGAGAATACCTATGGAAACTCATCCACTTCATGGGGTAACCCACCCTTAAGAGCACAAAAATCATCCTCTAGCACAAGTGATGAAAACTGGAAGACAGTATTTTCCAACTCTAGGAGTGGAGGCCCTGCACGACCCGACTAAGGATCCCATTCCCCATGAAAAAACCTGAGGGATTCCATAAGGTGCCATGAAACTCACTTGCCACCAATAGCAATCGATGTGCACCTAAAAGTGAACTAACCAATCCATGTCAAGGATTATTTAAAAATGATATATATCCATGACAAAGAGGTCCCACTCCATCTCTACCCCAGACATAGTAAGTGCACACGACAGGCACCTGAGACCCTGCTCCTTCTTCTTACCCAGCAGCGTCACCAACTCCATCAAAATGGATAAGAAATCAGTTGAAAATTCACCATTTTCACAAAATGGGAAGAGATAAATGAAAAAGAAACACCAGTATTGAAAATAGTAGTAGCTATAGAAGATGAAATCAAGATGGTACCTCAAACTATTGAAGACCATGTATTTAATCCCATTGGTGCCTGCTCCACCGCATGAAGATGCCTACTCTCTTCTTGAGAACAGATGATCACCTATGGCTCTATCCTGAATTGGATCTGACAAGAATATGATATGTCCCTACTACTATGGACACCAAGCCGATATACCCCCATCTTCAATAACTCTGACTGATCTGGCACTCCACTAAAATCTACTTATCCTGCCCCACTCTAGAGTGGTCATTCCATCCTGTAAAAACTCTACAAGTGTTCCATACCTCCACACTGATATAAGGGATCCATAGGAGATGTGTATGCTGGTATTGTGTTCCCTGGACACCCATAATAGTGGCACACAACAAACCTTATATCAAAATCCACTGAAGAAAAATTTCTGGAAGGTTGGACTGAACTACCACCTCCCTTCTTCCCTTACTCATCTCACTTCCTTTTCTTCTCAGAAGAATTTCCATTTCCCATCACTGACACTGCTCCAGAGAAACCATACCTCCCCTTGAGTTCAATCTATACCCTAAAATCTTGATCAACCACCTTGGAATAAGTATTCAACTTGAATAAGAAGACCTAAGAATATATATCTGGCTTCAAACCCCTCTCGAACTTCTGAGCCTTCATCTGCTCATTGGAGACCATTTCCAGAGTATACCAGACCAGCTCATAAAAATGGTTAGCATACTACATCATTGAAAGTTACCCCTAAACCATCTCTATAAACTCCTAGGATCTAGAATATTCCAATACTTCAGAGTAGTACTGGTCGTTGAAGGTGACCTTAAAGTCCTTCCATCTCATCTGTTTATGCTTCCTAGCTTGAAGCACTAATTCCCACCACCTGTGGCTAGGAACCTCTAATAGAAAAGAGGAACACTTCACCCTGACCTCCTTAGGTGTTTAAAGAAACTCAAACATGCACTCAATCTTCTCAATCCACTCCTCTGTTTCCTAGGGTTACGTGCTACCTCAGAAAGTTGGAGGCTTGTCCTTTAGGAAATCCTAGGCTTTGTCCTTCCTAGGACCAGACTCCTCTTCCCTAGATAGAGTAAGAGAAGGAGCTAATCCCTTTCCTAGGTCTTGGATATCCCTGACCACATCTTCTACCATCCTTTGATCAATCGGTGATGGATAACTCTCTATGGCGTCCTCTCGTGGGTGCATGGGAGATTTCTGCTAAGGCATGTTACTACAAAAGGAAACAGTCACAAAAGAAATCATCAGTACAAAAAAATTTGGAAAATTTCAGCAATTATATCAAATATAAATAAGTCAAACACATCAAAACAATGAAATAAACAACCACTTTACTCCCACCTGATGTCTACGTGTAGTCTGTAGCCCGCACGTCCCACCTAAAAGAGAAGTCAAACAAACAATTCCAACATCCCATGGAGACTCAAGGTTGGTCACAAGAGGTACAGGCTAGTAACCTTACTCATAACCAAAACTTTGATCCCCGACAGTCCTAGATCCTGTCTAACTAGACTCACCCCAAAATAATAATATGACCCAAAAAGATAAACCAGGTTCTAATACCATTTTATCACGAACCGAATCTGGTCACCATTAAAATTTACACCCGACACGATCTGTGGTAAGGCTCTAAGGGAGTTCCCTATCTCCATTGTCAAGAAAAAGTTCACGAGTATGATAAAAAATGGTTTGGGAATGGTTTACCCAAGTTAGGATACATAATACATCCAATAATAATAAGTACACTGAATCAGAAAATTACCAACCAAAAAATCTTTAAATAAAATTCAGAACTAAATACAAGGTTTTAAACATGACATAATAGGTCCAAAACTACAAAAGTATCAGAAAAAACATCCTAAGTACCACCACACAACAAGGGACACCACCCACAAGTTTTCACCACAACAATGCACCATGGAAGGAAATTAACAACCCGAGCCGCCGTCTCCAAAGGCCTTTCCCTTACCAGAATCAAACATGATCAAGTATACTTACACAAAAAGGTGAAATTAGGTTATTATCCTAATACCAATATTATACCACCCAAATATTTCATGTTACAAGCATTATAATATAATAATATTGAAAGTTTTTATAAACAAGGAATGGTAGTAACAATTTCGGAAGTAAAACTTTTAATGGAAAACAGTTTTCAAGGGTTAACATTAAAGAATGAATACATTTAAATAAAACATTTAAGCTACTGAATTTTTCATCCAAAAACTCCATATTCCAATGTTAAATACCAAATAGTCAGTGATCACTAGTCACGGGAACACCCCTAGGCATTAGTTAACTTGGGGCCCCAGGTACCTCGTGTCTCGGTGTAAAAGTAACCAAATAAAATATTTGTTCTCATGAACGATCCACTAGTAGGGAAAATACACATAACCTAGTGGTCCCCAATCATCATACTTATAGTTTTGTTAGTTTTTTCAATGTCAAACTTTCTAAGTGAAACAGAGACAAAACGACTCTGGATCACTAGCATAATAGTACACGTCCGCCCACCTAGATACCTGAGTTTCCCTCTTTGTGCTCAAAAAGAGTTCCACATGCTATCAAATTTCATTTACATATAAAAATACAATTTCTGGTCATACACACTCCAAATAGTATCTAAATAAGCATTTCACCATTCGTATAACTCAAATAAACACTTAAAATTTCCATAAAACAATTTCACAAAGTATAACAAACCTTTTCAAATAAAATCCACTTAAAACCGCTATTTTAAAACCAATTTCATACCAATAATACACCAAACTAGAACTATAAGTGCTAAAACATTTTAATAAAACCATTCCATGAATTTTATAACAACCCCAATTGGTGAAACATGGATTGCACATGAAAAACACCCATTTTCACACAAAATGGAATTTAAAAAACAATAGCTTAACAAATGCTACCAAAAATAGTTTTTACACCAAACACAATGAAAGATAAACATGATAAAAATATAAATCCTACAATCTAACTAATTATATAATTCTTACATATGGAATCACCTACCAACTGTGTCAAAACCCTCAAATCCTTATGCGCGAAACTTCAATTGCACCACCTCTACACTTAAAGGGAGTAAAAATGAACCTAAAACAACAATATTGAACCATGAAACTCGAAAAAAAACCCTGGGTATGAATACCTAGCTTTTTTACATTTGGATATTCAAGAAAAGTGGGATAAACCTTAATGAAATGGAAGGAACTAAGAAGGAAAATCACTTACTTGAGAAACTTTGAAGAAATTGCCCCAAATACACTAATAGTTGAATATCCAAGAAACCAAAATTGAAAGGGATGTTCGAATAAGGATGAGGAGGTTTAGTGGGGACTAAAATGGGGGAAAATAGTAAAAAATGAATGATTTATGAAATAAACAAATTCACTTTCCAAATCTGGATGATTTGAGAAACCTTGAGAAAATTTGCCCTAATCTATGATGAAGATGAGCTCCAAAGTGGAAAAAATGGAACATGGGGGGTGCGCCTAGGGTTTTTGGGCTTGATTGAGAGGTATAATGATCAAAAAATGTTAAAAAATGAATTATATATAAAATAAATAAATTATTTCCTTAAATCTATAAATGGGATCATGGGTTGTCCCAATGCCTGAATAAATCACCCAAATCCACCATAATTATGAGTTCCTAAGGGGTCCAAATGGATATGGTGGTTTGAATAGGTCAGGGTAGGCCTAGGTGGAAGTGGAATGGGTGGAAAATGTTGAAAAAATAATGAGTTATAAAAGAAAAAAATTGTTTTTAAATCTAGAAATGGGCTCACAGTTTAGCCCAAATCTTTATAAAACCACCCTTTTCTCCAAAAATGCCTAGGAAATCCCCAAAAAAAAGAAATAATAGAAAGTACATGAAAAATACCATTAAAATAATTCATGGATATGATAAGGTACCACATTATCTTCTTCCTTTAGTGAATGATAATTAAAATTATGAGGTTAAAATTTATTTAATGGGGGAGAATATAACACCCTGAGAATTTAATTTATATATTTTACTTTAAAACCTAATGTGTTCAATAGTTTTCTTCACGTGAAACACCATACCAAAATGAAATGTGGAACATTATATAACCATTAAAATATATCTATAGAATTGGATGGTAAACCTAGATCCAACTGAATTATTAAATGTACATAGAAATAAATATAAAGTTCATTATTAATACTAATTCATTGATTAAATTCAAGTAATGCATTTAAATAACTAATAAAACTTATTTAAACTTTACAATGTAACCTTTCTAAAAAATGACTTTATGTGTTTCATTTTATTAGGAAACTAAATATAATATGGATAAAATATATTTATTTATATGAATAATATATTAACACTATTATTAACTGGTAGGATATAAAATTAAGAGTGGTATATATTTTAAAAAAGGTTATTTTCCAATGAAAACATTTATCATTATGTTTTTATGTTTTTAATTAAAATTAAAATTCTATAATTTTATAATTTTACTTTTAAAAAATTATCTTAATTTTTTTATTTAGAATAAAATATTAGTATAGGAAATTTTTTTATGATTTTTCTAAAATAGTCAATTTTAGGTGAATAGTGAAAATATCATCTTTACCAAAACTACAACTTTATAATTATATAAGAAAGACATGAAAGTTTATAAACCTTTTAGTTGAGAAAATATTTTTTTAATAAGTAAAACAATAAATTTTAAAAAAATACCGTCTTGAATTTAGAAAACCAATGATTAATAGTTTAAGGACTTAAGTAGTATTTTCCAATAAAAACTATTTTTGGTCTTTTTCTTTAACTTAAATATTATTTTAGTAAATTTTGGTTTTTACTTTGTTTTAAATCCATTTAACTTTTATATTTTTTATAAAAATCCTATTTTTATCATGAAAATTAAATAAATTGATAATTTTACCCTACACATAAATTTTAAGCTTAAAATACACTTTTTCTAAAAATAGGTGTTTACGCGTTATATGCGCTAATGCTAAAATTGAGTTTCCTTTCACATAGAAATTTTATCTATTAAAATGGATTTAATATTTGTAATAATTATTTCTAAATTTCTTTAATAAATCCCATTTTATTTTTTATGCATAAAAAATTGTTTACTTGGGTAAAAACAAGTTACCATGATAAAACCAAAAATGGTAAAGGTGGATATTCTAAGATTAAAGGACTTACGAACATGTTTAAAACATGGGTTGAAATTATATTTTGAGGTATTATATACCTTATATAATACCCCACTCTATTATTTCCCATTTTAGAGTTTTAATGACATGTTAAACATGTTCTCTCTTTTTATTAAGTTGAAATATTTACAAAAAATCCATTCTCACCACTTATAAAATGAACCTATCACCACCCCTTTAAGGCCACCCTAAAAATTAAGTTTTCCATTTAACTTCTTCCATTTTTACTTCCAGTATAATCATATTCCTTTTATGTGAGACTAAATTCATTATACATTATCCTAAGACCTCTATTTCTAAGGATTATTTAAAGTGAAATCCCAAGTCCTCAATATAAGTGCTTTTTTCTAACTTTTTTTCTTTTCATTCTTACTTTTCCAAATATAATTTTCTAATTAAAATATAATTAAATAAAAAATAATAATTTTATTATTCCAAGGTAATTACTATTAATCACCCTTTTATTTTCCCATTAAAAAAATTAAATTATCATTCATGTGTTGTGTTGACTACCGCCTCCACGAAGCAGCGACTTTTGTTTTTCAGAAACACTTATATTCACTAGTTATAAGGGTACAATTTAAGGATAAATGTGACATATATAATTTAATTATTATTATTAAGATAAAAATTATAATCTAACTTATTTATCTCTCATTCTTTGAGATATTAAAACATTAATCGTGCATTTTGCATACTATCGCCTCCATGAAGTAACATATCTTATTTTTTATCTAGTTTATTTCTTATTTATTAAAATATCTTAAAATATAATTCAAAAACGTAAAATTATAAAAATAATATATCATTATTCTTTTATAATTATGATATTATTCCAAAATAAACCACTATCATAATCATAATCATCTATTAATTATAGTATGTTCATGTTTGGGTCGGTCTAACCACTTACTTGAGGAATGATATAAAGTAATATCATGGATGAATATGAGAACCTAATTACTAATAATATATTATATAAATGACAAAATAAATATTTTATTTTGGTTCTATAATGGTAAAATTAATTTTAAACTCATTAATTAATAAACCAACATTCGTTCATGCAAAATCATTGAAACATGCTCATCGTCGATTTCAACTTTAAGAATAATAACCAAAACTCCCACAAAATAAAAGTATAAAATTATATATAATTATAAAACATAAATTAAAGTAGCTTTTACGATATTATAATGATGAAATTTGGTAGAATAATGAATAACAGTTCCACTATTATAAAACTAGTTCAAAACAATCAAGATTACTCACACCCAATATCAAAAATAGATAAAAATAAACTAATATACATTTAGAGAATAATTATAAATGAAGTTAATAAAATATTATTTATATGAATAAGATACTTAAATAGAATATTAAGATATTTATTTTTTTATATAGAAGATTCAATCGATTTTGTGGAAGTCGGGAATTAAGGTAAGGATTGTTTGTCTCAATTTATACCTATTGAGACATATTTCTTATTATACACTATTTTTTATTTTATATATTATATATACTACCCATTTAATGTTTTGTATCATGTAACAAAATTTTTTAATGGTATTTAATATTTTATTTTAAATTATATCCATCTATAGGTTTTGATTCAAAAGTTTTAAATTTGTAAGTGTTATTTGTCTCTATTTTAAATTACATGAGAAATGCTTGACATTTCACATTATATTTTATTGGATATGGTGTTTTCACTAAAATAATTATTTTAAGTATAATTAATATATTTCTTTTAAATATATTTTAATTTCATGGTATCCCTCTTATGTTCTTTTGATTTTTATGTTACCATTAACGTAAATGTTTCTTATCTCAATTTTCACCCCTTGAGACATATTTCATATTATACATTGTGTTTTTCATTATATGGTGTAATTACTACCCTTTGATATTTTATATCATTATTCTCTAATTATTTATGGTATTTAATGTTTCGTTTGAATTTATATCCTTTAAGGGGTTTTGATTTGAATTTTTTGAAATTCATAGGTGTTATGTGTCTCTAATTTCAATTTCATGAGACATGTTTGATATTAAACACCATGTTTTATTCCATACAGTTTATTCACTACCCTTTTTCCTTAAAGTATAATGAATATATTTTATTTCATTATATTTTAAAATTAATTTTGTCCCTCCCATGTTCTTTGGATTCTTATGTTACCATTAACATAAGGGTTTTTGCATCTCAATTTTGCTTCATTGAGATATGATTAATATTCACCAAGTGATTCCATTTTGTGGTGTATATATTGGTCATGGATTGCCCTATAAATTAACTTATATTATTTTATTTTGGGAGATTAAACTCATTTAAATCGATCACTAACTTTGTTTTTCCAAATTATCCACATTTATAGGCATATTTTTTCTTCCAATGTATTTTCTATATAGACACTCTATATTTCCTTCCTTTGTTGAAGAGTGTTCACCTTAATATCATACATCAATTGATTGGGTAAATTATTAACTTAACCATATACCCCACTATATATATGGTTTTATTTTTAGAAATGATTACATAAAAGATATTTTATTTATTGATTGGGGAAATATTGAAAATCTATAGACTTTTTATTCTGATACGGGTGTTTATTGATTACACGAGAAAGTTGATTATGTATTGTTTAACCATACACCTTCTTTATCTAGATGAATTATTTTCATTTATTGAATGTAAAATTATTGTAGTTATGTATATTTTTATATTAATATGGATTTTTATGGATTCCTAAGGTATATTGATTATGCATTGAATTAATATTCATATCATTCACATAGTGAATGAATTGGACTTAAAGAATTGGTGGGTGGGGCCCAGTATTATATAGCCCCTATATGCATTGTATGGTTTCATGAGACAAAATATTTGTGTATTTTATGTATTCCTATCCAATTAAATAATAATGTATTGGTTGTGACCTTGATAACAAGAATGATGTCTTGGTTGTGACCTTGAAAGAAAGAATAATGTCTTAGTTGAGGAATTGATGGTATAAGATGTATGGAATTATGCATTACATCACCATGAATTCAATAATTATTATCCATGTGATTGTTTATATTGTAATGGCATCCATGGATTTATTTCAAGCTCATGTACTCAGTTATAAGGCATTATTTGACTCTTATTTATTCTTGTTTTCCATTATTGAGCATTCGATCTCACCCTTCTTATGTTTCCATTTACCTATGGTATGAATAAAAGTATGACACATGATATGTATAGAATAAAATAACATGTGTAGATAATTTTTTGGAGTTATTTAAGACTTATTATGTATTAAGTTCTAACACACTGACTCCATAAACCCATAGTTGGTGTTTACTTTTTTATATTGGTACAAGATAATAGAGATCACACCATGTAGGATTGATCAGTTTAGTAGTATTATAAAATTATATACGTACATGAAACTCATATTACATTGGAAATAAAAAAATGGCATAGAAAATATTATTTCATCCTTGAAATCATTCATAATATCCTTCTTCATATCCTGGGGTAATGAAAACAAATAAAGGGTGAGATCATATGCTTAGTAAGGGTTAAATATGGTGGAATATATCATGAGTAAATAAGTCATAATAAATATGGAAGAGTGGATAATAAAAACACATTTAATTCAATAAAAAACTTGATTTCAATGAACATCCATGGATTATATCAACATAGAAATTATGTGGATAACAGAAATTGAATTCTTAATAATAAAAATTCATAAATCCAGACATTCATGAAGTTTCCATCAGGGTATCAGGAAAGTTATCATGAATCTAATCATAAATTCCTCTCACCCAAGACATAATTCATAATAAATGGATATTTGTGAACCAAATACCCATCTAATATAACATTTATGATATTTTTTCCCATGATACATGTCGATGCATTTAGGGGCTATCTATAACTGGGCCATACCCATCACTTGAACATCCTATGCACTCCTCATATTTTGAATGATCAATACATTTCATTCTCAAAATTCATTATAATTCAACAATTATTTTAATTGAATCAATAATATCATACATTAATATTTTCCTAGTAAATAAAATAACTTACTTAATAAGATTCATTTAACTAATAACATATATATAAATAATATATGGTTAAAACATCATCAAAGTAATATAAATGATTTTTAATTCATCCATGATATTACAAATATGTAAATGAAGGAGAAAAATAATTTCCAATTAATAATGGAGAGTGATAGAGAATATGATCACATGAAGGTGAATGATCTCAAAATAAGGTATAATCTATTATCAGTAAAGGATGATAGAACGCCATTGATTCATTAGAAATGAATTTTTTTTAATAAAACCATTCCTTCAAAAAATAAAATATATTATAAATAACTTCTTTATATCATCGTGTAAGAATGAAGTTATAAATCACTTTTCAGAATTATTTTCATTCTTATAAGAAAATAATACCCTTTTCTTATGATATCATTTTAAATAAAAATTACCAAAATATTGAGAAAAAGGATTTTATTTAAAAATAACCATGGAAATTTTTAAATTAATGTTTATAATTTATAATGGATATGATGTCAGGAAAGGTTTTTCAATTCGTATATGTTAAAAGAATTATTTTTATATTTTTATAAAAATTCAAAAATAACCCATACAAAAAATGTTGAAAAGATAGCTTTTTAATAATTTTTAAAGAATTTAAAAAATATTTGAAAATTGAATTTATCAACCTTTTAATCATAAATAATAACATTATTTAAACATTTAAAATTACCTCAATATATAATAAAAATAGTTGGAAGGAAAACTTTAAAACATGTTTTTATAAAAAAAGTTAGTGACATGTAACTTACTTGTTTATTCTTGGTCTAATAAGAAAAGAAATGGAAAATGAACATGTAAAATAAAATATAACCATTATTTAAGAAAATATATAGGGTTTAAAATATTAGTATCATATAATTTTCTAAAAGTAAATTTGAACATAAACAATCCCAATATAAAATGATATTGTAACAGAAATTCATTATCGTCGGTATCTTCTTAGTTGTACGTGTTTTCTAACACCCCGAGATTTTATGAAAAATATTATTTTTAATGTCTTGTGTTGTACGAGACACCAAAATTAGCTTGTGATATATGCAACACCGTATTTTCTAGTAGTATACGCAACACTATTCTTGGCTCGCATTATACACAATTTCAAGTTCGTTTTGTAGAAACTACTCTACGCAACATTATGTACAGATTTTGTTTAATGTATAAATGAAATAAGTTTTGATTATGTTATACGCAACACCAAATAGAGCTTTCACTACATGTAGCCCTGACTTGGCTTGCATTACACGCAATAAAGACCTTCCTCGATAGCGTGTGTAGTACGCAATACCGAGTTTCACTAAACGAGATATTATTATAATATTATTATGAACTAGCTGTTATGAATAGTAATAACCACTTTTTAAAATTTTATAAATTTTATCTTTCAAAATGGACTTCATTTTTGGATTCGGAATATCAAAATTAGCTTAGGGTGAAATTTTGGTACTTTTCAGATAACTTTCATATTCTGATGAATAGTGAAAATTACTAAATTTTAATTAAAAACAACTTTTTTAATCGAAATAATTAATAGTGATAAATTATTAATTTTAGTGGTTTTAAAGTATATTTAGAATATATTTTTACCATTTAATACAATGTTGGTCATTGGATTTAATTTCACATTTAAACCAGACATAAACAAGTGTCAATCTTTTGATAGTTATTATCTCTTAAAAACACGCTATTTGTTTTGACGATGGGAATTAATTTTTAAATTAATTAATGCAACTGATATATTTTTAATTTGTTAAAATAGACATCATTTTTGAATTCATAATATTAAATATAGCTTAGGCCTAACTTTTGGTATTTTTCTGGAAACTTTCATTTTTTGATGAATTGTGAAACCACTAAGTGGTAGTTAAAAAACTGAATTTTTAATAAAACTTAATTTTACCACTTCTGTGAGTGGAATTTCAAAAATACAATAGACATGGTTAATATAAAGGACTAAAATGTGGTTCAATGAGATGAAAATATTTTTTGGTGAATAGTAACTTTTTACTTTTATTTACCACAGTTAAAAGTAAATAGGATAATTAATGGTAAAAATGATATTTTTATTACCCTAACACATATCCTAATTCTATTGGATAAGCGTAATTCGACAAAAAACAACCTTAGGAATAAAATATGACCATTTAGGCCCACTTGGATTATATTAGGACATTTAATATTAATTTATTTAAAGAAGGGTTAAAATAGTTAAAATCAAAGTTTAATAAGTAAATCATTTTTAATATAGGGTTATACATAAGATAAATTCGACTATAAATATTCATTAGAAATATAAAAAGATTTCCTACATAATGGTATTTTATTTATAATTTTTAGACATTAAATAATTTAATTTATTTATGACACAAAGATGATTCAGTAATTATCTTATTAATGAAATCTTGACATAATTGATGTTATAAATACCCAAATAAATGTAATTTGAGACTTTTTATGAATTACACTAATTTTCTATGTTAATATGAAATGTTATTATTTATTTAGTTAACTTTTTTCGAACTAATCATTCTGTTATGATTTTCACAAAAATCAATTACCAAATAGTGTCAAAATTGACATAAAATAGTTTTTAAAACAAATATTATATTATTAATTGTTATTTTATTCCTCAAAATATAAGGTTTGGCCAAATGACTTAGATAAGGTTATATATATTAATAATAAAAAACTTGTGGTTCTTTTGGATTGTTATAGTAAGTTTATTAACCTTATAGTGTAAGAAAACAAGAAGACACGGTAAAAGTTAAATTATCTAACTTAAAGTTAAATCTAAATGATAAGGTTAAAATAGAAACCTAAACTTGTCTAAATTCTATTGGATTAGATTATTTCGACCCATCCTCACCTTAGCTTCGAAATAACTCAATTTTAAGCTATTAAAAACCGAATATGACTTGATAATAAAATAATATTTTTAGTTATTCCAAAGGTGCCCCTCTCCTCCCTTATAAAAGGGCACCTCCTCCCTCTCTTCCTCACACCACTTTGAGCCTTCAAGCTTGTCCAACCCCTGCAAAATTATCTTCTGAACTTCCCTAGAAACATCCTAGAGGTCCTGATATTATTCAAAGACCAATTTTAGTGCCCTAAGAGGAGGTCTCAAAGTGGCGCTTCAAAGAAGAGGTAATGTCCGTTACCGATTCTTTCAACTTTATTTATTCTTCCACTTCTTCTTCTTTAGTTGTTTTATTATGAATTAATAACATAAGTATCAATAATATACTGATATGTTATTATAAGTATGAAACAACCATATTTCACCATCTATTCATCCTATGGAAAACGAAATCACCGCGCGTGCGTACGTACGGAATACCATCTCCACGCCGTGGTGTAATCTATTTTCCACCAACACCTTACTTGGATGGGTATAATGGTGAAAGTAATGAATATATATGATTATTGTAAAGTGATATTGATTCTTTAATATTATACATACACTTTAATACAATTCCACGATCATGGGAATGATATCATCGCTCGTGCGTACGTATGGACTACCGTCTCCACGAACGTGATGAGATTCATTTTCCATGATTAACCATTCAAGAATGATTATAAAGTATATATAATGAATAATAATGAAATATATGGCATAATAATGATACTAGATTTATGTATATATATATATATGTATGTCATATATTTAATTTCATTCAATTCAATAAGGAAACAAAAACAGCGTTCATGCGTACGTACGACCTACTGTCTCCATGAATGGTGTATTTCCTTTATTTTTATAGATCTATAATATATATGTATATGATGAATATATATTATATATAAATCATGTTTTACACTTTGTAATTATGTAAATCAGGATATAAGTAATAATATCCAGAACGACAAGTTGAAACACATACGATAAATGAAATGATTTACCCAAAACGCTACTTTAACATGGAATTTACAAAAGAACGGGTAATATAAAGCCATAAGTGAAACATATATGATATCATAACAATGAATATGATTATTTAATAAGTCAATGACATTATTTAAATCATTATACATGAGGTTCGGATCCATACGAAGCATATCGGACCTAAGGTAAGGGATAACTATTCCAATCTCGTTCTTATCCGAGATTGTTTATTCGTAAGTATTTACTGGGGTTATTGTTATCATCCATTTCCATGTTTCCTAAAAATGGTTTCATTTATGTTTAAGGTCCTTTTTACCTATTTTGACTTTTACCCAATGGTATGGAAGGAATCTTTCTTTTATTTACCCTACAAGGTACTTTTTGACTTTTCCGATAAAAGTATGAGAAGAATGTTTTTTTAACGTATACGGCATGAAAGGATTTTTATGGTTTTATAAAGCCTTATTTTCATGAAAATTCCTCCAAAATATTTCATGATTATTTTCAACAAAATCCTTTTTTTAAAATTTCACGACATTTTGTGAAAAGAAAATGATTTTGAAGAAAAAAAGATATTTTCCTCAAGAATTCATTTCAAGTGTTTTATCAAAACCATTTTTCATCTAAGATGACATTATTTCATATGTGTATGTTTCAAGTATAATGTCTCTATGATTTATATGGTTTCAATTTTATTATTATGAAATTATATCCATTTATTTTATATAGATTATGTAATGATGGGATAATGTTTATGAAACCCATTTTATTTATTGGGTTTTTATGAATGATGTATTTTTATTTTGTGGCACAAGTAAGAATGATTTGATTATGAGATGGGTGGGACCTATATCTCCCTCCAATGAATTGGGTAAAGATTTATATCTCATGAGGTAGACATGGCTGGAACGGTAAGTTAATCCGGTTCATTATTATAGGACTAGAATGAGGAGTGAACTCGATTCAAAAAGGGACTTTGTCCACTAAGATGGTCTTGGCAGCAATGCCTTGGCTACTATGGAAATCATTACATGTTCTTAATGGATGCCACAATTACATGTTTTATTCCCATGCTATTTTATCATGATTTATGTTCCATTATGATCTATGCCTTATGTACTTCCATGTTTTATGTCGTTGCTCAAGATTTTGATGTTTAAACATTATGTTCATGTTTTTAAGTTCAAATGTATATGGTATGTTTTATTTTATCCATGCTTACTCTTACTGAGCATTTGAGCTCACCCTTTTTATGTTTTATTTTCCCCCAGGATTAAAAAAAGGTTTTAGGTAAGGAAACAAAAAGTGGAAGATCTTTATGGGAGATGTTGAAGATCTTTCACCACGATTAGAATATTACGTTCCAAGTTTCCAAAGACGCTAAACTATTACGGTCCTTGTGTGTCTGTTTTTGTTATGTATTAAGTATTCTGCAAAAGTAATGTAATGTCCATGTACGTCAAGATTTGGGTCTCTACAATTGGTATCAGAGGAAAGGTTTAGTTAACCTTTGGAAACTAGGATGCGAAAACTTTAGTGAGATCCCTAGAGATATTTCTAAGGTATGTCTAGGGATGTCCCTAAAGTTAAGTATACGTATAGGTTATAGTCCTAGAATTATGCTAAAAATCTTATAATTAAACCTAAGATGTTAGATATTGAAGGTAATCCCCCTTTATTATGTTGTTTTCCCTAGCATGATTTTTGCCTCTCACACTATTCTTTTTGGGTTTTAGACGATGGCTGGAACCCGAAGGAACCGTGTTGACCAATGAAATGGACAATGCAATTATTGTCCTCCTGAACAAACAAATGTAATGGGAGATGGAGTGCAAAATATTATTGTTATACTTACACAAGCTATGACTCATTCTGGACTTCCAAATGAGTAGAGAAGGGAATAATATTATAATGAGTCCTTCATGAGGCAACGTCCACCTTCTTTCAGTGGGTCTTCTGATCCACTTGTTACTGAACAATGGATCAGTACCACTAAAAATATATTTTTAGTTCTTCAATGTTTTGAACATGATAAAGTCATCTTATCAGTATATCGTTTGGAAGGTGAAGCTAATCAATGGTGGAATCTTATCAAGAATACGAGGCAAAGAGATGAAATTGAGTCCATGGAATGGGAAGAGTTCAAGAACTTATTTTTCAATAAGTACTTCCCTCATATTCTTCGAACAAAGATAGAAAAGGGGTTTCTTGAGATTAAGAAGAAGGATGATGAATCAGTTGGTATATATGAAGCAAATTTTACAAGACTTGCAAGGTATGCATCTGGCTTTATCATCCAACTTGAAAGTAAATTTGATCGGTTTTTTAGTGGCTTAAAACCAAGTCTTCGAAGGGCATTAGCTATAAGAGACTTCAGTAGCTATGAAGAAATTGTGCGTTGTGCTATCAAGGTAGAACTGGAAGTTGGTGTAACATATCCATCTCATGGTTTTGACAAGAAACGAAAGATGGAGTTCAAGGAGAAATCTCATAACAATGGTGAAAAGAATATGAATGTTTCTTTATATTCAAAGTGTGGAAACAAGCATGGTGGAGATTGCCTAAAAGGCACTAGAAAATTTTTTAAGTGTGGAAAAGAAGGTCATCGAGCAGTTGATTGTCGAAGTAATGGGAAAAGGGTTTCTAATGATGTGAATAGAGAAAAGACTACAGAGAACTCTCCACCAACACTTCAATGCTTCAAGTGCAAGGAAATGGGGAATTATGCTAATAAATGCCCTAATCCATGGGTTAATGATGATCAACGTGAGCAACCTCTTAAGGAAAAGGATAAAGGGAAGTCTCATGCGATCACTATTTGTGATGTTGAGTATGAAAATGATGTTGTGTAATGATTAAGTGTTTATGTAATGGGATTTCAAAATAGTATCATGGAATTTCATTTATGGTATTGTGGAATTTTGGAATATCTATGTATTGGTTTTCAATAATTATATGGTACTGGTAACCATGAAAAGGTGATTGAAATATTTTTAGAAAGCAGATGAAATGCGCATAATGAAGGGATAAGGAGAAAATAATATGATAGTAATCATGATCTCATGACTGATACAATGACTAAGTGATATTATGGTTTGAGTATATAGAATTTTTGGGATTTTGGTGTGTGGAAAGTGTTAAAATTTAACAACATTCATGTTTTCACTAAGATTCAATAGGTATTCATTTTTCATGAGAATACATGATTAAGGCCTTTGAATGTTTGGAATGTGACCAACAAGACATATCTTATGATATATGGGGATTAACGATGGTATTAACATGCTTGTTATATGAAACCTCTGGTAATCGTTTTCACTGTAATATGAGAGTGGACTGCAGTATTATGGATAAGCCTAAATATTGGAATGGATTATGTTGGACATAATTTAGAATTGTATAAGGATATAAGTTTTTTCTATATTATTGATGGGATGTTATAGTAATTTAGTTTTAGAAAAAGGACAACTTGTAGGATGGGCGACAGCCCATCGCGTCGAACAAGGCTGTGGGAATTGAACCCACAACTAAAGTGTGACTGGACTTTATCGCCTACCGCTGGCCTACAGGAAGTACCTGGTTAGTAGAAACTAGTTTTATTTTATTAAGCGGTATGATATATGAAGTATAAGTTCATTTTTGGCATCGTATATGATTAACCTCACCATAGATGGGATTATGTATATTTGATAACTTTTGCTAACCTTTTGTTTGAAACAGATGGAATGACTCATCATTATATCACATGATCTGTTAACACTTCACAAATAACAAATTCAACTTCATTTCTTTAAGAGATGAAGTGGAAATTGTTCAAAGCACGAACAATAGTGAGATTGTACTAAAATCAAGCAAGTATTTCTTCTAATTCAAAATTTTCAACTTTAGGGAAATGATATTGAAAACCAAAAATGTTGTCTCAGTGCTCTTATATCCGATGAATCAGATGGTACCTTAGATCATCACAAATTTATGGCTTTGTGATTGATGGCTTTTTCATAGCCATGTTCTCTACCACTCTCCATCAGAACATGATGGTTAGATTTCTCCTCCATATTCATATTTTCACCTATGTTCTTCTATGTGGAAACCCAATGATGAGTTATTTGGGTATCCGTTATGTTTCTAACGTTCCTTTTTTAAATTAAGTTTTATTATTCCTTTTTACGATGTGGGTTTCTATGAAAGAAACTCTCGTGTAATAAACCATTTATAACCCCGAAGAATTTCAAGGGCGAAATTCATTTTAAGGGGGTAGAATGTAACACCCCGAGATTTTATGAAAAATATTATTTTTAATGTCTTGTGTTGTACGCTACACCAAAATTAGCTTGTGATATATGAAACATCGTATTTTCTTGCAGTATACGCAACACTATTCTTGGCTCGCGTTACACACAATTTCAAGTTCTTTTTGTAGAAACTATTCTACGCAACATTATGTACAGATTTTGTTTAATGTATAAATGAAATAAGTTTTGATTATGTTATACGCAACACCAAACAGATCTTTCACTACACGTATCCCTGACTTGGCTTGCATTACATGCAATAAAGACCTTCCTTGATAGCGTGTGTAGTACGCAATACCGAGTTTCACTAAACGAGATATTATTATAATATTATTATGAACTAGCCGTTATGAATAGTAATACCCACTTTTTGAAATTTTATAAATTTTATCTCTCAAAATGGACTTCATTTTTGGATTCGTAATATCAAAATTAGCTTAGGGTGAAATTTTGGTACTTTTCGGATAACTTTCATATTCTGATGAATAGTGAAAATTACTAAATTTTAATTAAAAACAACTTTTTTAATCGAAATAATTAATAGTGATAAATTATTAATTTGAGTGGTTTTAAAATATATTTAGAATATATTTTTACCATTTAATACAATTTTGGTCATTGGATGTAATTTCACATTTAAACCAGACATAAACAAGTGTCAATCTTTTGATAGTTATTATCCCTTAAAAACACGCTATTTGTTTTGACGACGGAAATTAATTTTTAAATTAATTAATGCAACTGATATGTTTTGAATTTGGTAAAATAGACATCAATTTTGAATTCATAATATCAAATATAGTTTAGGCCTAATTTTTGGTATTTTTCTGGAAACTTTCATTTTTTGATGAATAGTGAAACCACTAAGTGGTAGTTAAAAAATTGAATTTTTAATAAAACTTAATTTTACCGCTTCTGTGAGTGGAATTTTGAAAATCCGATAGACACGGTTAATATCAAGGACTAAAATGTGGTTCAATGAGATGAAAATATTTTTTGTTGAATAGTAACTTTTTACTTTTATTTACCACGGTTAAAAGTAAATAGGATAATTAAGGGTAAAAATGAAATTATTATTACCCTAACACATGTCCTAATTCTATTGGATAAGTGTAATTCGACCAAAAACAATCTTAGGAATAAAATATGACCATTTAGGCCCACTTGAATTAGATTAGGACATTTAATATTAATTTATTTAAAGAAGGGTTAAAATAGTTAAAATCAAAGTTTAATAAGTAAATCATTTTTAATATAGGGTTATACATAAGATAAATTCGACTATAAATATTAATTATAAAGCTAAAAAGATTTCATACATAATGGTATTTTATTTATAATTTTTAGACATTAAATAATTTAATTTATTTATGACACAAAGATGATGCAGTAATTATCTTATTAATGAAATATTGACATAATTGATGTTACAAATACCCATATAAATGTAATTTGAGAGTTTTTTATGAATTCCACTAATTTTCTAGGTTAATATGACATGTTAGTATTGATTCAGATAACTTTGTTCGAACTAATCATTTTGTTATGATATTATTAATTGTTATCATCCATGTCCATGTTTCCTAAAAATGGTTTTATGTATGTTTAAAGTCCTTTTTACCCATTTTGACTTTTACCCAATGGTATGGAAGGAATCTTTATTTTATTTACCCTACAAGGTACTTTTTGACTTTTTCGATAAAAGTACGAGAAGAATGTTTTTTTAACGTATACGGCATGAAAGGATTTTTATGGTTTTATAAAGCCTTATTTTCATGAAGCTTCCTCCAAAAAATTTCATGACTATTTTCAACAAAATCATTTTCTTTTAAAATTGCACGACATTTTGTGAAAATAAAATGATTTTGAAGAAAAAGGGATATTTTCCTCAAGAATTCATTTCAAGTGTTTTATCAAAACCATTTTTCATCTAAGATGAAATTATTTCATATGTGTATGTTTCAAGTATAATGTCTCTATTATTTACATGGTTTCACTTTTCATATTATGAAATGATATCCATTTATTTTATATGGATTATGTGATGATGGGATAATGTTTATGAAACCCATTTTATTTATTGGGTTTTTATGAATGATGTATGTTTATTTTTTGGCACAAGTAAGAATGATTTCATTATGAGATGGGTGGGACCTATATCTCCCTCCAATGCATTGGGTAAAGATTTATATCTCATGAGATAGACATGGCTGGAATGGTAAGTTAATCCGGTTCAGTATTACAGGACTGGAATGAGGAGTGAACTCGATTCAGAAAGGGACTTTTTCCACTAATATGGTATTGGCAGCAATGTCTTGGCTACTATGGAAATAATTACATGTGCTTAATGGATTCCACAATTACATGTTTTATTCCCATGCTATTTTATCATGATTTATGTTCCATTAGGATCTATGCCTTATGTACTTCCATGTTTTATGTCGTTGCTCAAGATTTTGATGTTTAAACATTATGTTCATGTTTTTAAGTTCAAATGTATATGGTATGTTTTATTTTATCCATGCTTACCCTTACTGATCATTTGAGCTCACCATTTTTATGTTTTATTTTCTCCCAGGATTAAAATAAAGGTTTTAGGTAAGGAAACAAAAATTGGAAGATCTTTATGGGAGATTTTGAAGATCTTTCACTACGATTAGAAGATTACGTTCCAAGTTTCCAAAGACACTAAACTATTACGGTCCTTGTGTGTCTGTTTTTGTTATGTATTAAGTATTCCGCAAAAGTAATGTAATGTACATGTACGTCAATATTTGGGTCTCTACATGTTTGGTCCTCCTGTATAATGAATTTAAATTTATTAAATAGTTTAATAATAACCTTTTCATCTATATTTCATTTTTTAAGTTCCTTTTATAATCATTTTAAATTAATTAATTTAATAGTTCTTACTTACATCAACCACTTTAAGGTTTTTTAGTCGATTTATCCAAAATCACTTCAATGTATTGTCTGTGGTTACAGGTGTCATGAAATGGTTCCATATTCAACAAAATTTTAATATTTTCATGATTATAATTTTTATTCATTGTATAAAATTTTCGAATTATAAATTCATGGTGGTAAATAGAATAATGAATCACATCGCTTCATAGAGGTGGTAATCCATGCGTATATATGAGCAACGTTGTCACTTTCCAATAGATGGAAGGGTAATTATGTAGATCATATATAATATTTCAAAAACCATAATTATTTCATAAATATTATATATATTTCATTAACTCTATCTTTATAACCATTCAAGTAAATGGTGATGGAAAATGAAATTCATCGCTATGTGGAGATGGTAGGTCATACGTATGCACGAGCGATGTTTTCATTTTCCATAGGATGGAAAGGAGATATAAAACAGATGTAACATCAACATAAAAACTTATAAATATTGTTAATATAATTATTTCATTATTTTAAAATGGTTATTGAAAATTTTTAATAGTTTTAATAAGGAACTTGGAAATGATTAGTAATAACATATACCTCTTCTTTTAGTAACCTCCTTTGACTTACACATTAAGCCTTCTTGAAGTGGTATTTTGGAGATACCAAGACCTATAAGACATGGGGAGGGATTTTGGGAAGGTATTTAGGCAATTATTATTCTATCTAAGTTTCTAAAGTAGTGTGGATAATATAGGATAGGCGGTTCCATTTTATAAGTGAGGTGGGTGGAAAACATGCTAATACTTGAAAATTTATTATATAATATGTGTCTTAATAAAGTCGAGTGGATACAAATTTTCATAGATTAAAATTTTATAAGGGTGAGTTAGAAATAAAACCAATAAATTAGGTTTAAATGAGTGTTTTTCGTTATCTTTAATCCTTATCCTTTTATTTTTAACCCTTTTAACCCATTTTACCCTTAACTAAGGTGATAAATATTTTTCATCGTTACTATTCATTATGACCAAAAAATAAGTTGAAATTATTAACTAATAATAATTATGATGATTAAAAATATGGAATTAATTTTACATGATCCAAATCCTAAAAGTAATATAAATTAATTTTAATATAAATTTGAAAAATTCAATGAAAACCATTTTAATAAAATTGTTTGTTTTAATCATAAAAATAATTTTATAGAAAATTAAAGTATAATATTGATTCCAATGGAATTAATTGAATTAATTTAAATAAATGTATATTTTTTTTATTTAAAACAAAATCAAAATCTAATGGTGCCTTATAAATACTTTATTAAAAGAAAATAATTAAAAAAAATTATTTGAACAAAAACATTACTTAGATTTCCAAAATGTTAAGAATACATTTATAAGTTGAAAATTATATTTTTTATATGAATTATATTAATTATTTGATATAATTTTTTTCTATAAAATGGTTTTCATAAACTTTAAATTTATTCTTATTTCATTATAATCTTATAAAAGTGATAGATTTGTAAAATCGTTTTTTTCACTATTCACCTAAAAATCAACTATTTAAGAAAAATATCAAAAAATCATTTTAAGTTAGTTTTGACATGTTTAATTAAAATTTTAAATTAATTTCCTAAAATTAAATTTATTAAATTTTAGTATTTGGGTTTTAATCACATTCTTGAATAACGCAATGTGCATTATGTTATAGTTTCTTTAAGAAAAAAATATTACTTACTATAATTAAATCTCAGGTGTTAAATTATGTCCTCCATCAAATATTTCATCCTATAAATTTCTATAATATCTCCTCATGAACATAAATTTTTAGTTCTTCATTATGATTTCTTCAGGTTCCCACATTTCCTCTTCTATTTTATGATTTCTATAAATTACATTCACCAATAAAGTCATCTGATTCCACAAAACTTTTTCTCTAGTGTCAATAATGTAGATAGGATATCCATGGTAAGATAAATAAACTTCCAATTATATTTCCTTAAAGGTAATCACTTGATATGGGTTTGGTATTTACTTCCTCAATATATAGATATTGAACACATCATTAACTATAGAGAGGTTAGGTTTCATTTCCAAATAGTAATATACAACTCAAATTCTTTATAGAATTTAAAAAGGATCAATGTACCTAAGACTTAGTTTCACTTTATTATTTAACTTTACAGCACCCTCTATGGAGATACCTTTAAGAAAAAGTGATCTCCCACTTGAAATTCCAAATCCTTCCTTAGATTATTTTCATAACTCTTTTTCCTACTTTGAGATGCCTTGATATATCCCTAAATAGCTATTACATTCACCATTGTCTCCACAATAAGTTCTAGGCCTAAAAGATTCCTTTAACCAACTTCATCCCAACAAGTTGGTGTACAAGATATTTTCCCATAAAATGCTTCATACGATGCCATTTGAATTCTAGAATATTAGCAATTATTATATGAAAACTACACCAAAGGTAAATATTGATCCTGCATACATTGAAATTTAGATCAGCATGACCTCAACATGAATTCTAATGTCTAAATAGTCCTTTTAGACTATCCATCTGTCTGAGAATTATAATCATTGCTCAAATGTATCTCAGTGTCAAGATCCTTCAGAATATTTTTATAGATCTTTGATGTAAAATTTGGGTTGTGGTCATATACAAACAAAAGAGTTTCACCATGAAGTATCACAACTTCATTAATATACAGTCTCATGAGGAAATCAAGAGTTATATCTTCCCTTATAGTGAGTAAATGTGTGGAATTATCAAAATTATCAAAAATAACTCATATGGAACCATTCTTTCTTTGAGTCATTATAAATCCAGTGAAAATTTCCATAGTAATATCAACCCATTTCCATACAATAATAGGTAGAGGTTGCATGACACTTTTAGGATATCGACTCTCAGTATTTACCTATTGAAAAACTAAGAATATTGAAACATACTCTACAATTTTCTATTTCATATTATCCCACTAAAAATTTTCATTCAAATACTGATACATTTTGGTGCTACCAAGGTGTATAGAGAAATTTTAGCTATGAACTTAATCTAATAATTCCATTTTTAACTCAAGCATGGATGGAATGTATGTCCTCTTTTCAAATTTCAATATACCATCTTTATAAATTAAATATACCAACTTTACATCATTTATAGCTTTGATTTTATTTTGAATATTTTTATTATCAAGATGATAAATTTTTATTTTCTCTAATAGGGATGGTTTGTTAATCATTTGAAATGGACATGTTGTTTCCCCTTATTTAATTATTCCCATATCCAACTTTACTAAATCCATGAATATAGGATCTTTATAAATCCTCATTTTTGTCAAAATCCCATGATATTTTCTACTCAATACACCATCCACCTTATTTTCCCTCCTATGATGATAGTGTATTGAGAAATCATAATCCTTGAAAATTTATAGTCATCACCTCTTCCACATGTTGAGTTTTTTATATAAGAATATGTATTTCAAAAAAAATTGACACACACACACACACACACATATATATATATAACATTTTTTACCATAAAGGTAATTCCTATATATCATAAATGAAAAGATTACGGATTCTAACTCAATATCTTGTGTTGGATAATTTTGTTCATGAATCTTTAACTTCCTTGATGCGTGTAACCTTATCATTATATATAAAGATACATCCAAGTCCCTTCTTTAATGAATCACTATATATCAAAAATCCATGCTTTCCCGATTATAAATTTAATTCTAGTTCATTGACCAATATCATCTTTAATTCTTAAAAAAAATCTTTATATTCTTCTGAACATATGAACTTAACCCCTTTACATTTCAAATTGGTTAACGGGTTATCTAATCGATCAAAATTTTGAAAAATTCATCAATAGTAAACTAATAATCTAAGGAAACTACATATCTCCATTATATTCATTGGTGTTGGTAATTTAATCATTTCCTTTGTCTTTTAAGTATCAACTGGAATTCCATCCTTAGAGATAATATGGCCAAAAAAATAAAAAATTTGAATCCATATTTCACATTTTATAAATTTTACATATAACTCATTTTATTTTAGAGACTTAACAATGATTCACAAATGACTCATATTATCATAATATATTTTAGAGTATATCATGATAAAAATAGAGGGTGAATTAGTTAATAAAAATGGAATTATTTTAAATTCATAATTTCCATACCTCATACAAAATTCCATATTTTTAATATCTTATTTCTTTACTCATAGTTGATGATACCCAAAACAAATATCAATCTTTAAAAAATATTGAGTTCCTTATAGTTGATCAAACAAGTCATCAAGGTGGGGAAGATGATATTTTTTTATAGTAATGGCCTTAATTTACTTATAATATATGTACAACCTCATAGACCCATATTTATTCTAAAAAAATAGGGGCTCCCCATAATGAAATAATAGGGTGTATAAATCCCTTGTCACACAATTCATGTAGTTTTTTCTTAAGTTCCACTAATTCCACTATGGTCATCCTATTGGGAGTCTTAGATATAGGTTAATCATCATAGATGAGATTAATATAAAACTCAACTTCATGCTTAGGTGGATGTTTGGATAGTTTTTTAGGAAGCACATCAAATTATTCTTACAAGATAGGTGGATCCTCTATTCTAAGGATACCTTTCCCATTAATAGGTTATGCATTCTCTTATTATCCAATAATTTCATTAATAAAAGCTACTGGAGGTAGATCCATACATATTTTAGCTGATGTATTCTCTCCTATGGATACAAGGGATTCCATATATCCATCACGAATCATAAACTCTTTCTCTTCAAAATAAATGCTTTAATTATTATTTGAAATCCAATCCATGCTAAGGATAATACAAAAATAAATCATAGGTACAATAATCAATTTCACAAATAGGGAATGTGTTGTAATGGGAACTAACTAACACATCCTTGTTATAAAAATATTTATACTGGGAGTCTTGATTGATAACTTCCTTCTTAGGGTTCTAGGGAAATATCTAATTTTCTTAGCAAACATTGAAGATATAAAAGAGTGTGAAGATATAGAATTTAATAAATAATTAACTAAATTTGAGTTTACAATCAAAGTACCTACCACCAAATCTTTGGTAAATTCTACCATAGTTGTAGTAATCACATAATATTGGTCTTCTCCCCTTTTCCTCTTCTATGGTAGGTTCCCTTGACACTTGGGATATTGGTTTGAATAATTCTCTATCTCATTTTAATTTAAGCACTAGATAGTATTTTTTTTCTTTCTTTCTCATAATTTCATGATCCTTATAACCCCTTTCTCTATAATCAAAACAAAATCATGTCCTCATTAACCAAGTACCTTGGTGTTTCTTTCCATAATTATCATATGTTATAAATCTCATCTTCCCTTTATTCTTATTTGACAAATTTATTTTTTCTTAGTTCTCAACTAAACTCTTATTTTCTTGGTTTTCCTTGAATATATAAGACCTAGAGAATTATTTCTTTGTCTTTATGGAACTTGATATTATATCATCATATGATTAAAATTTTTGATAAAGCATTTCCCTTCATATAATTGTCTTAATACTATTAAATAAATAGTCAATATTTCCTTTCGGATTACTTACGTAGTCTGTAACATGCTTGGATAATCTTATAAAGTTAAGATCATACTGTATAATGCATTTTTATTCCTTATACTTTAAATTGGGGAGCTTCCTCTCCATTTCATCTCAATATTCCCAAAGAAATTTTTTGTTGAAGAATATCACTTTAAAAGTGATCAATTATATACTTTCTATTTCATCATCCACTTTAGTGTTATGGATCAATGACCACCATTGATCAGTATCTCCCATTAGAAAAAACACTGTCAGAATAACATTTTCCCTTACATTATTTCTAAAGGCCAAAAATATATTTTCAAAGGATATAATCCATTTTTTTGGCTACAAATAGATTAATAGTTCCATTAAAATATTGAGGCTTATATCATATGAAGTGATCTAATATAGGTGAATTATGTTGTAGAATAATAAGTTTCTATATATGGTAAATTTTATTCATCATAACCTAAGTCATCTACCCTAATATGGCCATGATCTACTTAACTAAAACACCCATTTAATTGATTTAATCAATGGAGAAATTCCTACATTGACCATAGGTGTTGATTCCCTTCCTTACACTAGGCATTATCTATAAACAATGGAACACACTAAGTAAAATTATAATCATATTGAATATTGATCCATAAAATAAAAAACTAAATAATGGTAAATTTTATAAAATACAATAAGGGATTATCATAATTCTCATCTTAGTTATGCTCATTTAAAATTTAGTTTCTAAGGTTCCTTATAAACTTGATCTGATATCAACTAAAACACCCCTGACTCCAAAAACCTAGAGTTTATGTTTACTTTATTACATTGGTATAAGATAAAAGGGATCTCACCATATAGGATCAATCAGTTTAGAAGTATTATAACATTAGATACATAGATGATTCACATATTACATTGTAAATATAAAAACATGGTATAAGAAATATTATTTCATCCTTGAAATCATTCATAATATCCTTCTGCATATCCATGGGAAAGGAAAAAAAGGGTGAGATCAATAGCTCAGGAAGGGTTACGTGCATTGGAAACTATCATGAGTAAATAAGGCATACTCAATATAGAAGAGTGGATAATAAAAATACATTTCATTCAATCAACAATTTGAGTGAAATGAACATCCATGGATAATATCAACATATTAATCACATGGATAATGTAAAGAAAAATATTAATAAAGAAAATGTATAAATATATACATTCAAGAAATCTCCATCAAGGCTTCATCCAAGTTATTGTTTAGTCTCATGAGACTTTTCTATGAAACGAGGAGCTATCTATAACTGGGACCCACCCATTACTTTTATATCCTATAAATTCTTCATATTTTTATGGATCAATATAATTCATTCCTAAAATTCCTCATAAGTTAATAATTATTTGTATTAAATCAAGAAAACAAAACATCAATATTTCCATAAAAAAAATTAATAATTTACTTAATAAGATTCCTTCAATTGATACAGTATATAAAAATGGTATACAGTTGTAACATCATAAAATTAATATAAATGATTCTAAATTCATCCATGATATTAAAAATATGTACATGAAGGAGAAAAATAATTTCCAATTAATAATGGAGAATGATAAATAATATGATCATAGTAAAGTGAATGGTCTCAAAATAAGGTATAATCTATTATCTGTAAAGGATGATATAATAATATTGATTCATAAAAAATGAAGTCTTTTTAGTAAAATTATGCCTTTATAAAATAAAATAAATTAAAAAATATCTTCCTTATAACATTTTGTAAGAACAATGTTATAAATAACTTTTCAAAATTCTTTTCATCCCTTTAAAAAAATAATACCCTTTTCTTTTGATGTCATTTTAAATAAAAATTCACAGAATATTTAGAAAATTATTTTCTTTGAAAATTACCATGGAAAATTGTAGAGGAATCTTGATATTTTAGAATGGCTAATATGGCGGGAAAGGAAGTTCAAGTCGTATATGTTAAAAAACATTATTTTTATACTTTTGTAAAAATTTAGAAATAGACCATATAGAAAACCTTGAAAATATTTCTTTTTAATAATTTCTATAGAATCTCAAAAATAGTTGAAAATTAACTTTATAAACCTTTTAATAATAAATAATAACATTCTTAAAACAATAAAAATTACCTTGACATAGAAGAAAAGGAGTTTGAAGGAAAACTTTAAAACATAATTTTTATAAGAAAATCCCATACATATAACTTACTTATTGATTCTTGATCCAACAAGATAAGAAATAGAAAATAAACATGTAAACCACAATATAACCATAAAATAAGAAAATAGGTGGGGTTTAAAAGATTAGTATTATATAATTTTACAAAAGGAAATCTGAGCATAAACAATCCTGAAATAAAATGAGATTGTAACGGAGATCCCTTGCCTTGGGTATATACTTAGTTGTATGTGTTTGGTCATCCTATATTATGAATTTAAATTTATTAAATACTTTATTAGGAAAAAAATCATCTATATATTATTTCTTAATTCCATTTTATAATAATTTTAAATACATTCATTGAAAGGTATTTGGTTTGGTATAACTCTTCTTGTAAGGTATTTGGTAAGAACGTATACCTATTCTTTTGGTAACCTCATTTGGATTAAAACTTATGCCTTCTTAAAGTGGTATTTTAGAGATACCAAGACCTCTAGGAAATTAGTAGGGATGTTGGAAAGTTATTTGGTTAGGTATTGGTTGTCAGAAAATGACTTGGATTACCTAGTAAATCGGAACCCGAATCAGTTCTGACATGGCCCAAAGGGCGTTCCTGATCCCCATAGGCTAGAGACTAGTGCCTGCGTATCAAAAATGATCAAGGGGGGATGATTTTTCCACAACATAAACTTTATGAAATTAAAATATGTAATAATAAACCACAAACATTTGGTATACCAAAATATTCATCAAGATTAAAGTTCCACAAACTAATAGGAAACCAATGACATCATAAAACTCAAAGGCGACATCAATGTAAGATATCCTCATAACAAGTGGAAAACATATTCCTCTCTTCACCAAAAAATCCCAAGGTCCCACTATCAAGATCACCCATTTCCACCAACTAGTGATTTACCTTTTCCTATGACTATAAAAAGAAAGTCTACAAACATCTAAAGGCAAAAGTAGGGTGTGAGAAACAATAATCTGGTAGGATTTCACCAAAAATTACATAATAAATCCATATTGAATAAAAAAATATGCTTAATTTTAAATAAAACATAGTATAATAATAATTTCACAATTAATAATAAATCATTATTTTAAAATCATCTTAATGGCTAGAATAAACATATATAAAAATGTAATTCTAAAAAAACAGGCATGAATAGGCATCATGAACAAAATAGGCATGAATAAATCATTTCACTAAAATTGGAATGTGTAAAACATTTTTGATCATAGAACCATGGTTATAAGAGTCAAGATCAGTTAAAATTGGTCAAAAGGTTCCACCCAATCTCTGTGAAATGAGGCTCCCAGTGTGCACACATCCCTAGATCTAAATCATATGGGGAATAAGAGTCAACCCCAATAAATTAACTACTTTTCCTCATCAAGTTTAGTTATTATTTTCATAATAAATATATTTATAGGTAGATATAATACATTTCCAGTATGAATATCCTTCTACCTACCTACCCAGGCTCTTATATGATTCAGGAAATCAATCATTCAATCAATCAATCAAGGTGGAAATCATTCATCTCAAATCAGTTTCACCAATCATCATACAAACATCCCCAAACCATATTTTAAAACATGAATTTTCATTTGAAAACCCAATATCAAATGGTTTACATCAAAACTCATGCCTTTAAAACAATTTATTTCATTTAAAGTCTATAAAACATTACATGCCTTAATTCCTCAAGAATATTTATCATATTCATTATTTAGATCATTATTTCAATTCAAAACCATTTCTTGGAAATCAATACTTTATTTGAAAATCCATAGCCAAAGAGTTTCAACACACACCATTCCATTTTGAAAACATTTATTAATGATCTCAATAATTCTTTATAAATCAATTATAAATGAATTTTAAATCAACTAAGAAATAATAGCTTCATTTGATAGGAATTGAATTATGAAACCACCTACCTCAATCATGATATTGCATAATTACCAATGAGGGGTCCACAATTAATGATAAATAGGAGCTCATAATTATTCCCACACAATAATCAAATAAATTCAACCCCTTACACTAATCTCCTAGTAAGAAAGAATAATAATTGATCCAAAGGAATAATATCTCCTTATATAGTAGCTAGAACACCTAAAACCTCCTTCAAGAAAACATCCATTATGAAATTGAAGAGAAATTATGGAGAATGATCGGTTTAAATAAATTAAAACAAGTTAAGAGAGTCATTAAAACCTTCCATTAATGGTTTAGGTGGCTGGAGTAACCCCCCTAAATTTTAAGAGGACATTTTTCCATTTTAAAAAATTGAAACCCCCATCACCAAGACCTAGGGTAGCTCAAAACAATATGGTGACTCTTCCCTGAAGAAGGACTATAGTCAACATCCACACCCTGGTGAAAAAATTCATGTTGTTTTATCCCACCATAGCCTCCACCATGGTTGTGGTGTGTCCATACAAATCGTTGTACATAATGAGACTCCCACATGCTCTACCCATGGCCACACCCATTTTGGTCCTAGCCATTTTACACAAGGGACTCCAAGGGACACTATGGCCTACACCACAACTGTGGTGATGCCTTTTTTGCACTATAATGACTTGAAACCCATTTTTATGATATCAAACACCTCCAAGGATTATGAAAGTTAAAATGAACAAGAAGTGTGCCTAAAATAAAATGTATGGATATTATGATTCTCCCCACCATAGATTATCTCTACTCCCAGAAATCATTTTCAAGATGATTAGTCCACAAATAGATGATTATATTACTCTCTCATCATCATCTCACATTACCATGTCTCATGAGAATCTGATCTATGTTTCTATAGAACCTGAACAAAAGGTATAGACTTACCCCAAAGAACCTCACTTTAGAATCAATAATTTGAATAGACTACTCAGTCACATCCATATCAGGTTCCACATCAAGTTCCTCTCAATTTAAAACATTAAATGGATCCAAAATATATTTATTGATTTGTGACATGTGAAACATGTTATTGATCAAATTCATATAAGTTAGAAAGTCTAAATAGTAAACCATATTCCCAATATTATAAATAAACTAAAACAATCCCATGTATCTTAGTGCCAACATCCCCTATTTTCTGAGTCGTTGGTGATCCAACTGAGGTAATACTCTCAAGAAAAACTGATCATAAACTAAGAACTCAACAGGACATCAAATATGATCCAAATAAGATTTATATCATCTCTTATCCATCTCCAACCTCTGAAAACTCAACTGGATTATTGTTATCACCTCCTAGACAAAAATAGGTCCCATAAGAGAAGTTTCACCAACCTCCTACCATAAAAGTAAATATTTATAAGTCTGATAATAAAAGGCCTCAAAGGGTGCCATTTTAATGTACAATTTGTAGCTATTATTATAGGAAAAATCAACCAGCCCAAAGTGGAAATCCCAAGCTCCTCCAAAGTCAAGGTTGTAAGCATGAAGCATGTCCTCAAGAATCTATATAACATGTTCTATCTGACCATCTATCTGAGGATGGTACATTATGATCCACTTGAATTAGGATAACATTTCCTCATAGATTCCCCTCCAAATCTATAACACCTCAACCCTAGAATCCCAAATTTGGTGCATTATTTTATTACATTAGCATGATTATAAGGAATAAAATCCTGAAGGACCGATTTGTTTAGTAGTCTTGGAAATCCAAATTACATACATGATACCCATAATACAATGGTAAATAGAAAATAAAAACATGATACATAATAAAAATAAATAAAAAACATCCTTGAAATCTTATTCAAAGGATTCCTCTTCATAACCAGGGTAAATGAAACATAATAAGGGTGAGCTCAAATGCTCAGTAAGGGTACGTAAAGTGGAATAAATAATGATTCAATAAGAATAAATCAACATGGAAAGGTAGATAACTGAAACAGATGCCATTTAATTAATAATCTGAGATTTAAACTTAACTATGGATATTATAATGAATTTAATAATCATATGAAATATAAATAATTGAATAAATAATGATGGAATGTGTAATAATGGATATCTAAAACATATCATTGAGGCTTTATTCCAAGAATCTAATATTGTCAAGGCTTGATGCCAAGAATCTAATATTGTCAAGGCTTCATTCCAAGAATATAATAAATGGGTATTTCCTTAGACAAAACCATATCTGGTTTTTCTCATGAAACCTACCAATGCATCAAGGGGCTATAGCGGGGCCCACCTGTCACATGCTAAATCCCATGCATTCCTTATATGTAGAATAATTGATTTAAGTAATAAATAATATATCTTATGATAAAATATCCATATTGAAAAAATAATATGGTTTTATCAATAATTCTCCAATGTAGGATAAGTAACAAAAAGGGTTTTTGATGTTGATGAATGGAAATACCATTTAAAGATCATTAAAACATTCTTGAGGAAAATAATCTCTAAGAATTAAGTGTCTCATACAACTTTAAAACATTAAATTCATAATTCCCCATGAATTAAATGAAACATATAATACCACGATAATAAGTATATTTATTATATAACATGTAAAATTTATTATATACACCATATAAAATAAACTAGGTGCATAACAACAATTAAGTCTCAATGGAATGTAAATTGAGATGAAAATTTCTTACTATATGAGTAAATTTTAATTCAAAGGATCCATGAAATATTAATAATAAATTTAAACATTTAATATAATGAAATAAGGGTAAATAATGATATAATATATCAAAATGTTCGGTAGATACACCACACAAAATAATTAAGTGGTGTAAATGGTGTATGCCTCACGGAAATAAAAGTGAGACAAGAATCCCTTACATTAACCCTTATTTTGTTGTGTGGTATTTATACTGCTATATAGTGATTTAAAATATGTTAATAACTTATAAAATAACTATACTCATGTTAATAATATAATATATTAACTTATTACAATATTTTATTACCTTTTTTTAACACTCTTTCATTATTTTAACTATTTTGGGTGTTAATTGTCTAGTTTTCTCAAGTATGTTTTGACTTATGATTTGTTGATCCTATTAATTAGATCATGATTTAATAATATAATTTAAAATTGAATTAATTATGATATATAATTGGTATATATTTATTTATAGTAGTCTATAATATTTGGATATTAGGAATGAAGTACATCGTTCATGGAGGCAGTAGGTGGTACGTACGCATGAAAGTTATTTAATTTATTTGTTATATTAAAAGAATGATAAATAAATGATAAATATGTATATTATAATTACATTATAATATTTATCTTATATATGTTACGTAGTTTTATTAAAAACTTCTGTGATACATTCCATGTATGGAATGAACGAGTCATATCACTTTGAGGGGGCGGTAGTTCACACTTCCTCAAATGAAATTATCATATTTACACAAGATGGAAAGAATAAAGTTATATTCTGAATAAAAATTAAATAAGTATAAAAACATTATAAATATCATATGTATCATATATAAACATATTTTCCATCATAACGGCCACCATGATAGGTGGTAAAGAAAAAATAAACAATCGTTGTTTCGTGAGGCAACAATTCACCGTACACAGAAATAGTATGTTTGTTACCCATTAGAAGGTGGTGTTTGTAACTGAAAGTCAAAATCATTACATAACAAAATAATAGTATATTTAGGATAATTTTTTTATATAATTATGGAATAATGATATTTTGGGTTGTGGATAATGGAAATGAAACTAAAGAGCTTGAGGAATTTTGTTGCCTCTTAATCGGGTAACTACTTTTAGTTTGTATCAAAAGACTTACTTGGATATATTTCTGACCAAGGGGAGTCCTCTAGGTATAGGGGAGTTATTTTTGGAGACTATTTTTGTAGATTTTTGATGATCCAAAGTGGCGTCAAGCATGTGACCAAGGGGTAGAGTGATTTCCTTTTTATAGTGGAGGGGGAGTGACACTCTTGTAAATACCAAAAGGTGTCCATTAATGGGAGGAATAAATTTCCTAATGTGCCTATAAAATGGAAAAATAATTTTCTATAAAAACCTCCACCACAAAAAAATATGTTTATTTTAATAATTTGGTTCCCTAACATCTAAGATTCCCCAATTTTATCATTTTGGGTTTTATTAAAGCATCTAGTTTCTAATATAATTAATTTAACCATTATGGCTAAAATAAAGTGATATTTATTAGAAAATATAGATACACTTAATTATTAATATTATATATAATTTATAAAATAAAAATCCCATGTTTTTTGGAAAGAATTTTAAAACAAGTGCATGTGACTCGCTAAAACACTGCTTAAACTCGAACCGTGTTAACAATGTTTTTGCAGTATATGGGTCAATATGTTAATTATAAAAGATAAATTGGTCCATTAATAGAACATATTTAATATTTATTAACACTTAAAACCCACTTGGAAGAATATAGTATTTTTATTAGTTTTAAATCATTTAATAAAATATCATTTATTGAAAAATAATAATAATGTCAATTTTGACATTATTTATTTAATTTTAATTATAAAATATAAATATAATATTAAAATTAAAATATATTAGGTTTACAGATGTGTAACATGATATATCCATCTAAAAAATAAATAAATACAATAATTCAATCAATTCACTTCACTTTTAATATTTATTATATCATTTATTTTAGTTAATTATTAACTAAATAATCACTACGTTGGCATTTCCTAAGAATTTTAAGTAACTATACCATATCTAAAAATTATTGATAAATTATTATAATGATAATATTTCATTTATATTTCAAAAGGATATTTATAACCTAAAATAAGATTTTTTTACATATCTCAATTTTTTATAATTATTAAAGGTAAGGAAAGTTCCCTTTTTGTCTATTTCCTTACTTAACTTTTTATGTAGGGCACTTCCATTTAATAATATATAAATAATGCATAAAATTTGAACCAAGAGAGTATTTGGTTGAAATATTGGCATAAAATGGTTTTTGGACAAATTTCCATGTCATTTTGGCCCTTAATATTAAGGTTTAGTCCCTTATTAAGCTTAACTTTACCTTAATCACCATAATTAATTTTAATCATTTTCACTAATATTTTTTGTCAAAATTAAGTTGATCTTATTAGACCAAAAATATTTTACTGATTAAAAACATGCATGTCCTTTTTTCAAAATTCAAATCACATAAGTGGGAAAATTAAGATTAATTCTAATCTCGCACTCATGGCGAGAAAGCGGGAATTTAAAGTAAAAATGTTCAAAAAGTTCAATAAGTTTTTATATATAATTTCAATATAAAAACAATTTCCAATGAAAAAAAATTATTAATATATTAATAATTGATCTATTTTGAGTTTAAATACTAATTTAAATATAATTTAACACTAATCATTTTTTAAATGAAAGGCTATTTTTAACTAAATCACAGTAATTTTTACTATTTATCAAAAAATGAAGTTTTTCAAAAAAAATCACAAAAAATAACCCTAAGATAATTTTGACATTATGAATTCAAAAATAATATTTATTTTGAAAAATAAAATTTATAAAAATTTCCAAAATTTAATTTTAAAATAGGTGTGCCATTAAAAGGTGGTAAAACTAAGTCTTGTGTGCAACGCAAGCTAGCTCAGTGTGGTGTGAAGCATAATATTAACATGATATTTCATATAAAGAGATACAAAATAAAATTTATTCTAATATGGAAATATTTTAATGTATTTTGGTGTTATACTCTTCACACCTTAATTAAATTGTGTCCTCACAACTTAAACCTGATCTTAGTAATCAAGGGTTTGATATTTGAAAATACTATTATTGAAAGACCCACATTGTAAATAAGATCAATAACACATACTATTAATAAGAATAAAAATGAAACTTGAAGTTCACCAAAAAACTATGATTTACAATAGTATAACATTAGTGAAAACCTAGACATTGAATAGAAATCTAACCATCATGTTCTGGTAGAGAGTGATAGAGAACATGTTCAGTTGAAAGTTGTAAACCATAAAACCATAAACCAGAGGTACGATTAAAGATCATTAATATCATCAAAAATGGTGATAATAGGATAACATTTTTTCCTCAAAACCCTTTTGAGGAATTCATTCACTCTATAAGAATATAAGTAAATATATGTTTCTATAATATTTTCCTTTGATTATGCCTTGAACTATTCCTACTTCATCTATTAGCACATGATGCATTGTATGGTGAAGTAATACATTAATCTCTAAAATATCATCCAAAGATCAACTATTTTATAAATATTTAATTATTTCAAAATATTATGATCCAAAACTTTAAAAACAAGGTCAATAGATTTCCAAGATGAACATATCATTTTCCTTTAATTAATATAAAGCAGCTCTAAATATTCACATTCCAAACATGTGAATAACATCATCATGTATCCTCTTGAAATGTGGTTATAACTCAATTCACCATAAAACCTTATTATAAAAATGCATTCTTCCTTATTTCCTAAGTAAGAAACATGTTATTGGGTATATTCCTTAAATCCAAAAGTGTTGTAAATGTAATCAATGATAGCATAGACCACTTATCGACAAGTCATTAATCAGTTACAAGGTAGTCAAAACTTATCCAAATCAATCATTTCTTCATCATTATATCAACACTAGGAACATATTAAGGGTTTTATTTCCCTCAATAATGTGTTTTCTTAGTTTAACTTTCAACTGGATAAACTTTATTGGTACCATTCAACATATGATCTTAAATATTTAACAAAAAATTGTTGTAGTACAATCCTCATATATTCCAAAATTATTATAACTAGTACGTCGCTGATAAAATATTCAAATGACATAGTTCTTAAATCCAAATACATAAAAAAATTGATTATTCCACTTCATCCTTAATACATTAATAAGTATACCTTGTTTTATTACTTAATACATCTTTCCTTTCACATTTCACTGGTATTATAATCATTAGTATCAATATAACCATTAATCATTACACTTTACTAATATTATTCATGAGATTTCCACTTGAAACATTGATTTTCATAATGACCATTCATTACACACTTAAAGAATTTAACCATATATGATGTCATAGGGAGGCCAATATTCTCATCCATTTCATCAACAGAACTCTTTATTTTCCCTTTATAGTTACTTGATTTGTGTCCTTCTTTTCAACAATCAAAAACATCTTCTTGGCCCCCTAATACATTCACTTAGGTGATTATTTCCACATTCTTAACATATAGGAAACTAAATCTTCTTTCCTCTATGATCATCATTACCCAAACTCTCAATGAAATCATTCCTTTTATCCCTTCATGAGTCCGAGAGTTGGTTAAGGTACACATTGTTAATCATGTTCCATGAAAGATGATTAGGCATGATCACAACATCCTCTACTCTAGTGATCATTCCATTTAACTTCTCATCACTAAATTATCCATCACATTAAATGTTAACCCAATTCCTTATGGTTCACACCATTGACTAAAACCATAAAGCATAGTGTGAGCAACACTTATCAAAACAGAAAATAACATGATTATAAAAAATTACTTATAGGATGCCGAAATAATGGCTCCTAATTCTTTAATATATGACACCTAAGGTGTATAATAGGTTATTCATAGTCATATTATTCGTAAATACTTTTTGATGTTTTTTAAATAAAATGTGAATTATCTAAAGTGTATCCCCTGGAAGTGTCAAACTAAGTATGCAGTATGAAACGTTTTCATATACTAGTTTACCTTGAGTCAGGACCGAAACACCTTGCCGGAGTTATTACTCCTAGGTATATTTGTTCTAGAACCATTTCTACTTGTAGTATCTAGATAGGGATGCATTTCGAGGAATACCCACATTATCTCTACCTTACCAAAAATCTATGATTCTCTTCTATACTTATCCTCAAAATCTATCTTAGGGTTATGTTCCCCAATCTAAGTTTTATAAATCTAGTTTCCAAGGTTGTTGATAAACTTACTTTGATACCAACTGTAACACACTAACCCTATAAACTTAGAGTCATTGCATTATTTTATTACATTGGCATTATTACAAAGAATCAAATATTGAAAGACCAATTAGTTTAACAGTATTTGAAATCTAGATTATATACATGATACTCATAATACATGTAGAAATGTGAAATAAAAACATGATATATAATAAAAATAAATAAACATAATCCTTGAAACATTATTCAAATGATTCCTCTTCATAATGTAGGGAAAGGGAGCATAATAAGTGTGATCTCAAATGCTCAGTAAGGTTAAGTAAAGAAGAAGAAATAATGAATAGAAAAGAATAAATCAACATGGAAGGTAGATAATTGAAACACATGCCATTTAATCAATAATATGAGATATAAACTTACCATGTATATTATAACTAACTAAATAATCACATTTAATATAAATAAATTAATACATAATGATGTAATTCATAACTATGGATATCTAAAACATATCATTGAGGCTTCATGATAAGAATCTAATACTTTCAAGGCTTCATGCCAAGAATCAAATATTATCATGGATACATTCCAATAATCTAATAATGTCAAGGATTCATGACAAGAATCTAATAAATGGATAAGGCCTCATCCAAAACCATATTTAGTTTGTCTCGTGAAACCTACCAATGCTTTGAGGGGCTATAGTGGGCCCCTCCTATCACATACTAAATCCAATGCATTCCTCATATATAGAATAATTGATTTAATTAATAAATATAGTTACTTATCATAAAATATAAATATAAAAAATATAATATGGTTTTATCAATAATTCCTCAGTGGTGGATAGGTAACAACAAGGTTTTTTGATGTTGATGAATGGAAATAGCATTTAAAAATCATTAAAACATTCTTGAGGAAAATAATCTTTAAACGTTACAAAGTGTCTTATACCACTTTGAAACAGTTAATTCATAATTCCCCATGAATTATGAAACTTATGATATCATGAAAATAATGATATTTATGATATAACATGTCAAAGGTAGTATATAAACCATATAAAATAAACTAGGTGCATAACAACAATTAAGTCTCAATGGAATGTAAATTGAGAAGAAAATCTCATACTACATGAGTAGATTTTAAATCATGGGATACATAGAAGAGTAATAATCAATTGAAACATTTAATATTATGAAATAAAGTAAAATAATTATATAATATATCAAAATGGGTAGTAGATACACCACAAAAAATAATTAAGCGGTGTAAATGGTGTATGCCTCACAGAAAGAAAAGTGAGACAAGAATATCATACCCTAACCTTACTTTTGTTTTGTGGTATTTATCCACTATTATTGTGTTTTAAAATAAGTTAATAACTTATGCCATAACTATACTGATGTTAATGATATCATATATTAACTTCTTACAATATTTTATTTTCTGTTTGTTAACACTCTTTCATTATTTTAACTATTTGGGTGTTAATTGCCTAGTTTTCTCAAGTATATTTTGACTTGTGATTTTTTGTTACTATTAATTATATCATGATTTAATAATATATTTAATATAAACCATGACTTAATTATCATATATATTCATTATATATGTATTTATAGTAGTCCATAATATTTGTAGACTAGAAATGAAGTGCATCATTCATGGAGACGGTAGGTCGTACGTACGCATGAACGCTACTTTCAATTCTTTATTGTATTAAATGAATGAAAAATTAAATGATAAATATTTATATTATAATTCCATTATCATTTATATGTTTTATATGTTACATAGTTTTATTAAAACCATCCTTTATACATTCCTTGTATGGCATGAATGAGTTATATCGCTTTGAGGGGGCGGTAGTCCACACTTCATCAAACGAAATTATCATATTTACAAAAGATGTAAAGTATAAAAGTATGTTATAAATAAAAATTAAATAAGAATAAATAAATTATAAATATCATATATATCATATATAAACATAGCTTCTATCATAATTTCCACCATGATAGGTGGTAGACGAAAAAATAAACAATCATCATTTCGTGAGGTAGTAGTTCACCATACACAGAAACAGTATGTTTGTTACCCATTAGATGGAGTTGTGTGTAAGTTTAGGTATAAAACTTTACATAAAAACACCCTATTATATTAATTATACTAGTTTTGTAATATAATTATGGAATAAGTAGATTTTAATGGGTGTAGAATGGAAATGAAACTAAAGAGCTTGAGGAAGTTTTTTACCTCTTAATCGGGTAACAACTTTTGGTTTGTACCAAAGGGATTCCTTGGATGGATTTATGACTAATTGGAGGATTATAAGTATAGGTTAGTGATTTTGGGAGACTATTTGGTCAGATTTTTTATGATAAAAAGTGGTTTTAGGGGTGTGAGGAAGGGGTAGAGTGCTTGTCTTTTTATAGTAGAGGGGGAGTGGCACTCTTGTAAATACCAAAAGGTATTCATTAATGGGAGGTCTAACTTACCTAGTGTGCCTAAAAAATGGAAAAATAATGGATTAAAGGGAAATAATGGTTGATAAATACCTCCACCATACAAAAATATGTGCATTTTAATAATTTGGTTCCTTAACTTCTAAAATTCCCCAATTTTATCATTATGGTTTTTATTAAAGCATCTAGTTTTCTAATCTAATTAATTTAATCATTAAGACTAAAATAAAGTGATATTTATTAGAAAATATAGATCCACTAAATTTTTAATATTATATATAATTTATAAAATAAAAATCTGATGTTTTTTTTAAATTAATTTTAAAACAAGAAGATGTGACGTGATAAAACACTAATTAAACCCGAACTGTGTTAACAATATTTTTACAGTATATTGGTCAATGTGTTAATTAGAAAATATAAATTGGTACATTAATATATCATATTTAATATTTATTAACACTTACAAATCACTTGGTATAATATAGTATTTTTATTAATATTAAATCATTTAATAAAATATCATTTATTATAAAATAACAATAATGTCAATTTTAAAATTATTTATTTAATTTTAATTTTAAAATATAAATATAGTATTGGAATTAAAATATATTAGTTTTACAGATGTGTAACATTATATTTTAATCTAAAAAAATAAATACAATTATTTAATCAATTACTTTCTTTTAATATTTATAGTATCATTTGTTTCAGTTCATTATTAACTAAATAATCACTATGTTGGTGTTTCTTATGAAATTTAAGTAACTAAAACTTCTCTAAAATTTATTGATAAATTATTATGATAAAAATATCCCATTTATATTTCAAAATTATATGTATAACATAAAATATGATGTTTTTTACATATCTCAAAGTTTTATAATTATTAAAGGTTAGGAAAGTTCCCTTTTGTCTCCTTCCTTACTTAACCTTTTATATAGGGAACTTTAATTTAATAATATCCAAATAACCCATAAAATTTTAACCAAGAGTGTATGTGGTCTAAATATTGGTATCCAATTGTTTTTTGACAAATTTATAGGTCATCTTGGACCTTAAGATTAAAGTTTAGTCCCTTATTAAGCTTAATTTTACCTTAATCATTGTAATTAATTTTAATCACTTTCACTAATATTTTTGGACAAAATTAAATTGATTTTATTAGACCAAAAATATTGTATTTATTACAAACTTATATGTTTGTTTTTTAAAATTCAAATCACGGAAGTGGAAAAATTAAGATTAATGTTAATCCCGCACTCATGGCGAGAAAGCGAGTTTTTAAAGTAAAAGCGTTCAAAAGTTCAATAAGTTATTATATCTAATTTAAATATAAAAACGATTTATAATGAACAAAATTGGATTAATATATGAATAATTAATCTATGATTACTTTAAAAACTAATTTAAATTATAATTTAACGCTAATAATTATTTAAACGAAAAGGTTATTTTTAACGAAATTGCGGTAATTTTTACTATTCATAAAAAATAAAGTTTCTCATACTAATCCAAAAAGTTCACCCTAAGATAATTTTGAAATTATAAACTCAAAAATGATGTTTATTTTGAAAAATAAAATTAATAAAATTTCCAAAATTTAATTTTAAAATAGGTGCACCATTAAAAGGCGGTAAAACCCACTCTTCTGTGTAACGCAAGCTAACTCGATGTGGCGTGTAGTGTAAGATTGACATGGTATTGCGTATAAATAGAGACAAAATAGAATTTATTATAACATGAAAATATTGTAATTTATTGGGGTGCTATAAAAACTTAGAAGTAAACCTTGGATCCATATCAGAAACAATTATAGAAGGAACACCATGCAACCTGATAATCGTATATACATACAGATTTCTCATATCCTCTACTTTAGTGGTATCATGAATAGGAATGAAGTGAGATGATTTGGTTAATCAGTTAATAACCACAAAAATTTCATTATTTACTTTAGGATTGTAACATCCCGTTACAGTTTTCAAGTTTTTCTAAACCCTCTTATGTTAAATTATTAATATCATAAGTGGAAAAAATGATTTATCAGTGTATTTTTTATAAATGTGTTAAATGAATTAGCTACTAGTTAACAACTTGGAATATTCAATTGAATATTTTTGGGGTTCGCCACTGAGTTAGTTTGAGATTCTGATACCCTCAATGCCTTGGTGAAGATTGAATTAAAATATTAATTGTATTATATTATGTGTAGGAAATTTATTCAAAATAATTGAATAACTCTAAAATTGTGTGTCGTATGAGAAATCTGAGACCGATGTTATATCTTAAACGTGGTTTTTACCCTATTAAGGGTATAACATTCAAAGGTTTCGTACATTTTGATGCCTCACTCATGAGATAAAGTTATTAAATAATATTTAATATATTATTTTATTAAAAATTATTAATTATCTCCCAAAAGGTGTGTCGTATGGAAAATCATAGACCACTGATGGGTCTAGAATAATGGGATTATCCTATATGGGGTATAGCATTTGTAATCATCAGATGTTTGGATGAATCACTCACGATAAAAACCTTTTTTTAAAATTATTTATTTATTCTAATTTTTAAATAATAAATCATTAATATCTCTCAAATGGTGCATCGTATAAAAAATATGAGACCACCGTCGGGTCTGGAATGGGGTGTTTACCCTAGGTGGGTCATAACTTTCACATAAAATGTGTGTTTGGTGTTATTTAGTTTTTATGATAAATAATTAATTTTAATTTTAAAAAAATAAAATTAACGCTTCATCTCCATCAAAATGGAAAAACAAACATTATAACATACGGAAACATTAAAAATTATTCATTTTATAACCATTTTGAACCATTTCTATTTGAATGCCTTATTGAGGATAAATAAATGACTCTGTAATGAATTTTTGGTTGAATCGAGGATTAAAATAGATGTTTTAATTAGGGTTTTGGTACCGCACATTTTTTGTTTAAATACTCAAACCATCTGGTTCTTTAGGTATTGATTTATCTTGATGCGTCTAATAGACTATGTATCTACTCTCTGCTATAAGTGAAGACCATGGACTATAGACCTATTCAGAACCAAGAGGGTTGTGGCACTTTCCTGGTGTGTATAATGGGAAGAAGGTGGGGGTTTTTCTTTATTTAAATTAATTATTTCATTTTTTAACTTATATCTTAGATAATATCTCTAATACTGATCAAAATTATGTGTCATAAATACCATTTAATTTGTCTCAACAAGCAGAAGCAAAATAATATTTTTTCCAAAGGCAACAAGGTATTCCTCAATCCAATTTTTTTCATTTTATTAGATATTTGAAAATAGATTATCAAAGGATAAATTCTAAATAATAAATGGATAATTTTTTAAAAATTATCATAAAATAATTATAGATGGATAAATTGTAAAATAAATTATTAAAAATAATTTTAAAATTGTCCAAGGATAATTATAAGATAATTTTCACATGATAAAGAATATCAAAATTGTCAAAATATTATTATGTAAATTATCAGAGATAGTTGTTAAGAATTATTAAAGGATAATTTCACTAAATTATAAAAGGATAATTATAGAAACCAATTATCATAATATAATTGAAAAATGATAATTTGTAAAGGAATAATTATTAGAATATAATTATACAAATTATTAATGGATAATTATAAGGTAATTATCATGTGATGTGGATTATCGAAATTATCATTGGATAATTATGTGTTTTATCAAAGGATAATTATCATAATTTTTAATTTATAATATCATATAATTATCAATGATAATCCCACCATATTATCAAATGAATTTTTAAATAAAATTATCAAATTTTGTTTATCATATTATTGCATGTAATATTTTAATCGATAATTTAAAATTATACATGAGAGATAAAATATTATCTCATGTAATTTTTTAATCGGTAATTTTGAAACTTATCTCGGATAAAGAATGTGTCATCACATGTGTTATTTTATTTTATTTTGAAATAAAATAACTGGTATTGGTTCTAAGAACCCTTGATGAACATCGACCATTGGTGTGTTTATGCTTATGATAATAAGGTCGTGAGGAGTTGTATTGAACTACACAAGGTGGTTTAGCTTTTCCACTAACATCGACGGCCTTGAGGTAGGTGGATCCATCCCGATTATCCAAATTTACTATCCTTGTATTGCTTGATTTATTTCAACTATTAATTTAAATTCAATTTCTTAAAATTTCTTTCAATTGATTTGATAAAACTCAATTCTAGTGAATTGGGAGATTTGAAGTGGTTTTAGCATGAGAATTTGGAAAACTCTCAATTCCATTGAATTAGGGAGTGTTGGGGAAAATGGTTGATTTAAATTGTTTAATTTAAATTATAAATTTTATGGAATCTATTTCAATTAAATTTTTTAATTGAATTATGTAAATGGATTTTGAAATTAATGGAATTGTTTTTGAATAGATTTCAAACTTATGAAAATGGCTTAAAATTTTTTGATAGAAACCTAGTGGTTTTATCTTGTTAAAGAGGCATGTTTTTTATTAAAACCCATTTTGGATTTAAATGGAAAATTGGCATTGAAATAGAAGAATGGGACTTAATTTTATTTTAAGAAGTCTTAAAATAAATTTCCCATCATTGATTATGTAATATCACATGCAAGACTTAGGTAGTTGGTGATTTATTTGGACACACTCTACACTATTACAATGTTTTAAAACATACATGTAGTAGGTCACATCCCTTAGGCGATTGTGATGAGTCCTCTCTAACTATTTTCAAGAGGATGTATGTGTACACATATTACTGTGATCACTTAGATAGTGCGGAGTCATATAGTCGTAAATACTATTGTACCTACTTGGAATATTACCATGTTTCTCGCTTGTTTATTTATATATAAGATATAAATGTATTCCAATATCGGTAAAACTATTTTACATGCCACTACTGAATATAAATAAACTATTTTATGTAACTATTTTATTTAATTCATTATTTTAGAAATATTCCATTATTTGTAAAGCCTTTTCTTAAAGTATTTTTTCCATCATTTGAGCTGTATAGAATGATTTATTTAATTATCATTTAAAATTACAAACCTTTTATCTTTAAAAATTGAAATAATTACTTTGGTTAATCAATTATTGGCATCTATTATGGAATCCATGGTGAGACCCTACTGTTATTTTTATCTCACGCCCTACTTGTTCCTTCGAATGTTTGTAGATTATATTCTTCCAGATTCAAACAAGGTGAAAAGATCACTTGGAGGTGGATTTAGCTGTTGATATTTGGACTTTGTGAGTTGTGGCCTTAGGTACTTAGGCTATTTTTACTCTGTTTTGGTACTTGAGTCATATAACTTTGGGATAGTTTATTCCTTGTTGTATCCAGGTACATTACTCCCTACGGAGTTTATTTTGTTATACATACCACCATGTTTCTTTTCTTCCACAGTGTTAGTGGAAAAATCATTCCCACTTGCATGTTGTGTGATTCCAGGTGCTAGTTGTTGACCTGTGAGGATCGAGAACTCCCTTTGGGCTATGTCAAGGCCATCTTAGTTATCAGGTTACTAGATTACTTGGTCTGGTTTGTGAAAATGTTATATCATAGGCAGGTAGATCTTTTTTCTTTAAGTCAGTATGCATTTGTGAAATATTTTCGAGACATAAGAGGTAGTTACGATTGATTTTTTAGCTATATCTCACTTCAAAAAACCTTAATTCGACATGGGTGGCTAGGTAAAGACATCTTGTGGATTAGTTTAAGTATTTTTCCTATTTTTATTTGGATATAGTGGAATAAAAATCTTGTTTTTTCTTTATATTGGGATTAATTTCCCTCATTGTTCTGTTTGATCACTACATAATGTCTTCAATGTTGTATGATGATTTTGTGTAACATCGTGAAACTGAGAAGATGTGTGAATCAAATCTAGGATGAGGCTGATGCTGAACCTCAGTGAGCATATCCTGTTGGGGATCTGAATATAGTTGAGGTGATCATGTGTATTGTCTAAGTTTTGGGGCAGGCGCCACCACCAGTCCCCGTTCAGACTCCAGCTATAGATCCTCAGGGGGATGTTCTTCAAAATAATTCTCAAGAGTTCCTTCACTAAAAATCCCCAGTTTTCAAAGGCTCCAATGATCCTCAAAATGATGAGGAATGGTTGGTCAGGATTGAATTTCTATTTGAGTTCTTGGAGACCCCAGACAAGATCAAGGCGAAGTGTGCCACCTTCGTGCTGGAGGGTCCAAGCAGAAGATGGTGGGACATGATGGTAACAGCAAAGAAACGTGAGGGATTAAAGTGGAAGGACTTAAAGGTTCTTTTCACTAACCAGTTCTATCCAAATTCAATGGTGTTGGCTAAGGATGTAGAGTTTTTCAAGCTTGAGCAGGCCGACAGAACCATAACTGAGTATTCAAATCACTTTGCTGAGTTGGTGTAGTTTTTTCCTGATATTGTATCTAATGAGAGGATAAAGGATCAATAATTCAAGTTAATAATATGATCATATATTCATTCTAAGGTTTTCTTGATAAATATTCCCACTTATGATGATGTGCTGGATAAGGTGATGATGGTTGAGATGGACCTGGCTGGAAAGTCAGGGTTTACGGGAGTTCCTTTTTCTCATAGTGGCAGTGTAAGTTATTTTAAAGGAAAGAGGAAGTGTGATAACTCTCATAGTGGTTATTTAAATTAGATTTGTTTTTGACCTCCTGTAGTGACTGGAAGAATCCTTTTGATATGCTACCAGTATAGTCAGCCAAGGAATTCAAAGAGGGTCTGCACTGAGGCACCCAATAACCATGGCTCCTGCAGACATTTAGGGCACTTGTAGAAGTTTTTCCACAACTTTCCCACCCCGCACAGTTTCACGAGATCATAAGAACCTCCACAAAAACTATGGGTCAATCAAATGCTTCATGTACAAAAGGGTTCCAGCCACAGGCATCCAAAATGAAGCTTTTTCACACAGTGGAAGAGTCTCCAGAGGAAGCTGATATGGGTCCAGTAACCATGAGAGGTACCATTGTTATAGATTCATCTTTAGTGACTGCTCTATTTGATACCAGTGCATCTCACTCATTTATTTCAACTCATATCATTAATTTGTTTAATATTCCTATAGATATTTTATCTTGTGTAATGGATATTACTACACCCCTTGGTATGAAGAGAGAGCAGGGTCTATGTAGTCCCACTTGTGTCTTCTCTCTATCAAATGTCAAGCTTGCTTGGAGTTTTCTGGTACTTGACATGAAATCTCTTGACGTCATATTCAGTATAGATTGGATCATTTCTGATAAATCTTGGATTTGTTGTTATCTTCGACGGTTCTACCTTACTACACCCAGTGGTGTGCCTATTGTATTTTAAGGAGAATGGGACCCAAGGTTGAGCAGAGCTGGAACTTCTTATTCGAAGTTGTGGAAAGTGATATCAATCTTTTATTTTGATCTGGAGTGAGATTCAATGAGTAGTGGCCTCCCTCCAATTGTCATTGTGTTTCCTTCTGACTTTTCAGGATTACTACTGGTAAGAGAGGCTGATTTTTTCATTTACTTGATGTCTGATACTCAACCAGTGTCAATTCCCTCTTACCACATGGCACTAGTTAAACTGAAATAGCTGAAGTCCTAGTTGGATGATCTTCTTGAGGATATGCTTCACACTTGTGTTCTAAACTTTGGTGGGGATTAGTATGATCATTTGGGGCTGGTTGAGTTTTCTTATAACAACAATTAATAGTACATGATCAGAATGGATCCTTTGAGACTTTGTATGGACATCATTGTAAATCTATGTTGTTTTGGTTGTAGATTTTTAAAAGTTCATTGGTTGGACTAAGTTTGTTCCAGGAGACGACAGTTAAGATTTTGTTGGTTCATCAGAGAATGTTGACAGCACAGATCTGATATAAGTCTTATGTTTATCATTGTCATAGACCTTTGAAATTTTCAGTTGGTGACCAGGTATTCTTGAAGGTTTCACCCCAGTTGGATCATCGATGTCTTGGGAGGCAAGGGAAGTTTTATTCTTGTTTTTTTGGGCCTTTTGAGGTTGTTGATTTGGTGGGTAAATTTCCATATCATTTGACACTACCATTGCAGTTGACATTGATACATAATGTGTTTTATGTATCTCAAATTTGAAATTATTTATCTAACTCGTATCATGTTCTAATTTGGCATGATCTTGAAGTAGAAACCAATTTATCTGTGACTAAACAACCAATCAGGGTTGTTGATTCTGAGACCAAGGTACTTCTTGAGAGGAATATACCTCTGGTCTATATGATATAGAATATTTTTTCTGATTCTCATGAGATGTGGGGGAGGGATACACTGATGAGAGAGTAGTGGCCTCATCTTTTTGATGTGGAGGATTCTTCATAGGCTTTCTAGTGACAGAAAGTTCCTATAGTGGGGAGGGTGTAACATCCCGTTACTATTTTCAGGTTTTCCTAATACATGTTATGTTAAATTATTAATATCATAAGTGGGAAAAAAATGATTTTTCGGTGAGTTTTTGATAAATGTGTTAAAGTAATTAGCTACCAGTTAACATCTTGGAATAATCAATTCGATATTTTGGGGGTTCGAAATTGAGTTAGTGTAAGAATCTAAGACCCAAAAAGTCTCAGCAAAGACTAAATAAATATATTAATTGTATTATATTAAGTGCATGAAATTTATTCAAAATAATTTAATAACTCTAAAACGGTTCATCGTATGATAAATATAAGACAACTTTTATGTCTGTAACCTGGTGTTTATCCTAGGAGGGGTATAACATTTGAAGGCGCCAGACATTTAGATGCTTCGCTCATGAGATAAAGTTATTAAATAATATTTAATATATTATTTTATTAAAAATAATTAAATATATCTCAAACGGTGAATCTTATGGTAAATCCAAGACCACTGATGGGTCCAGAATGAGGGTTTTACCCTAGACGTGGTATAACATTCATAAGCTTCAGACGTTTGGACGGCTCACTCGCGATAAAAAACTTTTTTTAATTAAATATTTATTCCAATTTTTAAATAATAAATCATTAATATCTCTCAAATAGTGCATCGTATGAAAAATCTGATACCACTATTGGGTCTGAAATGGGGCTCTTACCTTTGGTGGATCATAACTTTCATGTGAAACATGTGTTGGGTGTTATTTAGTTTCTATGATAAATAATTAATTTTAATTAAAAATAAATAAAAACTAATGTTTCGTCTCCCTCAAAATGGTCTAATGACCATTATAACATATGGAATCTTTCAAAAAAAATTCATTTTATGACTACTTTGAACCATTTCAATCTCAATGCCTTAATGAGGGTAAATAAATGACTTTGTAATGAATTTTTGGTTGAATTGGGGATTAAAACGGATGTTTTAATTAGGGTTTTGGTGTCGCATGTTTTTGGTTTAAATACCCAAACCATTTGGTTATTTGGGTGTTGATTTATCTTGATGTGTCGGATAGACTACTGATCTACTCTCTGCGATAAGTGAAGACCGTGGACCAGGGACCGATTCAGAACCAGGAGGGTTGCAGCGCTTTCCTGGTGTGCATGATGTGAAGAAGGTGGGGGGGTTTTCTTTATTTAAATTAATTATTTCATTTTTTTAACTTATATATTCTATAAATTCTCCAATAGTGATCAGAATTATGTGTCATCGGCACTATTGAATTCGTCTCGATAAGCAAAATAAAAATAATATTTTTTTTTCAAAAGAAGGTATTCCTCGATCCTATTTTTCATATTTTAATGGATCTTTGAAAATAAATTATCAAAGGATAAATTCTAAATTCTAAATGTATAATTTGTGAAAAATTATCATAAAATAATTGTACAATTGTACAAGGATAATTATAACAGAATTGTCATATGACAAAGATTATCAAAATTGTCAAAAGATTATTACATGAATTATTGGAGATATTTTTTAATAATTATTAAAGGATAATTTCACTAAATTGTCAAAGAATAATTGTGGAAACCAATTATCATAAGATAATTTAAAAATGATAATTTGTAAAGCAATAATTATTATAATATAATTATACAAATTTTTAATGGATAATTATAAGGTAATTATCACATGACATAGATTATTGAAATTATCATGGGATAATTACATGGTTTATCAAAGGATTATTTTCATAATTTTCAAATGATAATATCATAGAATTATCAATAATTATACCACCAGATTATCAAATGACTTTTTTAAATAAAAATATCAAAACAATTATCATATTATCACGTGTAATATTTTAATTGATAATTTGAAATTATCCAAGAGAAATAAAATATTATCACATGTAATTTTTTAATCGGTAATTTTGGAAATTATCTAAGTGAAAAATGTATCATTGCATGTGTTAATTTATTTCCTTTTAAAATAAAATAACCGGTATTGGTTATAGGAACCCTTGATGAACATCAACCATTGGTGTGTCAACGCTTATGATAATAAGATTGTGAGGAGGTGTATTGAACCACATAGGGTTGTTTTTATTTGCCGCTGACATTGACAACCTTGAGGTAGGTGGTTCCGTCCTAATTATCCAAATTGATTATCCTTGTATCGTTTGATTTATTTCATTTTTTGATTAAAATTCAATTTCTTAAAATTAATTTCAATTGATTTGATAAAACTTAATTCCATTTAATTAGGAGATTTGAAATAGTTTTGGCATGAGAATTTGGAAAACCCCCAATTCCATTGAATTGGGGAGAATTATGGAAAGTGGTTGATTTAAATTGTTTAATTTAAATTTTAAATTTGATGGAATCTATTTCAATTAAATTATTGAATTTAATTATGTAAATGGATTGTGAAATTGATGGAATTGGTTTTGAATGGATTTAAAACTTGGGAAAATGGTTTAAAATGTTTTGATAAAAACCCAGTGGTTTTATCTTGTTAAAGAGGCATGTATTTTATTAAAACCCATTTTGGTTTTAAATGAAAAATTAGAATTGAAATTGAAGAATGGGACTTAATTTTATTTTAATCAGTCTTAAAATAAATTGCAGATCATTGATTTTGTAAGATCTCATGCAAGCCTTATGTAGTTGGTGAGTTATTTAGAAACACTCTACGCTATTACAATGTTCTAAAATGTACATACAGTGGGTCACATCCCTTAGAAAATGGTGATGAGTCCTCTATGACCAGTTTCTAGAGGATATATGTGTACACATATTGTCATGATCACTTAGAGAGTACGGATTCCTATAGTCAGAAATACTATCATACCTATTTGGTAGATGACCATGTTGCTCGCTTTTTTATTTATATATGTGATATAAATGTATTCCAATGTTGATAAAACTATTTTACATACCCCTGTTAAATTTACATAAACTATTTTATGTAAATTTTTTATTTAAGATATTGTTTTAGAAATATTCCATATTTTGAAAGCCTTTTATTAAATTATTTTTTCCATCATTTGAACTGTATAGCATGATTTGTTTAATTATGCTTTAAAATGACAAAACTTTTTATCTTTAAAAATTGAAAGCATTTATTCGGTTATTTAATTGTTGGAATATGTTATGGAATCTATGGTGAGACCCTACTGGGATTTTTATCTCACACCCTACTTGTATATTCAGGTGTTTGTAGATTATCTTCTTCCATGTTCGAGAAAGTGGAAAGGATAAATTGGAGGTGGATCCAGTTGTTGAACTTTGGACTTAGTGAGTTGTATCCTTAGATACTTGGGTTGTTTTTCCTCTATTTTGGTACTTGGTTTATAGAACTTTGGGATGGTTTATGCCTTGTTGTCTTCTGGTACATTACTCCCTATGGAGTTTCTTTTGTTATGCATATTGCCATGTTTATTTTCTTCTACATTTTTAGTGGAAAAATCATTCCCACATTCATGTTTTGTGATTCTATGTGCTAGTCATTGACCCATGGGGATCAACAACGCCCTTTGGGCTATGTCAGTGTCGGCTCGGTTATTGGGTTACCAGGGTACCCGGGCTAGTAAGTGACAAGGAGTATATGGAAACCCAACCACAAAATCCATTGATATCTAATCCCACTTCCAAGATAGCATAGGAATAGGATGAAGCAAAATTGAAGGATTCTAATGCTCATATTTGATCTGATAAAAAGTATAACAATGGTAGAAAAAACCAGTGATGTCAAATTTCATACTTGGACACCAGAATTGTTGCCTCATATCATGGAACACCTTAGTCATGCCTGGGTGAACCGCCCACTAGGAAAGATAACCATCCCCCATCACAGTCTTCCTCATAGGTAAAGAAACAACATAATAGTTCCTAAAGTAAAGGATGTTCTCTAGATATAGAGATAATTCTATGATGGTATCCCCATCATATAAATAATTCTTAATGCATTTTACTCATCATCATGTTGTTTCACCTAGATTATCAACTCAAGAAGAGGGGGTTTAAATTGAACACTTACTAGAATAATCTCGGTCTCATCCTCCCAGACTCCCAAATGCATGCAAGAAAAAAGATCCATGAGGATCCTCTCCTGTAATAAATCCTTCACATATTGGGATAGTATATTCCTCCTAAGAGCATTAATGAAATTATTCCACTTTCCAGGGGTGTAGGAAATGTCAAAATCAGAATATTATAGGTACTCCATGAATTCCACAATAAAAGAGTTGAAATACTAGTGGAAAATAATGTTAACTAGTGCCATAAACATGACAAGAGTGTTGGTCAACTCAAATGGAATAAAAATATACTCATAGTTTTCATACCTTCTCATGAAGGTGGTCTTTGGAATATAAGACTCCTTGGCCCTAAGTTGGTGGTAACCATACCAAAGATAAATATTAGAGAACCACTTCAGTCCTTTAATTTTATCAAAAAAATCATAAATTCGGGGTAATAGATACTTGTTTGTGATTGTAACCTGATTGAGCTTTCAATAATCAACACACAAGTGAAGGGTTCTATCGAACTTCTTGGAGAAAAGCATTGGTGCTTCCCAATATGACACATTGGGTTGAATGATGCCTTTAAACATCAATTCATCCAAATAATTCTTCAACTCCTTTATTTCAGTTGGTCCTATATGGTAAGAGGGGATAGATATAGGTTGGGTATTATGCACCAAGTCAATAGAAATCCACCTCTCTCACTGGTGTTAAACCATAAAATTTTGATAAAAACACTTCCAAAAACTCATAAAATACTTAAGGAAGTTCACTTTAAGAGATATATTACTCTAGTTCATCAACATACAAGGATAACATTCTACCAAGATTTGGAAGAAGAGGTTTGACCTGACTATCCGTTGGGTCCCATTCTCCTAGGAAAACATGATACTCCCCATCGAGGGTAGTAAAGAAAACCTACTAATAGTAATATTCAATGTGATGTTTATGAGAAACCAAAAAATCCATTATGGTAATAAAATATAGAGTTTTAATATAAAGAACCAAAAATTACCAAATGATCTTGATCTCTGATAAAGAGAAAACACAAGAGGGGCATCAGATACCCTTCTCCCTCTTCATCCCAAGAGGTGTTGTAATTACCATCACATAAGGCATGAGATCTATTCTAATATGTAATGGATCCATAGTGTGGGTTAATATGAAAAAATTAGAGGCACTTATATCAAATAAATTAGTCACTAAAGATGAAGTAGTAGTAATTACACCTCTCACTATCGTAGGACCCATATCAGTTTCCACAAGAGACTCATCCAATGAATGAAGTTACTTTATTCCTAGTTTATATGGCTATAACTCCATTGTTCTTGAATCATGTGACTATACTATATATTCTATTAGAACTATTGATCCCATTCCAATATGTGGAGCGATATATATATAGAAAAACCTCTACAAGTGGCCTGAATGTTTTTATGATCTATAAATATTTAGTACCACCATGTTAGCATGCTTTAAGTGCCCAACATTTCCATACTAGAAACAAGTCAATGGGCCTTTACCTGACATATTATATAGTCTACAGAAAGTATTTTGTTGAGTACCACCACTAATGTTTCCACTTTGATTCTAATTTTTATTCCTCTTCCCTTTAAAGGGACCACTAAAACTACCACTAGGGTTAGGAGCAACTCTAGTCAACCCTAACTTAATATCCAGGTCAATTTATTCCATCAGATACCTATATTGAACATCGTCATATGAGGTAAGATTCAGTATAAATACATGAAATTTAATATCTAATCAAAGACCCATCTCCGACCTCTGGGATTTTATCTTCTCATTCGACACTACCTCAGGTGAAAATTGATCAAGTTTAGTAAAACGATTAGAATAAAAATTCATTGTATTGTCACCTTGACAAAGGTTGAGAAACTCTATGGAATTTTACAATTCCATTGAATTTTATATATAATTTATCTATAAAGATATTATTTAAGTCTTTCCACTTCAATCCCTCATTCTTCTTTTTCAGAATTACAACATTCCACCATCTCTTGTTAGTCCCATCAAGTTTAAAGATGAAACATTTAACTTTAATGGAATATAGTGTCTATAAGAACCTAAAGAGTTATTAAATATTCCCTAAACAATCCTTTGTTTGTTGAGGATCATTTATTCCATGTATAAATGGTGTTTTCTCATGAATAAACTCCTGGTCATGATATTTTTTATCATCCCATTAAGGTTTCACCCTTGTATCCTGAATGGGGAGAATTGAGGATCCTTAACCCAGAGCTTTGACCGCATACACTACTACATATATGAGGTATTAGAAAATTTGAGGGTTTTATTGATGTGGTTTATCAACAACTCCCTCTTGAATCCTGATCAGACATCTTCTTAGGGGCATGGTACTACACAACACTAACAGATGACAAGGAAGAGACATAAGAACATCAACTTTGTTAGACAAGACTCTACTAGAGGGAAAATATCAAATAAAAGTTTGTAAAAATCCTAGAATTAGATCAATAAATTTCTAAAAAACACTTTTTCCCAACCATCAGTGGAAATTTAAGTCTTGATATAATGATATCTGGAAAGGAAATCACTCATAACCTACCCCTAAAGTTTCAATAATGTAAGTTCTCAGCCTTAAACATTATATATTCTGGTAAATTCAATTAGAATTCACAATTATTACACTCCCAAAGATCTTTTAATTTTAGGGTTTTATAGAATTAGGTCTTAACTCATATATAACAACCCACAAGCATACAAATTTGATACTACAAAAATAGTATCCATTTTTTCAAAAATATAAATGTTTTTAATAAAATAAGAAATATTTTCATGAATAATCTTTACAACATTCAGCATGACTTCTTATTTTACATTACCTATCCTTAAACCCTCTGAAAAACATTTTAAAACTTATAATGAGAAAAAAAATCATTGAGGGACATAAAAAGTAATAAATAAACCATTTTTACATGAATGAAAAAAATTTCACAAAGAAAAATATATTCTCTTTAGCTCACCTTATGAAATCATAAGTTTTCTATAAAAAATATCAAGAATATATAGATCATAAAAGGAAAATTGTGGCATAATTTTCATATAAATCTTACAAATAATTTATCTCTCTCATATACATAGGGAGTAATCATCATGGTTATACTTAGAATAACTATCATATTATATTCCCAATCTCTTAGGAGAAACCTAACCGATTAACTCCATCCCTTAACTAAATGATTTGGAGAGCTATAATGGGATCACCCGCCCTTGTTTTATCATGGAAAAAACCATCATCATAACAATTCCCAATAACCATAACATGATCATAACACATGAATATTTCAAAAAATAAATATTCTTGAGGAAAATAAATTTTCCATTTTTTGAAATCATTTTTTAAGAAGTTGCACACTTATACATGAAAACATTTTAATGATTTATTACATAACTATATTAATGTTTATAATACCGTACATGATATTATTATTACATATTTCTACCCATTTATTAATAATGTTTTTTTATTTTCATCGTTTCAAGTGCGTTCATTTCATGGTTTCCATGGTCGGTCTATTAAAGATTTTCTTGTCAAAAGGAAATAATACTCCAGAAGTGAGAACATGTGTATTTAGGTCATTTTGAAAAATTATAAGCTAATTTAAACTTTTCATTAATGTGGTAAATGGAAATAAAAACTCATCGTCCAAGAACACGGTGAATTGACACACCTTGGACGACGACTTCGTTTTTAAGAATAAAATAAAAAAAATAAGAGATTTAATGGTTATATACCATTAAAATAATAAATTTCTAGTATATATATGATATTGGATTTATCATGAAACATTTTATAGTTTTTTAGGATAATTTATATGTGATAAATAATTTAAAAGAGAAAAGGAAGAAATTTACCTCTTGAAAATTTCTCTTTGAGAACCCCCTTAGGCACTTGGAAGTGGTATTTTTGTGAGACCAAAAATACCAAAATGTGTAAAGGGATGAGTAAAAGGTAATTTAGAAGAGTATAGTCAATAAATATGGATTATGGTAATAAAATTAAAGGAATAAATGAGTATATTTTTATAATTGAGGTGAGGGGAGATTTAGAAATTATATAAAATATTAAAATATAATAAGTCTAATATAGGGTTAAAGACTTCCAAGAAGCCTAAAAATCACAGTTGATCACATTTTAGATATAATCTTATCATTTTTGTCCCTGTTCAATATTTTTTTGATTTTTAAATAATTTAATTAAATATTATATTTATGAAAAAATATTTTTATCAAACTAAACACTATTCATAACTATGACTTTAAAACAATCAAGAAAAAGATTAAAATTAGAAACCAATTTTTTATTATATCCTAAACATATCATATTAATCTATAGAATTTATTAATTACCTTAAAAATCTAAAATTATATTTATTTTATTATTTTTAATATCATTTATTTTATTTATTCATTAATTAAATATTTACTACATCATTGTTGTGAATACCATTAAGGTAAGTATTTATTCCCTAAAATTTAAAAATAAATTTCCATGAAGAATAAAAAATTATAAGATTTAAAATAAAAAATCACTTTTTTAAAAAAACAAATGTAAAACCATATATTAAAATATTATACCAATTAAAAACTATAATGTGAACAACTTGACTTCCTTTTAAAACAAATATTATAAAGGGATTCAAGTGATTCAAGTGATTCAAGTGAGTCCAAAAAGGCCCAAAATTCAAACTGATATAATTTAATGGTCTAAAATTTTTTATATAAAATATTTAGTCAAATTTTGGGTTATTTAATGGTTCTTATAATTTTAATTAAAATCATTTTATTTATTTTTCTTCATCCTACACAAGCACTGCATTAGCATTGCATAAGTATTAATGTTAATTATTTCGTATATAAAAATTAAAAATAAATTACTATCATAAAAAATTAATTAGATTTAAAATAAAATTCAATATTCATTCATTATGTATATTCACTCATATACATGTCAATACAACTTCTTAAATTAGTTATTTTGTCTTTTCTTGCCCTACTCAAGCATTACACAAGCATTTGGATAAGATTAATGTTATATAACTCTAAAATTAGAAAGTGTCATAAAAAAACATCAGTTATAAAGAATAATTAATAAAAAATTCATGAAAATAATTTTTAGTGCTCAATTATTATCTATAAGGTACCAAATTTGACTTTTTCAATGTTGTGCAGGCACTGCGTCGGCAGTGACAAAAACAATTTATACTTATCATGAAATAAATTTTACTTTACATGTTCAGAATTATTTATATAAAATATTTCTATTATAAAATAATAATTTAGTTATTCAATAAATTTAATAAATTTTATATCATAATCATGTCTTTATGGCGTCGCAAAAAAATACCATATTTTATAAAAAGACTGTATTTTTTACTATTCACCAAAAATTTAACTTTTTCAAAAAATTCTCAAAAATTAATACTAAGATAATTTTGACATTATGAATTAAAAAAAGAAATTATTTTTTTCAAATTAAAAATATATAATAGAAAAAATAATTTTTTAAATAAAAAACCATATAATAAATTATTTATTTTAAGAATTACTTAACATAGTAAATATAACTATTTAATTCAAGAATACTAATAAATATTAAAAATATTTTTTTTACCTAGTTTGTTACGTCTCACCCCCCCCCCCCTCAAAATTGTGTCCTCTCAATTTATTCACTTATTAAAGAAATGGGAGTGCTTTTCCCTCATAGCATTTTCATATTCCCATGTTGCTTCTTCAACCATGTGGTTTTTCCACAAAACTTTAACCTAATAAATTAACTTATTCTACAATAATTAATCTCTATGATAAAGAATATGAATAGGTTTATCTTCATAATAAAGGTTCTCTTCCAGCTGAACTAATTCTAGGCTCAAAACATGAGATGAATCTGGAACATACTTTCTTAACATTGATACATGAAAAACATAGTGCATGTGGGATAAACTCATAGGAAAAGCTACTTGGTATGCAACTGGTCTAAATTTATCCAAGATTTCATAAGGTCCAATGTATTGTGGACTTATCTTTCCTTTCTTAAAAAAATGAAAAATACTTTTTCATATATATACTTTAAGGAAAACATGATTACCTACCTCGAAAGAAATATCTTTCCTCCTATTATCTGCATAACTTTTTTTGTCTGCTCTGAGTTGTCCTCATGTTTTGTTGGATCATCTTTACTTTATCATCCACTTCCTCTAATAACTCTAGTCCCACCAACTTCCTTTCCCCAACTTCATCCAAAAATTCTATAGTTCGACACTTCTTTCCATATAATGCCTCAAAAGGTGTCATCTATATAATGTAATGAAAATTGTTATTATAAGAAAACTCAACTAAATAAAGATAATGACACCAACTTTCCTAGTAATACATAAAAAACACATCATATATTCAAAATTATGAATTTTTTTCTCAGTCTTTTCATCATACTAAGGATGAAAAGAAGTTCTAAAATTTAATTTAGTGCCCAATGACTTCTGAAGGACTTTCTAGAAGTTAGAAGTGAACCTAGGATCACTATTAGATATAATAGAGAGAGGAACTCTGTATAACCCGACAATATTTTTGAGGTATAGTCAAGAAATATAATCTAAATACATAGTTTCTCGAATATAAAGGAAATGTGTAGGTTTATTCAGTTAATAAAAAATAACCCAAATCGTATTGTTACCTAGAGAAGTCATTAGTAACCCCAATATGAAATCCAAGGATATATTTTCCCATTTCCTCTCTAGCATTGGAAAAGGATAAAGCATCCCCTTTGGTAATTGTCTCTCTTCTTTAACATGTTGAAAATTCAAACATTTCATTGTAAAATCAGCAATATCTATTTTTATTCCATCCCACCAGTGATACTCTCGAAGTTCTCTGTACATCTTAGTATTACCAGGATGAACTGAAAAATGGAGAACTATGAGATTTTCATAAAAATTATTTTTTTAGCTAGAAATCATAAGGAATGCATAATATCTTTACAAATTTTAAGACACAATATTTATCAATATGAAATTCAGTAATCTTACCTTTCTTAACCAATTATACATTTCTTTGTAACTCATAGTCTTCCTTCTGAGCATGATTAATTTTATCTGACTGAGACGATTTCACTGACACCTGAAACAAAATAGAGGAATCTGCTACACCAACAACTTTAAGGAAAAAATTTATCAAATCATTAATCAAATGTTCATGTTCTACTCGTAACATGGTTGATGTATAATTAATTTTCTAACTTAAAGCATCATTCACTTTATTTTCTTTTCTAAGATGGTAATTGATCATGAAATCATAATACTTTATCATCTTCAGCCATATTCTCTACCTCATGTTCAATTCCTTCTGGGTAAATATATACTTTAAACTTTTATGATCAGTATATATTTCACACTTGGCTCCATATAAATTATGCCTCCAAATTTTTAAAGCAAAAAACAACAGAAATTAATTAAAAATCATTTGTAGGATAATTTAACTCATGAGGATTTATTTTTCATGAAGTCTAATAAATTAACTAATCATTTTTTCATTATAACACAACCAAGTCCCTTCAAATTAGCATCATTATAGATGACAAAATCACCATTTCTTGAGGGAAAGTCCAAAACAAGATCATTTTCCGATCTTTATTTTAATTCCTAAAAACAATATTCACAATCTTTTTTCCACATAAATTTAACTCCTTTTAGAGTTAACTTAGTTATTAGGCTAGATAACCATGAAATTTTTTTAACAACCCACTGGTAATAGCCTGATAATCCAAGAAAACATTGAATCCTAGTAACATTTGTTGGTCTTGTCCATTAATCAACCACTTTTATTTTAGTAGGATAAACTGTTATGTCATACATTTAACAATGTTCCCAAGGAAAGAAATTTTTTGTAACCAAAAATCACATTTTCTAAATATCCCATATAACTTATTTTCTTTAAAGGTTTGTAGAACAATCCTTATAAGTTTTTCATGATCCTCATAACTTTTGGAATAAACCAAAATGTCATCAATAAAAATAACAACAAGCTTATCCAAATATTCATTAAATATTATATTCATAAGATCCATAAATATAGTAGGGCCATTTTTTAAACCAAAGGGCATAACAACAAACTCATAATGCTCATATCTAGTCTAGAACACTATTTTCAGAATTTTATCATCCTTCAACTTTAGCTGGTGGTACCCAGATCTCAAGTCAATCTTGGAAATATACTGAGCTCCTTAAAGCTGATCAAACAAGTCATCTATATGATGCAATGGATACTTATTCTTAATATTGATTTTATTCAAATCTCTATAATCAATACAAAGACTCGTAGAACCATATTTATTTTTAACAAACAAAATAGGATCACTCCAAGGTAAATTACTTTGATGAATCAAATTTTTATATAGAAATTCATGCAACTTATTTTTCAATTCTAGAAGTTCCACTTGATCTATTTGATATAAGAGATTTTAAATTATCTTACCGTAAGGAACTAATTCAATGGTAAATTCAACTTTACAGTTAGGTATAACATTGGGCAACTCATTAGGAAAAACATCCAGGTATTCATTTACCACTAACACATCATTAATCTAAATGGTCCCCTTGTTTCCAAAAATATGTGCAATATAACTTTCATTTTCATATTTTAAAATTTTATTAGATTCCTGATATTTTATCATTGTTATGGGTTCATTCTTGTATAAAAACTGAAAAACTTTCTCAAAAACAACTTCTTTATCTCTATAATCAATCCTACCATGGTAAACAAAAATAAATTCCATACTTAGAATAACATCATACTCTACTAGGTGCAAAACAATAAGGTTTGTAGGGAAGTTATTTCCATATAAAACAATAAGAATATTCTTATAATTATTTTCTACTTAAATATTTCCCCATGTGTTTTTACCATAAGTTTTGGTTTCATTTCATAAGGTGAAATTTCCGATTTACCAGAAAATTTATCAGATATAAAAGAATGTGTAGACCCCAAATCAAAAAATACATTAGAAAAATCCAAGTGAACAACAATTTACCTGACACCACTTCATTGGATGGACCAACATCTACTGATGTAGTCATAAAGGATTTTAGTATACCTTTGTGCTTATAGTATGGCTAATTTCCATAACTCAGGTTCCTATTTAGACACTCATTTACATAATGACCCATCTCATTACATTTCAAAAAAATTCATTTTTTGTATATCATAATTTTTATTACCACCATAATGATCTTTTAAATTACAATTATGATCCATGTTCCCAAACTTACCACATCAAAAACATTTACCAAACTTAAAAAGGTATTCCTCAGTGTGTGTTTTTCCACAATTCTCACAAATTAAAAACTTAATTTTCTTACCATCAAACTTCTTTGATGCATTATTTCCTTTCTCCTATAACCAAGACCTCTTTTTCTACAAGTTTTCAAAGTATACAGGATCATTGATAAACTCAATTTCCCCCTTCTCTACACATCAAACAAGTTTTTAGTATATTTTTAATTCATGAGAGGCTAATTCTCTTAGATATTTTGGATTCAATCATGAGTAAAAATAATTGACTTTACTATCAAGGTCTCGGATAAAATTTCGAGCATACCTTGTTAATCGAGTGAATTTTTCTTCATATTAAGCCATTGAATAATCCTCTTGTATCAATTCTAATAATTTTTTCCATCCTAAGTCAAGTCTCTTTAGGAAAATATTTCTTAGGGAAAATATTTTTGAATTCATCCCATTCCAAAGCATTAATCTCCTCATTATCCCTGATATTATTGATTATTGATCACTAATAGTTAACTTCACCTTCAAAATTGTAATCATAAATACTAAAATTTTGATGGTATGAACACCCCATGAAATCAAAAATATTTTCTAGGGATTTAATCCACCATTCATTTACCACTGTGTGAGAAGATCCATTAAATGCAGGAGGGTGTTGCCTCATAAAATTTTCCACCACTAACATGTTCCTATGAGGTTGATCTAGTTAATATCATACATGTATGTCACTATAATTTATAGCCTACATCAACTGAGTCATTACTGTTACAAAATACTTGGTTCTAATTCCCACCATTCTAGGTTGTAGATTTGGAAAGATATCAGCCTCTCAGTGCCTTCCTACTTCAGCTTCCATGTTTCTTCTACTAAAAACCATTCTGAACAGACATATCTTAGACAAAGAAACATGGTCATATTCAAATTCTATATCACTTAAAAATAAAAATAAGATAAAAATAATTTATTAATATTCTATTAACATTATCTTAACCTCTAAAATTATCTAAATAGTTCCTAAAACCAACAGTAAGGACTCGTCCTTAAAAATTACATATTTTAGTAAATTCAATTAGAATTCACAATTATTATATTCCAAAAGATATTTTTTGTTTATAGTTTTGGATAATTAGGTATTAACTCATAAATAAAAACCCATAAGCATAAAAAGTGGATACTATTAAAATAGTATCCATTTTTTCCAAAATATAAAAGTTTTTAATAAAACAAGAAATACTTTCATGAAAAATATTCACAATATTCAGCATGGCTTATTCTTTTATATTACCCATCCTTAAACCCTAAGAAAAAAAAATAAAAACTTGGGATGATCACAAAAATCTCAGTAAGGTACATAGAAAGGTAGAAATAAACTGTTAGTCCGTGAATTAAAACATTTTCACAAAGTAAAACATATGCTCTTTATCTCATCTTATGAAATCATAAGTTTCCTGTAAAACATAGAAAACATACATATATCATAAAAGGTAACTTGTGGTATCTTTTTTATACCAATATTATAAATAATTTATCTCTACTGACTACACATGGAGTAACCATCATGGTTACACTTGGAATAACCATCACGGTATATTCCTATAATCTCTTAGGAGAAACCTAATCGGTTAACTCCATCCCTTTAACCAATGAATTAGAGAGCTATAATAGGCTCACCCACCCTAAGTTTATCACAGAACCACCTATCATCATAATAATTACTAAGAACCATAACATAATCATAATACATAAATCTTTTATAAAATAAACATTCTTAAGGAAAATAAATTTTCCATTTTTGAAATCAATTTTTAAGAAGCCACACACTTATACATGAAAAAAATTATTTTAAAATAATCTTGTAAACTTGTAAAGGAAATATAAAATCAATAAGGAATCATGAAAGTGGTAAAATACACTTGTGTTGTATAATTAAAAAACATTTCTTTAATAAAAAGAGTTGTAACTTGAAAAGATAATTTTTAAAAAGAAATTCTCTTACCTTGGGTTCTACTTCTTTAAAAATTGTTCAAACATCATGTATAATGACTTAAAGAGTGTTATTGATTTATTAAAGAACTAAATTCATGTTTATAATACCTTAAATTATCTTATTATAACATCTTTTCACCCATTTATTAATAATATTTTTTTATTTCCTTTATTTCAGGTGTGTTTATTTCACGGTTTCCATGGTCAGTCTGTTATGTATTTTCTTATCAAAAGGAAATAATACTATAGAAGTGATAAAATATATATTTAGTTAATTTTAAACAATTATAATTTAATTTAAACTTTCCATGAATGTGGGAAATGGAAATGAAAACTCATCATCCAAGAACACGGTTAATTGACACGCCATGGATGACAACTTCATTTTTAAGAATAAAATAAGAAAATAAGATATTTGATGGTTTATATAACATTAAAACAATAATTTTATATTTTATATATGATAATGGACTTATCATGAAACATTGGATAGGGTTTTAGTATAAGGTATAAGTGAGAAAGGATTTAAAAGAGAAAAAGAATAAATTTACCTCTTGATATTTTCTCCTTGAGAACCTCGTTAGGCCCTTAGAAGTGGTCTTTTTATGAGACCATAAACAAAAAAATGTGGAAAGGGGTGAGGATAAGGGAATCTGGTAGAGGATAATCAATAAATATGGCTTATGGTGATGAAATTAAATGAAGAAATGAGTCTCCTTTTATAATTGAGGTGAGGGGTAATTTAGGAATTACATAAAATATTAAAATATAATAAGTCTAATATATGGTTAAATACTTCCAAGAGGCCTAATAATCATAGGATATTACATTTTTGAAAAAATATAATCATTTTTTTCCTTTTTCCAGATTTTGGTGATTTTTAAATAATTTAATTTAATATTATATTTGTGAAGAAAAAAATTGTCAGATTAAACACTATTCATAACTATGACTTTAAAAACATCAAGAAAAAGATTAAAATTAGAATAAAAAAATTATTATATCATAAACATATCATATTAATCTATATAATTCATGAATTACCTAAAAATATCAAATTATATTTATTTTATTATTCTTAATATCATTTATTTAATGTATTCAATAATTAAATATTTACCGCATCATCTTTATGAAATCCATTAATGTCAATATTTATTCCCTAAAAATTAAAAATTAAATTCCATGAAGAATAAAAATTTATTATATTTAAAATGACTAATTATGTTTGAAAAAAACAACTTCTATAAAACTACATATTAAAATATCATACCAATTAAAAACTATTTTGTGAACAACTTGACTTCTTTTTAAAAACATATTATAAATAGATCCATGTGATTCAAGTGGGTCCAAAAAGGCCCCAAATTCAAACCAAGATAAGATAATGGTCAAAAATTGCTCATATAAAAATATATATTCAAATTTTGGGTCATTTAATGGTTCTTATAATTTTAATTAAAATATTTTTATTTATTTTTCTTCAGCCTACACAAGCACTGCATCAGCATTGCATTAACATTAATGTTAATTATTTAATATAAAAAAACAAAAAAAAATTACTATCATAAAAAAATTAATTAGGTTTAAAATAAAATTCTATATTTTTTCATTATGTATATTCACTCATATACATGTCAAGATAACTTCTTAAATTTGTTATTTTGTCTTTTCTTGCCCTGCGAAAGCATTGTACATGCATTTGGATAAGATTAATTGTATATAAATCTAAAATTTGAACTATCATCCAAAAAAATCAATTATACAAAATAATTAATAAAAAAGTCATGAAAATATTTTTTATCACTCAATTATTATCTATAAGGAACCAAATTTGACTTTGTCGACACTATGTCGGCACTAACAAATATTTGTATACTTATCATGAAATAAATTTTAATTTACATGTTCTGAATTATTTATGTATAATATTTATCTTATAAAACTATAATTTAGTTATTCAATAAATTTTATATCATAATTATGCCTTCATGATATCACAAAAAAATCGTATTTTATAAAAAGACTGTATTTTTTACTATTCACCAAAATTTTAACTTTTTCAAAAAATTATCAAAAATTAATACTAAGATAATTTCAACAATATGAATTCAAAAAATAAATTAGTTTTGTCAAATTAAAATTCTATAATTGAAAAATTAATGTTTTAAAAAACCATATAATAAATTATTTATTTTAATAATTACTTAACATAATAAATATAACTATTTAATTCAAGAATACTAATGAATATAAAAATAAATTATTTTATTTTTAACTGGGTTGTTACAAATAATATTATATTTTGACAAAAAGGATATCTCAAACTATATACCAACATCTAAGAAGAGTCACAACCTCCTTTGATACCAATTTTTTATAAACCAACCCTAGTAACCCGATAAACCAGAACCTGAATCAATTCTAACATGGCCCAAAGGGTGTTCCCAATCACCAAGTGTTAGATAATAGTGCCTAGGAATAAAAAATGATCAAGTGGGAAATATTTAGCCACAATAAAAACTATATGAAATGAAAATAGTGGATAAGATACCATAAACAACTGGTATGAAAAAACAGTCATCAAGAAGTACTAAAAACATATTGGAAACAAAAGATAACACAAAACTCAAAGATGATATAAATTAAATATCTCCTCATAATAAGTGGAAAACATACTTTTCTTATCACCACCAACTCCCAAGGTCCACCTATCAAGATCACACACTACCTCCAAGAGGTACCTTTCCTTTTCCTCAACCTAGTTAAAGAAAGTCTATAAATTCCCAAATAAAAAATTATGGTGTGAGTAACAATAGCCCAGTATGATTCCATCAAAAACTCCATAATAAATACATATCAAATAGAAAATATGCTTAATTTTAAATAAAACATGGAATGGTGATCATTTAACAATTCATAATAAATCATTCTTTTAAAATCATTTTAATGAACAAAATAAATAAATATATATATAAGTATTTTAGAAAAAAAATATATGCATGAATAGGTATCATGATCAAAATATGAATTAATAAATCATTTCATAAACATTGGAATGTGTAAATCGTTTTTGATCATGGAGACATGGTTACAAGCCTAGGGGGGAATATGAGTCCACCCCCAATGAATGAAATCTCTGTCTTTATTAATTTTATTTAGTATGGTTTTCATCAATCCATTTCTATGTAGAGATAATACATGCCTGGTGTGAATATCCTCCCACATAACTACCCAAGATCTCATTTGCTTCAAGAAATCAATAAATCATGGGGAAATCATTCATCTCAAATTAGTTTCATCAATCATAATTCAAAAAAACTCAAAATTATATTTTCATACATATTTAAAAAATATACATCAAATGGTTTTCATAAAAACTCATACATTTCAAACAATTAATTTCATTTCAAATTCACAAAACATTTCATGCCATCATTTCTCAAGAATCTTCATCAAAGTCATTCTTCAAATAATTTTTCAATTCAAAATCATTTTCCATAAATCAATACTTTATTTGAAAATCAATAGCCTAAGAGGTTCAACACACACCATGCCATTTTGAAAAATTTACCAAGGATCTCAATCATACTCTATAAAACAATTAGAAATAAATTTCAAATAAAACAAGCAACAAAGGTTTCATTTGATAGGAATTTCATTACAAAACTACCTACCTCAATTAAGATATCACTAAACACCCAATGAAGAATATATAGCCAGTGATAAAGGGGAACTCAAAATGATTCCCACACAATAATCAAGGAAATAAAACCTACATTACCCTTACACTGATCTCCCAACAATAAAGAATAAGAATCGGTCCAATGGAACTGGATCTCCCTCTACAATAGGTAGAATGCCCAAAACCTCTTTCAAGAACACACCCAATCTTAAATTCAAGTGAAAATATGGATAATTGTTGGTATAAATGAAGTAAAATGAGTTAAGAGACTCATTAAAACCTTCCATTAATGGTTTAGGTGGATATATTAACCCCCTAGAATTTTAATAGGCCATTGTTTCATTTTAAAAAATCGAAACCCCCGTCAACACTCCCGGATGTAGCTTACCACGGCATGGAAGATCTACCCAAAAGAAGGACCATATCCAATGAACATGCCTTGGTGAGAAAATCTAGGGAGTTTTGACCCACCATATACTCCATCATGGATATGGTTAGGACATAAAATATATGGCATGAAGGTAGAATCCCAAATGCTTCACCTAAGGCTACTTCTTTTTTGGGACTAATTGTTTTACTTAGGGGACTCCATGGGACACCATGTCCTACACCACGACCATGGTTCTACCCATTTTTCACTAGAATGACTAGAAATCCCTTTTATTCCATGAAAAACCTCTGAATATTCCAAATAAAAAAGTAACAATAAAAGTACATGAAATAAAATTTTGGGATGTTGCATTGGTTAAGCTAAGTGGATTAAGTAGTATAGAAAATAGATGAGAGGGGGTTACCTTTTTCAAGTGAGGTGGGTTTCAAACTTGTAAATACTTGAAACTTTACAATATAATACATGTCTTACTCAAGTAAAGTGGCTCCATATTATCATAGATTAAAATTTCATAAGGTTCGGTTCAAAATAAAATCAAGCAATGAGGTTTAATAAAGTGTTTTCTGTCATATTCAATTGTAATCCCTTTATTTCTAACCCTTTAAACCCATTTTAACCTCAACTGATGAGATAAATATTTATCATGGTTACTATTTATTATGATAAAAAATTAAGTTGACATTATTACATAATATTAATTTTGATGATTTAAAATATTTTATCCATTTTATATGATTCAACTCCTAGAAGTGTCAAAAATTACTTTTAATATAAGTTTGAAAAATGAAATAAAAACCGTTATTGGAAAAATGTTTATTTTAAGCATAAAAATGATTTAAAAAATAAAGTATAATGTTGATTCTAACAGAATTAATTGGATTAAGTTAAATCAAATGAGTCTTATTTTTTTCAAAAAAATCCAAAACTGAAAGGTAACTTGTAAATACTTGATTAAAATAGAAGAACTAAAAACATTTTTTATTTGAACAAAAACATTACTTAGATTTCCAAAAAAGTTAAGCATATATTTCAAAGTTCAAAATTATATTTTTTATATGAATTATATTACTTATTTAATATATATTTGGTCTAGTAAAAAGGTTTTATAAACTTTAAATTTACTCTTTTATCATTATAATGTCATAAAAGTGACAGTTTTGTAAAATTGATATTTTTCACTATTCAACTAAAAATCAACTATTTCTAAAAAATATTAAAAACTAAATCTAAGATAATTTTAACATGAAAAATTAAAAAATTAAATTCATTTATTCAAATTAAATTTATAAATTTTTTGAATTTAGGTTTAATCACATTCTTGAATAAAGTCGTGTGCATTATGATATATTTTCTTTAGAAATAAAATATTACTTACTGTAATTGAATCTTGGGTGTTACATAAGTAGTTTCTTATATAATAAAAAAATTTAATTTAGTTGAGAAAGAAATGGTATTTATTATTTAATGTTTTTTCCCTAATTATCTTAATCTATAAACCAAAAAGGATATGAGAATGTATGTAATGCAATATTTTCTTTAGGTCATGCAATTATAGGATAGTTATGTTTGGGAATCTACAGTTGGTATCAAAGATGGCATATAAAGTATGTGTTTTCAGCATCAAATCCAGGAGTACATTTCTGGAGAATCATAATACATCGTAATCAATACCCCCTCACTTAGGATAGAGTCTAATACATTCTAGACATTGCCCTCTCACTCAAGGTATGGTCTCATGACATCATCCACTACCCTCTCACTCGGGATAGGGTTACAATCTAACCACTACCTTCTCAATCAAGGTTGGGTCCTACCAATACCTTCTCACTCAAGGTAAGTCCATGTATCAAGACTCACCATCTTCTGGAACCTGGTATGTCACCAATCATATGCTCATGGTCGATCACACACATGAAACAACAAGTAGGGTATGTAGCCTATCTCATAAGCTTTCCATATCATAAATAGAGAACTAGTTACTTAGAACCTAGTCCCATGTTTCGACATAAATCTCATCATCCATCCAGCCTTGTAATATAAACTTTTTAAGACTATATTGACTATAAATTCCCATCATGTTAGTCCTCTCAACATTCCCATATCACCTGTCAAGGCATCCACTATGGTTCTTTAGACCCATATCAGCTTAGTAATACTCACACGCACATATCACCCCATGGTGGCCTCACAGCCATATTCTCTCCCCAACCATGTACTCAAGATTCCAACCCAAACCTTATCAAAATCTCACTCACAACCATATCCTACTAACTAAGAACTATCTCAATCTATCTCGCTTTAAACCCCTTGGTAAACCAATGTCAAGTCACTAATAATTCCCAGGACCCGCGCTTGGGTCTCATATCACATCTCCCTTAGGAGAGATTTCAACCAATCACTCAGAGTAAATCCCTCTCTATCACAACACACTTAGTTTTTAATTACATATCCTACCCATGGAACACATCAACTCTCAATACACCATTAGGAGGGTACAACTTTCCTAATGTATGATGCACCATCGTCTCACCTATCACTACCAAGACTAATCCTCTCATGTCTACCCAATTAACAGTAATGAAATTTTACTAGGCTGTACACAACTCATTTTGAGCCCTAATGACTGCTTAAGGTCTCTTGATAACTCTACTATAATCTCCAATGCTTAGAAATATAGTCATCGAGCGATCCTAATTTACCCCAAGTGAAAGGATGAACTTGTTTAAACTTGAGGAGGATCAACACAACCCTCTCTCCTTACCTATGGTTCTCTCGATCCCTATCTATCTACCTGATCCCATGAAAACATGCAGTCATACACACTCATGCATAAACAAACCTATGATTTTATATTATAGGGACCACCTACCTCAACCATGAAGTTACCATCCCCACGATGCTTCTTTCAACCTCATCCAATATTGTTCACTCCTCATCCAAGATCGCATCAACATTTGAGATCCTATATCATTTTATAACATCAAAATAATTAATTATAACCAATTATAATTAATTATTCAATTTCACCCAAAGAGGAATATCTATTGAAAAACTCACTGGTAAATACCGCGTTATTGAAACTGCATGGAACCTAATATGTTCATCCTTTTGAAACCTCTTCTTACCAAACCATAAAAATTTATCATCATCCTCACTCAATTCCGCCATTATTTGGTGGTATTAATGACAAAACCTAACCCAAAATTGAACTGAATCGAAAGGAAATAAGGGTAAACAATAACATATGGAAATAGAGGGAAGGAATCATCTTAAATCCATTTTGGAACCACAAAAAAGTCATCCATATCCAAAGAATAATCGAATGGGGGAAGATTAGGGGGAGATTCAGTTGAATGTACATCTCCTGAAACCTCTCTCACCCAAAAATTGAAAGGGGGTTGACCCTAAAATTATATATCAATGCCTATTTCAAATACTAGAATGGGGAATGGTCACGGAATGACCCATTAGAATCACAACATGACACCCTCTTCTAGGAACCCATAACGACATGGCCCCATGGGTCACGACATGAAACACCTCCATTGGGTAAAACCCACAAACCTCAATTTCATAGAGAAAAGGTACTTGTGTCTATATGACCAAGTGAGTTTCATGAAAAACCAAAAGTTTTATGAAAATTTAGAGTTTTTTGGAAAACTGAAATAGTTGTATGAAAGTTGTGGAGTTGCAAAAAATTTGCGTAAAGTTGGCATGAAAGTGAAAGTTATGATAATCAAAAGTAATTGTACATAAATTAAATAATAAATTGATATTCATAAATTGTATAAAAGATAAGATTCATGAAACATAAAATAGGGTGTAAAAACATTTACTTAATAAATCAATGGAATTATCTTTTGAAGGAGTTGTGATCACACTTCATTTGAGAGAGTTGTGAGCTTTCAAAATGTGACTGATAGTAAACCAGGAGGGGCAGTGAGTCTTCTCTGAACATTATAACATTAGTGTGTGATAGTGGATTTGGTACATCAACACATCATTTTGTATGCTTCTTAGACTTATCCCAATGATGGTGAACTAAGTAAAAAAAATTCATCATGTACGTGCTCTCATTTTTACTCATACATCATTATATAAAATAGAGAGAAAAGTGTTTTTAAAACGAAATAAGATCTAAATAGGGGATTGTTTTAATCTGTTAAACTCTAATTCACCCCCCTCCCCACCACCCACCTCATATTATTTAAACTATTGAGGACAACAATTGGTATCATAGGGAAAATCATAAAGTGAATGTTTCTATCTCATTTGAAGCCATATCATCCATCAATCACAAATAGATTCTGATATTCAAGGCAAATAATTTCCAATAATAGAAGAATTGAATGTTTCGCTACTTCTATTATTTAGGCATGAATGTGTAAATAGATTTGATGCATGGGATCTTAGTCAGTGTGGATAGAAAGGCTTTATCATATGTTCAATGGATAAAACTAGATTAATATTCTAGAGGATTTAATACTTTAGGAGGATCCATATCCAACACAATATACATGAAAGTAATGTCATGTAAATTCATACATTCCATGTGGAAAAAAATATTAAATACTTATGAAGGTGATTTAAAAGTTAAATAATTTAAGTTTCAAGTTCTATAGAATAAATATGAGAACCTGATGATGCACCCTAATGAATCAATTGATTCATTCTTTGATTGGATGAATATGATTGCAGAGGAAATTCATGGTCTTAGAGAAATCCTTAATGATGTGAATATTTCCAAATTCATCTTAAGAATATTTCCACCCCAATTCAATATTAAAGTCACTATGTTTGTGGATAAAATCCAAAAAAAATGACATTGAATATTTTTCAGATTCATCTTTTCATATATTAGTTGTGAAATAGTGATAATGAGGCTATATAAAAGTGGAATCCGAAATAGATGGTATTCAAGGCCATGAAGAATCTCACTATAGAGGATGGTCAAGAAGAAGATGAATTGGATTAATTCATGTTATTGTTATCCTCAAATATTAAAAGGTGAAAATTAAATTTTAAATGAAAACTTCCGCTCACATGATTTTGATGTGGAAAGTTTGGAAAACTTACAAAAAAGTGTCCCAAGAAGTTTTAAAATGATTATGAGGATGATGATGAAATTACCATGAAGAGGTCTTCAACTAATGTGAAAGTTAAGAAAAAAACTAATAAAAAATTCTTTAAGAAGAAGAACCTTATTTCAAAAGAAAATGGTAGTTTAGAAGAAACAGTGGTATAAGAAATTGAAAACTTCAAAGACTGTATGGAAAATGATATAGTTGAAGTTATAGAAAATTTCCAAATATGGGAAGAGATAAAAAATGATGAATGATAAATGGAATAAAAATTTGATCTAAATGTTGAATTAAATGCTAATCTTGAGGTTTTAGATGTTTTTAGAGGAAAAATAAAGAAATAAAAAATAGTGTTTCATGATTCCAAACTCTATGTGTAACAATTAGAGGAATAGAAGTTCAAGATAAAGGAAAATTTTCAAAAACTTAAGTATGTAATACCAAAGAACATAGAAAAGTCCATTAAGTACAAGCTTAAAGTTAAAGAACGAACCTGGGTTATCAATGGTTTGAATAAAAATGTAAAATATTGAGTCAAAAGTATTAAATTACTTTATGAAGAAGTTATTGGACTATAAATAAAATTATAATATTAGAAGATACTCTTAACCTATGGTGTGACATTAGGAAAGAATGTCACACATATGACAGAGAAAGGGAAATTAAAGCATGTAGGTCTATAAAAACAATCAAATAATTGTCAAGAGAGACAAAAGACACATAAAAACAACACAACTGACATGAGGCTTGATAAAAAAATATAAACAAGTAATGATTATTTTCAGACAATAAGCACTCACTCTAAGGTTGAAGATTTATTTGGGTATGAATTAGAATTTAAAGATTCAGAGAACCCAAAAGAAACTCATTGCTTCAAAAAATGACATATAGAAATTTACCTCATAGTAGGTCTTATTATTAAATAAATATGGGACATTCATAACATTTATGTTCCATAGCTAAGATTAATTGAAGGGAATAAGAGTAGTGGAGGTGTCCAAATATAATTAAATATTCTAAGAATTCTTTTGATGGACACTATTTTTGGTGTGGGGGATTTGGACACATTATATGATATTTCCCATAGATAATGTGAAGGAATGTGATGAATCATACCCAAAATTGATTGTACATATCATCACAAGGAATAATCAAATGATATTAAAATGTAAAATCGAATTTCATATTTATTAGATGTAGTTGGTCTATCATACTTTGAGTAATAACAAGAATACCAGTCAATATTAGGTATGAAGTCAAAGACATAGATTAAAAATAAAAGAGTTGGGTAGGTAGTGGTTATAGATATTTCCCTAAAAGAATAATATCATTTCAATATATGGATTCTTGATAGTGTATGCACTACCAATATGATGGGAAATAATAATAATGTCACAGGAATCAAGTAAAAAAAGGAATGTGTCATAAAGTTTTAAAAATATAAAGGTATAAAGATTATTATCTCAAGAAAATCCATGTGTGGGGGGAAATATATGAGATGTGCATAGGTGTTAGTCATTAAAGGTCTTAGTCATGCCTTTATTAGTGTTAGACAGCTATATGATTCAGTACATGCAATAAAATTTTCCAAGAATATGTGAATCGTTGAGGTAAAATATGGTACAGAAGAAATGCAGGGTAAGTGTGAAAAGGGGAATCCCTACCTTATGAGTGTAGAATATTATATGTGTTTTCTATCCAATTAAGATTAGAACAAGTTATAACATAAAAATTGTGGTTATTTGAGCTAACCATCCTTTGAATATCTAGTTAAAATTGATGGATCATGAGATCTTCCTACACTATTACATGACCATGCACACACATTTGATGCTTTCTAGTAAGGGAAGATAACTAAAAATACTTATAAGGTAAAATAATAAAGTTTTACAAGAGTGTTGGAATTGGTTCATATTGATTTGTGTGGACCTATCTCACCAAGATCCATTGATGGAAAGAGATACTATATCTTGTTCATTGATGATTATAGTAGAATTTCATGGATATTATTCATCACCCCCAAGTCTGAGGTATTAAGTTTTATAACACAATACCATAGAGATGTTGAAAGGATTATTGGATAAAAAATTTAAAATTTATGAACCAAAAATGGTATATAGTTTACTAAAATTCATGTGTAAGATCATCTTTAGAATCATGGGATAAGGCACTAAGTTATAGTAGTGAGAACTCCTCATCAAAATGGTGTGGTTGATAGGAGAAGAAGGATTATAAAAAACATGGTCAGAATAATACTCATTGAGAAAGACCTACCAAATAAGTTTTGGAAAGAATGAGTTTTAACATCAGTATAAATTTATAATATATACTTATTGTGTTTGATGGATTGATATGGAAAGAATCTGGAGTTGAATTACTTTTGAGTATTTGGAAGTAATTTGTTCATTATCAATAAGGATAAACATAGGAAATTTGAATCATGTGGATATTAATGGATATTCCTTGGATAATCTAGAAAAATAAAATCATTTAAATCTTTCAATAAGCATATATGAAAGGTTATAGAGATTAATGATGTTTTTATAATGTAAAATGATTAGAATACTCAACAAATCAATGAACATAATTTAGAGGATAGTGGTGAAGAATTTAATATCTCGGAGATAGTGTAAGTTCCTACAGAAAATTTATAATAATACACTGATGATGTGAAAGATGAAGTCAGATCTAATACTACACAGAAGCCGGCAATGAGCGGAGAGATTTATAAGAAGAATAACATCAATGATTATCTAGTGCTAGTGTAGATAAGGAGAATTAATTCTCTATAGCAATCATATTTCTTATCACAAGTAGAGCTAAATTTTTTTAAATAAGCTACAAAATATGAGAATTGTGTTCATGTAATGAATGGAGATATTGAAAAAATCAAATAGAATCAGATGTGGAAGATTTTTTTGAGGACATAAAATAAGAATATCATTAGCACAAAATTGTTTCTATAAAAAAACTAAATAAATATGGTATGGTTATTTGAAACAAATCATGACTAGAGTGCAATGGATACTAGTATATTGATGTAATCAATGTATATGAGACATTTACACATATTGAAATGCTTGAGACTATTCAACTATTCTTATTCATAATAGTTAAAAGAAATTTTAAAATTTATATATGGATGTATCTACATTTTTTTATGGATTTATGGAGGAAGAGGTGTGAATTAAACAACTGTGTCATCTTCTTTTACATGAAGATGAGAGGGAAAAAATTGGCAGAAGAATGTGTTATATGGGTTGAAGTAGGTATAGAGATAGTGGTATTCAATACTTGATCAATATTTAAATAATTTATGTTTTTAGTGTGGTGAATTTTATTATAATATCTATATCAAAAATGAGAGTAATAAAAGGATGATAGTGATGGTATATTTCAATGACATAATATTTGGTTGATCTAATAAATATAAATTCAAACAGATTACAAAATTTGTGAAATGAAAGTCTGAAATGTCAATGATTGGTGAGATGATATTTTTCTTTATTTTAAATGTAATGCAATGAAGGAATGGTGCATTTATTTCTCAATATAAATATTCCAAAGAGGTTCTGAGGATATTTGGAATGGATAATTCCAAGGAGATGAAAACTCTATTTTCTACCTAGATGAAATTATCAAGGGATGATGAAAACGAAGAATTTAATGTCACAAAATACAAGGCGATCATTGGCAGTCTATTGTACCTAATAATGGAATGACATGATATTTTTTTTTCACATGTTATATTTAATAGTATCAAAGTAATCCCAAGGAAGTCAACTCACTTTAAATGAAAACATTACTTTAGTATATCAAAGTCGTGGCGTGTAAGATCATGGACTCTTGAAACCCAAATTCAATAGTTATATAACATTATTAGTACAAAGTACAAAAGTTCCTAAAGGATAAAATATTTTAGTAGTATTGGAATACCAAATACATACATACAATACATTTCAAAACATAAGATACAGCATTTACATATTATGATAAAATAATTATCCCTTTCAACATATCCCTAAAAATTACACATATTCATCCTATAGGTTTACTAGGGAAAGGAAAAAAAATAAGGGTCAACTCAGATGCTCAATAAGGAGTATCGTACAATGGAAAATAATATAACATAAACATGGAATAAGTGATACGGAAAGCATAAATAAAAAACATATATCCATAATTAATTGAAACTGAGGGTGTGGCATATCCATGTAAATAAATGAAAACATGGATAACAATAATCATTGATCTCATGCTGATGGAATGCATAATTTCAGACATAAAAACTTATTGTTAATATATTTTTTCAAGACATTTATTTTTTATCAAGACTACAGTCAATTAATCTTGTTGAATTAGGAAGGGATGTACCAAATACCCAAACCTTTTTTGTTTTGTGATACCTATTAATGCATCAATTGGATATATAATTTTGGGCCCCATCCATCATCTAATTAAGTCCAATTCATTCACCATAAGATTCATCAAGACCATTCTTACTATTCCCTAAGAAAAATCTTATGGAATAAAACCTAGATATCTATATAATGAGAAATACATAAATCAAATACTTCCACATTCAATAGAATAATGTTGATGTCTAGGTTAACATCCATTAATCAATGTAGAATCTATGAGGTATTGGAAAAGTAACATAATGTAATCTTATTAAATAAATATACAGGTGTGGGTACTTTCAATGTGTTGAGTTATCCATGGAAGATAGTAATTGAGTTCAATGATTTTCATTGGTAAGAGATTAAGTAAATGGTAGGAAAATTCCTTTATCATGGTTTATTAAGAGCATGTGAATATTACAAAGCATATCCCTCAAGATTGTATCACTATGTGTGTGGTCTTAGGCCCACTCATCAAGCATAAGGGTGGTCATTGATTCAATTCTAAACCAACCCTTTTTAGGGTGATTACCCCTAGGTGCATATATGTTTTAGCTACATCCAATTTTAAGTATCCAGATAGGGATATATTTTCTATGAATTTACACTTACTTTTACTTCACAAAAACTTAGGATGATTTTGCCACCATGGAAAAGATTGACTTTTACAACATTTTTGGTAACTATTAAATCAAAGGAATATGATAGAGGGATAAAATGTAGACTTGTAAATCCATTAAATCTCATGATTATTGTGTCAAAATTCTTCCATGGTAATTTATTCACTACACAAAATAAAATATGTGGTGATTATAACATGAGACCTAAAGAATGAAAATTGCGACGAAAAAACCCCACTTATGGATTGGGTAGAAATTCAATCATAACCTATTAAAATATAGGGCTTAAAATTGATATTAAAATACCATGAATAAATTTATTTCATGATATAACATCTCAAATAGGCATTATATTCACTATATAAAGTAAACCAAGTGTATAATACAAAACATGTCTTAAAGAGAGGAATTTGAGATAGAAAACCTGTACCTATTATCCTAACTTCCAATAATGTAGTTTAATATATTTAATAATAAACATATATATATTAATAACTTAATTAAAAACCTTAATCATGTCTATTTTCATTCATACTCTTCTTAAATAGTCATTCTCTACATGATTTCTTCCAATTTTCCACATTGGTGTTAATAGTTCAGATCATGTATACTAGTTTCATAATATTAGTGTTAAAATACATTATTCTTCCAAATTAAATTATTAATATGTCCTTAATGTTTCTGTTACATATTATTTATAATAATTTATGATTTTTTAAATCCCTTTCATGAGTTTTTTAGACCGTATCATTGAAGATGATGTCGATAGTAAGCATGTTTTGGTGATTTTTGACGAACAGAAGGTGTTTCCATAATAGATAAATTAGATATTGATATAATATCTACAAAAAAACGAATCATTATTTACAAATTTATATCATATTATACCATTAAATAAGTTTTCATAGTCACCCATGATATAAATTCATGGTATCGTTCAAGTAGGTGGTTAAACCGACCCAAACATGAATATACTCTGATTTAATGAATGATTATGAGGTGGTTTTGTTGTAATGTAATTATAAAAAAATTATAATTATCTTATGTAGTGTTAATTATTATTATATAATATAATTTTAAGGAATTATAAGAATAATTAATGTATATGAAAATCTTACACGATTTGAAAAGATTAGCTTCTTAGCACACTTATTTTAAACGATTAAATTAATGATGATCGTTTGTTGATCATATAATTAATAGGTTCTATAATTTTTCATTATATAGCCCTAATTATATAATAAAAATCATATTAATCCTTTAATACAATTTTTATATCCATCCTTGTAGATCAATGAAGGAAAATGAAACACGTTATGTCATGGAGGTGGTAGTCTGCACAACAAACAAACAAAGGTTTTGTTTTTCTTAATAGATGTGGTATATGAAAAAATAATTATAATACCCATAATATAGAAACATTAAATTATTTTTATTATAATAATATCATTATATTAGTGTTGATATAATAAATTTTAAATAATAGAACTAATTAGTTGATAATACTCACATCAGGGGATTGAATTTTCCTTAGAAGTCTCCTTGAATTTGAAGGAATTAGAATAATTACGTGTCACCAGGGGATTATTTTTGTGGGAGGGGAATATAGGGATATTAAAATTTTATATTTTAGATGATAAATTATAAGGTTAATTTTATCTTTTAAGTGTGGAAGTGGTGTGTTTTTATAAGTGAAAGTAAGAGAACTTTTGAAAACACCTTTACATTTTTTAATAATACAATGTCCTTTTCAAGGTACCAAGGCTTAAAAATGGAAAAAAGTGTAGGAAACACATATATTGGTCAATACAAATCACAAAAAATCAATTAAAAATACTTATTTTAATATTTTAGGGTTTTACACTAGGTTAAACTCAATTTACCCCATTTACTTTTACCGCGATAGTTAATTTTTAACCATAGTAATTAATTTTAATGAAAAATATTAAGATTGGACTTTTGAAATAATTTTATACTTAATATTTAAAATTTAAATATCATTTTATCAAATAAAATTTTTAAAGTTGTGAAAAAATAATTTTAAAATAAATACACTTAATCACGTAAAAACAGTTTTTAGAGAAATAACATTTTTAAACTTTAAATTTATATATAAGATAAAATTATCTTTGATAATAATTTTAATAACATAAATTTATTTATTATAAAATTAATAAAGGTTATGAGTCTTTCAATTTAAGAAAAAACTGAATCTCCATTGAAAATACTTTATTTAAAGAAAATACCAAAATTAGTTTTTTATTAAAGAAACATTTTAATTAGTTCTAAAAATATTAGACATGGGATTTATCAATTCAAAGAGTATTTTAAAAAGAATATTTTTATTCATTAAATTCATTCTTGATTAATAAAAATGTTTTATAAACTTCTAGTTCATTCTTATATAATAATAAATTCAAAAAAATATAAGTTTCGTGAAAATTGTATTTTCGACTAAAAATGATATTTTCAGAAAAATAACTCAAAAATTCATAATAACATATTTTTGATATGATGAATTAAAAAATAAAGTTAGTTTGGTAGATTTAAAAATATTAAATTAATATATTAAATAAATTCATGAATAAAGGCTCTTTAAAGGGTTCATTTGTGCAATGGTTTTAGGATGTAACTTTTACCTACTATAGTAGCATCTCAAGTATTATACAATGAATTTTCGTTTTATGTGTAATGAAAAAAATTAGAAAGAGGTATTGAGTTATACAGATTCATATTGGACCAATTTATCAGATGATATAAAGTAAACATCAGAAGGTTTATTTTATCTTGGTGGGCTATGTATTTTTTAACTAAGCAAGAAATAAGATTTCATTTCTCCAAGTACTACAAAATATGAATATATTGAGGATACTCAATATTTCATGAAGTTATTGTGGATGAAGTAGAAACTTGAAGATATGGGAGTTGATTTGAAGTCTCCAATCGAATTCCATTATGATAATTCAAGTGATATAAATCTTAGAAAAAATATTTTCCATCACTCACAGATGAAGCACATTGAAATAAAGTGTTATTTTATCAAGGAGAGGGTGAATCGTGGGTTGGTGAAGTTGAAGTATGTACCTACAGAACTTTAGGTTGTAGAAATTCATACAAATTTCTTACCTAAAAAAGCATTTAAAATATATTAGTTGTCTCTTGGAGTCTAGTCAAACCCCCACACTTAAAGAGTGTGGATGTGGAACTTATGTTCCCTAAGGTATGGTGTGTTATACCTTATGTGTTTATATGTGTTATTTACCTTATTATATAACATAAAGGAGTGACCTTTAGGTTCATTAAAAATAAGGGATAAGTCATTTTCATGAAAGGGGGAGCTGATAGGAGGAGAAAAGAAATAGAGGGAGTTCATAATTTGGTGATATTGAAGATGTTCATTTAAAGTAGATATATCACAATGGTTTAACCTATGGGGTCGTGATGAAAGAAGATTATTGGTGGTGTTGAAGAAGTGGTCTTCTCAAGTGCCATCATTATTCTGGGAGATGATAAAACGGTTCTATTTCAAAGGAAGAGTTCTACGAAAGGTGGTTTCGAGAATGAAGTGGTTAATTAATGAACTTTCCAGACTACTCTTTTTTCTTACGCCAAGCATGGATCTTGTGGTATTAAAGTATACATTGAGTAAATCTTTAATCACTATCTAGATTCATAGGATGAAAATTATGGATGAATAAGAAAGTGTGCAAAATTCTATCAACAATATGGAAATAAGAGGGTTAAAGTGGTATAAAAGGGTGAAGATTTGTCAACAAACCCAAAGGGGATATTGTTGGGTAAAATCCCTCAAGAAGATATTATTGTGTTTTAGATTGGTTGTATTTGTTGAAATAGATGGTTGATAAAGATATATGTGAAGTTCTAATGTGTTTTTTGAGATGGTAGTTTTTTCCAGTGTTTTCCAAAAAAATTGAGCCCAAATTTTAGAGGAATGGAAAAGTTTTTTTTGTTAAAGCAGAGGAAATATTTTCACACAATTGAATATTTTACATAAATAGGTGAAAGTGTTTTGCGAAGCTTCACAAAAGTGAATATTTGATTACTCCTCATTAAAATATATCAAAGTAATGTGTTTCATGAAATTTTTATAGTTTCTTGAAATTCGGAGTTGCATGACGCAACTAGAGTTGTGTGAACTCACAAAATATATATGGAAGTTTTTTTACGGTAGTGAGTTGTGTGCTAAAGATGACATCAAATCAATAAATTTCAATGAACCAGTAAAGTTGTGTGTAAGGTCAGTGATATGAAAGGTAGTTATGAGAAGGTTTGGTATATAAATAGGTTATTTACCTCTCTTATATAAGGTCCCAACCCTTAGATAATATCAAGTCTCTCAAATCATATAAGAGTTGCACAAAGTCATTTCATATGCGAAGTAGTTACATAAACATTAATTAGTTGCATGGAGAAAATGAACTTATGTATATATAACCTAGTGATATCCATGATAAACCAAAAGTTTCGTGAAATATGGGAGTTCCAAAAAAATGAAAAGTTAAGTGAAAATTTGGAGTTCCATGACAAAATAAAATAATTTCATGAAATTTTTGGAGTTGTCTAAAAGTCATGAAAAAGTTTCATGGAAGTGAATGGTATATGAATTAGAATGGATTACCTAGAAATTTTATGGTAAATTATTCATCAATTAAATTAAAGTCAAGATTCATGACACACCAAATGGGGTGTAAATAAAATTGATTCAAGAAATAAATGGAAGAATCTTCTAAAGGATCAGTGAGAACACATCAGTTGAGAGAACAATGAGATTTAAAATTGTGATTGGTAGTGAACTAGGATGGAAAGTGAGTTTTCTATAAACATTGAAATTGTATTTCACAAATGTGGATTTGTTACATCATCACATTTTCATTGTATTCTCCTTGGATGTAACCCATTGAGGGTGAACTAAGTAAATTTTTTTGTATCTCATGCATGTTTTCATTTATACTCATACATCACTATGGGAGGGAGAGAGAAGAGTGATTTTTTTAATGATGAAACAAGATCCAAGTGGGGTATTGTTTTAATCTATCATACCCTAATCCCCCCACCCCCAGGGTATTTAACCTAGAGGGGCTAAAAGGTTCCTTCTTCTTATCTTTCTTCACAAGCCTCAATGATTCTCCCCTTTTATTTTAATTTTCATGTGACTAGAGTACTCCACTGAATTAATTTCATTTAATTCTAACCATATTTTGAAATTTTTGTTTTTTATATTTCTTTTTCATATAACTTGTTCCACATATACAACTTTAATTATGAAAGTAGATGTCATATTGTAACCATTTTCCTAATTTATAGTCTTTCACCATGTACTAAGAGTAACTCTACAGACCAAAATAAGAACCAAGAGTATGAAGAAACATCTCCTACAGTGCTGAAAATTCATTTTAATTTGAGCTAAATTGAGTTTGAGGGACCCTCACATTGTTCTTTATCAACAAACTTGTAAACAATCAAATTGATGAACACATACCTTCATTTAATTTGAATATTCTCCATGGATAGCTTCACATTGGATTCTCAGGATTGATTTTTTTTTGAACAATTCATCATGATTATCTCTTTACCTAACTCACTTTCATTAGAATATGTTTTGGATTTAAATGATATGTTGAAGCTTCAGTTGACCTCCTTCAGTTTTCAGTCAAGAATTTTATTGAGGACCATGCATGCATTACATTCCATTTTCACATCCCACGCATTGAGAAATAATGATTTTATCCTCTATATCCATCCACCCCACAAAAAATAGCATTAACCAGTAAAAAAATTGATTGTCTGTCGATAATGGATCTCCAATAGTGCATTCATGGCTTGGAAGACTTCTCAAGATTGGTTAGATCTATTTGAACTTAGTTTAGATACGATCAACCTCTATTGGATTTATTCAATGGGATTGACATTGACACTTAGGTCTTATTAAATTGGATCATGTTTTAATCAGATTCTATATTCATTATCAATATTGGATGCGTAGTGATCTCCATATGTTTCAATCAGCTTTGATCTTGGTTATCTTTTTTTGTAATAATTACCTATAGTAGATATCACCTCTTTGTTTATCATTCAAGATAATACTCTCAAACAATTCTTCTCAATTGTGATGAATCATATGTTTATAAACTTTTCACTCGTACATAGCTACAATTGAAACTTACACAAATTGGATTTCACACCTCTGAAACTACTTCAATGGAACATACACACTTCTTTTTTTCACATGTACACAATTTAATTTCACAATGACACATATGCACTTGATTTTTAAACCTAAGAAATTTCCTACCACACATACACAGGTGGAATTACCATGTACATAAGTAAGAGTCAGCTAAATTTTAAATACCTACAACATGAAAAATTTAATAATTGTAAAAATTAATTAATAAAAAAAAGGATATGTTCAATATGTCTATTTATAAAAACTTAATAAAATTGAATATTTGTTTCCAAACTAAAACAATTAACATAAATAATATTTTCAAATAAAACATGGGATACTAGAAATAAAAACCCCAAAGCTACAACTTGAAAAATACTTTAGAAATGATATTTCAAGGAACATTCCACCAACAATAATTAAAATATTTGTTTTCAAAATATAGTAAGATTGATACAATAAAAAATAATCAATTTAACACCTAAAAATCACATTTTAATACAAAAATTAAAATAATTATGTTTTAAATCAAAGTGATCTAGATTAAAAATATTATGAATTAAATCACAATTTATCATTAAAATCTCATAAAAATAGTGTAAAAAACATGTATGAAAATGAGGGCACATAAAATTCCTTAAAATTTAATATATTTATTGTCCCTAAGAAATCAACTAATATAATTTGGTGAAAATAAATTAATTTCAAAAATGGAAGATTTTCATTGCAAGCTAATAAGTGATTCTAAAAAATGTTTCCCCCCCATTTACTATTTCAAGTAATTATGGATGATTTCTCTACTCAAAATAAATTTTTGACCAAAAATGGATTTTAGTTTTACAAAAATGATTTCATTTGAAAATTTTGAAAATATTTAAATAGACTTCACTTTTCATTTAATTGTTCTTTTAAGATTCTTCTTTTCTTCTTATTTAAAAGATACACATAAATAGCATCTCAATATAATTAGACACACTATTATATGAGTAGGATTTAATAATTAATATTCATAGAATAATTAACTCATCCAACAGTTTTGAAATAAAAATAAAAAAGTTTACAATGGTTATGAGTTCATTTCATATCCCATTTAAATGTATAACTTATGAGTCAAAGGTCCAATTAAAAAGTTCAAAACCAATAAATTTTGTAGATCTTACTCCCAAATTTTGGCCAAAAGTGATAATGTTTAAGAGAAAAATGTAAATTATCATCTAATATTGAATCCATGGTATAATAGAAAATATTAATCACTCCAAGCAGAAAAATAGTGTTCAAATTAAATAAAAATTTTCATTCATTGAAAATAAAAATTGAAAAATTAAAACAAAAAAGTTGAAAAAAATGAGGGATTTCTGATGTGCAAAACATTAATGTATAGTTTATCACATTTTAAGACATCTTCCCCATACTTAAAACCCAATATTATCCTTAATGTTGATATTTAAAGGTGGGAGAAACATTTATATGAGTTTAAGTAAAAATGGTTTTCAAAATATAAGTTTGAAATCATGTTCAAGGGTCATAAGGAATTTCAAAACTATAACACCCCGAGATTTTGGTGAACTTTTTTTGAAATTAATTTAATATTTTAATGTATTTCACTTCATGTGACACTGAAAAATATTTTTTCACTAATTCAAGAATTCCTTTCACAAAGAACTAGATTAGAATATGTTACACACAACACTAACTTGGAATATGTCACACGGAACAACAAGGTTAGTGTACATTACACGCAAGATTGACCATTCTCGATGACTTGCGTAACAGGCAAGACCGAGTGCTATAAAAATATAATATATTATTAAAAATATTATTATAATGAGATATAAACTAGTATTTAAGTTTATGAATATGAATATTATTAACTAAATTATGAAAATATTTGGTGTATACAAATATAAGATGAATTCATAGGAAAACTTATTGAATATAAAGGAAAATATTATTATAGTCACAAAGCCATTTTAACCTAGTAAATTAAATTAATTAAAATTGATAAGTGATATTAATTTAATAAATATTTTATATATTGAAACTAATATTTTTTATATTCATACAATAGATTCTATATACATAAGATAAGAATAATCCCAATTTTATGCTTAAAACCCTACATTTTTATTAAATCATTTTTACCACCTTTTAATAGAAACCCCTTTTTAAAACCAATTTTTGGAAATTTTATAGATTTAATATGTCAAAATAAAATTTATATTTTGAATCGAGGCATAAAAATTAGGTTAGTATAAATTTTTGGTATTTTTATGAAAGGTTTCATCTTTTAATGAATAGTTCAAAATACTGGATTCTATTTCAAAATTGCTTTTTAATCTAATTTATTTATAAGTTTAAATTATATTTTTAATTGGTTTAATAGTTTATTTAGATAATATTTTTACCTATTAATCCAATTTAGGTCATTGTAACTAATTTCATATTGAAATTGTAGATAAATACTTAGAAAACTTTTGGATGTTTTTACTTTAAAAACTCGTAGTGTCTTCCTATCAGTGGGATTAATTTTAATTTAATTTCTTCCACTTATATGATTAGAATTTAGAAAAATGGATTCCATATTTGGAATAATAATAATTTATAATGTCTAATAAGTTCAATTTTTGTTTTTACCAAAATATTAGTGAAAGTTATTAAAATTAATTACATTAGTTAAGAGAAAAAATAGGTTAATAAAGTATTAATCCTTAAATTTAAGGCCCAAAAAAACCTAGACACTTATCCAAAACCCATTTTATAGCACTATTTAGACATTATAATCAATTTTATTTATCTTTGTATATTATTGGATCCAATTTCAACATTAAAAACATGTGTGTAATTCTCTCTTCAAATATTTACAAGAGTGTCACTTCTCCTCCACTATAAAAGGCCACCACCTCTACCCATTCATCACAACTCTCAAAAATTTTAGGTTATAATAAGATCTTTTAAAGTATCCTCCCAATATCCTAAACTTCTACCTTGAATCCTCTCTTTGGGTAGAAATCCTCTCAAGGAATCTTTTTAGAACAAACCAAAAGGAGTTACCCGATTAAGAGGTAACGTCTTCACTCAAACTTCTTTCCTTTATTTTCCCTCTTCACACCTTCCACTATATTTAATCCATTATTGTGTGAAAACACTAGTATACTCCATATACTATGATTTTTTATGCTAACGTTTCTACCTACACTTACACATGCCTCCATCTAATGGATATCGAACATAATGTTTCTATGTACAGCGAACTACTGCCTCACAAAACAATGATTGTTAATTTATTATTTACCACCAATAATGGTGGAAATTATGATGGAAACTCTATTTATATATTTAATATATTATATTTATTATATATTTAATCTTTTTTATTCCTTTTATAATACACGTCTCTTTACTTTCCATTTAGTGTTAATATGCTAATCTCATTTGAGGAAATGTAAACTATTACCCCCTCAAAGCGATGTGATTCATTCACACACCACATGGAATGTATTAAGGATGGGTTTAGTGAAATTATATGATATATATTATATATTTATTCTAATATAATAATGAAATATTGAAACACCCTGACCCCAAAAGCCAATATCTGGTGCATTACTTATTATATTGAAATGATTAAAAGTAATTAAATCCTGAAGGAAAATTAATTTTAGTAGTCTTGAAGAAACTAGATACATACTTGAAACTCATATTATAATGAGAAAGGTAAAAAATGCAATACATAACAAAAACTAATAAACTGCATCCACGGAAACTCAATAAATGATCTCCTCTTCATAACCTGTTGAAAGTAAAAAATGAAAGGGGTGATCTCAAATGATCATTAAGGGTTAAAAATAGAGGAAGCATGAATAAATAATAATTTAATCACAATAAAATTGGAAAATTAAATATGGAATGGTGAATAAATGAAAAACACATATCATTAGTAAAATGATAATAAAACTACATCCATAGATTTTGTCATAGTAGAAACCTCATGGATGGTAATGACTGAAAATGAATAAAGATAATGATTACTAATTATACGTCATGTATCTAGAACATGATACCACTATACCATAGAAATGGTTTAAGTATGTGGGTAGAAACCCATTTGATTTTTGGAAACAAAGTCAAAGGGTTTGTTGCCAGCTGATTTGTCTCATGAGTCATTTCGATACATCAATGGGCTATAGCGGGCCCCGACCATCACTACAAGTCCAAATAATTATTTATACTTATATTTAATAAAATTAAAATATTCCTTCTCAATATCCATATAGAGTAGAGAATACGGATTCATCAATATTTCCATAATTAAAACAACTTTCCAAATAAACGCCGTATGTGAAATGGTATATGGCTCAAGGAAATAGTCATATCCATGCTATAAGAAAATGGATATTTACCAGAATTATAATTTCAAATGAAAAATTATCTCAAATGGGTAGTAGATACACCACATAAGAAATATTAGGTACACAATACCAAGTAGGTCTCAATGAAATGGAAATTGAGACAAAGTCTCTTACCACAATGTAATCAATTGAATCGTATGACCAAAAAATCAATAATAACCAAATGAATAATAGATTACCATGAATATAAAGAGAATAATGATATTATATATCAAATGGAAGTACACATAGACCACATACAATAAATAAGTGGTGAACAATGTAAATCTCACGGAATTAAAAGTGAGATGAGAAACCCCTTACAAACATTTTGTCTTGGTAACAGGTGTTCTTGTGAGGGATTAATGAGAGTTAAAGGGGTATACCATCATTTATATATCATAAATTCAGTATGGTGGAGGTGTGAAAATATACCCCATCTTTATGAATTAAAAATAAAATGACACAACATAGGGGGGATTCTTGAAAAAAAGTGAGAGAGGGAGGATCCCTTACCTTATTCCTGAAGGTGTTCTCGATTGATCTTAATGACCCGAATGATAAAATTTAGCTTCATTAATTAATAATTCCAGAACCTAATAAAAATTTAATTGATTTATTATAACCTTGTTAGGTTCATTCATGCCCTTTTTGATGGGTTTAAGAGGTTCAATTTTATTGTTTTGGAAGCATTTTCTTCCTTGGTTTTCATGATCGGTTTACTTGTATTCCTGAATGGAAGTTCGTTTGAAATGTAGTCAAACATCTAGAATTGTTAATATATATTATTAGTGAAATTACAGAGATATAAATTATCTTATAATGATTTTGGGTTATATACCATGAGGATTACTCATTAGTTAAAATTTAATTACAAACGCTTGGATTAACTTAGTGGTTTTGTGAATAATGAACTTGTTTTGTATTATTATTTTATATTATGAGTGTGTAAGGATTACATAACATTGTATAAGGTAAAATACATATATTATGATCTTTTTCAACTATTAAAAAGGTTTCATGATCAGTATTGAAGATAGTAATAGAATTGAAAACTCATCGTCCTTGAATGTGATAAATTCACACATCTCAGATGGTATTTTCATTTTTAGTGTAAGAGGCGGGGGGAAAAGAGAGATGATAATGAAATATTCCATTAGAATAATAAAATTACATTCCATTTAAGGTACCAGAATTATCATATCATTTGTATGTAGGGATATGAGGATATAGAAACAAAATAATGGAACTTGTAAAATAATTTGAAAGAAAAGGGAAGAGAGGTTCACCTCTTGAGTACCCCCTCCTTAAGAATCTCCTTAAGGCCTTTTTTTTTTTGCCTTTTGGTGAGACCAACGGGTCTTGAATGTGGGGGAGGATCTTATGAAGATATTTGAATAGAATTTAGGCAAGTCTTGAAGCTTGGGAGGTGTGGGAGGAAGAGGGGGTTAGGGGTAGTTTATATAGTGGAGGGGAGGAGGGTTTTCTTAATATTATATTCATTAATTTATTATTTATCCATAAGACAAGAAATGGTGAGGATTCCATGACCTAGAATAGTAATAAATGCATGTGAGTTTGAGATTTGGGTTCTTACATCACCCATGATTCTATGAATAGTGAATTTAAATTATAATGTATTTATACGGTAAATTAATGTATTTTACTATTCACCAAAAATTCAAGTATTTTAGAAAAATCCCAAAAATTCACCCTAACCATTTTTTGACGTGTAGAATCAAAAAATAAACTCCATTTTTCAAAAATAATTTTTTAAATATGATAAATTTAATTTTTAATTAAAAACATTATTTAATCGAAAAATACCAACACTTAAAATATTCATCTTCATTTTTAAGGTGCCTAAATTTTATTTATACATTCATGATTAAGGTTACCATTTGTAAGGGTCATATTACTATTCATAAGAGTGAGTTAATATTCATAAAGGTAAGTTACTATTCAATAAAAATTAAGTTGATTCTATCATACTCCAAATATCACCCTGATCACAACCGTGTATGTCTGTTTTTTGAAATTCAAACCACATAAGTGGCAAATTTAATTTTAATGGCTAGGTTATGACTATCTCCTAAATAACCAAGTGTTGTTTCAAAGAAACTCAGTGCTTTATGAAATATAGGATATCTAATGAATATAATGTATTTAAGAGAAACATACCATAAATGTTTGGGTTGTTATACATATATATATATACACATACATATATATGTGTCATTTTCTTTCTTTCTTTTAATATGAAAATAAAAAACGAAAACAACGTTCATGCGTACATACGGCTTACCGTCTCCATGAACAGTGTATTCCATTTCATAATTCATTATGACATATATTATTATAATGTACATATACTTAATATAAATTATATTTATATCATTATATATATTCTGGAATCATGATATAAGTATAAGGACCAATGATATAACAAGTTAAGACACATGCAAAGAACAAAGTGAATATTACCTGAAGTGAAACTTTAACATAGGATTATTAACAAGTGAGTAATATAAAGTCATAATAAAACCATATATGGTAATAGATATAAGAATATTCTTTTGTAAAATATGTATAATAAACTTATATTTATTATATAGGAAGCTTGTACGAGTATGGAGAGAGTCAAGACACAAGGTAAGGGGATTTCATCTCACTTTTAAATTTTCGTGAGATACATGTCATGTTCACCATCCTTTCCTTTTGTGTGGTGTATGTAATTACCATGATTTTATTCTATGTATCGTATAATTTATTTTATGGGTATTATCTTGACCATTTTATGATCCTTCTTTCATGGTATTTAAGTTTCAAAAGTTACCAAATCGGTAAAATAGTTTTGTCTCAATTCGCCTTCTTTGAGACTCGTTTTTTGTTATGCATCTAAATTATTTTTTTGAGGTGTATATACTTCCATTTAAATTTTATATCATGAATATACTTATTTTCATGATATTTTAAGATTTATGTAATTTTATTTTCTTACATGTAGAGCATGATCCCAAATAACCAAGTGGTAAGAGTTTGTTGAAACAATCTCCTCCCTTTTCAGGATTGTTAAGGATTATGTGTCTTTGATGAAATCTTATGATCCTATCAACAATATTAATGGTTTTCTTTATCATATTTTTTTCAATACATTATCATGTTTTATTACCCTTTTCCACCCTTTGGTACTTAATATAATGTTTTTAAGTAAAATATGTTATCTCTCTATTCAGTCAGAAATCTATTGTATTTAAAACCCATGTTTTTTAATATGTTTTCAAAAGATCTTTGAAGATAATTTTCAAGGAAAATGATTTTAAATTGTTTTAAAAGATTTTTTTATATGTTTTAAAAGTTATTTTCAATGAAAAAGGTTTTCGAAAAGTTTTACGTTATAAAAAATAGCTTTCAAAGAATAAAGGATATTTTCTTCAATAAATGTTTTTGAAAGATCTTTCAAAATTATTTTTCATATAAGATGACATCTATTGATGTTAATCATTACCTTATAGTAAATTATCTAAAGGTTCCATTCATATCCTTTATATGAATGAGTTATTATTAATTTCATGTTCTTTATGAAGCCAGTTTCCATTTCATGGGTTACATGTTTATGAAACCTGCTTCTTTTCATGAGCTATGATTAAAGTCATGGTCTTCATCAAGCTTTTTTCCCTTTAATGGGTTACATGTTTATGAAACCTGCTTATTTTCACAGTTTATGATTTGATTAAATTTTTATTAAACCTATCTCTTTTCTATAGGTTTTGATGTGATTAAATGTTAATGATACCCATTTCATTTCATGAGTTATGATTTGATGTTTATAAAACCTATTTCTTTTTATGGGTCATGATATGATGAATGTTTTATTATCTTATGGAACATATATGAATGATTTTATTATGAAATTGGTTGGACTTATGTCTCCCTCCAATGAATTGGGAAACGATGGATGACTCATGAGTATAAATGTTATGCATGAACTTAGTTACATGTTCAAAATTTTATTCATGGACCCGGTTGCATGTCCATAAGTTTATGCATGAACCTGATTACATGTTTACAATGTTATGAGTGAATCTTATTATGTGTTCACAATATTATTCATAGACCTAGTTTCATTTCCATAAGTTTATGCATGAACTTGATTACATGTTCACAATGTTATGCATGAACCTGATTATATGTTCACAATGATATGTATGGACCTGGATTCATGTCCATTAGGTAATGCGTGAACCTGATTACACATTCACAATGTTGTTCATGGACTTAGTTTCACATCCATAAGGTTATGCATGAACCTGATTACATGTTCACAATGTTATGCATAGACCTAGTTTCATGTCTACAAGTTGATGTTGGGGCCTGATTTCATGTCCTTAACTTAATGAGTGAACCTGTATCTACTTATACATGTTCACAACATTATAAACCAAAGTTCTTGCCAAAAAATTCATTTATTTTCCTATGTTATGATTCCTTAGCCTATTTTATTTATTTATTTATGATTCATGTCTTATGAACTATCCTTATTTATTATATTCTCTAATATGAAAGGCATGATCTTCAAATGTTATGCTCAAGTTCCATACCCTTTTGTTTATGTTATTCTATTATATTTCCTTTATTTACCATTACTGAGCATTTGAGCTCACCCCTTTCTTATGTTTCATTTCCCCATGGTATGAAGAAAGGATTTAGGTAGAAGTACTAAAGGTGGATATCTTTATGGGAGATGTTGAAGATCTTTCACCAAGATATAAGATTTTGTTTCCAAGTTTCCAAAGACACTAAAAAATTACAGTCCTCGGGTATTTATTTTTGAAATGTAATAAATATTCATCTAGAATGATGTAATATCCATGTATTTTAAGCCTTCCTCTCTATAAAACAGCAAGCTTACCCCAAATTCAAATTAGTTCTTTTGAAACAAATTTTTAGAATGTATGTGCTTCTTTATTGAAAGAACATAATGAATTTCACTTAAGATTGAGTAAATAGTATGTTTAAATAATATATCCTTCATATAACCTTTTAAAAACATGATCAATAACTCTAAAAACAAATTAAAGAAGATTACAGGGTGTTAATAAAGGCTTTAAAATCTGTTTAAAATTTTATTTTTAATAACCTAAATAATAATAAGATAAACACACATCAATTTAAAGCAGAATCACACAATTTGATTTATCAACTAAATAAACATCTTCCCCCCACACTAAATTACCAACAAATAATAGATTAAAATCAATAAAAACAAATTTTCAGCAAAACATCATTATCAGGGAAGTATTTAGGTAGATTCAAAAAGTAAAATTTCAATGTAGAATGAAAAATGAATACTCCCATGACTATGTTGTTCCCTTATTATCAAGCTCAAAAATTACCCTCATTTGACACTAAATCTCCACCTAGATTATTCCATTCAAGTACCTAAGAGAGAAGATAAATTCAAAATTAGTTTTAATCAATGAGTATCAATGTGTGAAGATAAGTAAAAATAGAGATAATGTGGTACTGAAACTCAGAACATTATGCGTAAAAATGAAATAAATTAAGGGGTAACTAGGAGAAAAGAATGAATTGGGACAAAAACAGAAAGATGGAATTTATTGAAAAACTAAAATAAATAATTTTTTTTAAAAACCATGGGTTTCCTCCCATGTAGCACTAAGTTAAGAGTCTTCAATCATACCTCTTCCCTACAATTTTAACCATGATCATTTGAAGGATATGGATTCTTAATGGTTTTTAATTCATTTTTTAATGTGGAAACTTTATCTTGTTCTCTCAAAAATACTATAACATTGACATATATCAACATTCTCCCAAGTTTATCCAAATCCATTGTACTAATGTTGTTGTAAACTATTGTTTCAATGCCCAAATTTTCACAAATAGAGCCAAAAATGATAAAAAAATGTCTATAAAAATCACCAAATTCGATATCATCATCCTTATAAGTGTACTATACTCTTAATTCATTAAAAAAAATAGAAATAGGTGTGTCTGATTTTTCAACCTTCTCACCATCTCCCAAAGAAAACCCTTCATGATTTTTCTCCTTATCAAAAGTAGAAGAAGAAACCTCTAGATATCCAAATAATTCCTTAAGCTCATTGACTAAAAACTCATCTTATGAATAACTATTTTTAGCAGAGATTGGATTGTTTTACTTATCTTGAAAAATTTACAAATTCACATATTTAACACTCTCATTAGGTTAGGAAAACTTATTTTCAAATTCCAAAGGGAAATATTTATCCAAAAAAATTTCCTCAGCCTTGAAATACTCATATTTATCTGAAAAACCCATTGAAATAGACTTATAGATCTCATGTTGAAAGGAAGGGGGTTGAATATAGATTGGTTGTAAGGGAGGTGTGTAGGTAATTAACTACAACTTGAGAACCATTCTCAAAAAAGAATATTTTTTCATGATAGACTAATTCTTGGTTGTTAGTAATGATTTACCTAATTATACTCTCAATTTTCTCTAATATTTCAAGTTATTTGGTGGATTCAGATTAAAAAAAAATCTCACCATAAAATATTCATGCATTTATTCTTAGATTATTTCTCCAAAGGGGTCATGAGTATCCCTCCAAATATCATCTCTAAAACCTTCTTCATCCATGTCAATTATCTTACATCTCACCTCAAGTGTTGAATTCTTAAACACAACAAATTCTTCTTGTTCATAATCAATATGAAAGGTTATTTTTTCATTTGATACATCAATAAAAATCTCTCCTATATCTTTGAATAACCTTCCAAAAATTATAGAAACCCTCTTTTCACACTCTATATCAAGCACTAAGAAATCAGTGGGCAGTGTAAGTTTCCTTATATTGACTAATAGGTTATCCACCCTTCCTATGAGTTGATTGATTAATCTATCAACCAAATGAAGAGAAATATAGGTTCATTTCAACTCCCCTAGACCAAGTTATTGAAATAAGGTGTGAGGAATCAACTTTATACTAGAACCCAAGGAATACAATCAATTCAGCTCCTCACTTTCTCCTATTTTTCATGGTATAAAAAAGATTCCAAGGTCTTTCAATTTAGGAGGTAACATACTTTTTAAGGACAAAACTATATTCCTCAGTTAAACCTATGGTGTAAAATTATTCCAAGTCCCTTTTATTAACTAAAACCCTCAAGATAAATTTGAAATAAGAAGGAATTTTATTTAAGGCTTACACAAAGGCCATATTTGAGCTAAAGGTTTTAAATAAGTCAATGAATTTTAAGTAATTAGGTTCATCATTTTTCTTTCTAGCCCTTGAGGGAATGGGATGGGAGGAGCAATATTCTTCAAAATAGTGAGTATCCCCTTTACATCTTCCACAACTTTTTTCTTTTATTTATTATCCTTACTCTATAAGATATTTTTTCTTTGATTTTAATATGGAACAACTGGATTTAAAGTAGTTTCAATATTGTTTTCTATATTTCCAAATTTATATTTTTCCATATTTGGGTTTCCAGATTCATTTATAAATTCATTTTGAACATCCCTAAGGTCTTTTCTAACATCCTTATGTGTTTTTAAGCCACTACTCATTGTAAAAACCATGGAATTTTTACTGGGGTTAACTTATGTTTTTCTAGGTAGTTTACCCTTATCTATGGTGTTCATGTTCCTAGATTGTTTCCCCACATTCAACTCCAAGTTATGCATTTTATCACCTATAATAGCTTTTTCATAAACATGTTGATCTTTTTGTGAGTCAAATTCATCTTTTTATGAATTAAACCATCCCATAAACTATTGGAACATACCCATTAATTGCACATAAAAACTAGAGTTTTTAGACTTATGTTAGTTTTGAAATTATGATTTGGGCTATTTTGGGAAACTAGGGGTGAGTTGTCTCATCATAACTTACTTTATCCATGATATTTTGTAATGGTTATTATATCCTTGATTATAATTTGTTGGAATATGGGTCATCTCTATCTTGAATCCTAGGATCTTATCCATCAAAATTATCATTTTAAAGTGGTTTTTCTAGAATGTAAAAGTTTGGGTAGTAGATAATAGAGTGAAAAAACATTCCACATTGGGCACATTGTTCTTTAAGGGATTTTGTTTGAGTGTGACTTATAATTTGGTTGTCATTTTATCTAGAATTATAGTCTACTAGGGACTAGATTTGTTCATTCATTTCATCAAGTTGGGACTGCACTTCTAACCTTGAACCAATAGTGAAATAATTCATATATACTCTCCTTATATTATAATCTTTGTTTTGTGAATTTAGGGCTATAGTGTTATAAATTTGTTTGAGTTACTCATTAGTTTTATCATTAAAATTACCCATTGTATATTGGTCAAAAAAAATATACCCTGAAGGTGATTTCCCTTTAAAAAATACTTATATGAGGACATGAAGAGAGAATTGGTGGTGAGGTCACTACCTAAGAAATTATATGAATGTGTCACGGGCCTCATGGAAGGCATCTTCATACTCTTAACAAAAACTAGTGATTTGATTTCTAATTTTTCTTTTTAATTTTCTTGGGTAACACTTTGTAATGAAATAATTATAAACATGATCCCAATTTTCAATGATATTATCATCTAAATCTAAAAAACAAGTCCTAGCATTCCCTTTTAGATAGAATGGAAACACTATCATTTTGAGTTCATTCTTATTGATCCCTTATTGTTTAACCACATTATAAAAATCCCTAATAAATGATAAGGAGATGGTAGTGGAAAGAACAATTTAATGTCATTTTTTTTATTTTTTAATATTGGTTTTTAACTAACATTGACTCAGTAAACATTATTAATAAGAGTTTATAAGTCATTTTTATATTGAAACTTTAATTATAATTAAATTAAATAGATGTTTCGACGTCTTTTTTTAAGAAAACCAACATTGAAAATTCCTTGCATATATTTCCACATTAGTTTCCTTGAAAACCCAACATGGAAAAAAAATTACTGTTGATTTTTTATAAAAAAAACACTATCAAAAATAATTTTTTTAATTTATTTAAAATGGTTTTCATGTCGGTTATCTTGAAAAACTAATGTTGAAAGTTTTTTTGACGCCAATTTTTTTTATAAAAACCAATATTGAAATTCATTTTTTTGATTCTTTTAAAGGCTTTTGATGTTGGTTTTTATAAATAACCGATGTCGAAATACTATTTTGAATCAAGTTTTGACATCTATGTTTCATAAAAACCGACATCAAAAGTGACTTTCCATGCCGGTTTATAATAAAAACCAATGTGGAAATTTGAAAAACAATTAAAAAACAATTTAAATTACCTTTTCAAAAAAAATTGACAACATGTAAAAATGATCTTAATACACTAACTTAAAGCAAATAACAACCGTATAAAATAAAACACAATATACCAACTAAAATCAGAAGAAAAAATGTATAAATAGTCATTTATTTAACTTTAACTAAAATAGACATACCTGAAACATCTAAAACCTATAAAAATAAACAAAATATACCAAATTTGAGAAAAAAAAATTCTAATTACTCATTTTTAAACTTTAATTAAAAATATATACCTAATAATTTAAAATTTATCAAAACTTAAAATATAGTTTTTAAACAAATTTCAAAGATGGTTAATTTCTTTATTTGATCGAAATCATTGAAAATCTACAATAAAAATGAATGTTATAACATTAAAAAATATAATATTTTGATATAAAGTATAAAATAATTAATATAACTAACCTTATCAAATTCACTCATCATCTTAGTTGTGATTATCTCAAACATGAATCTTCAAACATAATAACCACATTCCGCCCTTCTTTTTTGATGATGACACTATAGTTATGAAACATTAACTTGAAGATAAATACCAACACACACACACACAGATATATATATATATATTTAAGACAAAACATATATTATCTAATATAAAATATATTTACCATTAATTTCATGTTGTGGATTTTATTTGTCTTACGTATCAACAATTCATCATTGTTAGACCTTTTCCATGACCTGTATTTTCATATATCAATTATCAAAACATGTATAAACATTAATAATTAAGAATAAATAACTTATAAAAAAAGAATAAAACTTACTTGTTTAAAAATTTTCTAACTGATTTACATACTCTTCTTAATAGACTAACTTAAATAAAAGAACATCCCTATAAAATTAAACAAAATATACCAACTAAAAATATAAAACAATTGTATAAATAAATATTTAATTAACTTTAATTAAAAGTGACCAACTTGAAACATCTAAAACCTATAAAAACAAACATAATATACCAACTCTAAGAAAAAAAATTGTTTGATTACTAATTTTTTAAACTTTAATTAAAATAGACATACCTGACAATTTAAAATTTAACCAAAATTAAAATATATTTTTCAAATAAGAAACCTACAAAAAAACAAAATATACCTACATTAAGAAAAAAATGATTTTCTAATTACTCATTTAAAAAAATTTAATTAAAAGATACATACCTTATAATTTAAAAGTTAATCATACTTAAAAATAGTTTACAAAAAAACTTTTAAGATGGGTAAGTTATTCATTTGTATATAACTCAATATCATTTAAAATATAGAATAATAATGAATTTTATAAGATTAAAGGAAGGAAAATTTTGATATAAAGCCTAAAATAATTAATATAACTAACCTTATAAAATTAAATCATAGTATCGGTTGTGATTATCCCAAACATGAATCTTAAAACATAATAACCAAATTACACCCTTCATTTTTGAATATGAAAATGAAGTTATGAAACATTAACTTGAAAATAAATACCAACACACTTATATATATAAGATAAAATAAATTTTATTTAATATAAATTATATTTACCATTAAATTTATGTAGTTTATTTTATTTGGATTGTGTATCTACAATTTATCATTATTAAACCTTTTACATGACCTGTGTTTTCATATATAATTTATCAATACATGTATAAACATTAATAATTAAGAATAAATAACTCATAAAAACTTACTTTTTAAAAAAAATTATGAAAGATTTACAAACTCTACCTAATGAAGAGAAAAACCAATATAATGTGCATTCATGTGGGTAGAATATTCCTAACATACAATGAACAATACAATTTAAAAAGTTAAAAATTAATGATATTATAATGAATATTATTTCATAACTATTTTAATCTTCTTACCCATTAAGGAATGGAAAAAAACACAAAATCTCTGTCATTGCTAATTTTTAACATATATATATATAACTCTATCATCATTATTCAGATATTTTGAAGGATTTGAAATCTATTTTGGATCTATAAGACCATAAACAATAGTGGTCTCATTTTGAATTAAAATCATGTGTAGATACCTAATTAAATAATTAATATAGTAAGTCACTTGAAGTCATATTTATTTAAATAAAAAAAATGAAATGTAAATTTACTTATATGGAAAACAACTGTAACATAGGTACGTTGATCTCATAAAAAATAATAAGATCCTTGATATCTTTTTTGAATAATATTAATTGATATTCACTTCTACATATATTAGATATCATATGAAACTCATAAATATTATCCAAGGAAGAATAAATCTATGATAATATTTTGATCCCGTTGGAAATCATATAATTATCTGAATTTATTGGTTCTTAAACCTTTTGTTTCTTTTGTATTGATTATTTTAATTTTAGATACACCTATATAAATTAAATATAAGAAAACATTATAAGTAATTTTTAATCAAATGTAAATAATATTTAAAAAAATCATACCTCATATGTTTGATAATGATGAAGGCCAGCTAACCAAACTAAAAAATGACCCACACAGTCTCTGACTTTTCTAACCTCCTCTATAGGAAATGGTGGTATAACATTTGGATCAATAATATCATGTACTGATACTCTTACCTGGCCCAACTGCATGGGATGGTGATATACAGAATCCCCCAAAATATGTACGACTCCATATGCTATAATATGTACATGGGGATCTCTAACATACCACTCATAATATAAGGTTGGGTCTGAATGAGGAGGTAGAGGATCTGAGTAGGCAGGCTGCACAGGTTGTGATTGTCTCATCATTTATTCAAACATAGCTTGCACAGCTAATTGAATTTGATCACCCATAGACTATTTTAAGTCTTTCATCTCTGTTTTTAAAGCATCTATTTCTGTTCTCTTGATTTCTAACTTTTATGACTATAAAATTTCCTAATACTGAAACCTGCCTCATATTCTCTTATTGGTAGGGATGTTCTGGGTTTCCTAAAGTAGTATCTAGTATGTACATCCAACCCTTGGAGATAAAAGTCCCTTGTGTCTCTTTCTCCTGAAATTTATCCTGAAATGATAAATTAAAATGGTATATTATTATTAATAATTTAAAAAATATAAACATTCAAGGAAAATAAAATTAATTTCTTACAATTTTTTCATCTACTCGATTAGATTATTTTGTAAGATACTTTTCATTTTTTCCCTCCTCTTTATTATCCATTTTTATGGAAAGTGTGGGGAGATAGAGGACCAAACTAGACCTCTTCTGAACCACTACTTGATTTAGATCTTAATGAATCAAGTTTTTCTACAATCATTTTCCTCACTAGTAAATGATACCCTCCACATGATAAATTATAAGGGTATACATTCTATACCTGAATCTCTTGGTGAGATCTCCTGAAGGCATGTTACATAAAAATAAACTAACAAGTAATCATGTAACAAATAAAAAAATTATAATATACAAAAATTATTATACAAAAATGTTTCATCATGTTGGTTTGTGAAAAATTTATTCCATGTATATACATCTAAATACCCATACTTGATGCATGATTTTTCATTCTATAATGGTCTAAAAACATAATTATTTGTCAAATTTGTTTTAAAATATCTCTATTAAACCACCTCTAAAGATAGATATATTTTATTAATTTTTTTAATTTATTGAAATTTGAATGTCATCTGTAATTGAATACATTAAATATTAGTCATATAAAATATATAATATTCAAAGAATGAAATAAAAATAAATAAATTGAGATATTTAACCATTATAGACTCCCACAACTGTTATTTCGCTATCTTGTTGATGGAATTAAAATTAGGATATACAATGTTAATCCTAAAATTAATCTACATGGAAATATAACTCCTAAAATTCATTTTATTTGGGACAGTTGGGTTATTATTATCATTAAAATTAATATTTATTCTATGGTCTGCACAGGCAAGTGAAAATTTTGATAAACATGTAATTTTTCATCTACCAGCTCTAATAATCGTTTTCTCTAGAGAAGAAGAATCCGCCATATAAGGATCACCAGTAGTCATGTAAATAATTTTTTTTAAATTAAATATTTACTTTTGTAACGCCCCGACCCCAGTTACCCAGAGTCGGTGCATTAATTACATAACATTGGCATGATCACAAGAAAGATCAAATCTCGAAAGACCGATTGGTTTAGTAGCCTTGGAAACACTAGACATATTCATAGGTTTTACATTACATCATAAAATGAAAAACTACTACAACAACATAATGTCTCCATAATCCACACTCATATCCCCACATAATATCCCTGCAGGTCATTCATAATTTACTTCTTCACTACCTGGGAAAAAAAACATAGAAAAGGGGTGAGCTCAAATGCCCAGTAAGGATAACAATATAGCGGAACATTCAAAATAAGCATAAACATTTAAGGCAATGAATTACTAAAACAAAAGCCATTTAAAATTGAACTTCAACATAGTATGGAAAAAGTAAAATGAAATAATGCCATTTACTTGTTCACATGGATATTCTACTAATCGAATAATCACATGCAATATCAATAACCACTTTCATAATGTTGGAATGCATAATGCTAAACATTAATTTCTGTGTCTAGGCCTCATCCCAAGACCTAGGGGTTACTTCTAACCGGAACCCAACCCGGAGTGCCTCTAATAACCGGACACCAACCCGGAGTGCCTCTAATAACCGGACACCAACCCGGAGTGCCTCTAATAACCGGACACCAACCCGGAGGGCATACTTTTACCAGTCCCTAACCTGGAGGGCTTACTTTAACCAGTCCCCAACCTGGAGGGCTTACTTTTACCGGTCCCCAACCCGGAACATACTTGTTTAGCACATTCATCTGAAGAAAAGTTTGAAATATAACATAAACATTCGGATTAAAACTAGCATACGAAATGTCAATAGTTTCACCATAAACTATGAATGGTATAAAATAGCACATCCACATTCAAACATATCACAAAACCTTCAATACAATATAGAAGTTTTGTATTATAATAAATCAACTTCAAATAATATTAAAATCCATCAAAGGATGTTGACATAGATGAAATCAAAATTCTTTTAAAAGAAGTATCTCCTTTTATTTTGAAATCATTTAAGATCCATATAAAATAAAACATTTTCTTTGAAAATATTCTTATAAGCTTTTATGGAAAGCTTCGACGATTTTATAACGGCGGAAAATAACCGCACCCGCCGTATAAGTTAAAAAAACATTCTTACCTCAATTCTGTCGAAAAGGTTAAAAAGGACATTGTTTTGAAAACGACGGAAAGATTCCTTTATAAACCTCTTATAAAAAGTCAAACAAGGGTATAAATGACTTTAACCCATATTCTTGTAAATAGTAAAAATGTTTTGAAATACATTTTTAAGAAAACATGGATGTGGATGATAAAGAGATCCCAGTAGATTATTACGTATATACAACCTCGGATAATGAAGAGATTGTGAAATAACCCTTACCTTGTACTTTTCCTTGGTTGGGGTAGGTTAACCTCCTGTATAATGGTGAAATAGTTGTTATTAAATTATACAAGAATCATATATAATAATATGATATCATATATGATCTTTTAACATTGATTTGTTAATAATATCTTAGAATTATCATCGTTTCGGGAGTTAACTTACTCATTTTCTTTTATATGTTTTGTTACCTAAGCCATGGTTGTTGTATTTTATTCATATCCAGAATGATATCTAGTCCTTAAAAATCATTTTTAAATCATCAAATGATAATTATACTTGAATGGATACGATGGAGAATGAATCTCATCGCGTTCGTGGAGACGGTAGTCCGTACGTACGCACGAGCGACAATATCATTCTTTTGATATTAAAATAATATATAAATAGATGGTATATCATATATACAGAATCATTAACATGTTATATTTATTATTTACATGAGTTACACATCATTATTATACCCATCCAAATAATATTATATTGAATAACAATTACACCACGACGTGGAGACGGTAAGCCGTACGTACGCACGTATGGTGACATGTTATTCAAAGGGTGGATAGAATACTGAATATGGTTGTACCATATTTATAATAACATCACAGTATATGTAAGATACTGGAGTTATTATTTTAGAATGGTAAGAACAAAGAAAGAGTAAGTGGAAGAAGAAAGGAACTTAGAAAAGGGTGGTGAAATCATTACCTCTTCTTCGGGTTCTTCCTTTTGATTTGATCAAAAGGGCTCCTTAGGTTGGCTTTCTGATCAAACTAAGGCCTCTAGGTTGTAGTGAGGGATGTTGGGAGAGTATTTGGGTAGAGTTTGGGCGAACCAAAAGGCTTTAGAGGTGTGAAGAAATGAGAAGGAGGAGTGCCCTTTTATAAGAGGGGTGAGGGGTACCTTTGGAAAAGCTAGAAATATTAATTTATAATAAATTCATATTCGGTTTCTAAAGGCTCCAAAGTTGATTATTCAAAGGTTAAGGTGGGGATAGGTCTAAAAACACTCAACCAATAGAATTTAGACAGGTTTGGGTACTTATATTAACCTTATCTTTAAGTATTAACTCTAAGTTAATTAGTTTCACTTTTACAATGTCTCTTTGTATTTTTATATAATATGGTTAATAAACTTACCATATACACACAAGATACCCCCAAGTGGTCCATTAATGATACACCTATCCTGATATAAGTCTCTTGGCCGAACCTTAGATTTTTAGGAATTTAATATCAATTAATAATATAATATTTGTTTTAAAAACTCTTTTATGTCAATTTTGACACTATTCAATAGTTGATTTTTTTGAAACTCATAACAGATTGATTACTTCGAACAAAGTCAATTAAATCAATCCTAATATATCATATTATCCTAGAAAATTAGTTTAATTCATTAAAATTTTCATATTATATTTATTTGGGTATTTATAATATCAATTATTTTAATTTTTCACTATTATAGTAATTACTGCATCATCATTGTGTCATAAATAAAATAAATTATTTAATGTCTAAAAATTATAAATAAAATATCATTATGTAGGAAATATTTTTAGCTTTCTGATGAATATTTATAATCAAAAATACAACATGTATAACCTTATGTAAAAATTCTTCTTCTAAAAGATGTAAGCTTATGCCATTTTTGTATTCATTTTAACTTAATTAAAATAAAGTGTCATTATCACTCACAAGTGGATCCATGGGGTCCCAAAATAGACCCAAAGATTCCCATGGTCGACCATGTATCAACCAATAGGGTTAAGACACGTTTTAGGATAATTTAGTATTATTATAATATTATCTTTTAACCCTTATTTACTGTATTTACCCTTAACCATGGTAAATAAAATATTTACCGCAGTAATTATTCAAAATGTCTAAAAATAAAAGTTACCTATTTACACAATTTGAACATCCTGATTCCAAATATGGAATCCATTTTTCTAAATTCAAAACACAGAAGTGGCAGAAATTAATTTAAAATTAATTCCTGCTGTCAAAACAAAAAGCGTGTTTTTAAGAGGTAATAACTATCAAAAGATTGACACTTGTTTATGTTCAGTTTAATTGTAAAATTATGTCCAATGACCAACATTATATTAAATGGTAAAAATATATTCTAAATATACTTTAAAACTACTAAAATTCATAATTTATCACTATTAATTATTTTGATTAAAAAAGTTGTTTTTAATTAAAATTTAGTAATTTTCACTATTCATCAAAATATGAAAGTTATCCGAAAAGTACCAAAATTTCACCTTAGGCTAAATTCGATATTCCGAATCCAAAAATGAAGTCCATTTTAAAATATAAAATATATATAATTTCAAAAAGTAGGTATTACTCTTCACAACGGCTAGTTTAATTAGTTGTGGTGTGTGTTTGAACTCGAGGTTGCGTACAACACACGCTATCACATTATTCAAAGAGAAGCGTACCGTAGAAGCTTGAGATGTTTTATTTTAAATTTTTTGATGTCCCCATTTAGTCAAAAGTTTAAAATATTTTATTTAAAAAGGGTTCACTATTAAAAGTTGGTAAAACTACAATTATGTCTAAGAAACTCATAATATGGATTCTAAAATTATAAGGATTATATAAAGTTTAAAATTTAGTTAATACTATTCATAACCTCTTTTGAATGGCTTGTTTGGTAATTCATGGTGCGCTTGAACTCGGTGTTGTGTGTAGTGCAAGTTATTGAATTATTTTGAAGAAATAACACACTATGAAATCTTGGGGTGTTACATTCTCCCCTCCTTCAATAAATTGCGTCCTCGCAATTTGAAATTGTTCTTCGAAAATAAAAGGTTGAAAATAGAAAATATATTTGTGGGAAAACCCACATCGGAAATTGGGTTACTAAGATTTAGTCTTAATATGAGGAAAAGAGAAATTAAAGGGTCACCACCAAATTATGATCTCGATTAGGAGAACATTGGTGGCAATTAGAGACATATAATTGGAGGAAAAACGTAAATATTTATAGGTAGTGATTGAGGTCATCAATCACAAACAAGTATAAAATTGAGGTCCTTAAACTCATCAATCCATGATGATTTGAAGTACCATCGGTTCAACAAAATATATGGTATTGGGACAACACATTTTTGACATTTCAAAATATCTTAGTTGAAATCCCACATCGAAAAATGAATTAATGAGGCCTCTATTTAAAATAAAGAGTGGAAAGTATGAAGATTACCGAAAATAACACATACTAGGGTTCCATGTAGGAAAATATGGATATGGAGGAGAAATCTAACCATCAATTATCTGATGGAGAGTGGTAGAGAACATGGCTATGAAAAGGACAACAATCCCAAAGCCATAAATTAGTGATGATTTAAGGTACCATCTAGGACAACATTTTTATTCTAAGTTCCTTTTATTAATGTTGAGGAATTTATTTATGAGATTGGCTAAGATCATAAGGAGATATACTTACTTTATAATTAGATTTTTATCCATTAATAAATTTCTACCACAAACTCATCTTTCACTCTAAAAGATAATAGAATGTAAAAAAAATTCTATTTACACTATTCGTATAGGGTTCCAAAATAAACTAATTTATAATTCATCTACAATATCTTTTAATAAAAACTGCATTATTTAATCCAGGACATCTCGTGGGCCAGTGGTAGGTGATACACCCTTGTCGCCCTTCGGTTGCGGGTTCAAGTCTCGCAGCCTTGCCGGACGCGACGGGTCGCCGCCCGACCTCCGGGTTGTCCTTTTATGGCAATCCAAAATTAATCTCAAACTTAGAATTTATCCAAAATACTTCTGTCCAAACTCACAGTCCAACATTTATAAGGAAGGTAAACATAATATAGATCCTTTTTACCCTGTAATAGCATATGAATACCTTCATCATGTACTACCATATTCCTTATTGATTACATTCATGTTCCCTTATTCCATATAGAATGCTGGATATACTTCATTAATCCAAAAATGTTTTAAACCCCAACAATGATGGAATATACAAATCATTAATCAGCTTCAAGGTAGTCAATAATATCCAATATAATTTATCCAAAATAATCACATATTATTCCAAAATCACTACCTCAGTATCATAACTATATTATGATTTATCATTCTCTCAACCATATATTTTCCAAAAATTTATCCTACTATTGAGTCACTTTTCTTTGTTCCACACAATCTCAAGTCCTTAATGAAATAGTACTGCAGTACAATCCTTATATACTCCATGATTATTGTAACAAGTACATTGTTGATACAACACTCAATTGACATAATCAACATAAGAACTCTAATCATCCCTCTTCATCTGTGGTAGTATCATAACATGATTATTATCCAATAACATCATTTGCGGCATAGTCTGATGACTGGGATATAGGTTCGCGTAGTGTCCAAACTCCTTGCAAATGAAGCATTGTACATTTGAAACCATTTTCTTACCCTTGCAGTCATGTACTTTGTGCCCTTTTCCTCCACACTTATAACAAACTCCCATTCCTTTCAGGCAAGTTCCAGGGTGTTTCTTTCCACAGTTACCACATATGGGAAAATTCTTATTTTCCCTCTTCCCTTTATCCATCTTTCTCTCTTCCATCCTTTTCTTCTCTTGCTTCCCTTCAAAGCCATAGGACTCAGTAAACTCTTTACTTATCTTATCAACACATGATATTATTTCTTCATATGATGATAATACATGGGAGACTATTTCTATTATAAATTCTAGCTTAAGACCATGAGAGATATGATCCTTCCTTCTCTTTGAATCATGTGCATTTCTGGAGTTATCATTCCTTCTACTGGGCGCCATTTCTAAACAATGGCATAAACTAGATTAGTTTATGAGTCAAAATACATAATCCCATACTTATAAAACACTTAACATAAATTGAACTATTTATGGATATAATCCATAATCATAAAAAAAAATTCATTGAGGAAGTATATACTCATAAACCCTTCATAATGGTTTGTAAAGAAAATGAGAATTATCCTAAGCATATCCCCCGGGAGTGTCGTAACCAAGAGTGCAGCAAGGCCCGTTGTCGTGCACCAATTCCCGTTCGAGTCTAGCTCAAAGCGGTGTTTTTGGGTTTTACCCCTAGGTACATCTGTGCCAGAGCCGCCTCTACCTGCTCGTATCCAGACAGGGATGTATTGCTCGGAAAACTCACAAAATCTCTACAATACCAAAATTCTAGGAAGTTCTTCTACACTAATCCTCAAAGATCATCTTAGGTCTACGTGCTCTAATCAGAGTTTATCTAAATCTAGCTTCCAAGGTTTGTACTAAACTTCCTCTGATACAAACTGTAATGCCCCGACCCCAGTTACCCAGAGTCGGTGCATTAATTACATAACATTGGCATGATCACAAGAAAGATCAAATCTCGAAAGACCGATTGGTTTAGTAGCCTTGGAAACACTAGATATATTCATAGGTTTTACATTACATCATAAAATGAAAAACTACTACAACAACATAATGTCTCCATAATCCACACTCATATCCCCACATAATATCCCTGCAGGTCATTCATAATTTACTTCTTCACTACCTGGGAAAAAAACATAGAAAAGGGGTGAGCTCAAATGCCCAGTAAGGATAACAATATAGCGGAACATTCAAAATAATCATAAACATTTAAGGCAATGAATTACTAAAACAAAAGCCTTTTAAAATTGAACTTCAACATAGTATGGCAAAAGTAAAATGAAATAATGTCATTTACTTGTTCACATGGATATTCTACTAATCGAATAATCACATGAAATATCAATAACCACTTTCATAATGTTGGAATGCATAATGCTAAACATTAATTTCTGTGTCTAGGCCTCATCCCAAGACCTAGGGGTTACTTCTAACCGGAACCCAACCCGGAGTGCCTCTAATAACCGGACACCAACCCGGAGTGCCTCTAATAACCGGACACCAACCCGGAGTGCCTCTAATAACCGGACACCAACCCGGAGGGCATACTTTTACCAGTCCCTAACCTGGAGGGCTTACTTTAACCAGTCCCCAACCTGGAGGGCTTACTTTTACCGGTCCCCAACCCGGAACATACTTGTTTAGCACATTCATCTGAAGAAAAGTTTGAAATATAACATAAACATTCGGATTAAAACTAGCATACGAAATGTCAATAGTTTCACCATAAACTATGAATGGTATAAAATAGCACATCCACATTCAAACATATCACAAAACCTTCAATACAATATAGAAGTTTTGTATTATAATAAATCAACTTCAAATAATATTAAAATCCATCAAAGGATGTTGACATAGATGAAATCAAAATTCTTTTAAAAGAAGTATCTCCTTTTATTTTGAAATCATTTAAGATCCATATAAAATAAAACATTTTCTTTGAAAATATTCTTATAAGCTTTTATGGAAAGCTTCGACGATTTTATAACGGCGGAAAATAACCGCACCCGCCGTATAAGTTAAAAAAACATTCTTACCTCAATTCTGTCGAAAAGGTTAAAAAGGACATTGTTTTGAAAACGACAGAAAGATTCCTTTATAAACCTCTTATAAAAAGTCAAACAAGGGTATAAATGACTTTAACCCATATTCTTGTAAATAGTAAAAATGTTTTGAAATACATTTTTAAGAAAACATGGATGTGGATGATAAAGAGATCCCAGTAGATTATTACGTATATACAACCTCGGATAATGAAGAGATTGTGAAATAACCCTTACCTTGTACTTTTCCTTGGTTGGGGTAGGTTAACCTCCTGTATAATGGTGAAATAGTTGTTATTAAATTATACAAGAATCATATATAATAATATGATATCATATATGATCTTTTAACATTGATTTGTTAATAATATCTTAGAATTATCATCGTTTCGGGAGTTAACTTACTCATTTTCTTTTATATGTTTTGTTACCTAAGCCATGGTTGTTGTATTTTATTCATATCCAGAATGATATCTAGTCCTTAAAAATCATTTTTAAATCATCAAATGATAATTATACTTGAATGGATACGATGGAGAATGAATCTCATCGCGTTCGTGGAGACGGTAGTCCGTACGTACGCACGAGCGACAATATCATTCTTTTGATATTAAAATAATATATAAATGGATGGTATATCATATATAAAGAATCATTAACATGTTATATTTATTATTTACATGAGTTACACATCATTATTATACCCATCCAAATAATATTATATTGAATAACAATTACACCACGACGTGGAGACGGTAAGCCGTACGTACGCACGTATGGTGACATGTTATTCAAAGGGTGGATAGAATACTGAATATGGTTGTACCATATTTATAATAACATCACAGTATATGTAAGATACTGGAGTTATTATTTTAGAATGGTAAGAACAAAGAAAGAGGAAGTGGAAGAAGAAAGGAACTTAGAAAAGGGTGGTGAAATCATTACCTCTTCTTCGGGTTCTTCCTTTTGATTTGATCAAAAGGGCTACTTAGGTTGGCTTTCTGATCAAACTAAGGCCTCTAGGTTGTAGTGAGGGATGTTGGGAGAGTATTTGGGCAGAGTTTGGGCGAACCAAAAGGCTTTAGAGGTGTGAAGAAATGAGAAGGAGGAGTGCCCTTTTATAAGAGGGGTGAGGGGTACCTTTGGAAAAGCTAGAAATATTAATTTATAATAAATTCATATTCGGTTTCTAAAGGCTCCAAAGTTGATTATTCAAAGGTTAAGGTGGGGATAGGTCGAAAAACACTCAACCAATAGAATTTAGACAGGTTTGGGTACTTATATTAACCTTATCTTTAAGTATTAACTCTAAGTTAATTAGTTTCACTTTTACAATGTCTCTTTGTATTTTTATATAATATGGTTAATAAACTTACCATATACATACAAGAGACCCCCAAGTGGTCCATTAATGATACACCTATCCTGATATAAGTCTCTTGGCCGAACCTTAGATTTTTAGGAATTTAATATCAATTAATAATATAATATTTGTTTTAAAAACTCTTTTATGTCAATTTTGACACTATTCAATAGTTGATTTTTTTGAAACTCATAACAGATTGATTACTTCAAACAAAGTCAATTAAATCAATCCTAATATATCATATTATCCTAGAAAATTAGTTTAATTCATTAAAAGTTTCATATTATATTTATTTGGGTATTTATAATATCAATTATTTTAATTTTTCACTATTATAGTAATTACTGCATCATCATTGTGTCATAAATAAAATAAATTATTTAATATCTAAAAATTATAAATAAAATATCATTATGTAGGAAATCTTTTTAGCTTTCTGATGAATATTTATAATCAAAAATACAACATGTATAACCTTATGTAAAAATTCTTCTTCTAAAAGATGTAAGCTTATGCCATTTTTGTATTCATTTTAACTTAATTAAAATAAAGTGTCATTATCACTCACAAGTGGATCCATGGGGTCCCAAAATAGACCCAAAGATTCCCATGGTCGACCATGTATCAACCAATAGGGTTAAGACACGTTTTAGGATAATTTAGTATTATTATAATATTATCTTTTAACCCTTATTTACTGTATTTACCCTTAACCATGGTAAATAAAATATTTACCGCAGTAATTATTCAAAATGTCTAAAAATAAAAGTTACCTATTTACACAATTTGAACATCCTGATTCCAAATATGGAATCCATTTTTCTAAATTCAAAACACAGAAGTGGCAGAAATTAATTTAAAATTAATTCCCGCTGTCAAAACAAAAAGCGTGTTTTTAAGAGGTAATAACTATCAAAAGATTGACACTTGTTTATGTTCAGTTTAATTGTAAAATTATGTCCAATGACCAAAATTATATTAAATGGTAAAAATATATTCTAAATATACTTTAAAACTACTAAAATTCATAATTTATCACTATTAATTATTTTGATTAAAAAAGTTGTTTTTAATTAAAATTTAGTAATTTTCACTATTCATCAAAATATGAAAGTTATCCGAAAAGTACCAAAATTTCACCTTAGGCTAAATTCGATATTACGAATCCAAAAATGAAGTCCATTTTAAAATATAAAATATATATAATTTCAAAAAGTAGGTATTACTCTTCACAACGGCTAGTTTAATTAGTTGTGGTGTGTGTTTGAACTCGAGGTTGCGTACAACACACGCTATCACATTATTCAAAGAGAAGCGTACCGTAGAAGCTTGAGATGTTTTATTTTAAATTTTTTGATGTCCCCATTTAGTCAAAAGTTTAAAATATTTTATTTAAAAAGGGTTCACTATTAAAAGTTGGTAAAACTACAATTATGTCTAAGAAACTCATAATATGGATTCTAAAATTATAAGGATTATATAAAGTTTAAAATTTAGTTAATACTATTCATAACCTCTTTTGAATGGCTTGTTTGGTAATTCATGGTGCGCTTGAACTCGGTGTTGTGTGTAGTGCAAGTTATTGAATTATTTTGAAGAAATAACACACTATGAAATCTTGGGGTGTTACATTCTCCCCTCCTTCAATAAATTGCGTCCTCGCAATTTGAAATTGTTCTTCGAAAATAAAAGGTTGAAAATAGAAAATATATTTGTGGGAAAACCCACATCGGAAATTGGGTTACTAAGATTTAGTCTTAATATGAGGAAAAGAGAAATTAAAGGGTCACCACCAAATTATGATCTCGATTAGGAGAACATTGGTGGCAATTAGAGACATATAATTGGAGGAAAAACGTAAATATTTATAGGTAGTGATTGAGGTCATCAATCACAAACAAGTATAAAATTGAGGTCCTTAAACTCATCAATCCATGATGATTTGAAGTACCATCGGTTCAACAAAATATATGGTATTGGGACAACACATTTTTGACATTTCAAAATATCTTAGTTGAAATCCCACATCGAAAAATGAATTAATGAGGCCTCTATTTAAAATAAAGAGTGGAAAGTATGAAGATTACCGAAAATAACACATACTAGGGTTCCATGTAGGAAAATATGGATATGGAGGAGAAATCTAACCATCAATTATCTGATGGAGAGTGGTAGAGAACATGGCTATGAAAATGCCAACAATCCCAAAGCCATAAATTAGTGATGATTTAAGGTACCATCTAGGACAACATTTTTGTTCTAAGTTCCTTTTATTAATGTTGAGGAATTTATTTATGAGATTGGCTAAGATCATAAGGAGATATACTTACTTTATAATTAGATTTTTATCCATTAATAAATTTCTACCACAAACTCATCTTTCACTCTAAAAGATAATAGAATGTAAAAAAAATTCTATTTACACTATTCGTATAGGGTTCCAAAATAAACTAATTTATAATTCATCTACAATATCTTTTAATAAAAACTTCATTATTTAATCCAGGACATCTCGTGGGCCAGTGGTAGGTGATACACCCTTGTCGCCCTTCGGTTGCGGGTTCAAGTCTCGCAGCCTTGCCGGACGCGACGGGTCGCCGCCCGACCTCCGGGTTGTCCTTTTATGGCAATCCAAAATTAATCTCAAACTTAGAATTTATCCAAAATACTTCTGTCCAAACTCACAGTCCAACATTTATAAGGAAGGTAAACATAATATAGATCCTTTTTACCCTGTAATAGAATATGAATACCTTCATCATGTACTACCATATTCCTTATTGATTACATTCATGTTCCCTTATTCCATATAGAATGCTGGATATACTTCATTAATCCAAAAATGTTTTAAACCCCAACAATGATGGAATATACAAATCATTAATCAGCTTCAAGGTAGTCAATAATATCCAATATAATTTATCCAAAATAATCACATATTATTCCAAAATCACTACCTCAGTATCATAACTATATTATGATTTATCATTCTCTCAACCATATATTTTCCAAAAATTTATCCTACTATTGAGTCACTTTTCTTTGTTCCACACAATCTCAAGTCCTTAATGAAATAGTACTGCAGTACAATCCTTATATACTCCATGATTATTGTAACAAGTACATTGTTGATACAACACTCAATTGACATAATCAACATAAGAACTCTAATCATCCCTCTTCATCTGTGGTAGTATCATAACATGATTATTATCCAATAACATCATTTGCGGCATAGTCTGATGACTGGGATATAGGTTCGCGTAGTGTCCAAACTCCTTGCAAATGAAGCATTGTACATTTGAAACCATTTTCTTACCCTTGCAGTCACGTACTTTGTGCCCTTTTCCTCCACACTTATAACAAACTCCCATTCCTTTCAGGCAAGTTACAGGGTGTTTCTTTCCACAGTTACCACATATGGGAAAATTCTTATTTTCCCTCTTCCCTTTATCCATCTTTCTCTCTTCCATCCTTTTCTTCTCTTGCTTCCCTTCAAAGCCATAGGACTCAGTAAACTCTTTACTCATCTTATCAACACATGATATTATTTCTTCATATGATGATAATACATGGGAGACTATTTCTATTATAAATTCTAGCTTAAGACCATGAGAGATATGATCCTTCCTTCTCTTTGAATCATGTGCATTTCTGGAGTTATCATTCCTTCTACTGGGCGCCATTTCTAAACAATGGCATAAACTAGATTAGTTTATGAGTCAAAATACATAATCCCATACTTATAAAACACTTAACATAAATTGAACTATTTATGGATATAATCCATAATCATAAAAATGTTTTCATTGAGGAAGTATATACTCATAAACCCTTCATAATGGTTTGTAAAGAAAATGAGAATTATCCTAAGCATATCCCCCGGGAGTGTCGTAACCAAGAGTGCAGCAAGGCCCGTTGTCGTGCACCAGTTCCCGTTCGAGTCTAGCTCAAAGCGGTGTTTTCGTGTTTTACCCCTAGGTACATCTGTGCCAGAGCCGCCTCTACCTGCTCGTATCCAGACAGGGATGTATTGCTCGGAAAACTCACAAAATCTCTACAATACCAAAATTCTAGGAAGTTCTTCTACACTAATCCTCAAAGCTCATCTTAGGTCTACGTGCTCTAATCAGAGTTTATCTAAATCTAGCTTCCAAGGTTTGTACTAAACTTCCTCTGATACCAACTGTAATGCCCCGACCCCAGTTACCCAGAGTCGGTGCATTGATTACATAACATTGGCATGATCACAAGAAAGATCAAATCTCGAAATACCGATTGGTTTAGTAGCCTTGGAAACACTAGATATATTCATAGGTTTTACATTACATCATAAAATGAAAAACTACTACAACAACATAATGTCTCCATAATCCACACTCATATCCCCACATAATATCCCTGCAGGTCATTCATAATTTACTTCTTCACTACCTGGGAAAAAAACATAGAAAAGGGGTGAGCTCAAATGCCCAGTAAGGATAACAATATAGCGGAACATTCAAAATAATCATAAACATTTAAGGCAATGAATTACTAAAACAAAAGCCTTTTAAAATTGAACTTCAACATAGTATGGCAAAAGTAAAATGAAATAATGTCATTTACTTGTTCACATGGATATTCTACTAATCGAATAATCACATGCAATATCAATAACCACTTTCATAATGTTGGAATGCATAATGCTAAACATTAATTTCTGTGTCTAGGCCTCATCCCAAGACCTAGGGGTTACTTCTAACCGGAACCCAACCCGGAGTGCCTCTAATAACCGGACACCAACCCGGAGTGCCTCTAATAACCGGACACCAACCCGGAGTGCCTCTAATAACCGGACACCAACCCGGAGGGCATACTTTTACCAGTCCCTAACCTGGAGGGCTTACTTTAACCAGTCCCCAACCTGGAGGGCTTACTTTTACCGGTCCCCAACCCGGAACATACTTGTTTAGCACATTCATCTGAAGAAAAGTTTGAAATATAACATAAACATTCGGATTAAAACTAGCATACGAAATGTCAATAGTTTCACCATAAACTATGAATGGTATAAAATAGCACATCCACATTCAAACATATCACAAAACCTTCAATACAATATAGAAGTTTTGTATTATAATAAATCAACTTCAAATAATATTAAAATCCATCAAAGGATGTTGACATAGATGAAATCAAAATTCTTTTAAAAGAAGTATCTCCTTTTATTTTGAAATCATTTAAGATCCATATAAAATAAAACATTTTCTTTGAAAATATTCTTATAAGCTTTTATGGAAAGCTTCGACGATTTTATAACGGCGGAAAATAACCGCACCCGCCGTATAAGTTAAAAAAACATTCTTACCTCAATTCTGTCGAAAAGGTTAAAAAGGACATTGTTTTGAAAACGACGGAAAGATTCCTTTATAAACCTCTTATAAAAAGTCAAACAAGGGTATAAATGACTTTAACCCATATTCTTGTAAATAGTAAAAATGTTTTGAAATACATTTTTAAGAAAACATGGATGTGGATGATAAAGAGATCCCAGTAGATTATTACGTATATACAACCTCGGATAATGAAGAGATTGTGAAATAACCCTTACCTTGTACTTTTCCTTGGTTGGGGTAGGTTAACCTCCTGTATAATGGTGAAATAGTTGTTATTAAATTATACAAGAATCATATATAATAATATGATATCATATATGATCTTTTAACATTGATTTGTTAATAATATCTTAGAATTATCATCGTTTCGGGAGTTAACTTACTCATTTTCTTTTATATGTTTTGTTACCTAAGCCATGGTTGTTGTATTTTATTCATATCCAGAATGATATCTAGTCCTTAAAAATCATTTTTAAATCATCAAATGATAATTATACTTGAATGGATACGATGGAGAATGAATCTCATCGCGTTCGTGGAGACGGTAGTCCGTACGTACGCACGAGCGACAATATCATTCTTTTGATATTAAAATAATATATAAATGGATGGTATATCATATATACAGAATCATTAACATGTTATATTTATTATTTACATGAGTTACACATCATTATTATACCCATCCAAATAATATTATATTGAATAACAATTACACCACGACGTGGAGACGGTAAGCCGTACGTACGCACGTATGGTGACATGTTATTCAAAGGGTGGATAGAATACTGAATATGGTTGTACCATATTTATAATAACATCACAGTATATGTAAGATACTGGAGTTATTATTTTAGAATGGTAAGAACAAAGAAAGAGGAAGTGGAAGAAGAAAGGAACTTAGAAAAGGGTGGTGAAATCATTACCTCTTCTTCGGGTTCTTCCTTTTGATTTGATCAAAAGGGCTACTTAGGTTGGCTTTCTGATCAAACTAAGGCCTCTAGGTTGTAGTGAGGGATGTTGGGATAGTATTTGGGCAGAGTTTGGGCGAACCAAAAGGCTTTAGAGGTGTGAAGAAATGAGAAGGAGGAGTGCCCTTTTATAAGAGGGGTGAGGGGTACCTTTGGAAAAGCTAGAAATATTAATTTATAATAAATTCATATTCGGTTTCTAAAGGCTCCAAAGTTTATTATTCAAAGGTTAAGGTGGGGATAGGTCGAAAAACACTCAACCAATAGAATTTAGACAGGTTTGGGTACTTATATTGACCTTATCTTTAAGTATTAACTCTAAGTTAATTAGTTTCACTTTTACAATGTCTCTTTGTATTTTTATATAATATGGTTAATAAACTTACCATATACATACAAGAGACCCCCAAGTGGTCCATTAATGATACACCTATCCTGATATAAGTCTCTTGGCCGAACCTTAGATTTTTAGGAATTTAATATCAATTAATAATATAATATTTGTTTTAAAAACTCTTTTATGTCAATTTTGACACTATTCAATAGTTGATTTTTTTGAAACTCATAACAGATTGATTACTTCGAACAAAGTCAATTAAATCAATCCTAATATATCATATTATCCTAGAAAATTAGTTTAATTCATTAAAAGTTTCATATTATATTTATTTGGGTATTTATAATATCAATTATTTTAATTTTTGACTATTATAGTAATTACTGCATCATCATTGTGTCATAAATAAAATAAATTATTTAATGTCTAAAAATTATAAATAAAATATCATTATGTAGGAAATCTTTTTAACTTTCTGATTAATATTTATAATCAAAAATACAACATGTATAACCTTATGTAAAAATTCTTCTTCTAAAAGATGTAAGCTTATGCCATTTTTGTATTCATTTTAACTTAATTAAAATAAAGTGTCATTATCACTCACAAGTGGATCCATGGGGTCCCAAAATAGACCCAAAGATTCCCATGGTCGACCATGTATCAACCAATAGGGTTAAGACACGTTTTAGGATAATTTAGTATTATTATAATATTATCTTTTAACCCTTATTTACCGTATTTACCCTTAACCATGGTAAATAAAATATTTACCGCAGTAATTATTCAAAATGTCTAAAAATAAAAGTTACCTATTTACACAATTTGAACATCCTGATTCCAAATATGGAATCCATTTTTCTAAATTCAAAACACAGAAGTGGCAGAAATTAATTTAAAATTAATTCCCGCTGTCAAAACAAAAAGCGTGTTTTTAAGAGGTAATAACTATCAAAAGATTGACACTTGTTTATGTTCAGTTTAATTGTAAAATTATGTCCAATGACCAAAATTATATTAAATGGTAAAAATATATTCTAAATATACTTTAAAACTACTAAAATTCATAATTTATCACTATTAATTATTTTGATTAAAAAAGTTGTTTTTAATTAAAATTTAGTAATTTTCACTATTCATCAAAATATGAAAGTTATCCGAAAAGTACCAAAATTTCACCTTAGGCTAAATTCGATATTCCAAATCCAAAAATGAAGTCCATTTTAAAATATAAAATATATATAATTTCAAAAAGTAGGTATTACTCTTCACAACGGCTAGTTTAATTAGTTGTGGTGTGTGTTTGAACTCGAGGTTGCGTACAACACACGCTATCACATTATTCAAAGAGAAGCGTACCGTAGAAGCTTGAGATGTTTTATTTTAAATTTTTTGATGTCCCCATTTAGTCAAAAGTTTAAAATATTTTATTTAAAAAGGGTTCACTATTAAAAGTTGGTAAAACTACAATTATGTCTAAGAAACTCATAATATGGATTCTAAAATTATAAGGATTATATAAAGTTTAAAATTTAGTTAATACTATTCATAACCTCTTTTGAATGGCTTGTTTGGTAATTCATGGTGCGCTTGAACTCGGTGTTGTGTGTAGTGCAAGTTATTGAATTATTTTGAAGAAATAACACACTATGAAATCTTGGGGTGTTACATTCTCCCCTCCTTCAATAAATTGCGTCCTCGCAATTTGAAATTGTTCTTCGAAAATAAAAGGTTGAAAATAGAAAATATATTTGTGGGAAAACCCACATCGGAAATTGGGTTACTAAGATTTAGTCTTAATATGAGGAAAAGAGAAATTAAAGGGTCACCACCAAATTATGATCTCGATTAGGAGAACATTGGTGGCAATTAGAGACATATAATTGGAGGAAAAACGTAAATATTTATAGGTAGTGATTGAGGTCATCAATCACAAACAAGTATAAAATTGAGGTCCTTAAACTCATCAATCCATGATGATTTGAAGTACCATCGGTTCAACAAAATATATGGTATTGGGACAACACATTTTTGACATTTCAAAATATCTTAGTTGAAATCCCACATCGAAAAATGAATTAATGAGGCCTCTATTTAAAATAAAGAGTGGAAAGTATGAAGATTACCGAAAATAACACATACTAGGGTTCCATGTAGGAAAATATGGATATGGAGGAGAAATCTAACCATCAATTATCTGATGGAGAGTGGTAGAGAACATGGCTATGAAAATGCCAACAATCCCAAAGCCATAAATTAGTGATGATTTAAGGTACCATCTAGGACAACATTTTTGTTCTAAGTTCCTTTTATTAATGTTGAGGAATTTATTTATGAGATTGGCTAAGATCATAAGGAGATATACTTACTTTATAATTAGATTTTTATCCATTAATAAATTTCTACCACAAACTCATCTTTCACTCTAAAAGATAATAGAATGTAAAAAAAATTCTATTTACACTATTCGTATAGGGTTCCAAAATAAACTAATTTATAATTCATCTACAATATCTTTTAATAAAAACTGCATTATTTAATCCAGGACATCTCGTGGGCCAGTGGTAGGTGATACACCCTTGTCGCCCTTCGGTTGCGGGTTCAAGTCTCGCAGCCTTGCCGGACGCGACGGGTCGCCGCCCGACCTCCGGGTTGTCCTTTTATGGCAATCCAAAATTAATCTCAAACTTAGAATTTATCCAAAATACTTCTGTCCAAACTCACAGTCCAACATTTATAAGGAAGGTAAACATAATATAGATCCTTTTTACCCTGTAATAGAATATGAATACCTTCATCATGTACTACCATATTCCTTATTGATTACATTCATGTTCCCTTATTCCATATAGAATGCTGGATATACTTCATTAATCCAAAAATGTTTTAAACCCCAACAATGATGGAATATACAAATCATTAATCAGCTTCAAGGTAGTCAATAATATCCAATATAATTTATCCAAAATAATCACATATTATTCCAAAATCACTACCTCAGTATCATAACTATATTATGATTTATCATTCTCTCAACCATATATTTTCCAAAAATTTATCCTACTATTGAGTCACTTTTCTTTGTTCCACACAATCTCAAGTCCTTAATGAAATAGTACTGCAGTACAATCCTTATATACTCCATGATTATTGTAACAAGTACATTGTTGATACAACACTCAATTGACATAATCAACATAAGAACTCTAATCATCCCTCTTCATCTGTGGTAGTATCATAACATGATTATTATCCAATAACATCATTTGCGGCATAGTCTGATGACTGGGATATAGGTTCGCGTAGTGTCCAAACTCCTTGCAAATGAAGCATTGTACATTTGAAACCATTTTCTTACCCTTGCAGTCACGTACTTTGTGCCCTTTTCCTCCACACTTATAACAAACTCCCATTCCTTTCAGGCAAGTTACAGGGTGTTTCTTTCCACAGTTACCACATATGGGAAAATTCTTATTTTCCCTCTTCCCTTTATCCATCTTTCTCTCTTCCATCCTTTTCTTCTCTTGCTTCCCTTCAAAGCCATAGGACTCAGTAAACTCTTTACTCATCTTATCAACACATGATATTATTTCTTCATATGATGATAATACATGGGAGACTATTTCTATTATAAATTCTAGCTTAAGACCATGAGAGATATGATCCTTCCTTCTCTTTGAATCATGTGCATTTCTGGAGTTATCATTCCTTCTACTGGGCGCCATTTCTAAACAATGGCATAAACTAGATTAGTTTATGAGTCAAAATACATAATCCCATACTTATAAAACACTTAACATAAATTGAACTATTTATGGATATAATCCATAATCATAAAAATGTTTTCATTGAGGAAGTATATACTCATAAACCCTTCATAATGGTTTGTAAAGAAAATGAGAATTATCCTAAGCATATCCCCCGGGAGTGTCGTAACCAAGAGTGCAGCAAGGCCCGTTGTCGTGCACCAGTTCCCGTTCGAGTCTAGCTCAAAGCGGTGTTTTCGTGTTTTACCCCTAGGTACATCTGTGCCAGAGCCGCCTCTACCTGCTCGTATCCAGACAGGGATGTATTGCTCGGAAAACTCACAAAATCTCTACAATACCAAAATTCTAGGAAGTTCTTCTACACTAATCCTCAAAGCTCATCTTAGGTCTACGTGCTCTAATCAGAGTTTATCTAAATATAGCTTCCAAGGTTTGTACTAAACTTCCTCTGATACCAACTGTAATGCCCCGACCCCAGTTACCCAGAGTCGGTGCATTGATTACATAACATTGGCATGATCATAAGAAAGATCAAATCTCGAAATACCGATTGGTTTAGTAGCCTTGGAAACACTAGATATATTCATAGGTTTTACATTACATCATAAAATGAAAAACTACTACAACAACATAATGTATCCATAATCCACACTCATATCCCCACATAATATCCCTGCAGGTCATTCATAATTTACTTCTTCACTACCTGGGAAAAAAAACATAGAAAAGGGGTGAGCTCAAATGCCGAGTAAGGATAACAATATAGCGGAACATTCAAAATAATCATAAACATTTAAGGCAATGAATTACTAAAACAAAAGCCTTTTAAAATTGAACTTCAACATAGTATGGCAAAAGTAAAATGAAATAATGCCATTTACTTGTTCACATGGATATTCTACTAATCGAATAATCACATGCAATATCAATAACCACTTTCATAATGTTGGAATGCATAATGCTAAACATTAATTTCTGTGTCTAGGCCTCATCCCAAGACCTAGGGGTTACTTCTAACCGGAACCCAACCCGGAGTGCCTCTAATAACCGGACACCAACCCGGAGTGCCTCTAATAACCAGACACCAACCCGGAGTGCCTCTAATAACCGGACACCAACCCGGAGGGCATACTTTTACCAGTCCCTAACCTGGAGGGCTTACTTTAACCAGTCCCCAACCTGTAGGGCTTACTTTTACCGGTCCCCAACTCGGAACATACTTGTTTAGCACATTCATCTGAAGAAAAGTTTGAAATATAACATAAACATTCGGATTAAAACTAGCATACGAAATGTCAATAGTTTCACCATAAACTATGAATGGTATAAAATAGCACATCCACATTCAAACATATCACAAAACCTTCAATACAATATAGAAGTTTTGTATTATAATAAATCAACTTCAAATAATATTAAAATCCATCAAAGGATGTTGACATAGATGAAATCAAAATTCTTTTAAAAGAAGTATCTCCTTTTATTTTGAAATCATTTAAGATCCATATAAAATAAAACATTTTCTTTGAAAATATTCTTATAAGCTTGTATGGAAAGCTTCGACGATTTTATAACGGCGGAAAATAACCGCACCCGCCGTATAAGTTAAAAAAACATTCTTACCTCAATTCTGTCGAAAAGGTTAAAAAGGACATTGTTTTGAAAACGACAGAAAGATTCCTTTATAAACCTATTATAAAAAGTCAAACAAGGGTATAAATGACTTTAACCTATATTCTTGTAAATAGTAAAAATGTTTTGAAATACATTTTTAAGAAAACATGGATGTGGATGATAAAGAGATCCCAGTAGATTATTACGTATATACAACCTCGGATAATGAAGAGATTGTGAAATAACCCTTACCTTGTACTTTTCCTTGGTTGGGGTAGGTTAACCTCCTGTATAATGGTGAAATAGTTGTTATTAAATTATACAAGAATCATATATAATAATATGATATCATATATGATCTTTTAACATTGATTTGTTAATAATATCTTAGAATTATCATCGTTTCGGGAGTTAACTTACTCATTTTCTTTTATATGTTTTGTTACCTAAGCCATGGTTGTTGTATTTTATTCATATCCAGAATGATATCTAGTCCTTAAAAATCATTTTTAAATCATCAAATGATAATTATACTTGAATGGATACGATGGAGAATGAATCTCATCGCGTTCGTGGAGACGGTAGTCCGTACGTACGCACGAGCGACAATATCATTCTTTTGATATTAAAATAATATATAAATGGATGGTATATCATATATACAGAATCATTAACATGTTATATTTATTATTTACATGAGTTACACATCATTATTATACCCATCCAAATAATATTATATTGAATAACAATTACACCACGACGTGGAGACGGTAAGCCGTACGTACGCACGTATGGTGACATGTTATTCAAAGGGTGGATAGAATACTGAATATGGTTGTACCATATTTATAATAACATCACAGTATATGTAAGATACTGGAGTTATTATTTTAGAATGGTAAGAACAAAGAAAGAGGAAGTGGAAGAAGAAAGGAACTTAGAAAAGGGTGGTGAAATCATTACCTCTTCTTCGGGTTCTTCCTTTTGATTTGATCAAAAGGGCTCCTTAGGTTGGCTTTTTGATCAAACTAAGGCCTCTAGGTTGTAGTGAGGGATGTTGGGAGAGTATTTGGGCAGAGTTTGGGTGAACCAAAAGGCTTTAGAGGTGTGAAGAAATGAGAAGGAGGAGTGCCCTTTTATAAGAGGGGTGAGGGGTACCTTTGGAAAAGCTAGAAATATTAATTTATAATAAATTCATATTCGGTTTCTAAAGGCTCCAAAGTTTATTATTCAAAGGTTAAGGTGGGGATAGGTCGAAAAACACTCAACCAATAGAATTTAGACAGGTTTGGGTACTTATATTGACCTTATCTTTAAGTATTAACTCTAAGTTAATTAGTTTCACTTTTACAATGTCTCTTTGTATTTTTATATAATATGGTTAATAAACTTACCATATACATACAAGAGACCCCCAAGTGGTCCATTAATGATACACCTATCCTGATATAAGTCTCTTGGCCGAACCTTAGATTTTTAGGAATTTAATATCAATTAATAATATAATATTTGTTTTAAAAACTCTTTTATGTCAATTTTGACACTATTCAATAGTTGATTTTTTTGAAACTCATAACAGATTGATTACTTCGAACAAAGTCAATTAAATCAATCCTAATATATCATATTATCCTAGAAAATTAGTTTAATTCATTAAAAGTTTCATATTATATTTATTTGGGTATTTATAATATCAATTATTTTAATTTTTGACTATTATAGTAATTACTGCATCATCATTGTGTCATAAATAAAATAAATTATTTAATGTCTAAAAATTATAAATAAAATATCATTATGTAGGAAATCTTTTTAGCTTTCTGATTAATATTTATAATCAAAAATACAACATGTATAACCTTATGTAAAAATTCTTCTTCTAAAAGATGTAAGCTTATGCCATTTTTGTATTCATTTTAACTTAATTAAAATAAAGTGTCATTATCACTCACAAGTGGATCCATGGGGTCCCAAAATAGACCCAAAGATTCCCATGGTCGACCATGTATCAACCAATAGGGTTAAGACACGTTTTAGGATAATTTAGTATTATTATAATATTATCTTTTAACCCTTATTTACCGTATTTACCCTTAACCATGGTAAATAAAATATTTACCGCAGTAATTATTCAAAATGTCTAAAAATAAAAGTTACCTATTTACACAATTTGAACATCCTGATTCCAAATATGGAATCCATTTTTCTAAATTCAAAACACAGAAGTGGCAGAAATTAATTTAAAATTAATTCCCGCTGTCAAAACAAAAAGCGTGTTTTTGAGAGGTAATAACTATCAAAAGATTGACACTTGTTTATGTTCAGTTTAATTGTAAAATTATGTCCAATGACCAACATTATATTAAATGGTAAAAATATATTCTAAATATACTTTAAAACTACTAAAATTCATAATTTATCACTATTAATTATTTTGATTAAAAAAGTTGTTTTTAATTAAAATTTAGTAATTTTCACTATTCATCAAAATATGAAAGTTATCCGAAAAGTACCAAAATTTCACCTTAGGCTAAATTCGATATTCCAAATCCAAAAATGAAGTCCATTTTAAAATATAAAATATATATAATTTCAAAAAGTAGGTATTACTCTTCACAACGGCTAGTTTAATTAGTTGTGGTGTGTGTTTGAACTCGAGGTTGCGTACAACACACGCTATCACATTATTCAAAGAGAAGCGTACCGTAGAAGCTTGAGATGTTTTATTTTAAATTTTTTGATGTCCCCATTTAGTCAAAAGTTTAAAATATTTTATTTAAAAAGGGTTCACTATTAAAAGTTGGTAAAACTACAATTATGTCTAAGAAACTCATAATATGGATTCTAAAATTATAAGGATTATATAAAGTTTAAAATTTAGTTAATACTATTCATAACCTCTTTTGAATGGCTTGTTTGGTAATTCATGGTGCGCTTGAACTCGGTGTTGTTTGTAGTGCAAGTTATTGAATTATTTTGAAGAAATAACACACTATGAAATCTTGGGGTGTTACAACTTTAATTAAATATTATTATTATTGAATATCTAATAATATAAAAAACATATACCTTGGTAATTGTTCCTCTACCTATGTGTCTATCATTAAAATAGAATAATGTATTGATATTATTTGTACCTTCATATTATTAGAAAAGTGAATATTTAAAAACAATGATTACAAAAATTTGTAAAGAAAAAAATAATGTCACGCATGTGTAAGTTTCAAAAATAATAATGATTCCATGATTCTTAACCAAAAAATATGCAAGTTAAAATATTAACATTAATTCTAAAATGATAAAATGATCAAAATTTATGAATTTAAATGTAATGAACCAGGTCGGGTTGCCATCTATCCCGACACCTGACCCGTATTGTGGCATGAACCAAAGGTAATTCTCGATCCCCATGGGATGGAAACTATATTCTGAGCATCAAGCATCACATTTGGGAATGATTTCTCCCATAAGAATCAACCATGTATAATCTACAAGAATGATACATCACATCATCACCAACATCCATAATAAAAAGGACTAAAAGATACACTACGGCATGAGTTAAACATTTAATATATTCAACCATAAACTGAAATACTAAAACAGGGAGGGGAATAAACTATACAACCAATAATCCATGCAACAATAGGTTCAACACCCTCATTCCACCACCAACACCAACCAAAAGAGATACCACTAGCAATCGGATCCATAATCACCACCACATATTGACTTACCTTTATCTGGTTCAAACATAACAAGGTCTCCATGTACCCAAGGGTGTATGTAGGGTGTGAGCCAACATGACCAATAGAATACCACCAAAATAGATTACATGCATGAACATTATAAGACAAATTAACATGCTAGTTTTAAATAAAAATAAAGATACAGTTTTAAAATAAACCATGCTTTGAAATAAAAAGAGAAAATAATATACGACAATAAGTTGATTGATAATCATAGCATGAGCACCATGGGTAATCCCTAAGGCACTAGGGTTAGCGGGGTCCTGGGATCCTTGTACTCTTGGTGATCAAACCATCTCCCAAGTGCAATAGACCTGTTCGAGCCACCAACCCCCATCACATGTATATTTAGTTAGTGTTGTTACGTAATATAGTCAGGGAGACTAGGCCCCGGCCCTATCGAATCACATAATATACTATACTAAGTCTTCCCACCTAGATACCTAAGATTACCTTGTTCTCAATTCCATTTCCTATATCACATGAACCATCTATTACACATACACACTTCTAACAATTGAAACACGCATGATAAACAACCATTTTTCAAAAAGAAAATCATTTATCAAACCCTTACGCACACCAAAACCCTTGAAAATCATGACTTAAACTACACACACAATTTATAGAACCAATTACAAACCAAATCAAGCATACTAAACTCATAAAAAAATGTCAAATCATGGAACCACCTACCTCTTGCTTGGAAACTTTTAAAAATCGGTTGAAAACCACAACTACACCAAGGAGAAATCCTATAAAGGCAAGAACACGACATAACCAATAATATCTAACCCAAATAAGTAAGGTTGAACCCACTTTAGGGGAAAAAAGTCCATTGGAGAATATAGAACTCAATAAATAAGAGAGAAGAGACCATGAAGAATGAATAAAAGAGGAAAGGAGAGGCTTACTTGATGATTTCTTGAAGAATCCAAACTAAATACACCCAAAAATTGGGTTCCAAGGGAGCAAGGTGGAAGGGGAGGCACACCTAGGGATGGGGAGACTTAATGGGGTGATTTAGGGGTGGTTTGGGGTTAAAATAGGGGAGGGGTGGTTTAGTAATTTTAAACTTTTTAATGTTCTGACAGGCCGCATGGTTTAGTCAAACGGTTTACTAGGGGAAGGCACGTGTTTGTGCACCTAAATAGTGCCACTATCCTAGGTTCATAGTTATCCTGCACGCCCATTCACTAGGTCATGTAGCCTAGAAAGTGCCATTGTCCAAGGTGCATGGTTTCTACTAACTATGTGCCAATTGTGTATCACCTCCTCTCTGACCCAAAAACCACCGTTTTTTTTCTCAAAAACTCCTAGGATAGCCATGTAATAAATATAGGACTAAAAATAAAAGATAAAATACCTCAAAATGATACCAAAAATGTGAAATTAAATATCATAGTTTCAAAAAAAGTTTTTTAAATGGGTAAATTTTACCAAAACATAATGATGTATGTCGATTTTTTCAATCAAAAAAATTTTAACCATAACTAATGAATATAAAATTTAACACAAAAATCATATAAATAATCAATATATATATAATTAGAACATTAAAATTACAAAAATAGAGTTTTTACACATGTAAATTTCAAAAAAGAGATAAAATATAAATATTTACTTAAATAATTAGGAGAGTAATTTAGTGTTTTCTCATATACCTTCAACATGATCATTTTGTACAACATGAACTATGTCTGCATTATAGTCATTATTATCATCCAAAAATCATGTAATAGATGAAGAAAACTCACATAAATCCATAACATCATCATCATCCTCATCACCCAAATGAATTATTTTCTCTTGAAGAACGACATAATATTGATCATTTGATAGATCAATGACATAAAATATTTTCTTCTCATGTGTCTCCATGATAAATAGTTCATCTTTGTAACTAAATATTTTGAAATCAACCAGTGTAAATCCATAATCATCATGTTTCACACCACTAATACTATCAACCAAATTACACTTAAACTATTTTGCTAAAAATTTCATGTAATCAATTTACCATATATCCTCAAGAACTCCAAAATATGTTGCTGATACAGAAATTGGATTTTTATCTTTTACACTCAAAAATGTAGTGCTTCAGTGGTGACTATGACCCCACTTTTTTTAGAAATACTCTTTTTATCCTGATTTTTTGTGTAACATGTGTAACCATTGATTTCAAAAGTATACCATGTGATCATATTAAGATACGGTCCCCTACCCAACCATTTCAATGTTTCTAATGCATATATATGTGTGTTGATTTTCTCTTTAAACTGTGAAACAAATGTATTTTTATGATCAATAGTCAACCATTTTTCATTTCTTTTTGGATATTGTACCATTAATCCAAAAATATGTGATGATATATATGTTTGAACATCATCTGTGTTGTTAAAAATTTATAAATGTGTCTGCATCGCTTCATAAAGTGGAATGGACTTTTAAGCCAAAAATCCCTTACATTCACTGTCAATAGTAAAATTTCAAGATATAGGGAGACCAATATGCTCTACTTCATATGAATAATTTGTACAGAACTCAATCACCTATTCTGATACATATTTTTGAACAATATAGGCCTCCATTTGTTAATTATTTTTAACATATCCCTTCAAAATTTTCATGTCTTTCAAAAAGATACATCCAATGTAAATAAACAGGCCCACATATTCTTATATCACACACCAAATGAATCACCATATAAACCATTATGTAAAAAAACATAAGTGGGAAATACATTTTTAGTTGAAAAAGTATGAGTGCAACTTTATTTTCCAACACATCTGACAAATTTGGATCAACAACTTTTCTACAAAAAGATTTGAAAAAATAACATAACCAGATGATAATATTTTTAATAGGTGTCATAAATATACTACACAGTGCGACCAGTGGAAATTTTTGCATCAATGCATGAAAATCATGAGATTACATGCCTATTAATTTAAAATCCTTCAATGACACCAAATTCTTCACATTTTAAGAATATACATTAGGTACTTTAACACCATGTAAACACTGACAAAAAATCATTGTCTCGCTCTTGATTAATGTATGAGAAGCTGGAGGTAAATATGTTATATTTCCTTTTATAGTGAGATCTAACTCCAAACATATTCCCATGTATATCAAGTACAATCTAGCATATAATCCATATTTTTTTCCTTTTATTTTTAAAAAATTTCTAATAAAACTATAACTTATGTTTTTTTCAACATGCATAACGTCAATGTTATGTTTTATCTCTAAAAATATCCAATAAGGTGGTTCGAATAAGATAGGTTGTTTCTTCTAGATATTTTTTTATCACTAAAACTTCCTTTCTTCCCAAATGTGAAATCAATATTTTTCACCTTATCATAATATTCTTCATCTAAAAATGGTTGTGGGGGGAGGGATTATATTCCTATAAACCGTTAAATTATTTTTTCAATCTAAGATAAGGATGATCAATTTAAAAAAAAAATTCAATGTCCCTTTTACATTGTATTTATTCCATTCTGAAATTGATAATCTGAAGTCTATTCTTCATGAATTGGACATGATTTATATCCCTTAACATTTTATCCATATAAGTTTCTATATACAAATGAGTCATTTATAGTGAACATTATCATAGCACGCAAAATAAAATACTCTTTTTTATATGCATAAAAAAAATTTAACACATGTCTCCCATGGAAGTTTTAAATCATCAATCAATGGTGAAAGATACACATCAATATCATTTCCCAAATATTTTTTATCCAAAATAATCAAGTTCATTGTAACATATTTTTTCATTATATATATTTATGGAGACAAGTTGTAAGCTTACAAAAAAACAGACCATGAACTATGTTTGGTACTGTGGTTCCGACATGGATTCATTTCAAATGTGAACAGTCTCATTCTGAGATATATAACTTCACTTCCAAAATTAGGAAATTTTTTATCAAATATATTCCATTACGGTAAATCAATAAGGTAATGTAAGTTACCATCAGAGATGTGTTCATCTGTATGTCATCTTAATATTTTTGAATCATTTGAATTTGAAAATAGATACTTCAAACAATGAATTATTAAAGTGCACCAAATTTTTTTAGCAAGAGGGTTGATATTGGTACTTGAGAATGAATAAAAGTTGAAATATTGGAATTAATGGAATGAATTATTAGAAGGTATTAAATTTATTTAGCATGAGGTTTAATGTCAGTACCTGAGAATAGATCAAAGTTGGATTTTTCATCCATCTTATAGCGTGACATCCCACATTTAAGACATTTTGATAAATATTAATATTTATTCCTATAAATCACACAATCATTTAAGAAATCATGTATATTTGCGTACCCCAATCACATTGGGCATAATTTTTTTTCCTCAAAATTGGAATTTGGAAGCTCATTTCCTTTGGGAAGTAGCTCTTTCAAAAGTTCAAGAAACTTAGAGAAAATTTTATCACTCCACCAATTTCTTGATTTCAAGTTAACTAATCTTAGAACTACTAATAACATAATGTATTTAGTGTAACCTGAAAATAATGGTTTCTCAAAATCTTAATACAATTATTCAATAGTTTCTACTTTTTCAATTGTTTCAACACCTATATCATGAATTAATTATTCAATGTGATCCTCTGTCTCATTCAAAATTTTTTCATCAACATTAGATGTTAAATTTTCCATTCATTCATCATATCAGAAATATAACATCCCATGTTCTAAACTGGACAAAATCCAAGGGATTTTAAACTTTTGGCATCTTATAGATGATTCGTTTTTTGAAAATGGGTTTTGGAACACCTTTTTGAGAGTTGAAATTCCATGATGTGTGTTTTTTTAAAAAGAAATTATTTTAATTAAATTAAAGTTAAAAATAAAATAAAATTAAAAGAATATAATTGAGGAAATTAAAAAAGTTTAATATTATTATTATTATTATTATTATATTTATTATTATTATTATTTTATTATTATTAGGATTGTTATTATTATTAATTATAGGTTTTAAAAAAAATAAATGGGAAACCAAAAGGGGGTTCCCCTTACCTAATGCCTGACCCCTTTCCCCCTCTCCCTCCAAGTGCGACGCACCCCACTGTAGCCTCCTTCCGTGATGATTTTCACCCAGATCTCTTGATGTCTCTTCGTATGGTCCTTCAAGGTGAGCCTATCTTCTTATTCACAGCATCGTGCACCCCCTAGAGACCCATGTAGCTCACAACACCCCCTTTGGCTGAACCTCATAGGCATGTGACCCCCTCTCCATGGATCCCTCTCCGATCGTCATTCTCCCGGATTTTTATTCAAAAATCTCATTTGAACCTTAATGGTAAGGTATTTGTTCCACCTTCCTCTCCTTTTTCAGCCAATTTTCAGTCTCTTTGTCATTTAGTGAGGTTATTTTTAACCTAGATTTTGAGATAACCTGGTGATTTTAGTTTTCTTTTGATTTAAGGTTGTGTGAAGGGTATCTCGAGACCTATTTGTGCGGATTCCGACAACCGTTGTCGAAGGTGAAGCAGTTTGGATTTCTTTAGCTCATTGTCATAATTTTGGGGAAATATTAGTATCTTCTTATTGGTATCTCCTATTTTATTTAGGGTCTTTAGGTTTTTTTGACTCCCTAATAATTAATCGATAGTGTGTTGGACTATGTTGTGTGGTTTCAAGCCGATTCAGTTCACCATCGCCATATGAGGTAATGATTTATACTCATTTCTTGGTTTTACCCCAATTATATTGCATCCTTTGGGTGTTTCAAGGTTCCTATATTAATTTTTAGTGTGTTTGGTGGCTCCTCGAGGTCTTGTGCACACATACACAGGTGTGTGTGTGTGTGTGTGTTCCCCCCTTGTACATATTCCCTCATGGTGAGGGGAATTTTCACATGGGTTTAAAGGGTATAAATATATATGTTTGTGTGTGTGTGTGTGAATGTATTTGTGTGTGAGGGTGAGTCATTTGTTGACGTTGTTAAAGTCATCAAGTTTTGACTGTTCGGCTAGGTCTACTTTCTTAGGTAGGATCTCTTTCCTTTCCCTTTTAAATTTGAGAATGCATTAATTAATTAATTTCGCATTCTTTTCAATTTTAATTAATGGTTTTCTATGTATAGTGGTTTTTCTAAAATGATTTCCTTGGTGAATTCAAATTAATTCTTAAATAAGATAAATGATTTGTTTGATAAACAAAGTCATGATTTTATAATAAAACCCCTCCATCAGAGGTGCACTGTATTCAAGTTAAAAAGTAGTGGTAGTTGTTTATATCATGATTAGATATGGTTTTGGTTTTCTATATGCCTTCTTGTTAGTGCTTATTATGTGGTAAGTTAGTATTTTCCCCCTTTGAATAATGTGAATTGTGTTTTCATGCTTGATTAGTTTAAAATCATGATTTAAATGGTTTTTTTGAAATGGAACTTAATAGGGTGGCATAACCACACCTCTCATTAATTTAATAATCACTACTTATGAGAACTTAATGGTTTAAAAGGTTTACATATATGTAGGATGTTTAAAACATTCCTTTTGTTATGTTTTATTGAATTAATTTAAATGGGATCGATGTGGGTGGTCTAGACCAAATCCCTTTTGTCAAATTTAATTATTTAAATTATATGAAATATATTTGATCATGCCGGCACACCGCGCGTAACTAAATAAATAGAATAATTCATATTAAATTATAATTTTCATTTCAAATTGTCCCTTAGATTCCTTTGGGTCCATGGGTAAGGAGACTGAGACCTGCAGCCAACCGATAGGTGTGCCATCCTTGGAAATTATTAATACTTGGTCTATTTGACTTTAAATACCTATAATAAATTGGTTAAATTGATTGATTTTTGTCTTAGACTTTTGAAGTGTAATAATAATAAATTTTGTTATTTCTTATGGTAGAATCACCTTGGCTAAACTGGTTAATTAATATTAATGATTGTAGGGTCAATGGATTAATTAAATAGGTTTGATATAATTATGATAATAATTAGGAACCTAGATAAATGAAATAAATTGGTTAATAGATGGTAATTTTTTATAAATTTACCATTTTGTCTTGTGATGATAAATCGGGTATGTTTGATACTAGAATTTAGATTTTGATTCTTAGCATTTGATCTTATGTGATATCGATGTGAATAATAATTGAGGGTTTGATACCGTTTGGCATGTTGAGTTTTTTTGTACATGACTCATGTTTAATGTGACATATAAGGTATTGGTGTATGTTTTCATACTACCTAAGTTCTAGGCGCACTATTACTAAATTCTTGACGGTAGATTATATGTTTATGTCGGATGCTGGAGCGTTAGATGCACAGTCACATGATACCTGGGGTGAGATTATAGTTATGCATGAGGGTGAGATTTTGGATGGCATGAGGGTGAGATTCTAGTTATGCTTGAGGGAAATATTTTGGATATCTTGAGGGTGAGATTCTAGTTATTCCTAAGGGAAAGGTTTTGGTTAGATTAAGGGAAGAGACCATATGTTTATGGTATATTATGAGTGATCCATCCTTGGAGGGAGATCCTACCACTGATTTGGGTGATCCTTCCTGATGCATTAGGATCTACCCGTAGACATAGATATCCAGATTAGGTCGAAGTAGGTGGTATTGGACGAGTGTCTGTTTATGATCCTAGGCCAAATTTCTATTATTTAATTTGTTATCAATTTGCATTTATAATGTGTGTCACACTGTCATTTAATATTAATTAAATGAAATGGATTGGGCTAGACACCATGGGTTTCAACCCAATGAGATTTATATCTCACACCCTACTCGGGTGATATTTGGCACCTGAGTATATCTTCTTTCTCATATATCTTTGGATTCATTCCTTGTGTTGTGTTGTGTACATGGGAGATAGGGATCTCAGGACTGGGATCTTGATTAGGATGCTCGAGGAGTTGACTTTGGGTTTTTCTTTTATTTTTTCAATTTTTACTTCTTGTACTTATAGCATCATATATCATACATGCAATGTTGTAAGTTGGAATTGGACATTTTTATTCAGATATTATATTATTCTTCTGCTACTTGTATTTATTATTATTACTTACACTATTGTTTGTTGTTTTAATAATATTATACTATTGTTCGACTCTGATCTAGAGGGTATAGTCTCCCCACCTTACCATCAATATACCATCACTGCTAGTCGGAAGCCTCCAGCATACAGGGAGGCACGCCTAAAGCCATGTATCCCACCGATCTGACTGCCATCTTAGTTGTGTGCTGGATCGGGATGTTACATAGTGATATCAGAGCTGGTTATTCCTTTTTGTCTTACTGTTTTGGGATGGTATATAGTATACTAGTAATGTTTTGGAGCTTGGTAAATAGTCGTGATTATGACTGATCACCCCATATATAGAGAAATGACCAAGTGGTTAAGGCTAGGATTATTGTTCATGTTGTTTGATATTACAGTTGAATCTGATTTCACCTAGATTGATTGGTGTATTTTCCACTGCTTATAGATTTATGAGATTTATGGTATTTTACCCTTGTCCAAATACGGTAAGGATAAAGCATTACATGCATCATATTAGGCACATAGATAATTCGGATGTCATGCATATGTTATTCCATGTAGTTGCATATGTAGGTTGCTTGTTGTTTTGATTGCGCACCTTGATTTTTATGTCATTATTGATTGTATAACATGATTAGATATTTATATTCCATGTTACCTGACTTCTTAGCATGCCTTCCCTATTTATTATTCCATTATTTTGTGATTTTAACATGTTTCCCTATGTTAGATACTTGTAGTGACATGTTTCACTTTGTTTTTAAATATGTAATTGATGGAATGGGCTAAATGTAATTGTTTTCGATTAAATAGGATCCAAATGAAAAACTGTAAAGTGTATGGGTGCTTTATGGATGGGTAGATGGCCACCCATATGACTAGACTATTAAACATGAGCATTTTGTTTTATGAAATGGTTTTAAATGTAAAGGTTGTTCAACTTTAGTTTGAAATGAATTGGTTAACCATTTAAATGCTCAACTAGACCCAAGTAGGTCAGTTGGGGCATGGTTCTTATGAGATAACCCTTAATAGGTGTTCATAATTTAAATGGTTAAGTAACTGCTATTGGGTTTCATGATAATGAACCAGGTTGGATTTTTGGGACCCTTGTAGGTCACCTTATCTATTAAAAGGAATTTATTTTGATAAATTTCCTAATTATGACTGAATTTAAAGAAGTGTAAAATGTTTTAAGAAGGAAGTTTAATGAAAATTTCCTATTTTTCTTTGATCTGATTGTTAAAATCAAGTGCCTAATGCTTTTGTTTTGAATATTAGTAATTAATGTTTTTAATTAAATATTTTAGATGTTTAAATATTTAAATGTGAAATAATACAATGGATTTAAAATGGAACTATGGGTGGTATCCTCTGTCTAGAGCCTCATGTAAGGGTTGTTTCAATTTCTCATTTTCTTTAACTTACCTTGAAATGAAACCATAGGTGTTTTCCATAGGCCATATTTTCTTTTTATAAATGGAATAGATGGTTGTCTCTTGAGCCTAGTGATGTGACTTTGGTTGGCATGACCTAGTGATAGGGTCGATTTTTTTTAGGGTATATCCATGGTAGGTAACACCCTTGAGTTTAAATACCTTGCTAATGTCGTGAGTTTTTTACACTTGGTGTCATTCAGGTATCATTGTTCCTTGTAGGACTTTCAGTTTTCAATGACACCCTTGTTCAGATGGGTGTCCATGGTAACTTTGACCTTTTCTATGGGTGTGAGCATTGGGTAATTCTTAGTTTCAGCTGTTTAGACATGCCATGGGTATGGTCGTCCACTTCGTAGGTTGCTCGACTCCTTCTTCTATTCAGTGATTAACAAATTGGTATGTCATCATCCAGGTTAATTATTTTATATGGACCAGATGAGGCTTGAATCCATAAGGTGTACAACCTATGAATGGTATTCAGGATGTGTTGTTTTCTCGTAAAAATCTCAGGGTAGTATGCGTCTGTATACATAGTACCCGTCGAGTGTTCAATGATGTAACAAACCAATTGAGTTTGGTATGCTTATTGAGCCTTACATTATTGGGTATGGGATTGGTTCATCTCTGAGGTAGTGACATGAGCGTAAAGAAATAAAGTCCATTCCAATGCTTGGGATAACTTACAGAGACTTAGGTGTTTTTACATACTGGTCGGTTTGGTTTTGATTTTCATTCCAATCATTCTAACATTTGTGTTTATGTCAGTTCAGACCTAGAGTGATTTTGATTGGTCATTCTATCTTTTATTTTGACAAATATGACACTTATAAGGTGGGGATCATCGTGTCGGTTCTGTTAAATATGTTTCCTTCCAGGTAGAAGGAACACAACCAAAGAGAACCATTGGAGAATGGTCAAGCTTACTTAAATGCTCGTGAGGATCATGAACTTTAAATTATATTGGTCCATGATCAGTAGCACGATGTTGGTGGGGTTGGTGGTGTATGAAACCATTGATAAAAATCATTGGTCGTGGGTGGACTATGGTGGTTAATCTTAAATGATCACAAGATGCCTCGGGTGGTAAAGGCTTGATGATCAGTTAATGATAGTGCATCGACAGGTGAAGTTGAGCTTCTTACAAGGGAAGTGGATCAGTAGTAGTTCAACTAATATTATAGGTAATCTTTAAAATCCTCTTAGTGTACTTTTCCTTGAGATATTATCATGTCCCCTATCTTGAATTCATCATTGATTCACTAAGAGAGCATCAGTCTTATGCCACACTAAAGCTTTAAAAGTTGTTGGGCTTGTTGGGTGGTTCTTTATCGGTGTTTCATGATAGATGTGTGGTTATTATCATGGATTGGTTAGTCTTGAGTGGTGCCTGAATTCCCATGTAGGAATTCCCTGAACTAACTCTTGTACACTAGCTTTTTCTTCTGACTTGACCTCCAGGCTGATGCCGCTCTGGGCTCAGTCAATGTTTTGATGTTGATGTCTTTTCTTTGTACCAACATATCACTCATAAACATGTATAATGGACTACCTTGGGTTAGTTCCCTACACTCCATTCATTCTAATCTAAGGTTACCCCAGACTTTTTTTTGGGCTCGGTGATGCTTAAATCAAGGAACGTCCCTAGAAGTCAAGTATGGACTTTAGTGGATGTGTTCATGGTGAATGCAAGATGCCTTGGGAGAAGGAATTACAATCAGTTTGTGAAGTGTTGACCACCTATTCTGAGCATCTTCTTGAGTGTTCAGCCAGAGCAGCTCAACTTATTTTCCTCCTTATTGGGGTTTGTGGTTAGTGAAGGAACATTTCTGGGCATGTCTCCAGGTTAAGGCGAGTTTCTTTCTAGGTTGGCTACGTATTTCAGGAAAAGTGTGTGTGACCATTTTCTATTAGGTCAATCTATATTTGACCATTCCTTTCAATTAAATCATACTAGGAGTGTCATTAAAACACTTAGAGGTGTGTTTTGTAAGGAAATTATGATGGTGGAGGTATCGTTGCTTGGAATTTGACCTTTCTGATGTTAAAGACCTAAACAGGGGAGAACCTTGCCCTAATATTTAAAGAGATGATGATGTGATTGTGACTCAATCTTAATGAGCTGTGTAAGCTCAGTTTTAGTGTTTTAGTTGGAGAATCAAGAATTGTATTGAGTTGGGATAGCTTAAGTGTCCCTTTCCTAATCAGTGCTTATAGGTGTGTCAGTCATTGGGAAATGCAACGTGACCATTTGAATGAGACTTCATGATCCCTTATAGGTTGGGTGATGTTTTCATTGTTCATAAAGGCTTCTTGGGGAAGAGAAGTTCTAAGGCATGAAGGTTGTAAAATCCTATGTTTTGAACCGGACAAAATCCAAGCGATTTTAAACTTTTTGCATCTTCTAAATGAGTTGTTTTTTAAAATGAGTTTTGGAACACTTTCGAGAGTTGAAAAGTTGTGATGTGTGTTTTTTAAAAAAAGAAATTATTTTAATTAAATTAAAGTTAAAAGGAAAATGAAATTAAAGGAATATAATTAGGTAAATAAAAATAAAGAAGTTTTAATAATAATAATATATTATTATTATTATTATGTTTATTATTATTATTATTAGGATTATTATTATTATTATTATTAAGTATAAGTTTTAAAAAAAATAAAGGGGAAAGAAAAAGGGGGTTCCCCTTACCCAGCGCGTGACCCCTTCCCACTCTCCCTCCAGGCATGATGCACCCCCTAAAGCCTCCTTCCGCGATGATTTTCCCCCAGATCTCTTGATGTTTCTTTGTCTGGTCCTTCAAGGTGAGCCTATATTCTTATTCCCAGCATTGCGAACTCCCTAGAGACCCTTGTAGCATGTGACTCCCCCCTCTGGATGAACCCCATAGGCGTGCACCCCCCACTTCATGGCTCCCTCTCTGATAATCATTCTCCTGGATTTTTCTTCACAAATCTCATTTGAACCTCTGAGGTAAGGTCTCTGGTCCCCCTTCCTCTCCTTTTTCAGATGATTTTTGATCTCTCTATCATCTGGTGAGGTGTGGATGAACCTAGGGTTTGGTCTAACCCAGTGATTTCAGTTTTCTTTTGATTTTAGGTTGTGTGAAGGGTATCTCAGGACTTATTCATGTGGATTCCAATAACTAACGCAGAAGGTGAAGTGGTTTGGATTGTTTTAGCTCGCCACCATCATTTTGGGGTAATATTTATATCTTCTTCTTGGAATCACCTATTTTATTTAGGGTCTTTAGATTTTTTTGACTCCATAATAATTAATCGATAGTGCGTTGGACTATGTTGTGTGATTTCGGGCCGATTCGGTTCACCACCACCATCTGAGGTAAGGATTTATACCCACTGCTTGGTTTTTCCCCCATTATATTTCATCCTTTGGTTTTTAATGGTTCCTGGATTAATTTTAGTTTGTTTTGTGGCTCTTCAAGGTCTTGCGCACACATACAAAGGTGTGTGTGTGTGTACCCCCTTGTACATGTTCCCTCATAGAGAAGGGAATGTGTATATGGGTTTAAAGGGTATAAATATATATATATATTAATGTATGTGTGTGTGAGGGTGAATAACTTGTCTTCGTCGTTAAAGTCCTCAAGTGTTGAGTGTTCGGATGGGTTTACTTTCTAAGGTATGATCCCTTTCCTTACCCTTTTAAATTTTAGAATGCATTAATTAATTAATTGCACATTCTTCGCACTTTTAATTAATATTTTTATATGTATGGTGGTTTTTCTAAAATTATTTACTTGGTGAATTGGAAGTAATAATTAAATAAGATAAATGATTTGTTTGATAAACAAAGTCATGATTTTATAATAAAACCCCTCCATCAGAGGTGTGTTATCTTCAAGTTAAAAAGTAGTGATAGTTGTTTATGTAATTCTTAGCTATGGTTTGGGTTTTCCATCTACCTTCTTGTTAGTTCTTATTATGTATTAAGTTTGTATTTTCCCCCTTTGAATAATGTGAATTGTTTTGTCATGCTCAATTAGTTTAAATGGCATGAATTAAATGGTTAGTTTGAAATGAAACTAAATAGGGTAGCATGACCACACCTCTAGTTAATTTAATAAGAACTACTTTTGAGAACATAATGGTTTAAAAGGTTGACATATATGTAGGATAGTTAAACCATTCCTTTTTTATATTTGATTGAATTAATTTAAATGGTATTGATGTGGGTGGTCTAAACCAAATCCCTTTTTTCAGATTTAATTATTTAAAGTCTATTAAATATATTTGATCATGTTGTCACACCACGCATGAACAAATAAATAAAATAATTCATATTAAATTATAATTGTTTATTTCAAACCATCACTTGGATTTCTTTGGGTCCATAGGTAAGGAGACTGAGACCTGTAGTCAGCCGATAAGTGTTCCATCCTTGGAAATTATTAAGACATAGTCTGTTTGACTTTAAATTCCAATAATAAATTGGATAAATTATTTGATTGTTGGATTATACTTTTGAAGTGGAATAATAATAAATTGTGTGATTTCTTATGGTAGAATCACCTTGGCTAAACTGGTTAATTAATATTAATGGTTGTAGGGTTGATGGATTAATTAAACAGGTTTGATATAATTATGATAATAATTACAAACCTGGATTAATGAACTGAACTGGTTGAGAGGTGGTAACTTTTTATAAATTTATTGTTGTGTCTTATGATGATAAATCTAGTATGTTTGATAGTAGAATTGAGATTTTTATTTCTTATCTTTTGATCTTATGTGATATCGATGTTATTAATACCTGAGGGTTTGATGCCATTTGGTGTGTTGAGTTTGTTTGGATATGACTCATGCCTGAGGGATTGGTGCATGTTTTCATATCGCCTGGGGGCTAGGAACACTGGTACTGAATTCTTGAGGGAAGATTATATGTTTATGTTAGATGTCTTAGGGCTAGATGCATAGTCACATGATGTCTAAGGGTGAGATTCTAGTTATGAATAAGGGTGATATTTTGGATATCCTGAGGGAGAGTTTCTAGTTATTCTTGAGGGAGATATTTTGGATAGCCTGAGGGTGAGATTCAAGTTATTCATGAGGGTGATGTTTTGGTTAGCATAAGGGAAGATACCATATTTTTATGGTATATTCTGAGTGATTCATCCTCAGTGGGAGATTATGACACCGATTTGGGTGATCCTTCCTAAAGTATAAGGATCTACCCATAGACATAGATATCCGCCTTAGGCCGAAGTAGGTGGTATGGGACGAGTGTCCTTTTAGGACCCCAGACCAATTTTCTATTATTTAATTTTTTATCACTTTTCATTTATAATGTGTTCCACACTGTCATTTATTATTAATTGTATAAAATGGATTGGTCTAGACACTGTGGATGTCAACATACTAATATTTATATCTCACACACTTCATAGACACCATTTAGCACCTGAGTAGATCTTCTTTCTCACATCTATTTATATTCATTACTTATGTTGTGCTATGTACATGGGAGATAGGGAGCACAGGACTAAGCTATTTCTTTGGGTGCTCAAGGAGTTGACCATGGGTTTTTCCTTTTATTTTGTTAATTTTTACTGCTTGTACTTGTAGCATCATCTATCATACATAAAATGTTGTAAGTTATCGTTGTCTATTTTTATTTAGATGTTATATTATTCTTCCACCGCTTGTATTTATTATTGTTGCTTATATTACTTTTTATTGTTTTAATAATATTAAACCACTGTGCAACTCTGATCAAGATGGTATAGTCTCCCCACCTTACCATCAATAGACCCTTGTTGCTTGTAGGCGGCCTCTAGTGTACGGGGAGGCATTCTTGAGGCCATGTGACCCACCGGTCTGACCACCATCTTAGTGGTGTGTCGGGTCGGGACGTTACAAAGTTGTATCAAATAAGTTTTTTCATTTTTGTCTTACTATTTTGGGCTGGTAGACAGGATACTAGGAATGTGTCAGCTCTTGGTAAATATTTGTGCTTAGGACTGATCACCCCATGTATGGGGAAATGACCAAGTGGCCAGGGATGATATTTTTGTTCATGTTGTTTGATATTACAGTTGAATCTGATTTCACCTAGATTAATTGGTGTATTTTTCTACTACTTATGGATTTATGAGATTTATGGTATTTTAACCTTGTCCTAATATGGTAAGTATTAATCATTAAATGCATCATATTAGGAACATATATAATTCACAAGCCATGAATATGCCATGCCATGTAGTTGCATATGTAGGTTGATCGCTATTTTGATTGTGTGCCTTGATTTTTATGCCATGCTTAATTGTATAACATGCTTAGTTGTTTATATTCCTTGTTACCTGACTACTTATCATGCCTTCCCTATTTAGTATTCCATGTTTCTATGATTTCAGCATGTTTTTCTATGTTAGCATCTTATAGTGACATGTTTCTCTATTTTTAAATATGTAATTGATGGCCCTAGCTAATTGTAATTGGTTTCGATTAAATGGGATTCAAATGCCAAACTATAATGTGTATGGGCACTTTATGGATGGGTAGATGGTCGCCCATATGACTGGACTGTTGAACACTATCTTATTGTATTATGAAATGGATTTAAATGTAAATATTGTTCAAATTTAATTATAAATGAACTGGTTAAACTTCTAAATACTCAAATGGACCCAATTAGGTTAGTTAGGGAACGGTTCTTATGAGATAACCCTTAATGGGTGTTCATAATTTCAATGGTTAAGTAACTATTTGGGTTACATGATAATGAACCAGGTTGGCTTTTTAGGACCCTCATAGGTTTCCTTATCTGTTAAAAGAAATTTATTTTGATAAATTTCTTAATTATGATTGAATGTCAAGAAGTGTAAAATGTTTTAAGAAGTAAGTTTAATGAAACTTTCATGTTTTTCTTTGAGCTGATTGTTAAAATCAAGTGCTTAGTGATTTTTTTTTGAAAATGATTACATGATATTTGGAATTAAATATTTTAGATGTTTAAATATTTAAATGTGAATTAATGAAATGGCCTTAAAATGTAACCCTGGGTGGTGGCTTTTATTTAGACCCTCATGTAAGGGTAGTTTTAGTTTCTTCTTTTCTTTGATTTTCCTTGAAACAGAACTATAGGCATTTTCTGTAGGCCCTCTTTTCTTTTAGAAATTGATTAGATGATCATCTCTTGAGCCTAGTGAAATGAATTTGGTTGGAATGACCTAGTGATAGGGTCTATGTTTTGTTTTCGTTAGGGGATAGTCGTGGTAGGTAGCACCCTTGAGTTTAAATGTCTTGCTAATGTCGTGATTTTCTGACTCTTGGTGTTGTTCGGGTGTCGTTGTTCCTTATAGGACTTTCATTTTTCAATGACACCCTTGTTCGTATGGGTGTTCATAGTATCCTTGAATTTTTATATGGGCGTGAGCATCGAGTAATGCTCGGTTTCAATGAGTTAGATATGCCTTGGTCATGGTCGGCCGCTTCGTAGGCCGCTCTACTCTTTCTTCTCTTCAGTGATAGACGACTTGGTATTTTTTCATCCGGGTTAATTCTTTTGTATGGACCAGCTGATTCTTGAATCCATAGGGTGGAAAACCTATGGATGGTATTCATGATGTGTTGTTTTCTTGTAAAATTCTCAGGGTATCATGCATCGGTATACGAGGTACTCATCGAGTGTTTAATGATGTAACAAACTGGTTGAGTTTGGTAGGCTTGTTGAACCTTGCGCTGTTGGGTATGGTCTCAGGTCATCTCTAAGGTAGTGACTTAGGAATAAAGAAATCAAGTTCATTCCATTGCTTGAGATGACTTACAAGGACTCGGGTGTTTTGACACGTCGGTCATTTTGGTTTTGGTTTTCATGCCAATCATTCAAACATTTGCGTTTACGGTGGTTCTGACGTAGATCACTTTTGAGAAGTAATTTTATCTCTTATTTTTATGACTAGGAAACTCCTAATGTGGGGAGAGTAGTGTTGGTTCTATTAAATATGTGTTATTCTAGGTATAAGGAACACAACTAAAGAGGACCATTGGAGAATGGTCAGGCTTTCTTAAATGTCTGTGAGGCTCATGAACTTTAAATCATGTCAGTTCTTTCTTAGTAGCACGAAATTGGTGGGGTTGGTGGTGTATGAAACCTTTGATAAACATCATTGGTCATGGGTGGACTATAGTGGTTAATCTTGAATGATAATAGGATTCCTCATGTGGTAAAGGATCGGTGATCGGTTAATGATGGTGCATCGGTGGGAGAAGCCGAGCTTCTTGCAAGGGAAGTAGGTCAGTAGTGGTTTGACTGGTCTTCTTGGTAATCTTTAAAATTCTATTAGTGTAATATTCCTTGAGATATGAGAATTTCCCCTATCTTGACTTCATCCTTGATGCATTAAGATAACGTTAGTCTTATGATGCACTAAATCTTTAAAAGATGTTGGGATTGTTGGTTGGTTCTTTATCAGTGTTGCACACTAGATGCGTGGTTCTTATCGTGGCTTGGTTAGTCTTGAGTGGTGCCTGGATTCCCATGTAGGAATTCCTTGAACGAACTCTTATACACCAACCGTTTATTTTGACTTGACCGTCAGGCTCATGCTGCTCTGGGGTCAGTCAATGTTCTGATGTGAACATCTTGGATTTTTACCAACGTATCACTTGTAAACATGAAGAATGGACTACCTTGGGTTATTTCCTTACACTCTGGTCATTCCAATCCAAGGTTACCCTATAATTGTTATCGGGCTCAGTGATTCTTAAATCAAGGAACATCCCTGGAAGTCGGGTATGGAGTTCGGTGGATGTGTTCGTGGTGAATACGAGATGCCTTGGGAAAAGGAATTGCTATCAATTTGTGAAGAACAGACCGCCTAAGCTGATAATCTTCTTGATTTTTCATCTAGAGAGGCTTGACTTGTTTTCCTCCTTGTTGGGGCTTGCGGTTGGTGAAGGACCATTTCTGGGCACGTCTCTAGGTTAAGGTGAGTTTTGTTCAAGGTTCAGCTATGTATTTCAGGAAAAGCATGTGCAACCATTTTCTACTAGGTTGATATGGATTTGACTGTTAATTTCAATTAAATAATACTAGGAGTGTCAATAAATCACTTAGAGGTGTGTTTTGTAAGGAAATTCTGATGGTGAGGAACTGTTGCTTGGAATTGTCCCTTTCTGATGTTAAAGGCCTAAGGAGGGGAGCACCTTCAACCTGATTCTTAAAGAGATGACGACGTGATTGTGACTCAGTCTTAATGAGATGTGTAATCTCAGTTTCGGTGTTTTAGTTGGAGAATTTAGAATTGGAATGAGTTGGGACGGCTTAAGTGTCGCTTTCCTAATCAGTGATTATAGGTGCGTTGGGCATTGGGAAATGTAATGATACTATTTTAATGAGAATCCATGATCCCCTGCAGGTTGGGTGATGTTTTCATTGTTCCCAAAGGATTCTCAGAGATGAAAAGTTCTAAGGTGGGAAGGGTGTAACATCATGTGTTTTGAACTGCAAAAATCCAAGGGATTTTAAACTTTTGGCGTCTTCTGGATGAGTCATTTTTTAAAACGAGTTTTAGAATGCTTTTTTGAGAGTTGAAACATTGTGATGTGTGTGTTTTTTTAAAATAAAATATTCTAATTAAATTAAATTTTAAAGTAAAATAAAATTAATTGAATATAATTGGGGAAATAAAAATAAAGAAAAGTTTTAATAATAATAATAATATTATTATTATTATTATTATTATTATTATTTTGTTGTTAGGATTATTATTATTATTATTATTAAGTATGGGTTTTAAAAAAATAAAGGGAAAACCAAAAGGGAGTTCCCCTTACCCAGCGCGCGACCCCTTTCCCCTTCTCCCTCCAAGCACGACGCACCCCACTACAGCCTCCTTTCATGAATATTTTCATAAGGATATCTTGATTTTTCTTCATCCAATACTTCAAGGTGATCCTATATCCTTATTCCCAGTGTCACGCACCCCCATGGGGACCCCTGTAGTGCGTGACACCCCCCTTTGGCCAAACCCCTCTTCATGGCTCCCTCTCCGATCGTCGTTCTCCTGGATTTTTATTCACGAATCTTGTTCAAACCTTCGAGGTAAGGTATATGGTCCCCATTAATCTCCTTTTTCGGTTGATTTTTGATCTCCCCATTATCCAGTGAGGTGCGTCTGAACATAAGATTTGGGATAACCTGGTGATTTCAGTTTTCTTTTGATTTTACATTGTGCGAAGGGTATCTTGGGACCTATTCATGCAGATTCCGGTAACCTCCACCAAAGGCGAAGTGGTTCGAATTTTTTTATCTCACCACCATCATTTTGGGGTAATATTTATATTATCTTCTTGGTATCTCCTATTTTATTTAGGTTCTTTAGGCATTTTTGACTCCCTAATAATTAATCGGTAGTGCGTTGGACTATGTTGTGTGGTTTCGGGCCAATTAGGTTCACCCCCGCCATCTGAGGTAATGATTTACACCCACTACTTGGTTTTTCCCCCATTATATTGAACCATTTGGGTATTTTAAGGTTCATGGATTAATTTGTAGTGTTTTTGGTGTCTCTTAGAGGTCTTGTGCACACATACACAGATTCATGTGTCTATATATATACCCCCTTGTACATGTTCCCCCATGGCGAGGGGAATGTGTACATGGGTTTGAAGAGTATATATATGAATGTGTGTGTGTGTGAGGGTGAAGTGTTTGTTTCCATTTTTAAAGTCGTCAAGTGTCAAGTGTTCGGATAGGTCTGATCCCTTTCCTTGCCCTTTTAAATTTGAGAATTCATTAATTAATTAATGGAACATTCTTCACACTTTTAATTAATGGTTTAATATGTATGGTGGTTTTTATAAAATGATTTCCTTGGTGAATTGGAAGTAATTCTTAAATAAGATAAAATATTTTTTTAATAAACAAAGTCATGATTTTATAATAAAACCCCTCCATTGGATATGCATTGTCTTCAAGTTAAAAATTAGTGATAGTTGTTTATATCATGCTTAGCTATGGTTTGGGTTCCATTTGACTTCTTGTTTGTTCTTGTTATGTGGAAAGTTAGTATTTTACACCTTTGAATAATGTGAATTGTTTTATCATGCTCAATTAGATTAAATATAATGAATTAAATGGTTATTTTGAAATGGAACTGAATAGGGTGGAACGACCATGCCTCTACTTAATTTAATGAGCACTGCTTATGAGAACTTAACTGTTTAAAAGGTTAACATATATATAGTATGGTTAAATCATGCCTTTTATTATGTTTAATTAAATTAATTTAAATGGTATTGATGTGTGTGGTCTAAACCAAATATCTTTTGTCCGATTTAATTATTTAAAGTATATGCAATATATTTGATCACGCTGACACACCCCGCACGACCAAATAAATCAAATAATACATATTAAATTATAATTGTTCATTTCAAATCATACCTTGGATTCCTTTGGGTCGATAGACAAGGATACTGAGACCTACAACCAACTGATAGGTTTACCAGTCTTGGAAATTATTAAGACTTGGTCTGTTTGAATTTAAAGCCCTATAATAAATTGGATAAATTGTTTGATTTCTGGCTTAGAGTTTTGAAGTGTAATAATAATAAATTATGTTATTTTTAATGGTACAATCACCTTGGATAAAATGGTAATTAATATTAATGATTTTAGAGTCGATGGATTAATTAAACAGGTTTGATATGATTATAATGATAATTAGAAACCTAGATTAATGAACTTAACTGGTTGACAGCTGGTAATTTTTTATAAATTGATCATTGTGTCTTATGATGATAAATCTGGTATGTTTGATACTAGAATTGAGATTTTTATTACTTATCTTTTGAGATTATGTGATATCAATGTGATTAATACCTGATATTTTGATATTGTTTGTCATATTGAGTTTGTCTGGATACAACTCATGTTTAATGTGACGTCTAAGGACTTGGTGCATGTTTTCGTACCACTTGAGGGATAGGATCACTGGTACTTAATGCCTAAGGGAAGATTATATGTTTATGTTGGATGTTTGAGGGATAGATGCATAGTCACATGATGCATGAGGGTGATATTCTAGTTATGTATGAGGGTGAGATTTTGGATAGCCTGAGGGTGAGATTCTAGTTATGCCTGAGGGTGAGATTTTGGATAGCCTGAGGGATAGATTCTAGTTATGACTAAGGGTAAGGTTTTGTTTATCCTTAGGTAAGAGACTATGTGTTTATGGTATATTCTGAGTTATTCATCCTCAGTGGGAGATTCCACCACTGATTTGGGTGATCCTTCCTGATGCAGGAGGATTTACCCACAAACATTGATATTCATCTTAGGCTGAAGCAGGTGGTATGAGACCGGTATCTATTTAGGATCTCGAACCAAGTTGTTATTATTTAATTTGTGATCAATTTTCATTTATAATGTGTGTCACATTGTCATTTATTATTAATTGTATGAAATGGATTTGGCTAGATACTGTGGGTGTCGTCCTACTGAGATTTATATCTCACACCCTACTTAGGCATCATTTGTCACCTGAGTAGATCTTCTTACTCACGGGCCTTTGGATTTATTGCTTATATTGTGTTGTGTACATGGGAGCTAGGGATCATAGGACTGAGATCTTGCTCAGGATACTCGAGGAGTTGATCGTGGGTTTTTCTTTTCTTTTTTTTTTAATTTGTACTGATTATACTTGTAGCATCATCTGACATACTTACAATGTTGTAAGTTGGCATTGTCCATTTTTATTCAGATATTATATTATTCTTTCATTGTTTGTATTTATTATTATTTCTTCTGCTACTATTTTTTGTTTTAATAATTTTATATCGTTGTGTGACTCTGTTCTAGAGGGTATAGTCTCCCACTAGTACCATCAATAGACCCTCACTGCTAGTCGGTAGCCTCTAGCATATGGAGAGGTGCACCTGAGGCCATGTGACCCACCAATCTGACCACTGTCTAAGTGGTGCACTGGGTCAGGATGTTAAAAGAACCAACATATATAATTATGGATAAAATCATAGAAAATGAGATAATCCTTGATTTCTATGGAATGTAACTTTCTCACATTCAAACACTTCACATGGGGATATGAAATCAAGTCTTGGTTTTGAATATTTTGTTTAGAAAATTTCAATAAATCATCAACTCTATTTTCATATTCATGAGTGGTTCTTTGTAAATTTATCCAATTATGGTCCATTAATTACCTAAGATCGCAATATAAAAGGTTAATATATTAAAACATATAAAAATTTAAAAATATATATAAATAGATAAATTTTAAACATAAAATGATATAATCAAAACAATCAATTATTGATAACTATTTAATTATAACAGACAATTATACATAATGATCAAAAAATATCAATTAAAATTATAAATATAAGTTATTAAGCATATATAAAAATATATAATTTAAAAATGAATAAATTTTTAACAAATAATTTATCTTCAAAACAATTTAAAAATGAAAATAAAGTTACAAAAATAAAAATAACCAAAATCCATTATATTGACAAAAAAAATATAAATGAAAAAATAAATTGAAGAAAAAAGCAATTTCAATTTAAAAAAATTATAATGATAAAAAATTATAATTACAAACAATTATAAATAAAAACATTATTAGAAAAAAAACAAATTATATTGTAAATAATAATAATAATAATAATAATAATAATAATAAATTTATAACATTAAACAATTTTTTAAAAAAATAAAATTGATAATAAAATGCATGAAAACAAATAAGCGAATGAATCAAATTTATAAATAATAGATAATTAAATTATCTTTAAAAATAAATAAATAAACATTTACAAAATATGGATGTTGATAAAGAAAAATATATCCTTAAATCTGAAAAAAAAAAATTGAATTCATTGGCAATAGGGTGAACTCGGAAAAATTGAAGAAAAACGGTTAAAAAACAAAGTAGAAAAAAGAAATAAGAAAAACCTTCATGTGTAGTTGTTGGTTATTTGAAGTAGGGTTTTTATTGAAGTAAATAATACCTAGGATCATCAAAAAATGATTAAGTATGGAAGACCAAGGAAAAATAATGTGAAAAGTGATGAAAATCAACTGAAAAGGTAAGATCTATCATCATTGAGGGTTTTGGGTGTCGTCGGTTTTGTTGAAGTTTGAGAGAGGACGAGGGTTATATGAAAGATAAAATGAGGGTTTCAGGTTTCTATATTTTTTTAAAAGAGATTTAACATTGATTTTTCTAAAAACCCGATGTTAAAAGATTTTTTTAACTTTTCACATCAGTTTTTTTTAAACTGACATAAATTTTTATTTTTCCCTTTCAATGCCGGTTTTATAATAAACCTTTTTTAAAACCCCACCTGTATTTCTACTAGTGATTCCTCTTTAAATAGTTCATGAAATGATGACATAAGTGAAAGATGAAACTATTTCACCTCATGGTCTCATCCTTTAGGTGTAAGCCTATTTGATGAAGGATTGTGTGACACTTGAGGGAGTTGAAACTCCCTTATCATGGGTCTTTATACTTTTTGTTGAATGAGGTCTGGTTGAAAATTTTACACATTGTCTTCAGAAACTCTCTCACTCACTCTCTCTGATTTTCTATTGTCCCTCTAGCTTCTTTCCTAAGGGCACTAATGTGTTTTTAAACTTTAGGTTTGAGTGACTTTAACTCTCAAGAGGTTGATTGTGTGTGCATGTAAATGATATATTTTTGAAGAGTTTAGGAAAACCACACGTGAGATTTCAAAAAAATAGACAGATTTTTTTAAATAGATTTTTTTTTAGTTTTTAGATTTTTCTTGGATGCACGTGGTTTTCTCAGCAATGAAACCAAAATTTAATGAGTATCGTTGTGATAAGTTAGGTTATTTATTTATTTTCTCTACTTAAAACTAGTGTAGCGATAATAAGAGGTCAAACCCACCAAGAAGGGGTCATACAAGTTTGAGAGAAACAACCCATAAACAATAAAACAAACAAATATTCCATAAGGGTTAATGGATATGAAAGTGTTAATTTGTGTGAGAAGTGATGGATTTATGGTAAGATGATGAAAACAAAACAGTAAAGGGTAGATTAGTATCCCAAATAAGAAGAATACTCTAAATGATAACAAATAGGGTAAATTTTGATTGATCATTTCTAGATGTATTTTCCTTTATTCTTAAGGAATTAAAAAGTTGGGTCTCCAACATTCAAAGATATTACCAGCACCCTCTGTCAAGAATATCAATGCTTGTTGGATGAATTTATTAGTTTTTGAACCACTGATCTCATTAGGTCGGGATGAATGAAGTTGGGTTTATCAAGATCAAATTGTCATTTGATCTTGATAAACAACAACCAATGAGAAAAGAAGTGATAAAAAATTATAGGAGATGAACAAAAATTCAATATTCTTTCCCCTAAACAAATTTCATCATCAAATGTTCTTGATTCAACAATAAAAAATAATTTCATGGCATAAAACAGTAGATATGGAAGAGGTAAATATGGGGATTCTCTGTTGAGGAGTTGAATCTGTCATTGAGTCGCCAAAAAATGAACTAGGAGAATGAAGCAACATATCTGACAACTCAGGAAGTTCATTTTAACTTTATATTAATTGAGATCAAGGGATCATCACTCTCTTCTTCATCAGAAAACCTACAAAAAATCAAATCAATGAACACATACCTTACTCAGCTTCGAATATCATCCTTGGTCAGCTTCACATCGGATTCTCAGGATCAATTTTGTTTATACAATTCATCACAGTTATCTCTTCATCCAACTTTATTTCATTAGAATTGGTTCAGGATTGCAGTGGTACATCGAAGCTTCAGTAATCCACCTTCGGTTTTCATTGGACCATTTTTTCGAGCACCATGTTGATTTATGCCCCCCCCCCACATGTTTTGAATTGAAATTAAATGAATTGTATCTATAAAATGATTTCAGTTCATTTTTTTTGTACAATATGACTTTTCATGGGAATATATAATCAGATTATATAATCATTACATGGGCTCTGTTCATGTGGGATATTATCTATGTTTTTGGATTATTGTATACTACATATATGGTTTTACTTATTATTGTTATAGGCACTTTCTGGACCATTGATAAGTCGATATCCAACGGCCCATATATGCTCTAGGTGTGTTTATTTCACTCATCTTGGATCCTTTGTGTCGTAATTATGCGTATATCATTGTTCCGCCTATCATGTGAGTTGTCCCACCTTCTGTTACTCGAACCATTGAGTTGATCTGAGTTGTCCACATGATTGTGATACTGTGTTGCCACTTGACGCCTCTAGATTTCCATCATTGCTCCACTCATGGTTTTCTTTTAGTGGTGGAGTTCTCTCGAAGCATATGCTCTTGATCTGGTTCTCTCATTGAGTTCCCTAAATGAAGTTGTTTTCATGGAATAGAAGGGATCTTGGAGGTTTAAGGAGGACTAGGGGATTCCAGCCACCCGCACTCCCCTCTGCTAAGTTTGTGCCACCTCCTGAACCGGGGTACTTCTCCGGTAGAGATTAAGTGGAGAATCGACTTGGTTCTGGGTTTTGGATGATGGTGCTTTAAGTAGGTTATAGATCTTGACCTATATTTTATCATAACAAATAAATTGGTATAGATTCTTGGCTCTGTTGTGATTTAATTTATTTTTTAATTTATTGTTATGTATCTTTTTTAGGTCTGTGCATGAGTTCTTCTAGGAGTGGATGGCACTGACTCTATGTGACAGGCTTCAACACTGCCACCTAGTTAAGCAAGGTTGGCCACCTTAGATAGTTTCTATGGTCATTTATTGTTTTTTCTTCGATTCTGTATTATATTTTTCTTGATTTTCTTGTTTCGTAATAAAGTGATTACCTGGGTGGTGTTCTCACCATGCACGTAGGTCCCAAAGGGACCGAAGCATGTTATATTTTTTGTATCTTTAGTTTTCTGAATCTTTTATTATGTTATTCCTGTATCTCAATTAGAGTTTTGAATATGTCTATTCATTTATCACAAGCTGGTTAATCAAACTTATTATATAATTAATCCATCATACACGACAGTGGATCTTGGATGTTTTAGGGTTTAATCATTTAACCCTAACAAGTGGAATCATATCCTAATGTAATGTTAGTTGTGGGTTCTACTAAATTTGATATTGATAAGTTTGATGGTGAAAATGGTTTTAATATTTTGATATTTAAAATGACATCCTTACTAGATCACAATGATTTAATTTATGCCTTTACTGGTTCCAAAAAAGAAAAGTACCACCACTGCCCCAGATGGGAAAGTTGTCGTTACTTACCTTGATGTACCTGAGGAAACCATTAGAAAATCCTATAACTTAATTTTGTTATCTTTAGGAGATAAAGTGATTAGAGAAGTTGCATGTGATTCCACTACCACAATAATATGGTCTAGTCTTGAATCTATTTACATGACCAAGTCTCTTGTTGGTAGATTGTATAAGAAAATGAGATTATATACTTTCAAAATGTGCCTTGAAACTATAGTCAAGATGCATATTAATGAATTTAATAAAATCTTGTTAGATCTAGCCAACATAGATATTAAATTTAATAATGAATATCATTCCATTATATTGTTAACATATCTATATGATACCTTTAATTTTGTTAAAGATTCTATAATGTATGGAAAAGATACACTTACTCTTGAAGAAGTTAAATCTACTTTAATCTCTAAAGACATTTAAAGGAAGGGAACTGTTAAGACTTAGGATGAGGATATAAATATTAGGGACAAAAGTTAGTATAGAGGTAAAAGTGAATCTAGGGATAAAATAAAATAAAGGGGTCAGTCCAAGAAGCATAGATATAAGTCTAAAAACAAATTCATTAAGTGTTTTCAATGCAAGAAACCTAGAAATATTAAGAGGAACTTCCCTAATAAGAAAGGTGACTATAGAGATAGTAGTAATGACCATTATTTATTAGTTGAGTAGGACTTTGACACTGTTGATGTGTTAAATGTTTCTGACATTACCATCTTTGATGAATAGATCCTGGATTCAAGATGATCATTCCACATGTGTCCTAGGAAGGAGTTCTTTACATAATTAAGGGAAATTAAATCTGGTGAGGTTTTTCTAGGGAATAACAGGAGTTGTCACATTATGGGCATAGACTATATTTTGTTAGATCTTCATGATGGAACTGTTAAGTATCTTAAGGAATTTAGGTGGGTACCTAAATTAAAAAGAAACCTAATATCCTTAGGAATCCTTGACCAAAAGGGGTATAGCTTTAAGTCAGATTCTAGAAGCCTTATAATTGCTTGAGGATCCCACTCAATTATTAAAGGAACCCTTTGCAATGGACTATATGTGTTAGATGGTAAGGTTCATAAAAATAATTTGAATACCTCTTGTAGTTCATAACTTGATTCCACCACCCTTTGGTGTATAAGGTTAGGGAATGTCAGTTCCAGAGGATTTAGTGGACACAAAAAATAAAGTATTTTGAGAAATATCACTCCTATTAGTCTAACATTATTTTAGGATTGTGTATATGGTAAATCCAGAAGATTTAGCTTCAGTAGGTCAATGTATAAGGCTAAAGAACCCCTTGAATGTGTCCATTCTGGTTTTTGGGGTCCTTCTAGGCTCACGTCCCATGGTGGAGGCTTATACTTCATGACATTCATTGATGACTTCTCTAGTAAATTATATATCCATATACTCAATCATAAGTATAATACCTTTCATAACTTTAAGAAATGGAAATATGGGGTAGAGAGTGAGTCTAATAAGAAACTCAAAGCCTTAAGAACTGATAATGGTTTAGAGTATCTATCCAAAGAATTCATTGAATTCTATGAATCTGAGGGAATAAAGAGATATAGAACTATTTTGGAAACTCCATAGAAAAATGGATTAGTAGATAGAATGAATAGAACTATTATTAAGAGGGAGAGGTATATGTTTTCCCACTCAAAACTCCCCAGGTCCTTCTGGTCTAAGGCTGCTTCAATAGAAATCTACCAAATAAACTGATACCCATCCTCTACCAATTCATTTAAGACACTTAGAAAACTCTATAAAGGTTCACCCCTGAGTCTTTCACACCTTATGACTTTTGGATCCATAGCTTATGCTCATATATGCACTGATAAGCTAGCTCCTAGGGATGTTAAGTGTATATTCATGGGTTACCCAAAGGGTGTTAAGGGGTATCGTCTATGGGTAGACAAACCGAGTTATCAAAAATGAATTATTAAATAAGATGTCATATTTCATGAGTCTGTTCTGCCCAATGATAAGGGGATTGAACCTATTAAGACCTCTGGTGATGCTGCAGGACCCTCTAGGGTGCCAACACCCCTAGGTGTTGAGGTCCTATTTGAATCTAGTGACCACCCCCAGTCCTTGAATGGTCCTACACCACCCAGTGTCTAGGCCCGAGTGGAATCTGATTCAAGTTCAGATTCTAAATTTGAAACTGAGTAACCTGATGGTCTGAGCAATTATCAAATCACTCTGGATAGAGAAAGAAGATTAATAAGGCCTCCAACCCATTTCAATCAGGTATACATTGTTACCTATGCAGTTAATGTAGCACATGATTTCTTTAATGATGAACCTCAAACTTATAATTAAGTTATTAAGTCCAAAGAATCCACTATGTGGATGAGTGAAATGCAAGAAGAGATTAATTAACTTCTTAAAAACAATACTTAGGTTGTTTTTTCTAGACCTAGTAACCAGAAGTTCATAGGTTCTAAATGGATTTATAAGAAGAAAGAAAACAATGTTGGAGAAAATAAAATCAAATTCAAAGCCTGAATGTTTGTTAAAGGCTTTATTTAATGTGAAGGCAATGATTATAGTGAAATTTTCTCCCTATTTGTTAAACATTCATATATTGGAATTATTCTTGCTTTTTCTGCCAAGTTTGATTTTCATGTTGAACAATTATATGTTAAAACTGATTTTTTACATGGTACTCTTGAAGAAACAATTTATATGACTCCTCCTGAAGGATTTTCAAAGTTATTCAAAACTAATCAAGTTTTTATTTTTAATAAGTCCTTATATGTACTTAAATATTCTTCAAGATGGTGGTATAAAAGGTTTGATTATTTTATGATTGAAAATAAGTTTTCCAAAAATAAATTTTATGCATGTGTATATTATAAAAGTGTTAAAAATAAATATGTTTGCCTGTTATTATATGTTGATGACATTCTTTTAATCTATAAAAACATGAGGATTGTAAATTTTTTCAAGCACCAATTGAATTGTGTCTTTGAAATGAAAGACCTAGGACATGATAATAAAATCTTAGGCATAGACATAATAAGAGATAGGAAGGTAGGAACCTTGTACTTATCTCAACCTGCTTATGTTAAAAAAGTATTAAGAATATACCTATTTGAGCATGTTAAACTTATTATAATTCCTCTAGAAAAAAAATTTAAATTGTATTTGGACCAATCCCCTAGAAATGAAGATGAGTCTGCCTTCATGAGTAAGATTCCATATGCTAATGTAGTTGGAAGTCTTATGTATGTTATGGTATGTTCTAGTCTAGACATTTCATTTGTGGTTTATACTATGAGCAGGTTCATGGGAAAACCTGGTAAGCCTTATTGGAATGCATTAAAGTGGCTATTGAGGTATGTCTCTATGTATGATAAATTATGCATTCGATGTGGCTTAAATAGTAGTTTTGATAATGATGTAGTTGGCCTTATTGACTCTAATTATGCTGCAAATGTTGATACCGGAAAGTCTATCACCGGATTTTTATTTCTTGAATATGGAGGGTTGTTCTCCTAGAAGTGAAATATGTAGTCAGTGTTTGCACTCTCTAATATCGAGGCAGAGTATATTGTCTTGACAAAATCCATAAAAGAGGCTATTTGGTTGAGAGGTTTTCTTTATGAGTTTTCTTTATCTGATGATAGCATTGTAGTCCACTGTGATAGCCAATCTATATTTCATTTATCAAAAAACTGTGTATTCCATGGTAGATCAAATCGCATTGACATTAGACTTTATTTTGTTAGGGATATTATAAAATTTGGGATGGTGGGTGTCATTAAGATACCCACTGGCGACAATCCGGCTGATAGTTTGACTAAGGTTGTGCCATTGTCCAAATTCATGCATTGTCTTAAATTAATGAATTTAGTCCCAATTCTATAACTTAGGTTGTGAGAACATCATCCTTCAATTATTTTAATTACAAGGTAGATATTTTTTGATTTTTCCCCCTGTATTTTTTGAATTGAAATTAAATGAATTGAATCTATAAAATGATTTTGGATAATTTTGTTTGTACAATTTAACTTTTCATGGGGTTATATAATCGGCATATATAATCATTACATGGACTCTATTCACGTGGGATATTACTTATATTTTTTGATTATTATATACCACATATATGGTTTTCCTTATTATTGTTAGAGGATCTTTATGGACCATTGATAAGCTGAGATCCAATGACCCAGATATGATTCGAGTGTGTTTCTTTCACTCGTCTTAGATATGTTGTTCCACCATCATGCCTATCCCGCTGTACCACTTATCCTGTGAGTTGTCCTACCTTCTGTTACTCGAACCGTCAATTTGATCCAAGCTGTCCACATGGTTGTGATCCCATGTTTCTATATGATTCCTCTAGCTTTCCATCATTGCTTCACCCATGGTTTTCTTTCAGTGGCGGAGTTCTCTCAAATCAGACGCTCTCGATCTGGTTCTCTCAGTGAGTTGCCTAAGCGAAGTTGTTTTTGAGAAATAGAAGGGCTCTTGGAGGTTGAAGGAGGAATACTAGGGTATTTTATCCACCCACACTCCCCTCTACCGAGTTTGTGCCACCTCCTGAACTGGAGTACTTCTCCGGTGGAGATTCATTGGAGAATCAACTTGGTTCTAGGTTTCAGGTGACTATTCTTCAAAGAGGTTACAAATCTTGACCTATCTTTCATCATAACCAAGCTTCAGTATATATTATTGGCTCTGTGGAGATTCAATTTCTTTTTTCATGTATTGTTTTGTGTCCTTTTTGGGTGTGTGCATGAGTCCTTCCAGGAGTGGACGGTGTTGACTCTACGTGATCAGCTTCATCGTTACCACCTAGTTTAGCAAGGCCGACTTCCTCAGATAGTTTCATAGTCCATTATTTTTTTTCTTCCAGTATGTATTATGTTTTTCTTGATTGTCTTGTTTCGTAATAAAGTTATTACCTTGGTGGTGTTCTCACTGTGCACGTAGGTCCAAAAGGGACCAAAATACGTTATATCTGTTGTCACTTTACTTTTCTATAATTGTGATTCTATTATTCTGGTAGCTCAATTCAACTTTTGAATATGTCTGTTCATTTATCACAAACTGGTTAATCAAACTTATTAGATAATTAATCCATCATACATGATGGTGTATCTTGTATGTTTTAGGGTTTAAGCGTTTAACCCCAACACACCATGTGTCTGTTGCATTTTTTTTTCATAGCCGATGCATTTTGAAACAATGAGGCCCTCCTCTATTTTCATTGACTCTACAAAGAAAAACAGATCCCAATGAATGGTTTTTTATCTTTAATCAATAATGGATCTCCAACAGTGTAGGTGCAACTTGGTCATCTTCTCAAGATCATCCAACTCTCTTTGAACTTTTCTTAGCTATGATTGGCCTCAGTTGGCTTCCTTCAATAGGCTCGACATCGACACTCAGGTATTCTTCAAATTGATCAAGTTTCAATCAGATTCCATATTCATCATCAAGATTGGGAAAATAAAGATCTTCATATGTTTGAATCATATTCATTTGTAGTCTTTCTCTTTGGTTGAGCTCACCTCTCTATTTACCAACTGGGGTAATACTCTCAAACAGCTATGCTCGGGTGTAAAGACACATATTTTGATTGAATTTTCACTTGTACATTACCACAACTGAAACGTGTGCATGAATTAATGGGAGATTTTTCTCCGTCAGGCATGAGAGAGGAATTTCGAGGGTGGAAATACCGGTGCAGTATGGTTCTTGGAGAACTAGAAATTGGAACTGATCCACTTGTTTGGTGTATAATCATTCCTACCATGAGAAATAAACTGATAGATAATATCAGGTTGGATTTATTTTTTCAATTTTTAATTATCCAACCTTATAACAAGTCTCTTATACATTTAATTGTCAAATTATATGTCATACAATATTTTTAGGGCTGTTTTTAGAGAAAGTTTTCAAAAATTTATTCGTTTATCATTACGTTTATAATCTTAACAAAAAATGCATTTCTATTAGAAATTTCACTATGAATTTTTACTATGAATTTCCATTAGAAATTTCCACTGGTAATTTCCCCAACTAATTTCCACTGTGAATTCTCAAAAAGAATTCCAAGGTGTCATTTCTACTATAAATTTACACTGTGAATTCATATTTAGAATTCTCAGTTGAAATTTTTCATTATTTCACAAGAAGTTGTTTGTAATTTCAAATTGATTTAAATTTGAAATTTCTTCTAGTATATCACAATTTAAATATAAAATAGAATCAAATTGAAAATTTACACTTGGAATTTCCATTGGGAGGTTTCACTGGAAGTTCTCAATGTCCGTTCCCAATGAGAATTTCCATGCACTGGACATTTTTAATTGATTCCAAGGACCTGTAGATATTTTCACTGGTAATTTCCACTGTGAATTTCCACAATGAATTATATGATGAAATATCTAATAGATATTCACACTATGAATTTGTAGTTGGAATTACCACTTGATATTTTTAAAATATTCAAAAGAAGTGGTTTTTTCTTTTTAATTGATTTACAAGTGGAAATTTTATCTTATATTTTTCTGTTAGGATTTAAAATTGAATTGAAGTATAAATTTCCACTTATATTTTCCATTTCAACTTGCCACTAGAAATTTCATTGATTCAAAAGAAAGAACCCCATACTAGACCAAAGATGATCTGACAATTTGTGCACATAAATTGTACAAGTCAGAATGAGTGCGATCAAGCTAAATCTGGATGTTGTACATGATGAAGAACACATAAATTCAATAGATTGGAATACTATGAAGAATTCATCTGACTGTTACGTGAGATAGAATAACATTGATGATATTGAAAAATAAAATTTCAATGTATAAATTTTCATCGATAGAGATGAAGTTCCAAATTCAGAAGAAATCACCCCATACGATATCGTTTATAAACAAAGCACTACATAGAGACCAATCATTGATATGGTTTTTAAATCAGATTCTGAAGCTTATTCATTTTATGTTGCTTATAGAGGCATTATTGGTTTCAGTATACAGAAGTAGTATGTTAACATACATAAAAAGGATAAAATATAAGTATCATTAACATTGTATTCATGTAGAAAAGAAGGATATCGAAGATCAGAAAAACATGATGTCAATGTCAAAAAGTCGTGTGCCAAAACAAGGACTAATTATCTAGTGCGAATGAGAGTTTTCTACATGTCCAATAAGAAGTATGAGTGAAAGAAACTTTTTGAGAAGCATAACCACACTTTACATTATTCTGATACCATGCATTTGATGAGGTCACAACGGCACATCACTGATGCCCAAGGTGTAGATTTAGATGTAAATTATAAATCTCGTCTTAAGCCTGATGATTTTTTTCACTTGTAACAGCCATTGTAGGTGAGTTTGAGGGTCTTGGATATACACGAGTGGACCAACAAATTTATTTTCATTCTAAAAGATATAGGGAGTTGAATCTAGGTGATGTTGATGGTATGTTACAATACCTAGGGAAGCAATCAAGGGATAACACATCATTCTTATACTAAGTGCAACTTGACATGTACGATCAAATTAGAAACATTTTTTGGGATGATCCCAAAATGAAAGTGTATTATGATCATTTTGGATACATCATCGTGTTTGACACTTCCTTCAACACAAATAAAGAGCGTAGGCCTTTGTGAGTGTTTGTAGGCATACACCATCATTAGGAGATTGTAATTTTTGGTGCATCATTGTTATATGATGATAAAAAATACTCATTTAGTTAGTTTTTTAGTATATTTTTTTATTTTAATGGTGGGAATAATCTTGAGACAATTTTCACAGATCAAGATGAAGCTATGTCTAAAGAAATTACTTTAACCCTATCTAAAACAATACACAACCTATGCACTTGGAACATAATAAAAAATGGAATTAAAAACTTAGGAGCAATAATGAAAGATGAGTCAACATTGTTAGAAAAATTAAAAAAAACATGTATGGGGTTGTAGAGAATTCAAAATTTGAGGCAATATGGAAAAAAATCCAAGAAGAATGTGGTAATACAAATTTGACATTGTTATAAGATATATAAAAAGTAAGGGGAAATGGTCTCATTGTTTTATGAATACTACATTGACATTATACATTTGAATCACAAAGTTGATTGAGAGTTTAAATGGTGTATTAAAATATTACTTGAATCAAAATCTCAGTGTCTTGGAAATCTTCAAACAATTTGAGTGTGTATTGGAGAAGAATCGATATTGGGAAATGAAGGCTAAATTTAATAGAAGGGAAAAGCTCCCACACAGCCATTTTCTATATCATTTTATCATGGTTCAATCCATTAATTTGTACACTCAAAAAATATTCGATCTTTTTCATCATGAACACCAAATATGTGGTGCTTGTTGCCTTAAGTCTTTCAATGAAACAGTTTCCCCAAAAAGGTTTGTTGTTGGAATAAAAGGTTTCTCAAATGAGTTTCAGTTGTAGTGTACTAAGATTAACCTTTGAGAATTTGTTGTACCTACATGAAATTTGAGAGTTACAGGTATTTTTTTTGTCATTCACTCCAAATATTATATAGGTTGGATGTGAGGTTCTTTTCAGAGTTATATATCCGTAAGAGATGGAAAATAAATGTTTGTGACATCCACTTGGAATACATAATAGTTAATCATGTTGAAGAATATTTGGTAGCAAGAAAAGATAAAATTTACTAATAGTTATCATGAATGGAAATAAATCTTGTAACGGAATCCTCTGAGTTTGAACAAGGATATATTATTGGGATGTCAAATCTGAACAATTATGCCAGGGAATTGTAGGAAGCTAGAAATAGTTTACCCTCAAAATGAATTCAAGAAGAATCTAACATGGAATATTGAAAACAATCTAAAACATTATTCGAGAATAAAGATAAAAGGAAAGGCAGTGATAGATTCCAAAGTTTTCTAAAGCATGAAAGAAAATTTATAAAGAGCATTTGCAATATTAGAAATCAAGAGACCTCAAAACTTGCATGAATTTGTTATTTTATGCTTTTGCTAATGAACTATTGCATTTTTTTGATATCATTAATAAATAATGTTATAATGTTATTTTAGGGAAGTGCTAAAGAATCATCAAATTATATCTACCATGGTGATCTTATCATAGATCCCAATGTATGTAATTATTGTATTGTAAGTTAAAAACATTCATTTTTAAACAAACTTCATAGAACTTCATATATCTTGATCTTTGAATTATTTATGAACTAATTTTATGAAACAATTATATTATTTATCTTTTTAGTTATTAATATAAAATTCTTACTACAATTAGGAAGCAGTGAAGAATAATTTTCATTAATTCAGAGTGGAAAATTCAATAACCACTACAAATCAGAATAACAATATAAGTTTTAGGACTAACGCGCCAATAGAAATAGTCTAGAATTTAGTTAATCTACAACTTCAACTATAGATGTCATCATAATATATAACTATTTATGAAAATATGTTTTTATAAATAATGATGTGGGTGTCTTTAGTGGTAGAAATTTCCATTAGAAACTTGAATAGAATCAAAGTGGAAATTTTCACTCAGAGTTTATAGTGGCGGTTTCCACTGGAAATTTCCAATGTGAATTCCCAGTTGGAATTTATATGCACTAGAAGTTTCCAATTAATTACAATAATTTAAAATTGAGACTACAAAGACAAATTAAAATGTAACACCTATCATACAATCACATATTAATTTAATATCAGGTTTATCAAAATGTTCATCCAGATCACCAAATAACCATTTCCACCCCTATCTACCACCAACCCAAGTGATCTAAACCAAAGTCAAAATTTCCACTCAAATTTTATAGTGGGAGTTTCCACTGAAAATTTCCAATGTAAATTCTTAGTGGAAATTTCTATGCACAACAAGTTTCCAATTGATTCAAAGAACTAACAGTGGAGACTAAAAAGTAAAACTGTAGTCTACAAGATATAATAAAATCACATTTCACATCCATACATTCATCCAGATCAAAAAATAATTATTTCCACCCCCTATCTACCATCCAACTAATTGATCTAAAACAAAGTGTAAATTTCCACTCAGAGTTTACGGTGGGAGTTTCCAATGGAAATTCCCACTAGAAATTTATATGCACAAAAAGTTTCCAATTGATTCAAAGAAATAACAGTGGAGACTACAAAGTAAAATTAAAACCAACAAGATATAAAAAATAATATTTTACATCTATATGTTCATCCAAATCAAAAAATAATTGTTTTTGCCCCCTATATACCACCAAACCAATTGATCTAAACCAAAGTGTAAATTTCCACTCAAAGTTTACAGTAGGAGTTTCCACTATAAATTTTCAACAGAAATTCCCACTAGAAATTTCTATACACAAAAAGTTTCTAATAGATTCAAATAATGGATAGTGGTCACTAAAAAGTAAAATTATTGTCTATAAGCTATAATAGAATCATAGTTCATATAAATATAGTCATCAAGATCAAAAAATAATCGTTTCTACACCATATCTACTACCCAATCAATTTATTTAAATCAAATTGGAAATTTACACTTAGAGTTTATAGTGGGTGTTTCCATTGGAAATTTCCAATGGAAATTCCAATTAGAAATTTTTATGTAGAAATTTTTTCCAATTGATTCAAATATCTTACATTGGATAAAACATAGTAAAATTATAGTCTATAATGTATAATAAAATCATAGTTCACATCCATACATTCATCCAGATCAAAAAAATAATTATTTTCACCCCTATCTACCACCCAACCAATTGATCTAAACCAAAATGTAAATTTACACTCAGATTTTATAGTGGGATTTTCCATTGGAAATTTCTAATCGAAATTCCCACTAGAAATTTCTATGCATAGTAAGTTTAAAATTGATTCAAAGAGCTGATAGTGGAGTGTATAAAGTAAAATTATAGTCAACAAAATATAATAAAATCACTGTTCACATCCATATATTCATCCAGATAAAAAATAACTATTTCAACCCCCCAATCTTCTACCCACCCAAATCATCACAATAAATCACATTATTTAAGTTTGTTAAATGACATCTAAATTCATGTTTTTATGAATAAACAATTTAAATATATTCAATGTTTCTTACAGTAACCAAATACTTCCTAATCTCAGCATCCATCTCTGACATTTTCCTTACAGGATCATTTAGAAAATAATGAACCATAGACAATCTCTGGTCACTAATTTCCTTTTCCATCAAATGATATCACATTGAAAATCTTATTTCCAAACATTCCATGACCTACAAATGATGACACCACAACCCAAAGTGGAGTCTTTATGTTGCAATGTATTCTTAATTTTCATATACCATTGATGTTGCTTCACATTTTCTACAAGATTGTGGTTGAACACTTCTTCTTAATATGTTTTTTGTAAAAAAATCAATGAGAAGTGAATATTTAAATTTATTGAAATTTTTTTTGTAAAGTGTATAACTTCTTACCACACTAACTGTATATTTAATAATAGGGTTGCTAGATCTTGTTCTTTTAATGGGTTGCATGAAGTTATAATATCTAAAAACTTTTTTTCATATCTATGAATAAAAAAGTTCAATGGACATTATATGAGTTAACTGGGTAGAATAAAAACTTGGAGCTCCTCATACTGAAAACTACTACACGGTTTAAAAATATTTCCTTTAATCTTTTATTTTTTGAATAAATAACTCTCTATAATCTAATAAAAAAATAAAATATAATAATGTAGTCATAGTTAACTTTAAACATACATCTAAGTAACAAAAATAATAGAAAAATACAATCATTCATTATGTCAAAATTGAAGTACAATCTTACTATAAAGGTGTTGGGCATGAAGGAAAAGCTTTCCATTTTGGTAATAACAGCCATACTGCACAGATGACATATTTCTTCAATTATCATTATCTATAAATATATAACCAATTTAAAAAAATATAATTTAATAAAAATAAAAAAACAATGTTGGTTAAGTAAAATGATATAACACATGTCATATTGGGTGTGCACCTCCTGTTTAATAAATCAATAATGTTTTTTATATTGATCTGATATGATTTGTCAGTATATTCCCATACTACTCTATTGTTTTCATGGAAGGTCATTTGTATTTTTTGTACAAAGTAAAATATATTAAAATATATTCTAACTAAATAAATTTCATAACATTACCTCTCCCCATTAGCATCAAGCAACAATTGCATTAGCCTTGTATCATGTTTTTTCACTATAGTCTGCTGCTTCACCCACCTAGGAATTAACTAGGATGGATTTTGTGGAATTTTCAGTCTCTTTTTCGCAGTCACCACTAGATATATATATATATATATAAGTATATTTATTATTTTGTTTTTTCTCTCTATTCTTCAAACCTCTAATTAGTGACCTTTGTATCTTTGAGGCAAAAGTGGATGCACTAGACTGCTCAGCAACTTTGGTTCTTCCATGATAAATTTTTAATTGACATCTTCATCTTCCTCACTTACCACTATATTAATTTTTTCCATCATGTCATATGCATGAATTTCATATGTTCTTCCCTCGATAGTAACATCTGAATTTGTCTTCTTTTTCTATTTGAATTTTTTGAATCCAAATATCCTCTAAAACACTGCCTTTCTCCTCACTAGAAACTACTTTAATCTCTTCATTTTACTTGATATTTAGTCTTTCTCTCAAAATCATAATTTGTATATTCTTAAATTTTAATTGGGACTCTATTCTCTTGACCTTATTATTAAGTTTTTAATTCTCCATGTAGTATTCCACAGTCACCTCATTTGAAAGTAATTTATCCTGTCCTTTCATACTAAATAGAGGTTTTTTCATCAACAATCATATGAACAGGTTATTTAACCTTATAAGTAATTGATTGCAGCCTATAGCTCTACCTTTTCATGCTTGGAGTCTACATGGAACAGTGTAAACATAATTACATACATTAGAAAGTAATTTGAAAATAAAGGATTGTTTGAAAACATATTCTACTAACAGTGCCTTAGTAGTTTCTTGTAGAGAAGCATCAACATCTTACAAACTCCACCTAACAAATATCAGTGCACCCTCTCTTTTTGGTTTCACATTCCTAGACTTCTCAATACACCGATACTATAATAGTTAATATTGTTCAGTACAACTCAATTAACTTAGAAAAAATAATCAGTTAACTAAATTTTAAGACCTTACCAATAATGCAATGACCCGACCCAAACTGAGGCATGGTCTGCAACTACCCCAAGCTCGCCTCTATAGGTCAGGGGTTGGAAACTAGTGTTTAAGGCATAACTAACATGGGTAGGCCTTTTCCTAAGTGCATGTATGCACACACACAACCATCTCGATGCAGAAGTGCATAGGAAGTGAATGTAAAAGAATAAAAAAGGCTAAGGGAACATCCATGCATGAAAAACCTCTAGAAAGTACAAGATTACGGTGGTGTAAGCTAAAAAGTAAAGGGGGAAAATACACACCCAACTAGAAATGTGTCCCAACCTAACAAAACTGAAAAGTAAAATGATGAGAGAGCCTAACTTTCAATCTCCAAGATGTGACCACCATACATGGTCCAAAGTACCAAGTATCCCTAAGCTCCTCTGAAGTCATCATCGATCTATCCTTCATCTTCATAAGACATGACACATGTAGGTAAATCCCATTTAGGTGTGATTATACACATACCCATTATTATTCCCTTAAATATAAAGGGGGATTAGTAAGATATACAACAAGAATAGAAAGACTATAGATACAGGATGTAGAAAGTAGTGAAATAGAACATCTCAACCCAAACTAGGAGAGATTAACCTCATTCAAACAAAAGGGGCTCAGCATGAGATTAACTACACGTCGAGTCTTTTCCACCTAAAGTAGGATAGTAGACTCATACAACCATGAGAATCTAAACACAGAAATCACGTGGCATACCTTGCACGTCTTCGCGTCCTGTGGAGGGAGAGTAACCAATCTAAAGGTATGGATACAGAAGTTTGTGTGTGTGTGTATGATCAGTCAAGATAATCCCAAAAGAGAGATAAATGGGATCTCTATATAACGGCTCATCCTAGGAAGAAGAGTCGCCAATAGTTCCAAAAGTCCATCAATGATGCCCAGCATCACACTCGTCTGCCCACAAGTAAAATTCCAAGCCAAACCATGCCTCGTTACTGTGATGCATAGTCACGGGGGCACAACTCCAAGTAGAGGACTCGCACCCTAATGAATCAAGGTGGTTTCACTCTGTAAGTATTTGTAGAGGACTCGTGCTCGTGATAATGGGGGTTCCACTCTACTGTCATGAGAACTCGCACCCTATCTGATAGGGGGTTACACTTGGTAGGTAGAGGACATGTGCCCAAGATGATGAGGGGTTAAATCTAGTGTCATAATGACCCATGACTTGGTTCCATAGGGGGGTTCCACTTTAGTCATTGAGGACTCGCGCCCTATCTGATAGGGGGTCTACTTGGTAGGTAGTTGTAGAGGACTCACACCCATACTGATGGGGGGTTCCACTCTATAGGTTGAGGAAATGTGCCCTGGTGTGAAAGGGGGGTTCCACTTTGGTCATTGAGGACCTTCACCCTATCCTATATGGGGTTCCAATCAAAAGTTAAAGGATCTACGCCCAATAGAAAGCCTCTGGTTATCCTGCCTGATCACTGTCGTCGTCGAGTGTCACCTCAAATAAGCATCGTGCTCGGAAAATTTTACATCGTATCTCAAAAGTTGCAACTAATGGAACCATCATGTTCTATGTGGGAAAACACTCAATATAGGTTAATCACGTGCCAAAAATCCAAGTTCAAATGAAGGATATGTGGAAGATTGAAGTTTTCTCAAAAGGAACCAAGTAGTACACAGCGTGTGAGGGGACCCACACAGTGTGTGGTCCTGCTCCACTACCTGGTTGTGTCCCTAGATAGCACACATCTCCCAATCCATGTATAAGTACACTTTGTGTAGGTAGAATACATGGTGTTTCCAAGCTATCTGGGACTGGGTCGTGTCCTTTTGGTTGTGCGAGTGTACTTAATCCCATGTCTGTGTACTTCGGTACATGGCCATGTACCTGGTCGTATACTCCCACACGGATTTCTTCCTGTGTGATCCACCACATAGATTGTCCATCCAGGGATGAGGTGCATGAGGTGATGAGGGCTACACATCTTGAAATCTTTATAAACTTCTAAAACCTTAGTCGCTGCAGCCATGGGGCTACACACTGTGTGTTCATCACAATATATGGAATGTAGTCGAATTTTTCATAGAATATAAAATTTGAAATATATACCTTGATTTAAGAGGTTCTCCACATATCTCGCACCATTTTTTCCCAATATTTTTAAATCTAGGCATTGTTATTCATTTTCGTCCATCTGGTGGTCGGAAATCTAATTATGTTGACCCATAGGGGTTTGTCGTACACGCCGCATGCTTCAGTTCCTCCCATCGTCATGTATTTGATCTCCAATCATTGAAACAATCATAGATGTCCCAAAAACATCCTATATATGTGAATGATTCATCTATCCATGCCATGCTCATCATTTCATCATGATTTTGGGGGTCTGATCGGGCTTAGTACCATCCGACAATGTTGAACTGGGACTATAGGGTCCTACCAGTGAAGTACACAAATCAATTAAAGGCACCAAAAAAAAGTTTAAATGAACATTTCCAAGATTTATTGGTCAATTATCAATAATGTGTATATTTAGAGTTATAAACAACTGAATAAATCAATTTAACCAGTACATAGGAGCATGCTAAGGACGCAATTGGAATAGATCAATAGAAGAGATTAATCTGCTTAATCAATTTAATAAAAAAGGGAGTAAACCACATATTGATGAGTCCTACCTAAAGATTGGATTGTTCATCATTAAAAAATGAACTTTACAATTATTTAAGGATGTTTTTGCATTCGTTGCGTTCTAATCTTCTTTGATTCATAGTTTCATCATCATCTGATGTGATCTGCCAACGAAAGGGGGGAGGAGAAGCTCTCGATGGTCCTAGGGTTATGAGAATAACCCTAGGAAATTCACCATAACAAAATATTTATAGGAAAAAAATTAGGATAAAATGAATGAATGAATTAATTAATTAATTAATTAATCCATTGAATATACCTCCAACAAGCGTGATATCTGAACGCCCCACAGTGACCTATTTTAGGTCATGCCTAGGGTAAAAACTACATTTGGACTCAACTGAGGACTTGGATTTTGAATATGATATTTTTTTTAAGATGTATCCTATTTTCTTTAAGAAATTTTGTGCTCTCAATATAAAATATGTTTAATATTTTTATAAAATTAATTTTGGTCACACCGAGTCTCAAAATTGCATGTCGTATCAACACCTAGCTCTGTAAATATATAAAGAAATATTTCAAAGTCTTAAAAGGAAAAAACCAGGACTATAAATCATTCCCTCCTTCAATATTTTCATCCCTGAAAAGTAAAACTAAATAAACAACTTGGGATACATAGTCTGCATCTGACTCTCCCACTCTCAAGAGATCTCATGCACATTCTCATGTTACTACAACATGCGAACCAAGGGAATGGTCCATCCACACAGGGTCCTCTCCTATCGATCCTCAATCACCACCAAGTGCTCTGAAAAGGTGGCTCCATCCTCTATGTCCATCTATCCCTAGTAGATGAAATGCATAGGGTCATGCATGTATCTCCTCGCCTAAGAAATGTGGAATACTTTGTGCACCCGCTTCTGTTGTGGGGGTAGGGTGAGGTGGTAAGAAACCTTGCCAACCCTCTTCACAAACTCGAATGGCCCAATGAACCTTAGGGATAGTTTTCCTCCTCAACCAAACCTCTACAATCCTTATCATGGGGATAATCTCAGGAAAATGTGGTCTCCCTACTCAAACTCCAGGGGCCTATGACAACATTATACATAAGATTTCTGCTTTCTCTGAGTCATCCTCATCTACTCTTGGATGATATGGACCTTCTTCATAATTTCCTACACAAACTCTAGAACCATAAGAGATATATCTCCAATCTCTGTCCTGCACAAGGGTGACCTGCAGGATCTTCCATACAGGGCCTAAAAAGGTTTCATGTTGATGGTAGAGTGGTAATTGTTTTTGTACGCAAACTCTTCCAAGATCAATTGATTTCCCCACCTTCATCCAAAGTCTAACACACAAGACCTCAGCATATCCTCCAACACCTAGATAGTGCACTCAATATTCACATCAGTCTAGGTAGTAAAGGCTGTACTCATCCTTATTTGGGTCCTGAATTCCTCCTTCATGCCTCTCTACAATCATGGAACAAATTTTTCATCATGATTGAATACAATTTTCGAGGGAACCTCATGAAAGTTAATGGTTTTTCATATGTACAACTACCCCAAACCCTCAATCGAACTATGATCCTTGATATAAAATAAGTCTATAGACTTCATGAGTTGGTAAAATATCACCCAGATGGTGTCATGGCCCTTTATTATGTGTGGAAACTCTGTCATAAAGTCCATGGATATTTCATCCCACTTCTAATCTAGGATCTCAAGGGGCCACAACAAACCTTCCAGAACTTGGTGCCTAGCCTTCAGTTGCTAATAGATGAGACACTGACAGATGAAATCAGCTATTCTTAATATCATTCTTGACCACAAAAACCACACTTAAAGGTATTTTTACATCTTCCCTACGCTAGTATTTATATCTAGGTGAGAAGTATGGAACTCTCACATCACCTCATCCTACATCATGACTGGAACCACCATCCATCCCTAGAAAAAGATGGCGTGATTCCCTCTTCATAATATTTATCTGGTGAATCCCTCATAGATATCTGGTCATGTAAGACCTCACAGTCTATGTCTACCATCTAGGACTCTCTCACATGCTCGATAAGTAGAGTAGTTAAAACCATCGACTACAGAAAAGTTGTATCCTCCTACTTCACCAGGTTCAACTATAAGGAATTCAACTACTCTGAAGCCTCCTGCACCAAGAGAGCCTAAGAATTCCAGCTAAGGGAATATTCTACTATATTTCCCTTCCCCAAAGTATATAATATCTTGAAGTAATATTTCTATAGGAACTTCAAACAGTATCATTGTCTCAGGTTCAAGTCTCTCTGCATGAAGATGTACTTGATACTCTGATGGTCTAAGTAAACTGCAGAGAACTCCCCTAGAAGGTAGTGCCTCTACATCCTCAGGGCAAAGACTATTGTTGCCAACTCTAGGTTATGATTCACATAGTTCTTCACATGGGGTCTCAACTATATTTACCCATATGTGATAACTGCCTACTGCTACATCAACACACAACTATTCTTCTCTCTCGAGGCATCAAAATACACTACGTACTTCATGCCCTCATCTGGTAGTCTCAACATAAGATTGCACATTAAACTTAGCCTCAACTCCTTGAAGACCCTTTGGAACTGCTCAGACCAGGTAAACGACTTCCCTTTCCACATCAAGAAATTAAAAGGGATGTAATTTTGGATAAGTATTTCACAAAGCTCCTATAGTAACTTGCCAGGCCAAGAAAGTTCTACACCTATGACATGCTCTTAGGTGGGTCCCAAGCATGCACTGTATCAATCTTCGCTGGGTCCATGGCTAAACCATGCTCAAAGATTACATGCCCTAAAAATTGAACCTCATGAATCCAAAACTGAAACTTTGAGAGTTTCCCATAAAGATGAAGCTCTCAAATCAAATCTAGAATCATCCTCAAGTTCTATGCATGCTCCTCCTATGATTTGGATTAGATGAGTATTTTTTCGATGAAGACGACCACAAACCAGTCCAAGTACGACCAGAAAACCTAGTTCATCAAATCCATAAACATGGTGGGGGAATTAATCACACCAAAGGGCATCACTAGGAACTCATAGTGTCCATAGAGACATCAGAATTACAAAATTAGAATATCAGCATCATGAACCCTCGACTGGTGGTAGCTGGATCAGAGATTGATTTTCAAAAACTATTTCATGCCTCAGAACTATTCAAAGAGGTCGTCAATCCTCGAAAAGGGTACTTGTTATTTATCATGGCCTGGTTCAAGCGACTATAATCCATGCAAAGACACAAAATCCCATCTTCCTTTTTCATGAACAACCCTGGAGATACCCAGGGGAGACACTGGGCCTGATTAAAGCCTTCTCTTGAAGGTCCTATAACTATAATAGCAACTCCTAGAGCTCAGTAGGGTCCATATGATAGATATCAGAGTGGTTTCAGGATGCATGTCGATGAAAAACTCCATCTTCTACCACGTAGGTAGTCCTAGAATTTCCTCAGGGGGGGACCTCCATATAATCCTACACAAGTGAAGGAATCTAGATTCATGAAGATCCTAATACACCAATAGATATACTCACCAACTAATGGGAGATGGGGTTTAGCCTCCTACTCGTAGAACCCACTTGGACTTTCATGAGATCTCTCTCACCCATACAGGTGTATCTCGTCCCATCAGTGTGAAGCCATCTGACTCATCTGTGATGATAATAAATCTAGGCTCAAACCATGGAAAACCAATCCATTCACAAGATGATGTCATAAGGTTCCATCGTGATGACTAAAAAGTCCCATGTGAGCCTCTATCTTCCAAGTGATAGATCGCACTACTGATAGATAAAATATACAGAAGAAGCATTCCATGTAGGAACCTTAAGACAAAGCTATTGGGATAGCGCCTCAACTGGGAGATCCAACTCTCACACCAAAATTATAGAGATTAAGTAATAAATGTCACCTATGTATACTAATATTTAATCAAGTGTATAATAAACATAGATCGTGCCTTTAATCATCTCGTGTGTTGTGGGGTCATAAGCCTCCAAAGCTCGTAGTTGTTTGTAGTCATGACCACCAACTCCCTGAGCCTGACGTAGGCCACCTAGTGGTGGTGGTGGTGGTGGAAGGATCACATAATGTCATCCCCCACCCATAGCTTCTCCTACTCCTCTACCAACTTTCCCTCCCTAGGGACCACCCTTCCCTTGTTTGGGAGATCCCTGATCACAGCACTACCTCTACCATGTCAGTCCATCAGTTATCTTCCTACACTCCTCAACACGTATGGTTGGTTAGTCTCATGTTATGTGACCTCACCCACTAGAAGCATAGAATCACCCTTCTTCAGGATATCCTGACCCTATGTGCTTCCCCTGACCACATGCCTGATTCTGATCATAGGGAGGTCTCCTACATTGAGATTTTGTCATCTAGAACCTGCTATCTTCTATAGACATATCAGCTATATGATTTTCACTTCCAGTTCTATATGTATAGAATCCCTCTGACAGAAATCTCTCTGTCACTAGTGCCTACTCCAGTACCCCAGTATGGTGTGGATTCACAAGGTCACCATGCTGGCATGGATCTCTCTACGGGTTCCCTGCTCAAACTTCACTGCTTGAAATTAGCCATCTCGGATCATGTTAAGGGAGTACTGGATAAGGTCTATGAACCTCGCTGCATACTCATCCACTATCATCCCTCCTTCATGTGGCGCCAGAAGCTCCTAAATCCAAACCAATCACAAAGCATGAGGGGTGGTACTCCTCATGGAAGATCTTCTCAAAGTCAGGCCATGAGAGTGTCGACTCATCATGCATATGGATAATAAGACTCTACCAGCACCCAAATGATATTTAGAAAAGTCTAGATATCAGTGAAACCACCTGATCCATCAGGGTCTGAATAAGCCTGAAAATATAGACCACCGACTCTATACAATCCTCTACTATATAGGGATCTAGCTCACCACAGAACCTTAGTAACCTCTGGCGCTAGAAGTCATGGAGCACTCTAAGCCTGAGTGCATCCTCAACCTACTATGATGTGATGATTTTATAATCAATGGGTGGAGGTTCTACTACCTAACCACCTAGAGGAAGAAACTCATGGTATGGACCCTAAACTGAGGCCTCATTACTCATCAAATTATTATCATGATCCAGAACTGGTATCTTGGTTGGATAGCATCATGGAGGAATACTGAAAGTTATCAAGATGTACCACAATCAGATGAGAATATATATATATATATGTGGAGCTTACTTAAGAAGGAAAGTCAAAGACTCAATCTTATATTATGCATGTTCCATTGATCCATGCAACCAATGTCTCGGAATGCTGAGTCGACAAGCAGGTAGTCAAGGTCCTAGTGAATGGATGTGTTGGCCACCCATACCATCACTGGATTCCCTATCCTGAGAGATGCACTTGAAAAAAATCCAACATTGTTTCCCTAAATCCCAACCAAATCCTTATAAGGGTACTACTCCAAACATCGTACCATGGATTGAACCAGTATCTGATACCAATCTATCATGACCTGACCCAAGCCAGGGTTCAAGCCACAACTACCCCAAGCCCGCCTTCATAGGCTAGAGGCTTTCAACCAGTGTCGAAGGCATAAATAACATGGGGATACCTTTTCCTAACTACCTTTACACACACACACAACCATATCAATACATAAGTTCATAGGAAATAAAAGTAAAGAATAAAAAATATAAGATAACATCCATGCATGTGAAACCTATAGACAGTAAAAGAGTACGGTAGTGTAAGCTGAAAAGTAAAGGGGAAAATTACATGACTAACTAGAAAGGTGTCCCAACCTGAAAAAACTGGAAAGTAAAACACTAAGAGATCCCAGCTTCAGATCTCCAAGTTGCAACCACCGTACGTGGTCTAAAGTACCAGGTATCCCTAAGCTCCTCTGAAGTCATCGTTGACCTACCTATCATCTTCATAAGACACGACATGTGTAGGTAAATCCCATACAGGGGTGAGTATATACATATTCAGTAGGATTCCTCGAAAGATGAAGGGTGAGAAGTAAGAGATAACATAGAAATATAAATATTGTAGATACGGGATGTAGAAAGCAGTGAAATAGAACAGATCAACCCAAACCAAGAGAGAGTAACCTCATCCAAACAAAATAGGCTCAACACGGTGTGTATATGAACTACACTTTGAATCTTTTACACCTATATAAGAATATTAGACTCATCCAAACATGAGATTCTAAACACAGAAATCATGTGGCATACCTCACACGTTTTTGCATCCCATGGAAGGAGAGTAACCAAATCCAAAGGTATGGATAGATAAGTATGTATGTATATATATATATGATTAGTCAAGAGAATCGAAAATGAGGGAGAAATGGGATCTCTATCATCTCACATATCATCCTAGGAAGAAGATTCCCCAACAGTTACAAAAGGGGGTCTTGGCCTCGGCTGAGAGATCTCGAAGTTTAGGGTTTCTTCCCCTGGGGTTTGCTTCAGATTTTAGGATTCTTTAGATTTGGGTGAGGTGATGGCATTGGGCATCTACTTCAGTGGTGAGGAGTTGTGTTGGGTCTTCGAGCTACGATGTAGGTGTGGTCTTGTCTCGGCTAGTAGTGTTGTGGACAACATGGGATCTCATCGGTGGCTTCATTCTGGGACTCAGATAGTGGCGGTCAGCTTTGATGGTTTCAAATCTAGTCTAGATCTGGTTTTAGACCAGATCTCGTTGAAATGGGTTTTTTTTTGCTGAAAGATTTTCATAGGGATATAGAGGGTGATGTGGGTGGTGGTGTCGTGCTCTGACAATGGTGGCATGGATTGGTTGGATGGCTAGTAGCGCGATGGTGTTGCGTATGGTGGTTGGGTTGGATATGTGCACACTTGGGGTGCAGAAAGGCGAACAGGAGCAGACAGTGATGGTGGTGGTGACCGAAGCGGTGGGGCCTCTTCCACGGAAGGTACATTAGGGAGGTCCACAAGGCAAATGTTGGGCTCGGTGGCAGATCTGGTGGTCTCCCCAGTCAACAGAACAGCAACAGCGGATTCCAGTGTCTTCCAGGCGTGCGAGTTGTGGTGTTGTGGGGATTTGGGCTTTATATTATGGGACTTAGTCCACTGGGCCTTTGGGTTGTGTTTTTTATTTTTCTTGTGGTATTTTTCACTTGTAATGGACTTTGTTCCATTGGTATTTTTAGCTGATTGAATCTTTGTTTGTGTGCCTCTGATTTGGCTTTGTCCCTCTGAGCTTCCGGGCCACCATATTTTAAGGCTATGTGTCTTTAGACCTATGGGATTGTAATGGGTCTTCCCTTAACCAGATCAAAAGGGACTCCTGCTTTTTTTTATTTTTTTTAATAAAGGGTATTTTCCCCAAACTTCCTGGTAATAGTTCCAAAATTACATCAATGATGCCCAGTATCACACGTGTCTGCCTAGAAGTAACTGTCCAAGTCAAATTGTGCCTTGTCACTTTGTTGCACAGTTTAGGGGAAAAAATAAAAGTAGAGTACTTTCACCCTAGTGCATCAAGGGGTTTACACTCTATAAGTATTCATAGAGGACCTGTACCCAAGATGATGGGGGTTCCACTCTAGGGTCGCGAGGACCCGCACCCTATCTAATAGGGGGATTCCACTCGATAGGTAGAGGATCCATGCCCAAGATTATGGGGGTTCCACTATAGTGTCCTGAGAACCCATATCCTAGTGTGACATGGGGGTTCTGCTCTAGTCATCAAGGGAATGTTCCCTATCTGATAGGGGGTTACACTCGGTAGGTAGCTATAGAGGACATGCACTTATACTGATGGGGGGTCCACTCTATAGGTCGAGGACTCGTGCTCTAGTGTGACAGGGGGGTTCAACTCTAGTCATTGAGGACCCACTCCCTATCCGATATGGGGTTCCACTCGAAAGGTAGAGGAATCGTTCCCATGCTGATGGGGGGTTCCACTCTATAGAAAGCCTCTAGTGATCCTGCCTAATCAATGTCGTTGTCGGGCATCACCTCAAGTAAGCATCATGCCTAGAACATTTCACATTATATCTCAAAATCCATAGTTGATGGAAACATCATGTTATACGTGGAAAAACACTCAGTATAGGCTACTCACATTCTATAATCCGAGTTCAAATGAAAAAGATACATAAGATTAAAGTTTACTCAAAAGGAACTAAGTAGTACATGGCGTGTGAGGGGACCCACATGATGTGTGGTACCACTCCACCACCTGGACATGTCCCTGGATAAAATTCATATCTCAATCCATGTAGAAGTACATTCCATTTAGGTGGACTACATGACATGTCCAAGCTATCTGCGACCAGGCCATGTCCTTTTCGTCGTGTCTGTGTACTCAACCACGTGTTCGTGTACTTTGGTAAACAGCCGTGTACCTGGCTGTGTACTCACACATGGAGTCCTACCCGTGTGATCCACCACATGGATCATCCTTCCAAGGATGGGGTACATGGCATATAGGAGGTCTACATGATGTACCATATTTATAAACATCTGAAACCCTAGCCGCTGCAGATAGGGGTCTACACACCGCATGTTCATCGAAATACACAATGTGTAGTCAAGTTTTTCACATAATATCAAATTTGTGATACACACATTGATTCAATTAATTTTCCCATATATCTAGGCTTTTTTCTACCCAAAATTTTTGGATCTAAGCATTGTTCACTGTTTTTGGCCATCTGGTGGCCAGAAATCCAATTCTGTTGACCCGTGGGGGTTTTTCATGCGTGTTGCATGACTCTATTACTATAATAAACATGGATTCAATATATGATCATTGAAACAATCATCCATATCCTTAAAACATCCTAGATATGTTCCTAATTCATTGATCCATGCCTTTCTCATCGTTTTGTCACGATTTTGGGGGTCCGATCAGGCTCAGTATGGCCTGATAACACCGAACCAGGACCATGGGGTCCTACCGGTGAAGAGTGAAAAGAAATTGGGGGGAAAGGCACCAAAAAAAGTTTAAACAATCATTTATAGGTGTTCTTGTCCAAATATAAAGAACATAGATATCCAGAGTTAGAAACAGTTTAATAAATCAATTTAATCGATACATAGAATCATGCCAAGGTCACAATTGGCGCAGATCAATAGAAGGGATTGATATAATTGATCAATTTAATCAAAAATAGCATAAAACATATATTTATGAGTCCTTATTGGAGATTGGATAATTCATCATTGAAGAATGTGCATGTGAATGATTTAAGGATGGCGTTGCATTCGCTACGCTCTGATCTGCTCTGATCTGGAGTTTCGTCGTCATCCAATGTGATCTTCCAACGAAAGGGGGAAGGAGAAGCTCTCGACGGTCCTAGGGTTATAAGGCTAACCCTTTTCAATTCACTATAACAATAGATTTATAGAAAAAATCATTAGGTTAAAATGAATGAATGAATTGATTAATTAATTAATTAATCCACTGAATGTACCGCCAATGAGTGCAATGTATGAATGCCTCATATCGACTTATTTTAGGTCTCACCTAGGGTAAAAACTACGTTCTGAACTCAATCAAGGTCTCATATTTGAAATATGAGATTCTATTTAAGATTTATCCCATTTTCTTTAAGAAACTGGATGTGTGAAATATAAAATATGTTTAATATTTTTATAAAATTAATTTCGGGCACACTGAGCTTTGAAATTGTACACCGTCTCAGTGCCTAACTCAAGAAATATATATAGAAATATTTCAAAGTCTTACAAGGTAAAAAATTGGTCTTTACAAATAAACTAACAATAAAACCTTCAACTTTTAAAGGAGTGTTTGTTTTGTGGGAAAGTGCACCTATCGCATGGTAGGAACAAAATGGTCCAAAGAGAACCGGGCAGTCTATCCTTTTATCCCGTAAAGAAGATGACATGGTTAAATGGTTTAATGATGGTTTTTTCATTTGTATTTTTTGGGAAAGAGTGTGTTTGGATATGCTCAGTGATCGATTGTGTAGGGGGTGAATGTGCTACACAATTCTTCACGTTGGGTGTACCATGTTTGCCTTTCATAGAAGCTCCCAATGGTTTCCTCATCCATAACTGAGTACGGACTTGCTTTCCAAAGGCAGGCAGGCAATTGGGGTTTCAGATCCAATGACACTTAGGGACTCACATTGGTCGAGAGGATGGGATTTTGGGATTATCACACCCTTTTGGGGAGAATTGTTGCCTAGGAAATCCCCGATGGAAATTTATATACACAACAAGTTTCCAATTGATTCAAAGAACTGATAGTGGTGACTACATAGTAAAATTACAATCTACAAGCTATAATAAAATCATAGTCTACATCTATATGTTCATCCAAATAAAAAAATAATTGTTTCCACCCCCTTTCTACCACTCAGAAAACTGATCTAAACCAAAGTGGAAATTTCCGCTCATAGTTTACAGTGGGATTTTCCACTGGAAATTTCCAATGGAAATTTCCAATGGATGTTTCTATGCACAAAAATTTTCCAATTGATTCAAAGAACTAACAGTGGAGACTATAAAGTAAAATTATAGTCTAAAATCTATAATAAAACCACAGTTCACATCCATATATTCATCTAGATCAAAAAATAGTCATTTCCATCCCATATCTACCACCCAACCAATTGATCTAAACCAAAGTGGAAATTTTCACTTAGAGTTTATAGTGGAAGTTTCCACTGGAAATTTCCAATGGAAATTCCTGATAGAAATTTCTATGCACAAAAATTTTATAATTAATTCAAAGAGATGATAGTGGAGACAACATAGTAAAATTATAGTCTACAAGCTATAATAAAATCATAGTTCACATCTATATGTTCATCCAGATAAAAAAATAACTATTTCCACCCCCTATCTACCACCCAACCAATTGATCTAAACCAAAGTGGAAATTTACACTTAGATTTTATAGTGTGAGTTTCCACTAGAAATTTCTAATGGAAATTCCCACTATAAATTTCTACGCATAGAAAGTTTCCAATTGATTCAAAGAGATAATAGTGGAAAGTACTTAGTAAAATTATAGTCAATAAGATATAATAAAATCATAGTTCACATCCATGTGTTCATCCAGATCAAAAAATAATTTTTTCTACCCCCCAATCCCATTCCCACCCAAATCATCACAATAAATCAAATCATTTAAGTTTGTTAAACAACAACCAAATTTATGTTTTGGTGAATAACTGATTTAACAATCTCCAATTTTCTTACAGCAACTAAATACTTCCTACTCTCAATATCCATCTCCTATATTGTAATTTATGAAATAATAAACCATAAACAATCATCGGTTACTAAATTCCTTTTACGTCAAATTATCTGGCACCGCAACTCCTGTTTCCAGACATTCCATGACATAAAAAATGATGACACCATAATCCAAAGTGGTGTCTCCCTACTACAGTGTATTCTCAATTATTTTATCTCATTCATGTTGCTTCTCATTTTCTATAATATTTTAGTTGAACACTTCTTCAAAATATGTTTTTTGTAAAAAAAATCAATGAGCAGTGCATATTTAAATGTATTGAATTTTTTTTGTAGAATGTATAACTTCTTACCGCACTAACTACATCTTTAATAAACAGGTCACTAACTCTTGTTCCTATAATGGGTTGCATGGATTTATAATATCTAAAAACATTTTTTTATATCCATGAATAACAAATTCCAATAGACATTATTCGAGTTAAATGGGCAGAATAAAAATGTGGAGCTCCTCATACTAGAAAATGTTACCCAATTCAAAAATCTTTCCTTTAATTTTTCATTCGTTGAATAAATAACTACCTATAATCCAATAATAAAATATAATATAATAATGCAGTCATAATTAACTGTAAACATGCAGTGAATTAATATAAATAATGTAAAAATATAGACATTAATTATGTCAAAAATGAACTACAATCTTACTATAAAGGTGTTGGTCATGAAAAAGAAACTTTCCATTTTGTCAATGCCAACCATACTATGTAGCTGACATATTTCTTCAATTACCACTATGTATGAATATATGACCTGTTTCAAAAAATATAACTTAATAAAAATAAAAAAATGGTATTGGTTAAGTAAACTGATATAACACATACCGTACTGGGTGTGCACCTCTTATTTAACAAATCAATAATTTTTTTCATATTGATCTGATATGATTTGTCAATAGATTCCCAGACTACACTGTTGTTTTCATGGAAGTCCATTTTTATTTTCAATATAAATTAAAATTTATTAAAAGATATTATAACTATAGAAATTCAGTAACATTACCTATTCTTGTTAGCATCAAGCATCATTTTCATCAGTCTTGCATCATATTCTAACACTATAGTCTGCTGCTTCACCCACCTAGGAATTAACTGGGAAAACTTTTAGGGCATTTTTGGTCTCTTCTTCATAGTCACCTCTATATATATATAAGTATATTGATTCCTTGGTTTCCTCTTCCTACTCTTCACACCTATAATCAGTTATGTCTATACCTTTGAAGCAGAATTGGTTGCACTAGACTTCTCATCACCTTTTGGTTCTTCCATACTCAATTATTCATTGAAATATTCATCTCCCTCAATTAAATCTATATTACTTGTTTACCTAATGTCATTTGTATGAATTTCATGTGTGCTTCCATCTATAGTAGTAGATGAAGTTGTATTCTTTTCTATTTGAATTTTTTGAATCCCAATATCCCCTTAAACACTACATTTATCCTCATAAGAAACTAATTTAATCTCTTCCTTACCCTTTATCTTCAGTATTTATCTCAAAAGCATAATATATCTATTATTTAATTTTAATTAGGCCTCTAGTCACTTGACCTTCTTATTAAGTTTTACATTCTCTATGTAGTATCCCACACTCTCCTCATTTGAAAGTAATTTCACATGTCCTTTCATACTAAATAGAGGTTTTTTCATCAACAACCATCTGAGTACGTTGTTTAACCTCAGAAGGAATTGATTGCAACTTTTAGATTTGTCTTCGAATTCTTGGAGTCAACATGGAATTGTGGAAACATAATTTCATACGTTAAAAATTAATTTGAAAATATAGGATTGTTCTAAAAAATGTTCTATTAACAATGCCTTAGTAATTTCTTATATACCAGCATCAACATCTTGCAAAATCCACCTAAAAAATAATGGAACACCCTCTATTTTTGGTGGAAAATTCCTAAACTTATCAACATACCAATAATATAATAGTTAATATTTCTAGGTACATCTCAAATAACTTAGAAAAAATAATCAGTTAAATAAAGTTTAAGACCTTACCAATAAGCTGACAATAGAACCTACAACGTTTAATGGAGTGGTTGTTTCTTGGGAAAGTGAACCTCTCACATGGTAGGAACAAAATGTCCAAATAGAACCGAATTATATCCTTTTTATCCTATAAATAATATTTCATGGTTAAATGGTTTCATGTTGGGTTTTCCATTTGTGTTTTATGGGAAATAGGGTGTTTGGAGATGCCCAACAATCGATTGTGTGGGGGTTGAATATGTTATACAATTAGTCATGCCGGTTTTACCATGTTTTTCTTTCACAGAATCTCCCAATGTTTCCCTCATATATAACTGAGTATGGACCTACTTTCCAAATGCAGATGTTCAATTGGGGTTTCAGATCCAATGACACTTAGGGACTCACATTGGTCGATAGGATGGGAAGTCGGGCTCATCACGCCCTTTTGGTTATAATTTTTTCCTACTCTAGGACTCTCTTATAGATTTAAGATATGATTCAGAATCTCTTCCTAATCCATATATAGGTCTGGTTACCCTAACAAAATGATCAATTTTTGTACCCTTCTATGTGAAAAGAATGTCCATTACTAAATCCATCTATAGTTATCTGAGGTTCTTCATCCATTTCCCATTAATGGGTGGTTGTTTGTATGTTGAGGTCATATAACCAGGCAATTCTGAATGTGCTGCCATCTAAGGAGGAGATTAATATTTCAAGGATGGTATTGAGCCATCATGAGACTCCCTATATATACTTTTTATAATAAGAATCAAAACCCATGTATCTCATTAGACCTGTGTAGTTTAATGTCATGCAGAAAGAACATATATGGGGGCACTAAGGCACCAGGAATTAAGCTCGAACCTTAGGGAGGCGTTCTACGTATCCTAATTATGGAAGGAATTGAAGTCATTATAGTTCGATCATGCCCTTGGGACATTCCCCGAGGTAGATTCCCCTATATGGGAGTAGTCATAACATTCTGCTGAATGTGGATTACACTCTGAGGTTGCCCTGGCTGGTGTAGATTCATGATGTGAATGATATGATGATTGAAAATCCCAAATCCCATGTAAATAATTCTCGGTATGAGAAAAAGTCATAGAAATTAATCAGTCTCGCTACATATAGATGCGAGACTTATGTTTTGGGACATCCCTTCAGATATTTAATATGGAGCTTGGGCCTCGGGAAGGCATCCTACATATCCTGGTTATATAAGGAATCAAAGTTCTCAAAGTTCATTTTCCTTCTCAATCCACTGGAGGATGAGGAAGAATGATAATACCATGGGAGATATTAGGTCATGATGGTTGGAATGTTGGGGACATGGTGGGACTTACTCTGAGGTGGATGCCCATTTGATCTTGGGCCTTAAGAAGGAATCCTACATATCCTGGTTGTGGTAGGAATCAATGTTCTTGTAGTTCAATTTTATTGGGTATTACACTCCGGGGTTGCCCTTATAGACCCACTGGAAAAGTTTATCATGTTCTGGGACATCTTCTTGACATGTCCTGATTATCTGCCTAACTTATCTGATTGTCTACCTGACATGTTTGATGATGTATGGATATGTTTTAGTTGCTTAGAGGACATGCATGAAGACAATCTCATGATCTAGTTGACTTGTCTGGAGGATGTCTCATAACCTGGATGACATGTATGGATACTATCACATGACCGGGGCTGACATGTCTGAAGGGTACCGCATAACCTGGCTAACTTGTCTGGAGGACATCGCATGATCAGGTATGTCATGTATGGAGGGTGTTGCGTGTATTGGATGAATTGTCTAGAGGACATCTAATGATTGGGGCAGGCATGTCTGGAGGGTATCGTATGACCCGACTGACTTGTCTGGAGGATTCTTCACAATCAAGGTTAACTTTTATGGAGGTCATTGTGTGATCTAGATGACTTGTCCTTGTGTCATTGCGTAACCAAGCTGACATGTCCTAGTGTCGCCGCATAACTTGGGTGACATGTCTGGAGGTCATCACAATATTTGGATGGAAATCCTAGGGGTATCCACAAGACTTGGGTGGCATTCTTGGAGGGATTCATGCGACTTTATTTACATGTCTAAGGGACATCGCATAATCCATATATCATGTCGATGGAGTGTTTCATGATTTGGGTGACGTGTCCTAGTGTTGTCGCATGATCTCGATGAGTCAAGAGAAGTTTGTGAGGATAAATGAATCTGTCTTCACATAATCCTCCCATATTTTTAGTCTTTATTCCAACCATTATTTCATATGTTCCTTAGGTTTGTCTAGTGTTAGCTTATTTTAGTTTTTGTCTGACCCAGCCGACATGAAGGATTTCCTTCACATAATCTGGATGACATGCCAAAAGTCCTTCATGTGATCTATAAAGTTATCACGTGAAGCTCTTATGCATGTTGCATTATCATTTAAGTCATTATCCAAACTTTACCTGGTGGAATAATTTTGCGATCATGTGACTATTCACTCCGAGAAGTTCATTCTTGTGCTCTTGTGTGTGATCGATCATGGATTTTTTATGATGGGGGAGGGATTTATAGGACTAAATACCCCAGTTATATGTTTCCTTATGCAACACATAGCTTTTATATTTGATCTGGATTCAGTGGAGGGTTTTTGTTTTATATGCTTTGCATGGTCTTGTTGCGGGCTATCCATGGTGTCTCCTGATGATAGAGACCGTGAGAATGTTATGCCTTTTCCATTTTAATTGGAACCAGAATGATCAAAGGTATTTTTCCTGACCATGTAGACATGTCAAGGGGATTCCAAAAGGTTAGTCCATCATGTCTAGGGGTCTTTACAATATCAGGATTCCTGTGGAAAGGCTTTCACGTGATTGAAGACAACTTGTCTGGGGTCATTCGCGAGACAAAGGTAGCTTGTCAAGAGGGCTTCCATGGGATCATGCTGACATATTGAGGGGGCCTCCATGGTATTAATGGTGATCTCCCAGGATTCATAACCCCTTTCTCATGGTGATCATCATATCTCCTATCTAATAATATTTTGTTTTTCCCCTTTTTATCCTCTTCTCTATTTTACAAGGGTTGGAGATCTCATGAAGTTGTGTGAGTGTTGTTGAAGACAGTCACTTTTCTTGTATGCGATGCATCACGTGACCAATAATGGATCTCGTAGTGACATGCAAGCATTTTCATGGACTACTCCTCTACTTGTCTATGGCACGTCACATGATCAGTGATGGATATTGAAACGACGTGTGAGCATTGTCATGGATAGATGCTCTGCTTATCTGTGGATGTGAAGGGGCATCACATATTCAATGATGGATCTCATGATGGCATGAAAACATTGTAAGGGGAGGTTTATTTGATTTCCTTTGATGCATCATGTGTTCAATGATGGATCTTGCAACAAGATATAGACATTGTCAGGGACAACCATTCTGCTTTCCTTTGATGTTTCATGTGTTCAATGAGGGATCTTGATCCAGCATGCAGATATTGTCAGGGATAATCACTCTTCTTGACTTTGATGCATCATGTTTTCATGATAGATCTTTCAATGATGTGTGTACATTGTATGGGAAATTCACTCTACTTTCCTTTAAAGCGCCTCATGTTCAATGATGGATCTTGCGACAACGTGCAAACATTGTCTAGTATAGTCGATCTTCTTGCCTTTGATGTGTCACATGTTCATGGTTGTATGATGTCATAGCATGATCAAGGTAGTTTTCATGTCAAGGTATCATGCTAAAGGGTGCATGGCTATTGTTGCAAGTCGACGCATGAATGTCACATAACCCGATCCACTTGAAGGCGTCGTGTGATAGAAGGCTCACATCATCACACGACATTAAAATCCTCATGTGATTGAGTAAAGGAGATAAAATGATAGAGTATCTCAAAAATTTCACTCCTCATTCCCACAACGCATGTACATGAAATATTTATCCTCTTCACATGATGATATAAAGTGCAATATGAAGCTTATCATACACACATGAATATTTTATGTGTGTGTTGTGACTTTCATCAGATCGATACGATGTAGTGATCCTTGAGTATTAGTAATGCCTGACTTTCACAGTGCATCCAATAAATTATTTAGGGCTTGATCAATGACATCCATCAAGTTGTTATCCACAATTCCTCGCATAACAGGGTATGCGGTAATTCACTCTTCTTTTACCATGAAGGTAGGCCCGTGATACGAACATGCATCTATGTTTGCATGATGGTATTTATATATGATATATTAGTCCTATATTTGTAGAGTTTGAAGCCTTTTTGGTATCACATCCATTTGTATGATGGTTTACGCAGTGCCACAGCTCTTCGCATGAGTGAAAACATATGGTCTCATATAATCCTATTCGGGTAACCCTTATGCGGGCTCATGTGAGATTCTCCATGTAAACCTTATGTGGGTTCACGCTACCTTGTTTTACATAGAAAAAAAAAGATCTCTCTTCTTTTAACTGGAAATAACCCTCTCCGACTCGTGATCTACTTCTATTTATAGATGAAGTATCGTACTAAATTTGGCCATCCAAGAAAGGTGGTGTGTCCTGTAAACACATCATGCCATCCACCACATCAAATTACCCTTCCTTAGATTAAAAAATAATCCCACTTCAATAGATATCTTCAAAACACTAAATCTTTTGGTATTCTTTATGTGACATGCATTTGGATTTGCGTGATTGCATAACGTTATAGAGATTTCGCGTAGTCACATGATATACATATGGAGTTTCATTCATGTTATATGGATCTTCCTCATGTATAGGTTATATTTGAAACTCAATATTTTCATATTTTTTATTGCTCATGTATTGTATATGGTCTTGGTTGTGACATCTCAAAACACCTTCAACACATGCTATGTTTTCAGTGAGGATTTCATTTTTTTCACTAGTTTTATTTTCCTTATGTTTATGGATATTTTCACAATGTTTATCTATGCACTAGTCTAGGTGGGAATGACACTATATTTCTTCACATACTATAGGAAAATCGTTCACTAGTCCAAGTGGGCATGGCACTCCTTTGATTCGCATACTATAGGTCATCTGTGCACCAGGCCAGGAGAGTGTGTCACTCCTATGTCTCGCATGCTGCAGGCTCATACACGAGAAGGCTATCCAAGCTGATGGCCACAAACTACATCTATTTCACTCTGATCCCATCTACAGATTATCTTCATGGAATTTCATGTCCACGTGGAGGCCTTGCATGATCCCACAATCTACATATATTGATGTTCATGTGATATGCATCGTAGTCTTCCAACATTCCCTATGATATCTCATACTATAATGATTTTTTTCTGCATGAACTCTATATCCATGATGTGGTCCATTTCATTAACTAATATGAGAGCATGGTTCTATTGTTCTTCACATGATCAAGCGCAAGGTATTTATCTTTTCATTTGATAGAATATCAGGTGTGTGGTGTTTGTATGATAGTGTCTCATATGGTTGTCTCAGTAAGAGGAGATTTGGTGAAAGGAAGATCATCAGCTTGAGGTCTTTCTAGAGTGAATTATCTACTCCAAGCTTAAGAGGAAATCTAAAACTCTGATATCGTGAGGTTGAATAAGACGATGCATGATGTATCTTATCCATCACGTGATATGCACCTATTTTAAGAAAATCAATGGCTCCATTTTATTTATTTTATTTTATTTATTATCATCATTATTATTTGTAACACATAATAATAATAATAACAATAACACTCCTTCAATTGTGTAAACAATGAACACACCCCAAGAATCATTATCACATGTGTATGAATTATGATCTGCTAATCACTCATCACATGTGTCCATTCATGACAAAGTGTGTGGTACACATTTAGCGGTGTCAAAAAATTATCCCCCCCCCATAATTGGATTCATTCGGAATGAAAAGAATATAATTATAAAGTAAATATGCGACATTTTGTAGTAAATTTGAATGATGATGAATTCCTCCTAGGTGTGACTCAAAAATAGAGGTTGCTATGATTTTTTTCTAGTACAATGCACCTAGAGATCGTATGTTGATTTATACTAAGGCCATATAGTGGGCCCCATAATATTTATATTTTTTTATTCGTATTTCTCTAATTTCATCCTAAGATTCATATATGGGAAGACTTGGTGGACTTGGACTCAACTTTTTCTCAGGCCACCCTCTTATGGGTTTTTGTCCTGATAGGTTTTGTGCCTTTTTTCAGTCTTGAAAACTAAATCATTGTCATGCTATAGTTTAGGTTCTTGTATCTTGGACCTTATATTGTTTTATTTTAGGTTATTTTATCTTGTAACTTCTATTTTCACTAATTAGGGTCTTTTAGCTTGGACCTTCTATCACTGGTAATATACTATTTGTAAAGTATCGTTCTCCTGTAGTTTAATGTCATGCGACAAGGACATCTCTTGTGAATTTTAACATCATGTGGTAAGGATATAGATATGTTGTGCAGTTTAAAGTCTTGATGCCAGGACATCAAATATTGTGGAGTTTAAAGTCTTGTTACCATTACTTAATTGGTGAATATAGAATACGGGGTAGACATTCCAAGGATGACCTGAAACACTCTAGGGTAATGAGTTCCATCGTGGTATTGTCAGGGCTCACTAGGATTAGGTTTCCTTTTCTATGAGGAGTATATACATCTATTTGGTAGGTCAAAGACCTTATGCATTGATATCATGGTCAAAAAATGTTTCCCCTCTCTTTTCTAAGGTCCATGGAAGATTTATGGGGGCAGCATTGGCTGAGGGTAAAATATTAGGTATGGTGGGTCCACCTGGATAGTTATAATATGGGTGATGTAATTCATAATCAAAAATTTTGAGACAATGAATATGGGATGGGGAATATGTGCTGGGAATGACCCATAACACCCTAAGGTGTCGGTTTATTCCTCGATGTTACCAGGGATCACAAGGATCAGAGTTCCTTTCTTTCAAGGAGGGGATATCTCCAGTTGGTAGGTCAAAGACCTTATGAATTGATAGCATAGTCAAACATAGGTTTCCCCACTCTTTTCTAAGGGTTGTATAAGATTTGAGAAGACTCAAACATCTGGACAGTGAATTTGGGTATGGAACGAGATCCATCCAGGAAGGGTTCTGGAACCCTAGGGCATTTTAGCTCTTAATTGTGAATATTGGTCCCTATGCCCTATGGTGTCAAGTCATGGAATGTGGGCCATCAAAAGGTTTGGGAATAGAGTGTTTCATTCTTAATTTGAGAAAGGGTACAAAACATAGTGATGTAATGTTGAGGGTGTCAAATCCTCCTGAATATTCTAGTCACAAGTATTGTAAATCATGGTCCAAAGTTCTCAGTTCATGAGGATAATATGGGAAAATCATGTCGGGGAAAACCCAAAACACCCTGAGGTGTTGCATTCCACTATGGTGACATCAAGGATCACAAGGATCAGAACATACTTTTTAAGGTATGATGCATTTGGTTGACAATCATAGGCATGTATGCAGGAGCCATAGGCATACATTAATAGTCAAACAAAGGGTCTCCTAAAGTCGGGTATCCTTTTCCAAGGGCCATGGAAGGTTTTTGGTGATCCGAGGTGCTCAAATATTGAAGTGTGATTTGTGGAAAATGTAATATTCAAGAAGTTTTTGAGCATCCTAAATCTTGTGTTGGTGCCTAGAGAACACGTTTTTATGGTGAAGATATGTGACAAATCATTACTCTAACTTTTTCCTATACTAGGGGGTCCAATGTGCATGGATCAACTTTTAACATGGACACAAAGCATTCCATATGAGCTTTACACCTTATTTATTTTCACTCTAATTTTTTCATAAAATCTGGAGATGAAGAGTTTAACGAGAAAAGACTTGAATCTTACTCAGACATCCCTTTGTAGGTTTTCAACCTAACAAGTTTTGTGTCTATTTTGCTAGCGGTTTAAGGACTTGTGATTTGGACCATCAAAGGCTAAAGTTTAAGTTCATACAACTCTAACCAAAATGCAGGTAGTTTAAGGTCATGATGCAAATGGACCTAATATGAGGGGAATGTTTCCCAAGATCCTAATTAGGATATCTAGGTTCAAGAGTACTCTAACATCCTTTTGAGTAGGAGATGAAAATTTTGTAAATCATGGCTTGAGATTCTCAATCCATGAGTAATGAATGGTACAATCATACCAGGTATGACCCAGAACACTCTAAGGTGTTGAGTTATATCATGGTGTTGTCAGGATCACAAGGATCATAAATCTCTTCCTATAGGGCCAATATGTCTCTAGTTGGTATTTATAAGCCCTTATGCATCAATATCATGGTCAAACAGATAGATCCCTTTTCATTTATAAGATCCATGAAAGGTTTGAAACAACCCAAGGTGCTCAAGACATGAAGTGTGATTTATAGGCCGGGGGAATTAAAGGATGGTATAGAAGCACCCCATACTCTGGTTGACTAGGGTTACGCTTTTGTGGTCCTTTGATAAGGGATGATGATGGGTGACGGTATGCTCATGTTAATGTCATGTAGTGGGGATGTGTTTGTCATACGGTTTTAATTTCATGAAATTAGGACATTTTCCTTATAGTTTAATGTCATGTGGTAAGGAAATTTTCCTTTCCATTAAATTTAACGTCATATGGTAAGGATGTGGGGGTGTACATGAAAGTTGTGTGATGTATCCTTGGGGACACTTTGCACTTGTTGAGGGCATCTTGATGTAGGGAGAATCTTTTATCCATGCACAGGCTTATTGATGGATATCCATGTGTCGGGGCCCTTCTTGCATATATTTATCATGTATGTAAGCAAGATGTATGTAGATCTGACTCATGTGTATGCAAAATGAGCTTGTATGACTCAAAACTTTCTTGTAAATGGGAATATACTACTTTTTTCATGCATTTTGATGTCATGAGTCTAGGACATTAACTGCATAGGTCCAGCCCATATGCATTTAGGGGTGTATTTTTTTATCATTACCTATAATTCAGTTGAACCTAGGTTTGGAGATCTGGGTGTTGCTATGTATCATGTGATATCAGGAATCAAGACATACATATTTCTTGCATGAAAGTTCCTTGCGCAGATTTGGCCCGTATGCAGGGATGGGGGAAATTTTTATTTTATCATGGATGGAACCAAGAATTGGAGATCTGGGCATCACTACATATCCTATAGTAATAGGAATCAAACTACACATAGTTATTGAATGGGATAATATCTACACAAGTCTGGCCCGTATGAAGAGGGGGGAATTGTTCATGTTGATTATTATATCTAAACCCGAGATTTGAGATCTGGGTGTTACTACATATCCTACAATGATAGGAATCAAGCCACGCATAGTTCTTGAGAAGTCATGCAGTTTGATGTCATGTAGTAAGGAAAAATGATCCCCAAAATAAAAACATAATATTGTTATTGTGCCCAAGAATGGAGGTTTGGATGTCACTATGTATCCTGTAATGGCAGGAATCAAGCCACACGTAGTTCTTGAATGGGAAAATCTCTACATAGTTCTAACCTATATGCGGAGGGGGGAATTGTTCACGTTGATTGTTGTAGTTGGGCCCGAGATTGGATATCTGGATGTTACTACATATCCAGTGATGAAAGGAATCAATCCAAATGTAGCTCTTGAGTGGATGTGTGGTGGGATACCAACACCAATGATAATGGTCCTATCGGGTGAGCTCCATAGTAATGCATAATTTTATGTCATGAAAGAGACATCAACCATGTAGTTTAATGTCATGTGGTGAGGAATCATGGTGTTCCTTTTAAGGTCTTACATTCAAGACCATTATAACCCTATCATGAACTGATATGTCTTGATTATACGGGGAATCCCTTACCAAATTTATTAATCCTGCATGAGTTATGCTTGATGTGAGAAAAAATTAATGGTAAAGGTTCCTCATGATATGGAGGCAATTAGAGAAAGGATAGGGGAATTTTTTATCATGTGGTAGTTAGGCTAAGATATAGGATCTAGGAATCCCTATATATCTCATTGGAATGAGAATCAAGCTTGTATATAGTTCTAGAAACCTGTGCATCTTAGTGTCATGCGGTGAGGACATCAACCGCGTAGTTTAACATGCAGTAAGGATGAATTTGACTCGACATGAAAGAAGATGAATATTGTGGATGGGCCCAAGAATGAAGGTTTGGGTATCACTATGTATCATGTGATGGAAGTAATAAAGCCATACATAGTTCTAGTAAACCGTGCAGTTTAGTGTCATGGGGTGAGGACATCAGCCATGCAGCTTAACATCTTATGGTAAGGATGAGGGTCACCCGACTTGGAAAAGAAGGATTGACCATTTTTGTGTAGTCTGATGTCTTATGACTGGGATGAATATATTGTGGTTGGGCCTAGGGTTATATATTTAGGCATTACTATGTATCCTGTGATGGAAGGAATAAATCCATGTGTAGTTCTTGGATAAAGAATTCCCTATGTGGATGTAACTCGCACACAGGGACAAGGAAACTTCATTTATATTTTACACATATCTAGCTCATATGCAGTGAATTTTTGGTGAGATGATGCTTCCCATATAGTTTGATTTCATGTGGTGAGGATTCCCCCGTATAGTTTAACTTCATACAGTCAGGGTGTGTTTAGTATAATTTAACATCATGTAGTTAGGACATGTTCAGAAGAATTTAACATCATGTGGTCAGGATACATTTTCATAGTTTAACATCGTGAGATCAGAACTAAAGTAATGCTTTATGGTAGTTATGTGAATTATTTCTTAAGAAACCTTTCATTGGTGGGGGATGACATTCCCCCCATCTATTATGGCTAGTGAGTAAGCTCTGTTGTGATGGACCTTATGTAAGATATAAGGCCCTTCCCATTTAGGTTCCAGCTTAGGAGGATTTTTTTCTGGTATCATTGGGGTTTTGAGATCCAATACCAATTATTCTTGAAGTAAAAATTAAAGGTGAACTTTTTTATTTAAGGCTTGTGTGATCCCATTATGATGAACTTTTAGGTTATGAAATGTATGCAACCTGTTCTCATCGAGATGATCCAATTCATCCAACTTCTTTTGAGATTGTTCGTCATCTGAGAGTTGTTTGCAAATAGCTATTCTAAGTGAGGGAAATTGGAATTCTATGGAAAATACTTCCTCAGTTATGTATACCAATTAATACATAGTTATTTTTGTAGTAGTACGTGTGGTGGTACGATAGACCCATAAAGCATAGAAGAGATTTTCCTACTAGGATTTCTTAACCTTGTTCACTATACTCTGGAGTATATTTTATAGAGTCTTATTTAAGGCCTTAATTTTTTTCATTTTCTACTACATTATAATGGGATGAATGATTAGACTCAATTTTTTACTCCTGGTACAATTTCTTCAAATATGTAGAACAAAATTTGGTGTTGTTGTCCGTCAATATCGTGTGAGGGACTCTGAACCTAGTGATGATATGGGACTTCATGAAGTTGATGATATTCTTCATCCTGACTTTCTTGAGGGGTATTTACTCATCCCATTTGGAAAAGAAGTCGGTATTAGTAAGGATTTAATTAAACTGCTTAGTTGTGGCTAGGGGATATGTCCCCACAACATCCATTCCCCATACAGAAAACAACCAGAAATATTTAGTTATATGTAGTAATTTTGGGGGTTGGTGGATGAAGTTTTCTAGAATGCATGACAATTCTTGGTGAATTCCATAGAATCTTGTATCATGGTTTGTCAGTAGTAACCCATCATCCTGATTTGGTGGGAGATCCTAGTCCCAGACTGATGAGTGTCACAGGAGCCTGCATGGACTTCTTCTATAAAAGTGGTAATCTCTCTTTCTACTATTCATCTGAGGAAGATTTCGTCGAAACCTCTCTTATAGAGGTATTTTTTCTCATTTGACCCATCCTATAGGGTAAAGTTTTCTTCTCGGCATCGAATATGTTCCCTTATGACTTGGTCTGTTGGGAGGATCCCATTTTATAGATAGTCAATTATGGGATCCATCCATTTAGGTGTGTATATCAATTCATCATGCTCTGAGGTGGTGTTGAATATGTTCCTTTCTAGATTGGTATGCTGGGAGGATCCCATTTTAGAGATATTCAATTATGGGATCCATCTATCTAGGGGTGGATATGAGTTCATCATTCTCTAGGGTGGTGTTGACCTAATTGATTTCTTCTATGTCAAAATGATGATTGATGAGACTATCCTTTAGTGCATGATATGGAAGATTGATTCCTCTTGATATGGGTTAGTCAAGACCGAGGTTGCATTAGTCAATGCATCGGAATAAAAATTTTGTGATTGGGAAACATGATGCAACATGGGTTTAAAATTTAACTATGTCATTAGTCCCCTAACATAGCTAGTGAGAGGGTCTAATTATTCAATTTTGATGGAATATTTACCAATGATATTCTTTATCACTAACTATGGATCCCCTTTGATGTCCAGGTAGGCTATTTGTAGCTGTAGGGGTAGTTCCAAGCCAGTAATGAGGGATTGGTATTTGGACTCATTATTCATGCAACATTCAGATAGTGAGAAAGAGTAGGGAAAATTCCTACGTCCAAAGAAACAAATAAAATCCCTTAGCCAACCCAATTGAGTTTCAAGTTTTCCAGTCTTTTACAGATAGGAATTTGGGAGGTGCCATCAAAATACATCTCCTATGTATGAGGAGTGTCATGTGAATAGAAACCCTCCTCATCCAGAAGATTGGTCTCCACTAGCGTATTTTATGGGACAGGATGTGCTATTAAGAAATCATCCATGGCCTACCCTTTCACTGACTTCTATGACATGAAATGGATGTCATATTGTTGCAGAATGACTATCCATCGGGCCAAACTTCTAGTTATCATAGGACGGTCAAAGATATACTTGAGTGGGTCAATAGGATATATCATGTGGACTTTGTGGTGATGCAAGTAATGCCTCATCTTTTACGCTATAAAGATGAGTGTGAGGTAGTTCTTATTAACATCAAAATATCGGGTCTCAATTTCTAGCATCACTCGGCTGAGGTAGTAGAGACTGTTCTCATTTCCTGCATCATTTTTCTATGTGATGAGAGTGCCAAGCGATTGTTCTATGGAATCCACATATAAGATGGGTGGTTTTCCTTCTATCAGTGGCATCAAGACTAATGGGTGCAGCTGGTAATGTTTGAGAATCTCTAAGGATTTTTGGCAGTCTTCATCTCATTGATAGACAATTCCCTTCTTCATTATCTTGGTGAATGGGAGAGATTTGTTATTCAGGTTGTCTATGAAACTCCAAATGTGCATTAGGTGCCCTTGTATCCCACTAAGTTCTTTGAGATTCTGAGGGGGTAACATTTCTAGAATTACACTAGTCTTTTTAGGGTTTCCCTCAATGTTAAAGTGGCATACCACAAATCCAAGGAACTTCCCAGATGTTACCCCAAAAGTGCATTTCAACAAATTCATCTTTATACTATGTTGCTACAACTTGTCAAATACTATTTAGAAATCCATGAAGTATTCACACCACTTTCAAGATTTGACCACTAGGTCGTTGACATAACATTTGGATATTCATATCAAGAAGGATTTAAATATAAGATGAATGGCATGTTAATAAGTAATCCTGACGTTCTTTAATCCAAATGGCATAACCTGATATCAAAAGATCCCCTAGGGTGCTCTAAAGTTAGTGGATTCTCCATCCTCAAATTCCATATTTATCTGATTATACCTTGAGTACCTATCCATGAAGGAAAGATCTTAAAATCTAGCAGTTGCATCGATCAGGAGTCATATCACTGGAAATCAGAAGTCTTCCTCTGGTAAGTGTCAATTAAGGTCTCTGAAATCAATGAAGACCCTAATCTTCTCATTCTTTTTCTTGATAGAGATGATGTTGGTGATACATTTTGGGTATTTTAATTCTCATACAAAATTGGATTTGATAAATTTGTCAGCTTTCACTTATACATTAGTAGTATGAGAGGGGTGCATCCTCCTGGATGCCTGCTTGAAACCTTTATGGTCATCGGGTAATCCGAGATGGTGTGTATCCACATATGGATTCAATCCGGAAATTTCTGTATAGTTCCAAGCAAACACATATCGATGTTGCTTTAGAAATGAAATATACATCTCTTTCTCCTCAATAGGCATGGAGACACTAATCAATGTAGGTCACGGGTCTTCTTCTATTTCCATATTTACCTATCTGAGCTCATCAATGGTGGTGAATATGACTTCATCAAATGTGGGAGGGGCGTTTCTGAGGTCATCCTCTTCTTCTTCCACCTTTGAGTTTGTGGAGTCATTTTTGGGTGAAATCATAAATATAATGGAATCTTTGTCACTGTCAGGATTAGGGAGGACATGGTAATATACATTGTCATCCCCTACTACTAGAGTCATTGTAGAGAGATTCTAGAACTGGTCTTATTTTACACTTTTGCTGGGTACAGAAGGGAATTGGACATCTAATATTAGGTTTATTTACTCAATCAAATTTATGGGTAGGATATAATCACTATCGATCATACCCCAAGGATTTTCATGGGTGGTCCCCAAGTTGTTGGGGATTGGAACCTATATGTTTTCATCCATCATTGGATTTTTCCTTACCTTTTATATAAACTTTCCTCAGTATATGTGTCTTCACAAGACTTGAAGGGGGAACTATCACCATGTAGTATGTCGAAATTTCCATCGATGGGGTATTTCAAACACTGATGGAATGTTGAAGATACTGAAATGTGGCTATGAAACCAAGGACTTATGTGTAGGACATTGTATGTGGTGTCCTACTGGATAACCATGAACTTAGTGTTAGATGTGAGATCCCCAAACTAAGTTTTTGAGCTTGATCTTCCCGAGAGGTATTTTATCACGCTTATCATACACTTGAATGGTCAAATTTGTGTGAGATAAATCTACCTCACTATATTCCAACCATCTAAGGGTCTAAATTTGGATGAGGTTGATCCTATAACCATTATCAATCAGAGCTCTTTGGATGAAGACATTTTCGAGTATACCTAAAACATATATGGGTATGTTGTGTCCCCGAATGACCTCTTCCTAATCATGCTTTGTGAATGAGATAAAAAATGGAATTCTGATGGTGTAGTCTCCACTCAATAAACCTCGAATGTAGAGACTTCAATATTGAACTCATGTGGGATCTGGAGGTCTTCAACGAGTGACTCTGATTACTTTTGAAAGATGTAGCACATCTAGGACTGAGAGATTAGTTGGGAAAACCATTATTTGTTTCAGGATTTTGTACTTTTTTGGCATAGTTCAATGCTTCCCAAGGTGGGGTTTCTTCTTATTATATAGTTTAGAAGCTAAGACATTTAAGGTAGATGGGATTGGTGCTTGTACATAGGTCGAGGGAGAATCATCTACCAGGGGAATAGGTTGATCTGGCCTTCCCTATTATATGGGATGATCAGACAATCACACCCTCTCCTAGTGGTTATATAAGATGAATGGGCATGCACAACTGTTGGAGGGTTTTGAGACACCTTCATGTCTCTATTGGGATTGATGGAGTGATTTTCCATGGGCCTCAAATGCATATATGTTTTTTGTGGGAATGTGACCAAAATATCAGATCTGGCCATGACTACATTGTCCCTGTATCCCCAAATCCTTTTCCTTCACCCTCTGGATCCCCAGTCAGGTATGGGGAACTCTTACTCAGAGGAATATTCATCATCAGAAAAGGGATATTCTAAGTATATTGTGTTAACAGAACCAAATATGTGCTCTTTATTCTATGAGGGTTCCATTTGGTGGGGCAGTGTTTGTTCTTTGGATATTATAGGGAAAAATCTACAAAAGTCAGAGCTTGCATTGGAGAAAAATATGACTCTTTCTCTTCTATCTCTTCTTGTGTCTGATGCTTACATCCTCCTCTAGGAAGCACATTTGATGTAACCTCCCTAGGTTATGGAACCGTTATGGATATGTGAATTTGTGCTCTTAGGGTGGAATGAGCTTGGTCAACTGTCTTTTGAGTTATATGGTTGTTGAACTTCTATCCATGTCTAGTTAGAACTTTTTGTCAATCACCTTCTTCTTATGAATGGGAAATGGTTATGTAGGTTAATTGAATTGGGGAGTTATCCAAAATTACCTATCCAAAATTGACCATGATTTAGATGATTTCTTTGAATATAAAGCAATCCTGGATGTTGTGACCCAACCTTCTATGAAAAGGGAAGTAGTCAGGATGATCAGTGAGGTTGACCTCATTGGGATTCATGGGTTGTGGAAGCTTGAGCAGGTTATTATCTGTGGATGTAAGGAAATAACCAGGGACTTTCTCATTTCAAAGGTAGTATGTTTTATTCATACGTTCCTCAAATCTTGGGAGACCCTAATCTCTTTTTACTTCTGTTCTAGGGAGATTTTGTTATTTTTGTCACTCGATAGGAGGCATTGGGTAGTTCAGGACCTTCCTAAGTGCTTTAATGGGCGTTGCTACTAGCTTGAGGGTAACAACAGTAATCCCTACCCTGTTGAGAATTTTCCCCTATTTTGAGGGCATGATTTGAGACTTATCTTGGGTTTATTGAATGGAATATTCCAAACATTGTGTTGTTTCTACAAACTCATGGAATCCACCTAGATATTTTATTGGGATCTGAGGTGTCTGCATCTCATCTCAGATATTTTCTACATAGAGCTCCAACAATTTCTCCTATGAGAGAGGGATACCGAGTGAGTAGGTTAAACCTCTTCATCTAGCTATGAATTCATACACCCTCTCATTTTCACATTGCTTGTGGTTTGTCAGATCGACAATTGTTGTTTTCCTCAGCATGGAGCTGAACTAGTAAAGGAATTGATGAAAAAGGTCTTCCCACCCTACAACAGATCCTGCTAGAAGTTTATTGTACCAAATAAAGGTTGCCCCTGTAAAATTTAATACAAAAAATCTCATCTTGGTTGCCTCCTTCTGATCTCGAGGGTCCATCATTGGACCTCATTGTGACATGAAGTGTGTGAGATGTTGTTTGGGGTCTCCCACACCGTCAAAGGTGGAGAAAGTGGTATTTACAAAATTGGGTGGGAGAAAAGTGTAATCCAACCATTTAGGATATATATTTCTCTTAGTCTACATAGGTGTGACCACCCTTCCATGGCTTCCATTCAAGTATCCAAGGACTCAATGGCATTGAGCAGTTCTAGAGGTACTTTTGTCTGAGTCGCCTCTCATTTATAGGGAGAAGGCGGGGCTTGATGAGGTGGCCTTATTTTCATCTCTCACTAATTATCAATTTATGCTAAGACTAAATGATTTCCCTGGTGAGGGAGAGTTTGTCTTCGTAATGGAGGGAAGTCATGATCATCTTTGACTTTCTCATTTATATAGACTATCTATTTGGATATGGAGCTGGTCTGATACTCGAATAACACTCTTGCAGGTGGATCAACTCTTTCCTGACGTATAGGAGGAATAATATTCATCTCTACCTAAAGACGATACACAGTGGGAATATTTCCCTTGAGTAGCTTCTCATTGAGTTTTCTGGGAGTTTGTCTCACACTCTCATATTATGCCAACTACTCCTCCATGGAATTAATTTTTCATCTTATGGATGAAGAGTGGGATATGGACACTTCTTTCCCTTTATCCTTAGCAGTGTTCCACCATAGAGGTGGCAACTCGATATTCAAAGGTGCCAGGTTTTGGATCCTCCTCTAGTTCTGGGTATATACAACCTCAGTGAGTGCATCCAGATCTTCCTCTCGGGGTATATCTGTTGTATTGTGTCCCTCTGCATTTGAATCTTGATCCACATTATCTGTTGTTTTGATAGTGACAACATTCATAGGGGAATATCGAGCAATATTAGTTGTCTCATTACTCTCAACGTAACAGGATGATTCTACACTACTTGTATTAGGGTCGTTTCTCAGACCCTTTGATATATTGGAATGGTTTGTCTTGTGACCTAAGTGGGGTTTGATTGCCTTCACCATATGTTACTCCTACTGTGTCCTATGAATGCTGGCCTTGATGGAGTTTCTGGTCATGTTTGTCGAACAGGCCCTGAATAAAAGAGGTTCATCTTGTGGAGGGAGGAACATTTGGGATTCTGACCATTTATGTTTACCTCCCAGCCTAAAGAAGATTGATTCCCTCTACGGTGATAATGATGATGATGAAAATACCCCCAATCCTATGGGATGAGGACTATTTAGGGCCAAAATTGGAAATTTTTTATCCTTCTATTGAGGATTCAATGATTTTAGTTAAGGATTTGATGACTCCCATGACAGACATTGAGATATAAATGCACCCATCCCAATGGAATGGGGTTGATCTAGAATCACCACTAATTTCTCTAGGACCCTATCGAGGGTTGATAAACCTGGTGATGGAGATTGAGATAAAAATTCCCTCAACCTAATGAGATGGTGTCAATTTTCATTAGTTACTGATATGTCTAGAATCCTCTCAGGTATTGATGATCTGATGGGTGGAGGTGGTGGTGGATATTCCCCTAGCCCAATAAGCTAGGTTCGCTCATGAACGGTGGCTATAGTGGTTGATACTGATACCTATTTGATATGGCGCAGCTATGCTCATGTATGAGCTAGGTGTAATGGTAGTCCATGATGAGAGTAATTTTCTATGGGAAGTTGTTGGGTTGACCGCAAATTTGAATTCCATGTCTGAAATGCATTCTCATTACTTTGAGGGGCCCATTTCAAAGATCCATTGTATGTCCTATCTCTTCTTTTATAATGTCTCGACACTATTGAAGAAAGGGTATTCTATTGTAGTTACCAAATAGCTCGTGCATTACCCAATCCCCTGATTTTTCTAGAGGCTATGACATTACAAGACATTGTGTCTAGAGGGTTCTGCAATTCCAAGGGTGCGGTGAAGTGAAACACTCCATAATATCCCCATCCTCAAATACAGATACATTATAAGGCTTCATCTATTAGTTTTTGAAGATTTGTGATGAAATAGAGGCAAACGTGTTGCAGATTTGTGCTGCGCTTTTCCAGTTTTGGGTCCCAGGCCATGTAGATAGCAGTCAAGTCTAGCTGACAACAGAGTATCTTAATGGTCTAAAGGTAACCCTCATATCCTGGATAAGGTAGGTGTCTAACCTTCAATCGTTGATGAATTTCCCACATATTTTAGCATAGATAATGCATGCACTCCTTCTCTAGCTCATCTAGGATCTCATAGTCAGAAGTGTAAAGGGTCCAAAACACGGTGAAGAGGTTGTTTCCATCTAACTCTCTCTATATGTTTGTCATATTCCTCCTCGTCAAACTTATATGCCCCCATCTAGTCAGACCACATAAGGTATTTCTTGGGGTCAGCTGCTAACTGAAGTGGAGTCTTGCTGGAAGTTGATGGGGAACTATATATAGTTGACCCTGATGTTTCGAGCACCTCTCTATAAAAAGGTGTCTGAGTTTTGAGTACCTCTCTGTACGGAGGTGTCTGGGAAAGTGGAGGATTTCTTTTTCCATGGGAGATATCACCATGGGGAGGTTGACCATGGAAGATGTCAGGAGTAGAGTCCATGTGATCCATATCCACACTATCATAAGGAGGACTATCACAGTAATGATCTCCTTATACTTTGTTTGAAGAGTCGATAGACCCTTAGGGCATTGAAAATGTGTCTTAAATAACCTCAAGGGCACTAGAATTGAGAAGATTAGGGATATGATCCTCATTCTACATTATGGTCAGAATATGTCGACCTGCCTTTTGGGATTGTGTAGGGATATGAGACTTCTATATGATGGATGTAGGAATATGTTATTAATTTTCTAGTGTTTCGGGAATATGAGCCCACTACTGAGAATCTGTTGGGATATGCCAATGAGATTCTTCATTTTCAATGGGAATATGAGCCTGCCAGTGGGTGGTTTTTGTAATATTTCAATCAACCCTGATTGAAGTGGGGATATGAGTACAATTCAAATATGCAGCCCCCGTCAAAATATGTCAACATACCTCTGGAATGGGAGAAGGAATATTTTCCTCCTCCTAAATGGCCTCTAAAATATGTTGATGTAGTCATTCATCAATGGAAGTAGGGATATGAGTTTGGCCTCTATGAGTTTTTGTAATATGCCAAGTAGCCTCACTGGTAAGAATATGAGCCTTACCCGAGGCACATGTATCTCTCACCTGGAAGGCCTTAGTTAGAATGGGGATATGAGCCTGATCCTGATCTTTCGAAGTATGTCGCATGTCTTTTTTGACAAGAATATGAGTCTTTCCTGAGGCATGTGCTAATTTCACTTGGTGATCCCTGGTTAGAACGAGGATATGAGCCTGATCATAAGCCTTTGGAGTATTTCACTGGTCTTTTTTGATAGGAATGTTCCCCTGTCTCGAGGCATGTGCTGCTCTCACTTAGTGATCCCTAGTTGGAATACGAATATGATCCTAGTATGGTGACCTATCCCTTACCAAAGTATACTGATAATCCTCCTAGATGGAAGCAAGAATGTGAGATTTATTTAGAGAAACCACTTGTTTATATTGATCAGAGTGTTGTTCTTCCCTGGCTATAGGGATGGGAATATGTGTTTGTCCATGTATATGTATCAGTGTCAGAATATACTGGAAGATTTATTTAGCTGTTTCTAGAATGTAATGTAACTTTAGAAAAGTTTGTATAGGAATATAATCCTACATTTTATGTATCCATTGTATACTGGAGGATGTCTTCGATTTAAGTGGGGATATGAGCCCACTTCTGCTCACTGGTTACCGTCAGAATATATTGGCAGGATTCAACAACTGAAGTAGGTATATGATCCCATTCTCAATTATCTAGGGATTTTTGTGCATGATCTGTCTTCCTTATTTCTCGTGCATGGGTGCCATAGGTGGTAATGTGTCGAGTGGTGCCCTCAACAGTCAACTGAGGGTCACCGATGGGATGGCGCTGGTGACGGTGGTTGATAGGATCTCTCCTTAATCATAAGGGAGTCATAGTTGACTCCTTGATCCACCCTTATCAGATACTGAAGGTGGTTATTTTCATGCTCTAGGGATAATCTTATGAATTGGTTGGCGGTGGCAACGAGTGCCACTGAATTTACTGTAGCTTTCTTTGGAATATGAGGACTCATCAGTTTCATCATTAGGAGACCCTCACAGGAAGCCTCAAGGGTTGTGATTGTACCACGTCGATGGTATTCCTAGACCATTTCATTCACCACCCAACATTGAAGGTGGCGATCAGGTGAGGTTGTTTTGCATCCCGCAAGGGTTACAACTATAAGTGATTTTCCAGAACAATCATTGGATGAATACATGATCTCGAGTTGGGTGTTATTTTTGAGATCAGTATCTATAATCATGAAGACAACAAAGAATAAGGTCACTGATTAGTGCATCATATCATAGACATGATACGTGCTCAAATAGATATGTATGGGTAACACAATTGTCCTTTCTTATTCCTGGTCTAGCCATTCTACTTGTGTGGACTTGTCACGGTGAGGATGGACTTTTTTCATGTGAACCTCGGCTATAGAGGATCAGCTAATAATTTTTATCATTTGAAAGATCCACATCAGGTCCATAATTTTTTTACGTAGGATATGTGAATAAAATTTCCTAACACATGCTAAACCGATCATTTTTCTATTTGAAATTTTCACATCGGGTTCACCATTTTTTTAATGGAAAAGTGCACCTCTCGCATGATAGAAACAAAATGGTCTGATGAGAATTAGGTAGTCTATCCTTTTTATCCTGTAAAGAATATGTTGTGGTTAGATAGTTTCATTCTAGGTTTTCCATTTGTGTTTTGTGGGAAAGAGGGTGTTTGAAGATGCCCAATGATCAATTGTGAGGGGGTTGAATGTTTTGTACAATTCATTGCTTCAGGTTTACCATTTATGCCTTTTGCAGAATCCCCCAACGGTTCCCTCATCCATAATTGAGTATGAAACTGCTTTCCAAAGGCAAGCCATCAATTGGAGTTTTAGATCCAATGACACTTAGGGACTCACATTGGTTTAGAGGATAGAAGGACGGGCTTATCACGCACTTTTGATAGGAATCATTTCCTACTCTAGGACTCTATTATAGATTTAAGATATGTTTGATAATCTATTCTCAATCCTGATATGGGATCAATTTCCCTAACAAAATGATCAAGTGTTGAACCCTTCCATGTGAAAAGGAGGTCTATTACGGAGTCCATCTATATGTATCGGAGGTTCTTTATCTATTTATTATTAATGGGTAATTGTTTGTATGTTGAGGTCATATAACTAGACACTTCGGAATGTGATTTCATCCAAGGAGGTGATTAACATTTCAAGGGTGGGATTGAGCCATTATGAGGCATCATAGGTATCCTATTTATAACAGGAATCAAAACCCACGTAGTTTGTTAGACTCGTGCAGTATAATGTCATGCAGAAAGAACATATATAGGGGAACTTAGGCATTGAGTATTGAGATCTAACCTCAGGGAGGCATCTTATGTATCCTAATTATGTAAATAATTAGAGTCGTCATAGTTCGATCATGCCCTTGGGACTTTCCCTGAGGTATATTCCCTTATATGGGAGTAGTCATATCATGCCAGCAAATGGATATTACACTCTGAGGTTTCCCTAGCTTGTGGAGATTTATGATGCAGATGATATGATCATTTCAAATCTCTAAGACCACATAAGTCATGCTTGGTGTGAGAAATAAGGGATAGTAAGTAATCAGTCTCACTACATATGGATGAGGGAATTATGTGCTAAGACAACCCTTTATATATTTAATATAGAGCTAGGGCCTCATGAAGGCATCCTACTTATCCTGGTTATAGCAAGAATTAGAGTTCTCGTAGTTCAGTTGCCTTATCAATCTGCTGAAGTATGAGGAAGAATGATAAGCCCATGAGAGAGATTGGTTGGAATGTCGGAGACATGGAGGGTCTTACACCAAAGTGGATGCCCATTTGAGCTTAGTACTTAGGAATACATCATACATATCCTAGTTATGACAGGAATCAAAGTTCTCATAATTCAATTTGATCATGGCTTACACTCTTGGGTTGCCCTTATAGACCCACTGGATAAGGTTATCATATCCTAGGACATCTACTTGACATGGTATGATTGTCTACCTGAAATGTATGATTGTTTTCCTAACATGTATAAGGATGTTTGAATATGTCATGGTTTCTTAGAGGACATGCATGAAGACAATTTTCATGATCCAATTGACTTGTCCGGAGGACGTTGCATAACCTAAATGACATGTCTGGAGACCATCGCATGATCATGGATGGCATGTCTGGAGGGTGTCGCGTGGTCTGGATGACTTGTCTGAAGGACATCTCATGATCATGGATGTTATGTCTAGAGGGTGTTGCATGACCCGAATGGATTTTCTGGAGAATACTAAATGATCAAGATTGACTTGTCTGAAGGTTGTTGTGTGATCTGGATGACTCGTCCTGGTGTCATTATGAGACTAAGCTAACATGTCTGGGTGTCACCACATAATTTGTGCGACATGTATGGATGACATCGCAAGATTTGGCTAGCAATCCTAGGGGACTCCATTTTGTGACTTGTTTGACATGTCCAAGGGACATCACATGATTTATATAGCATTTCGAAGGAGCGTAGCGTGATTTGGGTGACATGTCCCAGTATCATCGCATGATATGGGTGAGTCGTGTGAAGCTCATAAGGATTAGTGAATCTATCTTCACATAAGCCTCGCATATTTTTAGTCTTTATTCCAACCTTTATTGTATATGTACCTCAGTTTTTTCTAGTGTTAGATTATTTTAGGTTTCACCTGACCCAACCAACATGTAGGATTTCTTTCTCATAATCTAGCTGACATGCTAGAATTACTTTGTGTGATTTATAAAGTGATCATGTTAAGTGCCTATGCATGTCACATGATCATTTAATTAATTCCCTAGACTTTACCTAGTAGAATACTTGTATGATCACGTGACTAGTTGCTCTGAGAAGTCTTCTCCTACACTCTCATGTGCGATCGATTGTGGATTTTTTGTGCTAAGGGGGGTGGATTTATAAGCCTATCTACCCCAGTTATATGTCATCTTGCACGGAAAGTATCTCGCTGATTTAATCATGATTCGGTGGAAGGTTTTGGTGTCATGCACTTCTCATGATCTTACTGTGGGTCATCCATGGTGTCACTTGATGACATCAACCGTGAGAATGTTATGCATTTTCCATTTTTATTATACCTAGGCTGATCGAAGTGTTTTTTCATGAATATGTGGACATGTAAAGGGGATTTCACATGGTTATGAAAACATGTTTGGTGGTATTCATGAGATTAGGATTCTTGTGGAAAGGCTTTCGTGTGATTGAAGATGACTTGTCTCGGGTCATTCATGAGACAAAGATAGCTTTTCAAGAGGGATTTTGCAGGATCAAGCTAACATGTCAAGGGGGACTTTGCGGGATCAATGGTGATCGCCCAGGGTGAAAAACCCTTGATGATCAGTATATTTCCTTTTCATGAGAAGCTTTCATCTTTCCCCTCTCCTTTTTTATTTTACAAGGGATGGTGATATCGCGAAGTTGTGCTAGTGTTGTTGATGACCATCACTCTCCTTGCATGTGATGTGTCGCATGACCAATAATGGATCTCACAGTGACACGTGACCATTATCATGGAAAAATTCTCTGCTTGTCTATGGCGCATCATGTGATCAGTGATGGATCTTGCAATGGTGTGCGAACATTATCATAGAAAGTTGCTCTGCTTTTCTATGGATTTGAAGGGGAGTCGCATGTTCAATTGTGGATCCCACGATGATGTGCGGACATTGCCTGGGATAGTTTCTCTACTTGCCTTTGATGTGTTATGTGTTCAATGATGGATCTCATGATGGCGTGTGAACATTTTCAAGGATAATCACTCTACATGCCTTTGATGTGTCGCATGTTCAATGATGGATCTTGCGACTACATGTGACCATTTTTCAGGTACAGTCACTTTGCTTGCCTTTGATGCATCGTGTTTTCATGATGGATCTCATGATGGCATGAAAACATTGTTCGAGAAAGTTTCTCTTCTTTCCTTTGATTCATTGCATGTTCAATAATGGATCTCGCAATGGTGTGCAGACATTGTCATGGGTAGTCACTCTGCTTGCCTTTGATGTGTGGCGTGTTCATGGATGTATAATGACATAGCATAACTGAGGTTGTTTTCATGTCAAGTATGTATTCCAAAGTGTGAATGTCTAGTATTGTAAGTTGTCTCATGAATGTCGCATAACCCATGCCACTTGAATGTGTTCTGCGACTGAAGTTTCACATGAGGGCATCACACGATGTTAAAATCCTCATGTGATTGAGTAAAGGAGATAAAGCGATGGAGTCTCTCAAAGATTCCACTCCTCATTCCCACAACACACGTACATGGAATATTTATCCTCTTCATATGAAGATATCAAGTGCATAATGGAGCTTCTCATGCACGCATGAATATTTCATGTGTGCGGTGTGACTTCCATCGGATCGATACGACATAGTGAAACTTGAGTGTTATCCATGTTTGGCTTCCACGGTGCATCCAATAAATTATTTAGGTCTTGATCGTCGCCAATCATCAAGTTTTTTTCCAAAATTCCTCGCATAATAGGGTATGCAGTAATCTACTCTCCTTCTCTATGAAACCAGGCCCATGATATGAATAGGTCTTTATTTTCGTGTGACGGTGGTTATATGCAAGATATTAGTCCTATATTTTCATAATTTTGAAGCCTTTATGGTATCACAGCCTTTCTCATGATGGGTTATGCAGTTCCATAACTTTTCACGTGAGTGAAAACATGAAGTCTCACATAAGCCTATTCAGATAACCCTCATGCGGGATCATGTGAGCTTCTTCGCATAAACCTTTTGTGGGTTTGTGCTACCCTATTTTATATAGAAAAGGAGAGATATCTTCTCACAGATGGTAGCAACCCTCTACAACTCATGTTCTCCTTGTATTTATAGATGAAGTATCATACTGCATCTTCTCATCCAAGAAAGTTAGTGTGTCCTATAAACACGTCTTGTCATCCACTACACCAACTTACCCCACCCTGAATCTGAAAATAATGTGTCTTGAAGAGATATCTTCAAAACACTGTAGATTTTCATATTATTTATGTGTTTCGCATTTGTATTTGTGTGATTGCATAACCTTATAGAGATTTTAAATAGTCATGTGATCCATATATGGAGTTTCATTCAAGCTCTACGGATCTTCCTCATGCATAAGTTATATCTAAAACTCAATATTTGCACAGTTTCTCCTGCTCATGTATTATATACGGGCATGGTGACGACCTCTCACAACGCCATTAACACATGATCTGTTTTCAGTGTGGACTACATATTTTATTTCACTGGTTTGATTTTCCTTTCATGTATGGATATTATCCTGATGTTTATTCGTGAACCAGGCCAGGTAGGAATGACACTCCTTAGCTTCGCATACACGGGACATTTGTGCACCAAGCCAGGTGGGTGTGGCACTCCTCTTCTTCGCACACTACAAACCATTTATTCACTAGGCTATAAAGGTGTGACACTCCTCTACCTCGCATGTTGTAGGATCATACATGAGTAGGCTATCCAAGCTAATGGCCATGGACTACGTGCATCGCATTATGATCCCATCTACTGAGCATCTTCACAGAATCACATGTCCACATGGAGGCCTTTCATGATCCCACAATATGCATACATTGATGTTCACACGATTTGCATCATAATCTTCCAGCGTTCCCTATGATATCTCATAGTGTAATGATCATTTTCTACATGAACCTGAGATTCATGATGCGGGCCATGTCATGCGCTGATATGAGTGCATAGTTCTACTATTCTTTACATGATCAAGTGTAGGGTATTTATCTCTTCATTTGATATCATATCTGACATGTAGTCTCCATATGATAGTGTCTCATATAGTTGTCTCGATGGGAGGAGATGTGGTGTGAGGAAGCTCATCCGCTTGAGGTTCTTCTGGTGTGCGGTAACTACTCCAAGTGCAAGAGGTGATATGAAACTCTGATATTGTGAGGTTGAAGAAGACGACACATGATGTATCTTATCCATCACATGATATGCACCTATTTAAATAAAATCAACAACTCTATTTTATTTATTATAATTATTATTATTTATAAAACATAATAATAATAATAATATCAATAACACTCCTTCAATTGTGTAAACAATGTGCACACCCCAATCATCATTATCACATGTGTATGCATTATGATCATCTAATAACTTGTCATATGTTTCCATCTATGAAAAAGTGAATGGAACATGTTTAGTGGTGTTAATAGTGGTGTAATTTTTTTCCACTGATGTAATCATCTAGTTATGAATATTGAAAGCCCAAGAATAGCTATTCACTTTGGAGATATCTTCAAAATATGTGACAAAATTACAACCCACATAGGAATCAGATGTGGGGAAAAATAATGTCGCACATGTAAAAAGGCAAAGAAAACATGACACATCAGAGAAATCTTGTTCTTCACTGGCTTTAATAGTTTCAATAATGGCTCTCTGTAACATGCCCTATGATAATAGCCAACCAACATGGGAAAACCTACTCCTCAAAAGTGTTGAACTTTTTGGACATAATGTATAGATAGGTGATAAAGGTAAGTCACCATCCTCAATGCCAAATATATGGCAGATGTCAGAAATTGTTAACTTCATCATCCTACCAGCTATGAAAAACATTTTTAAATGTATGTTTTACCTCTGTATTAAAAATAAAATGGATTCATTATTTTTTTACAACCATTTAATGGAACTGTGTTATCAAGAAACACTTTAAACAACTATTAAAATGGAATCATTTGAAGAAACTTGATGTGATTATCAGTAATCTTAGGCCTAATATCATTAAATTTTTTCCATAACCCAGTCATCAAAGACCTGTAGTGGCTGGTAATTGATGTAGAGGCTTCTTCTTGCATAAAAAACAATATCTCTAAAAAATTATCATCATCTATTTGATTGTTAACATAAGGAAAATAAGTGACAACGGGAAACTCCCAGTGGAAATTCCAACTAGAAAAATTCCACATGACTTTGAATCGGTACTTTTAAATCAATAGACTAGTGAAATATATCTCTGGAAATCCCATTGGAAATTCCCATTAGAAATTCCCACTTGAAATCCTGTTATAAATTCCCAATGGAAATTTTCAATTGGTTCAAAAAAATATTTATGTAGTTGGAAATTATAATTCATTTGAAAATTTACAGTGAGAATGCCCAGTGAAAATCCCAATGGAAATTCCCACTGAAAATTCCCAGTATAAATTTTCAATTCCTTCCAAAAAATTGTTATGTAGTTGTAAATTTACATCAAGAATGCATAGTGTAAATTACCAGTGGAAATCTATTTCTAACACTTTCTACGGACGGGACACATCATTGTGGCAACGTGCTGCTTACGGCCCCTTGTTCCCACTTTCCAAAGGTGGGTGGAATCCATCACTTCTTCAGCGATGTTTGCATCTTGATCAAAATGGGATGATGGGATGTCGGTTCCTCCTTTCGTGGATTCCTCCTTGGAACTCGTCGCCTAGTCCGGGTCTCCCTCTTAGATTTGAGTCATGGTTTGTGAATCTCATTCTCGGTGTCATATCTTTTTGGACTCCAGTTAATTGAACTAATTCCATTAGGACATTCCAAGGGGTCTTGACAGGTCATCAACCTTCGGTCAGAGTATATCGTGACATCAGTCATGTTGGGGAATCTCCGGATGCGTGAACATTGGTCAGTCGTATTCTTCTTCATAGGAGGGCATCTCAAGGGCGCAAAAACTTGAGGCATCCCACATTGGTCTCGGGGTATCCTATGTCAAAGTCATGTCTCTGAGGTTTTCCTTAGCTTCTCATGCTTAACATGGGGTATGTCGTGATTTTAACGTTTAGCAGAGATGGATCAGACTGATCAGAACACTGATAAGTGTGGACCGAATGGGTACGTCCCTAGGAGGGAGCATCTGGAAGTTTTACCGAATAGATGGATCAAAATTCCCAATGAGGACGGACCCTGGGTGGAGTGTATTAAAGAGATAATATGTCACATTGTAAGGGTGCATCCCAAAAAGGGAGCACCATATGGATGGATCAGAATTCCCCAAAAGAGCAGACCCAGGGTGGTGTGTCCCAAGAAGGGAAGATGTCACACCGTAAAGGCTAGTCTGTACACCACTAAGGGTGGGTCAGGGAGGTGGAACCTGTAGAGGGGGACACCAAGGTTTACCATTGGATGTGATTGAACCTCGAGGAGTCTTTTTATGTACCCTGTGTAGAATACAAGGATCAAAACCCACGTAGTTTGAATGGATGATTTGGGGATTACGCACTGCAACTGCCCAAGTGCCACTAAGAGTTCAATCATATGAATAGATGGGTCTTACGCACTGAGGTGGCCCAAGTGCTACTAGAAGCAGCAATTAGATGGATGAATGGGGCCTATGCACTGAGATGGACCAGGTGCTGCTAGGAGCAGCAATCATATGGATGAATGGGGCTTACGCACTAAGACGTCTCATGTGGATGATGTGACCCCACCATGATAAGGGTGGCGTGATGGAGTAAATGGTTGGGAATTATGCATGGTTAGTTGCCCGTATGAATGGCATGATCCCACCAGGATGTGGTGGCCCGGGTAAAAATTAGGATGGATGATTTAATGAAGTGGGTGAGATGAATGAGGTGGAACTGACATGAATATGGTGGTGGTGTTGTACTTGAACCTCATAAAGTCTTCCTACGTATCCCCATGGTAGGGAATCAAAGTCCACGTAGTTTGGTGGGGGCGATGGGACACCTAAGGAGGTGGCTCATGGGAATGGACACATGGATGGGACCCAAAGGAAATGATACCTTGGGTTGAGGCATGATCTTCCCAAAACACAAGGGCTTAAGGGAGAGATTATGATGAGACATGAATGATGGGATTGAACCTCAGAAAGGCTTCCTATGTATCCCCATGGTAGGGAATAAAAGTCCACGTAGTTCAGGACAAGGCATAGAATCGGGGTGTGCATAAAGGACAGCGACCTAGAGACATGATGGGGCTTACGTGTGGTTATCAACGCATCACAAGAGGGATACTCTTGGTTGGAGGAGTATGGATCGATTGTGGGGATTATTCATGGTTGAAATCCCAGGTGGATCAGAACACCTCATGGAGGTGGATCTAGGAGATGCGTCCCAAGAAGGGAAGATGTCACATCAGGAGGGTACGTCCCTAGGAGGGAGCACCAAAGTTTACTATTGGTCGAGGTTGAACCTAAAGGAGGGTTCCTACGTACCATGTATAGAAGACAGGGATCAAAATCCACATAGTTTGGAAATACAATTTAATATCATGCGGGGCGAGGTTGAACTAACATGAAGTGTTTGGGACCGATGGATGACGGGTTTGAACCTCAAGGAGGCTTCCTACGTACCCTACCTGAAAGGCAAGGATCAAAGCCCATGTAGTTCAAGATAAAGGGGCATAGAGATTATGCATGGTTAGCGGCCCAAAGAGAATTTCATGTTCAATGCTCACTCTAAACCCATGGGATCTATGCACGGTGTGAGAAACAAGAGGCAGTAAGGGACCCGATGATCGTGTCGTGAGAGATGCGGCCATGAGGGATGGTGCGGGGCTTATGCATGGCTAATAGTCCAGATGAATTTTGATCTGAACACCACTGGGGGTGGATCATAGAGGTGCACCCCTAGGATGGGGCACCTAAGTTTAACTATGGTTGGGATTAAACTTCAAGTAGGTGTCCTACGTACCCTATGTAAAAGAAAATAATCAAATCCTATGTAGTTCAGAAATGACTGGGGATTACATAGAAGAGAGGATCATGTAGTGCTATGGAGTGGCGATGGTGGATGGGGATTATGTGTGGAAGTAGACTGGATACCACTATAGAGTGATAGTAGTGAATGGGGCTTACGCATAGGAGCTGCTAGGGTGCCGCTATAGAGCGACAATGGTGGATGGGGCTTACGCACGGAAGTTGCTCGGGTGTCGCTATGGAGCGACAATGGTGGATGGGTCTTATGCGCGGAAGCTACCTGGGTGCCGCTATGAAACAGAAATGGTGGATGGAGCTTACATGCAGAAGCTGCCCAGGTGCTGCTAAGGAGTGGCAGTGATGGATGGGGCTTACATGAGAAAACTGTCCGGGTGTCGCTAAGGAGCGACAATGGTGGATGGGGATTACGTGCAGAAGCTTCCCGGGTGAGGCTAAGGAGCGGCAATGTTGTATGGGGATTGATAAAACACTATTTTATTGAATATTTTATTGATAATAAATGATATAATTTCCTCACATTGTGTTAAATATGTTTATTTATAAAATATTTGGGATTAGATCATTCATTTGAATATTTGATGAAAATTCCAGTTTTACCCTTTATAGTTCACTGTAGTATTTAGAATATAAATATTTTTCTATTTATTATTTGAAATTGAAATTTTGTAAAAATGTTCCTAACTTAATTATCTACAACTTTTATTCAGGAAACTAGAGCTAAAGAGTTCATTTGGTTGTTGAAATTGGGCCATGAAGTCAAAGTTGGGCTGGGCTCGCCAGAATGGAGAAGATTCTGTATTTCGGCCATAACTCATTCATATGGGCCTGTATTGAGCCCAAATTTGGAGAGAAGATATAAGACACATATCCTAACATTTGATAATCCTGGAAGTCCGGCCAATTCACGCGTTTTGGTGGTCAAATGGGTGGTGAAAGTTGGAATAAAATATTTGGCCGAATTTCCACATTCACACTTGAAACCACTTGTAACCTCTCCTCCCCTCCCCTCTATAAATTGGAGTTTTTCTCATTTGTATGGGTTGGGATGTGCATTGGAAAGTTTAGGGCAGAGTAGAAGTGGATCCACTCCAATTCTCCAACCATTTCAATAAGGGTAGCTCTTGAAGCAAGGATCCCTTCGACGAAGCCTTCTTCTTCTCCTTCATGTTGTAATGATTTTGTTTATGTAATAAACTTCTTTGTTCTTCTTTTATTTCTTCTCTTTTCTTCTGTTTTGTTTAAATTTATTATTCTCTTAATCTTCCTAATTGGTCTGGAATTCTTGAGTAGAAGCGTTATTGGGTTATACCCATTTTAAACCTTTGCACATACAAAACGCTTCTACGATGATTACGCCACCCATAGAAGAGTGGTCTTTTAGTAATCGATCTATCTTCTACCCTCTTCATTTAATTATTTTGAATCAATGAGATACTGTAATTCAATTAATATGATCCATGAATTATGTTTTTAAAATTTAAGAAACTAAGCAAGCAATTGAACAATGTACACAAAAACACGCGAGGTCGGGATTTTGTGTAAATTGTGAGAGCGCGATCTTAATCGGTAATACAAGACCACACGGGATAAATTTGTAGAGTTCAAATATAATCCCTAAACACAATTCATCCTCATTTCCAGAGTGGATATGTGCCTTAATTTACCACTGACCATAATCTAATCTTAGAACATCAATCAAAGCAGGGTGCTGCGATTGCATGTTCCGAAGTTAGCCTAAGGTTAAATTCACTTCAATCTTCGTGGTAAAGTTAATTCTCGTAGGGTTTGTGATTTAACAAATTAAGGGATCATAATTAAGTGAATGTTAATTTAAATGATAATGATTAATAATAAAGTGAATAGGTAGAGTTAGATCAATTACGCCTTTTAAAATAGATTTCTAAAAAAACATCTTCTTGTTGTGTCATTCTAATCGAAACTTCATTTCAAAATTAAAAACAAAAAAAAATGCAATCTTCTTCCAGCAAACTTCTTCTAGATTTATAAACTATAAACAACCACCCCCATACTTTCAAGTAGTGTTTTTATTCCCTTTTATTTTGTTTCTAGAATACCTCTGAAAAGTTGTTTTAATTCACTTCCTCCTTTGAGAGACGACCTTGGTCAGCCACTCTACTGCACCTAAGTACCCCAAAATCACACTAATCATTTGAGGGCGCCCACGACAGCGCTCTACCAAATTGGCGCCGTTGCCGGGGAGGCAAGTAATTATTTCAACCAATTAGAGGTATTTATTTTATTTTACATTTTATTCTCTTCCTCTCTTCTTTCTTCCTTCTTTACCCAATCTGATTTTTCTTCTTCTTCTTTTATTTTCTTCTACTTCTTTTTGGACCATCAACTCAAACTTCTCATTTTTTTTACTATGGTCCACTTTATTTTTTTCATTTTTATTTGATCTATGACACGAACTAATCCCTAAGATCTCTTAGATCTTGACCCTGAGATTGAACGCAGCCTTAGGGAATGAATCAAAAATTCTCAGTCTACGGGAAGTTTCAATATTCAACCAGTTGGTGAATTCCTCTCTTCTGGAAACATTGAAATTGGAAGCTATTCAAATTCAAACATAAAATAGGAACCAATGGCTGTAAATAATGGAAATGAACTTAATAGAACCATTCGAGAATTGGCTGCACCTGATATTAACTATCAACCAAATTGTATTGCATACTCAAATCTCGAATCGGAATTTGAATTGAAATCTGGATTAATTCACCTTCTTCCAAAGTTTCATGGATTATCTGGTGAGGATCCCAACAAACACCTTAAGTAATTTAATGTGGTTTGCTCAACTTTAAAACCAAGAAATGTTTCTGAAGATCAAATTAAATTAAGAGCATTCCCATTCTCACTTGATGGAGCTGCAAAAGATTGGATGTATTATTTGCAACCTGAAGATGTAACATGTTGGAATGATTTGAAACGTCTTTTCTTGCAAAGATTTTTTCCAGCATCAAGGACAACATCCATTCTAAAGGAGATATCGGGGATCAAGAAAGCCCAAGGAGAGTCAATGTATGAGTACTGGGAGCGATTCAAGAAGTTGTGCGCAAGCTGTCCGCATCACCAAATCAGTGAGAAACTCCTCATCCAATACTTCTACGAAGAACTCACACCCATGGAGAGGAGCATGGTGGATGCTGCAACTGGAGGAGCATTGGTGGAAAAGACACCAACAGCCGCACGTGCATTGATCGACAAGATGGCCCAAAATTCCCAACAATTTGGTGATAGAGGTACACCACATGTCAGGGGAGTACATCAGGTAAGTCCTTCTTCTCTTGAAATTCATTTGATTGATACTAAGTTGGAAGAATTGACCACTATGGTGAGGCAAATTTCTTTGGCACAAAATACATCTCTACCCCCTCCTTCAAGGCCTTGTGGTATTTGCGCTGAGATAAGCCACCCAACTGACTGTTGCCCACAACTCCAAGAAACAGAAGATTGTGTAGCAGTGTTCCCTGGGAGACCATTTCAGCAGCAACAACAACAACCATATCCCCAAAAGAAGTTTGATCCAACATACAACCAAGGGTGGAAAGATCAGTCGAACATGAGGTATGGCTCTGGACAACAACAAAGGCCACCCTTTCAACAAAACTTCCAGCAGCCTCCGCCTTACCAGCAGGGTTTCCAACAACCCCAAAGGAGATTTGAAGCTCAAACATCAACAAGTCAGAAACAAGGGAATCATCCACCAAAGGTAGATTCTAATACTGATGATCTTTTGAAGCAAATTGTTCTTAATCAACAGAATGAGCTGAAGAGTCAAGGTTCGGAGCTGAGAGAGTTGAATACTCAAATGAGTCAGATTGCCACCGCCCTCCATGAACTTGTGAGTAAAAATTCTGGAAATCTACCTTCCCAACCCACTCCAAATCCAAAGGGGAATGTTAGTGCCATCACATTGAGAAGTGGGAAGCAAATTAACGATACATCTGCACCTACCATTCCACCGGGATTCACCTCAACTTCAGAGAAGCCACATTCCATACTAACTGATGAGCAATCCAAGGATAAAGATAAAGGTAAGAAAAAGATTGATGATGTTCCTCCTAAACCCCTTCCTTTTCCAAACAGGGTTGTTCAAACCAAGAAGATGGCTGAAGAAGAAATGCAAAAGGAGGTTTTGGACACATTCAAGCGTGTGGAGATCAACATTCCTCTACTTGAAGCCATTAAGAAAATCCCAAGGTATGCCAAATTCTTAAAAGAACTCTGCACCAATCGAAGAGGGCTCAAGGGGAATGAGAGGATCAACCTTGGAAGGAATGTCTCGGAACTCATTACACCAACTCTAGCAATGCCAACAAAGTGCAAGGATCTAGGGACATTCACCATCCCATGTACCATAGGGGAGTTGCACTTCTCTGATGCTCTTTGTGATTTGGGAGCTTCCATAAATGTGATGTCTCACTCTGTATTCTCTTCCTTGCAGGTTGGTGAGTTGAAGCCAACAAGAGTAGTGGTGCAATTGGCGAATAGAGCTACGGCATATCCAGCGGGAGTTCTTGAGGATGTACTTGTTTGGGTAAGAGACATGATCTTTCCAGTAGACTTCTATGTGCTTAACATGGAGGATGATCAGGTAAGTTCTCATGCCCCCATTATCTTAGGTAGACCCTTCCTCAAAACTGCAAAAACTATCATAAATGTCAATGAGGGTACACTTTCCATGGAGTTTGGAGATGAAGTTGTGATATTTAATGTTATGGATTCCATGGAGTACCCCTCAGAGGACCATTCTGCTTTTGTTATCTCCCATTTTGAACCACCAAGTAAAAACATCATGGAATTGGATTGTCCTATGCTTAGGGAGATTATGAGTATTGGTTCTGGTTTAATGTCTAAGAGAACTTCCACACCTGTTTCTAATGAACAAGACTCTCTAAGATTTGATTTTGATGTGGATTCATATTCTGATTTTGATCATGTTCACTCTGATTATGAAATGGTTGTTGAGTATGCTGATGGATTTGATGCTTTATTCTATGATTTTGATGATGTCTATTCTGATACTGATGCTCTTTGTGCACATATTTTAGTTCCTTCAATGTCTCCATCCATACTACACCCTCCTTCATTAGAACTCAAGCCATTGCCACCAAATCTGAAATACTCATACTTGTTGAGTGGTGAGAGATTACCTGTTATCATTGCTAACAATCTCCCTTTTGAACATGAAGAAAAGATTTTGAATATTTTGAGGGAGAACATCAAGGCGATTGGGTGGACCTTGGCTGACATATCAGGTATTAGCCCCTCCATTTGCATGCATAGGATTCTCTTGGAGTATGGGGCTAAACCGGTGAGACAACCACAAAGGAGACTCAATCCCACCCTCCTGGAAGTTGTTAAAAAGGAAGTTGAGAAATTGCTCGAGGCAGGTATAATCTTTCCCATTTCAGATTCACAGTGGGTAAGTCCAATTCAGGTTGTGCCTAAGAAAACTGGTTTTACTGTTGTTAAATGAGAAAGATGATTTAGTTCCAATGAAGGTGAAAAACAGTTGGCGTGTGTGTATTGATTATAGGAAACTAAATCAGTCCACTCGCAAGGACCATTTCCCCCTCCCATTTATTGATCAGATGCTTGAGAGACTAGCTGGGAAGACACACTATTGTTTCTTGGATGTATTTTCTGGATATTTTCAGGTTCCTATAGCTCCAGAGGATCAGGAGAAGACTACATTCACCTGTCCCTTTGGCACATTTGCCTACTGGAGGATGCCATTTGGACTTTGCAACACCCCAGGTACCTTCCAGAGATGTATGGTGAGTATTTTTTCTGATTTTATTGAGACCTGCATGGAGGTATTTATGGATGATTTTACAGTGTATGGGTCTTCATTTGATGAATGTCTAATTAGTTTGGGAAAGGTGTTGAATCGTTGTATTGAGAAGAATCTGGTCCTGAACTTTGAAAAGTGTCATTTCATGGTAGAGCATGGCATTGTCTTAGGGCATGTAGTGTCAAAACATGGGATAGAGGTTGATAGATCAAAGGTAGATATTATTTCATCCTTACCATATCCTTCATGTGTGCGTGATGTTAGATCTTTCCTAGGTCATGCAGGATTTTATCGGCGCTTCATCAAAGATTTTAGTAAGATTGATCTTCCTATGTCAAGATTACTTCAAAAGGATTCTGATTTTGTGTTTGATGTTTCTTGCAGGAATTCATTCGATGAGCTAAAACAACGTCTGACCACTCCACCTATCATACAACCCCCAAGGTGGGAGATTCCTTTTGAGCTTATGTGTGACGCCTCCAACTTCGCGGTTGGAGATGTCTTATCTCAAAGGGTGGAGGGGCATTCACATGTGATCGCCTATGCATCAAGGACACTGGATTTAGCCCAATCAAATTACACAACCACAGAAAAGGAGTTTCTTGCTGTCATATTTTCTTTAGATAAATTCCGTTCATATTTATTGGGCTCTAAAGTAGTTGTTTTTTCTGACCATGCAGCTTTGAGGTACCTCCTGAAGAAGCCAGATGCAAAGCCGCGACTTATCTGTTGGATGCTCCTTCTTCAAGAGTTTGACATCGAGATAAAGGACAAAAAGGGGTCATAAAACTTGGTGGCGGACCACATGAGTAGGCTTACTCACACACTAGAGGGTGACACCTTGGATCAGGTACCACTTCGGGACACTTTCCCCGATGAGCATCTCTATACCATCTCAGGTAAGCATCCTTGGTATGCTGATTTAGTTAATTGCATTGTTGGCTCTGAAATCCCAGTAAATTTGAAGAAACATCAAGTCCAAAAATTAAAGATTGAGTCAAGATTTTATGTTTGGGATGATCCATACTTATGGCGCATGTGTAGTGACCAAGTCATTAGGAGGTGTGTTCCCGATCATGAGTTTGAGTCTGTTTTTCATTTCTGTCATACACTTGCTTGTGGTAGACACTTTGGACCCCAACGGACAGCTAGGAAGGTTTTGGACTCTGGATTATATTGGCCTAGATTATTCCATGATGCCCATGTGTTTTGTAAGTCATGCTCTCGTTGCCAACACACTGGGAACATTTCTAGGAGACATGAGATGCCCCAACAACCCATACTATTTTGTGAGATTTTTGATGTATGGGGCATCGACTTTATGGGTCCTTTTCCTAGTTCATTTGTATTTTTGTATATTTTGGTTGTTGTTGATTATGTGAGTAAATGGGTGGAGGCCAAGGCCACCAGGACTGACGATTCTCATGTTGTTGTGGACTTTGTCAAAGCACAGATTTTTTGCAGGTTTGGAGTACCAAAGGCCATCATGAGTGACCAAGGGACACACTTTTGCAATAGAAATTTTGCTTCCCTCCTTCGAAAGTATGGGGTGACACACAAAACATCAACACCATACCACCCCCAAACAAATGGTCAGGCTGAGGTTTCAAATCGTGAGTTGAAACAAATCTTGGAGAAAACCATGCAGCCAAATAGGAAGGATTGGAGCAAGTGCTTGGATGATGCATTGTGGGCTTATAGGACAGCATACAAGACCCCCATTGGTATGTCCCCATTTTGGATTGTTTTTGGGAAAGCGTGTCATCTCCCCGTGGAAGTTGAGCATCGGGCATATTGGGCTATAAAGAAATGTAACATGGATTTGGCCCAAGCTGGAATTCAAAGGAAGTTGCAAATTCAAGAGCTTGAGGAGATTTGACTGTCATCATATGAGAACTCAAGGCTCTACAAGGAAAGATCAAAAGCAGCTCATGACAAAATGATCCAACAAAGGGAGTTTCATGTTGGAGAGAAAGTCCTTCTCTATAGTTCACGACTGAAGTTGATGCCAGGTAAGTTGCGTTCCAGATGGTTAGGTCCTTATATTGTGTCTAATGTTTTTCCTTATGGTGTAGTGGAGATCACACAAGAGGACACTGGAAGGAGCTTTACAGTCAATGGGCAACGTTTGAAGAGATACATTGAGGGACATCCTACTGATGCAGTGGATTTTATCACACTGCATGACCCCATCATCACTTGATCACATCAGGCTGTTCCTAACCCTTTCACTTTTATATTATTTGTCCTATTTAAAAATTCTATATTTCATGTGCATATATCATTTCATAGGTTCACATTGAGGACAATGCAATATTTTAAGTGTGGGGGAGAGAACCTTTTAGTTTAGTAATTTCAATTGTTTTCCTGTTTAAAAAAACCAAAAAAAAATTGTGTGTTTTTCAAATTTTGTGTGTTTATTTTACAATTTTATGTGTTTTTTTTTGAAACATTTTGAGCTTAAATGATTATCATCACCATTTTTAAATCCATATCAATAAGTGAAACAATTTACCCCTTGAAACTAAGCTTAAATGAATGCTGAAATGACTTTGTTTCAAGTTCAAATATTTAGTAATTTCATGAAAAGTACGCTGAATTTTGAATCCCATGCCAATCTCACTGTCTTTATATTTGAAATCACTTTCCTGTGAGGCTTCTAAACCATTATTTTCATATTCTTTACATTCACCTCACTTCTTGAGAGAACCAAACCATACTTGATTTAACCAGAATTTGATCTATTCCTGTCAAAACTTGAGGGTTTGAGGTACTTATGTTTAAATTATTGAGGCATTTGTTTGGTATTAAAGCCCCTATTTCAAAGAATCCTTTTTTATAATGGCCTACCTTGAATATTTAATCCTTGTAGCCCTTAGAAGCCATGCACAGCCTGTTAGGTTAAGCCACATTACAAGCCAATTTTCCCTATCCAACCAACTCTTGAAGTGAAATTGCATAATCTAGTTGAGCTTAAGTGTGGGGGAAGTTGTCTTGGGTTTTGCCACCACATTCTGTGATACTTTGGGTGGAAAATTAAATTCTGAAGAGATGTGTTTACTGCTAAAGAAAGTCATTATATTGAAAGTTGTGCCTTTTCTGGAGCTTCTAATTGAGGTGGAAAGATGTGCCCATCTGGAGCTTTCAAGAAAATCATGTTTGAGAAGATTGACATTTTTTATGCTGAAATGATGAATGGTGTAAACCTTTCATGACTTTTCATGATGATGGAGCTGAATTGATACTATGGGGATTGAAGAGAAGACCATATTTAAGTGAAAATTAGATTAATTCAATTTTGCTTTAAAAGAGTCAAGCCCTCCTCATCCAGCCTCAGAGTTTTTCACATCTTAATCCTACCAACCGAAAGCCACAGAACAACCCTGAAAAGTCCTCATGATAAACATATGTCCTTGACTCACATCGGGTAGCGATGTAGGAATCTATCAAGCCTATGGTGACCCTTTTATGAGTTTGGATGAGAAAGACATTGCAAAAAAAAATTGATATTTGAGTGATGAGAGAAAATTCAAGCAAGGTAAGTGTTTTGTGCATGGGAGGATAAATAAAGTGGAAATATATTGAATGATATAAATGGAGAACTTGAAATAAGGTTTTTTATGAGGCATGATATCTTTTTATTCTTGGTGTGAAATTGATTGATCTTAAGGATATGTGTTTTAAAATTGGTTTTGATTTGATATTGATGTTTACTTGATATGAGGTTTTGCCCAGGTGTGCAAAAGGGTAAGTGTGGGGGAGTTGATAAAACACTATTTTATTTAATATTTTATTGATAATAAATGATATAATTTCCTCACATTGTGTTAAATATGTTTATTTATAAAATATTTGGGATTAGATCATTCATTTGAATATTTGATGAAAATTCCAGTTTTACCCTTTATAGTTTACTGTAGTATTTCGAATATAAATATTTTTATATTTATTATTTGAAATTGAAATTTTGTAACAGTGTTCCTAACTTAATTATCTACAACTTTTATTCAGGACACTAGAGCTAAAGAGTTCATTTGGTTGTTGAAATTGGGCCATGAAGTCAAAGTTGGGCTGGGCTCGCCAGAATGGAGAAGCTTCTGTATTTCGGCCATAACTCCTTCATATGGGCCTGTATTGAGCCCAAATTTGGAGAGGAGATAGAAGACACATATCCTCACATTTGATCCTTCTGGAAGTCCGGCCAATTCACGCTTTTTGGTGGTAAAATGGGCGGTGCACGTTGGCATAAAATATTTGGCCGAATTTCCACATTCACACTTGAAACCACTTGTAACCTCTCCTCCTCTCCCCTCTATAAATTGGAGTTTTTCTCATTTGGAGGGTTTGGGACGTGCATTGGGAATTTTATGTCAGAGGAGAAGTGGATTCACTTCAATTCTCCAACCATTTCAATTAGGGTAGCTCTTGAAGCAAGGATCCCTTCGACGAAGCCTTCTTCTTCTCCTTCATGTTGTAATGAATTTGTTTATGTAATAAACTTATTTGTTCTTCTTTTATTTCTTCTCTTTTCTTCTGTTTTGTTTAAATTTCTTCTTCTATTAATCTTCCTAATTGGTCTGGAATTCTTGAGTAGAAGCGTTATTGGGTTATACCCATTTTAAACCTTTGCACATGCAAAACGCTTCTACGATGATTACGCCACCCATGGAAGAGTAGTCTTTTAGTAATCGATCTATCTTCTACCCTCTTTATTTAATTATTTTGAATCAATGAGCTACTTTAATTCACTTAATATGATCCATAAATTGTGTTTTTAAATTGTAAGAAACTAAGCAAGCAATTGAACAATGTACACAAAAACACGCGAGATCGGGATTTTGTGTAAATTGTGAGAGCGCGATCTTAATCGGTAATACAAGACCACACGAGATAAATTTATAGAGTTCAAATATAATCCCTAAACACAATTCATCCTCATTTCCAGAGTGGATATGTGCCTTAATTTACCACTGACCATAAGCTAATCTTAGAACATCAATCAAAGCAGGGTGCTGCGATTGCATGTTCCGAAGATAGCCTAAGGTTCAATTCACTTCAATCTTCGTGGTAAAGTTAATTCTCGTAGGGTTCGTGATTTAAAAAATTAAGGGATCATAATTAAGTAAATGTTAATTTAAATGATAATTATTAATAATAAAGTGAAGAGGTAGAGTTAGATCAATTACGCCTTTTAAAATAGATTTCTAAAAAAACATCTTCTTGTTGTGTCATTCTAATCGAAACTTCATTTCAAAATTAAAAACAAAAAAAAATGCAATCTTCTTCCAGCAAACTTCTTCTAGATTTATAAACTATAAACAACCACCCCCATACTTTCAAGTAGTGTTTTTATTCCCTTTTATTTTGTTTCTAGAATACCTCTGAAAAGTTGTTTTAATTCACTTCCTCCTTTGAGAGACGACCTTGGTTAGCCACTTTGCTGCACCTAAGTACCCCAAAATCACACTAATCATTTAAGGGCACCCACGACAGTGCTCTACCAGGGATTGTGTATAGAAGTTGTCCGGGTGATGCTAAGGAGCGACAATGATGGATGGGGCTTACACATGGAAGTTGCCCGGGTGCCACTAAGGAGCGGTAATAGTGGATGGGGCTTACGCGTGGAAGCTACCTTAGTGCCTCTAAGTAGCGATAATAGTGGATGGGGATTATGCATGGAAGTTGTTCAGGTGCCGCTATAGAGTGGGAATGGTGGATGGGGCTTACGCATGGAAGTTGTCCGGGTGCCGCTATGGAGCAGTAATGGTGGATAGGGCTTACGTGTGGAAGTCGACTAGGTGCCACTGAGGAGAGACAATAGTGGATGGGTCTTATACGTGGAAGCTGGTCGAGTACTGCTAAGGAGCGACAATAGTGGATGGGGATTACGCGTGGAAGCTACCCGGGTGCCGCTAAAGAGCGATAATGGTGGATGGAGCTTACGCATGGAAGCTGCCCAGGTGTCGTTAAGGAGCGACAATGGTGGATAGGGCTTATGCATGGAAGCTTCCCATAATGTCTTCCTCGTGTCTTTCCATGAGGGAATCCCAACTCACTAGTGGGTTGAGGCATATAATTGGGACCTACACCTATGCACTAGTGCACAACCGAGATAACGGCAAGGGTGTTGGAATCAATTCGAACAAAGGGAGATGAAAAGTGTGAATCACATGCCCAACATTCGAAACACAATGGGAGAGGCATGATGAAGGGAGATAATTTTTGACCATATTCAAAATGCAGCATTCGCATTGCGTTAGCCTGAGATGGAAACAAACAAACGTGGGATAACTGATGACCGTATTCGAAACACGGGGCCAAACTCAAAGTGTCGTCCAAAGTCTTCTGGGGCGTTGGCCCAAAACAGTAGGCAAGCCAAAGTGGCATGAGACCAAGTCGTTAGTGGGTCCCTTCAGACGTGGAAAAGGATGAAGATACAAATGAAGGACACACAAAGTGTGAGGTGGAATGATGGAATGTTTGAACTGATTCCAACACTCTTGAAATTATGTCACTGTGATCATGGCATGAGGCATATTATGCTTGTCACATAAGGCATCTCTTATTTGGAATAAGAGGCATCCTATTATTGAATGATAAGGCATGCTAAAATTTAAATTCATGTAGTGAGGACTATTGACATCTTATGTTTGGCGCATAAGGCATATCTTATTTAGAGAAAGAGGCATCCTATATTTGTTATATAAGGTATACTACAGTTTGCACCCCCCTCTCTCCATGGGAACTGGCGCAGCCTCGAGTCCCGCCAGACTCGGACACTGTGTGTATTATGCACTGGGCGATTCAAAGTCATTGCTTAGATGGGGAGTATGGAGCGCACCTGGGCTTGGTCGGGGGGGGGCCGTTGGGAGTCGATGTTAGCAACCCACATTTTACACATGAGCCTCAGCCTAGTTGGTGAGGAATCCTTAAGTGCATCCAGGAGACTCAGGATCAAATCCAGGTAGAGGCTAATTCCCAGGGGTGTTGTAGCAGTATTGTAGCAGGTACTATGCAGTACTGTAGCAGGTACTGTGCAGTACTGTAGCAGGTACTGTGCAGAACTGTAGCAGGTACTGTGCAGAACTGTAGCAGGTACTGTAGCGGACTGTAGCAGGCACTGTTTGGCACTGTATTAGCCGGGAATATTCCCCTGTTTGGGGCTTCGGGCCACCGATTTGGTCCCCGAGTCCTTTAAAGCCTTCGGGTCACCCAGACCTTCGGGTCAGTAAGGCCTTCGGGCCACCTCAAGGTCGTCGGGCCACCTTAAGTGCAGATGCAAACCAAACAACCTACAAGGAACAAACTTCAAAAGGAGGAGCAAAAATATTTCGCCATATCATAAGCTAAACAAATTGCAAGAATGAGAGGGTATGACACCTGCCATCGGTACAAGCTTGTGCATGCACGGGAAAGCCTAACTGAATAGTCATGCGAAAGTGGAGAGCTGATTTCACGATGAAGATGCTGGGGAGGAGCAGTTTCAAGTAGTTAGTCTGGGTTGTATGTAATGTTTGAAGCCTATAGGCAATGAATTCCTCTAAGGCCTATGGGTCATGTAATACTTATGCCTACGGGCCTTGTAAGGGTTCTACCTCACCCCTTGAAAGGTGGATTATCAAAATCAATAAAAAATGAAGGCCTTCGGGCCATTGGAGGAAGAGGAGGTATACTACAATTTATAGTCATGTAGCGAGGACTGTGTTCGTACAGTTTAACGTCATGTCATAGGGATGACTAGGATGAATATTCCTATAAATGGTCGGTGTGGAACTTACGCAAGAGAGACCCTATCTGGTTCAACCCGACATTAGAGCCAGTTTATAGGGTTTTAAGGAGTTGGTTGAGGAATGGTTCGATTCAAGGTACTCAGGGAATTGAAGATGAGAATCTCAACTCACGACATGTGAAAGGACCGAGAGTAATATGTCGACTCAAAGTTTTTTTCAGGGAGTGTGGAGGAGTATCTCAAATTATGGTATTCCATAGGTGGAGGTGTGGTGCGCAAGGTAAAATGTCGTTGACTCTCCCTAAAAAGATCATGGTGCGACTCTCCATTTTTCATGGGGGCTAATGACAGTAGTGAGGGGACTAGTCTGGAAGGTTGGGACCACAGCCCAACACTAATCCCGAGCAGGGGTGTAGGGGCGCATCCCCCGTGGTATGGAATGGTGGGCATGAAGGTAGGAGCTTCGTGAAGGATAGGGCTTCGCGAAGGAGTTTCGCTGAGATCCGGGTCTCACAAAGGATAGAGCTTTGTAGAGCTTGGGGTCTCACAAAGCATGGGGCTTCGTAGAGCTCAGGGTCTCATGGAGGAGCTTCATGAAGGAAAGGTGCTCACGGAGCATGGAATCGCCTTAGCATAAGGCTCGTTTTTTGGGGAGTGCTCCATGAAGGCTTAATGCTTCGCAGAGCCTTGAGAAACCCAAAGGGGCTCCCTCCTTCGCAAAGGGATGAGGCCTTCATGGAAGACATCACTTTGCAGTGCTCTCGAACACTGCAAAACGGGAGATCGGTGGCCGAAAGGGTGGGGTAATTGTGCTTATAGAGGGGGTGAGCCGGATATTTATATGAAAATAAGGTTTGTGGGCTCGCCGTAGAGAACAATTGGGTGCCATGAAGAAAAAGTTATGTTGCGAAGGACATACGTTCGCGTCCGGATCGTGAAGGAAAAGCGACGCCATGGAGGAGATACGTTCGTATCGGATCACGAAGGAAAAGTGACGTGGTGGAGGAAATACGTCCGTGCGGGGAGCTCCGTGAACCGTGATGCTCACAAGAATGTCGTGAAGAAAAAGGACGTTGTGAAGCACATATGTTCATGCGGCCATAGAGGGAGCTCTGCAAATGGGCTCCACGAACCAGTTTTCCAGCCTAACTTCGAACAACTATACCTTTTAATATGTAACTACATTCTGACTCTATGACTAGTCAAATCAAAGCTTGCGCAAAGAGCTACGCTATGAGATCGTATATGGTAGAATTCGGTGAATCTTTTGGACACATTTTCTAGTTCCAACAAAATCCCACTAGGAATTTCCTTGTGTAAATTTTCAATTAGTTCAAAACAATTGTTATGTAATTGGAAATTATAATTGAATTCCAATGGGAATTTCTGATGCAAATTTTGAGTGAGAATTTCAATTAGGAATTTCCAATGGAAATTGTCAGTGGAAATTTTACTGGGAATTTCCATTGGGAATTGACGGTGGGAATTAGTAGTGAAAATTTTGACTGGGAATTACTGGTGGGAATTATTAGTGGTAATTTCTAGTCTGAATTTATGGTGGACATTCTTGATGGGCATTCTCTATGTACATTTTCAACAAATTCTATAAATTGTTTTTCAGTTGGAAATTATAATGGAATTCCATAGGGAATTTACATTGGGATTCAGACTTTCCACTAGGTATTACCACTAGGAATTTCCAATGGGATTTCCATGTAGAATTTCCACTAAAAAATCTTGCTTGAAAATTAAAACTGATTCAATTAAAAATTATTTTGTAGTTGGAAATTGTAATTCAATTTCACTGGGGATTTTCACTAGGGATTACACTGAGATCTTACACTCAAAATTTTCATAGGAAATTTCCACTAGGGATTATTAGTGGGTCTTTCCACTAGGAATTTACACTCAGGATTCTTGGAGAAAATTTTCAATTGATTCAAAATAATTCTTTAATAGTTGGAATTTATAATTGAATTTAACTGGGGATTTCCACTGGGAATTTCCCCTAGGAATTTCCACTCGAATTTCCATTAGAAATAGACACTATGAAATTTCTAGTTGGACTTTTCACTATGAAATTTCTAGTAGGGATTAACAGTGTGAATTCGAACTAGGAAATCTCCTTTAAAAATTTGCAGTGTTGAAATTTCCAGTTATAGTGAACTGAAAACCTCAACTAGAAATTGACAGAAGACATCCAATCAATTTGAAAATACAAATCTATTTTTTAGAATCATTTGAAACTCATCAGTGGAAATTTTCAGTTGTAATCAATTTGAAATTCCAGTGGGCATTCCCAGTGAAAATATAAAATGGAAATACTAGTGCATAAAAATCCCAAGTAGGAATGTCTAGTTGGAATTTCTACTGAGAATGACCAGTGGGAAATTCCAACTGGAAATCCCCAGTCATAATTTCCACTGTCAATTCTCAGCACCAATTATCAGTGAATATAAATTCCTAATAGGAATACCTATACAAAATTTCCATTGGTAATCCATGATGGAAATTGTCCAATGAAATTTGGAATTGTATTCAACTTCTAATTAGAACTGAAAATTGTCAGATTTCATTTACACTTTGAGTCAATTAGTAATTATAAATCAGTTATCTTTTATGAAATCTAAACCGTCAGTGGAAATTTCCAATGAAAATTTGTAGTGCAAATACCAACTGAAAATTCACAATGAAAATTTCTATAGGAAATTCCCGGTGGAAACTCCAAATAGATATTGTAAGAAAAATTTATACTGAAAAAAAAAATGACACTCATAATTCCCAGTGCAAAATCACTCTATAAATGTCAACAAAAAATTTCCACTTTTTCAAATACTCGAAATGGACAACAGTGCCTTAAAAATTTATCAATTCCAACCAATTGGAAAATCTCAATACAAGATTCCAGTTATTTAAATCAATTCAAAAAAATCAGTATTAAATACTAATGGAGAAATACCACTGAAAATGGAAATTACCAGTGGGAATTGACACTAAAAATGTAAGTGGGAATTCAGACTACAAATCAACTAGATGGCATGGGAAATTCCCACTAGAAATTCATAGTGCAAATCAAATGGAATTTTCAGTCAAATTTCCCATTCTTGCAATTATTGGAAACCAAAGGAAATTTCAAATGAAAATTTATAGTTGAACATCCCAAAAGAAAGAAATCAAATCATCAAATTCAGAGTGTTCCAATAACCCGCACAGACAAATACGAACTGATGTGATATTAATCTCTCTATCTCTTTATCTCCAAAAATTTATAAACAAACAACCAAATACGACTCTATCCTAGTCACTTTGATAAATAATAAAGAAACTAACAAATAGAATTTGTATAAACCACTTTACATATTCCACCGTTGTTGGTAGAAAACTAAGACTGAATAGCTCTAACAGTCATCATTGAGGGGTAGGCCGAATGGTTCACTAAGGGATTCATTAAGGGGTTCGCCTAGAAATTCACTAAGCGGTTCACCAAAAAGTTTGTCGATGGGTTTGTCGAGGGGTTCACCGAGAGGTTGGCTGGTAGATTCACTGAGGGTTTTGGTGAGGGATTCATCGACAGATTCACTACAGAGCCGAAGGGTTCACCGAGGGATTCACTGAGGGTTTCGTCGAAGCGTTCGCCTAGAGATTCGACGAGGGATTCGCCAAGGGGTTCGTCGTTCGCCGAGGGGTTCACCGAAAGATTCGCCAAAGAGCCAAAGGTTTAACCGAGGGATTCATCGAAGGATTCGATCGCCAATGTTTTTCGACTAAATGCATGATTTCATTTTCAAACCCCATGACCGGTCGAAGGGCTAGAAAAGTAATTAGACACAGGACACCCATCAAACGACCAACATGAGGGTCAAGTTCAGCAGTGAACCTGAGATGATAATTTTCGCATGCACGCTTGATGTCACACCTACGCAATTGCTTGCCACGCATACGCGGGTGGAATTCACATGTACGCTGGTAAGACTTTGTCGGATTCGAAATACTCGCAACATGAAAAAATTAATAATTGTGAAAATTAATCATACAAAAAGGATAAAATCAATATTTAAGTTTATCAAAACTTAATCGGATTGAATATGCATTTCCAAACTCCAACAATTAACATCATAAAATGTTCCAATATAATATTTTCAAAATAAAACATGAAATACTGGAAATAAAATCTAAAAAACTATAGTCGATAAGATACTTTAAAAATGATATTTCAATGAACTCTCCACTAACAACCATCGAAATATTTACTCTCGAAATATATGAAGGTCAATACATGAACAATTAATTAATTTTGCACCTAAAAAATCACATTTCAATAAAAAAAAATTGAAAGAATTATTTTTTCAACCAAAATGACCCGGATTCAAGTATTATGAATCAGAGCACATTTTATCATTAAAATCATTAAAATCTCATCGTCTATTCAATGATGCAATAAAAACAATGTGTTGGGCAGGGGAAATGAAGATAGTTCAACCATAAATCAAAGCAAACTATTGAAAATAGAGCAGGAGACAGTGAAGGTTGAAAGAAAAATATGATTGGTAAAATGGATACTAACCCATCGAGTACTTGTAAGTGTGTGAGAAATTGGTAGGATCACCATCACGGGTTAAACCATTGACATCTCAAAGCCAATCATTTGATCCCAACTCTATCAGATCGTTGTTGCTACTTGATTTTGTACAGGTCGGGGGGATTTGATCGTTCTGTTTTGGATCAAAATTGTCTTGAATGCCAGCATTAGCGGTCTGTGTGAGCTAAGGGAAACACCCTTAGAGTTTTAGAAAACATGGGTGTTGATATTGTAGAATATTGTACATAAGCAAATCAAAAGTTTGGTATCAGGTGATTTTTGCTGGAAATCGAGGGACGAAGAAAATTAACATCACGAGATTGTAGAAATGGAAGAGAAATTGTTGTTGAAGAAGATCTGTGGTCTGGGATAGTCACTGCGGAATTTGGGAGAGCAACTTTGGAAACCGAGTATAAGGAAAGTGTGGGGGAATAGAGAGAAGACCAGTGAGGAGGTTGAGAGAGAGGGAAGCAGTAGAGTGGAGACAAAATCCAGGTTGATGAGGGTGGAAGAGTGATGCTTGAGATGGAAGCTAATGAATGGGTGACTCATGGGGAGAATGCAATATGAAGCAGGGGAGAAGCAGGAAACAGTAACCTAATATGTTGGTACGTGCGAAGGAGTGCAAGGGAGGTCATCAATTATAATGCAATGATAGATTCAAAATAAAAATTAAAGCGTGTATATGAATGGAGAAGAGATACAATCCAAATTTCAAGTTTTTTTTAAAGTATTAGGGTTTCAACTGCTCCATATTAGACATCCAAACCCAACCCGATCAATAATTGGGCTATACTTTCAAAACCCTAACCCTACGCAAATCCAATTTATCGATACTTGCATCCAAATTTAATGGTCAGGTACCAAGTTATTGGGCACCCATTGCCATCTCTAGTATCAATGACATGGAATAGATACTGAGTATTAATTATCACGGGGAATTTGATAACGAATCAAATGAGAATCAATTCACAACATTCATTAATTATTTTATAACCTCCACTATAATATTAAAAAAAATGTTTGGGATGAAATAAAAAAAGTAAACCAACAACGCATCAATGGGAATGATTTTTTCAATATTTTTTTAATTTATTAATAATCATAGTTGTTATTTTAATTAAACATTTAAAAATTCAAAATACCTATTTATCAATAAAGACAATTTTATAATTTCGGAGTGAAGGGCAACGGTGGGACGCTGACGTGGCATTGGCGCCAAAATTTCCCGCCAAAATTGTAACTAATAGGGTTGACAACGCCACCACGAGCCGCACCAGCTGCGCAGTTTGGGGAGGGTCGAGAACGCCGCCACGAGCCGCACCGACTCCATCCGCGGCAATGGCGACGCCCAGCAGCTCCGACAACGTTCCGTCTCCCGATATTCCGCCGTCCACGCCGGAGTCTCCCACCTCTGCCGGCTTCAACACCGACCAGTTGCCCCCGAGCAGCAGCCGCAATTCGGAGGAGTACCTAGACGACGATGAGGACGACCAGGCGGCTGTGGATCCCGTTGTCGTTGCTGAAGAACCTGAAGAGGAGGATCCAGAGGACGCGGAGGGCGAAGACCTTTTCAACGACGATTTCATGGCGTACGCAACCTTCAATACTCTATCCAGACTACTTTGTTACCTGCCTTTCACACTTTTATTTTTCACTCGACTCTCCGAATTCATTTTCTCCATAATCTATCCTGTCATGGGATTTCCAACTGCAGTGATTATAGGAGGTCGGAGGAACATGATCGGTACGAATCCCTGGGCCTGGACGACTCCCTGGATGATGAGAGGGATCTTGATCAGATTCTAGCCGACCGCAGAGCTGCAGAGACGGAGCTCGATGCAAAAGAACTTCGCGCTAATCAACGCAAGCTTCCTCAAATGCTGCATGATCAAGGTTTCCTTTCTACAAATTCTGCTCTAATGTTGCGTTGGATCAAATCACTCTCGATGCCCTTCTCTGGCCCCACTGGTTCTGATCTCTCAACTTGTAGAATAAAAAGTCACGATTCTTAATTTTCTACAATCGGTGTCTACGCCAACTCCCAACAAATCGGCAATACCTTTGATCACGAGCCTTTTTTCTTGTCATAAACCTTTGAGAGTGAAATGAACAATTTCATTCCTCTTTACTCATTTTTTTAACTGATTGGTTGGATTCTCGTTTGAAAACGAGGGGTTGGAGATCAATCGATGGTTTTTTTTATTTTTTATAATTGAACAGGGGACGAGAATATGTCGTGCGTGCTGTTACGTTGTCCGTTTTCTTGATTCATAAGTGGAGGTCAAATGTTACTGTTTTTACCCCTGGATGTTTTTTTTCATGAAAATTTAATGCGGTTCTTTAACTGCAATGTTGGGTTCATGCTCTGTAGTTTTACAATTTTATTTTCAGAACACCGAAGAGGGTCGATGTCATTTTGGTTACGAGTCACTCATCTTAGAGTTTAAGATCCGTGCATTTGCTTAGATCCACATTTTAAGTGTTTTTCATGACCAGTCACTGAGCACACTTCCATGTAATCCGCGAAGACAAAAAATAACACCATGCTAAAAGGTCACAAATCACATTTGAATCAGCAATAAATACGAACTTTGAAAGGAATGCGGATGATTGCAATATCATGCCTCTCAAATGCATTGCTCGGTTTTTGTTGTATTGTATGTTCTTGATTTCATGAAAATTTGTTTAGTGTTGGTCTCTTATTGAAAGAGAATCTAACAGGGGCCTGACACAAGAAGATTCAGGCACTGGAATCATCAGAGATTATTACAAATGAAATATTAAATGATTGGAATTAGCTTTTAGAATCATGATGACCTTCGAACGCTTTAAAAGTTTTATTTTTCAGTGATGGTTTATTTTTCTATTTCCCTTTTAACCTGTGACCAGGACATGTATTGTGGTGCTTAATTTTATTGAAATAATGTAGTACGTCTCTTTTCTTTTAATAAGAACGCTGTTTTGAAGTTTAAATCTGAATTGATTCTGATAACTTATACACTGACAAGTGAGCCTTTTTTGCCATTTTCTGGACCATGACTCTGTTTCCTTCTCAAGCAGCAGTGTTCCCTTATTTCCCTTTTAAGAATTCTTTTGCTGGAAATCATACACTGATTTGATTACTTCATCAACTTTACACCATTGCACGCTTTGACTCAAGAATCCAGATCAATTTCTTCTTGTTAAGCAAATTTATTTGAGGAGTTGGCCGACCTGTTTTTTTTTTGTTTGATGCATATTAATTTTTTTAATCACCATCGGCCCTTTATGATTTATTAGTTGTTTCTAACTGTACGGCCATAAACTTCAAACGTTTTGTTGCAGATACCGATGATGACAGCTATAGGCCTTCAAAACGCTCCAGAGCTGACTTCAGGCCTCCTGCATCAGCAAGAAGCCATGATGATACTGATGCAGTGCAAAGTTCACCAGGGACACAGGACCTTTCGAGAGATGATATGCAAACTGATGATGAACCCTATGGGGTGGTCTCTTTGGCTTTAATCTTCTGGATCATTGAAAAAATTGGAACACATCATCATTTGGTTCACATGGTGGTTCGTAATGTTTACTTGATCGGCCTTTTTTGTGTAGGATGAAGACGATAACGCAGACGAGTCTGCAATGTATGCTGTTCAAGGGACTATAAGGGAGTGGGTTACTAGAGATGAAGTACGCCGGTTCATAGCAAAGAAGGTTTATGAGTTTTTAGTTACATACAAGAATCCTAAGAATGAACGTGGTGGCCTTGAATACGTGCGGCTTATTAATGAGATGGTGTCAGGTAAACATTTATCATGGCCCATCAATGATCTATAAATCCTGTTTTTATCACTTCATAATAATTTGCACGATGCATCTTGGTGCTAATTCTAATTGCTTGTTATTCTGCATATATTAAAACTTGTTTTAATTACTCTAATGCAGCCAACAATTGTAGCTTGGAAATAAATTACACGCAGTTCATCTATGTCCATCCGAACATTGCAATATGGTTGGCTGATGCACCCCATTCTGTCCTCGAGGTGATGGAGGAAGTTGCCAAAGATGTTGTCTTCAAACTACACCCAAACTACAAACACATCCATCAGAAGATCTATGTTCGAATTACAAACTTACCTATTGATGATAAGATACGTAACATCAGGTACGGATGGGACATTGTCTGCTACTCCTTGGGATCGTTGTTCTCTGATCTCCATGAGAAACCTCTCTGGTCCTTTACACTTAGCTATTGTAATCATAGGCGGTGCTTGATCCATGCTTGGCATTCATTTGTCAAATTTTTTTTAAGTGCCGTGGTTTAACGTTGTGTCCCATAAATCATGTTTTGTGTTGCCCAGACAAGTCCATTTGAATACCATGATCCGCACGGGCGGAGTTGTGACCCGACGTTCAGGGGTCTTCCCCCAGTTGCAACAGGTGAAATATGACTGTGGTAAATGCGGGATGATTCTGGGGCCATTCTTCCAGAATTCTTACTCAGAGGTCAAGGTTGGCTCCTGCCCCGAGTGTCAATCAAAAGGACCATTCACTATCAATGTTGAGCAGGTGATGATAACCCAGTTTTGAATTTTCTTTAGTACATTTATACAAGCTCAGTAACCGTCAAGTTTGAACTTTTAATCAGGAAATTTACGATTCAGTGTTTTATTTGGGATTTGAAATGTTGTAAAACATGGATAGCTCTCTCACCATGTTCTCCTACAGACGATATACAGGAATTATCAAAAGATAACTCTCCAAGAGAGTCCTGGAATTGTTCCTGCTGGTCGACTTCCAAGGACCAAGGAAGTCATATTATTGAATGATCTGATCGATTGTGCCCGCCCTGGTGAAGAGATTGTAGGTTTCTTTTATTGACGTTCTACTTTTGATTCTGTGGTCGTGTTATTTCAATTTGGTCCTGTATTCCTTTGAATGGTTTAGGAGGTGACGGGCATTTACACAAACAATTTTGACCTATCTTTAAACACGAAGAACGGGTTTCCTGTTTTTGCCACCGTGCTTGAAGCAAACCACGTGACAAAGAAACACGATCTGTTTTCTGCTTACAAGCTTACCCAGGAAGACAAAGAAGAGATTGAAAAACTATCCAAAGATCCTAGGATAGGAGAAAGGGTTTGTTCCTTAATGAATTTCTTTCATAGTTTCTTCTGGTTCAATTAACTGGAACAGCTGCTGATGTTTACGTTTCACGTCTAATTTCAGATAATTAAGTCCATTGCACCATCAATCTATGGACACGAGGACATAAAAGCTGCAATAGCTCTTGCGATGTTTGGAGGTCAAGAAAAAAACGTCGAAGGGAAGCACCGATTGCGGGGAGACATTAATGTACTTATTTTAGGAGATCCAGGCACCGCCAAGTCACAGTTTCTAAAGTGAGTCATGTTCAAAACAATTTTGCGGAGGACCTAATTAGCTTTATATTCCTTGATACCTATTTGATTGTGAGCTTTGTTTCTCAAGGTATGTTGAGAAAACTGGGCAAAGGGCTGTTTATACAACGGGCAAAGGTGCTTCTGCAGTTGGTCTCACGGCGGCGGTGCATAAGGATCCGGTTACACGAGAATGGACCCTGGAGGGAGGCGCCCTCGTGTTAGCTGATAGAGGAATCTGCCTTATTGATGAGTTCGACAAGATGAACGATCAGGACAGGTGAGGACGCGTTTGCCTATTCATAGTTTCGAGCCTTCAATCAAATTTTGCATTACCTTCAGCCGAATGTTCAAATTTCATCGTGTTTCAGGGTGAGTATCCACGAGGCAATGGAGCAGCAGAGCATTAGCATATCGAAGGCCGGGATTGTCACTTCTCTCCAGGCTCGCTGCTCAGTCCTTGCTGCTGCAAACCCTATTGGGGGGAGGTATGGAAGTACTTGAGATGTGTTATCGCACTTGACTGACAAATTGGCAGGCAAACACTGTTTTGCAGTCCGATACTTGGGCATCCTTTCAATGGATGCCAAATAATATATACTGAACATCGATAGTACATATAATAAGCAACAGCTGGTTTGCTGAGCTTTTAAAATGCAGGATATTGTTCTGGATGGAGTTGCACCTTGAAAATGTTGTTTCTTGCATGACATAATACCTTTCAATCGCGACTTCATCTAATCAATTTAGTTTTGGTTCATTGTTTCAGATATGATTCCTCAAAAACCTTGACCCAAAACGTGGAATTGACCGATCCTATTATTTCCCGTTTCGACATCCTGTGTGTCGTGAAGGTTGTTTTTTGAAAACACCTCTACCCCGACTCATGTTTTGTGTGTGATTTTAACTAAATGGGGAATCTTACACTCGCAGGATGTGGTTGACCCTGTCACGGATGAGATGCTTGCAACCTTCGTAGTTGATAGCCATTCCAAGTCGCAGCCCAAGGGTGCAAAGCTGAACGACAAATCATTCAGTGAATCCCAGGAAGAAGTTGAAGCCTCTCCCGTACCCATTGATCCCGAGGTGCCACCCCGACACTGCACTCCCATCACCCCCTTCTGGGCATTGATCTTTCCTCCTGGGTTCACTTGCATTTGCCTGTTCATTTTAGATAATCCGTCAAGATTTATTGAAGAAGTACATCACTTACGCGAAGTTAAACGTGTTTCCGAGGCTGCATGATGCTGATCTACATAAGTTGACTCATGTTTATGCTGAACTGAGGAGAGAATCTTCGGTAAGTCCACGTTTATTGTCAATGATTTCTCTTACGTCGTAGCCTGCACCGTTGATCTTTTCTGTATATTCTGCATTGTTGTCGTGGGGCCATGCAGCATGGACAGGGTGTCCCCATTGCAGTGAGGCACATCGAATCCATGATACGCATGGCTGAAGCACACGCCAGAATGCACCTTCGACAGCACGTGGCACAGGAAGACGTGGACATGGCAATTCGTGTTCTGCTGGATTCGTTCATTTCGACCCAGAAGTTCGGGGTGCAGAAAGCCTTGCAGAAGGTACCGAACCCTTGTTTTCATGGAAACACCTGGCACTATGGGCCCATGGTGCAGAGTTGAATAGGGTGTTGAATGTTGTTTGCAGAGCTTCAGGAAGTACATGACGTTCAAGAAAGACTTCAATGAGCTGCTGCTGTACCTGCTGCGAGGCATGGTGAAGGATGCACTCCGCTTTGAACAGATCGTTGCCGGGACGACTGCGGGGATGACACGCATTGACGTGAAAGTGGAGGATTTACAGAGCAAGGTAGCTGCCTGCTCTGCTTGTTTCTGTTGTGTTGTGGTTCATTAGCTAAGACCGCTGCGTTTTTTGAGTGCAGGCGCAGGATTACGAAATCTATGATTTGAAGCCCTTTTTTTCCAGCGCCCAATTCGCGGGAGCCAGCTTCGAATTGGATCAAGGACGAGGGATCATCAGGCACCGTTTGGTGTGAGGGCGGGGTTGATGCTGCGTCTACGGGAAATGTTTAACTGTACGATCTGATTTGCATATCATTAACGTTGTTACTGTTCTTTAATGTGTTGTTTTTTCTTAACGCATTTAGAAATATTGGTAACATTGCGAAATTAATATCCCAACTTAATCGATCAGCCGATTTCAATAAAAAAATTGGTGTGAAACGGACCAAACTATTTAAGTAATTATCTTATCGAGGCGAGAAACTGAGTTTTCTAGTTTTGGTCTTTGTCAACACATTAGCACCCCAGGTTCTTTGCCAAGCTCAAAGCATTCTGACTATCATAAAATATAATTGGTACCCCAGATTGTAGCGTTACTTTTCCAACTTATAGCTCCATTAAATTAATTGAAAATAAATCCATTCAATCAGACACCGTCCTTCACTCCTACAAAAGACAACTCCATTTCATTATTAGGTAAAACAATCATTGATTGTAGCATAACTTGGACTGTATTTTTTCAATTACCAAATCATTTTTACGGTGATTTATGCATGATGCACAATTACCATACCATGAATTTTTCCAAACTCTTGGATACAGATTTTAATCAAACTATCTTCATTTTGAAGAAACAATTTGTTCAAAATTTTATCATTATCCAAGGGCTTAACCGTGTGACCCTACGAGCTTTTTCAATTTCATAGATTTAAGAAAAGAGCGGGCTCAAGCAAAGCATCGGTGCTACTCAAGCTACTAAGGGGTCTGGTGTGATCTCCATCAAACATGCTCCTCTCTATACAAACATGTCCACCACAAGGTGTATCATATATGTATTTTATAATCATCTTGTCCAGAACATCGAGTGACTACTAGACATTGAGCGTGTCAATCTAGTACAACCAACTCATCTTTTCTTGATTCTCAGAAATAGATTGATCAAGTCGATGAATACATCACATGTCATTCATCTAACAAATGAATACATCACATGCCCCTCATCCAAGTAGCTAAACACACCTTTTGTGTTTCAACTAAGCATGACCATGCATTTCTACAGTCTAATTCAATCAAGGGCCAAATGTCTTTTCTTGTCATACAAGTGGACAAATCTCATCTTGGTTGCACTCCAACTGATGACATGATCAACAACATACCAAACCACATCTGATTAGCTAATTTTATATGTTGACTTGCGTAAGTAGGGTATCAAAGTTTGAAGGTTATCATGCTATGTATCTCACCAACCTCAGGTAATAAGGATTGATAATAATCATACACTCCTAAGTATATCTATGATCGTATGATATTCCATGAGATACACTTTCACGGATCAATCCAAGTAACAAGTCTCTACTTATTACCTCAAGAATCCATTCATCATATATCATATACAACCCTTCGCAATAGATACAAGAATCTATTCAAGCCAACCTTTACATATCATCACAACCCATTATACTCTATGATGATCATCGGTTAGGAACAACTCAAAGTTTGTACTTTGAGGGGATATTTATCATTCAATCACTCATGTAAAGCAAATTGTAGCACGCATGAATGAATGATAAATAAGGACCGCCTTTATTATAAATACATGATATGTTTACAACCATTACAACAAATCTCATAAGTGTTAAACACAAAGATATAATACGACCCTCATGTAGTTGGTGCAATAATGGAATTTCTGAACATTACATCCACATGTAATTCCTATCACATCCCTATGTGACCATCTAATAAAATACTCTCACTAACCTCTTAGTGAGTAACATTTACGAAGAAATCTGGGTTTGAATAATAGTGAGATTTAGGAATCATATTCCTGATGTTCAATTCTTTGAACATATATTCAAACTCTACTTCATAATATCAAATGTTATAATGATATCTTCTATCGTCTACTTAGCACATTTTCTAAGTACATCATCATCATCCTTGGAACCCTTTTTGTCAAACTTTTTCCTTGAAATCTTTTGTAAATAATGTAACTATTTACATTGTCACTTTACCATCATATCCTAAACTCTTAGGATAAAGTGATATCCACTTCATTACGGTAATTAATGTAACTCTTTACATTTCTCTTTACCACAAGACCCTAAACTCTCTTAGGATACCAAGTGATACACTTTGTGTATTGGTTGGTATAAACCTTTAGGGAATACTGATGTTCACTTGTTAGGTAACTAAATGTAACTCTTCATTTTTCTTTACCATCACATATCCTAAACTTCTTTAGGATTATTTAGCGCAAAACCACTTTTATTCTCAGATCGGTATAATCATTTATGTATTAACTTTGAACTTCTCTAAGTTCAAACATACTCTCACTAGCCTCTTAGATACTATATTCTCTTCGAGACATCTTTCTAAGACACAACACAAACTACTTTGTGTTTTAAGAAATAATACCTATTTCCTTTTAGTAGGAATACTTCAAAAATAATCTATTGTTTCCATATCATATATGGTATTCTATGTGTTTGGAACCTTTCCTTTTTGAAAAGAATATTTTATTAAAATATCTCACCGATGGGTGGTGGGAACACATTCCCAAATATTTTAACAAATACTTGGATAAAGATTTTATCCTGGATAAAAACTTTTTTTATCCATTACTTTCTCTCAAAACATGTTATATAACCCAATGAATCATAAACCGAGTGTATCCAATTAATCATCTCATGTTTTTCATAAAAAATCTTTGTTAACACCTCTTATCATATAAGAGAAGTGAGACGAAGATACACATCTTTTACTTAGATCCATCCAAGCTTGGTAAACATCTTTACGTTCAAATTTTTGATGTAGCAACTGTTTACTTCATTACTTGAATGCAAACTACAAGCTATTTCAATTCTTTGATTTTGAACTCATGTATATTTACAACACTTGTAAAAGATACATTTGGTATTATATACCCTTCAAAATTAAAGAGTTGATTTCTATAACACTTATACCATACATAGACATTCTATGGAGTTCCTAGATTCCTTCAGGTATTCTAGATAATCATATCGTAAAGACCCCGATCCCAGTAGCCCGGACCAGGTGCCTTACTTTATTACATTAGTATAATAAACAAGGAAGTCGCATCCCGAAGGACCAAATAGTTTAGTAACTTTGGAAAACTAGATATAAACATAAGTTTTACTTTACAACTTGAAATGAAATACAACATAGAAACTCCATTGGAATCATCCATAAAATCCTAGATTATCCCTGCAAGTCATTCATAATATACATCTTCGTATCCTGGAGAAAAATAAAACATAAGGGGTGAGCTCAGATGCTCAGTAAGGGTAAACAATACAACGAAAGCTACCATAAACTTACACAATATGGGAAGGTGAATAATTAAAAATACATGCCATTAAAACACAATCTTGAGCATAATATGACATGAGTAAAAACTGATTAAATAATGCCATATAAATAATCATATGATATTGAAACTTAACCATGAATATTCTACTAGTCGAATAATAACATGGATTAGAAATTACTAATATCATAACGAGACAATGCATAATGCCAGACATCTGAAACATATCATCAAGGCCTTGACCAAGAAATCTGAAAATAAATGGTTAAGGCCTCGACTAAATCCATATCTGTTTTGTCTCATGAGACCTACCGATGCATCAAAGGGCTATAGAGGGTCCTGCTTATCACTTACTAATTCCAATACATTCCTCATATGAACGAGGTGAAACATAATCAACATAAATATTTATATTGAAAAACTAGCATATGAAATGTGAATACTTGCCAACGAGCCCGTACCCGAGTGGTAAGGGCTCCTGCTTGGCATCCAAGAGACCCAGGTTCAAAACCGGGCGGAGGTGAATTTCCGGGTTACTGTAGCAGTACTGCAGTAGTTACTGTTCAGTACTGTAGCAGTCAGAACTATTAACTCGATTTGGGACTTCGGGCCACCGGTTTGGGCCTACGGGTCTCCAGGGCCTTCGGGTCATCAAAGGCCTTTAGGCCACAGGGCCTTCGGGCCACGTAGACCATGGAGTAGCCCAGTTCACACAAAACAAGCCCCAAAAGAGGATCAGATCAACAAGAGTAGCAGCCACCAGAAGCAGAGCTAACCAGATTGGAAGAATGAGAGGGTATGACAACCGCCATCGGGACTAGGCACCGTGCAACTTTGTACGGGGCAATGCTATCCGATCAGCAATGCAAGGTGTGGTGCTAGGTGATTAATGACGCAGAAGCTGGGGAGGGACAGTTCAAGTGGGCTGGGCCTACGAGCCATGTATTGGGCATGGTATGCCTGTGGGCCTTCTGGTCATGTATTGCGGGTCCGTCAGGCCTTGTGCCTTGGGCCTACGGGTCATGTATGAGTTCCCCTTCAACCCTTAAAAGGGGGATTATCCATAATAAAATAAAAAAGAAGGCCTTCGGGCCATTCGAGTGTAAATGTGAATACTTTAACCATAAACCATAAATGGTATCAAAACTAGTACATCCATAGTCAAACTGATCATAAACCCTTCAAAAACATATGGTCGATGGTATCATAATATATAAAGCTCAATGAAGTACAAGATTCAATAAAGGATGTTGACACAGATAAAGATAATTTTAAATGAGACCATTGAAAAATTCTTGATGAAAATAATCTTTGAACATTCCAAAGTGTCCCATACCACTTTAAAACATTTAAATAATAATCCCTATGAAGGAATAAAATTAAGTGAAACTTAGAATATCATGAGAATAAGAAGACTCATGATATGATATATCAAGGGCAATACATACACCACACACAAGGAATAAGTGGTAAACAAAACATATATCTTACAGAAGTAAAAGTGAGTTGAGAAAAACCCTTTTTACTTTGAAAAAAAGATTTCTTTTGGAAAATCATTTGTATTTTTCATAAAATCAGATTGTAAACATGTATATCCCAAAAAAGAAAAGGAAACGACAATGAAATTATGTTTGAGGCATAAATTATGTCCAACATGTAAAAAGTGTTTTTAAGAAACTTTAGAATTGGGTTACTTTAGTGCGGTTTAAGAGAAAATATAAAAGTCTTTAAAAAGAAAAAGTCATAATTGTTTGTATAAAACCAGAAAAGAACAATGATAGTTTCCACGACAAAAATTGTGATTTTGGAAAAATAATGGTGTTTTAAAACATTTTATGGATGATACTTGAAAATGGGTAATAAATTGGAAAATTCCCTTTAATCGGGCTTGCTTAATGGAAAGAATTGAAAATGGAACATTATAAAATATGTATTTCTCCATCAAAGAAAGATGAATTGATCTGGATACATGAGTTTGGAACATATAAACAGAATGTAGAATAAGTATATAAAAAGAAAGAAGAATTACATTGGGGTAAAGAGAGAGAAAGCGTAACCCGAATGAAAAATGGTGATTCGGGGAGAATCCCTTACCACTTTGTAATAAATAGAATCATATGCCTCAAAAATTAATAATAATCAAATGAAACATTTAATAACATGAAGATAAATATATTCATGATATTATATATCAAATGACATTATACATACACCACAAATAAGAAATAAGTGGCCAATAAGGGAAATCTCACAGAAATAAAAGTGGGATGAGAAACCCCTTACCTTATGTCCGAAAGTATTTTTCACTTACGTTTAATGTCATGGATAATGAAATTAGATTCATTAATAATTTAATTCAGAACCTATTAAACATGTATTTATTTTAGTATAATTTTATTAATTTCATTTATGGCCTTTTTGATGAGTTATGAGATTCAATTTTATCGTTCGGGAGTGTTCATTTCCTTGGTTTTCATGATTGGTTCACTTTTATACATATACGAAAGATCATTTGAAATGAAAATAGTTATCCAGAATTGGAATTATATTTTATTAAGGAACTTTCAGGAGATTTAATGGTCTTATATATCATTTTGTTTCCAGATATGAGGATGATTTATTAGATAAATCATTAATGATAACCATTTAGATTATTTTGGTGTTTTTTCGATCATCACGAACTAGTTTTGTTTTATTAATTAATATTATGTATATATACTAGTTCCAGACCACTAAATAAGTTTTAATATACATATTATAATCTGGTTTAACCCTAAAAATGGTTTTATGACCAGCCTTGAAGGTGAAATTGAAAAACAAAAACTCATCGTCCACAAAGGCAGTACATTGGCACCTCACGAATGATGTTTTCATTTTTAAAATAAAAGAGGGAATACAAAAGAATTGATGGTGGATATGCCATTATCATAATAGTATTCTAGTATATATAAGATATCAGATTTATCATGCATGTCTGGACAGAGGAGGTAAGGAAAAGATAAGAAAATAAAAAATTGAAAAGAAAATAAAGCGAAAAAGAATTTTACCTCTTGAATTATTCTCCTTGAGAACCTCATTAGAGAAATTAGTTTTGGTCTTTTGTTGAGGCCAGAACCTCCTAGAAGTGGGGAAGAGACACAAGAAGAGTATTGGACAGAAATTGGAAAATCTTCAAGGCTTAAGAGGTGTAAGGAGAAGAGGTGGTATTTACAGTGGAGGAGATGAGTGTTTCTCATTATTATATTCATTAGTTTATTATTTTAGCTCAAGAATATGAATAGTTTGAGCATTATCACTAAATATATTAAAACAAGGAAGGAGATTTTGAGATTATGGACTTACATAAACAATACATCATCTATGACTCAATAATACATATATTTGTTAAATACCGTAAATTGCCATATTTCACTATTCACAAAAAATTCCAAAAATTCACCATAACCATTTTTTGATGCGTAGAATTAAAAAATGGACTCCATTTTATGAAAATAATTTTCTAAATATGAGAAATTAATTTTTAAAATAAAATCATCATTTACTCGAAAAATTCTGATTTTAATTTCACAACTGTTTTTATGACACTTTGAAAAATTAATTAAGGTCTCATAAAATTATCTTATAATCATAAAAAAACAAAATATTAATTTATGAATCTACTTCATCAAAATAAATTTTATTTTAAATAATTATTTTAATTATAAAATTTTTAATAATCATTTATGTTTCACAAAAATACCAATACTTAATTTATCATTTCTAAAACATTCATTTACTTATTTCATGATATAAATATACCATATTTTCATTTATAATATACCTAAATTTTATTTATACTTTTATAGGTGATGTTACTATTCAAATAATAAATATACCATTAATTATAACGAAAATGACAGTTTTATAAAAATCAGAATTTTTCACTATTCACTGGAAAATAAATATTTTTAGAAAAATACCAAAATTTTACCCTAATATAATTTTGAAATTCCTATTTTAAAAATTAAGTTTATTTTGATTAATAAAATTTATAAAAGTGAAAAAATTTAGTTTTAAAACAAGTGCGCCATTAAAAGGCGGTAAATCTGCCTTTAAAAAAATATAACCTTTTAATGCGTGAAATTGGATTAATTCTTATCTTATGCCTATAAAATCATTTGTATGAATTTCAAAACATTTGAATAAATATATAATACATAAATTTCATAATTTGGTTAATACTATTCATTATCGCCAATCTATCAGATAAGTTATAAAGGTCAATTTAAAATAATGATTTTTAATTGTATATCATTGTTTGTTTAAACTTGGTGTTGTGTGAAACCTATACTGTCGAAGAAATTAAATTGAAAAAGAGACATACCATAAAATCTTGGGGTGTTACAGTCTCCTCTCTTTCAATAAATTTCATCATTGCAATTTGAAATTGTACTTCAAAAATCAAAGGTTAATACATCAATTTTTTTATGGGAAACCCACATCAGAAATAAGGTTAATAAAATATCATTTTAATAAGAGGGAACCCTACAAAAAAATAGGCCTTTAACAACGCTATAAATGACTTTTATCAGTGCTAGAAAAGCTCTGAATACCCGAGCGAGATTAAAAGCCCTGATCTTTTATCAGTGCTAAAAAAGTGCCCATAAAGGGACTTTTATCAACGCTTATAAAATCACTGATAAAGTGAACCTTTATTAGAATTTTTAAAAGCACTGAAAAATGTGTCCTTTATTAGAACTTTTAAAAGCGCTGATAAATGTGTCCTTTATTAGCGTTTTTAAAAGTGCTGATAAAGTGTCATACTGCAGTGTGCTGCAACAACACACTACAACACCAGTGCAATGTGCTGTAACAACACAACACATCACCATAAACACACCGGATATCAACATAAAAAGGTCCCAATACAGAATTTAAATGAAATGAAATTTACAACACAAATACAAGAAAAAACACTATATTATAGACATTTCAAACATTGGTTTATATGATTACATAAATACAAATTATTACATATATTAAAAAATATCAATGTTCCTTTTTCTTTTAATCCTAACCCTGACTCATGCTATTTCCGCACAAACCACCCCTGCTCGAGTGAAAGAACACATTTGTATAAAAAAAAATTCTGATGTTCGTAATAATATAAATAAATAAATTAACAGAAAGTGTTAATTTTACTAAAATTGATATCAATTTTAAATAAAAAGACACACTTGGAGTCATATCGGTCACACTGTGCGCCGTGTTGAGGTGCGACTGATTCCTACACATCTCAAATGACTTTTGGATCATTTTCCTGAAGTATCAAAACAAGATGAAAGTGTTTGCTTGGTTTTGAGTACGCCAATTGTCTTTTTTACTAAAATGTCATTTTAAACTGGAAACACACACTTTTGAATCATTATGATCACATCGTGTATCAGTTTGATTTGAAACCAATTCCTAATCATCAGAAATAACTTATGAATCGTTGTCATAAATTATCAAGAAAATTCAAGCACGTTTGATCGGTTTTTAGTGAGTGACACTCTTTGAACTAAAATATCGATTTTAAACTGATAACAGACACTTTAAGTCATATCGAGAACATCATGTATCTGATCGAGGTGAAGATGATTCCTACACGTCAAAAATTACTTATGGATTGTTTTTGTAAAGTATCAAAACAATCCGAATGTGTTTGCTCAGTTTTGAGTAGGTCAATTGTCCATTTTACTAAAATTGATGTCAATTTTAAATAAAAATATGTACTTTGAGTCATACTGGTCACAACGTGATTTGGATTGAGGTGAGGATGATTCCCACACATCTAAAATGACTTATGGATCATTTTTCTAAAGTATCAAAATAATTCGAATGATTTTTCTCGGTTTTGAGTACGTTAGTTGTATTTTTTACTAAGATATCATTTTAAACTGGAATCACACACTTTGAATCATTTTGATCACATCGTTTATCGGTTTGATGTAAGATAAATTCTTACACATAAAAAATGATTTATGAATATTTTTCCTAAATTATGAAGAAAACCTGAGTGTGTTTGATCGGTTTTCAGTGAGTGACACTTTTCAAACTAAAATATCAATTTTAAACTGATAATAGAGAATTTGAGTCATATCGGGCACATCGTGTATCATATTGAGGTGTGGATGATCCCTACACATCAAAAATGACTTATGGATCATTTTTGTAAAGTATCAAAACAATATGAATGCGTTTTCTCAGTTTTTGAGCAGGTCAGTTGTCCATTTTACTAAAATTGATGTCAATTTTAAATAAAAAGAAGTACTTAGAATCATACTGGTCACACCGTACGCCAAATTGAAGTGAGTCTGATTCCTACACATCTCAAATGACCTGTGGATTATTTACCCGAAGTATAAAAACAATCTGAAAGATTTTCTTAGTTTCGAGTACGTCAGTTGTTTTTTTACTAAAATGTCATTTTAAACTAGAAACACACACTTTTGACTCATTTCAATCACATCGTGTATCGGTTTGATGTGAAAAAAATTCCTAAATGTCACAAATAACTTATGAATCATTTTCCTAAATTATCAAGAAAATTCAAGCACGTTTGATCGATTTTCAGTGAGAGACACTTTTTGAACTAAAATATCAATTTTAAACTGATAACAGACACTTTAAGTCATACCAGACACATCATGCCTCAAATTGAGGTGAGATATATTCATACACATAAAAAAATTACTTATGGATTGTTTTCGTAAAGTATCAAAATAATCCGAATGTATTTTCTCAGTTTTGAGTAGCCCGGTTGTCCATTTTACTAAAATTGATGTCAATTTTAAATAAAAATATGCACTTTGAGTCATACCGGTCACACCATGTGTTGGATTGAGGTGTAGTTGATTCCTAAACATCTCAAATAACTTATGGATCATTTTCTTAAAGTATCAAAACAATATGAATGCTTTTTCTTAGTTTTGAGTATGTCAATTGTCTTTTTTTACTAAAATGTCATTTTAAACTGGAAACACACACTTTGACTCATTCTGATCACATTGTGTATCATTTTTATGTAAGAAAAATTCATAAACATCAAAAATGACTTATGAATCATGTTCCTAAATTATCAAGGAAACTTGAGTGTGTTTGATCAGTTTTCAGTGAGTGACACTTTTTGAACTAAAATGTCGATTTTAAACTGATAACGGAGACTTTGAGTCATACCGGGCACATCGTGTATCATATTGAGGTGTGGATTATCCCTATACATAAAAAATGACTTATGGATCATTTAAGTAAAGTATCAAAATAATCCAAATGCATTTGCTCAATTTTGTGTAGGTCAATTCTCCATTTTACTAAAATAAATGTCAATTTTAAATAAAAAGATGCACTTGGAGTCATACCAGTCACACTATACATTTTATTGAGGTGTGGATGATTTCTACACATCTCAAATGAATTTTGGATCGTTTTCCTGGAGTATCAAAACAATATGAATGCGTTTTCTCGGTTTTGAGTACTTCAGTTGTATTTTTTTTACTGAAATGTCATTTTAAACTGGAAACACACACTTTTGACTTATTCCGATCACATCATTTATCATTTTTATGTGAAAAAAATTCATAATAATTAAAAATGACTTATTAATCATTTTCATAAATTATCAAAAAAACCTGAGTATGTTTGATTGGTTTTTAGTGAGTGACACTTTTTGAACTAAAATGTCGATTTTAAACTGATAATGGAGACTTTGAGTCATACTAGGCACATAGTGTATCAGATTGAGGTGTGGATGATCCCTACACATAAAAAATGACTTATAGATCATTTCTGTAAAGTATAAAAACAACCCGAATGTGTTTTATTGGTTTTGAGTAGGTCAATTGTTCATTTTACTAAAATTGATGACAATTTTAAATAAAAAGACGTACTTAGAGTCATAATGGTCACACCGTGCATCAAATTGAGGTGTGGATGATTCCTACATGTCTTAAATGACTTGTGGATCGTTTACATGAAGTATAAAAACAATCTGAATGCGTTTTCTCTATTTTGAGTACTTTAGTTGTCTTTTTTACTAAAATATCATTTTAAACTAGAAACACACACTTTTGACTCATTCCAATCACATCGTGTATCAGTTTGACATGAAAATGATTCCTACACGTCACAAATAACTTATTAATAAATTTACTAAATTATCAAAAAAATATGAGTGCATTTTATTAGTTTTCAGTGAGTGACACTTTTTGAAGTAAAATGTCGATTTTAAACTGATAACAGGCACATTGAGTCATACCGGGAACATCGTGTATTGGATTGAGGTGTGACTAATTACTACACATCAAAAATGACTTATGGATCATTTTCTTAAAGTATCGAAATAATTTGAATATGTTTTCTCAGTTTTGAGTATATCATTTGTCTATTTTACTAAAATTAATGTCAATTTTAAATAGAAATAAGTACTTGGAGTCACACCGGTCACACCGTGTGTCATATTGTGGTACAAATGATTCCTACACATCCCAAAGTATAAAAAAAAATCCTAAATATCAATGTTACCATGACATCTATTAACTGTATTTGTCAAATTGTCAACACTGCATGAGCAGCTTCGAACAAACTACCCCTGCTCGAAAAAAATAATTCACCTGTATAAGAAAACAATTATTATATAAGTAATAATAAAAAGAAATAAATTAAACATAAATATGAAATAATAAATTAATTCTATGGATAATGATTTTACTTTGGAAATATCAAGATTACCTTTGTGATTGAGTAGTGGAGGGAACTTGAAGGAAAGTGATAAATGTCAACATTGTAGGGGTGAAAGGTTTTGAGGGAGAAGAAGTTTGTGGATGTTTTGGTGCACAAAGGCATGAAATATGGACAGATCACCCCAAATAAAACAAAAGAATCCACCTGTATATGAAAACACTCATTATGTGATTAATACTAAAAAGAAATAAATTAAACATAAATATAAAACAATACATTAATTCTATGGATAATGATTTTACTGTGAAAAAATCAAGATCACCTCTGTGATTGAGTAGAGACAATTTAATTGCTCTTCCTACAAAGGCAGTGGAGGGAACTTGAAGGAAAGTGATAAATATAACACTTTAGGGATGAAAAGGTTTTGAGGGAGAAGAAGTTTGTGGAAGTTTTGGTATATAAAGGCATGAAATATGGATAGACCACCCAACTCTAACAAAAGAATCCACCTATATAAGAAAACAATTATTATGTGATTAATACTAAAAAAAATAAATTAAACATAAATAAGAAACAATACATCAATTCTATGGAAAATGATTTTACTGTGCAAACATCAAGATTACCTCTATGATTGAGTAGAGATAGCATCGTTGATCTTCTTGAAAAGGCATGATGGATGGATAATAATCTTATAAAATAAACAAACACTGTAAGGAATAATGAAAATTAAATCAATGTTCCATTATATAATTTTTCAGTAAAACAGAGAAAGTATATCGTAACATTACCTTTACATCTTTCCAAAGGGTTTCATTCATTATAGTTTGTTCTTATGAGGTATTGGTAACATCATCATGTGCAGAAGACATTGTCTGTATGAGTAGTCAAACATTTAATTTAGATTTTGTTAATACAGTATAGAATATATAATATTATGAAGAAAAACATAGTATATTAAAAAACAAGTTTAACTTCTCATTGAACTCTCTTTATTTTTTTAAAGGTTTCAGGGATTTGGTTCCTCTATCGAGAATCCAAATCCCCTCTTTGTGGTCCTCTCTAACGTACAAGACATTTTCTACATTGGGACCTCCATGAAGTGATTGTGATATCCCAATCAAAGGTCTATCCTCGATTGAATTTTCATCTGACCCGACATTTGTTTTACTCACCAGTAGGACAATCGACCAATTCTTGTTTGTTGGATCAGAGACATAAAATACTTGCACTGCTTGTGATTCCATTATGAATGGCTCATCCTTTTCCCCTTCCACGCTGAAATTCTTCTTCATGAAGCCCATTTCATGAACTTTCACTACAATTATATTGTCAACCCATTTGCAATGGAAAATCACCACTTGAAATGTTGTATAATCCAAATCATATATTTGTTTGATAATGACAAAATATGACATATTTTCATAAATTGTATTTCTATCCTTGGAACCAGATACGTGTATCGCTTCAACCACAAGCGTAACACCACTATTTTGCATCATACTGCAATCATCATGTTCTTTTGTATAGAATGTATAAAAATTGATTACAAAACCAGTGTAAGATATAACATTTACATTCATTCCTATAGCTATCCATTGAATTCGTTCGACAATTAAATTCAGATTTTCAGATAAATCCTTATAAATTTGATCTCAGAACCATTCTATAAATTGTTGATTATGTATATTTTATATCCATCCTTTAGCTATTGATGGATTCAAATATCTAAGAATTTATTTGTGGTATTTAATGTATGGATAAACATCTTCAATATTATGTAAAATGTAATGGTTCACTTGCTCCCGCTCTGTTAAGGTAATTGTAAAAACATCTCTTCTAGAAATACCTTCACCCATAAGGTGTTCACTATGAAGAGACTTTGGGAGACTGATACTGTCAACATCTGATAGTTAATCGGTATAAAATTTAATAGCTTCTTCAACAATATATCGTTCTGCAATACAACATTCTGGCCAACTTCGATTCTTGACACACCCTTTCAAAATCTTCATATACCATTCAATGGGGGTACATCCATCTATAATGGAAAGGACCACATAGTTTAACCTCTCTAACCAAGTGAACCATCAGGTGGACCATTATATAAAATAATGATGGTGATAAGAACTTCTCTAATTCACATAATATGACTGCAACATCCTTATTCATTTTGAGAAACTTCGTCGGGTTTATAAATTTACTGCATATGGCTTTGAAAAGGAAGTGGAGTTTGGTTAATGTATGTCATACATTTTGAGGCATAATGCAATGGAAAGAAAAATGCATTAAATCTTGTATCAAAACATGACAGTCATGTGATTTTATTCCTTGTAACATCAAATTAGTCATTGAAATGACATTCTTGATATTTGATGAATACCCCTGTGGAACTTTTACACTATAAAGGAAAAGGAAAAATTGTAATTTTTCCTACCTGGATAGAGTGTAAGCAGCTGGAGGAAGAAAAGTACGCCTTTTACCCTTGACCAATGCCAACTCTTCCCTTATCCCCATTTCAATAAAGTCCAAATTAGACTTGATTCCATATTTCATTTTTCTAAGAACATTTAGTAATATTCTAATAACAATATCAAATACATTTTTTTCTTAATGCATGACATCAAGAAAATGTCTGACATACAAATAATTCCAATACGACAATTCAAAGAAAATTGATCTATTCTTCCAACCTGATTTTGTGAGGTTTTTTGAAAATGGTTTACCAAAAGCAATGTTAATATCTTTTACTTTATTGTATATTTGATCGCTCATTACAAGATACAATGTTGTACCTTGTTCGATATTCCCATCGAATTCTGTCATCCAGGATCAGTGTTTATGTCATCGAGGTAAAAATTTCCAATGTCATAATGTTTCAACCGAATTGAGTATGTGTGTTTTTCATAAATGGGACACCCCAACATTCCTTTAATACTATAGCCTAATAAATTTCCACAAGTGGGGACGTCATTTATCATTCCGTACAACATGGACCTCAATGTGACTTCTTCACTTCTATGAGAATCATACATTGTAACACCTTTATCCCAAATCAATTTCAGATCTTCGATGAATGAATCCAAATAAATATCAATATCATTACCAGGTTGCTTTGATCTAGATATAAACAGAGACAACATAATGTATTTACACTTCATGCATAACCATGGTGGGAAGTTATAATTTACCAACATGACAAGACATGTACTGTGAGTACTACTCTATACACCAAAATGATTTATTCCATCTGTAGATAACGCAAGATGAAAGTTTCTCAACTCATTTACAAATTCAGGATACTTGTAATCAATTTTCTTCCACTGAGGAGAATCTGCTAGATGACATAGGTTTCCATCTTTAATTATTGTATCTGCATGCCATGTTAATTGTATCATGGTTTCCTAACATCCATATAGTATTCTAAACCATGGAATTATAGGAAAGTACCATATAAATTTTGAAGGACTTTGATTCATTTTTCTTGTATCGATATGCACCACACTTAGGGAATTTTATGAGTGATTCATGGTCTTTGAGAAACAACGTGAAATCATTTAGGTAAGCATGAATTTATTTAGAGATCATGCCCATTGAATGTAACATTCGTTTAGCATCATATGTTCTGCATGGTAGTTCATTTTCTTCTGATAGCATATCATTCAGGAGACCAAGTAGTTATGTAAAGCTGGTGTCACTCCATCCGCTGCTAGCTTTCAAATTATATAACTTCAATACAGCTGAAAATGCTGTGTATTTAGTACAAACGGTATACAATGGTTTCTTTGAATAACTATTTAACTCCTCAAACAACTTTGGACAATCACAAAGATTATCTTCAATTTCCATTTTCATTTATTCAATGCGATCTCCATCATCATTTACACTAGTATTCATATCAAATGATCCATAAACTGCAGTATCATCCCAATTGGTGTCCACATTCAGCTTTTACCCATGTTTAGTCCAACATTTATAGCTTTGATCTATTCCATGACAAATCAAATGTTCTTAAAAATCTTCTGGACTAATTTGTCTTCAATAACAATAATGTAAACACATAAAAAGGATTTGAGAAGGGTTATATGCATGCTCTCTTACAAACTTGATGAACTCTTTAACTCCATCTTCATACTATTTTTTCAAATGATTATATTTAATCCATTTTTGATTCATATCCATCTAATTGGATTCATAAAATATTAATTTTGTACAATAAATAAATAAATACACATAATATATTCATTATCAATGGTGAAAGTTATAGAAAATTCTAATAAGGGAAACTCAACATTTGATTGTTTCAAATAATTTTAGTTTGTTGAAGAAAATAGTTAATTGAATTTAAGAAAATAATTACTCCACTATGGTAGGTGTTATCCTATGAATTCATTTGAATGTGAAAGTTATAGACAACTCATCCTCATCAACTCATCCCCCAAACATTTATCATTACATTTTGTTGTTTGACATATCCTTCATCTCTTGTGGACACACACCTATGTTGCTTGAAATAATCTAAGCAGTAGTCATCCATGGAATGACTAATGCTCAGAGTAGTACAAGAAACATAAAAGATATGGGGGATGAGTTTCAAGCAACAAATTGCAATAATGACTGTTTGAGAGATGAAGTTGATGAAGATGACAGTTGTTATAAAAGAGACGGGGGATGAGTCTCAAGCAACGAATTGTAATAATAACTGTTGTTTGACACACATCAAGTCTTTATTAAACCCCCTAAACAAATGAAAATATAATATAGGTAATTAATGAGTAATAAGAAACCCACATATTATAAACAAGAATAATAAACTCTCATTCAATCAACTAGAAGATATAAAAATTTATTGATAAAAAATTTTAATAAATAAAGAGTTATTTCATATACATGGATAGTAATTAGAGATTCCTGGGGGTGAGACCAATACATGTAGACCTAAAATGATGAATACCTAAAAATAATTTCTAATATATAGAATTTGATAACTTCCATTCTATTTTTTTGGAACAAGTTGTGTAGAAAACTAAGGAATTATTACTTTTAAAATTAATGGTATATCAAATATTTGAAAACATCTCAAGACTCTTGGGATGTCAGATCATCACATCGACCGATACTAAGGATTATAGGGAGGTCGTCACATCAGATCTATCCGTCTAAAGGATTCCAGTGAGGCCATATAATACACATAGAGCCATCCTTGATATTCTAGGGAGGACCATAAAAAAGTTGACATAAAGAAATAATATACATCAATAAGATATATCACAAACAAGGGAGAAAAAAAATAGAAACCCTTGTAACGTCTATCCTATACACATTTAAACATATATATATAACATGGAATTTATAATACACATACTTGCAAAACAAATGCACATTTAAACATAATTTTTAATAAAAATAAATATAATCCCTTCCTAATTTGGAAATCTAGAACCATAATTTGTGAATAAATAATTATAAAATCACCTATACATTATAAGTTATGAAAACACATATAAATAGATAGAAATATATATATTTACATATATATATATCTATATCTATATATGTATATTTAGGAAAAAGTGATGACATGAACTAGTTTCCCAGTTCATGTCATCAAAGGAATTTATTAAATGAAAAGTTGCAATACAAAACACGAGGAGTAATGTGTTTACTCCAGTAGGGAAATAAGGGGGGGGGGGTACAAGGAAACTCAGACAAACAAAATCCAACACCCAATAAGAGCTCCTTCAAAATGCAGAGGGATCTTCCATCTAGGATCATCCAACAAAGATATTCACCTCAAGAGCTAAGAGATGCTCCAAACAGTGCATATAACATTCACAAATCTTCAAGCCAAGTATGAAAGGCATCTAATAGTCAGAGAAAACTCCAAAGCAGCAATTAGTCTGAGAACCAAGAAGAAAATGCAGACCAACCAAACCAATCCAGAAAATATAATGTCAGAAAAAGACAATATCCAGATACATATCAGTAGCTCCATCCATATGAGTTCCATGCAAATCAGGACATTCATCAAATACTCTAGGCAAACAGAATATATCAGTAATTGTAGACCAAGCAGCAGGTTACATTTTCATGAAGTTAAGAGAAGCAGGACCAAGGAAGATAAAGATGGAAACAAAACAGTCCTCTAATCAAGAATGCCAAACATCAAGACATCACAACATAGTTAAATAAATACAACCCCATACTAATTTTGAAATTAGAGAGCCATTGAAAATAAATAAATATGGTATCACCCTTACTAAAATTTATCTTAAAATAAAACAACACAATTCCGATTAAATAAATTTTTATGGAAAAACCCTTACACTAGAATATTTAAACAAAATTTAAATAAATAAATTAACTTACATTAATTGCATAAAATTAGATTTTGTTGGTACTTCACACCATCACCAGACTGGGAATTAGTTTGCTAAATCAATTTTCTCATTCGTTTAAGGTTTTTATATCCAAAACCTCCACTATTTATACAACGATATAAATATTTATTTAATTGGTTTATCTGTGGACCAGAGGTGATTCTATAAGATTTCAAAACAATGAAAAAATTAAGCTTGTGGAGAAAGATGGGGTATAAATGTAGACATCAGAGAAAATTGATTCCAAACAATAATTTAAAAAGACCAAAACAAAATATCCAAATCAGTAGTCAAGCAAACAACAGATCATAAAAAAAGTAAAAAAGTATACAATGAACAGAGCACAAATAACTGATGACATCATCGAAGAATAAATAAAAAACAAAACAACAAATACAAAAAGAAAATTGGAACCTACAAAGGAAAACATAGGCCAACCTCACTAGGTTGAAGAAAATCCGAGAACCTTAGATCCAGATATCAATGTTTTCTTTAGAAACCCTAACTGAAATTGAACACTTGATTCTAGATGTTGTTCGAGCAATTAGAGGTAGTGGGTTTGTGTGATTTGAGCTTCAATTCACCAAGGAGGAGCACCGGTAGTAGGTAGATTCCGCAAAAAGATTCTAATACTGTGATGGGTTTAGAACTGATTAGGTTTTTTTAAATAGATCGGGACACTTTCACCAACACTTTCAAAAAAGTGCTACTAAAGTGTCCATTTATGAGTGCTTAAGTAATAAGCACTGATAAAATACATATTTATCAACTCTTTTTAGTGCCGATAAAGGTAGTTCTTTATCAGTACTAAAAAAGCACTGATAAAATCCATCTTTATCAGTGCTAAAGTTTTAGCACTGATAAAGCCTCATATTTATCAATGTTAAAAAATCGCTGATAAATATTTATTTTATCAATGCTTATTACTTAAGTGCTAATGAAGGATTTATAATTATAATTATAAATAAGTAGTTGGGGGTTTGGCTTAGTGGTAAGCATCCCGTAATCCTACATAAAAAATGTGGGTTCAAAACCCATTGGACGTAGGTACTGTAGTAGTGGTGGGTACTGTAGAGAGCACTGTAGCAGCGGTGGTACTTCAGTGGGTACTATAGCAGCTGGGGTACTGTAGTAGCACTATTCACAGAATAGGCCAAGGGCCAAAATTTCAGGCTTATAGGCCATGTAATGGGATACATGCCCACTGGGCCTTTGAGAGAAATATATATAATGTAATAAAGCGGGTGGTTGAGTGGGTTATCCCTTGTGGGGGCTATAACCTGCCTTTCCCTTTCAAGCCTGTGTCTGCGCGGTGTGTATGTGTTTGATATAATTGTACCCCCATGCACCTAATATATATAATTATAAATATTTTTTTGTAAATATATATATACTTAATAAATATATATAAATATAAATATAGCAAATATATTCCTTATTTAAATATATTTATTATAATTTTATAATTATATAAATATATAAATAATTCTTTATAATTATATAAATATTTTCAAAAAATAATATTTATATCATTATATATATTTATATAATTATATATACATATAATAAATATATATAAATATAAATATAGTAAATATATTCATTATTTAAGTAAATTTATTATAAATTTAATAATTATTTAAATATATATAATAATTTATTTATAATTATATATATACTTAAAAAAATATTTATTTATTTATAATTATAAATATATAATTTAATAAATATAGTATGTATATTTATAAATATATTTATTTATAAATATTTTTTTACAAATATTTTTTTACAAATATTTTTTTTATCATTATTAATGAATATCTAATTTTAAGTGCATGCATGTTAAAAATGAGTGAAATTGAATAAATTAAAAATAAGTACACTAAAAATATTGAAAAAATGGATAAGTTTTGTGTGTGCGCATTGTATATAAAAATGTATTAATTATGTATATGTGAAATCAACATAACACACATTTGATCTATGTTAAATTGAAAAATCAAACAACATTCAATTATATGTCCATTACTCTATGAAATTAGTCTCTATTTTTAATTCATATTATTTTTTAATTATAAACAATTATTCACTAAATATATGACTATTTAATGTAAAGCACATAAATATTTTGTAATATATAAATCATATCCATATACATTAATATATATCTATATATTTAATATATAATATTTATTAACATCATCAATAATCATCTAAATAATAAAATGTTTAATATTTTTCTCAATTTACTTATTTTTAATTTTAATTTGTTTATTTTTTATTTTTCATATATCTATATATTTAATAAATACTATTTATTAGTATTTTTTAATTTATACATAGTATAATCAATTTATTCATTTTTATCAATAATTATTTAATTAATAATTTTTTTAACAAACCCATTTTTTATTTTTTATTTATTTAATTATTTCATTTTATTTATTCAGACCTTTATTAGCGCTAAAAAAGTGCTGATAAAGGATTCCTTTATGAGCGCTAAAAATATAGCGCCGATAAAGGGTACCCTTTATCAGTACTAAAAATAAAGCGCTAAAAATGGTACCCTTTATTAGCACTAAAAATAAAGCGTTGATAAAGGAACCCTTTATCAACACAAAAAAAAATCACTGATAAAGGGTTAAATTTATCAGCGCTTTCTTTAGCACTGATAAAAATTCCATTTATCAGTGCTTTTTTCTAGCGCTGATAAATACCAGTGCTGTTAAACACCTGTTTTGTAGTACTAGAAAGGGAAAATGAAAAGGTCACCACAAAACTAGGATTTCAGGTAGAAAATCATTAGTGGAAAATGATAACATGGACATGGAAGAGAAATCTAATTATCAAGTTTTGATGGACAGTGATTGAGAACATGGTCATTAAAAAGTTAACCATCATGAAACCGTAAATCATGTGATTAGTTAAAATACCATTGATTTATCAGAAAGAAAAGTAAACAGATAATGTTTTTATTCCAAAATATTTTCCCTAGAGTTGAGGGATTCTTTTAATATTTAGATACACATTTTAGAAAATAAACTTACTTGATTACTTTCCATGTCATAAGCATAATATCATCCTCTGTTTGTGCTTCGATCTATTTTCACTTCATCCCTCACACCTAGAAATGAAAGTTCAAAATGATTTTTTTTCACGCCTAAAGTACTTTTATGAATCATAAGATCCACCAGTCATTCCTTCAGCCTTTAAATATTTACTAAAACTAAAATTGTTAGCACAAAGTATCCAATAAATCATACTTTAACCTAAAAAAATAATATCCAATGTTCAACTTAATCCATTTCAACCTTAAGACTCATCCAAAGTACATCTGTCCAAATTCATAGTACAAAAAGGTCTCTAAATTTCCAAGATATTCTAACCATTTCCATAAATAATCTGAATCACCATAAGTCTACAATAAAATCATATTTGACTCTAAAATACAATTCAACTTTCATTCCTTATAATATATTTCTTCTTCTAAAATAACATCAATCACTTAATCACCAAATCATTTTCCAATCTCAAGGTTATCTATTTGATAAAACAAATGTCCCTAAAATAAAGATAACCATTATCCATAGGATATAAAAAATTTCATGCTAACCAGGACTTCATGTAGGTTAGTGGTAGGCGTTACACCCTTATCGCCCTTCGGTTGTGGGTTCAAACCCCATGACCTTTCTGGACACGACAGGTTGTCACCCGACCTGCAGGTTGTCCTTTTTTTAAAACTATATTAATATAACTTCCAAAATATATATGAAAAACATTCTTAAAATAAGGCTAATCACTAATTTTATCAATACAACCCCAATAAATAAATACTTCATCCATTTATTTCCACATAGTTCCTTCCTTGGTCTAGAGTTTATCCTATAGAAGAGGGCATTGATTCAAGTAATGTCTAGATTCCCCACATTTAAGGAAATGAACAACAAATGGATTCTTATGATTTTTTTATTTCCTTCCATTACACTCTTCCATGATGACATATGAAGGAACAATTTATCTCCGATAAATAGTATCTAGGCCTCATAAATGATTGTATGCCTATATTCTCTATCAAATTTTCATGCATTCCAAATAATCCTGAATGGTTTTAACATTCTCTATCATCTCTTATATAAAATAATCTCCCATCATATTCTAATATCCAATTTCATCACAACATGCTGGAGTTAGACATCACTTCCTATACAGAGCCTCATAAGGTGTCATTTGAATGTTGGAACTGGAACTGTTGTTATATGAGAACTCCACTCCGGGGAGGTGTTGATCCCAAAATATTTGTAAATCCATTGAACATGATCTCAGTATATCCTCTAGAGTTTTAATGTGTCTCTTGGAACAACCATCCATCTTAGGGTGATAAGTAGTACTGAAACTTAGTTCTCCATCCAAATTTGTTGAAGACTTATAGAGAACCTTGAGGTGATCCTTGAATCTTTTTCAGATATAGTGGAGTATGGTACTATATGAAGTCTTAACACTTCTATTGTATATATATTAGTGATTTTTCAAGTGATAAATATTCCTTCATTGTAACTAAATATAAAGAATTTGTAAGGCAATTGACTACCACTCAAATGGAATTATCGACTTTAGATGTCTTGGGGAGTCCTATGATTAAATACATGGTTATGTTTTCTCATTTCTATACTGGTATGAGTAATGGTTTCATCATACCCTTATAATTCTATTGTCTATCCCTATCTTGTTGGCATACCAAGCATTGAGATAAAAAAATTCAATCTCCCTCTTTATGTTATTCCATAAAATGTTTGGCTTCAAATCTATATACATTTTAGTTCTTCCTAGATAAATAGATAAGCATGATCTATATGCATCATCCATAATTTCCCTATTCAGTTTTATTTTTTATAGGACACATATTTGGGTTCAAAAACTTATAACTCCATTTTAAAAAGAGTAATCTTTAGAATATTCTCTACCTTTATCTGTGGAACCTCATTAACTTTTTGTTCCTCCTTAATCTTCTCAAGAATGGATGGTTGAGTAGTTATTTGATGAAGGTAGGATACAATTAGTTTTATGATTCAAATTTACATCATTTTCATGTCCATGAATATTGGATCCCTTTTAATCCTTGTCATTGATAAGGTTGTAGTATCCTTTCTACTCAGAGCATCTTCCAATTTGTTTTCCTTCATAGGATGGTAATTTATTAAACAATTATAAACATTGATCGGATCTAACCACATTTGGTTGTGTATACTGAGATCCTTATTTGTGAATATATATTTTATGGTTTTAGGATCTGTATATATTTCACAATTTTTTATATAGAGATAATGTCACAAAATATTAAATGAAAAGATCATTATAGCCAATTTCAAATCATGCATCGAGTGGATCTTCTCATAGATATTTAATTGGTGAGAGGTATAGGCTATCAATTTTTCATTTTTCATGAGTATGCAATACATTAATTTTTTAGATGCATCATTGTATATCAAAAATCCTTCCCCAATAGTGGGTAATGTGAGGGTAGGCTCTATGATTATCCTATTATTTACTCTTTAAATCTCTCTCATTCATTAGTACATACAAACATCACTCATTTTTGAGTTATCTTTGTTAGTGGGATTTAAAATCTTGATAAGTTTCTAAAAAATTAGTGATATTGTGCAACAAATCAAATTAAACTGTAGATCCACAACATAGATATTGGTTTAGGTTATCTTTCAATTTACTCTATCATTGAAGGATTCGTAGATATCTATTTATTAGTGATAACATGCCCCAAGAGTGTTTCTTACTCCAAGTATATGTTCGATTGGGAACTAAACCTATCCTGTAAGAGGAATAAAGGATAATTATTTGAGAAACACATCAGTTTAATTACTTATAATGGGAATTTCATCAAGGATGATATTTTCCTTAGTCTCAATGGTGTGACCTAGGTACACTTTCTCAAAAGGCAATAATATCCATGCTTGGGATGATTATTATAAAGGAGATTCATCCTCCTCCTTTAATATGTAAATAATCATAGGGTGATTCATGATATAGAGGTTGATTTCTTTATCTTAGAAATTTATGTTGGATCTCTATATGGAAATCCAATCTATACCCAGAATAGAATTTAATTCCACTATAGGGAGTATCACAAGTTTTTAGGGAAATTAATCCCTCAAATATTGATAGGGGAGAAGTTATATGCTTGGAATGAAATAATTGACCAATTTTTTATCTTCACTTATTACATGACTTCCAAATGTTGAGGAGTTTTTTGAAAAGTTCTGATAAACTTTCATGATAAGAAATAATGTATAAAAACATAATCAAATATTGTGTTCACTATCCTTGAATAAATAACTAGCATAATTGTCACCAATTTACTACTAGGATCCACCTTAGCAGTTGTGATGGAATATGATTACCCTTTCTTTCTAGACCTCAGTTGTTGTTTTCATCAGTTATCATAGACAACCTTTGGCTTAGTTCATTGGTTAACATAGTTTCCTTATTCCTTACAGTTGAAACATTATACAATAGGATGAGGGTTAACTAGAGTATTCCTTTCTTCCATCACATTTGTGGATCCCTCCCATCAGAATTCACTAGAAAGAATCCCATCCTTCCAAATTATAATTCACATCCTTTTCCCTTTAGGAAATTTTTGGATGTATCTTCCTAAACTTTTGGCAAGTGGGATGTTGTAATTTCCTACCCCCATGAGATTTATCTATCTCTCTACCATAATTAAACTTCATTCTCCACTTCTTGTCTTCAGACCCATGATACTCTTTAGATTCATCAATCTCTACTTCAATTTTGAGGTCACATTAGAAAATATCTTCATAGATGTTAAATTCTTGTATCACCAAATATATTCATAGATTTATTTTTATCTCACTAAATTAGTTGAAAACATTAATTTTGGGATCCATGAAAAAACTAAATGAGTATCATGCATGTTTTTTGAATTTATCCTCATACTCCCTAATGAATTAATCATAATTTTTCTTAAGGACAAGGAAATACCTCTCCATTTTAAATCATAGATTTCAAAGAAAATATTTATCAAAAAACATTTTCATAAATTATTTCAACTCAATCGCTTATATTTCATCCTTGGGATTCATATTCTTAATCAAAATCCGCCATTGATCAACTTCTCCCTCTATGAAATAAATAGTCAGCGCGACCTTCTCTTTCTCAGAGCATTGAGTAATAGAGAAGGTCTTTTCATTGGATTTGATCCATTTTTACATGATTAAGAGAATCAAATATCCACTGAAATTCCAAGTTCTATTTCATATAGAGGTCTCAATTGAAAATTGTTTTTATTATGGGGATGTGGGTGTTCCTCCTTAGTCAAGTCCACGTTAAAAACATGAGTTAATTGAGAAATTATCATCATAAATTTCTTGACTCCTTCCATCAGGTTGGGCATCTCATTTGGGTAGCCATTGCATTGGTTGTTGAATCAATTCCTCTTATTTCCAATCATTGTATAAAATAATGGAAAATTAGGGATGAAAATATTCAAACTATTAAACATATAAATGGAAACTATGAAAATTGAATGGATAACCCATAATTGGAATTTATTCCTTAAATTTTTAATTTCTAGGTTTCAATCTAACTTATAAATGGTAAATTTCCTAATATAAAAATTCATATTAATTTTCACTATCTTCATAATGGTTTGTAAAAAATACATGGTTAACCAAATCATGTCCCCTAGTAGTGTATGTCCATGTGTGAATTCATAAAACTATTTTTTATACCATCTGATGATCGAGTTAGTACCGAATATACCCTTTTAGATGTTATTATACATAGGTATAATTATTCCACAACCGCATCCACTTTCCAGTATCTATACAGGGATGTATTTTCTCACAAAACCAAGCACTTTATACCTTACCAAAATTTAGGGATGTTTCCCTATGTTTAGTCTTATATTTATGGTTTTCACTAAGGTTTTCTAATTCTAATCCCAAAAATAACTAGACATTTATCTGATACCAACTATGACAACCCATATCTTTTATACACATTGTTTCATGATTTATTACATAAAAATTCACTTAATACAATTCCAAAATATAAAAAGGCCTGGTTTCTTGGGGAAATTAGATACATAGAGTAATAACTTGAAATAAAGATACAATTAAATTATTTAAAAACTATATAACATGACTTTATATTTCATTGATTTTCTAATACTATACGAGATAATCTAGGGACTTACATAATAAATAGGTTAGCTTTAAATCTTAGTAAGGGAATAATAATATAATAGAATAATTTATAGGTGTCACTACTGGAAATATAGGTTTTCCCAACGGATATATACCAACGGTTTGCTTAAACCATTGGTGTATATTAGTATACCATGCATATACCAACGATTTATCAAAAACCATTGGTAAAGGTATGTGGTGGTGAAGATATACCAACGGTTTTTGCAAAACCGTTGGTAAAGATTGTTTTTGATGAAGATATACCAATGGTTTTGTAAAACCATTGGTAAAAGTGAGTTTTTGAAGGGCTTTACCAACGGTTTTTTAAAACCGTTGGTAAAAGTTTTCATTCCCAACGGTTTTTAAAAACCGTTGGGAAATATTTCCCAGAAATATACAGAACCTCGGGCTCCCCCATTCCGTGCGACTGGAGCCCTAAACCGAAGCAGAGAAGTGGGATTATCTTTACCCTACTGTCCAAATCATTCCATCTTCAAAATTTCTTAGATTCTCATTTGTAATCTATAAGTTATACTTTCATTTTAATGTTATGTATCTTCTATTTTGATTTTATGTCTTCTATTTTGATTTTCTGTTTTCAATTGGGTGAAGAGGTGAATTGGGATTCTGTTTACCCTACTGCAAAAATCCTTCATTCCGACCCATCTTCAAAATTTCTTAGTTCTACATTTCCTGTAAGTGATAATTTTATTTTAATTATCTACATCTACTGTTTTGGTTTTTTCTTTATATTTTGGTGTTTATGAATTTTGTTTTCTGTTTGATTTGGGTGCGTTTGTTGAGCTTTGATAGTGGCACACATATAGTGATTATAGTATGAGTTTGGTCTATTGGGATAAGTAGTAAAGTGAATCAAATTTAATTCAAAATTAATTGTGTGTTAATATCATCCATAAATTTTCAGTTTTTAGAAGGCTTGGTATTTCTGGGAATTTTGTGTTAATATCATTCATATTACACATGATTCACATCATGGTAAGAATGTGTGATGATGTTGTTGAGATTAGAGAGAAAACTCATACACTCTAGGTTGTTTATAGTGTCATGGTTAGTCATGAGTGATAATTGGCTTCCTAAGATGATTGTACTAATAAAGAATTTAGGGGAATTTATCATGTATGGGTGATTAATAAATTGGAATGTGATGAACCATATAATTGAACCATTGTTGATGCACATTATATACCAAAAGGTTATTGAATAAAAGTTATTCTTGTGAATTTCGTTACATCATAGATAAAAATGGTTGTGGTTATATGAGAGATACCTTTGATGGTTCTTTGATCATTGTTTTATGGAGAATGAATGGTTTAGGTCCGGTATTAATAGTAGCTTCCAGTGAGACCATTTTAGTATAAGGGGAAACAAGATTATGATCTACAAGGGGGTGATTGAGTTGGTATAGACCAAACATTGTTTGTTCCTTGTGTTCAAGAACCATAAACAGAGTGTTCCAATTAGGTGGTCATCAGTAAAGACGTAGGTAAGATTTCCAAGTCCTGTTTCATGAAGTTGAATATGTGGTGCTATAGTGGTTTTGGATTGTTTGAGGTACTCTTAGTGTATTATAAACCCTCATTTATTCCATATTCATTTAAATTGATTTAATATCATTTTTTTCAAACACACCATTATATCCTCTCAAACTATATTTAGAGTGTATTTTCATTCGTATGGTGTTAAATATTTTAGTAAATGTCCATACTAGATTCTTTTATGTGTTCTAGGGGTTTAGACTAATGACAGGGCTGCATGATTATTGTGGGGGTATTCTTTTAATATAAATATACCTATACACCCCGACCCCCTTGGACAACCTGACCACCCCCACAGACAGCCCGCCCACCTGGACACCTCGACCCCCTAGACATCCCCCCACCCCCTGGACACCTCCGACCCCCCCGGACGGCCCCACCACCCCCTAGACACCCCGCACCCCCCTGGACACGCCACACCCCCCTTGGACAGTCCCACCACTCCCATGATCCTCATCCTACTCCTCATCCTGATCTACTTGAAGAATTTAAAGTATAAAACCCATATACTCCCAACAAGACCCTTAAGGATTATGTATTCCTTGATCCACTTCCAATATCTTACTGGTCAATCCTTGAATATAGGCATTAGAAATTTTGTATCTTATTTTCTTATATACACTGTATTTTGTTGTATTTATTAATACGATTCTCATATAGAGTAATGTGTTAGTTATGATTTTATATAGAGTAAACAATTGTCATTTACGTAAATATTTTTTTGATTAAACTTTAATATTATTGAATTGCTTTGAAATGACTTATTGCAATTTTTTTTACAGAATGGATAGAAGTTGGATGTACGAAACTGATCGGATTTCAACCGATTTTCAAAATAATTTGAAAAGATTTATAGATTTTACATTTAACAAGGCTTCAGATAGTGGTCGCATACACTGCCCATGTTTTAATTGTGTTGGAAGACCTTGGTTGGGCCGTGAAGTAGTTAGCTATCATATAACCAAATATGGTTTCCAAACAAACTATTATGTGTGGTATCACAATGGAGAGAAAATGGAATCTCAAAATGTTGATGATCCAAATGATAGGACTGAATTAGAGAGTTTGATATATGATCGGTTTCCATTTATTCGACATCATGAGAAGGAAAGGATGTCCAGCCAACAAGATTTTGATACAAGCAACATGATGCGTCCAATGAAAATGATGATGTTGATAGGGTGAAAAAATTGAATGATGCTGCGACGACTCCAGTATATCGGCAATGTGATAAAATGAAAAAGTTGGAATTTTTAATCCGATTGTTTCATAGGAAAACTATGTATGGGATTTCAAATACTGAAATTGATTACATTCTTACCTTCTTGAAGGACTTACTTCCAGATGATGTAGATATTCCCTCAAACCACTATATGGCATGGAAGTTGGTTGATGAACTTGGATTCTCAAAAAAAGAATTCATGCTTTCCCAAATGATTGCAGCTTATTTTGGGAGGAAACTGCTGAAAGAAATGATTGTATAAAATGCGGAACCTCCCGATGGAAGCCAAAAGATGATGGAACACCATCTCGTGTGCCACAAAAAGTAATGTGGCACTTTCCATTGATCCCCAGATTACAGAACCTTTTCATGTCTGATGAAATATCCGTAAAAATGCGATGGCATGACACCGAGAGAAAAAAGAATAATGAAGAGTTGGTTCACCCTGCAGATGGATTTTCATGGCAGAGATTTGATGCTCGATATCCTGAATTTGCAGCCGACGTGCGTAATGTGAGACTGGGTCTTTCATGTGACAGTTTTAATCCATTTGGGCAGATGCTTACTTCGCACAACACATGACCGGTTTTCATACACATTTATAACCTTCCCCCTTGGTTGTGTATGAAAAATCCTTACACTTTCTTGAGTATACTGATATCTGGACCTTATGATCCCGACAATGATATAGATGTATACATGCAAACTTTAATAAAAGAGTTGAAACTTCTTTGGGATGTGGGTGTGCCCACATACGATGCATGTTCAAAAGACATATTTCAGATGCATGCTGCACTTATGTGGACTATCAATGATTTTCCTTCTTATGCAATGATGTATGGATGGAGCACAAAAGGAAAATTGTCATGTCCTGTTTGTATAAAGAATACTCGATCGAGAAGACTGAAATATCGTCGTAGTTTTAGTTTTATGGGACATCGACGATTCTTGCCAATGAACCATCCATATAGAAACAATCGTCGAAGATTTGACAATACCATGGAGAATGACGATCCACCTCAGCGTATGTCTGGAATTGATGTGCTTAATGAATTGAAAGATTTCAGTTATTCATTTGGGAAGAGTGTAATGAAATCTAGAAAGAGGAAAAATGTTTCCAATGATACCTGTTACAATTGGAAGAAGAAGAGTATATTCTTTGAGTTGTCATATTGGTCAACCAACTTGTTATGTCATTGCTTAGACATAATGAACATTGAAAAGAATATATGTGAAATGTTGCTTTTGATTCTTCTAAATGTCAAGGGGAAGAAAAAAGATGATTTACGATCTCGGCGCGACTTGGTAGATTGGGGGATCACACCAGAATTGCATCCTGTCTATATCAGTGAAAATAAATGACAAGTTCCATGTGCTTCTTATGTGATGAATCCTGCTGAAAAAAATCAATTTCTGGAAGTGCTAGAGACTATTAAAGTTCCTGATGGCTATTCAAGCAATATATCAAAACGGGTCAATAGAAAAGAGTTGAAGTTGAAATCTTTGAAGACTCATGATTATCACGTCCTTTTGCATGAGTTGATTCCAATAGAAATCCGACATCTCTTGTCCAATAATGTTAGAGTCTCAGTTATTCAGTTGTGCTATTTGTTTAGAGATATTTGTGCTAAGAGGTTGTCCAAATCCCTCGTACAAAAACTATTGGCAGAGACACCATTAATTTTGTGTGAGTTAGAGAAAATATTCCCTCCATCATTTTTTACATGTATGTTGCATCTGACTGTCCATCTTCCGACCAAAATACTTCTTGGAGGACCCGTTGCTTTCTGTTGGATGTATCCAACTAAAAGAAACATGTGCACATTGAAATCATATGTTCGGAACATGAATTATCCCAAAGGTTCTATTGTGAACAGTTACTTGGCTCAAGAATGTATAGATTTCTGCTCAATGTATTTGTCTGATCATACTACGAGAATAAACAGACCAATGAGAAATGAAGAAGAACAGTATGGGAAAATTGAACCTAGTTTTCCATCACTTCCTCAGACAAGAGGAATTCCGGGATCATATACATTGACAACATTAATCCTTGAAGAGCGAGAGATGGCACATCGCACAGTGTTGTTCAATTGTGATTTGTTCGATGAGTATATCAAGTAAGTTAATTGTACATGTATCTGTTATCTTATCTCTTGTAATTTTAAATATTTGTTAAACTATTATTATTTTTATCTACAGGGAACATAAAGAATTGATACATAGAAAGCATCGTTCTTTATCTTTGAGAAAGAAGAAGACGTTGCATAGCAAAGTGTTTTCTGCTTGGTTGAAATTGAAGGTAAAAATATTTCTGTAATAACTAAATAAAAATAATATTTAATTAAGTTTACTATTTGTTTATATTTCAGGTATCGAGTTTGCCTACAGAATCTGTTTCTGAGGAAATAAGAGCTTTGTCTTTTGGTCCTAATACCATGGTTCGTGCTTGTAAATCACTTGTGATCAATGGATACAGATTTATTATCACTGAATGAGCAAGAAACATGAGAACACAACATAATAGTGTTATGCTAACTGCCACAACAGACTGTTATGCCAGTTCATCAGACACTAGACCTCGTTATGAAAATGTTGCTTATTATGGTGTCGTGGAGAAAATAATAATTTTGGATTATTACTCGCATGGTCGAGTCACGATGATGAAATGTCAATGGTTTGATTCAATGAAGAGGCAAGGCACCTTTATTGATGATTGTGGATTTCGAGTTATTGACATGACTCGCACTCTTGCCACCGATGAACCATATGTATTGGCATCAATGGTGAAACAAGCTTTTTATGTCAAAGATCATCGTCATCCTAAATTCGGTGTAATTATTGAAGTAAATCCCAGACATGTTTTTGATGATGGTGATGATGAAGTTGACACTATCCCTACTGCAATTGGAAGCAATCTGTTTATTACTTATGATGACCCCAACAGCTCAATTGTTAGAGTTGATTGTGAACCCGAAGTTGTGGTGGGAAATATAGAGAATCATACAGTTGTGTTCTCACCTACATGTTTCACCTACATCATTCAAAGTGTGTATCCTAGTACTTACCTTCATAACACCATAAATCTTCTGTTTCATTATGTTCTTTTTATCATAATGGTTTTTCTATATATTTTTTTTGGGTTACACATTAGTTATCTGTTTCTAATTACTTCCATATTTGTTTTCATTGCAGTAAATGACACCCATTGAAGAGAGGCGGCGGAAAAAGATGACAGATAATAATCGTCGCATGGTACAGATGGGTGTTCCTCCAGTCATCCATGTTGTGAGTATTTTATTTCAAATATAAATATTTCAATAACTTATAATATCATGTGTTTACTTTTCTGTCAATTTTTTTTCAGGATCCACCCCCTAGACGACAGATATCTGACGAGGAGCCTGATATTGCTCCCAGTAGAGAAGTTAGTGGTAGGAGGGAGGGTGGTGTCAGAGATGGACGATCATCTAGTGGTCCCGGTACTGAGGCCGGTGGTACGAGGGCTCGTGGGGTGAGAGTTAGACGACCCACTACCACAGACGTATCTTCTACGCCCTATTTTGATCCTGGCGTGTCTTCAGGGACATATGAGATATTTAGACCTCCGATGTTTACACTACCAGCTGGACAGATGTCTATGCCATCATCTTTTGCTTCTGGTTCATTATCTCTAGGCTATTATATTCCACCTTCTTCGACTCCTGCTACGACATAGTATGTCGCTGAGGAGCATACACTGAGGGACACTCCACCTGTACAAGATACTCCTTCAGCTTCTGCACCCATTGATCCGACTACCACAGGTATATTTATATAACTCTATCAAATTTTTATACCAAAATTTATTTTTATTATAACTTGTATTGATATTATTTTTCTTTAATAACAGATTCATCTACAGATAGAAGGTGGGGGAGGGGGCGTACTCGCTTGCATGTGGTATGGAACCGCCAGACACAGTTGATGGTTGAATACAATGTTTATGGACAAATGATTGAGAAATCTGGGTATCAATGTCGGGGTTTTTTGGCGACGCTAGCCAAATACTCCGATATCATTCCGGTCAGCCCTCTCTCTTGGAGACATCTGCCACCCGAAGTCAAGGATAACGCGTGGGCAAAAATATGGGTAAAAAATCTATTGGATTTAATGTAGTATATTTTTGTATTTAAATTAACTAATCAATTTGGTTTCAGCTTCGGTTTAACTTCCCTGATGGCGAAGGTGCACGACCAGCGCGTTTAAAAGAGCTAGGAGAGCTTTGGAGAGATTATAAGCATGAGCTGTATGTTGGCTGGTGTGATAGAGTGGGCATGGAGTTAGAGACATTACCTATCGTGGATGACTTCCCGATAGAGCAATATCGCCAAATGATTACCCATTGGGCGACTGCCAAATTTAAGGTATTAATCTCATTTGAGTTATTTAAATGAGAGTTTTCATATTTTTCATTAATATAATCTTATTAATTATTAATCATTATTTAGGAATCTTCTGAAAAAAACAAAAAAAACATTGATTCAAAGCAATACCTCCACACTTTGGGGTGCACAACTATGGCAAATCATGAGAGGCAGCAGGTACGATATAGTTGTTTATAATTTTTCTTTAGGACTTTCTCTTTTTAGTGGATCCTACTGAAATTATGTGATTTATTGAATAATGAATATATGATTATACTTTCACTTTATATTGTTTCAATGTCATTACAGAAGCACAAAATGAATATTGAAGGACGTATCCCTCGATCAAAATTGTTTTGCTCGAGTAGAAGAAAAAAATATGGAACTGCGGTAAATGAACCGACCCAAGAGAAGATTGTAAGTTTTAATTTGTTTATTTCAAAGTTTAATATCTAATTTGAAATTTAATAATCTATTAATATTTTTTACAGGATGCTTTAGAGGCTCTTGATGCCCAGGAGCCTGACAATTTTGGGCCACACGATCATTTATATCAGGTTTTGGGAGATGAGCACTCTGGTCGAGTACGCTGCCGACCTGGTAAGAATATAGTCCCGACGAGGTATTGGTCGTCTCCAGGTATCCATTCTAGTACCACCGAGTTGGAACAGGTCAAGGAGCATGCAAGATAGTCTGATAAAAGTGTCAAAGATTTGGAAGTACAAGTTCAAACAAGAGACAGAGAATTTATGAAACTGATGAAATAATTATCTTCATCACTTCCACCAGAGGCTAGTGCGGCTTGTCAGACATTTATGTCGTCAATGGGTGCATCATCCAATGCACCAGGCGGCAGATCTAGTGGCGATCAAGATGATGATGTTCCTGGTGATGACGAGGATGCTGAAGAGGAAGAGGGCGAGGATGAGGATGTGGACGAGGGCGAGGATGGGGCCAAGGGCGAGGATGGGGCCGAGGGCGAGGATGATGCCGAGGATGAGGATGAGGCCGACGATGAGCATGGGGATGATGACGAGGATGACGACGAGGACAGAGATGGCGGCGAGGATGAGGATGATGATGATAGTGGTGATGGTGATGGTGATCAGAGGCAGATTGATCCATTACATTTTTGAATTCTGTATAACTCTTTATTTTTGAACATGGTTTTCCACTTTGGGGTTTTCCTCTGCTTCATAGGGACGTTGCATTCAGATTCTGTTTTTTGCAATTGATTCTTATTGTATGATTAGTCTACTACCTAGACCTTTAGTATTCCTTGGTACTGTGATACTCATTTTTCTATTTTTTTTACTTAGCTTTCTTAGTTAGCCATTTATTTCATGTTTATGCATGTGGAAAATGATATGGAAAATGTGCTTTGAAGTAGTGGCCGACACCACTCAAAGTGTCTAACTTTTATTTGAAATGGACAGGATTTTAAGTGAAAACAACAACTGGCATACGGAAAATAGACCAAATGAATTCGAATTCTGTTTAAACTATAGGAAAACGATCCATGGTTCATATGTGACGTGTACGAGTGAACCCCACCTCAATTCGAGGGCCGGTGTGGCCGGTACCACTCAAAGTGTCTTTCTTTTGTTTAAAATGGATGCGCTTTTAAGTAAAAAAAACCACATACAGAAAATGGAACAAATGCTTTCAGATACTGTTGATACTTTAGGAAATGTATCCATGGGTCATATGTGACGTGTACGAGTCAACCCCGCCTCAATCCGAGCCGCGGTGTGGCCAGCACCACTCAAAGTGTCTAACTTTTATTTGAAATGGACATGATTTTAAGTGAAAACAACAACTGGCATACGAAAAACAGACCAAACACATTTTGATTCTATTGAAACTATAGGACAACGATCCATGGGTCATATGTGAAGTGTACGAGTCAACCCCGCCTCAATCTGAGGGCCAGTGTGGCCGGTACCACTCAAAGTGTCTTTCTTTTTTTTAAAATGGATGCGCTTTTAAGTAAAAAAAACCACATACGGAAAATGCACCAAACACATTCAGATACTGTTGATACTTTAGGAAATGTATCCATGGGTCATTTTTGGCATGTAGGAGTCAACCCCGCCTCAATCCGAGGCGCGGTGTGGCCGACACCACTCAAAGTGTCTAACTTTAATTTGAAATGGACAAGATTTTAAGTGAAAACAACAACTGGCATACGGAAAACAGACCAAACGCATTCGGATTCTATTTAAACTATAGGACAACGATCCATGGGTAATATGTGACGTGTACGAGTCAACCTCGCCTCAATCTAAGGGCCTGTGTGGCCGGTACCACTCAAAGTGTCTTTCTTTTGTTTAAAATGGATGCGCTTTTAAGTAAAAAAAACCACATACGGAAAATGGACCAAACAGATTCAGATACTATTGATACTTTAGGAAATGTATCCATGGGTCATTTGTGGCATTTAGGAGTCAACCCCACCTCAATCCGAGGCGCGGTGTGGCCGACACCACTCAAAGTGTCTAACTTTTATTTGAAATGGACAGGATTTTAAGTGAAAACAACAACTGGCATACGGAAAACCGACCAAAGGAATTCGGATACTGTTGATACTTTAGGAAATGTATCCATGGGTCATATGTGATGTGTACAAGTCAACCCCACCTCAATCCGAGGGCCGGTGTGGCTGGGACCACTCAAAGTGTCTTTCTTTTGTTTAAAATGGATGCACTTTTAAGTAAAAAAAACCACATATGGAAAACTGACCAAACACACTTGGATACTATTGATACTTTAGGAAATGTATCCATGGGTAATATGTGACGTTTAAGAGTCAACCCCGCCTCAATCCGAGGGCCGGTGTGGCCAGGACCACTCAAATTTTCTTTCTTTTGTTTAAAATGGATGCGCTTTTAAGTAAAAAAAACCACATACGGAAAACTGACCAAAAGCAGTCAGATACTGTTGATACTTTAGGACATGTATCCATTGGTCATTTGTGACGTGTACGAGTCAACCCTGCCTCAATCCGAGGCGCGGTGTGGCCGACACCACTCAAAGTGTGTCACTTTTCTTTGAAATGGACAACAGTTTAAGTTAAAACAACAACTAACATACGGAAAATAGACCAAAGGCATTCAGATACTATTGATACTTTAGAAAATGTATCCATGGGTCATTTGTGATGTGTACGAGTCAACTCTGCCTCAATTCGAGGCGCGGTGTGGCCGGTACCACTCAAAGTGTCTAACTTTTCTTTGAAATGGACAACAGTTTAAGTTAAAACAACAACTGACATACGGAAAACCAACCAAACGCATTCGGATTCTGTTGAAACTATAGGAAAACGATCCATGGGTCATATGTGATGTGTACGAGTCAACCCCGCCTCAATCCGAGGGCCGGTGTGGCCGGTACCACTCAAAGTGTCTTTCTTTTGTTTAAAATGGATGCGCTTTTAAGTAAAAAAATGACATATGGAAAATCAACCAAACACTTTCGGATTCTGCTGAAACTTTAGGAAAATGATTTATGGGTCATTTTTGACGTGTACGAGTCAACCCCACCTCAATCCGAGGTGTGGTGTGGCCGACACCAATCAAAGTGTCTAACTTTTATTTGAAATGGACAAGATTTTAAGTGAAAACAACAACTGGCATACAGAAAACCGACCAAACGCATTCGGATTCTGTTGAAACTTTAGGAAAACGATCCATGGGTTATATGTGACGTGTACGAGTCAACCCCGCCTCAATCCGAGGACCGGTGTGGCCGGTACCACTCAAAGTTTGTCACTTTTCTTTGAAATGGACAACGGTTTAAGTTAAAACAAATGGCATACGGAAAATGGACCAAAGGTATTCGGATACTATTGATACTTTAGGACATGTATCCATAGGTCATATGTGACATGTACGAGTCAACCCCGCCTCAATCCGAGGGCTGGTGTGGCCGAGACCACTCAAAGTGTCTTTCTTTTGTTTAAAATGGATGCACTTTTAAGTAAAAAAAACCACATACGGAAAACTGACCAAACGCAGTCGGATACTGTTGATACTTTAGGAAATGTATCCATTGGTCATTTGTGATGTGTACGAGTCAACCCCGCCTCAATCCGAGGCGTGGTGTGGCCGACACCACTCAAAGTGTCAAACTTTTATTTGAAATGAACATGATTTTAAGTGAAAACAACAACTGGCATACGAAAAACCGACCCAACGCATTCGGATTCTGTTGAAACTTTAGGACAACGATCCATGGGTCATATGTGACGTGTATGAGTCAACCTTTTCTCAATCCGAGGGCCGGTATGGCTGGGACCACTCAAAGTGTCTTTATTTTGTTTAAAATGGATGCGCTTTTAAGTAAAAAAAACGACATACGGAAAACTGACCAAACACTTTCGGATTATATTGAAACTTTAGGAAAATAATCCATGGGTCATTTGTGATGTGTAAGAGTCAACCCCGCCTAAATCCGAGGCGCGGTGTGGCCAATACCACTCAAAGTGTGTCACTTTTTTTTGAAATGGAAAATAGTTTAAGTTAAAACAACAACTGACATACGAAAAATAGACCAAAGGCATTCGGATACTGTTGATACTTTAGGACATGTATCCATGGGTCATTTGTGACGTGTACGAGTCAACTATGCCTCAATCCGAGGCGCGGTGTGGATGACACCACTCAAAGTCTCTCTTTTATTTCAAAAGGAAATCATTTTATGTGAATACAACTGAAATTTACACTCATCAACGATAGTCGCAAACTCTTTTTCATGAGTTGGGTAGTTTCACTCATGGGGTCATAAGTGACGAGACTCCTAAGAAAATATTTTTTCACCATATATTATAAACAATACAAGTTCAATGAAAAATTCATCACAAATCATTACATACCCAAACCTAGTATCACAAAAAATGGGATTTGAGTCAATTTTAATGTCTTATTCAACTCTAATAGATATTTATCAAACTATTCTACCTATTAGAATTTGATGGGTGGGGTGAATTACCACCGGATGATTGTTGTCATATGTGTTTTTTGGGCTATTTTAGGTGTTTTTTATACTGTTTGAAGTCTGTATGTGGCTTTTGTGATATTTTTTATGTAGGTGTATAGTGGAGGGTATACTGGAGGGCTGTTGTGCACTGTTTTTTTATGCAGGTGTATGGTAGGGCTTCTGGAGGGCTTCTGGGGGCTGCAGTGCAGCAGCTCTGGGAAAAGCTTTACCAACTGTTCTGAACCGTTGGTAAATCCTTTTCCTGAATTCTGGAAAAACTTATAACAATGGTTCTGAACCATTGGTAAAGAGTTTCCCAGAATTATCAAACACCTATACCAACGGTTTAAATGAAACCGTTGGTACAAGGCTTTCCTCACGGCTAACTGGCCAACGGTTTAGAAAACCGTTGGTATACCCTATACCAGAGGTTTTCCAGCCTATACCAATGGTTATAAACCGTTGGTATAGCCTACTTTTCCAGTAGTGTGTGCATGAGATCCAAGAGGCATAACATGATTACATAAATGATTAAAATCATAATCATGAACAGAAAATCATTATATAATATGATAACATCAAGGCATCATAGGAATGTGGTGATAACATAAAACATGAAATCATAAGCATAAATCAATGCTAAACACTGAGATATAATATCAGAGTGTTATTAGGATGATCTCCCATGAACCGTACATGGTAAATCATGTGATAAAAACACTACCCAAAGAATTGGAAAGCTATATAATTTCAGGCTCACCCATCACATTCATATCATGTACATGAATTTGTGTTCCACATGGATCATACAACATAAGAATGTATTTAATCACATTTAATCACATAATTAAGGAGTTTGGGATATATACATGGAATTTACCAATCAATTATGGATAGTTACATCAAGGTGAATACCATTGAGTGGAAATGGGGATGGGTATTCACAAAAAAAGTTTCATGATGATCTGCATCATCAAGGGTTGTGAAAATCAAAGAAAATTGTAATATTTGTTCATATAAGTGTTTCTAGAGGAAAATGTTAAATTCTTATATAATATGACCTCAGATAATTTTTCCAACCACTCTTTTGGTCCTAGAATAGGGTGTTTTCTCAAGGATAAGAGTTTGGTGAAAATATGAATCATTCAAATTTTCACAGAGTATTAAATATTTAATTAATTAAATATTGATTTATTCACATATGTTCATTAATTTATATCATTTAAATAGATAATCAGATTGATATTTCATCTCCATAGTCGAGTCTCTAATGGGTCGGTTTTACCTAGGCAAGTCATAACCTTGCATCAGGCATCGGGGCGAGGCCTCATACCCTATTATTTTCTTTTCTTTTTATTTTAATTTTTATTCCTTAATCCTTTTTTTATTTTTTTATTCATTCCTTTTTTCCATTTTGGTTTTAAAATATTCCCATGGGGATCCCCCTTTGGGATCTTTGGCCAAGAGAATGAGGGATAGAAGAGGGAGAGGGATAGGGAGGAGGAAGCACTTCTTGAGGAACTTATATGGAGGTATAAAAAGGCTCAGTGGGTGTACAACGTGGATCAGGTGGGAAGCTTTAGTGGTTTCCCCCCATAGGTAGGAATGTTTTATGTGTTTTTCCATAAATACCCATAGATTTGTTTTTTTAAGTTTTAGTGCCTTAAATTGGTTGATGGGGACCCCTTGAGGTTAATCTATTGATTCTTCAAGAAGATTAGGGGTTTCAGGGTGATTCAAGGGTTTTCTATATAGGAAAACCCATGTACACAATGTGTAGTTTAGAGAACACATGTAGTGTGTTCTTCATGTTTGTGGAATATGAATTTTTGGGACTAAACACCATGCACTAGGGGTTCATTCTTTGTAGTTACGATTTGGAGTGTGCCGAGGGCACATGGGAATGTAGGGTACATGGCCAAAACTCGTGTAAGGTACATGGATAGTGGCTGTGTACAATGATTTTCTAGAACTTGTGTGGGGTTACATGTCTTGGTACATTGTTGGAAACCCCGTGTGGAGTACACTCCATATACGACAATACACATTGTGTAATTGGTGGTGTATACAATGATTATGGGTTTTTATACATGGCCATATACCCATGTGGGGGTACACTCTATGTATAGGGAATACATGGCATGTTCTTTGGAAAAGTACATACCGAGTGGCCTGAGAAACATGGATAGGGAGGAATATTGGGGTTACACACCATATACCCCAAGTATATGCTATTTACTTTTCCTACCTTGGTATGTTCTATCTGTTTTTCACCCTAGTGTCATAATGAGACTTATGAGTAATCCATTTAGATAATTTTTTGTGTAGATAATGATGGTGGAATCATTCTTGTGTTTAGATACTTTTTGGATGGTATTTTGGGATAAGAGAGTTTTTCAAGATAATTTATTCATGGTTTTGATCTAAAATTTTCCTAGGGTGGGGTTGTGAGTAGTGATTCCTAGGCAAGGGTTGTCATATCAGTAATCATCCTAGCCTGATTGTTCCACGGTGATCTTTTTTAGGTTATTTATATGGATCTTGAAAGTTATGATCGTATAGTATCTCATAGGAGATCAATTTTGGTCCCTTCGTGTCAGGACTAATTTCTCAATGTTAGAGTAGTTGGGGTTGGGTCCTAGGTTTGAGGAGACCATATTTGTTGGAGCCTATGGGATAGGTAGATGTTGTGTGGTTGTAGTAATGGTAAGGTGTTTTTGAACTATTTAGATTAGTTTGAGGGACTCTTAAAAACTCCCTAGTGGGTTGGTTACCGATCAATTAATCAGTGGTTACTATAATCGATTATTGAGAATGCCCACATAGCATGGAATAGTTTGGATGCCCCTGTGGGAAAGTTTTCACCCATGGATGGGTAGTTTTTTAGGGATCATGGATAAGGTTTTTCTTGTATGGGATGTTCCTCTAGTTTTGGATTTTTCTATGGAGCCCTTATAGGTTCTTGATTTTGAGGTATTCACAAGGACCTTTTTGAATTCCCTATTTGGCATGCATTTATTTTGGATGCTTGTAGGGGGAGTTATTGATTGAGGATCATTTAGAGTCCATTTAGGGTCCTTTTTTGATGTTTCTACACTGTAGATATCTCATGATTTGGATTAACTAGAGGAGCCACTTATAAGGTGTCCATCTCTTGTTATTGACTTTGGGATGGTTGTGGATCAGTTGATGGGAATGGATCGAGAGCTTGGGTACAACAGGGGAGTCCCCAGTAGGACATCACCTTTGTGTTGTAACCATGATGACTGCGGGAGACCCAATTTTTGGTTTGGCCCTGAGGTGGGTTGTTGAGAACCTATGGTGGCTGTTTATTGAATTTTGAGATCTAGGGCGCTAAGAGAGGCCTAGTGATTTGTTGGAAGGGAGTTGATTGATGTTGTTAGTTCATATGTTTGAATGGTTCAGTCAAGGTTGGATCATACAAAATTCAGTTGGACAATGTTCATGATGTTTGAGGTAGTTTCTTCTTTGGAATTTGGTTTGAGGAGAAGACTCTTGAGATTTCTTGGATCAATCATTGGCCCTGAGTTTTTATTTGGTTCTCTCTTCAGATTTTTAGACATTTTTAGATGGTCTTAGGGAGATAATGGGATATCTATATGAGTGAAAACTCATCTAGCTTAGTGTGATACACTGAATTGAATGTATTCAGACTAGTTAGGTTTCAAGGCACTCATGGAGCAGGTTTTGTGTACAGTGGATGTTGTTATTCTATCAGGGCCATGGATGTTGAAATATCCTCAATTTTGGTATGAAGATCAGATTTTCTAGTTCCATAGTTGATTCCTGATTCATTCTTCGAGAACTTTGGAAAAAATAGGTTCTGTAGTTTTTTCAAATTATATGTTTCTTTCACTATTTTAAATCATGTTATTGGAGTCCTTGATCCTGGTGGATATGATTTTTCTTGTGGACACCTATGGTTACACCCTGGGTCTGGTATTCATGACTATTTCTTTTAGTCGTCTTTGAGCTCCTATGTTTATCTAGAAGATGCACCGATTGTTGTGTGGAAGGGTGAGCCATGTGCTATAAATTCTTTTGGAAGGGGTCATATAGGGAGTTTATTTACCTCGTATATCAGAATATAACTCACCATTAGATGTTTTCCTTTTTACCCCCCACTTTTTATGTAGTTACTTATATTTATTCTAGATATTATTAGTCTTTGACTAGGGTGGGAATATCATGTGTGCATGAACTAGTTATGATAACAAATTTTAGGTTCACAATTGGGGGTGGCCTATTGATATTTATTTATCACCCCATATATATGAACATTAGTTTGCATGTAGAGACGATGTGTACTTTTAGGTTAGAGTATCGATTGTGTGATGTATGGGGATGAGGCCTAGTGTTTCTTGATCAAGTAGAGATGCTTGTATGGATTCTTCAAACCAGTTTGGTGAAGTTTGAGAATCATGGAGACTAGGTATGTGGTTTTGGATTTGTGTTGGTAGTAGTCCATGTTGTATTTATTTATTTTTTATATGTTTTCATCCTAGTGGGTAATAAGTTGTATTTTTTTCATGCTCAGAGTCTATATGTATCTATAATTCATTTCATTTATAATATCATTCTTCTATTTTAGTTATTTATCATGCATACTCTAATATTTATCCATCTGTATGTGTTTTGGTTATTTTTATTTTTATTTTACTCTACCCAGAGGCTATAATCATTGCACTATACCTGTTAGACTTTCACCACTAGTCGGTGTCCTTTGGAAATCAGGGAGGCATTCATGAGGCTTTATGGCAAGCCAGATCGAGTGATGTGTTAGGTCTACATAGACTGGTTCATTAAAAAATGGTATTAGAGGTTTTAGGTTTTATGATTTGGGGAATTTATAGATAGGAGGTTTGGGAATGTGTCAGAACTTGTGGGGGATATTAGACTAGTGTTCCGTGAACATCTTTTCTAATAGGAAGTCTAGGTTTCCAGGGTAAGGGATTATTATTCTTGGATTTCATTTTTACTATTGTGTGATTTCACCAAGTGTTTTTCACTTGTTTTTTTTGGATTTATTATCTATTATGGTTTTTTTTATCTTGAGTAGGGAGAAAGATGCCAGTGTTCATGCATCATTCTAGAAATGTAGGATGCACACGAATATGCCTCTCTATGGTGTTTTACTGACAATGGTGGTTCGATTGTTTAAAGTATCAGTAACTTTCCATATTTTTTTTCTTATATAAGTATATAGTGTAATTCTACTCAACTAAACTACATGCATATATTTTATTCTAATGAAAGTACATGTGGATATTGGGGTGATATTCTCATCGGTGATGGAGATGTAGTCCCTTTATTATGGGATATATGGAAATACTTATTGTCTGGTGTGGAATCTGTGTTCCATGTTGGTGGATCGATAAGGGAAAGGATTCTTGGGATATCTTTATAGTAGGCTCAAGTTTCCCTAATATGGTGGTTCCCCAAATTCCAAAGTTCATGTTCTTTGGGAGGGACTTGTTCTTATTATGGGTTGTCTGCCAGGTCATGCAGTGGGGCATGTGTGTCTTCTATCATCAATGACTTTGGTATGCATGGAGGTTCTTCCTTGGTGGGTCTGTTTAGGTCTAATATCCCTAGGGTGTGTTTAGGCTTGAGGATTCATGGTGTTTGTGAAGTGTATCACTATGAGTTCTCCCTATCTAATGGATGGCTTGAGAGGGCAGGTTTGGTTGGTTTACTGGCCCTTCTCATTTGGTTGTTCTTTGGGCGGCACAATGGAAGCATGGTTGGATGCTTTTGGATTTGGGTAGGTACTCAGGTGGATGGATGGTCATGTGGTTTATTATGGCATTAGGGGGTGAATTTTTTTAAAATAGGAGTGTTTGGGGTGCCTTAGTTTTTTTAGAACTAACATGTATGAGGAGCATAGTCACTATTTTAGGAATTTTATCCTAGTTTTTTAGGACTTGGTTTATGTGAGTTTATCTAATGTTTCCCATTCAGAAGTTTTTTTAATGAAATATTTGTGGTGGGGAGCGCACCATGGGATATTAGAGCTCATGATATCTGTTTAAGTGTTTTTTTGAGTGCGGAGGTTGTGGGTTTTTGTGTTGGAACTCAGGTGTAAGGAGTTTAACCACATATATTAATTGATTTGATGATGGACATAGCGTGGGCTGTGTGGTTTTCCATTTGGGAAGTGAGGAGATGATAAGTATACTCTTGTGTTAGGTATAATTAGGACAGTCTCGATTTAATGTCTCTCATGTTGGTAGAGAGTTGTGGACATTGTAAGATCAGTCATTAGACGGTCGAGATAGTATTGGTTGTGTTAGCGCTTGGGGATATCATGGCTACTATTTTCCCACTAACTCTTATCTTTTTAAAGAATCATTTTTGTGGGAATTCTATGATGATATGTGTCATCACAGGTTTTTAAAACTGGGGGAAATTTGAGATTTTGTTCCCTGAAGTGTTTCTAGTTAAAATGGTAAATAAATCTATAAGATAAATTTGGATAATTTTTCTAACCACTCTGTTTGTCCTAAAATATGATGTTTACCCTTGGTTGGGAGTTCAAAGAAAATCAAATAAATTTTATTTTTTTTAGATTATTTAATATTTAATTAATTAGATATTAATTTATTCATGTGTGCTCATTTAGTGATATCTTTTAAACAAATCATCATATTGGGATTCTATCTCTGTGGTTGAGTCTTTATTGGGGGGTTTTCCTAGGAAATTAATCATTTAAATGGAGCATCATATTGATATTCTGTCTCTCTAGTTGTGTCTATAATGGGGGGGGGGGGGTCCTAGGCAAGTTATAACCTTGCATCAGGCACTGAGGCCAAGCCCGGGCCCCTTTTCTTTTCATTTTTCTTTTTTGTTCCATATTTATTTTTTCTTTTTTTATTATTTCCTTTTTCCCTTAGTATTGATGTGTATATCTATGGGGATCCACCTTTTGGATCTTAAACCAAGAGAGTGAGAGGGGGTGAAGATTGAGAGGGAGGAGGAGGCACTGCCCGAGGAGCTCATTTGAAGGTTGATTGAGGCTCAGCTAGTGTGTGGAACTGATCTGGTGCAAATCATCAGTTGTTTCAAATTAAAGGTATAGAAATTTAATGATTTTCACTAAAATCCATGCAGTATGGATTTTTTGAAATTTTAGTTCCTCAAATGGGTTTTTGGGAATACCTTGGGGGTCGATCTGTGGATTTTGTGAAGGAATCAGGGGTTTCGGGGAAATTTGGGGATTTTCTATTTGAGAAAACCCATGTATATGGTGTGTAGTTTATATAAAACATGTTGTGTGTTTTTATTATTTGGGAAATATGAGGTTTTGGGACTACACATCATGTATTGGGGGTATATGTTATGTTATGATGAATCAAGGTGTACCGAGGGAACATGGTTGTATAGGGTACGTGGCTAGAATCAGTGCGTTGTACATGACCAGTGGTCAGGTACTGTACTTAGCCAGACCCTGTGGTACATGGCCTAGTACATAGTTTGGGACCACATGTGGGGTACAAGCTATGGATGGGGTGGTACAAATTGTGTAATTGATGATGTGCATACTGAGTGGGGGTTATGGTACATGGGTAAGTACACATGTGGTGGTACACACAATGTATAGGGTATACACATTGTGTACTTGGAAAAATTACATTTTTTGTGGCCTGAGGCACATAGAAAGGGAGAACCTTTGGGGTTACACATCGTGTACCCCAAGTACATGTCATGTACTCTTCCTACCTTGGTCTGTTCTACCTTTTTTTCACCCTGGTGTTAGAATGACACTTATGAGTAGTTTTTTCTGAGTATTTTTTCACATGGATCAGGATGGTGGAATTATTTTATTTTTTATAGGCCTTATAAATAGGGTTTTATACGAATAGAGTTTTGTAGGAGTATTTCTTTACGGTTTTAATCTAGAATCCTCATGGGGTGGGGTTGTGAGATGTGAGGCCTGGGTGAGGGTTGTGAGCTCATTGACTAGCCTGGCTCAAGTGTTCCATGGAAATATGTTTGAGGTTATTTTGGATAGATCCTAGAATTCGGGATTGTATAATATCTATGAGGAGATCTTGGTTTTTCCTAGCATGATGAGACTGGTTGATCGAGGGTAGAGTGGTTGAGGTTAGGTCTTGAGTTTGAGGAGACCAGATCTGTTGGAACTTTTGGGTTGGGTTGACATCATGGGATGGAACTTATGGGAGGGTTCCATTGAGATATTAATATGAGTTTGAGGGAATCTTGAGGATTCCCTAGTGGGATGGTTAATGATTGAGTGATCAGTGATTTTCATAGTCATATGTTGACAATAACCATGTGGCATGGTGTAGTTTGGATGCCCTTGTTGGAGACTTGGTACCCATGGATGGGCTATTTTTTCATGGAGGACAACTGATGTTTTTCTTGTGTGGGATTTTCCTAGAAGTTTGTCTTATGCTAAGGATCCCTTTTAGGGTCCTTTTTTTGAGGTTTTCATGAGGACCATTGTGAAATCACTAATTGGAATGATTTATTTTGTTATGCTTGTTGGGTGTGTTATTGATCAAGGGTGAGTTGAAGGCCACTAAGGGTCATTTGTGATGTTTCTACACAAGGAGTGTCCCATGATTTAGATGTGTAAGAGGAACCCCTCACAGGGCTTCCTGCTCTTGTTTTGTCCTTTGAACCGGTTTTGGACCTGTTAACGTACATGGCCTCAGAGATTGGGTATAGCAGGGGAGTCCCTAATAGGATGTCGCCTTTGTGTTGTGACCTCGAGGATCGTGGGATCCCTAAGTTTTGGTTTAGCCCTGATGTGGGTCATTGAGAGCCTTTGATAGCTATTTTTTTTGATATTGACATCAAGGGTGATGAGAGAGGCCTCATGCATTGTTGTTCGATAGTTGATCGGTAATACTAGTTCATTGGTTTGGATAGTGGGGTTGATGTTGGATCATCCCATGTTTAGTCGGCCTTTGCACATTATGTTTGAGGTGATTTTTTCTCAGGACATTAGTTTGAGGAGGAGTCCCTTAGGATTTATTGGATTGGGTGTTGGCCCTATGTTTTGATCTGGTTCTCTACTCTATAGTTGGATATTTTTAGATGGGATTATAGATTTAATTGATCATATAGATGAGTCAAACCCCCATCTAGTTTAGTGTGACACCCTGACTATAGTGGCTTCAGGCTCATGAGGTTCTGAGGCACTAATGGAATGAGTTTTGTGTACTGTGGATGTTGTTGTGCTCTCAAGGCTATGGATTCTAAATGATCTCATATTATGTTATGAATAAAACCTTTTTGGGTCCATAGATAGTACCTGATTTGTTCTGTAATACCTTTAAGACTAATAAGTTTTCTAGTTGTGTTGACTTATATATTCCTATATCTAATTCAGAACATGTTATTGGAGTCCTAGAGATCAGCAAATTCACTTTGTTGTGTGGACACCTATGGTTATTCCCTCAGGTAATAAATCCATTCATGTTACATTTAGACATATTATAGATCATATTTAGATTATGAATATGTTTCAATTTTCATGTGGCAGGGTGAGTGATGTGCTGTAAATCCTCTAGCAAGGGCCCGGGTGGGAGTATATTTTCCTCGGGTGTCAAACTAGAACCCATCATTGGTTGTTTTCCTTTTTCCACATTTATTTTATGTTTTTTATATTTATTATAGATATTATTATTATTCATCTAGGTTGTTCATGTAACACGTGCATTCACTTGTTATCACAGTATATTATAGGTCCACCATTAGGGGTGGCCCACTGAGATTTATTTCTCACTAATAGTATGTGAACTTTAGTGTGCGTGTAGAATTGATGGATGCTTTAAGAATAAAGAATAGGTTGTGTGATGGATGTGGTTATGGTCCAATGTTTCTTGATCGAGTGAAACTTCTCATCTGAAGTCTCGGGATTGGGTTGGTGCAGCTCAATCATGGTGGAGACAGGGTATGTAGTTTGTCTCAGTGTTGGTAGTAGAGCCTATTGTATTTATTTTCAATTGTTTATTTTGTATATGTGGTCAACCAAGTGGGTGATAGATTTTTGTATGTTTTTCATTATCATAGTCTATATGACTTTATGTTATATTTAATTTATTATATAATTCTTCTTTTTTAGTTATTTATCATGTGTACTCTGATTTTTATTCTTCTGTATGTGTTCTAGTTATTTCCTTTGTTATTGCACTCTGGCCAGAGGTTATAGTCTCTCCACTATACCTATTAGACCCTAACAACTAATTTTTAGCCTCTAGAATTTGGGGAGGCATGCTTGAGGCCTTGTGGTGATCTATATTTGGTGACAGGTCAGTTCGACCTGAGCTAGTTCGTTATAAGTTGTGCATGGAAAATCATGGGATGATTTTGGCAGCATAACGGGTGTATATAAAGATTAATGGAAGGGTTTAATGAGAGTGAAAGGTGATTTATCATTACTTATTCATCATAAAGATAGTAAATTTATGTGTTAAAATGCATTACAGCATGAAAATTTGGAAAACAAAATGTCTTAATACCAAGAAATTACTTGAATAAAAATGAAGAGGACCAGAATCCCTAACTTGAGAGGGTTCTTCTAAAAGATTGGGAGGATCTTATTAAGAGATAAAAAATAACTTGGGATATATTTAGAGAGGTATAGGGAGAGGAAATTAAAATTAAATGGGTTTTTAGTGAGTAGGAATGGGAGTTTGGGTGGGTATTTATAGAAGAAAGAGGGTGAATTCTTTAATAATGTCTAAACTTAGGTTTTGGAATCTTAAGTAATAAAGTAATCAAAACCAAAAACCTACCCATATTTTTTCCCATATTTTATTCCAAAAAGGATTTTTAAATATTTTATTATTATAAGAACCCAACTCATTAAAATAATACCATTGATTATGTGGAAGTGTGTCATGTTCATAAAGAAGTTTTTTTAAACCTTAAAATATAATATAGGATTTAGAGGATTCATTATATGTTTGAAAAAATAATCAAATAACTTTAAATATGAATTATATTCAAAGGGAATTATATTTCTGGTCTTGGATTCATCATATATTATTTATTACATCACTTTTTTTTCAATTATATTGTCATAATACATAACGTGTATTTATACCATATTTCATTTTTACCCAAAAATTTGACGCTCGGAAAATTATGAAAAATTCAATATTAGATAATTTTAAAATTATAATTGAAAAAATAATATTTAATTAAACGAAATAATTTTATAAATATTATAACTTACATATTTAAATAAAAATCCTTATTTATTGGAAAATACTAGTTTTTACGACGCTGACAACTTTATGACCCTTATAAAAATTACATTGGGATTTATTAAATTATATTATCAATTATAATTAAATAAATATTATTTCATAATAATATTTCATGAATATATAATTTATTTAAAAAAATTTGAATTTTAAAAAATGTTTGTTTTAATTAAATATATATATTTCCTAAAAATACAATTTTAGTTTCTTCATATCAGAATCTAATTTTTATAAAACTTATTATATAATCATATATATACAAAGTAATAATGAAAAGGGATAAATATAATCATTATTTTATTAATATATATATATATATATTCATACTACTAGGGTTAAGATTTATAACCCTTTATTACACAATTGTATGACCTAAGAGTAAGGTGTGTGGTGGTGGTACTTTCTTAGGTTGGTTTAGCGAACATGGTTTGGGTCGTGACCTCAATAAACATGGAATTATCTCATAAATAGTTTTACTGGTGTTTTGGTTATTGAATCTCATCTTGGACATGGTTAAGGGAAAATTCAAGTGATATATACAATCTCCCTTAGAAGCTCTGATAAATGGACTTCATTTGGTTTAATCCTACTAGATAGAACCATAACTTCTTATTTCTATTCTAGTTAGGCTTTATCATAACCCTATATATATAATAATCTTGTTGGTCACTATAGAATGGTTATATTATCAAAAATTATTATGTTTAATGGTCTTTTAAGGCTGTTAGAAAATCATGTCTATATTTTATAACTGTCCCAAAATAAAAATTAAAATATTTCTCATGTGTTTTCTATAACTATATTACTTAATAATAAATTTATTCATTCAAAATGGAATTTCATTTATAAAATTTTGGGTCGTTACAATCACCACTGCAACATCCCTCTAATCCATTGCACATCAAATATTCCCAACCAAATCATGTTATCAAACAATCACATCAAGGATCTAATTATCTTAGAGAAAACATACACATTAACTTTGATTTTTCTACACACAGAAAAAGGAAACCAGGTTCATGGAATCAAGGCAGTTGAACCTCCTAAAAACAAGTATGCGTTCGTTTAACCCCAAACATTTTATATTGAGAAAACAACCATTTTAATTCACATATGGAATGAATTGTTTTGTTATGTTTAGGTTTTATGCATTAATAATCCTATAGGAAATAACTAATAAAAACTAAAAATCAACATGAACATTCTATAATAACTATTTCTAAAATTCTATAATTTCCATGAAGAGCAGTAATTAAATTATCATGCCTCTTACTCTAATCATTTAAAATTATTGGATTTATGTTTCTTATCCAATTCCAATAATATAAATCATTTTATATAGTAAAACAACATCACTAATAAGAGAACACTAACTTGAAAAAGAAAAGGCAACATCAACAAAGCATGAAACACATACGCTCACAAAACCCAAACCTTTTATTTAAAATTCCATAGTAGGAATTGTTAATTCTCTAAATCGTATAATAGTTCTCTTATATTTAATTTCTCAATTATCAAGAATTATAAAATAATTATTTTCATAAAAGAATAAACAGATAATATATCAGTATGTGATAAAATTTTAATTTCCATCATTGTAATTATTATCGACAATATTAATCATATTTCATTTCATACTATTTACCAAATTATAAAATAATAATAACCCATTGTTACAATATGATATTTCTAGATATCACAAATTAACTAGAAACAAGTTATTATCCTTTTCTATTTCTTAGATAGTATCTAGAATATTATTATCATACTATGAAATATGATTAATTTCAATAAATAAAATAAACAAAAATGGAAAAAAATTATTCTTCATCCTTTAATTTTCCAGATTATCAAATAATTATTCTTCAAGGTATTTCCATATGATTATATTTTTTACAGTTAATCAAAATCATTCATCTAAATAAGTTAAAGTGTGATTAAATCAAAATTTTCATGAATTAAATGAAAGTAATCGAATCCTCTATTTCATGGAAAGAAGATTCATGATTTTGCTACACCAAAACAGGGTGTCGCATGAAGGCTAGAAACTCATAGGAAGAAATTAAATAATTACAAAAGGGTCACTAGACACCAAAATAGAAGGTATTGTATCATCCATATATGAGATAAATAAAATATGTCAATCACGGGGAAATAAATATCATTTTATATTAAAGATAAAATTTTATATATCTCCATAAAACTCAGTAAACATTACTTTTAATTCAACATTAATTCTAGTTTCCATTTAATTCCCATGAAACAACTCATTTAAAACCTCTAATAATAAGTAATTCAATGATATTATTTATATTTATAGATTTGGGATTTAAATCTACCTTTTTATGATTTAATTTCCATATTTACATTAAAAGGTTGTTTACATCATTCTGGAAAACTGAAAATCTTCTGTTTAAGGAGATGACTGACCATGAGGATAGATCGTGGGAAGTGACCCCATGGATAAACTCCACGAAGAATAAAATTGATGATATTAAGGATTTAATGGCCTCATGAGCAAACCAAAAGACCATGTCAATTCACTATATCATATGGATCGACCGCATGACCAAGGGATCAACCACATGAAGCAACTGATGGATCGAATGCATGAAGAAAATAATTGACAAGAATAACAAGGATAAACAACATGAATAAGGGAAGGATCAACTATATGAAGAAAATGATTGATTGAATAAACATGGATCGTCCACAAGAACAAGGGATGGATCGACCTCACGAATATACCAATGACTACATGACCAGTCAACTGAATGCATAAATAAACTTCTGAAATTAAAAAATGAAAAGACATATAGAACCCTCTTGATAACTCGTAACCTTGGAATTCCCAAATGAAGAGTTTAAGAAATCTAGGACCATAAAGAACATGGTGGAAAGTTATAATTTTCCAATATTTCCAATCATGTACTATGAGTGCTACTTTATACACCAAAAGGATTCATTAAATCTATAGATAGTGTAAAATAGAGTATTATCATCTCATTTACAAAATTTAGGTATCTCATAATCAATTTTCTTTCACTAAGGAGAGATTGTTGGGTGAAAAATTTGTATATCAGAAATTCTTGTATTTTTTCCACGTTAATTTTCTTATGGAATCCTCACTTACACATAGCCTTTTAAACATCAGAATGATTAGAATGTACCATAACACATTCCAATGAATTTATTGATCTATCTTGTATTGATTCTCATCACACTTAGGAAATTATTTAAGTGATTCATACTCCTTGTGAAACAATATTCACTCAGTTGGATAGGGATTTATTCTTTCAAAGATCATACCCATTGAATATAACATTGTTTTGACATCATATGTTCACCAAGGAAGCTCATTATCCCCTGGTAACATATCATTCAAGAGAGAAATTAGTTTTTTAAAGCTAGTGTCACTCCATCTGTTGCCTTATTTTTAATTATATAGCCTCAGTACAGATGGTAATGTTGTATATTTAGTACAATCAATATATAGTGACATATTTTCATATTTATTTAACTTCTCAAACAAATTAAGATGATCATGAAGGTCATATTAAATTGTAGTTTTTATTTCCATAATATGATTTCCATTATTGTTTATAGTTGCACTCATATCAGATGATCCATAAATTATAGTGTTATCTTAGTCACTAGATAAATTCATTTATTCCCAATGCTTAGTCTAACATTTATAACATCAATATATTCCATGATGGATCAAGTGTTCTTCTAAATCATCTTAAAAAAATGTCTTAAATAAAAATAATTTAAACACAGATAAATGTTTTGAGAGTGATCATTTGAATGCTTTGTTGCAAGCTTATTGAACTATTTAACCTCATCCTTGTGCTCTTTTTTCTTTCAATTGACGTCCATCCATTTTTGATTTGTATTCATAATATTTTATTCAATATTTCTCACATTTAACAAAAATATTATGCAGAATTTATGCATATAATGTGTAATTTATTATATGAAAAAATTATATACATAATAGATGTAAAAAAGTATACTTATAAATTATATTACATACAAATATATAAAGTATTTAAAATAATAGACATAAATCCTTCATTTTATGTTATATTTAAAGATATATACATATAATAAATATGGTATATATTAATTTTATTTTATATAATATATATACATTGATATGTTAGAAAATTACATATTTTTGGGTAAATATATAATTGTGTGTGTGTGAAAATATAAATTTACATGTATATATATATATATATATAAAGAAAAAAAATTCAAAGGATAAACAATAAATTTAAAGAATATTCTTCAAAATTATGATACATGTATAAAGAAAGAATTTAAAAAATACATATAAATTTAATAATCATACTTACTATTATGTGTATATGTGTTTATTTATAAATACATATATAAATTTCTATATATATAAACACACACAAGGGTATATATATAAATAGACACACACACCCAAACAAAAACATATATACAAATTTATAAATATAAAAATATATGAAACACACATATTTATAAATTTTTGAGTGTGTGTGAATGAATATATATAGATGATTATATGAAGAACATCCAAAAAATTATAGAATCAAGGATCGAATTTATAGATCATTATAGTAATAATAGCAAAAAAATCACAAAATAACCAATGCTTAATTGATTGATAAATCAGTAGACTCAACACCCAAATTCGAATACCATAAAAAATGTTATTTAACAGTCAAAAGAAAAGGGATATTCACTAAATTAAAGAATGGTTGTGAATATAGACCAATCGATACAACAAAAATTTGTTAAAGAAACATGAACATTTGAGTAATCATTTTGAAAAAATTTAGAATCACATATCTCCTAAAATGTTTGGATGATAGATCAGAAGAGGTTGGATTTCGTGAAGGCATGAGGAACAGAGTCGAGTGACAGTATGGTTAGGGTTATTTTAAAGATAATCCCAAACCTTTATCATCACTTTAGAAAAAGAACTGTTAAAATTTTCTTTTATCAGTACTAAAAATTTAAGTACTAATAAAGTGACGTTTTATCAATGCTAATTTTAGCATTGATAAAAAAAACTTATATCAGTGATAATTTTCCCCCCATAAAATGCAAAGTTTAATCTTATATAGATTCACAAAGATCTATTTTAATTTTATGTAATCTTCCTAAAGAGAAATTTTAATATTAAGTGAGCCTTTAACAATGCTATTATCAGTATTGATAAAATCATCTTTTATCATCATTAATTTTAGCATTGATATTATACACTGTTTAATCTTATATATCTTCCTAAAGAGGCATTTTAATCTTAAATAAGCATCCCAAAAATCCATTTAATCTTATGTGATTCATCAACAATTCTATTATTAATGCTAATATATCCCAAAGGAAAAAAGAATTAAAATATGTATATATTACTATATATATTAAAAACACTAATAATTAATAATTATAATTCATTATGGTTAATTTCGATTAAAATATATTATTAATTATATAAATGTGTAAATATTTTTTACTATATATTATTAATTATATAAAAGTATGAGAAAATATAAAAATATTAAAACTTAGATTTAAAAACAATTTTTTAATAAACTAATAATTATATAAAAGTATATAATATTAATTATATATATAATATTAATAAAAGTAATTATATTTAAATATTTTTAATTATAAATAATTGTTTTTTATTAATTATACAAATGAAAAATATTTAATATTAACTATATTTCAAGTTATAAAAGATTATTTTCAATATATTACTAATTAAAGATATTTTTGTAAAAAACCCTATTTTAGAATATTTTAATTTTTTTTATTCTCAATAAAGGTGTTGTGAACCCTCCCAAATACCCTTAATAAGGCATGCCTTATCATTTAGTCTTGGGTTTCTTTGGTTTTTGATTTCTCAATAGAATCTAGGTTTTCTGTTGTCTGTTGGGAAATTACATGTCACGTAATGGGATTACACACAATGTATCTATCACTAGGAATATGTCATGAGGAATTTGTAGGGAGTGAAAGTTTATATGCCATGTATTTGAAATACACCTTTTATAATGGTTGAAAATAATATTTTAATAAAAGGCAATGCCTTCTCCAACATAAGTGGCATTGAGGGATTACATGATAAGAACTGGGGTTACACACTGTAATTCTCAAGGTTGATGGTTTTAAGTGTGCTGCACATCTGGTTTTATTTTGTTCCAAAGAGAATCCCTCCCTCTCACAAACTAGATCCTTCGATAAGTGATTTTTCTGCTCTTAACCCTTTCCTTTCTGAATCGAAGTGGCCTAGACCTCATTCAATCTCCTCCTGGTAAGTGGATCTCCTATTTTGTGTTTGATTCTAGTCTCTATTAATATCATCTTTAGGTTATGATGGAATATCATTTAATGAATGGATCTAAACTCTATTTTATTGGATCTTGATTCTAGGTTGTGTTCATATATCTTCCATGCCTTCTTTCTTTGTTGGAGAATCCCATTGTGGGTGTTGATTTCTCGATCTTTTATTAAAGGTTAGTGGTTCTGATTATTTTCCTTACAATTGAAACCATGAATTACTTGATTAAATTGAAATGTGTTTTTAAATGATTTTAAAAACATATAATCATGATGATTTGATCTTTGATTTGAAATGGTTATGGAAATTGGGAAAAACCCCAATTTCAATGGAATTAAAATTGGGGGATGGATTTATGAAAAATGATAGCTTGATTTGGAAATCATTTTGATGAAATGATTTGATGTTAATATTTAGAAAATGTATTAAATTGAAAATTGATTTTAAATGGAATGAAATGATGAAAACCTATGATTTGGTTTTGAAATGGAAAAAGCACATTGAAAATAGAAATTGGGTAGTTGTATTTTTAAATATTTTGAAATGATTGATTAACAATTTGATTGATTGATAGTTGAATATCATGTTAACCTAATTAGTTAGTGGAAATTTATACAGTCATGCCAAGACCTTGACTCCCAAGAAATGGATTCACTATAGAAATTGTTATTAAAACAAATTTGGCTAGACTGTCTGTTATGGGTTTACTTTTTGGGGTGTAGACTAACCTTGATGGGATCCCTTTCTAGGGGTGTATATGTGTGTCCACACCTAACTAGAGTCGATATCATTACTGATATGTCTACGGATCCTATTAATTTATAAACTAACATACCATGGGGATTTTATACATGGTGCTTTTATATGCATATTTTTACTTGATTATACATGTTGTTGATTATTGAACTTGTTTATTCATTCCAACTGATTTATATAATATTTGTTATATAAAATTTTCATTGAATATTTATTGAAAGTGGTTTTAATATATCTACCATATTTTTGAATGAAATCATTTTTTGGTTTAAAATATGAAAATGCGATTTTGTGAATTGTTAGATTTAAATTGATAACATAAATGGTAAATTATTATGATATTGTCAATGGAATAGTTGGTGAGACCCTATCAGTATTTTTAAATCACACTCTACCTTTGACTTTGGGATTTTGTAGATTTTTTTGTGCTAGGTTTGTGCAAAGGGAAAGCTCCACTTCGAGGTGGTGGATGTTCTTGATCCTTTAGACCATGGATTGGGGTTTTGATTGGTGGATCAATTTCCATCATGGGATGATGTTCCCTTTGGGGTTTTTGAGTTTTATCCCACCAATTGTTGAGTACTTTGATGTTGTACTACTTTGGGTTTTTCTATACCTCTTTTGTTTCTGGTACTTTCTCTCATTAGAGTGTTGATTATACAGACTTGTAATATTTTATCTTTTTCTATTTTTTAGAAAATTCATTCCCTTATGATCTTTTATTATTACAGGTTCTAGAAACCAACCCATGGGGATCAGGAACACCCTTCCGGCCATGTTAGAGCTAACTTAGTTATCAAGGTACCAGGGGATCTGGGATCATTCATGACAAAGTGGTATCAAAGGTGCATGTTAAGAATATTTCCTTACAGATTGTATAAACTTTGGATTATCCTAGTAAATAATAGGTAGAATTTTCAGGACATAGAAGGTATTTTCAAGTGAGTTCTTGGCCATGTCCCATCGTAATGATCCTTAAGTCACCATGGGTGTTTGCAGAAAGGTGTCTTGAGGAATAATTTTATCTCATTATAGTTTTTCCTAATTTTTATTTGGGTATGTTAAAAATAAAAATCCTGAAATCTTATCTGATGGGATTAATTTCTGCATTTCTCTTATTTGAGTTGTTGATTGGAGTAATCTTATGATGCCTTCAGTATTGTATATTGATTTTGTGTAGCATCATGCCTCTAAGAAGACATATAAACAAGACTTTTGAGGAATATGGTTGTAAACCACAATGTGATAACCTTCCCAAGGACCCGAATCTTATTGAGATTATTTTATGTGTTGTCCAATCTTTGGGACATGCAACTTCACCCATTCCCATTCAAGCTCATGTTGTGGAACCTCAAATGGATGAATCTCAATATCACGATCAAGTGTTTCTTTTCTAGAATAAACCAACATTCCAATGATCTAATGATTCTCAAGAGGACGAGTTTTGGTTAAGAAATATAAAACTACTATTAAATTTCTTGGAAAATCTTAATTTAATTAAGGTGAAATGTGCAACATTCATGTAGAAGGGTCTAATAGGATATAGTGGGATTCAATGGTAATGGAAAATAAGTAAGAGGGTTTGGGGTGTAAGGGCTCTAGAGTTATTTTAACTTGTCATTTCTATCTATAATCTATGGTGTTGGCTAATGATATGAAGGTTTTCAACCTCTAGTGGGCTGACAGGACTATGACATGGTATGCGAGCTGCTTTGCTGAGATTTTTATGTTTACACCTAATATTGTATCAAATGAGAAGATGAAGGTTCCAAGGTTCAAGATGGGGATTCAATTGGATATCCATTCATGATTTTCTTACTAAATCTCACTTCATATTCTAATGTAATGGATAGAGCACTGATTTTTGAAATTGACCGGATTGGTAAGGCAAGGTTGATAGGAGTTCCTTTTTCTCCCAGTGGAAGTTATGTAAGTTCCTTTAAAGGAGAGAGAGAGCATGATGAGTCTCATGATGGTTCTCAATATTAGTCTCACACTAGACCTCCTAAAGTTTCTATCAGAGGCCCTTTTATTTTCTTACAATGAGGAAAGGTTGGGCATTTGAGATATTTTTGTACTAAGACACCAAAGATCAAAATTTATTTTGATCACTAAAGACACCTATAGAAATTCTACCATTTATTTTATTCTTTAAATAGTGGCATAGGCTCATCAGCACCTAAAATTACTATGGTGTAATCAGACACTTTTAGATTTATGGGGTTCTATCCAATGGAAAATGGAATGAATCTTATCCACACAGTAGAAGAGTCTCTAGAGAAAGTTGATACATGTCCAATGAGTATGGGAAGTACCATCACTCTAGATTTATATTTTGTAAATTATTTATTTAATATTGATTCATATCACCCATTTATATCAACTCATATTGTTAACTTTCTAAATATTTCTATATTCATTTTATCTTATTTGATGGGCATTACTACAACCCTTAAAATGAAGAAAGATCAGGGTCTCCATTTCCTTTCTTGTGCTTTCTCTTAATCAGAGTTTGAGCTTACTATAATTTTATAGTTCTCTACATAAAACCTTATGATGTAATTTTTGGGATGGATTGGATCATTGCTAATAAATCTATAATTTACTACTCTCTTAAGTGGATCTCCTTTACTATGCTCGATGGGTGTCTTGTGTATTTCAGGGAGAATGGGACTTGCGGTTGAGTAGAGCTGGACATTTTTATCCAGAGTTGGGGAAAGTAATATCAGTGTTGCTTTTGATCTGGAGTGTGAGTATTTGAGTGATGATATCCCTCTAGTTGTCATCAAGTTTAACAAGGTGTTTACTTTTTATTTCTCTAGTCTTCCACCGATAATAGTGGTAGTGTTTTCTATTGTTTTAGTGTCTGGTACTCAACCAGAATCTATTCCTTCTTACTATATAGAATTAGCAGAAATGAAAGATTATAAGACTCAGTTGAATGATCTGTTAGAGAAATGATTTATCTACTAGAGTGTGTAAAATTGAGTGGTGCCTTTTATCTTTTCTAATAAAGTAGAGGGAACACTTTTCCTTTGTGTTGATTATAAAAAAATCAATCGATTTATGGTGAATAAAAAGTATATTTTTCTTCAGATAGATGGTTTTTTTGACTATTTTAAAGGGGAGAAGTGGTTTTTGAAGATTGATCTTTGGTATAGTTACCACTAGTTGAGAATAATGGAATACGAAATTAATAAAATCACATTCTAAAGTAGGTATAGACATTATGAGTATCTTTTCATTCCATTTGGTCTAACCAATTCTCATAAAATATTTATGGATTTAATGAGAATGATCTTATATGAGTATCTTAATATGTTCTTGGTGGTCTTTGTGTATTACATCCTCGTTTACTCTCAGTTCGAGGAGGATCATTTGCATCATTTTAGAGCAGTTATAGAAATATTGAGAAATCATTGACTCTATGCCAAGCTATTGAAATGTGAATTTTGGATTCAGGAGGTGAAGTTCTTGGAAAATTCAATCTCAAAACATGGAATCTAAATTAACCTTGATAAGGTAAAATCTATTACGACATGAGAACAACCAAAAAATGTTTTTGATATTTAGAGCTTCTTGGGTTTATTGGGGTGTTATCACCAATTTGTAAAGAATTTCTCAAAGTTGGCTTCTTGGATGATTACTCTCACTCAGAAGGGGGTAATGTCTTCTTAGAATGATAAATTTTTGAGTTATTTTATTGAGTTGAAATTTATTTTGAATTTTTTTTCTGGTGTTGACTCTTCCAAAGGCCGAGAAGGGCTATGTGGTCTTCTATGATACATCAGGTCCAACTTTGGGCTTCGTTATTATGCAGGGTTATCATGTGGTAGCCTATGGTTCTCAACAAATTAGGCCACATAATAAGAATTATCCAAACCATTGCGTTGAACTCACAACCTAGATGGATGCACTTAAGATTTGGTGGAATTACCTTTTCATATAATGTTTTATCATGTATTATGACAAAAAATCTTGATTTATATCTTCTCTAAAAAAGATTTTATCCTTAGGAAAAGGCACTGGGTGGTGTACCAACAGTCTTTTGATTTCGACATTGCATATACCTCGAGGAAGGGAAATGTCATTTTTGATGCTTTGAGAAGGAAACTTATGACCCATACTATGAAAGAAGAATCATAATATTGGAATTCTATAGATCTCTTTATATAGTTGTATTTAAGAGTCCAAGAGAATGTGTATGAGGAAGTTTTGACCAGTGTTCCATTGGTCTCCTCTATTCTTAAAATGATTCTTAGGGATTAGAACCGAGATAAAGATTTTTGTAGCACTGGGGACTCTCTTTATAGTGGGGATACTATCGTTGAGTGGAAGTTCTCCATAGAGGGTATTCTATATTTTCAAAATTGATTTTTTGTGCCTTTATCCAAGAGAAAAGATGTGATTTGGGATTTATATAATTCTAATGGTTTGTGAACTTAGGTACCCATAATAAGTTCAGTGATATGTGATGATGGTTCTGGTGGATATGTATGAGATGAGACATTACTGCCTTTTTTTTTCTCATTTTGTTATAACTTCCAAAAGGTCAAGGTCGAGCAACAAAGACCTTCGGGTTGGATTCATCCACTTCCAGTGCTGACTTGGAAGTGGGATGAGATTTATATGAACTTTGTGGATGGGTTTTCTCATACCCTTTAAAAGAGTAATTCAATATGGTTTTTTATTGACAGGATAATGAAAATAGATCACATTATACTCATTCATGATACAACCGAAGTTTAGGAGTTGGGAAATATCTATATGAAAGAGATAATTTATTTTCATAGAGTTCCATATATTATAGTCTCTGACATATATTCTCATTTTAACTCTTGTTTTTTGGCAGAGCCTTCAGGAGGAAATGGTATCTCAGGTTCTGTTGAGTACAACATACCATCCATAGAAGAATGTCTAGATAGAGAGAGCTATATAAATTCTTAAGGATATTATATGTACCTAAATTGTTTACTTGGGTGGTGCTTGGGATAACCATTTTGGACTATTTTAGTTTTCTTATAACAATAGTTACTAGTCTATGATTAGAATGTCTCCTTTTGAGGCCTTATATGGTAGGCCATGTAAATATTCATTTTTTGGTCAGAGATTGGTAAAAGTTATTTTGTTGGACCGAGCATGGTCCAAGATATGACAACAAAGATTCAGTTGATTTTTTAGAGAATGTTGTTGGCGCATAGTCGGTATAAATCTTATGTTGATATTCATAGGTGATTATTGGAGTTTTCATTTGGTGACCATGTGTTCTTGATAGTTTCACCTCGATTAGGTCATTGAAATCTTGGGAGGCAAGGGAATCTTTCTCCTAACTTTATGGGTCATTTTAATATTATTGAGAGGGTGGGGGAAGTTGATTAATTTTTATCACCATGGCTGTAGTTGACATCAATACACAGTGGGTTTCACATTTCTCCTCTTCAAAAGTATATTTCTGGTCCATCTCATGTTTTGAACAGAGTTTTCTTGATGTTGAGACTAATTTAACTATGACTGAGCATCCAGTTTTCATTTTTGATTCTCAGACAAATGTACTTCATGGGAGGGAGATACCTTTAGTCCATGTGCTATGGAAACACGGTTCTGGTTATTATGAGATGCGGGAGAATAAGGTACTTGTGAGAGAGTAGTGGCCTCACCTTTTGGATATAGATATTTCTTAATAGGATTTTCGGGGGAAGAATTTTTTTATAGTGGGAAAGTTGTAACACCATGTTACCTTTTATAAGGTATGCCTTGTCTGTTGGTCTTGGGGCTCTTTGGTTTTGGTGTTTTCAAAAAAATCTATCTTTTCTACTAACTACTAGGAAATTACAAACCATGTAATGGGATTACACATCATGTATCTATCACCAAGAATATTCCAATAGGAATTTGCAGGGCATGAAATTTTACATTCCCTTTATTTGAAATAAAGGTCATGCAATGGTTGAAAATAGGATTTTAATAAAAGGTGATGTCTTATCTAGTGTAAGTGGCCTTCTTGTATTACATGACATGAACCCAAGGTTACACGCCATATAATTATCAAAATAGCATGTTTTAAGTGTGTTGAAATTCTGATTTTCTTTTATTCTTACCTATAGCACTCCCTCTCATGATCCAGAGCCTTCTCTAGGTGATTTTGGATCCTCTATACCCTTTACTTCTTGAATCTAAGTGAATTTGACCTCATATTATCTCCCCCTAGTAATTGGATCTCCTATAATATGTTTCCTCCCACTCTCTATTCCTATCCTTTTTAGGTTTTGATGCATCGTCATGTAATGGATGAATCTAAACTCTATTTTCTTGGAACTTGATTATAGGTTGTGTTCCAAGATCTTTTTCACTTTCATTCTTCATTGGAAAATATCATTGCATATGTTAATTTCAATATCTTTGATTAAAGGTAGGTGATTCCAAAATTATTTTCCCTACAATTGAAACCTTGAATTGCTTGATTAAATTAAAATGATTTTTTAAATTATTTTAAAAACATGGAAGCGTGATGATTTGATCTTTGATTTGAAATGGGTATAGAAATTGAGAACCCCCCCCCCCAATTTTAATGAAATTAAAATTCTGGGGTGGATTTATGAAAAATGATAGCTTGATTTTCAAATTGTTTTGATGAAATGATTTGACATTGATATTTAGAATTTACCTTAAATTGACAAGTGATTTTAAATGGAATGAAAAGATGAAAACCCATGATTTGGTTTTGAAATGGAAATGGCATGTTGAAAACTAAAATTGGAAAATTGTATTTTGAATTTTTTTGAAATGATTGATTGATTGTTAAAGCAAAAGTTTGTCTGGGTGTTTAGTGGTTATTGGGAGAAGCATTCTAGGACCATGACTCCCTAGCAATAGATTCATGATGACAACTGTTACTAAAAAAACTATGGCCAGACTGCCCATTATCAGTTTCACTTTTTGGGGTGTATAATGGACTTGATGGGTTCCCCCTTTTGGGGTGTATATGTGTGTGTGTGCACCTGACTAGAGCCGAGAACATTACTGAGATGTGTGAGGATCCTATTACATGATAAACCAACTTACCATGCAGCTTTTGTACATGGTGCTCTGCTATGAGTTATTTGACTTGAATATACATGTCATTGATTATTGAACTATATTATTCGTTCCAACTGATTTATACAAACTATTTTATATAAATTTTTTATTTAAGCTTGATTGAAAGTTTTTTCGATATATCTGTCAGCTTTTTAATAGAAATCATGTTTTGGTTTAAAATATGAAAATGTGATGTCATGCCCTATTTTATTTAAATTGATAGGATAAATGTTAAATTATTATGGTATTGATTATGGAACACTTGGTTAGACCATACTGGGCTTTATATATCACACCCTACATTTTACTTGGGGCATTTGTAGATTTTCTTATGCTAGGTATGAGAAAAGGGAAAGCGCCACTTGGAGGTGGGTGGGTATTCTGGATCCTCTAGACCATGAAGCGGGGTTGTGATTGGTGGATTAATTTCCATCATGGGATAATGTTTCCTTTGGGATGTTTCAGTTTTATATTGCTTGTTGTTGAGTACTTTGATGATGTACTACTTTGGGTTTTGTTATAACTCTTTTGTTTCTAGTACATTCTTCACTTGGAATGTTGAGCACACTGACTTGTAATACTTTATCTTCCACTATTTTGTGGCAAATTTCTTCCCTCATGATCTTTTAGGATGCCAGGTGCTAGTCGCCAACCCATGGGGATCGGGGACACCCTTTGGGCCATGTCAGAGTTAGCTCAGTTATCAGGGTACCAGTGTATCTGAGCTGATTTGTGATAAAAGAAGACTTGTCAATTTGGACAAGTTCTCATTCCTCCAAAAAAATATTAAATTCACTATCAATTATGATTAAAATGATGCAAATTATTTTAAAAATTAAATTACATATTTATTAATAAAATATATTTTAGTCAATTAAATGAAAAATATAAATGTATAAATATTTTTCACAATATATAATTAATTATAAAAAATAAAAAATAAAAAATTAATATTTTAATAATTATATTTAAATACATTTGCGTTGCTAATATATGGATGCATATATATTATTATTTAAATATAAAAAATATTAAAAAAATATTAATTTTTTAAAAATTAATTATTAATTATGTTTTACTCTAAGTATTTATATTTAAAAAATATTATAATATACATAAATGAAAAAAATATTTTTTAGGATATGTATATACATAATTAATTTTTTGATTATATGATTAATTATAATAATATTAATAATTTTATATAATTCTTTTTTTTACAATAATTACTAATTATATATATGTTCATATTATTAATTATATATACAAAATAAAACTAATTTTTATTAAAACTTAAAAATTATTAATTATGTTGAAAATATAATTATTTATACAATTGAATTAATATTTTTTAAAAATATTTAATTAATTATATATATAAATAATTATTTTCAAAAATATTTATATCTATAGAAAATTATTTTAATATATATTAATAATTACTTCAATATAGTTATTAATTAATTTTTTTATCACTTGTATTATATATATATATTTATATTGTTCATTATTATTTATATTTTATTTATTATTTATATTTTTGAAATGTTTTTTATTATATATGTAATAAAAATTAATGATATGGTAATATTTCATATTTTAAAAAAATTAACTTAATGTATACATATATATTATATTAATGTTACAATTTTTATACAAAATAATATTAATTACATTTAAATAACATATATATATATATATAATTATTTTAATTATAAAATTTTCATAATATACCTTCATATAAAATAATTTAATTAAATCAATTACTGATTAAATTTATATATTTCACCGTGCATATATATATATATATATTAATACATGTGTGTATGTGTTTGTGTTTGATGATATATATGTGTGTAGGTGAAACCAATACACACATATGTATATCCAACTATATATAATATTCATATAATATTAATCTTATTATAATTTCTATATAAAATTATATTAATTACATTTGAATAAAATTATTTATTATTGATATATATATATATATATGGTATATATATAATAATAACAATAATATATAAAAATTCATATGAAAAATTTAAAAATTTAAAAATTTAAAAATTTATATTAAATATTAAGTTTACATATCTTTCATTATAATCAAAATATATAAATTATTCATAAATAAAATAAGAAATTTTTTATCCTCACTAAATAAAAATTTGATATATATTTTATTTACTAATGCTAAAATAAATGCTTATAAAATTTGATTTTTATCAGCGCTATTAATAACACTGACAAAAGCCAATGCCTATTTTCCATGATTTTTTAGTAGTGAGGCATGTAGGTGTTAACCAGTTACAACAAACAGAGGAAAGGGCACAAATCACTACCACAGATCAACGCTTATTCAGCGCCATCTTTTATCAACACTAAACACAAAGCAATGATAAAAGGGATGCCTTTATTAGTGCTTGCTAAAAGCGCTGATAAAGGTATCTTTTATCAGCACTAAAAAGAGCATTGGTAAATGTGTACCCTTTATCAGCTCTTTGTTTAGCACTGATAAAGGATATATTTATTAGCGCTATTCATAGTGCTCATAAAAACTTTTAATAAAAAATATTATTAATACAACACCCCAAGATTTATGGTACATATCTTCTTAAATAAATTCAGATCTTATGTTTCATGCAACACCGTGCTTAAACGAACCATGATATACTATTAAATATTAACATGATCGTTAAGAATAGTAATGTGGCTATCGGAATAATAACCTCACCTATGCAAGTAAAAATAAAATTTAAGTATTTTATAATTGAAAATATGACACATTTATATCATGGAATAAGTAAATAAATTTTTTAAAAATGATAAATTAAGTGTAGGTATTTTTTTGAAATGTAAATGGTTATTTACAATTTTATAATTAATATAATATGTAACGACCCAACCCCAGTTACCTAGAGTTTTTGATTTATTACATAACATTGGCATGATATAATGAATCATGTCCTGAAAGACCGACCAGTTTAGTATTATTGGAAACAAGATACATACATAAGTTCAACATTACAACTTGAAAAGAAATAAAACACTAATTTATTCCATTAAAAACATCCAATCCTCCTAGATTATTCATGCAAGTTATGCATAAATAACTTATTAATATCCTGGGAAAATGAAACATAAGAAAGGGGTGAGCTCAAATGCTCAATAAGGGTAAGTAATACAGCAGAAGATAACATAAACATTAGGCATGGGGAATAATTAAAAATACATGCCTTTACAAATAATAAATATTAACACTTTATGGTAGGAATATGAGTTGAGTAAATAATGCCATAATAAAACATAGTCATGGGTATTCTACTAGTCTAATAACCACATGAACCATCATTATTATTTTCATAATGAGGGAATGTATAATTTCGGACATTCTGGAACATCTTGTCAAAGCCTCGGCCAAGACGTCTAAAAATGATTTAGGCCTCGCCCAAAACCATATATCAAATTGGGAAAGGCCTCGGTCAATTCCACGTTTAATTATCTCATGAGACCTACCGATGCACCAAGGAACTATAGAGGTCTCCACCCATTATATACTAAGTCCAATACATTCTTCATATGAAAAGGTTGAAACATAACATAAACATTCGTATTAAAACTAGCATACAAAATTTATATACTTTAACCATAAACCATAAATGGTATAAAAATAACTCATCCACAGTCAAACATATCATAAAACCTTAAATATAATATGGAATATTTGTATCATAATAAATAAACTTCAAACAAGTGTAAAATTTATCAAAGGATGTTGACATAGATGAAATCAAAACTATTTGAAATAAATATCTCTTTCTATTTTGAAATCATTTAAGAGTCACATAATTATAAAATAAAACATTTATTTTTAAAATATTATTATAATCTTGTAAGGGAAGCTTTTATGATGTTATAACGGCAGAAAATAGCCGCACCCGCCGTATAAGTTAAAAAAGACATTCTTACCTTAATTTTTGTCAAAAAGGGTCATAAAGTACCTTGTTTGGAAAATGATAGAAAGTTTACTTTCAAAACATATAAGGTAAAATAAGAGTATAAATGAATTTAACCCATTTTCTAGTAAATAATAAAATTTTTTGAAATACATTTTTAAGAAAACACGAATGTGGATGATAAAGAGTCCCCAGTAGATACTTACGTAAAAACAACCTCGAAAAATAAAGAGATTGTAAAATTAACCCTTACCTTGTACTTTTCCTTGGTCGAGGGTACGTTAAACTTATGTATAATAGTTAAATAATTGTTATTAAATTATACAAGAACCATATACGTAAATATGATATCATATATGATCTTCTAATATTGTTTTGTTAATAATATTTTAGTATTATCGTCATTTTGGGTGTTAACTGATTCATTTTACTTTATATGTTTTATTACATAAGCCATGTTTGTTATGGATAGGATGTATTTGATTCATATACAGAATGATATTATGTTCTTAAACATTTTTTTTAATCATCAAATGAAAATTATTCTTGAATGGTTACAATGGGGAAATGAATCTCATCGCGTTCGTGGAGACGGTAATCCATACGTACGCATGAGCGACAATATCATTATATTGATGGAAAAATCATATGTAATTGGATGGAATATCATATATAAAGAATCATAAACATGTTATATTTATTATTTACATTAGTTATAATCATTATTATACCCATCCAAATAATGAAGTGTTTGAATAACAAACTACACCACGACGTGGAGACGGTAAGCCGTACGTACGCAGGTATGGTGACTTTTTCATTTATAGGATGGATAGAATAACGAATATTGTTTTACCATATTTATAATAACATCACAGTATGTATATGTTACTGGATTTATTATTTTGGTATAGAAACAACAAAGAAATAGGAAGTGGAAGAATAAAAGAACTTGAAAGAGGGTGGTGAAATTATTACCTCTACTTCGGGTGTTTCCATTTGAGTTGATCAAAAGGGCTCCTTAGGTTGGTTTTCTGATCAATGTAATGCCTCTAGGTTGAAGTGAAGAAATTTGGGAGGATATTTGGGTAGGGTTTGGCCAATCCAAAATGCTTTGGAGGTGTGAAATTAAGAGAAGGGGAAATGCCCTTTTATAAGAGAGGTGAGGGTCACTTTAGGAAAAGATTGAAATATTATTTTATAATAAAATCATTTTCGGTTTCTAATGGATCAAAAATGAATTATTTCAAGGATAAGGTGGGGATGGGTCGGAAACCTCTAAACCAATAGGTTTTAGACAGGTTTAGGTCATCATATTAACCTTATCTTTTAGATTTAACTCTTAGTTAAATAGTTTGACATTTACCACGTCTCTTTGTATTTTTATATTATACAGTTAATAAACTTACTATAACAAGCCAAGAAAACCCCAAGTGATTCATTATTAATATATATAACTTTATATAAGTCCTTTGACCGAACTTTAGATTTTTAGGAATATTATATTATTTAATAATATAACATTTGTTTTAAAATCACATTTATGTCAATTTTACCACTATATAGTATGTTGCTTTTGTTAAAGTCATAACAGCATGATTACTTAGAAAATAATTCATTTAATCAACCCTAACATGTCATAGTAACCTAGAAAATTATTTTAATTTACCAAAAGTCTCAAATTATATTTATTTTGATATTTATAATATCAATTATTTTAATCTTTCATTAATAAGGTAATTATTGCATCATCATTGTGTCATAAATAAATTTAATTATTTAATTTCTAAAAATTATAAATAAAATATAATTATGTATGAAATCATTTTATATTTCTAATGAATATTTATAGTTGAATTTATCTTATGTATAACCCTATATTAAAAATGTTTTAGTTATGAAAACTTGAGTTTAACACTTTTAACGCTTCTTTAAATTAAATAATAATAAATGTCCTAATCTAATCCAAGTGGAAAAAAGGATCATATTTTATTCCTAAGGTTGTTTTTGATCAAATTACACTTATCCAATAGAACTAGGACATGTGTTATGGTAATAATAATATCGTTTTTACCTTTAATTACCCTATTTACTTTTAACCGTGGTAAATAAAAGTTAAAAGTTACTATTCACCAAAAATTATTTTCATCTTGTTGAACCAAATTTTACTTACTGATATCAACCGTGCCTCTCGTATTTTTTAATTTCAATTCACAAAAGTGGTAAAATTATGTTTTATGCAAATTTGAAAATGCTCCTAGGAGGTGGGTAAAAACGGTAAAAAGTTCAATAAAATTTTTATATACCTAAACTTGTTATAAAATGAATCCAAAAAATTACATTGAACTTATATAGGTATTATGTATCCATTTTAACCTAAAATAGATTTAAATAAAATAAATAATTATTTAAATAAAAAGTCAGTTTTAACCAATAACGCAGTGTTTTTCACTATTCATCAAAAATGAAAGTTTTCGGAAAAATACCAAAAATTTACCCTAAGATAATTTCGATATTCCGAATTCCAAAATGAATTCCATTTTGAAAAAATAAAATTTATAAAATTTCATAAAGTGAGTATTACTATTCATAACAGCTAGTTTGATTGGTCGTAGTGTGTTAGAATCTCGAAGTTACGTACAATGCAAGCAATTGCATTATTCAAAGGGAAACGTATCATGGAAGCTTGGGGTGTTACATTATTCCTTCCTTCAAATAATTTCATCCTTAAAATTTCTAGAATACTACCACACAGAAAGATTTGGGTGTTTCTACATCATAAGATCCTCTGGTTCCCACGTTGCCTCTTCCATCTTATGGTTTCTCCATAGAACTTTTACCAAACAAGTTGTCAGGTTTCTCAACACTTGTTCTCTGGTATCAAGAATCTTGATAGGCTCTTCACAATAAGACAGATCAGGTTCTAGTTCAATTTCTTCATAGGTGAGTACATGCGTTGGGTTAGACAAGTATTTTCTCAACAGTGATATGTGGAACACATCGTGAACTTTGTAGTGACTTGGCGGCATTTCCAAATGGTAATCTATAGTCCCAATTCGTTCTAGAATTTCAAAAGGTCCAATGTACCTGGGACTTAATTTACCCTTCTTACCAAATCATATAACTCCCTTCCATGGAGATACCTTCAATAAAAGATGATCTCCTACCTAAAATTCCAAATCCTCCCTTCGGTTATCGACAGAGCTCTTCTGCCTACATTGATCTGCTTTGATGTGGGTTTGGATAACCTTCACCTTTTCCATCATTTTCTCAACAAGTTCTGGGTATATGAGTTTTCTTTAACCAACAACATCCCAACAAGTTGGTGTGCAAAATATCTTTCCATATAACGCTTTATATGGTGTCATCTGAATAATTGAATGAAAACTATTGTTATAGGAAAATTCTACCAGAGGTAAATATTGATCCCACATACCTTGAAATTCAAGTGATCAAGATCTCAACATGTCTTCTAAGGTTTTAATAGTCTATTTTGATTGTCCATCAGTTTGAGGGTGGTAGGCAGTGCTCAAACGAAGTCCAGTATTCAAGTCTTTCTGAAGACTTTTCCAGAATCTTGATGTAAAATGGGGATCACGATTAGAAACAATCAATAGGGGAACTCCATGAAGTCTTAAAACTTCATTAATATACAATCTTGCTAAATGTTCAAGTGGTAAATCTTCTCTTATAGCAATAAAATGTGTTGACTTGGTAAGACGGTCAAAAATGACCCATATTGTATCATTCCTTCTAGGATTCTTTGGTAGACCCATGGAAAAGTCCATTGTAATATCATCCCATTTCCACTCAGGTATTGGAAGAGGTTGCATGACTCCCCTAGGATGTTTTCTTCCAACTTTCACTTGTTGGAAAACTATACATCTTGACACAAAATCATCAATCTCTCTCTTCATGTTGTCCCACCAAAAATGTTTTTTCAAATATCTATACATCTTAGTGCTACCAGGGTGTATAGAGAAATTGGAGCTATGAGCATCATCTAACAATTCCCTTTTCATATTAGGTATATCGGGAACACAAAGTCTCTTCCCAACACTACTGGAAAATGGAACTATACCCACGGTTTTGGGGAAAACCGTGGGAATAGGTCACCCTATCCCCATGATTTTTGGGAAACCATGGGTATAGGCATTTTTTGATAGCCTATGCCCACGGTTTTTTCAAACCGTGGGCATAGGCTACCCTATCCCCACGGTTTTATCCAAACCGTCGGTATAGGGTATCAAAAAATTCCCATACCCATGGTTTTCCCAAAACCGTGGGGATAGGGTGACCTATACCCATGGTTTCTTCCAAAACTGTGGGTATAGTCATTAGATAAAAAAACCTATACCCACAGTTTTGACAAAACGTGGGTATTGGTTTCCAGCGTATGCGCGGGAAATTTATTTTTTCCGCAGGAACAAAAAAAATTTGTCGGGAGTTCTATACCCACAGTTTATTCCCTTATACCCACATTTTAAATAAATACATTTAAAAAAATATATATATACATATGTATATGCAGTGATGGGGTAGTGGTAAGGCCGCTCCTGAATGTATAAGTGGTCGCGAGATCGAATCTCGCGGCCCGCTATTTTTGTAAAATATTCTATACCCACAATTTCCAAACTGTGGGTATAAAGTTATGACACAGTAGAAAAACCTATACCCATGTTTTTTCCAAACCATGGGTATAGGTCATGGACCTATACCGACACCACAAACGACCATGGTTCCCCAAACAGTGGGTATTGCTTATACCCATGGTTTTGGGGTCTATACCCATGGTTTTGAACCATGGGTATATGATCATTTTCCAGTAGTGAAAATTTCAAAATCCCGTTTTCATATATGAAGTCGATCAATATCCCATCATTCATAGCTTTAATTTTATTTTGAAACTCCTCTTTATCAGCTTGAGAACTTTTTATCCTTTCTATTAAAGATGGTTTGACAACCATTTGAAAAAGTATCGATGTTTCACTATCCATGATTATTCCCATATCCATTTTTACTAGATCCATGTACATAGGATCCCTTTCAACTCTCATATTATTCAGAACTCCATGATCCATTTTTCTCAAAGCATCTTCCACCTTATTTGTCTTCCCCAGGTGGTAGTTTATAGTGAAATCAAAATCTTTGAGTAGTTCAAACCATCGCCTTTGCCTCATGTTGAGTTCCATCTGTGATAAAATATACTTCTAACTCCTGTTATCGGTATATATCTCACATTTTATCCATAGATATAGTGTCTCAATATCTTCAAAGAAAATATTACAGTTGATAACTCAAGATCATGAGTAGGATAGTTTTGTTCATGGATTTTTAGCTGTTATGATGCATAGGCAATAACTCTATCATTCTGCATAAGGGCACAACCAAGTCCTTTCTTTGAAGCATCACTATAAATAACAAAATCATCATTCCATGATGGTAGATTCAATGTAGGAGAATTGACTAATATTCTCTTTAGTTCTTCAAAAAATTCTTCACACTCTTTTGTCCAAACAAATTTAACCCCTTTACGTGTGAGCTTGGTTAATGGGTTTGCCAATCGGGAAAAATTCTGTATGAAACGTCGATAATAACCTGCTAAACCAATAAAACTGCATACCTCAGTTATACTTGTCGGTGCTGACCACTCTTGGATTGCCTTTTTCTTAGAAGTATCAACAGATATTCCATCCTTAGAGACAATATGGACAAGAAAAGAAATCTCCTAAAGCCAGAATTCACATTTGCTAAACTTCCGATATAATTAATTTCTTCTAAGAGTCTTTAGGATAATGAGCAAGTGATTTTCATGATCTTCTTAGATTTTGAAGTATACCAAGATATCATCAATAAATACCACTCCAAATTCATCAAGATATTCCTTTAAAACTATGTTCATTAGATCTATGAAAAAAGATGGTGCATTATTCAGCCCAAAAGGAATTACTATAAACTTGTAGTGCCCGTACCTGGTTTAAAATGCTGTTTTCGGAATGTCTTTCTTCTTCACACACAACTGATGATATCCAGATCATAGTTCAATATTTGAAAAATATTGAGCTCCATGAAGTTGGTTGAATAAATCATCAATGCGAGGTAGGGGATACTTGTTCTTTATTATTATAGCATTGATCTCCCTGTAGTCAATGCAGAACCTCATAGATCTATCTTTCTTCTTAAAAAAAGAACAGGGTCTCCCCATAGAGAAACACTAGGGTGAATAAATCCCTTATTAATCAATTCCTCTAGTTGTTTCTTTAGTTCCACTAATTCCACAATGTCCATTCTATAAGGGGTATTTGATATGGGCCTTGAACTAGGAATTAAGTCAATGGAAAACTCAATTTCTCGTTCTAGAGGATGTCCAGGTAAATCCTCTGGAAACACATCAACAAAATCTTGTACAATAGGTACATACTCTATTTGAAAATTCCTTTCCTCCCCCATAGTTATTTCATTATATTCCTCCCCAATAATTGAATTTAGTAGATCTACTGGGGGTGGATCTAGATATGAATCAAATGGTGTCATTTCTGCTCTAAAGATAAGGTACTTCTTATCATCATTGAGAATTGTAACCACCTTCTTATTATAATTAATTTCTACATCATGGTCTGAAAGCCAGCCCATACTGAGGATTATATCAAATTAAATCATGGGTATGACGATTAGATCAGTAGATAAATATAATTTATATGCCTTCATGGGGACTAATTCACAAAACATTGTTACAATGACACTTCCCTTAGGAGTTTTGACTGACAAATCCCTTGTTAAATCAAATTGGAAATATCTAATTTTTTAGAAAACTGGGAAGATATGAAACAATGTGATTTCATAAGATTGGCCTTGATCCCTTGGCCTTTTTTGAGGTATGTTTCCCTGAAGCTTAGTACATTCATTTTTATAATGTCTCATCTACCTGAAATTGTATCATTGAACATTTGTAGATTCTTTCTTCCCCTTACAATCACTTGCTTCTCATTTTTAGCATACTCCTTTTCCTTTTAGGCAAGCACCAGGGTGCTTCCTTCTAGAATTATCACAGGGTGGAAATTCAGCTCTTCACTTCTCCCCTGTTTCCTTATTTCCTTTCCCAGAGTTTTCATCAGATCTCTTCTTCTCTTTCTTTTCTTTAAAGTCGTAAGACTTAGAGAATTCCTTTTTTGTCTTGATAGCACGTGAGACAATATCTTCATACAATGAGAAGAATTGTGAGACTAATGTTCGATGGAGAAATGGGTTTAATCCATCAAAAAATCGATCAATATTACTACTTGGGTTATGTATATAATCTACTGCATGTCTTACTAACCTTGTAAAGTTAGCCTCATACTTTACGATAGTCTCATCTTCCTTTTGCCTCAGACTCAGAAATTGTATTTCTATATCCGCTCGATGGTCACGAGGAAAGAATTTTTATAAGAAAATCTCTTTAAAATCCCTTCATTCCATGTTAGATACTTCTTCATCTTCCTTTATGTTTTGGATTAATGACCACCATTGATCTGTATCTCCCGTAAGGCGATAAACTGCCATGGAAACTTTTTCCCTTTCACTACTCCCCAAAGCATGAAATATTTTCTCTAAGGAACTTATCCATTGTTCATCTACCAAAGGATTTGTACTCCCATTTAATTTTGGTGGTTGTTGCCTCATGAAGCGGTCTAACATTGATCCTCCATGTTGTGGATCAGGGTGCTCCATACGGGTAATGTTATTATTCATAACCCGAGTGAGTTTTCCCAATATGGTGATAAGCTGATCAGCACTAGTTGCATCACCAGCTCCACTATAATTATCTTGAGTAGGAGGGAAATCCCTACATGGATTACATGCATTGATATGGTTTCCATTCCTTCTACTAGGTGCCATTTATGAACAATGGCATACACTAGATTAGTTTATGAATTGTAATACATAATTTCACACATGTAAAACACTTAACATAAATTGAACAGTTTATGAATATAATATATAATCATAAAAATGTTTTCTTTAAGGAGGTATACACTCATAAATCCTTCATAATGGTTTGTAAAGAAAATGTAAATTATCATAAGCATATCCCTCAGGAGTGTTGTAACCAAGAGTGCAGCAAGGCCCGTTGTCATGTATTAGGATACCCCGGGTCAAGCCCGAAACTCCTTGTCAGAGTTTTCACTCCTAGGTACATCTGTGCCAGAGCCACCTCTACCTACTTGTATCCAGACATGGTTGTATTACTTGGAAAACTCAAAAATATCTCTACATTACCAAAATTCTAAGAAGTTCTTCTATACTAATCCTCAAAGTCTATATTAGGGTAGTGTGCTCTAATCAGAGTTTTTCTAAATCTAGTTTACAAGGTTTGTACTAAACATCCTCTGATACCAACTGTAACACCCCGACCCCAGTTACCCAGAGTCAGTGCTTTATTACATAACATTGGTATGATACAAGGAATCATGTCCTGAAAGACCGACCAATTTAGTATTATTGGAAACAAGATACTACATCAGTTCAACATTACAACTTGAAAAGAAATACAACACTAATTTATTACATTAGAAACATCCAAGATTCATATATTATGCCTACAAGTCACTCATAACTAACTTATTCATATCCTGGGAAAATGAAACATAAGAAATGGGTGAGCTCAAACGCTCAGTAAGGGTAAGTAATACAGTGGAAGATAACATAAACATTAGGCATGGTTAATAATTAAAAACACATGCCTTTACAAATAATAAACATGAACACATTATGGATGGAATATGAGTTGAGTAAATAATGCCATAATAAAACATAGTCATGGGTATTCTACTAGTCGAATAACCAAATGAACCATAATTATTATTTTCACAATGAGGGAATGTATAATGCCAGACATTCTAAAACATCTTGTGAAGGCCTCGACCAAGATGTATAAAAATGATTTAGGCCTCAACCAAAACCATATATCAAATTGGGAAAGGCCTCGGCCAATTCCATGTCCAATTGTCTCATGAAACCTACTGATGCACTGAAGAGCTATAGTAGGCTCCACCCATCACATACTAAGTCCAGTAATTTCCTCATATTAAAAGGTTGAAACATAACATAAACATTCATATTAAAACTAGCATACGAAAGGTAAATACATTAACCAAAAACCATGAATGGTATAAAAATAACACATCCACCGTCAAACATATCACAAAACCTTAAATAAAATATGTAATATTTGTATCATAATAAATCAACTTCAAACAAGTGTAAAATTTATCAAAGGATGTTGAAATAGATGAAATAAAAACTATTTGAGAGAAATATCTCTTTCTATTTTGAAATAATTTAAGAGTCACATAATTATAAAAGAAAACATTTATTTTGAAAATATTCTTATAATATTGTAAGGGAAGCTTTTATGATGTTATAATTGCGAAAAATATCCACACCCGCCTTATAAGTTAAAAAATACATTCTTACCTTAATTTTGTCGAAAAGGGTCATAAAGTACCATGTTTGGAAAATGATAAAAAGATTCCTTTCAAAACATATAAGGTAAAATAAGGGTATAAATGAATTTAACCCATTTTCTAGTAAATAGTATAAATGTTTTGAAATACATTTTTAAGAAAACACAGATGTGGATGATAAAGAGGTCCCAGTAGATACTTACATAAAAACAACCTCAGATAATAAAGAGATTGTGAAATTAACTCTTACCTTGTACTTTTCCTTGGTCAAGGGTATGTTAAAATCCTGTATAATAGTTAAATTATCATTTTTAAATTATATAAGAACCATATACATAAATATTAGATCATATATGATCTTATAATATTGTTTTGTTAATAATATTTTAGTATATCATCGTTTCAGGTGTTAACTGATTCGTTTTCCTTTATATGTTTTGTTACATAAGCCATGTTTGTTGTGGATATAATGTATTTGATTCATATACAGAATGATATTAAGTTCTTAAACATTATTTTTAATCATCAAATTAAAATTATTCTTGAATGGTTACAATGGGGAAATGAATCTCATCGCATTCATGGAGATGATAATCCGTACGTACGCACGACCAACAATATCATTATATTGATGGAGAAATCATATGTAATTGGATGTTATATCACATATAAAGAATTATTAACATGTTATATTTATTATTTAAATCATTTATACTCATTATTATACCCATACAAATAATGAAGTGTTTGAATAACAAACTACACCACGACGTAGAGATGGTAAGCCGTACGTACACACATATGGTGACTTTGTCATTCATAGGATGGATATAATAATGAATATGGTTGTACCATATTTATAATAACATTAAATTATATATAAGGTACTGGATTTATTATTTTTATATGGAAACAACAAAGAAAGAGGAAGTGGAAGAATAAAAGAACTTGAAAGAGGGTGGTGATATTATTACCTCTACTTCGGGTGTTTCCATTTGAGTTGATCAAAAGGGCTCCTTAGGTTGAATTTATGACCAAATTAAGGCCTCTAGGATAAAGTGAGAGAAGTTGGGAGGATATTTGGGTAGGGTTTGTCCAAGCCAAAAGGCTTTGGAGATGTGAAATTAAGAGAAGGGGAAGTTCCCTTATATAAGAGAGGTGATGGTCACTTTTGGAAAAGCTTGAAATATTATTTTATAATAAAATCATGTTCGGTTTATAATGGATCCAAAATGAATTATTTCAAGGCTAAGGTGGGGATGGGTCGAAAATTTCTCAACAAATAAGTTTTATACAGGTTTAGGTCATCATATTAACCTTATCTTTTAGATTTAACTCTTAGTTAAATAGTTTCACATTTACCATGTCTCTTTGTATTTTTATATTATATGGTTAATAAACTTACTATAACAAGACAAGAGAACCCCAAGTGGTTAATTATTAATATATATATCCTTATTTAAGTCCTTTGTCTGAACTTTAGATTTTTAGGAATATTATATCGATTAATAATATAATATTTGTTTTAAAAACACATTTATGTCAATTTTGATACTATTTAGTATTTTGTTTTTGTTAAAGTCATAACAGAATGATTACTTCAAAAACAATTCATTTAATCAACCCTAAAATTTCATAGTAACCTATAAAATTAGTGGAATTCATTAAAAGTCTCAAATTAGATTTATTTGGATATTTATAATATCAATTATTTTAATCATTCATTAATAAGGTAATTAATTCATCATCATTGTGTCATAAATAAATTTAATTATATAATGTATAAAAATTATAAATAAAATATAATTTTGTAGGAAATATTTTTATCATTCTAATGAATATTTATAGTTGAACCTATCTTATGTATAACCCTATATTAAAAATATTTTAGTTATGAAAACTTGAGTTTAACACTTTTAACTCTTCTTTAAATTAAATAATAATAAATGTACTAATCTAATTAAAGTGGACCAAAAAGATCATATTTTATTCCTAAGGTTTTTTTGGTAGAATTACACTTATACAATAGAATTTGGAAATGTGTTAGGGTAATAATAATATCATTTTTACCTTTAATTACCCTATTAACCGTGGTAAATAAAAGCTAAAAGTTACTATTTACTAAAAATTATTTTCATCTTATTGAACCACATTTTACTTACTGATATCAACCGTGTCTATCTTATTTTTGAAATTTAATTCACAGAAGTGGTAAAGTTAAATTTTATGCAAATTTGCAAATGCTCCTAGGAGGTGGGTAAACGACTGTAAAAAGTTCAATAAATTTTTTATATATCTAAACTTATTATAAAATGAATCCAATGAATTACATTGAAATGATATAGGTATTATGTATCTATTTTGACCTAAAATAAATTTAAATAAAATAAATAATTATTTAAATAAAAAGTTGGTTTTAACTAATAATGCAGTGTTTGTCACTATTCATCAAAATTTGAAAGTTTTCGAAAAAATACCAAAAATTCACCCTAAGCTAATTTCGATATTCTGAATTCAAAAATGAAGTCCATTTTGAAAAATAAAATTTATAAAATTTTAAAAATTTGGTATTAATATTCATAACGGCTAGTTTGATTGGTCGCAGTGTGTTTGAATCTCTAAGTTGGGTATAATGAAAGAAATTTCATTATTCAAAGGGAAACGTACCGTGGAAGCATGGGGTGTTAAATTCTTCCATTCTTCAAATAAATTTGTCCTCTAAATTTCTAGAATAATACTGAACAGAAATATTTGGGTGGTTCTTCATCATAATTTCCTCTGTTTCTCACGCTACCTCTTCCATCTTATGGTTTCTCCATATAACTTTTACCAAACTAGTCATCCAGTTTCACAACAATTGATCTCTAGTATCAAGAATCTTAACAAGCTCTTCATAATAAGACATTTTAGGTTCTAGTTCAATTTTCTCATAGGTGAGTACATGAGTTGGGTCAGACATGTATTTTCTCAATAGTGATACGTGGAACACGTCGTGAACTTTGGAGTGACTTTGCGGCATTGCCAAACGGTAAGCTAGAACCCCAATTCGTTCTAGAATTTCGAAAGGTCTGATGTACCTGGGACTTAATTTACCCTTCTTACTGAATCGTATAAATCCATTACATAGAGATACCTTCAAGAAAACATGATCTCATACCTGAAATTCTAAATCCTTCCTTCAGTTATCTGCATAGCTCTTCTGCCTACTTTGAGCTGCTTTGATGTGGGTTTGGATAACCTCCACCTTTTCCATCATTTCCTCAACAAGTTCTGGGCCTACGAGTTTTCTTTGACCAAAATCACCCCAAAAAGTTGGTGTGTGAAATCTCTTTCTATATAACTCTTTATATGGTTCCATATGAATACTTGAATGGAAACTATTGTTATAGGAAAATTCTACCAAAGGTAAATATTGATCCCACATACCTTGAAAGTCAAGTGAGCAAGATCTCAACATGCCTTCTAAGGTCTGAATAGTCTATTATGATTTTCCATCAGTTTGAGGGTGGTAGGTAGTGTCTCTCATATTTTTGAAATTCAATTCACAGAAGCGGTAAAATTAAATTTTATGCAAATTTGAAAATTCTCCTAAGAGGTGGGTAAAAGACCGTAAAAAGTTCAATAAATTTTTATATATATCTAAACTTATTATAAAATGACTCCAATGAATTACATTTAACTTATATAGGTATTATGTATCTATTTTTACCTAAAATAAATTTAAATAAAATAAATAATTATTTAAATAAAAAGTCGATTTTAACTAATAACAGAGTGTTTTTTACTATTTATCAAAAATTAAATGTTTTCAAAAAAATACCAAAAATTCACCCTAAACTAATTTCGATATTACGAATTCAAAAATGAAGTCAATTTTGAAAAATAAAATTTATAAAATTTTAAAAAGTGGGTATTACTATTCATAACAACTAGTTTGATTGGTCGTAGTGTGTTAGAATCTCGAAGTTGCGTACAATGCAAGCTATTGCATTATTTAAAGGGAAACGTACCATGGAAGCTTGGAGTGTTACATAATAAATTCAAATAAAATTTATTTTTATAAAATAGATTCATAAATTAATATTTTTTTCTTATGATTATAAGTTAATTTTTTGAGACCTTAATTAAATTTTCAAAATGTCATAAAATTGGTTATAATATTAAAATCAATATTTTTTTGAATAAATGGTTATTTTAATTAAAAATTAAATTTCTCAAATTTAGAAAAATATTTTCGAAAAATTGTGTCGATTTTTGAATTTTACAAATTGAAAAATTCTTAGGGTGAATTTTTGAGATTTTTTAAAAATAGCTGAATTTTTGGTGAATAGTGAAATACGGTAGTTTACGATATTAACTAAATGTAGAAATTATTGAGTCATGGATGATGTATGGATGATGTAATAACGATTAGTTCTATATCACATGAACTAGTTACGTTATTTTTTCATAATAATTATCACTATTGATAGTCTTGAGCCAAAATAATAAACAAATGAATAATATAATCAAACAACACTCCTCTACTACACTATAAATACCACCCCTCACCACCTATTCTCCTCACACCTTATAAGCCTTGGAACATGATAATATTATGAAGTAGCCCAGTTCACATAGAGCAGACCCCAGATGAGGTTCAGAGCCCCAGTAGCAGTCACTAGAAGTAGAGCTAACCGAATTGGAAGAATGAGAGGGTATGACAACCGCCATCGGGACCAGGCACCGTGCAGCTTTGTATGGGGAAATGCTAGCCGATCAGCAATTCAGGTGGGGAGCTAAAGTAAATCAATGATGCAGAAGCTGGGGAGGGGCAGTTCTAGTGGGCTGGGCCTACGGGTCATGTATTGGGCATGGTATGCCTCTGGGACTTCGGGTCATGTATTTCGGGTCATGTCGGGCCTTGTGCCTTGGGCCTATGGGTCATTTACGGGTTCCCCTTCAAACCTTAAAAGGGGGATTATCTATAATAAAATAAAAAAGAAGCCCTTCGGTCCATTCAGGCTAAGGTGGTTCCTATGGAGACACTATACAAGAGGTAAAATCCCATTTCATTCTATTTTAATTTATTTTAATTTATTTTATTTTCTAATACTATAATTACCTCCTATATCCAAACATGCATGATAAATTTAGTATCTAATATATACTACAATTTTATTTTATTTTTATTGTAATATCCATCCTCAATCCCCTTCTCCTCTCCCTTTTATTCTAATTATGAAAGCATTGTTTATGATGTGTCGATTTACCATCATTGTGGACGATGCTCATTTTCCATTACCACCTTCAAGGATGGTCATAAACAAATTATTATGGTTAAATTAGATTTTATTATATATATTATAATTTTTAAATATTATTCAACTATTATATATATAATATTAATTAATAAAACAAAACTAATTCGTGATGATCGAGAAACGCCAAAATAATCTAAACAGTTATCATTATTGCTTTATCTGATGAATCATACTCATATTTGGAAAAAATGATATATAATACCATTTAATATTTTTTATGTTAATTAATAACATATAATTTTGATTTTGGGTAACTATTCTCATTTTACATGATCATTCATAGATGTATACAAGTGAACCAATCATGAAAAAAAGACGAACACTCTCGAATGATGAAATTTAATCTTATAACTCATAAAAAAGACCATAAATGAACTTAATAAAATTTTGATAAATTAAATACATGTTTATTTGGTTCTAAATTTAATTATTAATTAACCTATTTCTTTATCCTAGACATTAAGTGCAAGTACAGAACACTTTCGTACATAAGGTAAGAGATTCTCTCTTAACCTCCCAATTACCTTTGGGTTATTATTTCTCTCTATTTACACCAATGTAAATAAAAATTATTCTTATATAATTCTTCAATTTTATGTTTATATGTTCCAAACATATTTATCTAGATCCATTTATCTTTTCTTGATGGGGAAATACATGTTTTATAATGTTTCATTCTCAATTCTTCACGATATGCAAGCCCGGTTAAAGGGAACTTCCCAATTTCTTACCAATTTTCAAGTACACTCCATAATCTATTTTAAGACACCAATATTTTTATAAAAACACTATTTTTATAAATAAAAACTATCTATGATCATTTCTAGTCTTATGAAAACAACTATGCCTTTGCCCGCTTTAAAGATTCATCAATATGTTTTCCTTAAAACACACTAAAGAGGCTCTTTTCTAAAGTTTCTTAAACACTTTTTACATGTTTTCACTTTAGTTGGAAATAATTTATCATAATATATGCCTATTTTCCCTTATAAATGTCCTAGTATGATTTAAATCAATTCTTTCATGGACACCATTTTGATATTTCCCTATGCCTTATTGACCACTTATTTATTTTGTGTGGTGTATGTATACTTCCATTTTATTTATGATCATAATTCATTAAAGATTTCATTAAATATCCATATTTCTTGTATCATGGATATGATTATTGTATTATTCATATACCATTTTACAGATGGTATTTATTTTGAATGTTCTTGAGGAATCTGTATCCTCTACTCAATACGGACAATTTGATAAGGCATATTGTTATTGAATTAAATATATATATTAATAATGATTTATAATTATAGTGATGGGTGGAGCTCATAATTATATATCCCCTTGATGCATCAACAGGTCTCATGAGAAAAAATAGTTGGTGAAAAAACCTTTGTGTTTGTTTCCAAGTAGAATGAGATGGGTTTCTACCCATGGAATTAAACCATCTTGATGGTATAATGGTTCACATGAAATATACATCACAACCAATAATTAAGAATTTTCATCAATCGGTATTTAGTTATTACTTTCCATGATATTTTTACAATGAAAAAATCTATGGATTTATTTTCATTCTCAATTTATTAATGGAATTTTTTTCAGTTATTTATCTTACCATAATTATTATGCCTTATTAACTTTGCTTCAATTATTATTGATTCATGTAACCCTTATTGAGTATTTGAGCTCACGCTTTTATTTTTTTCTTTCCCCTTTAGGGAGTAATTTTTTTCCTATGTTATGTTCTAGGTTTAATTACCAATGTAACAAGGGAACCATATATATATCTAGTTCTTGAATAATGATAAACTAATTGATCCTTGGTGATGTGATCTCTTGTATCTATTCCATTGTAATAAAATAACCACCAATTATGGGCTACTAGAATTGGGGTTGTTACTATTGGTATCAGAGAAAGTTTAGTAGAAACCTTGGGAACTAGATGTTAGTAAACATGATAAATATAATAATTCCTTATAGTGAATTTTTGAATCAATACTTATAATTATTATGATATAACTTAGTGTGTGCCATTATTTAGTGATAAAACCTAATGGATGAAAGGGAATCAAGACCTGTGGACAATGTAGGGATTGATCCATTGAGAACGTTTACATAGTTAGTGTGGGAGATGAGTATATCATTTTCATATTAGGTTATATTACTTAGGTTATGAAAAATAACAATACTACACCAATGTTAGATAATTTCATGGGGAATAATCCCCCATACTTTAGTGGGACTAATAATCTAGTGGTAGCTGAGTAGTGGATCAAGTCCCTTGAAAAGATGTTTTTGGAATTGGGATGTGATGAAAGAGAAAAGGTGTTACTAGTGGTATATTACCTCAAGGTTGATATTGATTCATGGTGGTCTTTGATCCAGAATACTAAGGAGTAAAATGAAATAGAATATATGGAATATAATGCTTTTAGAGAAACATTCTCTGACAAATATTTCCCTCATGAGAAACGAATTGAAATGAAGAGAAAATTACTTAGCTTAAATAAAAGGTAAGAAGTGATTGTTGTAGAGTATGAGGATACCTTCACAAGAGTATCCAAGTATTATATATATTACATAAATGATTTGGAATAAAATATTGATTATTTCTTAAAAGTTATTAAGCCATGTCTCGGGAGGTAATTGACTTCTCAAACATTTTCATTATATGATGAAATATTATTAAGTGACATAAAAATGGATAATTAAATTTATAGATCCTATATTTTCAAGGTAAATCAAGAGAATAAGAATAATTATGATGACCATGGAAAAGGTGAAGAATCAATGAAGAATATGGGAATGAAGAAATTTCCATTATGTGAAAATTGTGGAAATAATCATCTTGGGAAATGCTTGAAAGTCATGAGATTTTATTATAAGGGAATAGAAAAGGGTCATCGAGAAAATGAATGCAAGAGGAAGAAACAAATCAATGATGTTCAATGGCTCAACTATATTGAAATGGGGAATTATTCAAATCAATGCCCCAAGCATCAAGGGAATTTACCATAGAAGAGGCCAAGGGGATATGGCCAAGCTTATGCGATCACTACAGCTAAAGTAGAATTTCCCAATGATGTGGTGGAAGGTATAATAATATTAAATTCAAATTTATCCAATGATTTATTTGATTCTATATCATCACACTCTTTTATATCTACCTAATTTTCCAAGAAAATTAGATATTTTTCTTTTGATTTAATAAGGGAGTTCTTAGTCAAAACCCTCTAAGGGAAGTATTATTGCAATAAAAATGTGTTAGGAAGTTTCCATTATGGAATAAAAATTTCTTTATTTTCCAACCTTATCATCATACCTATAGTCAAATTTTGATATAATCCTCAGTATGGACTGGATTTCAAAATATGATGAAAGAATTTATTGTAAGAAAAATAAAATTATGATTTATGAGGAAGATATAGAATCACTTATATTTAGAGAAGAAGCTTCATCATCTAATTCATATCTAGATATTCCACCAGTAGCTCTATTAAATGAAATTCTTATGGAGGAAAATAAAACAACATCTATGGATAAAATTAAAATTTAGGATGTACCAATTGTATGGGAATACATTGATATACTTACTAATGAATTACCTGGACACCCCACAAAGCATGAAGTTGAGTTTACTATTGATTTAATCCCTAATGCAAGACCAGTATAAAATACTCCTTATAGAATGGACACTATGGAATTATTAAATCTGAATAAATAACTGGAGGATTTGAGTAATAATGGATTTATTCTCCCTAGTGTTTCTCCATGGAGAGAATATGTTATCTTTGTCAAAAATAATAATGGATACTTGAGGTTGTGTGTTGAATATATAGAATCAACGCTATTACAATAATGAACAAGTATCATCTGCCTTGCACTGATGATTTATTTTATCAACTTCATAGATCTCAATATTTTTTGAATATTGACCTTCATTCTGGGTATCATAAATTATGAGTAAAGAAAGAAGATATTCCAAATAAATCTTTTCATACAAGGTACGTACAATAAGAGTTTATAGTAATGCCATTTGGATTGACTAATTCACCCTCTATTTTCAGGGATTTAATGAATAGAGCATTCAAGGAATATCTTGATGATTTTTTTGTAGTGTTCATTGATGATATTTAGTTGTATTATAAAATCTATTAAGACCATGATAATTATTAGCGGATCATTCTTGAGACTCCTAGAAAGAAAGAGTTATATAGTAAATTTAGAAAGTTTGAATTATGGATTTAATAAATTTATTTTTTTGGCCATATTATCTCTAAGGATGAAATCATAGTTTATCCAATAAAGACAAAAGAAATCCAAGAATTTCCTACACTAACGAACATAACTAAGGTATGTAGTCTTATTAGTTTAACAGGTTACTATCGGCCTTTCTTTTAGAATTTCACCCAATTTGCAAACCTGTTAACAAAGCTCACATGTAAATGGGTTCAGTTCATATGGATAAAATAATGTGTAGAATTTTTTTGAATAATTGAAGATAAGATTAGTCAATGCTCTGATTTTGAATCTAATATCAAGAAATAATGGGTTTGTGATATACAGTAATGCATTTAAGAAAGGATTGGGTTGTGTCCTTATTCAAAATGATAAAGTTATTACATATGCATAAAGGCAATTGAAGAACCATGAAAAAAATTATCTAACTCATGATCTTGAGTTAGAAACCATAATAATTTCTCTAAGATATAGTGACACTATCTCTATGGTGTAATATGTGAGATATATACAGATCAAAAGAGTTTGAAATACATCTTTACACATAAATAACTCAACATGAGGCAAATATAATGGCTTGAGTTACTCAAAGATTATGACTACTCAATACACCACCACCCAGGAAAAGTAAAAAAGGTAGAAGATTAAATAAGTAAGAAAGATCATGGGCTTATGACCCAAATGAGGATTGAGAAAGATCATATATTCATGGATTCAGTAAAGATGGATATGGGAATTGTTAAGGAATGGGAAACATCACTCCATTTTCAAATGATTTCTAAACCATCTTTACTAGAGAAGATAAAATGTTCCCAATCTGATGATGAGAATTTAAAAAAGAAAATTAAAGTCGTTAGGGATATAAGATTGGTGGACTTCATTTATGAGTATGGAATTCTTAAATTTAGAAATAGTTTATCTATTCTATCAATACTTGATCTAAAAAAGGAACAATTAGATGATTCTCATAACTCAAACTTTTCTATACTCATAGGTAGTAGCATGATCGATAGATATCTGAACAAACATTTTTAGTGGGATAATATGATGAGGGAAATTGTTTTTTCTATGTTAAGATGTCTAGTTTATCAACAAGTGACGGTTGAGAGACAATATCCTATAGGATTCCTAAAACATATGGCCATTCCTATGTGGAAGTTGGATGAAATTACTATAGACATCATCATTGTATTACAAAATACCCCTAGAAAGAATGACATGATATGGGTTATTGTTGATCGCCTTACAAAATCGCCACATTTTATTTTTATAATAGAATATTTAACTCTTGAGTGCCTAGAAAGAATCTATATTAATGATGTTGGAAGACTTCATGGAGGACCTCTATTGATTGTGTTGGATCAAGATCCTCATTTTACTTCAAAATTCTAGAATATTCTTCAGAAGGCTTTGGAAATTGAGCTTCATATGAGTACTTCTTATCACTATCAAACTAATGGACAGTATGAAAGGACTACTAAAACATTTTAAGACATTTTTAGATCATGCTCACTTGACTTTAAAGGTATATGGGATCAATATTTTGGTTTGGTGTAATTTTCCTACAATAATAGTTTCTATTATATTATTCAAATGGTGAAATATGAAGCATTATATGGTAAGAGATGTCATACTCCAACCTGTTGGGATGAATTTGGTGAGAGGAAAATTATAGGCCTAAAACTTATTGATGATACAACAATAAAGGTAAACATTATTCAGGTTCATATTAAAGTAGCTCAATTTAGGCAAAAGAGTTATGCAGGAAACCTGAGAAGGGATTTGTAATTTCAAGTGGGAGGTCTTGTATTTATGAAGTATCTCTATAGAATTGTGTCATAAGGTTTGGTAAGAAATGGAAACTGAGCCCCAAGTATATTAGATGATTTAAAATTCTTGAAATAATTAGATCAATATCTTACCAATTAGAAATTCCACCATGTATCTCCAAAGTTCATGATGTGTTCTACATATCATTGTTAAAGAAGTACATGCTAGACCCAACACATGTACTCACACATGAAGAAATAAAACTAGAACCCAATTTATCTAACTTTTAAGGGCCTATCGAGATTCTTGGAATAATAGATAAAGTATTGAGAAATCAGATGACTTAACTAGTAAAGTTCTTTGGATAAATCATAAAATGGAAGAATCAATTTGTGAACCTAAGGATGTTATGAAGAAGAACCACCCTCATCTGTTTAGAAGGAAATAATTATGAAAAATTTTGAAGATAAAATTTATGAAGGATGGAAGAATATAATACCCCAAGAATTATGATACGTATCTTATTAAATAAATTCATAACTTATGTTTCACGCAATACCAAGCTTAAAAAAAATTGTGATATACTATTAAAGATTAACACGAACAATAGAAATAGTAATTTGGCCATTGAAATAATAACCTCGCCTATAAAAGTATAAATAAAATTTATGTATCTTATAAATGAAAATATGATACATTTATATCATGGAATAAGTAAATAAATTTTTTAAAAATGATAAATTAAGTGTATGTATTTTTGTGAAACATAATTTTTTTTTATAATTGTATAATTAATATAATAATTTAAAATAAATTTTATTATCATAAAATAGATCCATAAATTAATATTTTTTTGTCTTATTATTATAATTTAATTTTATGATACCTTAATTAATTTTTCAAAGTGTCGTAAAATCGGTTATAATATTAAAATCGATATTTTTCGAATAAATGGTGATTTTAATAAAAAATTAATTTTCTCATATTTAGAAAATTATTTTCAAAAAATGGAGTTCATTTTTTAATTCTAAACATTGAAAAATGGTTAGGTTGAGTTTTTGGGATTTTTCTAAAATAGTTGAATTTTTGGTGAATAATGAAATACAATAATTTATGATATTAGCTAAATACATGAATTATTAAGTCATGGATGATGTATAGACAATGTAATCACCATTATTTAGAACTACCATAAACTAGTAACTATAGTTGGTCATAATAATCATCACTATTGATAGTCTTGATCCAAAATAATAAACAAATGAATAAAATATTAAAAAACACTCATCTCCTTCACTATAAATACCACTCCTCGCCACCTCTTCTTCTCACACCTTTTAAGCCTTGGAGCTTGAGAATATTATAAAAAATTACTCTCTCAAGACACTTCCCAAGTTTGGTCTTGTTGGTCTCACAAAAAGACCAGTCCCATGTTACTTAAGGAGGTTATCAAGAAGACACAATATATGAGGTAAAATCCTCTTTCATTCTCTTTTAATTTCTTTTAATTTATTTTAATTTAATTTATTTTCTTTTATTTTATTATCCTATATTTACCTCATCTATCCAAAAATTCATGATAACTCTAGTATCTTATATATAATATAATTTTATTATGTTGATGGAATATCCAGCATTAAACCCCTTTTCCTTTCCCTTTTATTCTAAAAATGAAAGCATCATCTGTGATGTGTCGATTTACCACCATCATGGATGATGTGTTTTCATTTTATATTATCACCTTCAAGGATAGTCATAAAACCATTATTATGGTTAAATAAAATTTTATAATACATATTATATATAATAAAATGTTCTAGAACTAGTATATATACATAATATGGATTAATAAAACAAAACTAGTTCCTGATGATCAAAAAATGCCAAAATAATATAAACAGTTATCATCAACATTTTATCTAATGAATCACCCTAATATCAGGGAAAAATGATATATAATACCATTTAATATTATTTAATTTCATTAATAACATATAATTTTAATTCTGGATAACTATTCCCATTTTACAAGATCTTTCATACATGTATACAAGTGAACCAAACATGAAAACTAAGGAAACAAACACTCCCGAACAATGAAATTGAATATTATAACTCATCAAAAAGGCCATAAATGAACTCAATAAAATTATAATTAATAAATAAATTTTGAATATGTTATTATTTAAATTATCAATGAATCCAATTTCATTATCCAGGACATTAAGTTCAAGTATAGAACACTTTCAGACATAAGGTAAGGGATTCTCTCTGAACCTCCCAATTACATTTGGGTTATGATTTATCTCTATTTACACATATTTAAATCAAAATTATTATTATATAATTATTTCATATTTTATTTATATGTTCTAAACATATTTATCCATATCCATTCATCTTTTCTTGATAGGGAAATTCATGTTTTATAATGTTCCCTTCTCAATTCTTCCCAATAAGAAAACCCGATTAAAGGGAACTTCCCAATTTATTACCCATTTTCAAGTACACTCCATAATATATTTTAAGACACCAATGTTTTTATAAAAACACTATATATATATTGAAAAACTATCTATGTTCATTTCTGGTTTTATGCAAACAATTATGACTTTGCCTGCTTTAAAGACTCTTTAATATTTTCCCCTTAAAACACACTAAAGAGGATTTTTTCTAGTTTCTAAAACACTTTTTTTTACATTTTTTCACTTTAGTTGGACAGAATTTATCATGATCTATTCCTATTTTCCCTTATGAATGTCCAATGTTTATTTAAATCCATTCTTTTATGGAAACCATTATGATATTACTTTCGGTTAAGCCTTATTCATCACTTATTCTATTTGTGTGGTGTACGTATACTTCCCTTTTATTAATGATAATAATTCATTGAATATTTCATTAAATATAGATATTTAATTTATCATGGATATGATTATTGTCTTATCAGTACACTATTTCACATACGGTGTTTATTTTGAATGTTGTGGACGAATCTGAATCCTCTACTCAATACGGGTAATTTGATAGGGCTTATTGTTCTTAAATTAAATCTATGTATGAATAATGATTTGGACTTACAGTGATGGGTGGGTCTCAACATTATATAGCCTCTCGAAGCATCGATAGGTCTCACGAGACAAAAAAGTTGGTGAAAAATCCTTTATGTTTGTTTACAAGAAAAATTAAACAGGTTTCTACCCACAGACTTAAACCGTCTTGATGGTATAATGGTTCACTATGAAAAAATCTATAGATGTATTTTCATTCTCAGTTTATTGATGGCATGTATTTTTCAGTTATTCACCATTTCAAAATGATTATTCCCTATAGACTTTTCTTCACTTATTATTGATTCAGGTAACCCTTACTGAGAATTTGAGCTCACCCTTTTATTTGTTTTCCTTTCTCAGGATATGAAGATGAAATCTTTGAATAAGTTTCAAGGAAGCCATTTATTTTTCCCTTTTTTGTGTTTTATGTTTAATTTCTTAATGTTATAAGGGAACCATATATGTATTATGTTCTTCAAGACTACTAAACTGATCGATCTTTGATGATTTGATCTCTTGTATTTATGTCAATGTAATAAAATAACCATTGATTTTGGGCTATTGGGGTTGGAGTTGTTACAATTAACATATATAAAATTATCATATTTATATTAAAAAAATAATATTTATTTATATACATTAATTAAAAAATACATGTTCATAATTAATATAAATATGATATATTAATATACATTTTTTAATAGTTCAATTATATATATAATGTTTTAAAAATAGTATTTATAAAATTATATATATATATATATATATAAATAATTATAAAATTATAATAAATATATTTAAATATATATATATATATATATTTAAGTAATTATAAAATTATAATAAATATATTTTTAAAAAATATATTTATTATATTTATTATTATATATGTTTATATATTAATAAATATATATATAATTATATAAATATATATAATTATATAAATATATATAATTATATACATATATATAATTATATATAATTATAGAAATTTATATAATTATATAAATATATTTATATTTATATAGAAATATTTATAAATATATTTATTTATAATTTTAATTATATATATATATATTTAAATAATTAGAAAGTTATAATAAATATATTTAAATAATATATATATTTATTAGATTTATAATTATATATAATTATATATTAATAATTATATATAATTATATATATATAATTATATAATTATATATAATTATATACAAATATTTATAAATATATTTATTTGTAATTATAATTGTAAATATATATTTATTTTAAATAAGATTTATATTACAATAAGTATATATATATATATATTTTAAAGTAATATATCAATATAAATTACATAACTTTTAATAAAAATGAATCTTATTTTCATAATTATATATATATATAATTATCAAATTTATATTAGTCAAATTGTTTAATAGTTTATTTAAATAATAAATATATTTATTATATTTATAATTATATATTAATTAATATATATATTTAGATAAATTTATTTATAAATATATATATATATATATAAATACATAAATATATTTATAATTATAGATGGAAATGGGGGTTTAGGAGCTCCTCTGTGAAGGCGATGGAGATGGCGTTTAGGGATCGAGTATTCCATAGAGATTTTTCATTTCTTTGGTTCAAATCTCCTCTCCGAGGTGCTTTATTAGGTGTGGCTATTGATTCCTATTATCTCTCAGTGTGGGATTGAAGGGGCCTCAATTTCATGTGGGAAATCAGGTGAAATCTATGATCAAAGGGATATTCCTAATCGGTGTCTGCTGGCAGCATTTAAGGGTTCCTCTGCTGGTAGGGTCCTCAAGAAAGAATCATTGGATCATGTTGAAGCTAACCTTGAAGCCTTCTTGGTATGTTTGGATTTGGGTAAGGACTCGTTAATTTCTATGATTTTTCTCCCCAAAGGTGAGAAGGCATGGTATCTTGAAGATCTTGTTAGTAGGATTTCCTTTTTGAGGGGGTTTTCATATTGTAATTGTATTTCATTAGGTATAGGTTTATTCCACTATTTTTTTCATTCAGATGAAGCTATAATTTTTGTGTGGTCCTTTGGTTCATTACATTTGAAGCTGGGAATGTTCCATCTCCATGAATGGACGATTGATTTCAATGTGTCACATGTCAAGAATGCATTTTCATAGGTATAGATTAGGCTGTACGACCTCAACTGAATTTTATGGAATCCAAAAAACTTGCATGATTATCTTACTACCATTGGTATTTTGATTCACCTAGTTAAAGAGATAAAACACATCAGGTATGGCCACTTTGCAAGAATACTAGTTGAAAATGATTTGAGTTCCACTCTTATTTACAATGTGACTCTTACTACTCCCACTGATGATATACAAATTAGTGTTCAGTATGAGAAATGTCCTGAGTTCTGTCAAAATTGAAAATCTATTGTTCATTTGGATAATAAATACAAGAGGAAGGTTTGTGATTTTTTTTGTTTGAAGGGGAATCCTTCAAAGGAATATGATGCTAATGGTAAAAGGAATTTATATAGGCCACATGGGTAGTCATTACCCAAGTATCCTAGGATGCAGTCGGTGGAATATCTAGATAAGTAGCCTCAAACCCAAGGGGCTACAGTATACAAGAATAAATCTATGGTGGAGAATCAGGAGAAGCTAGGGACTTCATTGCATTCTAATAGTTCATTCTCCATTTATGAATAGAAGGATGGGAATGGGAATGGGTCTCATCCAACCACTTTAGGTATTGAGGGTGACATCTTAAATGCTGTCGTTCTCAAGCATGCCACTCCTGGGGGGTCTGGCCTTGCCAGAGATAGTGTGGGAACTAGCATGGAAAAGACTTAGGTTGACAATGTTATCAGTGATCCTACTATTGGAAACGAGGAACTGGATTTCATGAGAAGTGATGGTGTTTCTATGGGTGTTAAATTATTTCAGCATGGAGTTATATCTGAACCTGCTCAGCTGGTTGGTAGCTCAAATTTGATTACCATGAAATTCACTGGTCAGGATGGGAAGCACATTGGTGAGGTTGGACAGTCCACATATGAGACTTTTGGTTTTCTGTTAGGGTATTCTCCTTCAAAAGCTTATGAGAAAGGATATATTGTGCAGCCACTTGCCACAGAAGTTTTAGGGCATGTTCCACAATAATATGGATTCGGTTAATATGATGTTTAGAAGAGCATGGATTATCTTCAAGAGATTTAGAATGTCTTCAGTTCTTTAGGAATTTCTGGTAAATTGGGTGATGTTTCAAATGATGGAAGTGATAAGGAGAAGTGGATGGTTTTATTGGAAACTATTCATCTCCGATCTACGGGTATCATTGACCTTGTTTCTTTTAAGTAAGTTGTTTTAAATGGAAATGGAAAGATGTTCAGCAGTGAAGTTTTATCTCCAATTCTTCCAAAATATGGATATGAATATATTATTCTAATCTACCTAGGAATGTGTCTACCAGGTCATCTTCCAATTAATCAAAGATCCAACTCACTATAGAGTAGTAAAGGTCTAAGGAGAGGTTCCTTGGGATCCTCAATCAAGGTAATTCAAAGTCGGGTTGGGAAACTGTTGATGAAGATGATGATGATGATTATGATTATGGAAATGATCCTACTTTTTTATCTTTAGTTTTCTTTTTTGGATGAGGGCATGTCTCTTTGTTTGACCCCGTCTGTTTTCTTGCTTGCCTATTACCTTTTTCTTTCACATTTAATAAATGGTCAGGATCTTTGGCTTCTGGGTATACCTTTTTCATATTTATAATTATATATAAATACTTCTTAAATTTATTTATTTATAATTATAATTATAATTCAATAAATAAATATTTAAATAATTATAAAATTATATTAAATATACTAAAATAATAAATATATGTATTATATTTATAATTATCTATAATAATTAAATATAATTAATTTTTAAATATATTCATTTATAATTATAATTCTAAATAAATTTATTTATTTAAATAACAATAAAATCATAATAAATATATTTAAATAATAAATATAGTTATTTTATTTATAACTAATATTTATTATGAGGTTTGGGGGGATGATGCTTAGGCCAGGAGATCTCTTTTCAAGCGATGATGGTTATAAGGTTATCGGTGAAGGAATGGCACTTTCGTTCAGCTTAGGCTCGTGACTACTGGATGGAAGAGGCATCTCAGAGGCAGATAGATGTGTGGATGCCTCAATAGTCCCAGAGAAGAACCAAAATTTGGATCTTAGTGAGAAGGTCATGAGAAGACACTTCTTGTTGATGATCGATTCTTCCCCATAATGGATTATCTGGAAGGGAATGATTACTGGTGTCAAAGCTAATCAAGATGTCATCAATGATTGACTCAATATTTTTCAACTCTCAATCATCGGTAGATTGATTCTACCCATGGGTGAGATTCCTTTCAAGGATGATATTTGAGAAATAAGATGTTGATGGCTTGGGGATTCATAGATTGGAATTGTATCCCAATCAGAAGAGGTTTTTTTCACATAACCTTCCCTTGGGAGGATCTAAAAAGGTGTGCCTGGGGCTTCGGTTTAGTCACCTATAAACAATGTATTTTTTTATCCAGGAATGGGATTGTCATTTTAATCTCTTCAATATCATGAATACCTTTTTGCAAGTTTAGATTAATATTATTTGATTGAATTGGATCCTTTGGCATTCACGCATCCTCTACGACATTACATATACAGTGGGTATCCCCATTAAGATGGAAAAAGCTATCGAAGTTGCAAGGTTTGGCTATTTTTCTCGGATTCTTGTTGAGGTTGACCTCAATTATACCATTAATTATTGAATTATACTATATACTCTTGACGATGATATTTTACTACAAATTAAATATGAAAAGATCCCTGCATTCTATTTGGGTTGGAATACCATTATACGTAAGGGATAATTGCTGCAGAGAGGTGGTATGTGGGTTCTTGTCTAAAAAAAGGAACCTCCAAGATGTTTGAAGGAGGATTGATCATGTTATAGGTAAATATGATAAGAAGTCACCGACTATGGCTCAATAAAACTAGGTATATCGTGCAGTAGAGGCTGATCCACATGAGTTTGGGCCTTCTAATGTTGTGCAAGGGTCCAAGAATGGAGCTGAGCGATTGCACACAACCTATTTGATTGATAATTATAAAGATGATATGGATTCTAGAACTAGTAAGGGAGGTGGGATGTCTTTGGATGCCTTGAATGATGTAGGGAAGAGGCATACCATATCTGTTTAGTCCTGGGATGACATGGAAGAGGAGGAGCCTTCTTTCTAGGATGACTTGATTAGTAGATCTGGTGATGATGGAAACAATGACCAAGGAGGTAGGAAGAATTATGATGAAGTTTCTTCCCAAGATGATGCTGATAAATATATTGATTTGGAGCAGCAGTTGGTCAAGTTTAATGATAGAAAGGGAAAAAATCTATAATTGGTCCCATCATTTAATGGTTCTCCTGACTAGACTAAAAGGTGCTCATCCAAAGGTTGGAAAGCTATTGTGGACAATGAGGGATTCTAACTAGTAGTGTATAGAAGACCCAGTCCTCATGTTTCTATCTCCAGAGATGTGCATGTTTCTTGCTTTGATCTACCATTAACTATATCTTTGGGTGTTGTGATCCTACTTTGTAGTGCATGGGAAGATGAGGTTTTGATAAATAATAATTCCCAATCAGTTTTTCTTGGGAAAAGTGTCACTATGATTGATGTTGTTGATCAACAGGATTCAATATCAAGAAAGGGGAAGGTGATGATTGAGTAGGGTGAATCTCTAAAATCTAGATCCAATAAGGCTCAACTTACCATGGTTGAAATTCTAAATATATCTTTTAGTAAAAATTCTTTCTATGATGAATTTGGGAATACATGTGGATCTTCTACTGGATAATCCATCGGCATGAAGGCTGCTAAGGAACAGAGTGATTCTAGTATGAATGATAATGTCTTTAATCAAGAAGACTCATTAAAAACTAAATTCATTGGATATATTGAACTCATGATAAGGTAGATGAATCATCGGTCATGGATGATCGGGATGATACTTGGAAAGCCACCAAATAGTGGTAGAGAGGTAGACACCTAAGAAGTCAAGGTGGTTCTCGGGATAGGGGAGGGAGATGCAATAGATGGTGAGTTTTGTTGATATCTTGTTCATAGTGTCACTCAATGTCATCTTTCAACATTTTACCCCTTTCTTTGTGATGTACTTTCTCCTTTTTTATTAATAAATATTTCGGGACCATGGATTTCAATCCATGGTTCTCTTCGTTCCTAGTATATTTATAATTATATATTTTTATATATTGATATAAATACAAATAATTATATAAATACATCAAAGTGGTGTAAACCATAAAGTATAATTATATAAATATATATAATTATATAAGTATTTTTATAATTATATAAATATTTCAAAGCAGTGTGAACCATGAGGTATAATTATATAAATATATAAATATATATAAATATTTTTATAATTATATAGAAATGTTTTAAAATATATTTATTTATAATTGGGAGATGGGTGATCTATGGTGATCCTTGGGAGATCATGGAGATTAAGTTTCTGTCGGTGCCGATCTAGTTCAAATTTCTGGGTTGCTACGATGGTTTATCATCAAACGAGGAAATTGGCTTCAATTTTCATCAAATCCAATCTTGGGTTTACTGTTTCATGTGGTTCTTCCAGCATTGGGTTGGCGGACAACAATGTTTCTCCCAGTGTCAATGTTGATTCCCCAATTTCTCAGTTCTTTGTGCGTTGGCGATGAGGACACCATTTAGAAGGATGGGGATCTTGTTAAGACTAGCATTAGTCCATAGATATAGCAACAACACCTGATTATTGCATATATTTCAGAGGAGCATCTTGTTGTGGTTTTTATCAATAAAAAGAAGAAATATTGTGATGATCAGATAGTGGTTTATGCGGGTGTGTTTTTTTTCTCCCTCCTTAAAGGGTCATCATCGTAAGGGAAGCATAACCCATGTTATGGATGACCAGAATGTGATGTCAGAGAGACTTGAAACTGGTAAGCATTCTATAATCACTCGGATCATAATTCCTTGGGGATCCATTCTGTTGAAGATTTGTGATTTGGTTGGAAGGTTATTAGATATTTGGGGCATTTATAATTGGACATGTGTTTTGTTGGGACTGAGGTTATATCATATCCTCTTCCCTTCTAAGGAGTTGAAGATGCGGGCATGGGGTTCAGTTCTGTATCTCACCAGCTCGGATTACTTCATATTAAGTAGTGGGATAGAAAATTCAATCCACTAGATGCAGGTAACTCTTCTACTCAAATATGAGTAAAGGTTTATGGTCTTCATTGGATCCTTTGGCATCCACAAATCCTTTATGATATTTACATTTTGGTTGGTCTCCTTATTAAAATGGATAAGGAAATCGAGACTGTAAGGTTTGGGAATTTTTTCTACTTTCTGGTTGAAGTTGATTTGGGCTCAACCCTGGTTGATCAGGTTTTTTTGCCTACTGATGATGATGAGTTTGATTTGAAAATTTTCTATGAGAGAATTCCTAAATTCTTTAAGGGGTGTAATATTATTGGGCATGCTCTATCCAATTGTAAGAGATCAGTTGTCTGAGAGATTTTTCATACTCGTGGTCATAATAAGGATTCATGTTTCAAAAGGATCATGAAATCAGGTATTTCTGATACTCAAAAGATTGGGCAGTTGGAAGTTGTCTCCAATGTTGATGTAGGACACGGTGGTCAATCTGAAGGGAAGCTGACAACTTCTATTGGGGAAGTGTATGTGAAGGGAATTTAGCCGTCAGTTGGTATCCTTGTGCAGGGGTCTAGTAAGAAAAGGCTTTGGTCAGATATTGTTACTAAGGTATCTCATGATGATAATGGGAAAACATCTTCAATGAATAGAGATAGAGTTTCCCTTGAGAGGGTAGTCCTTCTGATATTTCCATCCCTGGTGAGCAAGGCATCAGAGAGACTGATGTGCAAGTTGCGTCGAATATTTATAAGCAAGTGGCAGCCTCAACCAGTAAGAACAATGAGTTTTTGGGTGATTCTACTATAATAGAAAGACTATAGTCTATTGAGTGGGAATCAATGGTGCAAGCCATAGATGACATGCATGATGGGATGATCTCAGGAAAGTAGAATGTGGATAATGAAGGTTTTCAATTGAGTCTAAGGATAAATGCCTTTCTTAAGTAACCTAAAGTCTACGATCAGAAACCCAATAAGTTAAAGAACATCATAAAGGGTAACAATTTTGAGGCACTTGTGTCTCTTAATGACGGTGAATGTCATTTGTATAAATACATTCCTGATGAAATGGGTGTGCCTAATGTATTGATGCATCAGAAAACTTAGAGTCTAGGCAAGAATCTTAATAACCGAGGACGGGGTGGTCGTGATGATTCTAATTGAGGTCATGGGCGAAGCATGTATTCTAGATTGGATTAGTTAACTCCAGAGTAGGAGAAGGTTAAGGAACTATATATTTCTCTTCTTAATCAGAGGAATTCACAGTCATAGTGGGAGTTTGCTAATGATTTTATCCATAACTCTAATCATGATTATGGTGATACTTAAGTTTCTATTTTTTCATTTGGATTGTGCACTTACCTTTTTTGTCTTCTTCTTTCGTGTAATGTTAATTTTTCTTTCATTTTAATAATAAGAGGCTTGACCCCTAACCTTCTTGGTATATTTATTTATAATTATAATTGAAGAAAAAATATTTCAATAATTATAAAATTATAAAAAATATATTTAAATAAAAAATATGTTTACTATAATTTTTTAAATATATATTTATATATTAATAAATATATATAAATATATAAATATATTTATATAACTATATGGAAATATTTATAAATATATTTATTTATAATTATAATTATAAATAAATATCTATATAATCAAATAATTATTAAATTATAATAAATATACTTAAATAAAAAATATATATTATAATTATCATTATATATAAATTATTTTTAAATATATTTATTTATAATTATAAATAAATAAATACATACATATTTCAATAATTATTAAATTATAATAAATATATTTAAATAATAAATATATGTATTTATATTTATAATTTTATATAATACGTTCATGGGGGTATAATTACATTCTAACACACATACATTTTCGCCGTTGTTGCTGAATACTGTCGTTATCGCCGCTCTCGATGAAGAAATCCTCTCAAAATATATGGTATATGTGCTAATTTATTTTTTGTTTAACTGGATCTATAGATCTTCCATGATTTTTCCTTTTTTTTATAATTTGCACCCTTTCTAGTGATTTGACCTTGACACGACATCCAAAGGGTCCTATAGTTCAGCCTCAATAGAATGGTCTGGATCTTGGCTGCCTGCCCCTACTGAGACCCCCTCCCCTCCCACTCTTATAATTGTCTGCCGCAAACCCTCAATCCCTTGCCATCATCTGCCGCCCCTCCCTTCATTGTCATCATCTGCCCCCATCATCCCTCCCTTTCCATTGTCCTCCACATGTCTCCCCTCCTACCGCGACCCCCCTCCCTTGTTGTCATCTTCCACCCACCCCCTCCCTTACCACTGTCCACCACCCACCTCCCCTCCCTTACCACCGACTACTACCCATATTGTAGCTAGGATTAGTTTTTTTCATAATTCTTTTAGTTTTTTTATTAATTGATTTATTTAATTTTCAAAAAGTATCTCAGTTTCAGATTCACCATCATTTTTCCACCCTCAATGGCAATTTGAGATTTGTCCATGGGTAATTAGAGTTTTTTTGTAATCAAAATTTGAACATGAAATTTGATATTTTTGTGTATGAGTAATTGCAATATGGTAATTGAAATTTGATAATTTTTAATATTTTAATAATTCAAATACATATATAATGTTTTTGAAAAATTATTCATACAATTATAAATAAATATATATATTTAAATAATAATTAAATCATAATAAATATATTTCTATTTTTATAATTATACATTTATATATTAATAAATTTTTATATATATAAGTATATAAATATATATAGAATTATATAAATATATATAATGAAAAGGTTTAGTTAGAAGTGGAAGCCTCTGACTATTTATTAAAAATAAAGGGAAAAGTAACAAGTAGGAAAGATAGAGGATGAGGTCACACAACAAGCCCTCATCCACAATGGGACATCACTCCCCAAAACCATAATCAGAACCTTCACCCTCATTAAAAGATTCCCATTAAGATTGGGAAAGTTTTGGATTGATAATCATAGAGTACATATTCCTAATCCTTTCTTTCCCCGGTGTGAGCTGGGCCTTTGAAGAAGACCTAGTAGACACTTTGTGGCCCCATGCATCATCACACCCACATCTTTGGCTATGACCCTTTAAATTCCTCCCTAGTTGCTAGGTCCACTAAGGAAGATCCTACAAAGGATGGCTTGGCATATCCTGCATAATCAGGGCCTTTGCTTGAGATCCTTTTTCCTATCCCAAAACCTGCACCTCATCCAGACTGGAAGGCTCCCCTACTTTCTTAGAAGGAGGAGGATCCAACTACATGTGATGCTCCATGTCAATATGAATGGGAGGGGTTTTTCCATGAAAATAAAGTGGTCTGGACTTCTTGTACCAAACCAATTGAAACCCATATGCATCCACCAGATTGGATGAAGATTATTTCCTTCCTTCCTTAAAAGATCTGCCATGCATAGATTTGTCAGAATGAGAAGGACCAACATTACCCATTGTCACCTTCAAGTCCAGACCAGAGGAGGCCATTGTCATCCTGAATTTGTCCTTCCTAGAGAAGATCAGGACATGTTCCTACAGAAGCTCTCTATCCACATCCTGTTGAATGGAGTTTCCATATTCTGAATCATTATTTTCCTACTGCAATTTAGCAATGTCTACCCACATTATCTTAGACAAGATTGGGGAAGAAACATTTCCATCAACCACTGCATACACACATGCACCTGACATATCCATGGCATGAGATTTTACCTTATTAGAGGATTTTACCACATCTAACACCCTTTGTTGAGGTGTTACCAAGCCAGATGTCCCATTAAAAACTCTTTTATATGATCCATCTAGGGGTGAAGCACACACCTACACCTCCTCTCTCCCATTCAAATCAGGCTATAACTTATGCCCCTCATTCATTGAATGACTGCATTTCCTAGACCTTTTGTTTCATGTATGATCTTCATGGATGCGAGCATAACCATGGTTGAAAAATAGAGTTCTCTTGCTGGTTGACGGCTCATGACCGATCACATTGAAATCCATACAAAAGTGTGAAATCTTCTCATATTAAATTTTCAGACTAATCTCTGCATTTTCAATAGAAAGAAAGATTGTGTCAACCAGAGTAGAACATAGGTCCACCTCTACCAAGAAGTGGGCGTAATGAACAAATCTAACCGTTTCAATCTCTTTGTCCATCTTAATTGGAACTCTAATAGCTAACGCAATATCATAGATGATTTTTGGATGCCACAAGATTCGGTTCAGACCAAACACCTTAACCCACATTTGTACAGAAGAGTTTCTTACCTCCGTGGGATTGAAGTTTCAATCCCACTCACAAATGTACATGACACCCGGCTTAATGGAGACTGATCCAAGTCACCACACCTTCATTTTGAGATCCTTAGAGGTAAATAAAATATAAAAGAAGCCTCTACCCAGAGAAATTGACTTCCAATTTTTGAAACCCCGGACCTCTAACCATATGGATACAAGATCATTCATAATCCATGGCTTGGTGCCTTTTGGTAAAATGACACGAACAATAATAAAATGTCATCTAAGCTACAACCATTCATAAATTACCCCAGGATCTTCCTTGACGTGTGAAAACTTCCCTTTGTGATGAATCATACTAGAAGTGGCATCTTTTTAGAGGGAGAAACCATTTCTATGGCCATCCAAACACAATTCAGACACACCGTGAGTACCCAAAATAGCAGGATCTTCACTACGAGCTGATTTATTGGAACTCACAGCATGCCTGTGAGATTAAAACCGACAAGAATCTTGTAAATTTTATGCCATAAGAGGGAGAGACTAATAGGAATCACCAACAGACCAACAAGGGTGATAGAGGGAATCAGGCACGTAAGATGTTGAAGACACCTCCCTCCACAACAACACCTCTGACTTTGAGTCGAACCGATGGTGAAGAGAAGGTGACCGCGATGAAGTCTGGATCAAGGGAAACTGAAGAAAAAAATGACAACGATAGGTCACCTCGACATTCAGGGATCTCAGGAGACTGCAAAGCTGTCAGAAGCAGATTCCTCCATGATAGCACCTCCCACCTTGAGAAACACCAATGACGAAGAGGAAGTCAAGGCGATCGACAAGAACCACATAGATCCAGGTGAAAACGAAGATTCAAACGAAATCAAACCAAAAAATATATAATTATATGAATATATTTATAATTATATACAAATATTTATAAATATATTTATTTATAATTATAATTATAAATATATATTAATTTATTTATTTATTTAATAATTATAAAAATATAATAAATATTTAAATAATATTTAAATAATAAATATATTTATATTAGGATTTTCATTATATTTCCTCCCTTCACAGAATTGTTGTAATATTTAAATAAAAAAATATATTTATTATATTTATAATAAAATATACTCATATATTAATAAAAATATATAATATATATAAATATATATTTAAATAATTATAAAATTTTAATAAATATATTTAAATAACTTCATGTTCTTTTCACCTCTATTGAGTTGAAAGGAAAATCATGGAGTATGGGTTCAGTTAATCTTATGCCAGGAATTATGAAGATCCACAACTAGAGTTTGAATTTTAATTTGCATGATTTTAAGGAAACTTGTGCTCAAGTTTGGTTCAAGATTCATGGTCTGAATTAGGTTTTATGGCACCCCAAAATATTTTATCATATAGATTATAATATTAGAATACAAATAAGGATGGACAATGCTATAGAAATGGTGTGTTTTGGGTACTTTTCTCAGGTTTTGGTAGAAATTGATTTGAGTTCTACTCTTATTGAAAAAGTGGTGCTTTCAACACACCAAGAATAATTTTTCTTGAAAATTGAATATGAAAGGATCCCTCCTTTTGTTATTCTTATGGTATAATTAGTCATCTAAAATCCATTTCAGGGGTGAGATTGTATGTTCCAAATGTCATATGAGAGGCCATGATCTTTTACATTACCGTAAAAGGAAAAGTGATGCCCCTGATCAGTACTCTAATGTTTCACACAATAGAGCTATTGTTGACACCCCAATTCCCATGATGGAGTAGGCCCTATCTTCTATTGAGTTTTCTTTGTAGAAGGAGCCTTGGTTGGAAAATATTGGCTCACTTTACAGGGGGGAGGGGTGTGCTGAGAATAACTCTAATATTGTCTCTTCCCCTTGATATACCTCAATTGTTTTGGAATTTTCTAAGCCCAAAATGACTTGGGTTGATACTATTGATGAGGATCATGTGCCTATTGTAGTTTATTCTTTTAATGATGCATTGTATAAGTAATTAGTTGATTAAAATGTTGATTTTGACTGTGATGGCAACCAGGCTGACAAATAAATTTTATCTCAAGATGATGTGGATTTTAATTTGTGTCAGGAAGGAAAGATGATTACTTCTAAGAATCATAATGGTAAATCCAAAGTTCAATCTTCCACTTCAATGAAGGCTATGACCAAGAGGACTCCACCTTTTTTTTCTAAACCAAATTAAATTTGGTAAATCTATTGTCGATAGAGTAAAATAGGTGGAACCTATGGATTTTTCTAGTCCCTCTATTAATATAGATCTTGGGATAACAATATCTAGTTGTAAGCATGCATTAATTGAATCTTATTCTTATGACATAGTTTTTATTGCTTCAAATAACAATGCCTAGAATAAGAAATTTTCTAACAAATCTATTTCAGGTGGTGTAAAATATTTTGTTGAAAATTAATCTCCAGTTATACCCATGGTTTCTGGGGTAGAAAAAATCAACCGTTCATGTGGTTCACAATGGAAGGGAATTGATTTGGTATGCATGGGTCCATCCATTCAATAAGTGGCTGGGTTAATCTCAAAACCTGCACTCAATAGGGAATCTCAACACATTGTTGTTTTTAATCCCTTGGCTATAGAGAGTGTAGGTGAAAGTGCAAGTTCTAAGTACTCTATTAGAAAGAAAGTGGATGACTTGGTGTTGAAGCCTACTTAGGGTAGGGAGGGAATTGAGGTTGTTGTTTTACATTTAACTCCTAGTGTAGAGTGGGAAAGGGTTGTTGTGGCCTCAGTTATAGGTTCAGGGAGGACAAGGTATGCCATGGCCTCTATTAGGAAATGTGCAAGATCTTCTTCAAAAAGCATGATTCTTTTTCAACCCAACTCAAAGGTCAATACACATAACACCTTTATATGATTTCCTTGGGATGTAATGAAGAGGAAGTACATTACAATGATTTTGTGCCTCATGTAAAAGTGATAAAGGCTACCGGTGATGATGAACTCTCAGATGATGTAGGTGGACTGTGGTTTCAAGTCAAAACATGGATAAGGAGACAAAATTCTCATGGTTGGGGTGGTCATGTCTCTCATCATAGCACAAACACTAGATCTCAAGTTACTTGATTTCTACTGGTCTTTTTTATGTTATTTTTCCTGTGGACCTTTTGGTGCTTTGTATGTTTCTCCTATTTTCTCTTCTTTTTATACAATAAAAGGTTCCTCCCAGCCTCAACTTTTCAAAAAAAATATTTAAATAATACATATATATGTTATATTTATAATAATATATAGTCATATATTAATAAATATATATTAATATATATAATTATTTAATTTTATATATTTGTAGAAATATATTTATAATTATATACAAATATTTATAAATATTTTTTTATAATTATAATTATAAATAAATATATATATATAATTGAAAAATTATAATAAACATATTTAAATAATTAATATATTTATTAGTTAAGTCATATTTAATTAGTAAATATGGGAAATAATTTGTAACTACCTCATAATCAGTCTTAGTAATTTAATAATTATTATGGAATAATTAATATTTAATATTAGTTAGTAGTTGATAATTATAAGTTAATATTATTGCTTATTAATTTATTACTAAATAATTAATAAATATGATTAATAATTTGTAATTAATTAATAATTACTTTTATTTAGTAATTTAGAAATTATTATGGATTAACTAATATTGAATATCACTTAATATAATTATTACTAGTTAGTTTTAATCTTTATTAATTAATTACTATTTAATTAATAAACATGAATAATAGTTTCTAATTAATAGTAATTATTACTTATTTAATAATAATAATCAATATTTATTATTAGATAGTTTATTAAAATATAAATAATTACTATTTAGTAATTATTTTTTATTTAAAAATATTATTAACTAAAAATTAATAATGATTAGTAATTTTAGCACCCTGACCCGATTAGCCACCTGAATAATGCTTTTGGGCTGAGTGTCACTAGCCTTGGGCACGCCTCCCCATATAACAATGGTTGCGGACTAGAAGTGAGGGTGTCAGGGAGTGATAGTGGGGAGACTATACCCTATGGTGATGATGATATAATGGTCCAAGTAGATATATAATACATAGCAGAAGAAAAGACTAAACAGAATTGAACCAGTAACCCGCCAATGGCAGAAGCAAAAATAATCACAGATAATAGCGAAAGAAAAAAAATCAACAATGGAAATTAATAAACAAGTAAACATTCCATTTTTAGAATCTAAAACAGTACATGCATACATAACAGGTCATACAATACAATATCAAAAAGGTGTCTCCAATGGATGACCATAGTACATATATACATATAAGCAGACTGATATAGAAAAGAAAACTAAAAAGTTAAACTCCAGCTAAGGCAAGAACCAATAGTCCCTTTCCTTCAATCTCATGATAACATACACTAAGATACATCACCTGATCCTAGACCTTTACCTGAACATAGAATCCTAAAGTCTACACACGTCTCGAAGGGACCATATAGGGTGTAAGAATGAGTCTCAGTAGGCCGCCACCCACATGTGCGTACCTTACATTTATAATTTAGAAGGTGTATACTAAAAATAAATAAATATGGTAGTATATTAAATTTAAATAAACACAAACTTCCCTGGTGCTCAACAACCACCAGGAAGCTATCACCTACCTCGACCGTTGTCAAAAATCAGTAGCAGAGAGGTTCCTTAGCCTAAGCCTAATGAAACCCTAGATATAGAATACTCAAGTGAACCCTCAGGTTTCACCTCTAGTAAAGTATCACAGGACCATGTGCCTCTCGACATCTCATGTCCAAATCAAGTCACCGATATCCCGAAGGAATGCCCAAACAAATGTATCAGGTCACTCAAACCCCTGTTCGAAAGCACCCATCGGCTCGAAGTCCGACATCTGAAGGCACGAAAATATCTTCCCTCAAATAATATCATAGTCAGCTCAAAGCATGATGTCCTAAGTAATGGTAATGTTCATCCTCCAAAATAAGTCTTTTCCCATCGACCTCAAATATGGAAAGCCTCATCCCCCAACCAATAGCCTCAACATTGTCCTCTGATGGCTCTTCACCATCCACATGGCTTTCTACAACAAGAACCCCCAAACAAATTATCTAACTTGTACTACCAGGGGCATCTACCCACATGAGTGGTTAAAACCACCTCATCACACGAGTGGTTAAAACCACCACATCGCTCAAGTCTGGTGGTCATTCCATCCAATCATCACATGGTCCATGCCCATACCTGACGACCTTGTCACCTCAAATGATTATTGAGTCATCCAACCCTTGATCAACATCACTCAGAAAACAGATATAATGGACCATGCCCAATATTATGATCACATCGCCTCAAAACAACTATCCAATGCTATCTCAATCCCTAGGTCGAGCCCGTCATGTTCCATTGGAACTTAGTATTATATAAAAAGAAATTTACATTTATATAATTCACTTAAATTTAAATAAAACAACCCAATTTAAATAAATGTAAACACCTGGCCTACTAACCAATGTTCATTGCCACTCTTACGGCTCTAACAGCTTGTAGTCTCATGCAATCATGCCCATGAACATCTCACAAGGTCCCATTAATACAATTTAAATAAAAAATTTAAATTATGGGTTCTCACTTGGTTAATACCATGGTGCGCTAAAAGGCACACCCCCAAAACTCTCTAAAAAATGCATAGAAAAGTATTCACCTCCTACCCTAGAGTCGTACACATTGGCACGTCCGATCTTGGCCTCTAACTAAAACCGATTTGGAAGAAATAGGAGTTTCTAAAAAATTCCCTAAAAATAGGGTAAAATAACTTGCATGGATTTAGCAGTCTGTGAGGTGAGGGAAAATATGAATATAAGCATGAGGGAGGAGAGACTCACCGATACAGATTCAACGCAACCAATGGATTGATGAATAGAGGTCACACGATAGAGATAACTTAAAAACTAAAAGGAGAGTAGGATCACCCCATGACCGGTTGGGAGGAAGACCACAGATGGGAGGAAAAGAGGAGGATAATAGGTTTAAATAAGGGATAGAAAACTAGTAATTCCACCCCTCACAGTTATCCCACACAGTTTTCCCAATCATGTGGCAACCATGTGGCTCCTGGAGCTTAGGAGCTAAGTCCTGCATGGTTAACCCGCATGGTTTTCCCTAACCGTTCACAAACTATGAATGCAATAGTGAATTGGTACTACCCAAATGGCACTACCCATTCGGTTTGTGCATGGTTCGTAAACCCATGCATAAGCCGTGTGAAATCCCTCTACAAAAACTATAGAGGTTAATGCAGGGTTGTTCACATAACCCTGTACAATTTCCCAAATTGTTCTCAAGGAAAAAAGAGGGCACATGGTTTTCACTAAGAAGCCTCATGGCTTGAATAGTGTGTCACAACCTTCACTTCACCAAAACCAGACCTTCATGACTTTGATGCACCTAGAACCCATCCAAACACCTAAGGATTTTTTAAACCTTTAAACCCATCTAAAGACAAGGTTTTGGATCAAATAAAAACTTGGAATTATATTTCAATCAATGAGAACGATGTTAGCATACCGACCAACTTCAAAAATTCAAAAAAGGGAGAGGGTTTCGACCCTTTAAAAATACCAAAGATGTTAATATCTCCCCACCTTAACATAGCTCATCCCTAAACTATAAAACATAAAACCAAGATTGTACTAAACATACCCATACCATCAAAATTAACCCGGACTACCCCGATCAAAAGTGTATAGGTCAACTACCTCAGGGGGGATCCCCACCATAGGTGTTACCTACCTCGGTCACTTCCCAACCCAAAGCTCAAACAAACTAATGGTCCCTCGACCATACTTGGACTCAAATGTCCTCCTGTGACACATCGTCACACCTACGCCTCATTAAATGATCTTGTTCCATACCCGACACCCATCATATTCCCAAACCGCATCAGTAACTGCCTCGTGCCCATGTCACACATGGACACAATGAGGTCCCACATCTCATCAAATGATAAAAATAGTAATTCTTCCCCACAAATCAGTTCAATCTCACATCACATTGATGCGCTGATGCCTACACACCCCAAGTAACCCGCATCTCCTTGATTCACCTATTGCCTAGGCAACATAACAATCACGCATCCAATGATGCTCACAAATAATTCTTGGTTCCATCCACCTCATATATATATATAATACACCCAAGTTAGTTTGAACCTACTAACCAGTGCTTGGTTAGTCTATATACATATCTCGTGAACCTCATGCACCAAAAAAAAAATGTCTCAACATGACATGTCAAATTAAAACAAAGAAAAATGGATACATCCACTACTACAAAATAAGGCTATAGCCACGGTTTGGAACCGTGGATATAGGCCCAAAAAACGTGGATATAGGTTATAGCCACAGTTTCATAAACCGTTGCTGGTATTGGCATGACTATAGGGCAAAGCCTATAGCCATGGTTTGAACCATGGAAACACCCTATAGCCATGATTTTCAAACTGTGGCAGAATCCTAAGTCAAGCAATATATATAGCCACAGTTGTAAACCGTGGCTATAGGCCTTTATCAATAGCTTTAAACGTTTTCTATATCCTTATATCCACGGTTTAAAACCGTGTCTATATGTCCCCCCATTCCATAAAAAAAAACAGCTCCCCCCTTCCCCAGCACACCCCCGCCCCCTGCACTTCCCCCTGCCCACTGCACTCCCCCCCAGCCCACTGGACACCCCCCCTGCCCACTGCAATTCCCCCCAGCCCACTTCACACTCCCCTGCCCCACCTGCACACACCCCCTGCCCACTGCACTTCCCCCCCAACCCACTGCACCCCCTACACACAAACCCTGCCCACTGCACTCCCCCCATCCCACTACACTTCCCCCCTGCACACACAACCTACCCACTGCACTTCCCCCCCATCCCACTGCACTTCCCCCCTTCCCCCCAGCACACCCCCTGCCCCCTACCCCCCTTCCCCCTTCCCCAGCACACCCCCTGCCCACTCCACTGCCCCCCCATCCCACTGCACACACCCCCTCCCCCCTGCAACCTCCCCCCTGCCCCCAGCAAACCACCCCTACCCCCTCACTGTAAAGACCCATAAATTTCAAGGAATTTTTTTTCTTAAATTATTTGGGATTTTATGAGTACGCAGTTTCTGATGGCACCTGATTTCGAGGCCCGGTGTGCCCGAAATCATTTTCCAAAGTTTAGCTCGGGTACGTTCAGTGAACGAACGAGCGTGTTTTTCTAACTTTTGAACCGGTGCTCGAAATCGAAATCCGAGGGCACCGATGAAACCTCAGCACCGGTAATTACTTAAGAAGACCTTTACTGGAGTTGAGTTTGCTCAGGAAGAGTTGATTTAATTTGTGGTTTAAGTGTTAAGGGAAATAAAGTTGTGTCACAACTTTATTCCTCTCTACTTTGTGGTTTAACTTCCATGTGAGGGAGTTGGGGTGGGGCCCACATGATCCCCCACCTCCTTCAAATTCCCTAACACCCCATTAAAACCCCCTCTTTCATTTAATTTTTAACTCATCCTCTCTCCCTCTTTAATTGCATGCTAACTCTCACCTTAAATTAATTGATTTAAGTTATTCAATTTATTTAATTAAGAGTTTGAATTTTGAATTTTTGGAATTCATGGCATGGGTTAATTAAATAAGGATGAACCTTATTTTATTTGGGGTTGGTTTTGTTGTGAGAGGATTGGGGAAGAAAGCTCTAGTCTTGAAGAACTTCATCTTCCTCGTTGAAGAACGCGAAGAACGCCAGAGCACCAAGGAGAGACGACGTGCCGATCTTTCCCTTCTCTGCAGCCGGTGTGAGACGTCATCCTCTTCTTGGACGCTCACCAACATCGTCATCGAAACCACCCCCGTGACGCCATTTTTTCACAATGCTAGCTTCTGCAAATCTATTTGAGGTAGGGGTTTGTTTTTACATTCGTGATTATTTCTGGCGTTCATCGTTAAATAATTAGCCGCTTGTTATCGAATCAACGGGAGGAGGCTGAACCGCACAAACACGACCGAAACTCCTCTCCCTTGTTGTTGTACTTTGTTATGTATTGGAACGGAGGCGAGGCGGTGCCGTTGCACCGCGCGGAAACGAAGGAACTTCAGCCGGTGTGGGCCGCGGCAAAGGAGCGCGGCGCCGTCGCGCCGCGCCGTTGAGACCGAAAGGGGTCGTGGCCGGAGTCGGGCAGCGACAGAGGGGCATGGCGCCATTGCGCCGCACCAGAGATTCATGGAGGGCCACGGCCGGGGCGGGCCGCGGTGGAGGGGCGCGGTGCCGTCGCGCTGCGCCGGTCAGACAAGGGCTGCGACGGTGCAGAAGAGGGCGACCGGAACCGCCGGCTGCCGGTGCTACAAGGGGCGGGACCAACAGGTCCTGCGCGGCACAACCGGCCGGCCAGATCCGGGAAGTCCGGGGGGTCAACCCCAGATGGATGGAAAAGGGCGGGCCCCTCCATGTGGGGGGCCTCCGTTTCAAAAGAAAGGGGGGCATTGTCCCCCCTTCCGCGTCCGCTCAGCGAGCGGACGCCCGCACGGGACCGGATCCCCGCGTCGGGCCGGGCCACACCGGCTGGGCTGGGCCGCACCCAACCAGGCCGGACCCGGACCCGGGTCGGTTCGACCCGGTTTGGGCCGACCCAGGGGGTATTGGGCCGGGTCGGACCGGGCCCAAACCCCTTGTTTTTGGACAGATCCGTTCAAATTCCCATAACTTGGGCTACGGACCTACGATCGACGTACCGTCAAATGCGTAGCGATCCTTGGATCGAGACGGTCGTTTTGATATATTAAAATCAAGGTTTAGGAGAAATTTGTGTATTTATGGGTTGGTTCGAAGACGAAACCAACCGGGCCCTCAGAGCGGAAACACTTATAACTTGAGCTCCGGACGTCCGATTAACGTGCTGTCGACTTTGTTGGATTCCTCTTAGTGAGACGGTTCTTTTGGATTACTCCGCTCGAGGTTTGGACGCAGTTGGAGTATGATCAGGTTGGTTTTGACTTAAAAACCAACCGGGCCCCTGAGACGAAAAAGCCAATAACTCTCAGACCGGGCGTCCGATTGACGCGCCGTCTGTCACGTAGAGTTCCATTTGACGAGACAGAACTTTGGGATACATCAACTCCGGACTTCGTGTCGGTTGATGTATCAATCCCCCTTGGCTCGTGGAGTGGACCCTCCCGGAATCGATCATGCTATGTGCGGGAACCCTAGAGGTGGCTGCGACTTCGACGATGACGACTGTACTGGGATCCTCCGTGGGTTCGGCAACGACGACGACCGTACTGGAATCCTCCGTGGGTTCGATAGCGATGACTACTGTTCTTGTATCCTATGTGGGTCCGACAGTACTTGACTACTGTTCTTGTATCCTACATGGGTCCGACAGTATTTGACTCTGTACTTGTATCCTATGTGGGTCTGAAAGAGTAGCTGGTCTTGTATCCTTTGTGGGTTCGACAACTTAGCTGGTCTTGTATCCTATGTGGGTCCGACAACTTAGATGAATCAGTGGAAACATCTAATCATCTCTATCGCCTTACGAAGAAGTATACCTGTGTGAGCTGAGTCTTGAATTTCAATCACTATCTTCAATATGATTGTTTTACTATCCTGTGTGGATTGGGTTGAGTTATCCTGTGTGGATTGGATTGTGCTTTCCTGTGTGGACTAGATCGAACTTGGGCTCGGATGTTGGAGCCGAACTAGAATTAATGACTTAGGTATATGTATGGTCATATAGCTAAGTAGAGTTGGTTGTTACTTCGTGATTGTATCTTTCCTTTTTGGATTATCCTTCGTGGATTCTGGGAGACCTTTGGCGGTCTCGGGGTCCCTACTGAGTAGCGTATAGTCACCCCTGCACGGGCTATGCCCGCACTATGTTGTGTTGGATGTAGACGACAGACAGCGCTGATCGAGGTAGGAGCTCGTGGAGCTAGACGGTACCTGGAGGTGGATCACTGGACGAGACGTACACGGAGCAGACGGCTGGAGCTGAGGAGCTGAGGAGACTATCTGTACCCACCCTTCAGGTGGGATTTCCAGAGGACAGCTCAATGTTGCTACTTTACTTTTCTGCTACTGTACTCTCTTTTCAGTTGTACTTTACTTTCAGTTGGGTTTTTATACTGGCCCATTTACTTTCTAGCACTTACTATTCTACCCAGTTTACTTAGTGTTTACTTCTGCTTCCATACTCTATGGTGTTTGTTTTTCTTACACAAATGCAATGCCTTCCCTTATATCTGGATTTTCGCCTTTGGTGCTAGTCGCTAGCCCCTGGCCTATGGAAGGCGGGCTTGGGGTAGTCACGACACGGGTCCCGAGGACGGGTTGTGACACTCACCCTATCCCCCCTGCACATTGCACTTCCCCCCTAGCCCACTGCACACCCCCCTTGACCCTTTCCTCCCTCCACCCTGCCCCTAGAAAACCACCCCTGCCCCCTCACCCTGTCCCCTACACACCCCCCTGCCCCCTTCCCCTGCCCCCCTGCACTTCCCCCCAAACCCACTGCACTCCCCCCTGCCCTTGCCCCCTGCCCCTGCCCCCCCCCACACACCCATTGTACCCCCCCTGCACACACCCACTACACCCCCATCCCACTGCACACACCTTGCCCCCTGCCCCCCTGCACACACACCCTGCCCACTACACTCCTCCCCAGCCCACTGCACTTCCCCCCTGCCCCCCTGCACATACCCACTGCACCCCCCCATCCCACTGCACACCACCCCCCCTCAGCACACCCCCCTGCACCCTACCCCTGCCCCTTGCAAAAGAATCCAACACACCTCCCTACCCCCTCCCCCCTTGGAACTTGGTTAAAATCCTTTTTAAGAACAATAACACATTATGATCATGTACGATAATTGGAGTATGGATGATTCTAATGACTAGGAATCAATTGATTTTCCCCCGTTAGTTACCATATCATCTCATATAGGTTGGGGGAAGGTTAGTATATAATTTAACCCTGTGTTTAATGTGATGATGGAACAACTAGAAAGTGGTAAACTGACACTTGAGTGTTCACTGTTTGATGATGATGTGTTACAATTTTATAAGAGTTATAGTCCTTGAATCATTTGGTGAATAGTTGATGAGAGACTGTCATACCTCTGGGGTTTCTAAATCCTAGAGAGACAAATATGGGTGATGAATTCAGGTGTCTGTTTTGGTGGCCATGGACCTAGTATAAAATATAGGAATGTTTTATATCTATGAAGAATAATACTATCATGGAGTTCCCTTAAGAATTATATCAGATAGAGATGCACATATTATGCCATGATTTTTGGAAAAGGTTTAATATGACCTTAGAGAATCATCTAATATTGAGCAGAACGTACCATCAATATATAGACAAACACTAAGAGTAGATGATACATATATTGGAGGATATGATTCAAGATTGTGTTAAATACATCAATGGATCTTGGGTTTAATATGACCTTAGGGAATCATCTAATATTGATTGAGAGATGCGATAGCACACCAGCGGGTGAAACCAAGAAATTTCAGGAAAATTAATCTAGAGGAGAATGGACTGGTGTTTTTCATGGGGTTGGATGTAGTGAGTTGAAAACCGCATTGAGATCATTTTTCAAAATCCAATTACCAGGTCGATAGACCGTTGGAATATCATTCTCAGTTGAAAATTCATATGGTTAGGAGCACCATTATGTTTAGTTGAGGGGTGACCCCCCCTATCTAGAACATTTCTGGCTGTGAACCTCACTTCAAGCCATGAAATTACCAAGGGTAGGGATTCATGGTGTGAAACCCCTAGTCACACCGTGAATCATGCCTAGGTGGATTTATTTTAATAGGTTAAATTCTGTCTTTTTCTGGGTCAAGTGTTTCACAATGTTGTTACTAAAGAAAGTATTAAGTTTTCAAAGCCAGTTGTTTGTGTTTGATGAAATGAAAACACAGATTTTCTTTAAGTTTTAGATTTTTATGAGAATGATCAGTTGATGTTTTCTCAAAATGAGGACACTTTCATCTCTAAAGTGAAGGAAATTTCATTTTCTACTATTGAGTTGGCTGAAAATTTCTACTAGTCCATGTTGAAGGCTTAGGGAAATCATGTAAAACAGGTGAAAATGTCATTATAAAGAGCCACAACCAAGTTAAGTAGCATATACACATTATTTAATAATGAAAAAAAGTTTTTAAAATACTCGAGCAATTATAGAATTCAAATTAAAGGGTTAGAAAAAGGAAACTTACCTCAACCTCAAGGCGCTGCTTTTAACGACAACTCGAATCTTCCCTTTTTTCCACTTGCACGCACATGCAACTTCACATATATATAAGGACACCTAGCCCATATGTACATATTTTCATGTCCAAATATGCACAAGGGGATCCTTAGATATATGTTTATACTTGCATATACCCCTTTACACTTACACATGTATGCATTTTTCATATCTATATATAAGCACACCTAGCCCCAATATATATATTCATACTGCCATGAGTGAATATATATAAAGGGGGAACTTATATACTTATATGCCTACCTATGCATACACATGTAAGTCTTCATCAACAATAACTTGAATCCACCTCAATGAGATCCAGAAAACACTACAAAAATATAAAGAACCCAAAAATCACAAAAGACCTAATTAAAATTTGGCCAAAGAATAAAAACGAAATAAATCTTACCCAAATCCAATGCTGAACTCACTGTCATCGATGGTGGTGGATAGAACCATCCTCATCATAAGAAACCACCTGCAAGAAAATAGTGGGAAAATAAATGAGATATAACAACTTCTTATATATATGTGATCAGTGATGATAAATGGTACATGAATCCATTACCATTATAGATTCTATAATTCCTTTCTATTATTACCACAATATAATCATATAGTCACTCCCATTAGACTGATAATTTATGGTGGTCATGTCAACACAAAACAGCTACAAACACACATTGTTAATCCTAATATCAATAATCATTGCATTAGTACATGCATAAACAATAGAAATAACACATCCATGAAGCATACCCCACCCCCCATCTGAATTGGAATCATGTATTGATCAGAACACAAAACTCATGAAGGAGAAGTGGCTGCTAATGAAATTATTTGAAAATATGATCAAAGGAAAGGAGTATATCAAGTGGGAATATACTTAAATTAATGAAATCAAAAAATTCAAATTGAATGTGGTTGATGAGGATAGGATGGTGAGTAACCTTGAAGATAAACTTTCTTTGAGAGAATAAGTACTAAGAAAGGCACAATCAAAGTATCTTGAAGTTTAGAATGATTTGAAGAAGATAAGAGAAACATGGAAGTTGAGGTTTCTGGTGAAAAGAAGGGTCCAAAAAGGCAGGTTAATTCATCTCCTAATAAATATCAAAATAAATATGTTTCCTCTAATAATGCAGGTACTAAAACCAAATCTAGACCAGTTTGGACCAGAAAGACTAATGGGAAACCCTTTTTGCATCAAAAGAAGAGAACGATATCTCGAGAACATTACATCTATATAAGTGAAGACAGACATGGTTTGTGGTATGACATCGACAACAATATTCTGGAAAAATTTATTAACATTATGGAAGATCAAGGTTCAGAGACTATTGCTGGTGTTGTGGAGCTTTTGGACACAAATCCTACTCATGCTGGTTTAATTTGTTACTCCTAAAGAAGAGGCATGAATCAAGGTGGACTTATTCTGAGAAAATGGAAGGAGACTCTCAAAGGAAGAAAACTGTGACCAGGAAATCATCTCTTCTTTAAACACATAACGAATTTGATTTCTTAGAACAATTTTGTGGAAGATGTGATCAACAGGGTCATTATGTTGAGAATTACATGACTAGCCTACCTGGACATATTTCCTATGGTGAGAAAGGAAAGATAATTCAGACGGACAAGGAGAAGTCTTGCTTTACTGAGGTTTGCATTAAAGGCCTGCAAGAGAAACGAGTCATGGATTCTTGATAGTGGTTCTTCCCACGTGACCGGTGACACAAGAATTTCGAAGAAAATTGAAAAGAAAGGAGTCGAAACATTTTTCAATGACTTTTCTCTAAAAATAAGGGGAGTTGGCTCGCCATGAACTGCTCTTCATCTGAAAAGAGGGAAACCCCCTACAGGGATATAAAAAGGGTCAAGTATGATGTGTACTTTACAACTAACAATGGCATTAAGTATAAGGAAAACATCGATGCAATAATGTCAAACAAGGTATACCACTGTGAGTTTTCGCAGACAGCGCACCTCCGTTGGAGGGGTTTTATTACAAAACCATGATTTGTTTATCAAACAAAACAATTATCTTAACTAACACTTATTCAAGAATTTCAATTTAATATAAGCAGAATTAAGAAGGCAGCTAAATGAAATTTAAAACATTCTTGAATTAAAGAGGCTAGGAGAGGATGTTGTACCTCTCGTTCCCCTCGTTGCTTGATTTTCATGATCACAATCACCTTATTTTTTTGTCTAACATTGTTTTTAAGTGTTGTGGATGATAGGCAAAAGATTGCCAAGAAGTTGGCCCAAGAAAGAATCTCAAGTGGACTGAAATTCAGTCCACCGGCCAACCGGTGTGATAGCACCGGCCAGCCGGTGGACCTGGCAGAGGCATTGCCCACTGCCAGGTTCCACCGGTCAGCCGGTGGCTCTGTCACCGGCCAGCCGGTGGCACCCAGACACAATGGCAAGCCACTGTCTTGCCACCGGCCAGCCGGTGGCTCCTCCACCGGTCAGCCGGTGGAGCCTGGACCAAAACTCTTCTCCTCTGCCAAGGCACCGGCCAGCCGGTGGCCCTGCACCGGCCAGCCGGTAGCCCAGTCAAACTAGCCGTTGGGTTTGACCGGTCAACCCTCTTTTGGCCTCCAACGGCTCCGAAGGCCTCTCCAACGGCTCCGAAGGCCCCCAAAGGGTTCCATGCCTATAAATAAAGGCTGAGGAAGCCCCGGACACCACCCGGATCATATACGAAGCCAACGGACATATTTTGGATCAATTGGCCAACCTCCGGCGACTTCCTTCAAAGGAACCTCAAGTGCTCCAACAACTTCCACATCCAAGGAGATCCTTCAAAGAAGCTTGGAAGCGGCCTTCAACATCTCCAATCAATCAAAGGCGCCCAAGACTTCCTCAAATATGGTTTTTCTTGTTTTATTTATTTTGAGCTTAAAATTGGGTTTGTGCCTACAAACCCCAAACTCTTTCTTCCTCCCTTTCTTTTGGGTTTCACATCACCACTAAGGTGTGAAGAGGTTCACAAGCTTTTCCTTTAAAAAGCTCGAGACATAGGTGAGCTATCCTTCACCTGTAAGAAGGATAGTGGGTTCTTGCTAAACCATTAAAAGCAAGTGGGTTCTTGCTAAACCATCTCAAAAGCAAGCTGTAATAGGTCCTAGTGCTACCTCAAAGCCTAGTGGGTTTCTTGCTAAAACCATTGAAAAGCAAGCGGTAGGAATCTCTCAACGGTTGAGTTGGGAGCGGAGACGTAGGCCGGGTTTTGGCCGAACTCCGTTATCAATTTCTTGTGTGATTGCCTCTTTTATTTTCCGCTGCACATACTTTGATTTCAATTTGTTTTAAATTGTTAATCTTTTTTTTAAAAGGCAATTCACCCCCCCTCTTGCCATCACTCCCGTTTTTCTCCGACCCAACATTTGGTATCAGAGGGAGTGTTTGAATAATTCCCTAACCGGTTTCAAATTAAAGATCCTTTTTGATGGCATCTACCTCTTTCGCCCCCGAGGGTTACTCTTTGGGTCGGGCTCCATTTTTTGATGGGACCGACTATAATTATTGGAAAACCCGCATGACCACTTTTTTAAGAAGCATAGGTTATCCAATTTACAAAATTGTCATGCAAGGTTATTCTTTGTCTTCCCCCGACGAATCCAAATGGACCCCCGCCGATATTAAGAATTTTGAGCTTGATGGCAAAGCCATGAATGCTCTTCATTGCGGGTTAGATAGAAATGAATTTAATCGTGTATCCACTTGCACCTCCTCACATGAAATTTGGAAACTTTTAGAAGTAACTCATGAGGGAACTAACAAAGTAAAGGATACTCGGTTAGACATGTATAGACAAGATTTTGAAAGCTTTACTATGCATCCTTCCGAATCTATTACCGATATGTTTACACGCTTCACTGACATTTGCAATGGAAGGAAATCTCTTGGTGATGATGTTTCAGCCGAGACGATGGTCAAGAAGATCTTATGGGTCCTTCCGAGCTCATGGGCACCAAAGGTGACGGCGATCCAAGAAGCTAAGGACGTCAAAAATATGCCGGTAGAGGAGCTCATCGGATCTCTCATGACTTATGAGATCACGATGAGGAGGCAATCTCAAAAGGAGGGCACACCAATCAAGACACCAAAGAACATCGCCCTCAAGGTACAAAAAGAAGTAAGCTCCTCCTCCTCCTCATCATCTTCATCTTCTTCATCATCAAGCGGCGACTCGGAAATGGAGAATCTCGCCCGCCAAATGCACAAATTTATGAAGAAGCACAAGAAGAAGAAGAAATCTCGCAAGGCGCGAAAGCAAGAACCCACCGCAAGATCCGAGCCCAAGGTAAAATGCTACGGGTGCGGCGAAAAGGGGCATTACAAGCCCGATTTCCCACTCAACAAAAAACGGGCTAAGGAAAAAGAAAAGAAAAAGGTCCTCAAGGCAACATGGAGTGACACCTCCTCATCATCCTCCTCCTCCTCCTCCTCGAGCAACCAAGGTACAAAATGCCTAATGGCATTCCATGAGGTAACATCTTCCGACTCCTCCTCTTGTTCTTCAAATTCCAATTCTTTAAATCATCTATCTTATGAAGAACTCTCACACGCTAGAGACCAACTAGAAAATGGTTTTCATGAGCTTTCTTCAAAATTCGTTGCTTTGAAAAAGAATTTCAAAAAACTCTCTTCCGAAAAAGAACAACTTCTCAAAGAGAAGGAAGAGTTGACCCTTAAAATCCAAAATTTTCCAAATGTTGATTCCATGGAATCAACCATCAAAGACCTAAGGGAGACCTTAGCCAAGTTCACCCAAGGTGAACAAAATTTGACCAAATTATTGGGTTCTCAAAGGGTTTCTAGAACCACCAATGGACTTGGCTATACCAATATAGCCTCCTCCTCCCATGCTCAAACTGTTTTTGTAAGGGGGAGCTCCGATTACAAATTTTGTAATTATTGCAAGAAAACCGGGCACCTCATTTATGAGTGTAATTGTAAAAATGCCCGGTATGGCCAACCCAAGTCTATTTACTATAGTGACGAGTTTTATAGGAGAAGACCCGCCATGAGACAAGTTTGGATTGAAAAATCCCTTCTTGCGAGTCTCTCCGGGCCAAAATTTATTTCCTTTCCCCGGTGATTCATTGTTTTTATTTAGGGGGAGTATTCTCAAAACCTTGTCTTAGATTCAAAACTTTCAATTCAATTTGTATTTAGAATTTTCAATTCAAATTTCAATTTGATTTCATTTTCAACAATTTCAATTGGTTTTTGATTCAATCTTTCAATTTCAACACTTGGTATCAAATTTTTTCAATTCAAAATTTTCTATTAAATTTTCATTTCAAAATTTTCAACTCTTGGTATCAAGTTTTTCGATTCAAAACTTTCAATTCAAACTGTTATTCAATTTTTGATTTCAAAACTTTCAATTCAAAATTTTTGATTCAAAACTTTCAATTCAAACTGTTATTCAAATTTTCATTTCAATTCCAAAATTTCAATTGATTTTCAAATCTCAAATATTGTTTTTCAAACCCTTATCCCTCAATCAAAATTTTTATGCCCCACGCTATTTTGATAATCTCAAAGGGGGAGAAATTTCTTGATTGATTGGGGGAGAATCCTTTTCATCATGCTTAACATTTCCTTTCAATTTCAGTTTTTTACTTTAATTGTTTTGGTGATTGTGATCATCAAAATAGGGGGAGATTGTTGTACCTCTCGTTCCCCTCGTTGCTTGATTTTCATGATCACAATCACCTTATTTTTTTGTCTAACATTGTTTTTAAGTGTTGTGGATGATAGGCAAAAGATTGCCAAGAAGTTGGCCCAAGAAAGAATCTCAAGTGGACTGAAATTCAGTCCACCGGCCAACCGGTGTGATAGCACCGGCCAGCCGGTGGACCTGGCAGAGGCATTGCCCACTGCCAGGTTCCACCGGTCAGCCGGTGGCTCTGTCACCGGCCAGCCGGTGGCTCCTCCACCGGTCAGCCGGTGGAGCCTGGACCAAAACTCTTCTCCTCTGCCAAGGCACCGGCCAGCCGGTGGCCCTGCACCGGCCAGCCGGTAGCCCAGTCAAACTAGCCGTTGGGTTTGACCAGTCAACCCTCTTTTGGCCTCCAACGGCTCCGAAGGCCTCTCCAACGGCTCCGAAGGCCCCCAAAGGGTTCCATGCCTATAAATAAAGGCTGAGGAAGCCCCGGACACCACCCGGATCATATACGAAGCCAACGGACATATTTTGGATCAATTGGCCAACCTCCAGTGACTTCCTTCAAAGGAACCTCAAGTGCTCCAACAACTTCCACATCCAAGGAGCTCCTTCAAAGAAGCTTGGAAGCGGCCTTCAACATCTCCAATCAATCAAAGGCGCCCAAGACTTCCTCAAATACGGTTTTTCTTGTTTTATTTATTTTGAGCTTAAAATTGGGTTTGTGCCTACAAACCCCAAACGCTTTCTTCCTCCCTTTCTTTTGGGTTTCACATCACCACTAAGGTGTGAAGAGGTTCATAAGCTTTTCCTTTAAAAAGCTTGAGACATAGGTGAGCTATCCTTCACCTGTAAGAAGGATAGTGGGTTCTTGCTAAACCATTAAAAGCAAGTGGGTTCTTGCTAAACCATCTCAAAAGCAAGCTATAATAGGTCCTAGTGCTACCTCAAAGCCTAGTGGGTTTCTTGCTAAAACCATTGAAAAGCAAGCGGTAGGAATCTCTCAACGGTTGAGTTGGGAGCGGAGACATAGACCGGGTTTTGGCCGAACTCCGTTATCAATTTCTTGTGTGATTGCCTCTTTTATTTTCCACTGCACATACTTTGATTTCAATTTGTTTTAAATTGTTAATCTTTTTTTTAAAAGGCAATTCACCCCCCCTCTTGCCATCACTCCCGTTTTTCTCCGACCCAACAGAGGAACCCTACCTCAAAGGAGCCAAGCCATACTCAGTGCTTGAAACTTTTATCAGCAACAACTCTAAGCTGCTTCATCCATCCTCCGGGCATATGCACCTTTTCATATACATAAGGATGCCCTAACCCCTATGTATGTGCCCACATGGCCTTGAACACACACAAGAAGATCATTATATATATTCTCACATGCATAAGCTCGTTATCACCCACACACGTATGCATTTTCCATATATATACATAAGCACACCTATCCCCTTATATGTAATCATGCTGCCATGGGAGGATATACATATAATGGGAGAACTTATTATATATATGCTTACCTATGTATACGCGGCGAGTCGCCTTTGACTCTGGTTTCCGCAACACACATGAACGGATCCTGAGAGACTTCAAAAAAATTTCAGTGATATGATGAATCATCCTTAATTGAACCTAAAAATTGAAGTGGGAGGAACATGATTAGTGAGAAAGGTAATAATAGAACATATGATGATGATAACAACATCAACATGCAGCATCATCAGTAAGATTAAGACATCGGGAAAACAATATCTTGTTGAAGTCAACACAGTGTCATGCGAATGCATGGGTGAAACGAGAGATTAACATAAAATAATACAACCAAGAAAACAAGTAATAAAACAAGTGCATATTGGTCATGCTGATAAAGGTTGTAAAATCGTGGCTATAGCCCCCCCCGGACAGCCCCCCCACACCTGCACCCCCACCCCCCCAATGCACCCCCACTCACCCCCCTCCACCATTAACCCCAACTCATTTGAACCCCCACTGCCCCCCACCACCACCTTCAACCCCACCAACCCCACCCCCAAATGCACCCCCACTCACCCCCCTCCACCCCAACTCATTTGAAACCCCACTTCCCCCTCACCACCCGCACCCCCACCACCCCCACCCCACCCCCACTGCACAATGCCCCCCATCCCCCTTTATAGGTTTGGGAATAGATCATTATATTGTTGGTATAATCTATCAATTCTTGAAAATTTGAAAGTTCCCAAGTCAAGGGAGATAAAATCAAGATCATTTCAGAATTTAGAAAGTAAACTGAAAGTATTTATCTACCTATAACATATTTAAACATCTTTAAGATCGCTATTGTATTTTAATTGAGTGTGGTCACTAGAATGGAGCATGATCATCTAAGAATGTGTTAAAAACAAATGGATAACAAAGACCACTGATGATGAAAAATGTAAGAAAACTTCCTTTGGAAAATTTTAAAAAAATGAAGCTGGAAACACTATTCCCAAGAAGTTTTTAAAGAAGGCAGATCATACATCCTTGGGTAATAAACCTAAGAAGTCTAAGCCAAGTGATAAATATAAAATTATCAGTTCTTCTATCATGGAAGAAGGAGAAAAACTTAGATTCATGCAAACAAGCCTTGCTTGTATGTGAAAATAGAGGTAAGAAATAACATAATGGAAGATTTTTCCATGGAGAATACAGATGAACTGGTTTGGTGAAAATAAATCATAAGACGCCATGTGGAAATTCCAATGTGTACCTAAAGAGTTCATGGTAGTATGTCCCATCTATTTGGAAAAAAATAAATAATTATAAAGGAAGAACTTATAAAAGATGTTTCCAAAGGAAATGATGAAATTCATTATGAAGAAGTCAAATTTCTTGAGAGGTGTTCAATAAATAAAAACCCCAAAGGTTGTCTAAAACTTTGCGGAATAAGTAATATGGATGGATATAGTACCAACAATTGCTTAATCAGGTTACTGGTATAAGAAAAATCCCTAAAGAAGATAAATATTACATTATGTGATGCATGTGCCTTGAAGGTTTATGAAAAGAAGAAAATCTCACATAAATAAGTAGAAAGTGAAGAAATCAATGCTCTAAAAATAAAAAAAACAAACCTCTAATAAAAATGTGCAAGCATTAAGAAAGGGGAAACTTGGTTGATAAAACATTCTCAACCTTTTTGTTCAAACTAAGGAATTAATAGTAACACCTTATTCTATTTCATATTATATTTATGTGCTAAACATGAATGGAATTGAAGGGGAAGCTAGATCTCAAAGAGAACTCAAGAAATTGTACAAGCTATAAAATCTAGAATGTTACTTCAAGTAATCCATTTTAGTGAATTATCAATATGGTATATCCTAAAATCTATCTATAGAAGAGATCCACATTGATGAAGATAATTTACAGTTTCTCCTTATGGGGGAGAAAGGTGCAGAAAACCTTGAGAAGCTACCATAACCTATTAAAATCATGTAAATAAGAATTCTAGATAGTGCTCTGAAAAGCTTCATTGAAATGGTATGGATTCATATTCTCTCATTCTTGAGTGAGAAAATCAAATCCTAACATTAAGTGGGATATGTTGATTTTAATCATTGACATGAATGAGGAAGTTTAAAGAATCCTTGAGACCGAGGTTACCTAACTAGGGTCTCTTTGTCTTGAGAATCCACGAGCATTCAGGGAATGAACCCCTCATTCACATAATGAGTTGCTACAGTAGCAATGTTGTATCTCTTTCAAAGATACAAAATTCCCAAAAGCTGCAAATGATCAACCAGATGATAAAAAACATAAACAAAAAGATTTTCCATACTTGAAAAAAACTTAAGATGTTCCATAACACAAGTGAATGAACCATTATACTGCATCCCACATTCTTCAAACTAGAATCACACTAGCTCATCATCTCAAATTCCTTCTATATTTGGAGTAGATCATAAATACTATCCAAGATGTCACTATATCACAAAAATAATCTTCTTCCACAAACAAAGTCTTCAACTAATCATAAAGAAACACTTCAAACTTGGTCTCTATTTTTATTCCCACTTACCAATTCTTTAAAACTTATTCACTAGCTTATCAAACTCAAAGTAAAGCTTCCTCTTATATTTATTCTTCTCTTTATCTTCTTCATCTAAACTAGGTAGGTTGTAACTCATCATCACTATCTCAACACACTCTTCTTATTACTTTATATAGTATGTAGTGGATCATGATTCTTATTATTCAAAATCCTCAACTCACTCAACCAACTCTTCTACAACACTATTGGATCCTCTCACTGCTCACTTGGAACACCCAACACATAACACCATTTTTTTGTTTATTAGTTTTTTATACTATCAAGATCTTTGTTACCTCAAGTAGAAAAATATATTTTTAAACCCATTCCCACTATACTATAATCCAAAACAAATCGGGTATAACTTGGCACACCAACTATATCTTCTCATGAAACTATTTTAACCCATTTGATTTTTTTGATTTATTTAATGGTTATCTCTACTAGGTTTCCACAAATACCCTTTTCTTTTTATTTTTATTCTCTTCTTGGCCAATTATGTCTCCCAGTGAGATCAATTATTTCTCCGTCTCAAAATACTCTTTATACAACAACTTCGTATTAATCTTCTTGGCTATTTCAAAATGCAGTATCAGTAAGTAGAGAGGATCTCCTCATTTTGTCTTTGATGCAATTGTAATTTCAAAATAATAATTATTTTTATTCATAGCTTGGCATCACTGCCAGATCATCTCTTCATCCTTCTTCTCAATAATGAATCGCTAGTTCTTTTGTGATCTATTGATCATTAGATTTTAGCATATGCATCCTCTGAATTCTTCACTTCCATATTTAAGAGACTTATAATATATCTCATTTCATGCTTGAGTTAATTCCTAGCCTTCCATCACATGTTATCTTTGTCTCAGTCATTAAGATCAACGACTCACAAAAATAGCTCCAATATCAATAATTTAGTCTTAATAACTCAAGAATCGACCCAACTTCTTCTACATTATTTTGGGAAAACTCATTAGGTTCTTTCATTTATCAAGAAGTTCATCCTCATGATCTTATCCTCCCCCTTTCATTTTATTTTACTCAAAAAAATCTTGGACCAAGGCTTAACTAAGCATTATGATGTTTCGAACATGATAGAACAACTGAAGCATCATCATGATAAGGATATGAAAATCCTGATAATATTTAAAAAACCTAGGACAAATGTAATTTAGGATTTAACCCATTATATATGGAAGAAATAAAAATCTAAATTTAGAGTATTTACTTACCTTAAGATCATGAATTAACACCTCATCCTACCATTCAGTGTAAGAATGATGAAAGGAAAAGAAGAATTCAAAACCTTGACGATTGAGGAATTCAGGGACTCACTCTCAGTTCACATGAAGAGTAGTAAAATAAAGAAAATAATTGATTCCCAACTTTAGATCTATTATGTTATGGGAATTTCAGAAACTCAATGATGAATTTAGATAATAATCAAAGGTAGGTTCAATGGGAGATGGAGAGCGATGAAGGATCACCTCTCAAAGTTGTTACAAAATGAGAATCACAATGAAATCCAAATAAAGGGTGTTTTAGGGGTTAATTATCTAATGTAAAATTACTATTTTAATCCCTATTTAAAAAAACTCATATGCGTTTTACTAGGTGCCTAGTATAAGGCACTAGGTATATAGTGGTTACACCATTAGTTACCGATGATTATACCTGACACCGCTAAATACTCGGTATCAGACAACTAGGTATTTATTTCTACACCTACACCAAACACCTTACCTTTTTAACACTAAATTCCCTTTACCCTTCTTAGATCCTTCTTAAACACCCTAAACTTCCATGTTTATCCATTTTAATAATATCACACTTCAAATTAATGGAATTAATAACTCATCATGATGAGATTCCTTATAAATTTCTCATCACTAGGCTTCCCCTCACCAGGAATCATTAATGAGATTCCTGAGAGAAAAACTATGTACATTGAGAAAGAATTAAAAATACATGTTTATAAGTTTCATTATGAATCTATACAAACAATCACTATTCTTTAACTATCAATATGAGCATCCCTTATAAAACCTTCTCACATCAGTTGATGATACAAACTGATCATTCCATATAGGAACCAATAGCTTCCAACTCAAAATTATCAAACTGAATAACATGAGTAGGATCAAGTATACATCTCCTCAGTTTTAAAATATGAAACACATTCATCATAGCATTGAACTGAGGAGAAAAATCCAATATTTAAGTTGTTTCTAAAATATGATCTAAGATCTTGAAGGGTTTAAAGAACCTAACAGTTGACATACCTTTATTTCCCATCCATCGATGTCCCAATAAAGGGGATATCTATAGAAACACATCATGATGCAGATGCTGCTATGCATGAGGACAGGTCAACGAGATGGAATAAAAATCTGCGATGAACTGAAGTTGGTCGAAATTGAGTTAGGGTTTCGCGAGGTGGGATTGGTCGGAACACTGAAGGAGGAGGTGGGGAGGCCGCCTAGAAGCAGCGTCGGCAGGGAGGCGGAGTGGCCATGTTGGATGGCAGCGTCGGGGGAGGGTCGCAGATAGGAGAGCTCGCAGAGGGGTGTTCGCATTGGGAGGCAACATTGGGGGAGGAGGGCCGCCGAGATGAGAGCTCGTGTGGGTAGAAGAGGGCCGCAGAGAGGAGAGCTTGCGAGGGTAATGGGAGGAGCGCCGAGTGAGGAGAGGCCGCGGGGGTGGAGGACGGTCGCAGCGAGGAGAGGTCGTGAGGGTAATGGGGAGAGGGTCGGGGAGAATAAGAGAATCCCACGATAGAATGAATTTGGGGCCACAGACCATGGCTTCAAATAACCATATAGCCACGATTATAATTGAAGTGTGGATATAAATTAAGCTATAGACACAGGTTTATAAAACTGTGGCTATAGATCCATGGCTATAGATCATTTTTCTATGGCGTACCTTTGGTCATCATCATATCACCAGCCTGCTCTGACCCTAGAATCTCCATAGCACACACCTTGAATAAAGATATAATGCCTAAAGCCTAACCTCCATATGGTTCTACACCAGCCACTGGCCACTGATCCCATTACTGGTTCATGCTATCTCTGGAATTTTCATTGTGTGTAGGTGAAGATCAGCTACCATCACCTGATACTTCTCTCAGTCCAATCTTATAACCCTTAGTATGCCTCAACCCCTAACTTTCAGCTACCCGAGAAGGCTTATTATAGAACCTCTTGAGATTCCCAACCTATCCACATGCCCAACACTCCTTTGGAGGCCACTTGCATTGAGTATAGACATGTACTGGATACCCACACTATAATAACACTGTCAAATACCCACTCTGAAGTGGTCTTCTAGAGTCCCTGGCCCGACTACCCTGCTGGAACTCATTTTAGTCTCGCTTCCTTCTATCTGAAGCATCTCCACTAAAATCACCTAAAATTATCACCCAACTCGAGTACGACCTATCTATCAAGTTTTCCTCATCTATGAGCACCTGGTTCACTACTCTAAGAATTAATACAACCTAAATATGTTTAAATGGACCAGAATGGCATGTCATAAACCATCCTCAAAATGCCTCACCCTCAAGAGGTCATCGCTAACTAGACTAGGTGAGAATTGAAAAAATTTGGTGAACGTCGCTACATAGTCCATGATGGAAATGTCACCCTATTAAAGGCTTAAGAACCCCCGAGCTCTCTCCTCCATCAGATTCTTGAGGAAGAAATTATCAAAGAACATGGCCTCAAAATCCATCCAGGCCAGTCACTCATGTCTGCCCACCTGAACCCACACATGCCGCCAGTGCTTAGCCAGTCCTTTGAGAATATAGGTTACCAGCTTCACCCTATACCCTAGAGAAATATCTAGTTTCTCAAAGATCATTTGTATAGACTCGATCCAATTATCAGCATCCTATAGACCACCCTCACCCAAAACAACGGTGGGTGCAATGAATGGAACTCCCGAGTTAGATACACCATCGATGAATCTTCCCCCTGATCTCCCCTATCGATACCCTAGATCATACGTACCAGGATCACTCTGATATTATCTTCCAACCATGGTCTAAAGGATATAAAATTTGGTGATTTACTTACATACATTGGAATCTATGCATGATCCTATATCTGTGGCTCATGATCTACCCAACCCTCAGTGTAAAACCCCGAACCTAGTTGCCCAGAGTTGATGTCTTACTTTATTACATTGGTATAATAAAAAAGGAAGTTGAATCCTAAAGGAATAAATAGGTTAATATTTTTTAAAAACTAGATACAAACATAATTTTTACATTATAACTTTAAAGGAAAAACAACATAGCAACTCCATTGGAAACACCCATAGACTCCTAGTTTATCCCTAAAAGTCATTCATAATATACATCATCGCATCCTGGGGAAAATAAAATAAAATGAGTGAGATCAGATGCTTAGTAAGGTTAATTACTACAGTAAAAGCTAATATAAACAATAATACATGATGAATGACTAATAACACATTCCATTAGAAAATAAACTTGAGCATACTATGGAAAAAATAAAAGCTGAATAAATAATTTCATAAAAACAATCACATGAGAATAAATCATAACCATGGATATTATACTAGTAGAATATTCACATGGATAATAAATTTATAATAATAATGAGATAATTAATATTCTATACATCATAAACATACCATCAAGGCCTCAGCCAATACTCCTAAAAATAAATGGTTAAGGTCTCAGTCAAAATCCATTTTTGTTTTGTCTCATGAAACCTAACGATGCATCAAGGGGATATAACGGGCCCTATCCAACAATTAATAATTCCAATGAATTACTCATATGAATGGGGTAAAAAAAAAACAATATATACATATGAAATGTAAATAACCTTCCCCAATTTGTAAACATAGTCAATAACCCTTCAGAGTAGTATGGTGAATAGTATCAAGATAACACATCCACAATAAAGCTGATAATAAACCATTTAATAAATTATGGTATATTATAATCATAATATATTAATATCAATAAAGCATAAAATTCAACATAGGTGTTTAAATAACTAAAATACTCTAATAAAATCATCAAGGAATTCTTCAGAGAAATACTCATTTTACTTTGCAAAGAAGGGTTCTTTTGAAAAAAATCATTTTTATTTGTCATAATTATTTGTATAAAACCAGAAATGAACAAATATAATTTTTCATGAAAAAATTATAAATTTTATAAAAATAATGGTGTCTTAAGACAGATTACATATGGTACTTAAAAATGGGTAAAAAAATCAAGAAGTTCCCTTTAATTGGGTTTTCTTATTGGGAAGAATTGAGAAGGGAACCTTATAAAACATGCATTTACCCTTAAAAAAAGATGAACTGATATGGATATATGATTTTGGAACACATAAACAGAATTTAGAATATGTATATAAAAATAATTAAGAATTAAATTTGGGTAAATAGAGAGAAAGCGTAACCCGAATAGAAAATGGAGGTTCGGGAAGAAACCCTTACCTAACGTTTGAAAGTGTTCTGCACTTGACCTTAATGTCATGGATAATCAAATTAATTAATTAATTAATTAATTAATTTATAAACTTTTATACATTTATTTGAATTATTATAATTTTATTAAGTTTATTTATGGTCTTTTTGATGAGTTATAAGATACAATTTTATCCTTCGGGAGCGTTTGTTTCCTTGGTTTTCATGATTGTTTTAATTACATATGAGTGTGGATGTTCATGTAAAATGGGAACATATATCCAAAATTGAAGTCATATTTTATTAATTATCTTTCAGATGATTAAATGGTTATATAATTTATTTGGATATTTTGGTTGTGTATGAATCATTAGATAATACATTAGTGATAATCGTTTAGATTATTTTGGCAGCTTTTCGATCATCACAAACTAGTTTTGTTTTATTAATTAACATCATGTATATATAATGGTTATATAATAATAAACAGGCCTTAATACATATATTATAATTTTTTATAACCATAAAAATGGTTTTATGACCATCCTTGAAGGCGTTAATGGAAAAAAAATGAATCATCCATGATTTTGGTAAATTGCCACATCATAGGTGATGTTTTCATTTATGGAATAAAAGAGAGAGAGAGAGAGAGAAAGGATTTTGATGATTGATATTAAATTAACATGATATAATTATAGTATATAATTGATACTAGAGTTATAATTTTACTTTTGATAGGGGAGGTGAGGGACGGTTAAAAAATAAAAGAAAATGGAAAGAAAATAAAAGAAAAGAAAGAGGATTTTTACCTCTTGAATTCTCCTCTTTAAGAACCTCCTTAAGAGGATTGGTTTTGGTCTTTTTTTGAGAAATAAGGCTCTTAGATGTGGGGGAGGGTCTTGGTAATATTATTGGGTAGAAATTTGATGAGTCTCAAATCTTTGAAGGTGTGAGGAGAAGGGGTGGTGAGGTGTAGTATTTATAGTGGAGGAAAGGAGTGTTTTTTGAATATTTTTTTCATTTGTTTATTATTTTGTCTCAAGACTATGAATAGTTTGAGAATTATCACCAAATATATTAAAATAATGATGGATATTTTGATATTATGGGATTACATCAACTATAAATCACCTATGAATCAATAATTCATGGATTTATACTTTATTATAATTATCATATTTTATTATTCACTAGAAATTCATGTATTTTATAAAATTACAAAAAATGCACCGTAACCATTTTACTGACATGTATAATTAAAAAATAAACCTCATTTTATGAAAATAATTTTCTAAATATTAGAAATTTAATTGTTAATTAAAATCATCATTTATTTGAAAAATATCAATTTTAGTATTATAACGGATTTTATGACACTTTCAAAAATTAACTAAGGACTCATAAAATTATAATATAATTATAAAACAAAAAAATATTAATATATGAATCTATTTTATGAAAAAATCATTTAAATTATTATATTAATTATAAATTTGTAATTAAATATTTATAACTTACAAAAATACCAACACTTAATTTATCATATTTGAAATATTTATTTAATTATTCCAACATATAGATATATCATATTTTTATTTATAAGGTACCCAAATTTTATTTATGATTTCATAGGTGAGGTTACTATTCTTTTTTCTGATTTACTATTATTAAGGGTCACATTACTATTCCATAGGTCAAGTTACTATTCTATTAGTTTAGTTAATATTTCATTGGTATAGGTTTCTTAACTTCTATAAATACCTATTATTTCATTCATTATTCATTTATAACATTTATATTTTGTTCTTTGAGTGAGTTTTTGTGATTTATAATATATGATATAATTATAATAGGGGAAATTTCATTGATAAAATTCTATGTCATTACATTCTCCCCTCTTAGAAAAATTTTAACCTTGAAATTTTCAGAATGTCACCTAATGAAATGATTTGGGTAGCTCTTTATTATGACTTCCTCTGGTTCTCATGTCAACTCTTCAATTTTATGATATTTCCAAAATACCTTAACCATCCGAGTCTTCCAATTCCTCAACACGTGTTCTTCAGTATCCAGAATCCAGATAGGCACTTCATAGTAAGATAAATCAGGTTCCAATTCTATTCATTCAAAAGTGAGGACATGAAATGGGTATAGCTTGTACTTAACAAAGATATGTGGAACACATCATTAAATTTGGAAATTCTAGGTGGAATTTCCAAGCGACAATACATAGCTCCAATCCTCTTCAAGATTTCAAAAGTACCAATGTACCTAGGTCTTAGTTTTCCTTTCTTTCTAAATATTATAACACCCTTACATGAAGACAATTTCAAGAAAATGTGATCTCCCACTTGAAATTCCAAATCCTTCCTTCAATTATTGGCATAGATCTTTTTCTAACTTTGATATGCTTTGATATGTGTTTGAATAGTCTTTACCTTTTCTGTTGTTTCCTCCACAAGCTCAAGGTCTACAAGCTTCATTTCACCAATGTCATCCTAACATGTTGGTGTACGAAACCCCTTTCCATAACATGCTTCATATGATACCATTTGAGTGATTGGATGAGAACTATTATTGTAGGAAAACTCTACCAAAGATAAATATGATTTCCACATACCTTGAAAGTCAAGTGATCATGATATCAACATGTCTTCTAACGTTTGAATGGTTCTTTCAGACTGCTCTTCAGTTTGAGGGCGATAAGCAGTACTAAAATGAAGCTCAATATCCAAATATTTTTTGAAGAATTTTCTATAATTTTGATATAAATCTTAGATCATGATCAAACACAATTGAAATATTTGATCCATAAAGTCTTAAAACTTCATTAATATAAAGTCATGTAAGGCACCCTAGTGGAAAATCCTCCCTTATAGTAAGAAAATGTGTAGATTTGGTAAGTCGATAAACAATTAACCATATTAAATCATTCTATCTTGGAGTTTTTGGTAATACAATGACAAAATACATGGTGATATCATCTCATTTCAATGCAGGAATAGGAAAAGGTTACATGGATCCTCTAGGAGGTTGTCTTTCAGCCTTAACCTATTGACAGACTAAACATCTTGATATATAATAAAAAAATTTCACGCTTTATATTATCCCACCAAAAATGTTCCTTCAAATATCTATACATCTTAGTGGCACTAGGGTTTATAGAAAAAATCAAGCTATGGTCATCATCCAATAACTCTAGTTTTAGCTCTGGTATAGAGGGAAAACATAACCTCTTCCCAAATTTCATAATTCCATCTTTATACACAAAGTCCTCCAACTTCCCATCATTCATAGATTTAATTTTATTTTAAATATTCTCATCATAAAACTGAGAACTTTTAATCATTTCCATTAAAAATGGTTGGGAAACCAATTGAAAAATTAATGTTGTTTCACCATCCTTGATAATTCCCATATCCATCTTTATTAGATCCATGTACACAGGATCCTTGTTAATCCTCATTTTGTTTATAACTCCATGATCCTTCTTGCTCAAATCATCTTCTACCTTATTCTCCTTCCTTGGGTGGTACTGTATTGAACAATCACAATCCTTGAGCAGCTCAAGCCATCAAATTTTCCTCATGTTGAGTTATTTCTATGAGAAGATATATTTAAAACTGTTGTTATCTATATATATCTCACATCTTTCACCATAGAGATAATGTATCCATATTTTCAAAGTAAATATTAAAGCTTCTAAATCAATATCATGTATTGGATAGTTTTGTTCATGAGTTTTTAATTTCCTTGATGCATAAGAAATAAATCTATCATCATGCATAAGGACACATCCAAGTCCTTTCTTTAATGCATCACTATATATCACAAACCCACCATTTCCTGATGGTAGTGTTAGGTTCAGAGCATTCACTAATCTCTTATTCAATTATTCAAAGCATACTTAACATTCCCTTTTCCAAATAAACTTAACCCCATTATGAGTAATCTTGGTTAACGAGTTTTCTAATCGGGAAATGTTCTGAATGAAACATTGATAATAAACTATTGAAATAATAAAACTACACACCTATGTTATGTTCATTGGTGTAGTCCATTCTTGAAATACCTTTTTCTTTATAGTATCAACTAAGATTTCATCTTTAGAGACAATATGGCCCAAAAAATAATCTGTTTAAAGCCATAATTCACACTTTCTAAACTTCCCATATAACTCATTTCTTCTAAGAGTCTCCCAAATAACCCACAAGAGGTTCTCACAGTCCTCATAGATTTTATAATATTTAAAGATATCATCAATAAATACCACGAAAAAATAATCAAGATATTTATTAAACACTCTGTTCATTAGATCCATGAAAATAGAGGATGCATTATTCAGTCCAAATGGTATTACTATAAACTCATAATGCCCATACCTAGTTTGAAATCTTGTCTTTAGAATGTCTTCCTTCCTCACATGAAATTGATGATATCCAGATTGAAGGTCAATCATTTAAAACTATTGATCTCTATGAAGTTGATCAAATAAATCATCAATGTGATCCAGATGATACTTGTTATTTATTGTAATATCATTGATTTATCTATAATCAATTTACAGCCTCATGGATCCATTTTTCTTCTCGATAAAGAGAATAGGGGCTCCCCATGGAAAAACACTAGGGGGAATAAATATATTATTACTCAATTACTCTAGTTGTTTCTTCATCTCTACTAATTCCACAGTGGCCATTCTATAAAGAGTATTAGATATATGTCTTTCACCAATAATTAAATCAATAGAGAACTCAACTTCTTGCTCTAGAGGATTTCCTGGTAAATAATCCAGAAATTCATCAATATATTCTTTCAAAATAAGTACATATTAAATTTGAATATTTCTTTCCTCATACATAGATGATTTTTCTATTTCTCCTCAAGAATTTCATTTAGAAGAGCTACTTGAGGTGTATCTACATATGACTCAAATGATGAGGTTTCTGCAGTAAAGATAAGGGATTATGCATCTTCCTCACCAATCATAATTAACTTCCTTTTGCAATATATTTTCGCATCATATTTTGAAATTTAGTCTATACTGAGGATTATATCAAATTCAATCATATGTATTATGGAAAGGTTAGAAACTAAAGCATGTTTATGTGTCATAAAGGGGACTAACAGATACATATTTGTTGCAATGATACTTCCATTAGGATTTTTTACTAACAACTACTTTATTAAATAAAAATGGAAATGTATAATTTTTTTTGGAAAACTAGGAAGATATAAAAGAATATGATGATCCAAAATAATTTATTGGAAATGTTTGAGTAAACGATTAAAGTACCTTCCACCACATTATTAGGAACTTCAACCTCCATATTTGGGCTCACATAAGCTTGTCCTTTCTCTATTAGCCTTTTCTAGGGAAATTTTCCTTGATGCTTAGGACATTTATTGGCATAGTGTCCCATCTCCCTAAAATTGTAGCATTGAAAATTGGTATCTTCTTTATTTCCCTTTTAATCACAGGCTTAGTGGCCTTTTTATCCACACTTGTAATATACTCCTTTTACTTTTAAGCAGGGACCTGGATGTTCCTTTTCATTGGTATCACACATTGGAAAAATATCTTTTTTATTCTTCCATTTATCAATTATTTCCTCTACCATACTCTTCTTCTCTTGTTTTCCCTTAAATTTGTAATACTTAGATAATTATTTCTCTATCTTGATAACATGTTAGACTATATCCTCATATGATGAGAAATTTTGAGAGACCAGTTCCCTTCAGAGGAATGCTTTAAAAATATCAAATAATCAATCAATCTTGATCCTTGGATTATGTATGTAGTATATGGCATGTCTTGTTAACCTTGTAAAATTAGATTCATACTTATCAACATTTTCATCCTCTTTTTGTTTAAGATTAAAGAATTATCTCTCCATATCTGCTCATTGTTTGTGAGGGAAATATTTTTCTAGTAAAATTTCCTTAAAATATTTCCATTACATATTTTAAATTTCTTCCTCCTTCATTTTGTTTTGAATAAGTTACCACCATTGATCAAAATATCTTGAGAGGTGATAAAATGCTATGATAACCTCCCTGCTTTCATTACTTCCCAAAGTGAGAAATATCTTTTCAAAGGAACTTATCCACTACTCTACTATGAATGGATTTGGAGTCCCATTAAATGATGGAGGTTGTTGTTTCATAAAGTGGTATAAAATTCTCTTCCACATTGTGGATCATGATGCTCCATATGGGTAAGGTTATTGTTCATAACCTGATTCATTTGTCCCTGTATAGTTATAAGTTTCTCAGCACCAATCCAAGATCCAATGCCAACATCGTTATCTTTCATAGGAGGGAAATAAATACATGGGATACATGTGTTGATACAGTTTCTATTACTTCCACTAGGCTCCATTTATAAATAATGGAATACAATAAATTAGGTTATGAATCATAATTCATAATCTCAAACCAGAAAAACACTTAACATAAGTTGAAATTTTATTCATAGCTAATCTCATAATCATAAACAAGGTTTCCTTGGTGAAATATTTACTTTTAAATCCTTCATAATGGTTTGTAAAGAAAATGTGAATTATCCTAAGCACATCCCCCATGAGTTTCAAACTTGGTGCGTAGTAAGGCTCATTTTCATATAATAGGTTACCCTGAGTCAGACCCAGGACACCTTGTCAGAGTTGTTACACCTAGGTACATCTGTTCCATAACCATGTCCACTTATAGTATCAAGATAAAGATGTATTTCTAGGAATACCAACATAATCTCTACCATATAAAAAATTCCAGGATGTTCTTTTATACTTATCTTTAAAGTCTACCTTAGGGTAATATTCCATAATCTATGTTTTCTAAATCTAATTTTCAAGGTTTCTACTAAACTTCCTCTTATACCAACTGTAAAGACCTTGACCCTATTGGTTCTGAGCTGATGCCTTACTTTATTACATTGGTATAATAAATAAGGAATTTTCAACCCAAAGGACTGAATAGTTTAGTAGTTTTGGAAAACCAGATATAAACATAAGTTTTACATTACAACTTAAAAGAAAAAAAAACATAGAAACTCCATTGGAAATACCCATAAACTCCTAGTTTATCCCTACAAGTCATTAATAATATACATCTTCACATCTTGAGGGAAAATAAAACATAATAAAGGGGTGATATTAGATGCTCAATAAGGTTAATTAATACAATAGAAGCTAATATAATCAATAATTCATGGTGAATGACTAATTAAACATGCCTTCAGAACATAAAATTGAGCATAATATAGAAATAATAAAAGCTAAATAAATAATTCCATAAAAACAATCACATGAGAATGAATCTTAACCATGGATATTATACTAGAAAAATATTCACATGTATAATAAATTACTAATCATAATGGGGGAATTCATATATCAAACATCATAAACATACCATCGAGACCTCGTCCAAGACACCTGAAAATAAATGGCTAAGGCCTCGTCCAAAATCCTTTTAATGTTCTATCTCATGAGACCTATCAATTCATATAGGGGCTATAGAGGGCCTCAACCATCACTTACTAAGTCCAATTTATTCCTCATATGAATAATTTTAAACATAGAAAAAATATTTATGTGAATGTAAATAACTTTCCACAATATGTAAACATAATCAATAACCATTCTTAGTAGTTTGGTTAATAGTAACAAGATAGGACATCCACAGTCAAACTGATCATAAACCATTTAATAAAATATGGTATATGATAATAATAATAATAATTTATACATCTCAATAAATCATAAAATTCAACATTGGTGTTGAAATATATGAAAATACTCTAATAAAATCATTGAGGAATTCTTGAGAGAAATACCTCATTTACTTTGCAAAGAAGAGTTCTTTTGGAAAAATCATTTGTATTTATCATAATTGTTTATATAAAACTATAAATTAATGAATATAGTTTTTCATGAAAAAATTCGTGATTTTAGAAAAATAATGGTGTCTTAAAATAGATTATGTATGGTACTTGAAAATGGGTAAGAAATCGGGAAGTCCCTTTTAATCGGGTTTTCTTATCAGGAAGAATTTAGAAGGGAACCTTATAAAACATATATTTTTCTGCTTAAAAGAAAGGTGAACAGATATGGATATATGATTTTGGAACAAATAAACAAAATTTAAAAGAATTATATAGAAATAATTGTGAATTAAATTGGGTTAAAGAGAGATAAAGTGTAACCCGAATGGAAAATAGAGGTTCGGGAAGAAACCTTTACCTTATGTCCAAAAGTGTTCTACACTTGATCTTAATGTCCTGGATTATAAAATTAAATCCATTAATTAATTAATTCAGAACATTTATATATGTATTTAATTTATTATAAGTTTATTAAGTTCATTTATGTTATTTTTTATGAGTTATAAGATACAATTTTATCGTTCGGTAGTGTTTGTTTCCTTGGTTTTCATGATCGGTTTACTTGTATATGAGTATGGATGTTCATGTAAAATTGGAATAGATATATAGAATTTAAGTTATATGTTATTAATGAACTTAACTAATATTAAATGGTTATATAAGTCATTTGGATATTTGGGGTGAGGATGAATCATTAGATAGGATATTAGTGATAATTGTTTAGATTATTTTGGCGGGTTTTCAATCATCACAAACTAGTTTTGTTTTACTAATTAAAATAATTTATATATAATTGTTCCAAAAAAATAAATAGTATATAATAAATATATTAAAATTTATTTTAACCATCAAAATAGTTATATTACCATCCTTGAATGTGTTAATGGAAAATGAAAATGCATCATCCATGATGTCAGTAAATTGACACATCACAGATGATGTTTTCATTTATAGAATAAAAAGAGAGATAGAGGAGTTTGATGACAGATCTTCCATTAACATTATATTATTATAGTATATAAATGATATTGGATTTATCATGTATCTTTGGAAAGGTGAGGTGAGGTAAGGTTAATAAAATAAAATAAAATGAAAAGAAAAGAAAAGAAAAGAAAAGAAAAGAAAGAGGATTTTTACATCATGAATTATACTCCTTGGGAACCTCCTTAAGGGGATTTGTTTTGGTATTTTGTTGATGAAAAAGGATCCTAGGCATGGGGGAATGGAGATAGGATTGGGTATAAATTTTAAAAAGCTCAAATCTTGGAAGGTGTGAGGATAAGGGGTGGTGAAGTGTGGTATTTATAGTGTAGGAGATGAGTGTTTTTTGAATATTTTATTCATTTATTTATTATTTTGGCTCAAGACTATGAATAGATTGATAATTATCACAAATTAATTTAAGATAATGAAGGAGAGTTCAATATTATGTTCTTAAATCATCCATAAATCACCTATGAATCAATAATTCATGTATTTAGTATTTATTTTAAATTATCAAATTTTATTATTCACAAAAAATTCATGTATTTTAGAAAAAACTAAAAAACTCATCCTGATCATTTTTAGACATTTAGAATTCAAAAATTAACTCCATTTTATGAAAATATTTTTCTAAATATGAGAAATTTATTTTTTTAATTAAATTCATCATTTATTTGAAAAATACCTTTTTTAATATTATAATCGATTTTATGACACTTTCAAAAATTACCTAAGGCATCCTAAAATTATCCTATAATTATAAGACAACAAAATATTAATATATGAATCTATTTTATTAAAATACATTTTATTTTAAATCACTATATTAAATATAAAATTGTAATTAAATATTTATAACTTACAAAAACACTAACACTTAATTTATCTTTTTTAAAATATTTATTTACTTATTCCAAGATATAGATATATCATATTTTTATTTATAAGGTACCCAAATTTTATTTATACTTTTATAGGTGAGGTTACTATTCTATTGGTCGGTTTACTATTCCTAAGGGTCACATTACTATTACATAGGTCATGTTACTATTCCATAGGTCAAGTTACTGTTCCATTGGCATAGGTTCCTTAACCTCTAGAAATACCTCTTATTTCCTTAATTATTCATTTATAATGTTTATATTGTCTTATCTAAGTGATTTTTGTGATTTATACTATGTGATATAATTATAAGAATAGAAATTTCATTGATAAAATTATAGGTTGTAACACTTATGGGATCAACCTACTCATGCTCATGTGGCACTAAACTATCGCCCACCTAACGATCGATCTGAGTGGTCTAGGTGGAATCCCAAGAATACCATTACATGGTCAGACATCCCAGATAACATATATATAAATATCACAGATAGGGAAAGCAGTAAAAGTTAGTGTCAACTCACTAACTTTAGCCTCACCCATCATAACCATAACACACAACATCCTGGCCTCATGGCCTCCTTAACTACCCTCAGTAAAGCCAAGTATCAAATATGCCCCAGGTCATGCCCTTCCTAAAGAACCATGTTGCCTCAAACCGATGACCTCATCACCCAACCTGGTGATCAACATTTCCATGTATCATTGTCCCTGCCTACTATTATAAGATCCAGAAACATACATATACATATCACATATCAAAAAAAATTACCATTAGGTCTACTTGCCTATGATAGTTAATTAAGATGATACCAAGGAGAATATGGGTAGGAAAACACTACTCAGTTCCCTTTGTTGACACTTTAGACAACCCAACCCCTCTTAGAACAATCCAATACCCCAATGGAAATTGAAATAATTTTATATCATAGACATAAGAATATATAATTTAAAAGATCCTATTATGTGCCTAATTATAAGCATAAAAACGCATAGCAAACACCCCTTGCCACACCGAGTCAAGGCTCCAACACCACCTTCCTTATCATACCAATCCAAAGATCACAGGTCATAAAAAATAAATAAAAATCATATTCCAAGTGCACCACTCGATGTAAAAATAATATAAACTGTAAAATGAGAAACAACTGAACAGAAATTCCAACCCATGGCCACTTGGTCTATCTCCTATACTTGGGGCTGCAGGCACCCAAACACAAGTTCAAAACCTAGTTCTGAACACTTCTTAATCTCCAGTATACTATATCCCAATTAGTAAGACCAAATAAGAAAAGGAAAAGCATGATTTTCCATTAGTATTCATACATATGCTTCTACTAATTCCCATTCAAGAACTTATCTGATACCATTTGTAGCTCCCGACCTTATTAGCCACCTGAATAGTGCTTTTAGGCTGAGTGCCACTGGCCTTAGGCACGCCTCCCTGTATACCAAAGGCTTCCAAATAGAAGTGATGATGTAAGGGAGTGATATTGGGGAGACAATACTGGAAATATAGCCTATACCCACGGTTTCAAACCGTGGGTATAGCCCATGAAACTGTGGGTATAGGATATACCCACGGTTTGATTAAACGTGCGCTGGAGTGGCGTCAGTATAGCCCAATACCCACGGTTTTGTAGAAACCGTGGGTATAGCCCACTGAAATACCATATTACCCACGGTTTACATGAACCGTGGGTATACATCTATACCCATGGTTTAGAGAACCATGGGTATAGATTTTTTTTGAAGCAAAATCTATACCCACGGTTCCTTAAACCGTGGGTATAGAAACTTTATACAGAACAAGCACACTTTTCCTTTGCAAAGTGCAACCTGAAACCAAAATGCTGTGGAACTGCAACCTGCAACCTGCAACTACAAATCAGAATGAAAAATCAATGAAAACCAGAATGAAAAATCAATGAAAACCAGAATGAAAAATCAATGAAAACCAGAATGAAAAATTAAAGAAAACCAGAATGAAAAATCAAAGAAAACCAGCCTTCATCTTGCTCCTGCAACAAGAAAACCAATGTAACTGCAGTTAAAAACCAGAATGCAAACTAGAATGCATTGTTTAAAATCAATGTAGTAAACTTCCTATAAAACTATAATGAATTGTTCAATGAATAAATGAATAAACTAGAATGAATTGCAACATGAAAAATCAATGTAACTGCAATGAATAAACTAGAATGCATTGTTTAAAAAAAAGAATGCAAACTAGAATAAAAACCAGATTGAATAATGCATTTTTAAACCACACTGAATAAGCATAATGCAAACCAGAATGAATAATGGATTGTTAAACCAGAAAGAAAACCAGAATGCATTGTTTTCAATGCATTGTTAAAACATAATCAGAGATGGCCAAAGTGTTCAATGAATAAAAATGTTCATACCAGAAAAGTCCTAAATAAATTCATAATGACAAAGTATAAAAATCATTCATCTCTTATTAAAGCTAAATAAATTCTAATAGTGGATTAAAAATTCCTAGATGAGAACTCAAAAAATAATGCTGATATAAAAATAATCCTCTCACTCCCTGCACTCACTCCCAACCGGCACCCACCCCACCCTCACCCTGCACCCAGCCCACCCCCTGCACCCAGCCCTACCCCCTGCACCCAGCCCCTCCCCCCTCCCCCCTCCCCCCACACCCAATCCAACCCCCTGCACCCAACCCAACCCCCTGCACCCAACCCCACCCCTTGAACCCAGCCCCACCCCCTTCACCCAGCCCTACCCCCATGCACCCAGCCCCACACCCTGTACGCAGACCCATCCCCCTGCACTCCCTACCAACCCGTACCCAGGCCACCCTCACCCTCACCCCACCCCCTGCACTCCCTCCCAACCTGCACCCAGCCCCCCTCACCCTGCACCCAGCCCCCTCCCCATGCACCCATCCCCACCTCCCCCCTTCACCCAACCCCACCCCCTGCACCCAGCCCCCACCCCCTATATATAGATTATAAATCCATATACCAAGAGGTACTATACCTATCCACCGCAAACCATACTATGAAAACTATAAATGAGAATATAAAAACCGCAAACCAGAATAAAAACTAGATAAAACCAGAAATAAACATCAGAAAAAAAATTCATCCAGCTCTAACCTTCTGATCAAGAGTGATAAGAGAATGATCCATCCTTAGAGAGCTTCAAAATTTCCTCAGCAAGGAAGTAACACCATCAAAAAAGCATGTGTAATGAAAACAGGATTAAAAAACCTCAGAATTAATTTTTAGAACAAAAAATCAGAACTGCTAAACAAGTCCATATACCAGTACAACATAAAGGGTCCATCCATGGATGCTCAAATTTCCATAGCAAGGCAGAATACCATCTGTAAAGTAGGTTAAGTGAAACAAGAAGCAAAAAACCTCAGGTATAATGAAAACAGGAATAAAAAATGGTGTATTTTTTGAATTCTTTTCAATGCACTAGGAAAAGTGTTTCAGTGTAAAGAGTATGAAGATTATCAAAGTTAATATCCTGTTAATCATACAAAATTTTAATTTTCGATTGAATTTTATGAGATTACTTGGAATGGGACTCCTAGAATACCCACTGATGTTTACATGAGTGGTGAATATAGGCTCATGGTTAAGTTTATTCAGCATGTAATATTCCCATGAAAAGGATACTTTAATATACCGAGGAATCTATACCTATTTTTCTTATACTGGAGTTACAAGGGAGAAATCTTAGAAATGTGTTTGTGGGAAGTGTCTTTAATTGTTTCTTGGAGTGCTTGTATAAGTTATTGAGAAATAGATAAGGCCAGTTATTACTCTTAATATCCCCCTAGTTGTTTTCCATACTCCATAACTTCTCAATAATTGGTGGATATCATGGAAAACATGCCCTTAAACTCACCCTTATCACTCTCTTGGTCTTTGAGTTATTTTTACAAAAAAAATGAGCAAGTTATGTAGTATGGAATCTTCTATAGCGTAGGTTCTCCTTAACACATATGGTTTCATGTAATATGTAGTTGATGTTAATTAATATCATTACTGTTGTATAATTCATCATCCCACCAATTAGTGTTTTACAATAACTGCTCAGGATACTACCATTGAGTTTATTGTTTCTCATGATCCCATGGGAAAATAGATTGATTAGTGTTAAAGGATTAATAATATTGATTTATTGTTCTGGGAATCTCTCAAATTATATCCTTGGATTATAATTCCTTACAATGATTAATGTATCCTTCTTCAGCTGGATAAGTGCCATGTGGATCAATTTTAGGAGCTTTTCCTAATGTGGTTGAACTAAAGAAATTCGAAATTGATATTAGGTCAACCATTTTCCATTACATTGATTTTATATTTCACACTCCCCTTATCCATATTCAAGAAATTTCCCATGTCATTACATTGAATTAAGTATTATATTATTTTAAATTCAAATTCACAATGCCTTATACTGAAGCTGAAGTATTCCATGTATAAGATACAAAAAATTATTTTTTAAAATTTTAGAAAACTCTAATGTAATATTCATAGATCATGTATTATGAAAAAAGAAAACAAAGTCTTATAGGATAACATGGAAAGTCACACACACCAAATTAAAATCTACATTATAAAACACTTGAGTATAAAGTACAAGAAATCCCCTAAAAATATTGAGAGGAAATATATTGAAATACCAAACATGGAATATCTTCAAATTTATTGACACTTATGTATATATTTTCTTCCTTCCAATTGTTTCTTTATACAAGCTCCCTCCAGTTGAATCTATCTCCCAAAAAGGATTTTGGTGACCTCCCAGTGGGGTCCTTATATTGCCTCATGAAATTTCATTAAGGTTCCTTCTAAACTCCTCCTTGAATAGGTCTTCAAATACACCCTCTCATACTATAGAAAGTTTGATTTGTTCTTCTTCAAGTCTTCAAGTACTATTTCTATTGAGGATCTATTCTCCTTGATCACCCTAGCACAGTTGTTGTAGTGTTGGTTTTATTTTCAACCTTCCCTGACACACATGATCTCCTGTATGTGTTAGCCTTCTATTTTATTAAATGCCTAGGTTTCCATAAATGCTATTTGTTTGTACTCCTTTGATAAACAACAAATAATATCTTAGGTTTTTATCAATATTAGGGCCTCATAATATTTATCATACATAAATATTCATAGAATAATATATGAATATGATTTTCCATGATTTATGGAATTTTAATTATCCTGCATATCTGGTCATTTATAATTGATACTATTCCCAATAATATCACTTGTAGAATCAGATGAATAACCCCAACTGATATTTGAACAATAACATTCTTATAATCTCAACTAATCATACTACAATAATATTCATTAAAATCTAAGCATATTTGGATATGAATTACTCATGTGTAATTTGAATTTTTGTGACCTCATTATCTCCCTTTATCTAATGAATTTAATTCTTTTAAAACATGTATATATGAATTATAAAGCACCAAAAAATTCCTATAAAGTAGCATGCTCCATGTTGCACTTTTAGCATCAGGGACTTCTCAAAATGGACATAATGAATGAACAAAGACATGATCCTTGATTTTATATTGTTAATCCCTTTTCATACATCTGAGACACCATTAACACCAAAATTCCCACTAAGATCATCCTTTGTAAGGATCATTGATTAGCGAGGATACCATTCAAGAGATAATTGAAGATTACGAGTTTTTTTCGTTAATAAATTTTAGAATATTGTGGTAATGATGAAGTGAATGTTTTTTATAGAGTTTAGGATTATACTACGAGAGATATTTTGATGGAGGATTTACCTAAGGTTGATGGTAGGAATCTGATTAGTGATCCATCTCCCTCTTATCCTTCCCCCTCAATTCCAACATCTTCATATATCACTAAAGATGAATTAGATGTGTTTAAATCAGAGATGTTGTCAATACTCAAAAATGAATTTTAAAACATCCACAACTCTTTACATAAAGTGAGACAAGATGATATTTAATAAGTGAATCTATATTTTAATTCAAAGGCTGAGAATATTAGATCTATTAATCCTATTTTGGAATCTTTCATGTTGAATCAAGATTATTTACTTCAAGATTTAGAGAATGTTTCATGATTTTCTAGTGAATTAACATGATTGAGGTATATCAAAAGTATCTAAGATTTCATATAAATACATGTAGAAAAATAGAGCCTTTAAATCGGGACCTGTTATTGAGTGTTTAGGGAAATAACCTGGTAGGCAATGAGGATGAGGAGAGCAACTAGGGAGAATAAGGAGATCTTCCATAAAAATAGATCTCCCATCTTACATGCTCGCCCCATTCTGCACCTATAAATAGAAATAGAAACCGTGTGAGAATTGAAACTCAATAGATAATAGAAGAAGAACTAAGGGGGGGAGAGGAGAGGAGAGGATGAATAGTTCATCTAATTGACTAAGTGTCAGATTAGGAATAATCTGACCAGAACAATTATAATATGATTTGAGTAGGTCAAAATTTTATTCCAACATGTACGCATGTTTGAAATGAAAATTTATGGACCTTGGTTAATATTTTTTTAGTGATGATGGACCTTCAGGATAAGAAAAAGGGGTGATCTAGTGGATGTATTTTTCACAGTAAGTGTATTGTGAGTTTATGAAGATTTGATAAAGGTCTAGTAAAAGAATAATGGATAGTGTTTATGGTTATCCCTATTCTTTATATCTATAATATTCTTCTCCTAGTTATGAATTACAACGCATGACATTGAAAATTGGATTAAAAGTATTTGATTCATTTTTTTTAAAAAAATGGTACATCTAGAAGTTATACATCGCCATGAAATTTTTTTAGTTGGATGGTTATACATGTAAATGATATATGAAAATAGATCTAGGAATGAAAGGAGGAATATAGTACTAGATGTATCTCCACTCTTTCTTCTATGAGACATTCTATCGAGAGACTATACACCTAGAGAAGTTATGGGAATTCATGAAGCTATGGTAGTTTGGTTAATTAGTAACAAATGAAGTTGATAAGTTTAATATATTACTCTACTTTATATCAACCTTGAAAATAAATTAATTCATGAAAATCCTTCATTTTGGAAATAGGATTAATGATTCATAAAGAGTACATGCACTACTCACTTTGCCTTAACACATACTCCAATGAAGTCAAATATGTATTGTTAGTCCTGGTAGATGTTTCCTTAAATTTCAATATTGTAGGGATTAGCGTGTTGTCTCAGTCAGTGGTGGTTCTCAACACAATTAAATTCTTTAAGCTAGAATAAGGATCATGTAATGGTTTTGTTGGGTTGTTATGAGTATATCTTAGAACTAATGTTACTTGAGTGATGATAAGAACCAGATGCACTAATTTATTGGGGAGGGATAGATACAAAAAAATATAAGGTGGTAAGTATGTCATATACTTTTTTATTAACAAAATCTTTATCTCTAGAGGAGTGTTGTAAAAATTGAGGATGATGTGTAGGAAAACCAGTTTCATGGGTGGTGGTGGTTTCATATTGGTTTCCAAATGACATTAAATCACATGATACTTTTTAGTCGTTGAATTTTATGACAGATTAATTGCACTGTTAGATGATTAGGGAAATAGTTTTATTTATGAGGAATATCCATATTTGTATATTTTTTTCAATACTTAGAAATTCATTACATTTTATAACTAACTAGAATGGAATTAAAGAATTATTCTTGTCTAGAGTTCATGATGCATAATGTCAATATACAATGAGAATTTATGATAATGATATTTTTTTGTGATGAGATATATAGTATAATTAATCTCAAGAATAAATTTTAGAATCAAATGTGGATAATTAGGTGATTCTTAGATAGAACTCAAAATAATTTATGTCCTAAACTTGAATGATAATATTAATATGTAGAAGTTGGAAATCAATGGTTGGGTGTTTTATAAAATTTTCCATGTTTGAGGAATATTTCTTTCTGAAGGATAGAATTTGTTGTCATGTCTATTGTTAATACATTGTTAAGTTCACATGTAACTAGGTAGGCCTGTTATTGGTTGGATTCTATCATTAATGTTAGACCATGATGTAATGAGTTCATTGTTAGGTGTATAATTTAGTAATAATTGATGAGTATTAAGGTTTGGGTGTTGTTTTTGATGTGATAAATGCTTTTTGGGTTGATTGTTGGGGATCCAGAAGTACATACTCGGGAAATAACACTTGGGAACCCGAATCGAGGCATTGTACTAGCACCATGGAATGTATGGAATCAATATAGTAGAAGGATATTATCATAAGCAATTAAATGAATGATATTCAATGGATGTAGTTGAACAAATGGAGTTCAGTGGATGAAACACTGCTAGTTGAATATAATTTACAAGAATCCTTTTATGTTAGGATTAGAAGAAGCATTCTGGAGGTTTATGTGGGTGGTTTCTAGAAGTTTTTGTACGGTTACCACTTTTCCATAAAGAGAATTCTTAAAGAATAAAAAAATGGATTGAGGAGGAGAAGGAATCTAGGTAGAAGTAGTCCATTGGATGGTTCATAGTGGAATATGAGTAGTAAAAGGGGAATCTTTCAAATGATCATGGAGGTGGTATTTAATATTTTGGATGACATAGTGAATTTAATTAAAGGGGTATCTTTTGAATTATTAATTGAAGTTACAAAGGTTATATTGATGGTTTTCTGTAAGTCACTCTGATTATAAGTCACTGAAGATGGATTACTAGAAGAATTTATCATGAATTTTTGGAAGGAGTTGTTATGAATAATAATCAGTGGAAGAATCAAAAGGTGATGTGTATACTGAACTAGGTGCTAAAGGTTGGGGTAGTGATTTATATAGGATATAAAAATTCACTAGTTCCAAAGGGTGTATGCCTGCACATGATATATAGTAGTGCTAATTTGCTGACTAGTTAGGGACCTTTATATATTTTACATTGTACAAATTGTTCAAAGTATTCCTAACAATTGCTTATAGGGACTAAAAAATTCTAAGGTGGATCCCCCTGTAGAGAAGACAACATGGGTGCACACAAGTGTCAAAGGAGCCACAACTAAAGGATGATGTTGATATTCAGAAGGGTAGAGACTGAAAGGAAATAAATGGCAGATGTAACAACCAAAACTTGGTGTTGGTGAGTTATCATATAGGAGTGTAATCTCTGATGATGTGACTAGAGTTTAAGTTCTATAAGGGGTTGTGAATGATAAATAGATGTTGCAATAACAATTAGAGGAAGTAAAATTTACCTCTAAGATGAATGATTATTGACTAAATAAACAATGAAAAACATAAATTGTGTAGTGATATAAGAATAAGTGATTAGTTTAAAAAGAATAAAAAATATAAGGAGAAGAAATTCAATACCTATTTGGAATGAATTGGCCGGGAAGTTGCAGGAGGAGAGGGAGCCGAGATGGGGGAGCATGGACGTCGCCGGAGCTGGGGGTAGCATGAAGAAGGCAGGGATGTTGAGGCGAAGGCCCGGAGTTCCAGGTCGGGAGCGGAGACAGAGTCGGGAGGGGGAGGCCGGTGAGTGGATGAGATGGACTGGAGGTGGAGGTCGGATGGCCGGGAGGCGGAGGTCGGAGAGGGGAGGAGAGGGCTGGGAGGCGGAGGTCAAATGGTTGGGAGGCGGTGGTCGGGGAGGACAGGGCCGGGAGTCAGCAGTTGGGGGAGGTTAGGGTTGAAGGTTGGAGGAAGTGCGGTGGAAGTGAGGAGGATCCCAATGTCGGGGTAAATTTAGGGGTTGAATACCCACGGTTTTATTATAACCGTGGGTATAGATAATAAATAACCATCTATCCCCACGGTTTAAAAAACCGTGGGAATATATGTGTGGGGAAACATCCCCTTTCCAGTAGTGAGACAATATCCTCTTGTAATGATGATATAATGCTACAAGTTTATATATAATATATATTGGAAGAAAAGACTAAACAGACTTGAACCATTAACTCGCCAATAGAGGAAGCACAAGTAATCACAGATAATATCAGAAGCAAAAATAACAGTAGCAGCAGAAATGAATAAACAAGTCAATGTTTCATTTACAGAATCTAAAATAATAAATGCATACATAACAGTTAATACAATTAAATATCCAGAAGGGGTCTCCAATGGCTGACCACAGTACATACAAACTTATAATACTGTTGATACATAAAGGAAAACTAAAAAGGTAAAATCCATATAATGCAAGAACCAATTGTCCCTTTCCTTCCATTCCATGCTAATAGCCAATAAGAACTTTCTCTTGAGCCCTAACCATTACCTGAATGAAAAATCATAAAATCTACATGCGTCACGAAGTGCCTGTTTAGGGTGTGAGAATGAGCCTCAGTAGGCGGCCACCCATGTGTGCTTACCTTACATTTGGGATTCAGCAGGTGTATATTAAAATAAATAAATATATAATTACATGAAATTTAAATAAATATAAGATTCCTTGGTGCTCAACAAAAACCATGAATATATCTCCTACCTTGTCCGTCACCAAAAACCCATAGCAGAGAGGTTCCTTAGCCTAAGATCAAGAAAACACCTGATATAGAATACCCAGGTGAACCCTCAGGTTCCACATCTATTAAAGTATCCTTGAACCATGTGCCTTCCAAAATATCATGTCCAAATTAAGTCACTGATGTCCTGAAGTCACACCCAAACAAATGTATTTGGTCCCTTAGACCCCTTCTCAAAATCACCCATTGACTCGAAGCCTGATTTATAGAGGCACAATGATATCTATCCTCAAATGATATAACAATTGTTTTAATTCATGATGCCTAAAGGGATAGTGATTTTTGTCCTCAAAAATAAGTCAAGTCTCATTAGCCTCAAATACGTTGAGCCTCATCCCCCAATCGACAGCCTCAACATTGTCCTCATATGGCTCCTCACCATCCTCATGTATTTCTACGACAAGCACCCCCAAACTAATAACCTAAGCTATAATATTGGGGGCCTCTACACACATGAGTGGTCAAAACCAACTAATCACTGAGTCAACCTATGTTCACATGACTCAAAGTAGTGATTTTTCCAATCATGGGTGAGCGACAATAAAAAAAAGCACATAATCCACATCAACTCTAGAACCTCATTCCTTTGAGACCACATTTCTCAGGTTCAATGGCCATGCCATCCAATCATCACGTGATCCATGCATGTGCCTGACGAACTTATCACCTCAAACAATGATAGTTTATTCTAAATAATGATCAATATCACTCAGAAACAATGTATAATGGGACATGCCTAGCACGACGATCGTATCACAACAAAACAGATAACCAATGCTATCAAAATCCTCTAGCAGAGCTCGTCACATTCCATTGGAACTCAGTATTACATCAAAAGAAATTTACATTTATATAATTTACTTCAATTTAAATAAAATAACCCAATTGAAATAAACATAGACACATGGACTACTACCCAAGGTTCACCGCCTCTCTCACGACTCTAACCACTTGTAGTCTCATGAAATTATTCCCATAAGCATCTCACTGGGTCCAATTAAATCAATTTAAAGAAACCATTTAAATTATGGAGTCTTTCTCAGTCAATACCATGGAGTAATAAAATCCACACCCCCTAAACGCTCATGAAAACATAAAGAAAAGTATACACCACCTACCCTGGAGTCGTAGACATTGTCACATACGATCTTGGCCTCTAAATCGAACTGATTCGGAATAAATCATAGTTTCCTATGAATGCCCTAAAAAATAGGGAAAAATATCTCGCATGGATTTAGCAATATGTGTGGTGAGGGAAAGATGAATAGAAGCATGAGGGAGGAGATATTTTTCGAGACTGATTCAATGAAACCAACAGACCAGTGAACAGAGGTCAGACAAGAGAGATAACTCACAACCTAGGAGGAGAGGAGGCGCAACCCATAGCCCACTGGGAGGAAGACCATGTGTGAGAGGAAAAGAGGAGGAGAATAGGTTTAATTAATGGAGGAGAAATAGTAATTCCACCCTTTAAAGAGGTGGCATGGTTATCCCACACGGTTTTTAAAATCGTGTGGAAACCATGTGGCTCCTGCTAATTAGTAGACAAGAACCGTATGGTTATCCTGCACGGTTTTCCATAACCAAGCACAAATCATGTGTGCTGCAATGCAAGGGTACTGCTCAAATGGTACTACCCGTGTGGCTTGCGCATGTTTTGGAAAACTGTGTGCAAGCCATGTGAAATCCCTTTATAAAAACAAAAGAGTTTCATGCATACCCATGCCCCTCACCCCATATGGTTTCCCAAACTGTGATATAGGAAAAAAGAGGGTTCACGGTTTGTACTAATTGGCCACACGATTTGATCTAACCATGAGCCTCATCCAGTACTTCCCCAAATCTGGACCTTTGGGCCTATGATGCACCCAAAACCCATCCAAACACCATAGTATTTTGATAAACCTTTAAACCCATCTAAAATAAAGGGTTTAGATCAAAGAAAACTAGAAATTATGTTTCAATCAATGAGGAAGAAGTTGGTATACCGACCAACATCAAAAATTCAAAAAGGGTGTGGGTTTCAACCTGCTCTAAATACCTTAGATGTTAGAGTAATTATAGATCATTATTAATTATTATTAATTTAATTAAAAATTATTATAACTATTTTAATTAATAATAATTAGGATTAATTAGTAATATCTTATTTTTTAAAACCTATTACTAATTAATATCGCATTAGTTAATAATATTTATAACTTATTAATAATTTATTATTATTTTTTTGATAAAAATAATAAAAAATTTATTCATTGCTAAATAATTTTTTATAGGTCATTGAGGAACCTTCTAGGGTAGAACTCAATAAATTTTTTTATTGATTTCAATTGCGACATGTTAGACAACATTGATATCATCAAATCTATTAATTGGATAATATATCAATGAAAATACATATCCCCAAAAATGATAACTATTATTTAACAAAAAAATAGTGTTAAAGACACAACAATGATAATTGAACAAGTGTTAAGAATACCAAATCCCATTGTTTATAATACACCCATATATCAAGTTGTCTATTCCATAATTGGATTCCTATGTTAAGACACGAGTTGAATGAATTTACAACATCACCCACTTGAATTAGATTTTCACTTTAGTCACTAAAATTCAGTCCTAAGACTAAAATCCTTTTTCCCTTTCAAATGTTAGGTTCCCCTTATTTGAAAGACCCCTTTTTTTTATTTATTTATTTTGTTAAATATTAATATTACTGAATCAAATAGGATGGATATGAATTGAAAATGCATGGGTTTCAATTGTATAAAAAAAGAGTATAAAGATAGGGTGAAAGATTTCATCAAATTTTTACAAGATCATGCATATGAACCTTATCACATCCTTTTTCTATGTTTATGATGTTTCTATTCAAGACTAATTATTCTAGAATATATGGAATACTACTTGATCTCTCATATAATAAATCTAAGTTATAAATATTGGACTAAACATGGAGAAAAAGTGAATGTAACTAGTGATTGGGATAACACTAGTATGTTTTATGGATCATCTAATAGGATTACAAGTGTGGAAAATTAAGAAGATTGTATCAAGGATGTGATTATATGTGTGAATGATGATGAAGATCATATTGAAAAAATTACAATGATAGTTTAAGATTAACATCACGATTTTCCAAAATTGATTAAGAAGTTAAAGAGTTGTGAAAATGCACCATTGTATGCTGGTTGTACTAAATATACAATATTATCTTTTGTAATGAAACTGTATAATTTAAAAAATGGAAATGGATGGAGTGACACTAATTTTATTGAACTACTCACTCTCTTGAATCATATGCTCCCAGAAGATAATGAGCTTCCCAGCCGAACATATGATGCTAAACGAATGATATGTTCAATGGGTATGATCTCTGGAATAATACATGTCTATCCAAATGATTGAATACTATTTCATAAAGAACACAAATCATATAAAGAATTCCCAAAGTGTGGTGCTTATCAATACAATAAATATTAATCGGTCCTACAAAATTTGTATGGTACTATCCAATCATTCATAGGTTTAGGTTCCTATATGGAAGTGAGGAGATTTCAAGACAATTGACGTGGCACTAAGATACAAGAAATAAAGATAGTAAAATTCGTCTCCTAGAAGACTCTCCTTAGTGAAATAGCATTGATCATGAGTATCCTAAATTTATAAATAAGTCGAGAAACCTTCGTCTTATGATATCTATATATGGAGTGAATCCTATTGGTTTTCACAACAACAATCATAGTACATGGTAGGTTATCTTGGTAAATTACAACTTTCCACCATGGTTATACATGAAATGAAAATACATTATGTTATCTAGACTTATATTAGGACAAAAAAAAAAAACTGAATAATGATATTGATGTTTATTTGTCTCCATTGATTAAATATTTGAAATTATTATGGTATTCAAGTGTTATGTTGTATGATGCTTACAAAAATGAAGATTTCATATTAAGAGCTATGTTGTATGGGATGGTAAATGACTTTCCTGTTTATAGAAATTTTTCAGGATATAGAATTAAAGGAACTCATGTTTGTCCCATTTTTGAACAAGGTACAAAGTTAATTAGGTTGAAATATTCATCAAAGAATGTGTTTTTAGGACATCACATATTTCTACCCTAGTGACATAAGTACTGATCTTGGATGACATTATTTGATGGGATTTCATAAGAACATACAACAACATTTCCACTAATAGTTGATCAACTATTTGATAAATTAAAAGATATGAACACTTATTTTAGTAAACCTTTTTTAAAAAACCTTACGAAAACTAGTTGAAAAAAGAGATCGGGTTTTTTAACTACCATACTAGAATTTTCTATATGTTAGACATTTTATTGATGTTGTACATGTTGGAAAAAATGTTGGTGGTAGTGTCATTGGCATGTTACTAAATGCTCCTGGTAAAAAAAGTATGGAATTAAGGCTTGGTTAGAAATGATTGACATGGGAATATGGAAAGAGTTGGCACTGGTGAAGGGTGAGAAACAGATTTTTTTTCCTCCAACTGCTTACACTTTTTCCAGATAGGAGAGATATTAGTTTTTAGAATTCTTGAATGATGAAAAGTTTCCAAAGGGGCATTCATAAAATATCAAGAATATCATGTCAATGACTAATTTAAAGTTAAAGGGTCTTAAATCACATGATTGTCATGTTTTGAGGTAAGATCTAATGCCTATAGATTTACATTACATTTTTTCCAAGAATGTCCATCATACATAAACCAAGCTCTGTTTCTTTTTCAAATCTATATGCATAAAATTTATAGACTTTTAGAAATTACCAACTATGGAAAAAAGAAATGGTCATCATATTATGTGAATTGGAAATGTTCTTTCCACCGACATTCTTTGATATGATGGTTCCCTTGATGGTTCATTTGGTGAGAGATATTTGACTATGTGATCATATTCATCATAGATGGATGTATCCCATTAAATGGTACATTAATATTTTGAAACAGTATGTAAAAAATCCAAGTCGGCGAGTGATATATTGTTGTGGAAGTATTTTAATTTTTTACTACTTGTCTAGTGTGGAAAACATTGTTCTACTGAAATCTTGTCACATTAGGTGTCTTATGGGTGAAGGAATTTCTAGAATATATTTTGTCATAGTCACTATTATAGATCGAGATCATGCCCACCTTTACATTTTTTATAACAATTTAGAGGTTTCCCTATATGGGGAAACCCACAAAGAAATTATTAGGCATTGGAATCCACCAAGGGATGAAATATGGATATCAAATACACATAATCAATTTTTTATTGGATGGTTTCAAGACCATCGTATTAAGGATTAAAATTAAAATCTAGATTCAATTTCAGAATGACTTCAATGGATAGCCAGATAACCAAGTGTGTAAGTATTATCTTATAATGGTTATGTAATTAATGGTTATATGTTTTATAAAAATGAACATGATGAAGGTAGTAACCCGAAAATTGTGGATTTACAATTATGGACAAAGAGATGTATTTATCTAGTACCAAGGACATAAATCCAATTTATGAAAATATTTCATACTTTGGAATCATCAAAAAAATATGGGAGTTGAATTATATAATATTCTAAGTGCTGATATTTCATTGCAAGTGGGTTGATAAAATGAGTGTTGTTAAAATAGATGGATTAGTATACATGAAAGTGTATTTCAACAAGGAAGGGTAAAAGATGAACCATTTAAAATGGCATCACAAGTAGTGAAATTAGTTTATGTTCCATATCCTACAAACCGAAAGTGGTCAATTATTCTGTTATCAACCAAAACCATTAAAGGGTCAGATGAAAATTCAACTGAAGATAACCCTTTCATTGGGACATAAAAATCGTTTCACAATGATCCCAATGTATATAGGGTCTTGTATGTCATAAAAGACCACAATGAAGGTATTTGAATACCCAATAATGGGGTTAAATCCCTTCAACCTTAAAAAAAAGAGTTCAATAATCAGATTATATATTTTTTTGTAATATACATTGAGTTACCTCATATTATTATCTGTTCACTAATGAATTTATGTAATATAAGTTAAATGTTGAATCACTTATGTAGATAATGACTTCTACACATGCTGATGCTCCCAATCTTGAGGAATAATAGATTTCTCAACATGTTGTTTCTCCCAGTGTAGAGGAACAATGAACTTCTGCACAAGTTGATGCTACCAATCCAGAGAAACAAAATATTAATAATGTTGAATATGAGTATATGGAATACAGTGAAGAACTGGTGTTTTTAAAAAAATAGAAGCATTGTAGTGTGATAGTGTTAGAAAAAATTATTAAGGTCAAAATCAAAGGTATCAAATTCGGGGTTAGATGGAATGTGCGCCAACAACCTATTAGCCCCAATAAGGCCATGTTCACTAGTTTCATTGGGCTCACCACTCATCATCACATGCTACTTGATGAAGCTTCATGGCACAATATTGTGTCAATTCTTAAGAAACTGATTCGAGATGAAATTAGGGTAACATTATGATATCCTTTCTTTATTTTACTAAAAAATTAAAATAATGAAACATTGACTCACTCTTCATTATCCCATGTAGAATGCATTTATAGTATATGACACCCATAAGAAATTTGTATTAATTATTACTGGAAAGACTCACATAGTATTTCACACAATTCTAATGAAATTTCATCTCAAAGATGCTGAGGGAAAAATAAACTGACAACCACCACATATGTATGCACACCTAATAATCCAAGAAGCATGGGATGCGTTTATGATCCATCTTGAGGAGATATATTTTCAGGTACATTATGGCTAGTAATAAATTGTTTGATAATACATGTATTAATCACTTTGATTAATAATTTTAAATTTATGAAACAATAACTGATTTTTGAAAATAATAAAGGAGCAACAAAACCAATGTAACCCTACCATAAAATAAGGATGGGGTACGCTTCACTTAAAAAAAATTGGAATGTATTTTAAATCTTCCATAATACTTTTATGTGACATGAAACAACAAAATAATTTTGTTCATATGTTTATATATAGATAGATGAATCCAAATACAAATCCACTTCCATCCCATGTCATGTACTATGGAAGGAGACACATGTAAATAAAGATGGGATATTAATATATGAAAATACAAAAAAAGTGTGGGAAGAATGTGTAAGTATGACATAATAAAAATTTGTTTTATTTAAATAATTATTACATAATAATGATTACTTATTTTTTAATATTTTCTATCTGACTTAGACATAGGAATCATCAACAATTGTACTAGATGAACACCTACTATCGGTGGCCTTGAAGAGGCCAGAACAGAATGGTCGCGTCAGAGGTGTGGGTTTTGGGGTGACACCCTCGAATATATTTTGGGAAAAGAAAAGAACATGGGATAAATATAAAGAAATGGAAGTGATGAAAGCAATATTATCTTCCCTTGAAGAAAAAAGTCATTGGCAGTCCGAGTTTCTAGAAAATATTTTGGGGGGAAGCAAAGAGAAGAAACAACTCAATAACAACCATTGCCTAAAGATCCATCCCCACCCTAACCAGCTTTGAGGTGATCCATTCACCTCAAAGGGATATCTTAGATGAGGTAATAAATATTCTTATAATTTTTTATATGAAATTTGAATCAGGAAAACATTGATACCTTTCCTGAACTAATATTTTATAGGGTGAAAACAACTGTGATTTATATCTATCAACACCCACCCATCAACTTATTGAAAGGGCTATCATGTTCAATATCCAAGAAGACACTCTACACAATATATTGCTTCCAATTGGTCATGTGAGATTGGGGATTACCATATCTCATGATCTTAACATTGAGCTACATATCACACTTGATGACACACCTATTAATAAGATTGATAAATCTATTGGAACATTCATAGCATGGCTGTTAAATCTTTTAAAAATACATGTAAATAAGGAGGTATTCATTTTCAATTTATTCTTCATGTTAAACATTTAACAATTAGTGACAAAAGGTATGAACTGATGAATTTTATTACATACAAACAAAGGGTAGGGGGTGAAATGAAAGGTCAAATAAAAGAAATATAAAGGATCGACTAATCGAAAAAAAATATCTTTAGAAAGCACCTTTACCCTACCCATTCAATATTCACATTTAGTAACATTGATGGTTCATAAAGATACAAAGTTATAGAGTGGTAGTAATCACATGGTTTATTTTGAAGAAAAAATGTATGGAGATGCCATTACAGAATTCATTTCTCCTGAGAATGTTAATGAAATCCTCTAGGAGTCTTATTTGTAAATGTAAACATGAGGTGTGTTTTCATGATTTGTTTTTCTAATAGCTGATCTAATATGTTAATTATTCCTAAATAAAATTCATAATTTTTGTAGAAGTATATATGAACACTAATTTAAGGGATTTCCCCATGAACAAAATTATGGTCTCATTTTTCCTCATGTCGCTTCTGCTAACCAAACCAAAATGAAATAAGTTCAAATTGATGAAATAGTGGAAAAACTAGCCAAATAATTTTTTAAAGAAAACTTACAGATGATATAATCTTCTTAATACTAATTATTCATTGGTAAAACTCTAAAATTTAATCATATAAAATATATTTTTATTTCTTTCGTTACTTTTCCTTTTTTAGGAATCATTGGGTACTCAATATGGCCAATTTAGATACTCTAGAGATTTATTTTCTAGATTCACTACATGGATACCCAAGTAATCGACTACATATGATAATTTTTTTCAATTTGTAATACACTATATCCAATGTTTTATAACTAAACTTATAGTTATATATTTTATATTATGTTTTATTGATAATTTTTTTTATGATAGGGTGGTGTTTAAATATCATAAAAATCATGGAATGAGGACAGTCCGTGCGCACAAGGACTCTATTAACTTCTACAAGTAGAAAAGTATCTGGGTATATATAATAATACTTCACTATCAAAACACATATCAAAACAAATTACTTTTTTTTATTAATGTTTCTGCACTGTCCAAAACAAACAAACAGAAAAGATTGTGAATATTATGTTTATAAATTTATGAGAGTTATCACATATCATCAACAGTATGTAATCCCTAGAGAGGTATTTCCCAAAATAATTACTATTTCGTTTAAAATATTTGTTAATACTTTGTTGTTTCATATTTATTCAGTACTAGTATGACTATCAAAAATCCTCATATTCAAAAGATGAAATATATATTTTTTAAATGAATGGGCATCATGCCTGATATCAGAATATAAACACATATCATGAATATATGACTTCATACTTCTTATTTAGTCAATTTCCTCATCATTTTATCTAATTTTTTAGTTAATTTACTCACTATTTTTATATGATACTTATTTATTAAATTTTCAAAGAGATCATAAAGAAATGAACTTGTAAACAAGGATGAATCACTCTTGTACTATGATCAGGAAATCAATCTGATACACGGTGTACTCAGTATGACACAAATTTTTTGGTTTCAGTTTAAAATTGACATTTTATTAATGCATCGTTTCATATTTATGTTTAATTTATTTATTTATACTATTACTAACATAAGAATTGTTTTCTTATATAGGTGGATTCTTTTGCTCGGGTTTGGGTGGTTTTTTAGAAGCTGCTCGTGATCATGCAAGATTGGACTTCAAGGATGCAACTGAAATAATGAAAATAAGGAAATGGGTCAAGAATGTATAAAACTATCATGAAAAGGTCAATTAAAAATAGTTTTTTAATTAATTTTGTCATAATTTTATCTATTATTTTTAATTTAATTTCCTTATCATTTTTATCTAATACTTGTTTATTTTTTTCACAGATCCTTTGGGAAGTCATATTTTTCTTTCAACTATCCGCAACAAGCCAAAAAAGAAAGAACATGTTCCTTTATAATGGAAGAGGAAAATCTATGCTTCCTGAAATGTGAAGTGTTTCAAGGAGCATGGGGTTTCTCATCCATCGTAATGGAACATGTAATCTCTTTTCTACATTTTTTCAGATAGTTGAAAGAAAAACACATATTGCATACTCAATCAGCCACACCTAAATGTGATACAAAGTGTTCTTAGTGTGACACAAACTGTATTTTTTTAGTTTATAATTAACATTGTAGTTCAAAATACACATCACATACTCAAAACCAAGAAAATGCATTAATATTATTTTTATACTTTAGGAAATAAATTTATAAGTCATTTGTGACATGTAGGAATCATCAACACCTCAATATGACACACGGTGTGGCCGGTATGACTCTAATGGTATCTTTTAATTTAAAATTAACATTAATTTTAGTAAAAATAAAAAGTTACATACATAAAACCTAGAAAATGAATTTGGATTGTTTTTATTCTTTAGGAAATGATCTATAAGTCATTTGTGACATGTGGGAATCAACCAAATATCAATATGACACATAGTGTGACCGATATGACTCCAAGTGTATTTTTTATTTAAAATTGATATTAATTTTAGTAAAATGAACAAGTGAAATACTAAAAACTAAGAAAAAAAAATTGTATTATTTTGATACTCTGGGAAAATGATCCATAAGTCATTTTTGACATGTAGAAATCAACCACACCTCAATTTGAGGAATGTTGTGATCTGTATAACTCCAAGTGTGTCTTTTTATTTAAAATTGACATTAATTTTAGTAAAACAACAAATGAAATATTGAAAACTAAGAAAACGCATTCATATTATTTTATTAATTTTGAAAAATTATCTGTAAGTCATTTTTGACCTCTATTTATCATCCTCACCTCAATATAATGCACGGTGTGAGTGATATGACTCTAAGTGTTTTATTTTATTTAAAATTGACATTAATTTTAGTAAAACGTACAAATGACATACTGAAAACTGAGAAAAATAATTAGGATTGTTTTGATACTTTAGTTGAATGATTTATAATTCATTTTTGATGTGTATGTATCCACCTCATCTCAATCTGACGCATGGTGTGACCGATATAACTCCAAGAGTGTCTTTTTATTTAAAATTGGCATTAATTTTTGTAAAAAGAACAAGTAACATACTAAAAACTAAGAAAAAACAATTGGGTTGTTTTAATAATTCATAAAATGATCCATAAGTCATTTTTGATGTGTAGGAATCAACATCACCTCAATCTGACACACGGTGTGACCGATATGACTCCAAGTTTGTCTTTTAATTTAAAATTGACATTAATTTTAATAAAAAGAACAAGTGACATACAAAAATTGGGAAAATGAATTTGTATTGTTTTGATACTTTAGGAAAATGGTCCATAAGTCATTTTTGATGTGTAGGAATTGACCACACCTCAATCTGATGCATGATGTGACCAGTAAGACTGAAAGTATCTATTATCAATTTAAAATTGTAATTTTAGTTCAAAACGTGTGTCATTCACTGAAAACCAAGATAAACTGATCCAATTATCTTAATAATTTATACAAAATGATCCATAAATAATTTTTTACATTTAGAAATAAGTCTAATGTCAAACCGACACATGACTTGACCGGTATGACTCAAAGTGCGTGTTTCGAGTTTGAAAAGATATTTTAGTAAAAAAACAAGTAACATACTCAAAATTGATAAAACACATTTGCATTGTTTGGATATTTTAGTAAAATGATCCATAATTATTTTGTGGCATTTAGGAATCATCCTCACCTTAATATGATGCATGATAGGAAACAACTTTACCTCAATCCAACACATGGTGTCACCAATATGACTCCAAGTGTGTCTTTTTATTTAAAATTGACATTAATTTTATTAAAAAGAACAAGTGACATATTGAAAACCAATAAAACACATTTTATAATTTATAAAAATGACCATAAGTCATTTTTTACATTTAGGAATCAACAACACCTCAATTTGACCCACAGTTTGACTGGTATGACTCCAATTGTGTCTTTTTATTTAAAATTGACATTAATTTTAGTTAAAAGAATAAGTGAAATACTAAAAACTGAGAAAATGTATTCATATTATTCATTAGTACAATTATTTATAATTCATTTTTTACGTGTAGGAATCCACACCTTAATGTGACACACGGTGTGACCGGTCTGACTCAAAGTATCTGTTATCAATTTAAAATTGATATTTTAGTTCAAAACGTGTGTCACTCACTGAAAACCAAGAAAAGGTGTTCTTATTGACTTGATAATTTAGTACAATGATTCATAAGTCATTTTTATGTATAGAAAGCAGTCTCACATCAAACTGACACATGATGTGACCTGTATGACTTAAAGTGCATGTTTCCAGTTTGAAATGAAATTTTAGTAAAAACACAAGTTACATAATTAAACTGAGAAAAAACATTAATATTGATTTGATACTTTAGTAAAAATGTTCATAAGTAATTTTTTATGTGTAGGAATCAGTCACACCTTAATCCGACGCATGGTGCGATCAATATAACTCCAAGTGTGTATTTTTATTTAAAATTAACATTTATGTTAATAAAAAGAATGACATACTAAAAACTAGGCAGACACCTTCATATTGTTTTGATACTTTAGGAAAACGATCCATAAGTCATTTGTGACATATAGAAATCAAATGGACCTCAATATGATGCATGGTGCGACCGGTATAACTCAGAGTGTGTCTTTTTATTTAAAATTGAAATTTAATTAATGTATTCTTTCTTATTTATGTTTAATTTATTTCTTTATAGTATTATAACATAAGATTTATTTCCTTATTTAGGTGGATTCTTTTTCTCAGGTTGGGTGATTTTTTTGGCAACTGGTACCATGGTTGGGCTTTTTTGAGAGGGGATCATGAGTGTCAAATATGATGAAATATTAATGTTTTAAAATGCTCGTGGATAGTAATTGTAAATATAATTATAAAAAAATTGTTTGAAATGTATATTGTTGTGTTTTTGTTGTATTTGTGATGTAAAATTTATTTCAATTAAATTATATATTTACAAATAGGTTACAAGTGTATTTTTTATAGTGTGTTGTTATTCAAACAACACATTGCAGTGGGTTGGACCTTTATTGGTGATAATGAGAGGGTTGATAAAGGGGACCCCCCAACAATACTGAGGACAACATCAATTTTTTAATTCTGTTAAAGACCATTTTTATGCACTGTGAAAGGGTCGATATGTATCAGTGAATCCCCAAGCAGAGATCAAATAGAATAATCGAGAACTAAGCATTTGAACAACAAAACAGGGCTAGAAAAAAGACAAACATTCTTAATAAGAAAACACTCAAGAAATCACACAATGAAAAAACAAGAGCCACATGGTAAGGCTAATTAATGACTTAAATTAGAGTCTAATAACTATGTATACCACTTGGTAGATGGGACGATTCATGGGCCAAAGGTGACATCCCACTATTTAGATCGACCCTTTAATAACACACAAAAAGGCATTTAATAGTGTTATTTTTCTTAGAACTGTTAAGGGGGGGGGGGTCCACTTTATCAGCGTTAAAAAAATGATGATAAAAGGATACTTTAATTAGTGCTAAAAAAGCACTGATAAAAGTAAAAAAAAATATTTTTTCTAGCTCAGAGGTCCCCCTTATGAGGTCTGGAAGCCCCCCTAACAACACTAGCCCCTCCCTTTATCAATGCTCAAAGCTCCCCCATTTATGAGCACTAGTCCCCCTTCTTCCATCACACACATGCTCTCCCTTGTCAAGTTTTGAACTTGAGACCTACCCTTCATGGATCTACACCTTTACCACTCCTCTATATTGTTTTATCTTGTATTTTATGACATATCTGTCATGAACTGAATCTGGTCGCCATCAAAACCGCCACCTAGACCAGTCTGTGGTAAGTCCCTAAGGGTGTTACCTATCCCCACGGGATGACACAAGTTCCCGGGTATGATAAATAATAGCTTGGGAACGATTTACCTAAATTTAGATGCATTAAAAAACCAAAAACAATAAATAAACTGAATCTGAAAATTTAATCCATACAATCATTTAATAAAATTCTAAACTAAAATACATGGTTTTAGACAAAGCCCAAGAGTGACACAATTAAAAATTAGAATAAAAAAAAAAACTCAGGGGCTACCACACGACAAGGGTCTATCATCCACAATCCTTCTCCACTACGCCACACCAAGAATGGAAGCTAACAACCCGAACCACCGATTCTAAACGCTTTACCCAAACCTGCGAAAAACATTATCAGGTCTACTTACACCCAAAAGTGTAAGTAGGGTGTGAGCCTAATTCCATTAGGATTCCACCTAAAGATATTCCATGTGATAAACATTTTAGGGAAAAAATATTTCATGTTTTTATAAATAAGAAATGCTTGTAATAATTTTTAAATGGATGCAACTACAAATGAAAATAGTTTTTAAAGGAGAAACATTAAGGAACAATTTTTTTAATGAAAATGTACATGATACGGAATTTTCCATCCAAAAACAACGTATGTAGATGGTGAATAAAAAATAACCAATGAACACTAGTCATGGGAACACTCCTAGGCACTAGCTAGATGTGGGCCCTAGGTACCATGTATCTCAGTGGAAAGTTACCATAAAAAATATTTATTCTTGTGTGAGAGCCACTAGTAGGGAATATACCCATAACCTAGTGGTCCCCAACTTCATCATAATATTTTATTTAGTGTTTTCATCATCAAAATTGCAGTGTGAAACAGGGACAAAACCACTCCAGATCACTAGCATACTAGTACACGTTCGTCCTCCAAGATACCTGGGTTTCTCCCTTTGTGCTCGATCAATTTACACATCTTAAAAAAATACCATTTTCACATGAAAATTCCATTTCCAAATAACACAGACACCAAAAAACCCAAACACATGTCACATAATCCCCTTTTTCATTCAAATTCATTTTAACATCATACTCACACCAAAACAGCCCACAACATGTTTTATATCTCTTTCACAATTCAATAAATCTTTTAAGAAATTTTATAAAACATTTCCAAGATGGTACACATCACATAAAATCTCTTTCACAACAAAATGGACCATTTCAAAAAAATACTCATACCAAAACATTTTTCCAACATGATTGAACCTCTTATATAAATCAATGAACCAATTAAAATATTCCTAAAACAATTCCAAGAAAAATAACCAATAATTGCACATAAAATCCATCTAAAACCCCTCTTTTAAAAATAAAATGCATGCCAATATCACACCAAACCAGATTTTTCTGCCCTAGAACCATTTAATAAAAACATTTCATGAACCATAAAATAATCCCAATCGATACCACAAAAGTTACACATGAAAAACACACATTTTAAAAAAAAATGAAACATTAAAAATAAACGCTTAACCAATGATACAAAAAATGGTTTTCACACCACAAAAAACATATTAGGAACATGATAAATAAATAAATCAAGTAAGAAAAATCTTCATGAAATTCTTACACATGGAATCACCTACCAAAGATGTCAAAAACCCCAAATCTTTGTGCAAAACATCAATCGCACCACTGCCTGCCACAAGAGAGTGAAAACAAACCTAAAACAACAATATTGGACCAAGAAACTCAAAATCAAACCCTAGGTGTGAAACCCTAGTTTCTGGATATTTGGAACTTCAAGGAGGGGAGAAACCATAAGGAAATGGAAGGAACAAGAGAGGATTTAATTTACTTGAGAAACTTTGAAGAAATCGCCCTAAATACACCAATAGTTGAATATCCAAGATGCCAAAATTAAATGGGAGGTTAGAATAAGGCTGATGAGGTCGATTGAGGACTAAAATGGGGGAAAAGAGTAAAAAATAAATGATTTACTAAAGAAACAAATTCCCTTTGCAAATATGGACGATTTGAGAAACCTTTAGGAAATTTGCCCTAATCCACGATGAAGATGAGATCCAAAGAGGGAAAATTAAACATGGGGGTGCGCCTAGGCTTTGTGGGCTTGATTGAGAGGTGGGATGAATGAATGAGATATAAAAAAATTATTTCCTTAAATATAGAAAATGGCTCATGGGTTGGCCCACTGCATGAATAAATCACTCAAATCTACCATGATTATTAGTTTCTAAGGGGTCTAAATGGATATAGTGGTTTGAATAGGTCAGTTTAGTCCAAGTGGGAAGTGGAATGGGTGGGAAATGTTAAAAAAATAAAGAGGTTATAAAATAATTTTTTTTTAAATCTGGAAATGGGCTCATGGTTTGACCCAAATCTTGAAGAAACCACCCTTTTCTCCAAAAATGTCTGGGAAACCCCCCACAAAGAAAGAAAGAATAGAAAGTACATGAAAAATACCTTTAAAAGAATTCATGTATGTGATATATCTATTTATATATATATTTCATTACATTTTTTATCCACACACACATATATATTTACATAATTATTTTTAAATATACATAAAAAATATGTTTTTTGTGTTTATAAATACACACATGCACGCACACACACACACACACACACACATATATTTATATATAGGGGTGTGTCTATAAATATAATTATAGATATTTATATTTATTTATAAATATTATATATTCGTATTCATATACATATATTAAAATATATAGATAAATATATTTTTGTTCGTCAATACACACACACAAATATATTTATATATATAAAAATATTATATATACATTAATTGTAGAGGTATATAAATACTCATACATTATTATTTTAAATAAAATGAATATTATTATTATTTAGATATGGTTTATATATATATAAAGATATTTTATATTTAAATATGTTTACATATTTATTTATAAAATTAAATTTCTATGTGTTCATATATACAAATATGTATACATGTGTATATATTTAATTGAAAATAAAAATATATTGTGAAAAATGATAAAATTTCGAAACAATAATATCAACATGAATGTAAGACTAGATAATAAATTCAGTTCCCACTAAAAATAGGTAAAAACACCCCCTTAAGCGGGGCTGAAATTTCATCAAATGTTAAAAAATTTTGATACTCAGACTAAAAACTCAGTTTTGGAGGCCTTTTTGATTTGTTTTTACTTCAAAAAATGTGATTAGGGTTCCCTCAGGCTATGAGTGTGTAGAACCTATCGCAAGCTTCGATTTGATATGTGGTAGTGCCTGAGCAGACACCTGGATCAAAAGTTTTGAACGTTTGAAGTTCAAGTTACGTTTTTATCTTATTTTAGATCATTTATTCTTTTTTTTTGATTTTTCTATCTTCAAATAGTTATTAAATGACTATTAATCGATAAAAATTAGCAAATTATTAATTAATATTATTTTCTATTTATTTTATAATCCATTTCCCCAAAATATCTCATATATTAAGTGTAAATGCTTATTTAGCCTTATATAAATCATATTTAATAATATATAAATATATATATCAATATAAATATATTTTTATGTTAATGTATTATTTTTTATGAAATTTACCATTTATCAATGAAATTAAAAAAACACCGATAAGGACCATCTTTATCAGTGTTGCTAAAAAAGCGATGATAAATGATTTATTTTTAAAACTGCTAAAAAAAGTGGTGATAAAGGAGGAACTTTTATTAGCATTAAAAAAGCGATGATAAAGGTGTACTTTTAACAGCGTTGTTTTTTAACACTATTAAAAGTATCTTTTATCAGTGTTTTTTTAGCGTTGTTAAAGAGTAGCGCCGCATAAACTTGTTTTTGTGGTAGTGTAAACCGTAAATAGGATGGGGTTATAAAACATATATGTGGATGTGATTTAATATGAATTCTTTGATTGAGTTTTTTTCTCTTTATGTTTTGTTTGTTTGTGTTTATTTAACTCACATTATGAAATGAAAAATAAAAAAAATATGGAGTTGAAAAGTGACCTTTGTTGCATTAGGATGGTGGAGCTTATTCCACAACCCAACTTCCTGAATGAAGGCTATCCTCTGGGAAGCAATTTCACCTTTAGTATGTTGTCCCTCTTCACCCCAGTCAAGTAATTTGTCTAAAAATTATGTTTTTTCAAACAAAAAATAAATATTTTAATAGAAAAAGTTGAAAACAAAACTTATTTAAAAAATATATCTGGTCCGGTGAATGTAACCACCATAGTCGAGTAATTTCATGGGTTCACATGAAGAAAATGAAAAAAATAGAGTGAAAATAGTGTGAAGAAGATAAGAACTAACCAGCGACATCGCCGCCATCATAAAGGCCTTGGTGGATGGTTCCGTGAGCAATGAGGCCCTTGATGATGAGCATCGACGGGTCGATCTCCCACTCAGGTCGTGCCGCCACTACTACTGCCACCTAGGAAAGAGCATTAGTGACCTCACGAATCCATCTCCACCACTCATCGGTGGCCCCACGGTGGTGAGAACTTCCTCCTCTGCCTTCTGCAATCTATGAAGCCGTACTGTTGAGCTGCTACCCTCCTTCATGTCTAGAGATTTATCTATGAGGATGCTTGATATTGCTTTAGAGGGACCCCAACTCAACTTTTACTTTCATGTGAGAGCATTAGATAGTAATTAATTATTATATTAGCTTCATAAACATCCCATAATGCGTGTCGTTTAATGGGGGAGGTGTATCATTAAAAGGGCTCGAAGAGAGAATGTGAATAATTAATTATTATTGGTATTATTTTATATATGTCATGTATATACATATATCAATAATAAATATTTTTATTCTAATGAAATTCATGTCATTTTATATATATTTTATAATAAAATTAATATTATATAAAAATTGCATATAGTTAGATATACATACGTGTTAGTTGGTTTCACCTACACATATACATATAGGTTGATGACACCAACATGAAACCTGATTGATTATAGATTTCACAATGAAGAGATTATACTACATAGTAAGCATTCGCATGGAGTATTATGTCATTGCAATATCAACTTATTTATTTATGGGTGTCTTGGCGTGTTGCTAGTTGCTAACCTTGAACTTTATGCCACTTCTCTTAATGGAACTAATAAAAGGCATAGAGAGACACACAATAAGTATATCCATAATCTCAGTTAGATAATATATTATTGGTTATTATTTAATAAGAAAATTAAATACTATTTTTGTGAGCGATTTAATAATTATCCATGTTTGCTTTCTCGCATATATTTCGTCACCACTTATTCAAGATATTAGTATATAAGTGGAATATTTAGTAAATATCTATTTTATATTTAGTGGATATAATATTTATTTATTTATTAGTGAATAATTCAGTGATATTTATTATTCAATGTCCCATAAATATTATATAGGAATGACAAACTGAGTTTAATGGTCCGATGAGAAAATATATATATGAATATTATTTGAATAAATAATATTTAATTTAAATCATGAGTTTAACGCATGTCAAGAAATAATAATAATATATCGACCCTCACCTTTTACACATAACATTACATGATTTTATGTATAATTAAACATTATAATACAAGACAAGGATCGTGGAGTCTAGTGTCTTTGAAGACTAGATACATAAAACATAAAACATGAAACTAAATAAAACATTTCTTTATTTAATCTTAAAATTGAGCTCTTAAGTTCCATTATTCTCAAACATCTACATAGGGTACCCTAGGAAACCCATGAACAAAGGGATGAGCTAAATAGCTGAGTAAGAGAATAAGAATAAGAATATAGCATTAGCACGTGTGATAGAAAGAATGACATGATGATATAAAAAGGCATGTAACATATGTAATCATAAAATATATACATGTAATCATATAAGCATGGAGTCATAATAATTGGGAAGTAATATAAAATATGTCTTTATAATGATTCAAGGCTAACTGCCAAGACCGTAGCACATGGTAGCACAATCAAAGGCCAACCACCAAGACCGTCGCACATGGTAGCACAAGCCAAGGCTAACCACCAAGACCATCACACATAATGTCTTTTGAGACTCAAATTTACCCAATTAATTGGATCAATATCTGGGTTCACCCATCTTAACTTTTCATGAATATGTTTTCAACATAAATAATCATATATAATCAATCTTACATAAACATAAGGGTTACCCATGGAAAGAATTGGGTACCACAATCATGTCATAAAGCATAAAAATGGACGTATCATAAAAGTTTCCATGATTGCAAGGAACTAAAATATACATGGAAATTCATAAGTAAAAATGGGCACGTATCATGGTATGTGATGTCAAGTAGAAGTGACAACATGTAAGAAAAGAATTTAATAAATTTTAGTATTAAAATATTTTTGTGCGATTTTAAGGAAAATACTATAGAGCCTTTAAAATATAAAAGGGAACAATCTTTTATATAAAACCATAAGTTAACAAATAATGTTTTCATAATAAAAAGATTAATTTTATAAATACAATGGTGGATTAAAATAGAGGATAGACTGCACTTAAAATTGGGTAATTTAAAACAAGTTTGCTTATCGGGAAGTATTGAGGAGGGAATCACTTAAAAACATGCATATACCCGAAAGATAATGATGAATAGATCTTGATAAATTAATTTTTTACATGTAAAAAACATTTATAATATTCAAATAAAAAGATAAGATAACTTCATTTTGGTAATAAGAAAGATGAGGCAACCCGAAGGAATAAAGGAGGTTCGGGTGGAATCCCTTACGGATTATCGGCATGGTATCAGGTGTACTTAAGATGGATTGATGAGAGAGAAATGGGTTTATTATCACTTATAAATCATGATGGAAGTATGGAGGAGATGAAAAATCATACCCTATAATTAGGTATTACACAAAAAATGGCATAACGTAGAGGACATTCTTGAATAAAAGTGAAATAGAGAGGATCTCTTACCTTATATCAGAGGGTGTCCTTCGCCTGATATTAATGACCTGAATAATCAAATTAGGTTCATTGGTTAACAAATACAGAACCTATTATATATGTAAAATATTTATTATGACATTTTTAATTTCATTCATGACCTTTTTGATGGGTTAAGTGGTTCAATTTCATTGTTTGGGTCCTTTAGTTTTCTTGGTCTTTACGATCGATTTACTTATTTTCATGAATGGAGAAACATGTATAGTGAGAGTGGTTGTCCAGAATTGAAGTTATATGACATTAGAGAACATACATAATATTAAATGGTTTTAAATTTAATTTTCTTACTTGGAGTGAAGGTGAATCATTATATAAAACATTAATGATAAACTCTTGGATTAATGTGGCGATTTTGCTCACGATTAACTTTTTTTGTATTCTTATTTTACATCATGAATTTATAAGGATTAAATAACATTAAATAATATAAAATACATATATTATGATCTGGTTCAACCAATAAAATGGTTTCATGACCAGTCTAAAATATGGAAAATCAAATTAAAAACCTGTCGTCCTTGAATGTGATAAATCAACACATTTCAGACGGTATTTTCATTTATAGAATAAAAGGAGGAGGAAGGATCAATTATGATAAACTATCCCATTATAATAATATAATTATATTAAATTTATGTTACTGTAGTTATCATATCATTTGGGTTAATGTATGTGAGAAAAGAAACAAAAAAAGAAAAGAACTTGAAAGAAAATAAGAATATGAAAGAAGGATTTACCTCTTGAGTTTATCTCCTTTGAGAGAATCTTAAGGGGAGAGGATTTGGTCTTTTGAGGAGACCAAGGGCTGTTGGAAGTGGGGGGGGGGATCTTGAGGATATATTTGGTCAGAATTAAGGCAAGGAACAAGGCTTGATAAGAGTGAAGAGAAGAGGGGAGTGTGAGTGTGAGTGGTTTTTATAGTGGAGGGGAGAAGAGTTTTCTTAATATTTAATTCCTTAGTTTATTAATTTCCCTCAAGACCATAAATAGTGATGATTCCATGACCAAAAATAGTAATAAGTTCATGTGAGTTCTAGATTTCAGTGCTTACATCACTTATGATGCTAGGAATAGTGGATTTAAATTACAATGTATTTATACGGTAAATCAATGTATTTTACTATTCACAAAAAAATCATGTATTTCAGAAAAATCCAAAAAATACACCCTAACCATTTTTTGATGTCTAGAATCAAAAAATGAACTCCATTTTTAAAAAATAATTCTCTAATTATTATTAATTTAATTTTAAATTAAAATCACAATTTATCTGAAAAATATGGATTTTAAAACTATAACTGATTTTATAATGCTTTCAAAAATTACATAAGGTATTTTAAAATTATATTAAAACAATTATACATAAAATTGTTAATTTATGAACATATTTTAGGAAAATAATTTTTTTTAAAATTAATTAATTAATTTTTATGAATTATTTATGACTTAAAAAAATACCAATACATATACTATGATCATTTTTTACTTATAAAATGTCTAAATTGTATTTGTGCATTCAGGGGTGAAGTTTCTATTTTTTTGGCCAAATTACTATTCATTAATATTCATAAGGGTCTATTACTATTCACAAGGGTATGTTACTATTTATCAAAAGCTAATTTGATTCTATTAGACTCTAAATATCTTACTGAATGCAACCATGTATGTTAGATTTTTGAAATTCGAAACACAGAAGTGACAATATTATGTTTGAAGGTTACATTGTACATAGTAGTTCATTGTGTTGTGATTTCATGTGATTATATGACTAAATATAAGATGGGATGTTCCCATGTTAACTCTTCGTACTAATGGTTTCCCCACAGTACTTTGACCAGGTGAGTAGTCTTGTTATGTAGAACTCTATCTCTATGATACAAGATCTTCACTAGATGCTCCTCATAAGAAATATCATTCTCCAACTATACCACCTCTGAAGAGAGTACATATGAAGGGTCTGGTATGTACTTTCTTAAGAGGGATACATGAAAGACATAGTGTACTTTGGACATGGTAAGTGAAAGTGCCAGTCGATAGGCCACAACCCCAACACGATCAATAATATCGAAGGGGTCAATGTACCTGGGAATTAACTATCCTTTATTCCCAAACATCATGACCTTATTTCATGGAGATATGCGTAGAAATACCATGTCTCTAACTTTGAACTCAAGGTATCATCGACGATTGTCTGCATAACTCTTTTGTCGACTTTGGGCTGCCTTGTTGTGATGCTGAATGGTTTTTAACTTCTCCACCATTTCTACGACCATTTTAGGTCCTAGTAGCTTACGCTCATCGACTTCATCCCAACACATCGGTGTTCTGCACCTTTCCCCATAAATGGATTTGTATGGTGCCATTTGGATGCTTGAGTGGAAACTGTTATTGTAGTAGAATTCAACCAATAGGAGATGTTAGTCTCATCCTTCTTTGAATTCCATATAACATGATCTCAACATATCTTTCAGTGTTTTAGTAGTTCGCTCATATTTTCCATTAGTTTGAGGATGATATGACATACGGAAGTTTAGTTCAGTGCTTAGATCATGTTGGATACTTTTCCATAACTTCAAGGTAAATCTCAGATCTCGATCGAATACAATAGATAGTGGTTCTCCATGCAGCCTTACCACCTCTTTGATATATATCTGTGTAAGTTGATCAAATGATAATTCCTCTAAAATCATGATAAAGTGAGTTGTCTTTGTAAGATGATCCGCAATAACCCATATAGCATTGTTTCCTCTAGATGTCCTTGGAAGTCTAGTGACTATTTCCATGGTGATGTTCTCCCACTTACATGTTGGTATGGGTAGTGGTTGCATCATATCATTAGACTTATGTCTTTCAGCCTCCACTTATTGAAATACCAGGCACTTTGATGTATACTCATCAATCTCATTCTTTATATTATCCCACCAAAAGATCTCTTGGGGATCTCGATACAACTTTGTGCTCCCTGGGTGGACAGAGAAGGTTGAGAAATTTTTGTCATTCAGAAGCTCCTTCTTTATCTTTGGATCATATGGTACACATAATCGTGATCCAAATCTTATAACTCATTCCTCATAAATCATGAACTCTGAGGATTTCCTATTTTTGATAGCTTCAACCCTTTTCATAATTTCCACATCTTTTCTTTAAGCATCCTTTATTTTCTCCACGAGGGATGGTTGAGAAATCATTTGAGAAAGAATTGATGATGTTCCAACCTTAATGATTCCCATTTCCATACTCTATAAATCTAAGAAGATTGGATCCTTTTCAATTCTCATCATTGATAAAGATGCATGATCCTTTCTACTTAGAGCATTCACCACATTATTTGCCTTTCTGAGATGGTAGTGGATTGAGCAGTCATAATATTTGATGAGATCTATCCATCTTCACTGGCGCATATTAACCTCCTTTTGTGTGAATATATATTTGAGACTCTTGTGATCTGTATATATCTCACACTTCTCCCCATAGAGATAATGCTTCCCAATTTTTAACGCAAATATTACAACCGCCAACTCCAGATCATGCATAGGATAGTTTTTTCTCATATATTTTTAGCTGCCTTGAGGTATAGGCTATCAATTTATCATTTTTCATCATCACACAACCTAATACCTTCTTTGAAGCATCACTATACACCACAAAGAGTTATCCAGTTGTTGGGAGTGTGAGAATTGGCGCAGTGATTAGCCTCTTTTTCAACTCCTTAAAATAGTATTCACATTCTTGAGTCCATAAAAACTTTACACCCTTCCATGTATTCTTGGTCATTGGGTTTGAAAATCATGATAAGTTCTTCACAAATCATCGATAATACATGGCTAGACCTAGAATGATGCAGATCTTTGTTACAGATGTTGACCTGGACAACTCTTCAATCGCCTTTGTCTTGGAAGGGTCTATAGATATCCCTTTTTTGGCGATAACATGACCCAAGAATGATACTTCATCAATCCATAACCCACATTTATTGTACTTTCCATATAGCTTCTCCCTTTTCAAATTCTTTAACACAATTTTCAAATGCTCCTCATGTTCCTCCTTACTCTTGGAGTATATTATAATATGATCAATAAATACTACCACACATTTGTTGAGATAATATTTAAAGACTCTATTTATTAAATTCATAAAAATTGCAGGAGAATTAGTGAGTCCGAAGGGCATCACTATGAACTCATAGTGTCTATACCTCGTTCAAAAGGTAGTTTTGGGAATATCTTCCTTCCTCGCCTTTAATTGGGGATATCCTGATAGAAGATCCACCTTAGAGAAATAACTGGCCCCAAAAATATGATCAAACAAGTCATCTATCCGTGGAAGGGGATAATTTTTATTTATCATGATTTTATTGAGCTCATGATAATCAATGCAGAGGCGCATTGATCCATCCTTCTTCTGGACGAAGAGTACTAGCGCACCCCATGGTGAAGCACTCAGGCGTATAAAACCCATCTCTAGATTATCCTATAACTGCTTCTTCAGCTCTTCTTGCTCTATAGTGGCCATTCTATATGGTGTCTTTGATGTATTCAAATATCCAAGAATAAGTCCAATTGAGAACTCAACCTCTCGGATTGGAGGAAGACTAGGAAACTATTCACCTAATACATCAGTGTAATCCCTCATGATGGGCATGTCTTCAAGTACGATTCTATCCTTTGTCAAAATATTTTAAGTTAGACATGCTTGCTCATAAGGAATTAATATCCACACTTAAGACACTAATTATAAAGGAGATTCATCTTCTTTCTTATACTTCTAAAGAATTGGAAGATGCTTCGGGATGTGAAGAGTGATCTCTCTTTCCTGACAGTTGATGTTGGATTTGTATAAAGATAGTCAATCCATGCCCAAGATGGTATAAAACTACACTAAAGGAAGTATGATGGGATTTTCTGGTAGGTTCAGTCCACAAACGTTAACCAGGGAGGAGTTATAAACCATAGATGCAATAATTTACCCATTCTTTGTTCTCATATATAACTTGTCCTAAAAATTTTGAGGTGGTGTTTGAATAATTATAATAAACTTACAAGATATGAAAGAATTTGTAGAACCAGAATCAAATAATATGTTTTCTATTCTGGAATGAATAAATAGGGTACCTACCACCCCATCGTTGTCTGGATCCACCTCAGTAGTATTGATATTATAAGACCATCCTTGTTTCCTTGGAGGTTGTTGTTGATTACCTCTAACAACCCTCAACTTAGGTAAATTGTTTTTATAATGCCCATGATCCTTACAGTTGTAGAACTGCACTACAGTCTGAGTGTTGATAAGAACCTTCCTTTTCTTCTTCCACATTAGTTGGATTCTTCATATCCTGTTGGCAGTTTTTAGCCAGATGTCCCAATTTTTCACATTTGAAGAAATTCTGGGTTCCCTTTAGACAGTTCCCAAGATTCTTCTTCCCGAAATTATTACATGTGGGATGATCAAGCTTCTTCACAGCACAAAATTTATTTTCAGGACCGCCCACATGAGATTCCATTTTCCTCTTCTTGTCGATGGTCCCACGAAACCAATGATAGTCTCTTATCTCTATTTCAACCTTGAGGGCACAATGAACAATCTCCTCATAGCTGTTGAAGTCTCTAATCGCCAACAATTTTCGTATACTTGGCTTTAGTCCACTAAAGAAGCGATCCACCTTGATTTTTGTGTTCATGAAAAAGCCGGAGATGTACCTTGAAAGACTTATAAAGTTTCCTTCATATGCCCCAATTGACTCATCTTCCTTCTGCTTAAGTCTAAGGAACTCTCTTTCCATCTTAGGAAAGTGGGTTCAGGGAAAATATTTATTGAAAAAAATTCTCTTGAATTAATCCCATTATATGGAATCAATTTCCTCTCAGGGATTCATATTCTTGATCAGTGTCCACCACTAATTAGCTTCCCCATAAAAATAATAGACCCCCAGTAGGACTTTCTCTTCTCTTGAGAACTGGAGGACAGAGAATATCTTTTCAATGGAGTTAATCCTCTGTTCTTTAAGGAGGGGATCAGGTGATCCACTAAACATGGGAGGCCTTTTCCTCATGAAGGATTCATTGTAAAATTTCTCTTTCCTTATAGGAGTAGGATGTTCCACATGATTCAAGTTATTATTCATAACTTGATCCAGCTGAGCAAGTATTTTCATAAAGTTTTGGGCACCCATTCCCATCATAACAGGCATATAATTAGGGAAATATTCACATTTCCTATCACATTTATTGTTGACACATTTTATTCTATTTCCCTCAATTAAATAAGAAAAATAACATAGAATTATAGGGCTTGAATAATTAGCTATTGATCATAAAAAGGGATCTTTTAACATAAGAGGATAAACTTATAAAGGGGAAGTATATCCTAACTTGTGATTACCTATGTTTCAATCAAGGTTATCCTTGATCTATTTCTTAACTTATATTCTTATGGGATTTTTTTATTCTCTTAATAATGGTTTGTACTAAGCTCATGAGTTTACCAAATCATATCTTTGGGTGTTCCAAAACAAGAGTGAAATAGGGCCCATTGTTGTGCATCAGTTCCCGTTCGAGTCTAGCTCAAAGCGGTGTTTTCAGGTTTTACCCCTAGATACATCTGTTCTAGAGCCACCTCTACCTATTTGTATCCATATTGGGATGTATTTTCTTGATAAACCACTTACTCTATACTTACCAAAATTTAGGGATGTTTTCTTATACTGAATCTCATCCTTAAGGTACTTACTAAAGTGCTATATTACTAATATCCAAAAATAACTATACTATGCCTATGATACCAACTATAGTTACCTTTAACTTTTACACATAACATAACATTATTTTATGCATAATTAAACATCAGAGTACAAGCCAAGTATCATAAATTCTAGTGTCTTTGAAGACTAAGTACATAAAACTTAAAACATGGAACTAAATAAAACATTTCTTTATTTAATCTTAAAATTGAGATCTAACTTCCACTGTGATCAAACATCTACATAGGATACCCTGGGGAACACATGAAAAAATGGATGTGCTAAATATCCCATTAAGGGAATAACCATAAGAAAATAGCATCAGCACATGGGATAGAAGTCATGAAATGATGATATAAAAAGGCATGTAACATGTGGAATCATGACATATAAACTTAGAATAATATAAACCTGGAGTAATAATAATGTGGTATAAACATAAAACATGTCTTTATCATGAGTTAAGGATAACCTCCAAGGCTTTTTCACATGGTAGCGCAAGCCAAGGCTAACTGCCAAGACCATCGCACATGGTAGCACAAGCCAAGACTAACTGCCAAGACCATTGCACATAACGTCTCATGAGACTCAAATTTACCCAATTCATTGGAGTGATAACTGGGTGCCCCATATTAAATTTTCATGAATATGTTTTCTACATAAATAATCATATATAATCAATCTTACATTAACATAAGGGAAACCCATGGAAAGAATTGACTACCACAATCATGTCATAAAGCATAACACATTGGTGTATCATAATAGTTTCCATAAATGAAAGGAACTAAAATATACATAGAAATTCATAAGGAAAAATAGTTATGTTTCATGGTAAGTGATTTCAAGTATAAGTGGAAGCATATAAAAAAATTATTTAATAATTTTTAGCATTAAAACATTTTTTGTGCGGTTTTAAAGAAAATACTATAAGCCTTTAAAATAGAAATGAGAACAATATTTTATATAAAACCATAAGTGAAGAAATAAAGTTTTCATAATAAAAATATTGATTTTATAAAGACAATTATGGCTTAAAATATATGATAGAGTGCACTTTAAATCAGGTAAGAATTCAGGAAGTTCGTTTAAAACAAGTTTGCTTATCGGGAAGTATTGAGGAGGGAATCACTTAAAAACATGTATATCCCCAAAAGGTAATGATAAAATGATATTGATAAATGAATTTGGTACATGTAAAAATCATTTATAATATACAAATAAAAGGATAAGATAACTTGATTTTGGTAATAAGAAAGATGAGGCAGCCCGAAGGAATAAAGGAGGTTTGGGTGGAATCCCTTATAGATTACCGACATGGTATCAGGTGTACTTAAGACAGATTAATGAGAGAGAAAGGGGTTTCTAATTACTTATAAATAATTATATAATTACGGGGGATGTGTGAAATAATACCCCATCATTAGGTATTACATAAAAAATATCATAACATAGAGGACATTCTTGAATAAAAGTGAAATAGAGAGGATCCCTTACCTCAAGTCTGATGGTGTTCTTCGCTTGATATTAATGACCTGAATAATAAAATTAGGTTCATTAATTAATAATTCCATAACCTATTATATATGTAAAGGATTTATTATATCCTTTTTAAGTTCATTCATGTACTTTTTTAGGGGTTAATTAGTTCAATTTCATTGTTTGGGTCCATTTGTTTTCTTGGTCTTTGTGATTGGTTTACTTATTTTCATGAATGGAGAAACATGTATAGTGAGAGTGGTTTTTTAGAATTGAATTTATATGAAATTAGCGAACATACATAAGATTACCTGGTTGTAAATTTAATTTTCTTACTTGGAGTGAAGGTGAATCATTATATAAAACATTAATGATAAACTCTTGGATTAATGTAACGATTTTGCTCACAATTTACTTGTTTTATATCATTATTTTACATCATAAATTTATAAAGATTCTAGAAACTTAAATAAGATAAAATAAATATATTATTATCTGTTTAAACCATTAAAATGTTATCATGACCAGTCTAGAATATGGTAAAGAAAATTGAAAACTCGTCATCCTTGAATGTGATAAATCAACACATCTCGAACGGTATTTTCATTTATAGAATAAAAGGAGTGGAGGGATCGATTTTGATAAAATATCCCATTAGAAAAAATATAATTCTATTACATGTATGTTACTGGATTTATCATACCATTTTGGTGAAGGTAGGTGAGTAAATAAACAAGAAAAAAAAGAACTTGAAAGAAAAGAAAATAATCAGAAAGAGGGATTTACCTCTTGAGTTTATCTCCTTTGAGAGCCACTTAAGGGGAGAGAATATGGTATTTTTAGGAGACCAAGGGCGGTTGGACGTGGAGGAGGATATTGGGGAGATATTTGGGAAGAATTTTGGCAAGTCGCAAGGCTTGAGAGGAGTAAAGAGAAGAGGGGAGTGTGGTTGGTTTTTATAGTGGAGGAGAGGAGGGTTTTCTTAATATTTAATTCCTTAGTTTATTAATTTCTCTCAAGACCAGCAAGAATGATCATTCCATGACCAAACATTATAATAAGTTAATATGATTTAGATATTTGGCTTCTTACATCTCTTATGATGTCATGAATAGTGGATTTAAATTATAATGTATTTATACGGTAAATTAATGTATTTTACTATTCACCAAAAAAATAATGTATTTCAGAAAAATTCCAAAAAATCACCCTAACCATTTTTCAATGTGTAGAATCCAAAAAATGAACTCCATTTTTAAAAAATAAATTTATAAATATGATTAATTTAATGTTTAATTAAAATCATAATTTACTTGAAAAATACAGATTTTAAAACTATAACTGATTTTATAATGCTTTAAAAAATTACATAAGGTCTTATAAAATTATCTTAAAACTAAAAGACATAAAATTGTTAATTTATGAACACATTTTAGGAAAATAAATTTTCTTTTAAAATAATTAATTAATTGTAATTACTTATTTATGACTTACAAAAATACCAATACTTATACTATGATTGTTTTTTCACATATAAGATGTTTAAATTGCATTTGTACATTCATGGGTGAAGTTTCTATTTTTTTGCCAACTTACTATTCATTAATATTCATTACTATTCATTACTATTCATTACTATTCATAAGGTTATGTTACTATTCACAAGGGTATGTTACTATTCATAAAAAACTAAGTTGATTCTATCAGACTCTAAATATCTTACTGAAAGAAACTATGTATGTCAAATTTTCGAAATTCAAAACACAGAACTGACAATATTATGTTTGAAGGTCACATAATACTTATTATTTCATTGTGTTATGATTTCATGTGATTATATGACATAATTATAAGAAGGTATTTTCCATTTTTAAAACATTAGGTCGTTACAAATAATAATAATATTATTAACATGAGGTTTTGTGGAGATTAAATAAATAAAGAGGGAACTTGTGAAATTATTTATTTCTAACCCTATAGATACATAAACCAAATTATATTATTTTTCAAGACTGAATTCATTAATTCTTTGCATAATGAAATCCAGAGAATCCTCTCAAATCCCTAGAGAGTTGCCTTCTCCAAGAACGCTCCCAAGAATGGAGAGCGATCTTTCTCCACCTTCCACTCTTGAGTCTAGAATGATTAAAGAGAATACTTTGAAAGTAATTTTCATGATGATAAAAGGCGAAAGATTCAAGCGACAGGATCTACCGTGTTATCAATCAGAGAGTACTACAAGAATGTTCAGATATTCATGGACTATGTGTGCATCGCTGCTAGAGAGAATCTAATCTTGATTCCTACAACGCAACAACGATACGACGTAGATTGGTGGTCAGATCCATCAATTAAGAAAGAATTCCACATAAGGTAATTATTTAATTTCTTAAATTAATTATAAATAATATGCGGTGATCCTTCTCTTCGGTTCTGGTGTTTATACACTAGCAACTGTAAATCTATTTAAATATAATTATTAAAATTTTAATTTTTACATCTTTTATAATTAATTATATATTGTAAAAAAGTTTTATACATTTATATTTTTCAGGTAATTGATTAAAATATATTATATTATTAAATATTTAATTTATTTTTTTAAATGATTCTATATTATTTTAAACACAATTGATGGAAAATTTAATATTTATACTTAATTAGTAATATATTGAAAATAATCCTTTGTAAATTGAAATATAGTTAATATTAAATATTTGTTTGTATGTATAATTAATAAATGTTTTTAAATATTATTAAAATATTAAAATATAATTAATAATTTTCAATATTATATATATAATTAATATTATATATATTTATATAATTACTATTTTATTGAATTTTTTTTTATTTAAATGTTATTTTTAATATTTTTATTAATATTTATAGTTTTACATAATTAATAATATATAGTAAATTTTTTTACACATTTACATCATTAATAACATATTTCAACTAAAATTAATTATAATAAATTATAATTATTAATTATTAATGTTTTTTATATATTTAATAATATATGCATATTTTAATTCTTTTTTTTCTTTGAGATTTATAAGTGCAGATTATAGCATGTCTAATGGATCAAATAAGATTAAATGGATTTTTAAAAAGCTTACATAAGATTAAAATGGCTATTTGGGAAGCTAGGTAAGATTAAATTGTTCATTTTATCAGTACTAAAATTAATGATGACAAAAGATGCTTTTATCAATGTTGATAATAGATTTGTTAAAGGCTCGCTTAATATTAAATGAAACCTTAGAAAGCTTATATATGATTAAGATGGATCTTTGAGAAGCTAAGTAAGATTAAACTTAGAATTTTATCATCACTAAAATTATCACCGATATAAGTTGTTTTTATCAATGCTAAAATTAGTGCTGATAAAATGTCACATTATGAGTGATTATCTTTTTAACGCTGATAAAAACAACTTTTATCAGTTATTTTTAGGAAGTGGTGATAAATAGTTGGGATTCTCTTTAAAATAACCCTAACTATGTTGTCGCTGAACCCTGTTCCTCAAGACTTCATGGAAGCTAACCTCTGCTGATCTATCTGCCAAATATTTTGGAAGATTTGAGTTAAAAAACCTAAGGTATGTGATTTGAAACTCTTTTGAAATGATTACTGAGTCATTCATGTTTTTGTTTTTATCATATTTTAACTATATCAAATTATTTATATTGTAACACCCTGATAATTTATGATTTATTTCCTTTTAAATAAATTTAATCTCTACAATAGCTTTTGATCCACACAACATGAGGTTTAAACGAAACATGATATTCTATTAAAATGTTATTTAAACATGACCAATATAACATAGAAATTAAGTTGACGGGTATGGATAAGAATAAATAAATTTTGAAAAATATATATTTTACACATGTTTATTGGTTATTTATTTATTAGAAATAAAAATAATAATCATTTTCAAGTAAAAGAAATGTTTTCTGAACAACTATATTTTTCAAAGAAAACAGTTTTATCACTTCTTGTGCGCTTATGATAAAAATAATTTTTTTAAAATTTTAGAAAATTTATTAGATAAAATGATCTTAATATCTAAAATAATAATATAAAAATTAGCTAAAGGTGATTTTTTGGGATTTTTCTAAAAAATTTCATTTTTCGATGAATAGTAAAAAATATTGATTTTTATTTAAATCTACATTTTCATTTTAATTATCAACAAAGTTAAATTATATTTTAATTTTATTTTAAAGAAATATTAGTTTAATTATATTATAATCAATAAAATTTAGGTCATTGGATTCAATTTCATGTTGAATTTTGATATTAAATTGTTTTATACTTATTAGAATTTTCTCTTTAAAAACCCATTTTTTCGTCACGTCTGTAAGTATAGTTTTAAACTGGATTGTGCCACTAATGTGAATTTAATTTAAAAAAAAACAATTTCATATTTTAAATCACCATAATTTATATTATCTAATAATTTCAACTTAAATTTTGACCATTATGAATAGTAAAAGCAGTAAAAATTAATTACTGCGGTTATAGTAAAAACTGATTTACCGGGGGTTAAACTAAAAGGATAACTATTAAAATGTCCAACACCCATTTTATGGATATATTTCAATCATATCACCTATATGGGTTTAAAATTATCCATTTTTAGGTATGTTGCATTGAAAAAACATGGGTGTAACTGATTATTTTTAAAAATTCTATGTGTGTCTTCTCCCCCACTTATAAAAGGCCACCCCCTCTACTCCCCTCTTAAAACTTAAAAATCCATTTGATTTATAAAATATCTATAAAAATCACTTACTTACTCCCCTAAAAACATACTATATCCCTTTGTTTGATCATAAATTGATCACAGGAATGCCTTTGGTACAAACCTAAAAGGTTGTCTGAAGAAGAGGTAACATTCTTAAAGGATCATTTTTATTTTATTTCTTCTTCCACCTCCTTCAAATAATATTCAATAATGATAGTATAATAATTACAATATCTCTTATATAATGAAATGTTATTATGTTAATTTCATATCCTATATTGATATCCTCTTCCATCAAATGGGAAACAAAATCATCGATCATGTGTACGGTGGACTACCGCCTCACGAACTGATGTAACTCATTTTACATCAATACCATTCACAATCATATATAATGATGGATTTGATATTTATATATAATATTTATGATATAATTATACTTATTTAATTATAATATCAAATATACATTCTTACTTTCCATTACATTTAAAATACGATAATGTCGCTCGTGTGTACAACGAGTTACCGCCTCGCGAAGCGATGTGATTCGTTTTTCACTTACAATTTACATGGAAGGAAAGAAGGATAAATTTAATGAATATATGTTATATATATGGAATGATATAATTTATGGAAAATTAATATATTATACTATCCTTTACCCTTTAACCTATTAAGGGAATTATATCATTGCTCGTACATACGTATGACGAGAACTAAAACTTTCATGGCCAAAAACACACAAGAAAACAAGGCAATTAACCCCCAAAACAATGAAAATAATGAAATATTATTAGAAAATGGGTGGTAATATGTTATAAGATTACCATATATGATATTATAAATATGATTATGGATTTTTTATAAATTAATAATATTCTTAAAACCATTATATAGGATGTTAAAGCACATTCAACTAAAGGTAAGTGTGAGGTAAGGGACTTTGTCTCAATTTCCCTTAATTGAGGTTTATTTTATTATTGTGTACCTAATTTATTTTATATGGTGTAGATAATTCCCCTTTTACATGTAATATCATGAATCCTTCATACTTCATGGTATTTTATGTTCGATTTTAATTATATCATCCAAGGGGGTTTTAATTGAACATTACCAAGTGTTAAGAGATTTCATCTCAATTCCCATTTCATTAAGAAATATTAACTAAAATAAACATATTCACTTTTATGTGGTGTATATACAACCCATTTGATGTATTTAACCTGAATAAATATTTATTCATGATGATTAATGATTAATTTCACATTTATTCTTTAAGGATTTATAATTTAAAAGTTACCGAAGAGGTAAAAATTATTGTGAAATATGACATTCTTTTGTGATTGTTTACTTTCTCTTGAAAAAATCACTTTCTTGTGATCATTTTTCATTGTAAATTTCATTTATATTAAATATCCATATGATTTTATGATGGATATTATTATTTTCTAAATCATATAACATTTTTACATATACTGTTTACTTTGAAAGTTATTTGATTAACTAGGGAAAAATTGATAAGTTTGTACCCTTTAATGAATAAAGATATTCGAAGATAAGGTTTATTTATTAATGAATTAAATCAATTATTTTATAAATGATGAGTGATTTCAGAATCCAGTTAAGGGTGTTCCTCGGTTATAGACAGCCCCTCGATGCATCGATGGGTCTAATGAGACAGGTCAGTTGGCCAAATCAGATGGGTTTTTACCCGTATTTTTAAAATGTCTTGTGAAAGGTATTGATAGTATAGGTATCATGATGCTTGATATCATGAAGTATCATAATTAATCATCTCTTTAATTGAGAATTGAATTATTATTATTGTCCATGATATTTATGCATTGATATTATCTCTAGAAGCATTTCATTCCTAGTTTATTGATTAAATGACATGGGTGCTCAGTTATTTACCTTGTCATATAGATTATTCATTATTTGATGCTCAATTTATTGATTAAATTACATGAATTTTCAGTTATTTAACTTTCCATATCAAATATTATTATTGATACATGATATATTCTGTTGTTGTAACCCTTACCGAGCATTTGAGATCACCCTTATTCTGTTTCCTTTCTTGGGTTATGTAGATGAATCTTTTGAATGAGTTTAAAGGATGTTGAGCATTTATTTTGTTATGTTTTATTTTCTTTTACCAATGTAAAATGAGTATCATGTATGTATCTGGTTCTCTAAAACTATTAAACTGACCATTCCTTTGTGATTTGACCCTTTATATCTATGCTAATGTAATAATGTAGACATCGGCTCTGGGTTACTGGAGTTGGGGTCGCTACAGTTGGTATCAGAGAAAGTTTAGTATAAACCCTAAGAATTAGATTTAGGAAGACATACATCCAGAAATAAAACCCTATTATATAATTAGAGGATAATTATAGAATAATATCCTAAATTTTTGGTAAGGAATAGATTATGTGGTTTTTCTTATAAATACATCCATGTTTGGATACTACAAGTGGATGTGGTTCTAGCATAGTTGTGTCTAGGGGAAATAACTTCAAAAAGGGTGTGTTGGGCTTGACTCGATCATCACCTGGAGCACAGAAATGAGCCTTAACGGGCACCTAGTTTGAAAATCATGAGGGATATATATAGTATAATTCACATTTTATTTAAAAACATTATAAAGAATTTGAAAATTAAGATGTCCCCAATGAAAATAATTTTATGATCCTGATATTAATGTTGCATAAATTTATGCTAAGTGTTATACCCTATTTATAATTATACATTATTATTTAATTTTTTTAATTTTATGAGCTAATTCAGTATACGCCGTTATTTAGAAATGGCACATGAAAGGAAGAAGGGTAAAAATACTCATGGCCAATATAGATATTGTCCTTCCAACTAATCCAATATAGATAGTATTGGAATTGAGTATATTATATATATATTAGGGAAACTTAATCAAGTTATGATAAATAAACATTTCTTGAATAGAGAAACATATTCCACAACATGATTGTCCTATGTTGGATCGCTTCATGCGACAGAATCCCCTATCATTTGGTGGAACTACTAATCCAATGGTAGCTGATACGTCTATTGAATGCATATATTTTTGAGCAGTTTAATGTTTTTAATTTTTAATTTAATGAATAATATTTTCAAATTTTGGAATGTATTTACTTGTTCTATGTTTTGTGGTAGTAAATAAATTATTCATGAAAATGGAACGAAAATAAGATGAAAAATGAGCTGAATGACCCTTCACGCCACATCGCTTCACTCACGGCACGACACAAGATTTATGGAGACAAAGAAGGGCTAGAAACTAAAGAAAAGTTTATTACACATCATGCACCAAAAGTACACATCGTGATCATTTTAAGTGAAATAGATATGCACTGGACAAGTCGTGATGGGCATACACATTGTGAAATCCAAATACACGTCATGTACCATATATACACGATGTGATGATAGTAAAACCAGCTACAAAGCTTTTGCAAATTTAACGTTGCGGAGGAAAAATCGAATCTGAAGTACACGCCGTGTACCCTAGGTACATGTCGTGACGATGACAACACATAGAGAAAATACTGGTGATGTGGACCATGGATTTTGATGGGAAAATCTTATAAAAAGGACCCATAGCCACCCATTTGAAGCATTCTGGACCGAGCTCGAAGCCAGAAAACCACTGGACAAAGGCACAACACCTTCTTCGCCACATTCTGTAGGAATTTCCTTTATTTATTTTCCATACCTGCTCATGGTTAGCATGAGTGGGTGATTCTTTTGTGTCGAGGAAAGTGTGATGAAAGGGTATTGAATGTAAGAATTATTTTATAATTAATTTCAATTCATGTTGGGATTTCATATTTTCTATTCAATTCTATCACATTATTAATTCTTCTTGCTTGATCATTGTGAGTGGGGTTCAGGATTGGGTTTAAATTCTTTCTTTGTGCATGACCATTGCCTAGATTGAATACATTATTTTAATATATGATCTGGGGACTAGAGTTCCACCATAACCATTGGGTTTTTTTATTCCCTATGTTTAAATATGGTTTTGGGTTCCCTATCCTTTTCAACCTGAAGTACCTAACCATGAGAAAAGGAGAGTTTGGGATGGAGTGCATTTATCATGACCATTGAAATCGATAAGACCCGATTATGACAACTGCATGATCATTAATTTATTATCTTATACCTTATCATCTCATGAACCTGGAATCATTGCGGCCCGAAACCCATTTTATTTAGTCTCCTCCCACCTTTTGAAAAAATCCAATGCTCATTAGTTTATATTTAAGTTATTCAAATCGAAATTAGAATAGGGTTTTCTTATTTAATTAATATTTTCTCCAAACCTATCTCTGTGGGTTCGACCTCGAACTTGAATATCCTATACTAACCATATGGTTTAGTGATATTTTTTTTCATGTTATAAATTTCTAAATTTGGTAACTCGGTGGGAATTAATAATGCCCATAGGGCTACCAGTAGCTGAGTAATGGATTAAGTCTATTGATAAGATATTTATGGGATTAGAATGTAATGAAAAGTAAAATGATACAATTACAATTTATTATCTCAAAGTAGATGATGATAAATGGTAGTCATTGACCCGAAATACCATAGGGGAAGATAAAATAGAACTCTTGGAATGGAAAGATTTTTAAGAGACATTATTCAAAAAATATTTCCCTTGTGAGCACCAAACTAAAATGAAGAGAAAGTTTCTCATGTTAAATAAAAATGAAAAATAAGGTGTTTCTAAGTGTGAGGATGCCTTTATAAGTTTAGGCAGGTATTCTATAGATTATATATGCAATACAGAGTTCAATATTTACCATTTATTTGAAGGGATTAAACCTAGTCTTGGAAAGGTGTTGGTCTCTCAAACTTTCTCATCATACGATGAAATTGTTTTATGTTCCATCAAAATGGAGAAGGAATTATATAGATCCTATATTTTCAAGGGAATTAAAGAAAATAAGAGGTCAACTGAGCACCAATAAAAAGATAATGCGTTAAATAATAAGAAGATAATGAACCATTTTCCATATTGTGAGAATTATGGAAATAATCATCATGGGAAATGCTTGAAGGGATTGGGAGTATGTTATAAGTGTGGAGATAAGATTCATTATTATAAAGAATGAAAAGGGAAGAAAGAAAACACTATTATTCAGTGTTTTAACTATAGTGAGATAGGGAACTACATAAAAAAATTAACTAAGCATCAAGTAAATACACCACAAAAGAGGCCAAGGTGAGAAGGCCAAGATTATGTGATCACTATAGCAAAGGTGGAAGTAACTAATGTTGTTGTGGTAGGTACTTTAATCATAGATTCTAATTTAGAAAATTATTATTTTTATTTTATATCCTTACACACTTTTATATCTTATAGGTCTTCTAAGAAAATTATATATTTCCCCAGCACTTTAAGAAGGGAGTTGTCAGTCAAAAATCCCATTGGAAGTCTCACTGCAACAAGGATATGTCATGAAATCCCCATTACAACATATAAATATGATTTATTTACTGAACTTATTATCATACCTATGGTTTACTTTGATATAATCCTTATCATGGGCTGAATTTCAAAATACAACTCAATTTTTTTTGCAAGGATAAGGAAATTACAATTCATTATGAAGATGTATAATTCCATATCATTAGAGTATAGAATTCACCATCTAAGTCATGTCTAGATCCACTACCATTAGCTCTTACAAATGAGATTATTAAGGAAGAATATCAAACAAAATCTATGTATGTATAAGTTAATAATCAAATTGATGATGTACCTATTATATAGGAATAAATTTATGTATTTCCTGAGGAATTACTTAGACATCCACCAGAGCATGAGGTTGAGTTTTTTATTGATTTAATCTCTGATGTAAGACCAATATCAAATAATCCATATAGATTTGCCATTGTGTAATTAGTGTAGTTGAATATACAACTAGAGGAGTTTCATGATAAATGATTTATTCATCCTAGTGTTTCACCATGGGGAGCCCCTATTCTCTTCATTAAGAAGAAATATGTACACATGAGGTTGTGTATTGACTATAGTGAAATCAATGATATTTTAATAAAAAAGTATCCTCTGCCTTGTTTTGATTAATTATTTGATCAACATCACGAAGCTCAATATTTTTCAAATATTGACCTTCATTTTGGGTATCATCAATTGAGAGTAAAGAATAGATAGATTTCAGAGATGACATTCCAAACAAGGTATGGAAATTATGAGTTTACAATAATTCCATTCGGATCAACTTATTCAGCCACAATTTTTATAGATATAATGAATATAGTATTCAGGGAATATGTTGATGATATTTTTGTGGTATTCATTGATGATATCTTGGTGTAATCTAAGAGTTACAAGGACCATGAGATTCACTTGTAGATCATTCTTGAGGCTCTTAGAAGGAAATAGTTAAATGGTAAATTTAGTACCTTTGATTTCTAATTCAATAAGTTTTTTTCCTATCCATATTGTATCTAAGGATGGAATCTCAATTTATCTTGTGAAGACAAATGTAGTCAGATAATGGCCTACACCAATGAAAAAAATGGAATCTTGTAGATCCATTGATTTTGTAGGTTACTATTGGAGATTCCTTCAGAATGTTTCTTGATTAACTAATCTGTTATCTAATATTATACATAAAGGGTTTAAGTTCATTTGGATAAAGGAATTTGAAGAATTTTTTGATGAACTGAAGAGGAGATTGGTCAATGCTTTGATTTTGAGGTACCATCTAGACATGATGGGTTTCCAAAATATAGTTATGCATCAAATAAAGGATTGAGTGGCGTCCTTATGAAAAATAATAAAGTTATTGCATATGAATCAAGGAAATTGAAGAATCATGAAAAGATCTATCCAACCCATGATCTTGAGTTGGTAGCTGTAATTTTTTATTTAAAGATATGGATACATTATCTATAAGGTGAAAGATGTGAGATATACACAGATCATAAAAGCCTAAAATAAACCTTTTCATAAAAATAGATTAATATGATAAAAATATGATTACTCAAGCTACTCAATGATTATGAATTTTGGATGCACTACAACCTAGAGAAATAAAACAAGGTAGAAGACAAATTCAGTAGGAAATATCACGAAGTTCTAACCCAAATGAGGATTTAAAGAGATTCTATGTTCATGGTTCTAGAAAAGATGGATATGAAAATTATTAAGGAAGGGGAGACATCACTACTTTTTCAAATGTTTGTGAAACCATATTTATTGTAAAAGATAAAAAATTTTCAATTTTATAATGATAAATTTATAAATAAAATTAATGTTGTGAATGATGGGAAATTAATAAGATTCATTTGTGAAGATGGTATTCTAATATTTGGAAAGAGATTATGTGTTCCATTTATACCTGAGATAAAAAGGTAATTTTTGGATGATGCTCATAGCTTTAATTTCTTTATACACCCTAGTATCACCATGAGAGAACATTTTTGGTGGGATAACATGAAGTATGAAATTACGGACTATGTATCAAGATGCCTAGTTTTTCAATAAGTAAAATATATTAGAAGACATCCTAGATGAGTTATTTAACCTCTTCCTATTCTTATCTCTTGAGAAGATATTTATGCGATTAGCATGAGATGAAAAGGATGATACAATTACTATGTATTATCTCAAAGGTGATAATGATCAATAATAGTTGTTGATCTGGAACAATTGGGAGGAAGAGAAAATAGAACTTATGGAATGGAAAGATTTTAAGGAGACAATCTTTGACAAATATTTCCCTTGTGAGCAACAAACTAAAATGAAGAGAAATATTCTTATTGTTGGACTCACCTATTTTGATAATCCCAAATCATGTTTTGATAATCCAAAATCTTTTTTTCATATTAAGTGAGAACCATGTTTTCATCCTATGATAATTATGTTTCATTAATGTTTCCTGTTTCTATAGTGTAATATTCATATACTCTCAATCTCACTGCTTGATTGGTTAAGCTTACATTGCAATATTTATCTAAGTGAAAAGGTCACCGGTACAAAGGTCACCGATACAAGGTCACCGGTACAAAGGTCACTGATACAAGGTCACTGGTACAAAGGTCACTGCTACAAGGTCACTGATACAAGGTCACCGATACAAAGGTCACTGATACAAGGTTACTGATACATGGTCACGGTTACAAGGTCACTGATGCAAGCCTACTATTAAAGGTCACCGCTGAAGGTTACCTATGGAAGGTTACAGTTGTAGTTGCAGACGTGCACCTGCTATTGAAGCCTACTGATGTGAAGGCTACCGTTACCAGTCTACTGATACCCTGACTTTGTCAAATTCTTGATATTTTTCTAATGGTCATATTTTCTAACTTTAATGCTTCTGACTTAATTAATATATGTTGTAGACATATCTGGATACCATATCTTGACAGTATGAGGTACGAGAAAGATTGCACATGATGTACACACTCCTATTTTTGGACCTCAAATACAAAAGAAAAAGAGCGAAGAAAAAGAATATATATATAGAGGCACAGATAAAAACAAAGAGAGGGAGTGAAGTTCACAAGTCGAATACATAAGTAAGAAACTACTGAAGAACAAGGAATAACCCTTTTTTTCGAGCACCTTCACTACGAACATCTGGAACTAAAAGAAGATCATTTCGGGAAAAACAACTTGAGGCTTCCTTCTGTGTTTCATAAACTTTCAATCAACTCAAGAGGCGAAACACTCAATTCCTCAAATCCAGTACCTAGAGTTGCGACACTCTATTTTGAAGACAAATTTCAGAGATAGAATCAAGATTCAAATTCTTCAAGGATCCAATAGGTGAACTACAAACACGTAGAGACTTCTAAACTCTATCTAATCATAATTTCTCTATTGTGTTTCTTCTCTTTACATTTCTGAGAAGTGTGTCTGGATGCTTCACACACTGTATCCTGTGCTAGAACTGGAGGATATTGAATATCCTTACATCAAACCTCACTTAAATTTTTTTACCACATAAAACTGTGGAAGTGACCATGTGTGGTCTATGTTTTTTTTCTTTCCCACGAAGAAAAATGGTAGAGGGTGTGAACCCCGGACAGTTTGTGAAAATTGTTGTAAATCCCGATACAGGTTGTATATCAAGTTTATTGCTAATAAAAACTTATTGGTGGAAGGTGATCACCAAGTGGAGATGATTAGGTCTCGGCTTGAGACTGAACCTCTTGTTTATATTGTTGTTGTAATCTTTATATACTCTATTTTATTTTATCCTCTGCTTATATTTTTCAAAGACAAAAAACTGTTTTTACATTTACTCTGATAGTTAGTTTTGGTTAGTGTGTATATATGCTTAATTTAGTAAACCTGTTTCAAAAGTTGAATTAGTGGTTGAATTGATTCAACTGAGGACTAATAAACCTTAGAGAAACCTGTTGACCAATTAAACATTTATATCTATACTACCTTAATTGACTGGGCTGTTTTTAAATTGGGGATTTTAATAATAAAGTTTTTTTTGTTAACCGAAATTTTAAATGGAACTCAATTCACCCCCTCTTGAGTATCCACTCCGACCAACATTTAGTATCAGAGGTTTTTTTCAAGTTTTCAAATTATTTTCAACAGTGATTTTAGTTGTATCTTAAATATCTTAAAATTTCTATCATATCTAAATTTTTAGTTCTTTAAATTCTAAGTAACATGGAAGATATAGTTGAGGGTGCTGCTACTAATAATCCACCTTTCTTTAATGGTGATAACTATGCACAGTGGAAATTAAAAATGAAAATGTATCTAGAGATCATGGGACCTGAAATCCGGGACACAATTGAATAACAACATGTATTGCTAGCTACTACTAGGGACACATGGTCTTAGTTTACTAAAGCTACATATAATAAAAACTGTAAATCAATGAATGCCTTGTACTTTTATCTAGGTGATGAGGAATTCAATAGAATATCTTCTTGTAAAATTTCATATGAAATTTGAGATAGTTTAGCTATCTATCATGAGGGAACAACTAATGTTAAAGAAATGAGATTAAATACATATACTATTAAATATGATAATTTTAAAATTAATTCTGATGAACTTATTTCTGAAATGTATCTTAGGTTCAATGAAATAGTGAATACTATGAGTCTTATTGGAAAACTAGTGGACAACAAGGACCAGATTATGAGACTGCTTCGATGCCTACCTGACAGATGGAGAGGAACTTCTGTTTCTATCCGAGAATCTTGTGACATAGGCAAAATTTCAGTTAAGGAACTAATTGGAAAGCTTATGATGTATGAAGAAGAACTTAAAGTAAACCAAGAAGTAGGAGAAGAACCAAGGAAGAAGTGAATAACATTCAAGACTTCAACCTCAATGAGAAAAGACAAAGAAAAGGTTCAAGTTCCTGTAGACAGTTCCACTAGTGAAGAGTTAGATTCAGATAGTGATGAGGAGATGACTCATCTGGCAAGAAGGTTCAAAAAGTTCTACCGAAAGAAGAAATTATTTAGGAAGTCAAACCACAAGGGAAATTTTGATAGTAAAGAACAATGGAAGAAAGATAGAAAATGGAATGAAAACTCAAATGAAATAATCTGCTATGAGAGCAAATGAAAAGGTAATGTGAAGAAAGACTTACCCAAGCTGAAATTTAAGAAGAAATATGAAGATGAGGGCAAGGGTTATAAAAAGGCTATGAAAGCTACTTGGAGTGCTTCAGAAGATAGCTCCAGTGGATCTGATGCTTCTGATAGTGAATAGAAAAATCATTCCAACTTATGTTTCATTAAAGAAACATATGAGGTAACACTTAATTCTATTATACACAATGCCTATTATTATGGGAATAAGAGTGAGTCACATAATGATGAAGATATGTCTAAGGATGAATTATTTGAATACTGTGAAATTCTTGAGGATACCTTTAATGAGCTCAAGGACAAATATAAATCATTAAAGAGAGAGCATGCTTTAAATGAAAATTATAAGTCTGATTTGGACATTGAAAAAGAAAAATGTGCCCAGCTGTTAAAAGAAAATACTGAACTCAAATTATCAAATGAGAAATTAAAGAGAGATCTTGAGAGGTTTACTGCCGATATATATACCTTGACTCAGTTTCTAGGAAAACACATTTCTTCAAAATATACAACTGGTCTAGGATATCAACCAAGACAGAGAAGGATCATTAAAACTAAATTTATTCCAAAATCTGGACAATTCACAGCTAGTTCAAGTTCTAGACCATTTCTTGAAAAACAATTCTCTAAAGGACCAAACAAAGTGTTTATGTCTCAAAATATATATGTTGATTATAGGAAATCTGTGAGACAAGTATGAGTTCCCAAATTTGTACTTGTAACCTCTCTGGACCCAAGAAAATCTAGGTACCAAAGTTACACTACACTTAATCTGTTTTACAGGAAAATTGTCTAAAGAGTTCCTGTAAAACTCTATGGTACTTTAATAGTGGATGTTTAAGACATATGATAGGATACTACTCATGATTCAGGAGCCAAATAAAAGTTGATGGTGTACATATAACTTTTGGTGATAATGATAAAGGGAGGATCATCGGCTTAGTCCAGATTGGTAACCCTAATGCTGTATTAATTTCAAAAGTACTTTTTTTGATGGGTTAAAATACAACTTACTTAGTATCTCTCAGTTGTGTGATGATGGTTTTAATGTCAAGTTTTAAAATGATTCATGTAATGTTTTTAATTCTAAAAATGATTTAATATTTACTACTCTTAGAAATGAGAATGTATATGCTATTGATTTTGATTCTTTAGCTAAGAAAAATGTTTCTTGTTTAAATGTGTTTCATAAGGAATACTGGTTATGGCATAGAAGACTACAACACTGCAATGTGCACTCACGTAGAAAAATGATTAGGAAAGGTTTAGTTAGAGAACTACCTAATTTGTAATTCTCTCTAAACAAAGTGTGCAATCCCTGTCAAAAGGGAAAACAACACAAAGTTTCTTTCAAACCAAAGAAATAATTCTCTACTTCTCAACTGCTTGAGTTGGTTCACATGGACTTGTTTGGACCATCAAGAGTTTCAAGTTTAAAAGGGAAACACTATGTTTATGTTATTGTAGATGATTTTTCTAGGTACACTTGGGTATACTTTATGGCTCACAAAAGTGAAGCTTGTTCTTATTTTATCAAATACTCAAAGTCTATATAAAATCTTAGTGGACTTAGAATTAAGACCTTGAGAAGTGATCATGGCCATGAGTTTGAAAATAAGGAGTTTGAATCTTATTAATCACACAATGGATATAGTCACAACTTCTTTGATCCTAGAACACCTCAGAAAAATGGAGTCGTAGAAAGATGAAATAGGACACTTCAAGAGATTTCCCGAACTATGATTAGTGAGTATAATCTACCTATTTTTTTGGGCTGAAGAAATAAATACAGCTTGTTATACCATCAATAGAGTCTTAATTAGACCTGTTCTTAAGAATACCCCTTATGAAATTTGGAACAATAGGAAGCCTAAGGTTAACTACTTTAGAGTTTTTGGCTGCAAAGTCTTTATTCTTAACACTAAGGACAATCTTGACAAGTTTGCCTCCAAAAGTGATGAAGGAATTTTCCTAGGTTACTCAATCTCGAGTAAAGCCTATAGAGTATTCAATAATAAAACCAAATGTGTGGAAGATTCAGTTCATGTCAAATTTGATGAGACTGATCCACATGAACCCAAAACCTCTCTTGAATATCTTGAGGAAGATATGTCAATTCTGGACCTTAATGATAATGATAGTGAACCCCCTGTAAAAGTAACCAGTTCAGGGAATTTTCCAGAATCTACACATATTGAGTCTGAACCTATAAACAACCATGAGGAGTCTAGTTCAACTCTTTCTAGAGGTATTAGAACACTCAAGAATCATCCTTTAGATGCTGTAGTAGGTGATTTAAATAGAGGGACACAAACTAGAGATTCTCTAAGAAACAAAGTTGAACATCAAGATTTTCTTTCACAGCTTGAACCCAAAAATATTAATGATGCTATCGATGATGAATTTTGGGTGATGGATATGCAAGAATAATTAAATCAATTTGAAAGAAAAAAAGTCTAGGAACTAGTTGAAAGACCTAAGGACACTTTGACAATAGGCACTAAATTGGTTTTTAGGAACAAAGTGGATGAGTCTGGAAATATAGTTAGAAATAAAGCTTGGTTATTTGCACAAGGATATAGTCAAGAGGAAGGAATAGACTATGAGGAGACCTTTTCACTTGTAACTAGGTTAGAGGCCGTTAGGATACTACTTGCTTATGGAGCTCATCTGAATTTTAAACTTTATCAAATGGATGTTAAAAGTGCTTTTCTAAATGGGTACATAGTTGAGGATGTGTTTGTTGAACAAACCCTTGGTTTTAAAAATCCCCATTTTCCAAATCATGTTTTTAAACTTTTAAAAGCTTTATACGGTTTAAAACAAGCTCCAAGATCTTGGTATGATAGTCTTAGCTCTTTTATTATTTCAAAAAGTTTTACTAAAGGAATAACTGATCCTACTATCTTCATTAAAAGAATTTCCAAAGATGTTTTGATAGTAAAAATTTATGTAGATGATATAATTTTTGGATCTTCTAAAAATTATTTATGTACTAATTTCTCAAAAATAATGCAAAATGAATTTGAAATGAGTTTAATGGGAGAACTTAAATTTTTCCTTGGATTTAAGATTTTTCAAAATAAAGATGTTATTGATTTAAATCGAAGTAAATATGTTAAGGATATTTTGAAACATTTTGTTTTGGATTGTAGTAAAGGTAGTGATACAACTATGAGTACCACTTGCAAGTTGGATTCTGATGAAAATGGTGAATCAGTGGATCAAACCAATTACCGAGGTATGATTGGGAGTCTGCTCTCTATTACTGCTAGCAGAACTAAAATTATGTTCAGTGCATGCATGTGTGCTCATTTTTAATACAATCCCAAAGAGTCTCATTTAAATGTTTTTAAAAGGATTTTTAAATATCTCAAGTATAATATAAATTTAGGACTATTTTATCCAAGATAATAACCATTTGATTTAATAATTTATTCGGATGTTGACTTTGTTGGTTGCAAGTTAGATAGAAAAAGAACCTCTGGAACACGTCACCTTTTAGGCAAGTCACTAGTATCATGGTGTAGTAAGAAACAGGTTTTTTTGCATTATCTACTGTTGAAGCTGAATATATAACTGCTGGTAGTTGTTGTGCTAAAATTTTGTGGATGAAACACACTTTACTAGACTATGGATATCAATTCAAACATGTCTCTATAAACTGTGACAACACAAGTGCTATTAACATTTCTAAAAATCCGGTATCTCATGCTAGGACAAAGAATATTGATGTAAGACATAACTTCTCAAGAGATCCTTATTAAAGAGGTGATATCAATCTTGAATTCATTGGCACTGAACATCAATTGTATGATATATTCACAAAGCCTTTGAACTCAGAGAGGTTAAACTAAATCAAACATGAATTAGGGATGATTAATTTTAGTATAGGGAACCTCACCATTGAACCTCACTGTTAGAACCTCACTGTTAGGACCTCACCTTTGAACCTCACTATTAGAACCTTACTGATAGAACCTCACCGTTAGTACCTCACCGTTGAACCTCACTATTAGAACCTCACTGTTAGGACCTCACCATTGAACCTCACTGTTAGAACCTTACCTATAGAACCTCACCATTGAACCTCACTGTTATAACCTTACCGATAGAACCTCACCATTAGGACCTCACCGTTGAACCTCACTATTATAACCTCACCATTAGGACCTCACTGTTGAACCTCACTATTAGAACCTTACCAATAGAACCTCACCGTTAGGACCTCACCGTTGAACCTCACTATTAGAACCTTACCAATAGGACCTTACCATTAGGACCTTACCGATATTACCTCACCATTAGACCTTACCGATAAGACCTCACCGTTAGACCTTAACGATACCTCCTTACTGATAGACGACTTGAATCTAGGACTTTACCTTTTTGTGCTCTCAGCTGGAATCTGAAACATTTTCTGCATATTACTCATTCATTTTATCTGTTTTATTTTTTGATCCCTAAATGATAAAATTAAAACACGGATCACTTATCAATCCACATAAAACCCTTTCCCAAACCTTTTTCTCCCCAATATCAGAACCTAAACCTCTATTGAAACCTTGAACCTCTCTAGATCGATGGAAAGAGTCAAAAGGTCATCGGTTGCTGATGAAGGAGATGTGCCTGATCCTAAGAGACCTAGAACCGAGTCGAGTAGCGGAAGCTAGATAGTGGAAAGGGTGCTGAACCCACATTTATCTAAGATGTAAATAGTATTTGAGAAGGAGTTAAGTTCAGAGTGGCTGTTGTCAATACAGTCATTAGTACTTAAGGCACTGGAAGCTCAGGGCTGGGTTGAATGTTTTATAAATAATAATGGACCCTATTACCTGAAGTTAGTGAAGTAATTTTATGAGTACCTCAGGCTTGAGCAGTCTGAGGATGAACACCATATGATTTCCAGAGTAAATGGAGTAAGTGTGAGATTCTCCTCTGTTTAATGGGCTGAATTCTTGAGGGTTCCACATGAAGGGATTTTTGATTTTTACTCAAAAGTGGTGCCTCCCACTAGTGATTTCTTCTGATATAAAGAAGAATTAGCTGAACTAATAAGAAATGGAATTCCTAGGAAATTCATTACTGCTGAAATGGTAGGAGAAGATAAGCTACTTTTCAAGTTTATTCAACATGTTTTAAGTCCCAGGAGAGGGGAATTTTCAACTTTAAAGTATCATGATGTCTTTCTCTTGTATCTGTTAAAGCATGAACATAAGATCAACTTATGTAGGCTGTTGATGATTCAACTAAAAGATATGAGCAATCCTAGTTCCAAATCCAATGCCCTATTTCTTACTAAGTTGATATCCCTTATGATGAAAGTGAAAGTAGTTTCTAGATATAAGGAGGAAACTGTTGTTGTGCAAGATAACCATTACATCACCAAAGTGATCTGCAAGCTGATGAAGATTAACTGGAATCCATGGATGAGGAGATGGGTGAATGATGAAGCTAAGGTGTATGAAGATTTTAATCCCATGTATCTTCCTACTAGGCCTAAGAATAAGAGAGACCATGGTCTTAAGTCTGATGAAGTAGAGCCTACTTATTCAGATGAAGAAGGAAAAGAAGTTGCTGCTGTGCAAGAAAGAGAGGATTCTCTTATAGATGAAAGGAGCGACCCTGACCTTCCCTCCAATCCTTGTGAAAATATTGTATCCTTTGGTGAGCCCAGCCCACCAAAGATATTTCCTAGAAGGAAGAATGTCCTAATATATAGTAATAAGGAAACCAATGAAGAAGAAGGGGTTGAAAATGTCTTAAGAGAAGTTAGAGATACCTCAGATGAGGATAAGGACTCTGAATCAAGTCATGCTGAATTTGAGACAACTGCTGCTAAAAATAAAGAGTAATGTTTAAGTCTTAGTCCTTTAATAGGACATACAGAAAGAGTAGAAAATATAGATGAAAAATTTGTTGATTCAGTCGAAGCTGGACTTGTTCGAGAAGTTTTTGAAGATTCAGTGGAGGAAGTGGCAGTGAACCTTCCTGTTGATGAAGTTGATCAAGGAGGTCAGATGGAGATAGATGTGGTTGTTCAAGAGAATTATCCAAGTGAGGGGGAGGAACCTGTTGCTACAGGATCAGTTGTTGTTGCCCATGAGATAGAGGACTGGACATAAGCTTCTGGCTTTGTGGTTTTAGGCCTAGATTATGGAGACTCTAAAGATGACCAGCCTATCAGAAGCCCTCCAATTCCTACTATCTCAAAAACTACCATTGTGTAGCCAGTGGTTTTGTTACCTTGAGACTATGTAAAGAGGATGAATTGGATTCTTTGAAATCAGAATTGAAGAGGTATATTGATGATAAAAAAACTGAGATAGCAAGAACAATAGCACACAATCAAGAAATCATGACATCTACAGTGGAAAGGATAGTCTCTACATCTCACTCAGCTATGTTACATGAGGTCAAGGAATTTCAGAATTAGGTAAGAGATTTGGTAGAGTCTATGGAATCAATGAAACAATCTATTGACATTTTTGATGCATATATGGATTCAAGAGATCAGGTGGACAAAGACCTTAGATATGTTAAAAGTGTGGTTTAGAAAATGGTCACAGTGTTTGAGGACTTTAAGAAGTCTATGGAAACACATGTGAAAGGCCAAGATGATGATGTAAAAATGCTGATCAGTGGGCTGAAAAAATCATTTAAGGAGACTTTGGATTTCTCTATGGCACCTATGGGTGCATCTACTTCCACTTATTCCTCTCCTCCAGTTGACATTGAAGCTTTCAGGACCATTGTTAGAGAAGAAGTGGAAAAGTTATCTAGTGCTAATACCTCAGACTCTCAGGTCATTTCCATCACCAGGGAAATTCATAACCTTATATGAAATTATTTAAGGGAAACTACTCAAGATTATAATGCCATCAAGGATCAAGTTGACTTCTATTATAAACAGGATTTCACTAAGCATTAGATGGATGGACACTTCAAGTTTCTATTGCAGAACTTGAGGATTCCACTTGTCACTCAGGCATTTAAATATCAAGTGAGCAAGATTTGGGAGCTGACTTCTACTTTGAAAAAATTCATGGATAATAAGGACGATTTTATTTCTACTATGGAAAGAGGGGGAAGCATTATTATAGACTTCAGGAATCTTCTCTTGCCTTTCCTCTATATGGACTGCACTCCCATCATTGTTCCTCCTGCTTTGCCTGCTTCTTCAGCCGCATCAGTTTCCACCAGTACAGATCCTTTGATGACTCCTACCCAGGCCATCAGAAGTTTAACCCCAATGATTACTCAGAGATCTACTCACTACAGGCCTACTGATGCCTTAGTGGTTTCTCCTCCTACACTACTTACTGCCATCCCTCAGCCTATCCCTCCACCTTCAGAACCTTCCTCCTCAGCTTCCAAGTACAATGCTCCAATGGAAATCTATGACATGGATTGAGTGTGGACTGTATTAGTTGATAGGGATTGGTTTATCTCCTTTTGTATATTTTACTCCTACTTTATTAATAAAAAAATGCTCTCTTTTCACTATTTTTGTTCTGTACACTTTTTGTTAATCACAAAGGGGGAGAAACTAAGATATTAAAGGGGGAGAAACTATTCAAAACTTGAATTATCTTCGGGAAAGAAGTGTTTATATGTGTTTGTATATGTTCTTACCTAAATGTAGGGTTCTCCATAATATTTTTATATGCTCACATCACTGATGACATTAGCATATGTGTTTAACCTTGATTCAAAATTCTTAAATCTAAAGATTCAATGACATAATTTGTGATTATCAAAATGGGGGATATTATTGGACTCACCTATTTTGATAATCCCAAATCATGTTTTGATAATACCAAATCATGTTTTGATAATCCCAAATCTTGTTTTCATATTATGTGAGAACCATTTTTTCATCCTATGATAATTATGTTTCATTAATTTTTCCTGTTTCTATAGAGTAATATTAATATACTCTCAATCTCACTACTAGATTGGTTAAGCTTACAATGCATCATTTATCTAAGTACAAAGGTCATAGGTACAAAGGTCAATGATACAAGGTCACTGATACAAAGGTCACCGATACAGGGTCACCCGTACAAAGGTCACCGCTACAAGGTCACCGATACAAGGTCAATGATACAGAGGTCACTGATACAAGGTTACTGATACATGGTCAGCGTTACAAGGTCACTGATGCAAGCATACTATTAAAGGTCACTACTGAAGGTTACTGATGGAAGGTTACAATTGTAGTTGCTGATGTGCACTTGCTTTTGAATCCTACTGATGCGAAGACTACCGTTACCAGTCTATCGATACCCTTACTTTGTAAATTTTTTGATATTTTTATAACGATCATATTTTCTAACTTTAATGCTTCTGAATTAATTAATATTTGTTGTAGAAATATCTGTAGAACATATATTGACAGTACGAGGTACGAGAAATATTGCACATGATGTACGCACTCTTATAGTCGGACCTCAAATACAAAAGAAAAATACCGAAGAAAAAGAAGATATATATAGAGGCACAGAGAAAAACAAAGAGAGGGAGTGAAGTTCACAAGTCGAATGCATAAGGAAGAAACTTCTGAAGAACAAGGAAGAACCATTTTTTTAGCACCTTCACTACAAACCTCTAGAACTAAAAGAAGATCATTTTGGGAAAAACAACTTGAGGCTGGCTTCTATGTTTTATAAACTTTCAATAAACTTAAGAAGCCGAACACTCAATTCCTCAAAGTCAGTACCTGGAGTTGAGACACTATATTTTGAAGACAACTTCCATAGATAGACTCAAGAATCAAATTATTCAAGGAGTCAAGAGCTGAACGGCAAACACATAGATCCTTTTATACTATATCTCATCATAATTGCTCTATTGTGGTTCTTATTTTTACATTTTTGAGAAGTGTGTCTGCCCGCTTCACACACTGTCTCCTATGCTATAATTGGAGGATATTGAATATCCTTACATCAAACCTCACTTACATTTTGTTCCCATGTAAAAATATGGAAGAGACCATGTGTGGTCTGTGTTGTTTGTCTTTCCCACGAAGAACAGTGGTATAGGGTGTGAACCCTGGACAGTTTTTGAAAACTGTTGTAAAGCCTGATAGAGGATGTATATCAAGTTTATTTCTAATATAAACTTCTTGGTGGCAGGTGATCACCAAGTGGAGAGGATTAGGTCTCGGATTGAGACTAAACCTATTGTTTATATTGTTGTTATAATACTCATATAATCTATTTTATTTTATCCACTGCTTATATTTTTCAAAGATAGAAACTATTTTTACATTCACTCTGATAGTTAGTTTTGGTTAGTGTGTATATATGATTAATTCATTAAACCTGTTTCAAAAGTTGAATTAGTGGTTCCATTGATTCAACTGAGGACTAATCAACCTTAGAGAAACCTATGGACCAATTAAACATTTATATCTATACTTCCTTAATTGAATGGGCTATTTTTAAATTGGGGATTTTAATAACAATGTTTTTTTTATTAACATTAATTTTAATTGGAACTCAATTCACCCCCTATTGAGTATCCACTCCAACCAACACTTATCTTAAAGAAGAAGGAAAAACAATGTGTATTTGAGTATGAATCTACCTTCACAAGGTTAGGTAGGTATGTTATAGATTAAATACGCAACACAGAGTGAAAGATTGACCATTTATTTGAAGGGATTAATACATGTCTCTGAAGGGTTTTGGTCGCTCAAAAAATTTCATCATATGATGAAAATGTTTTATGTGCCATCAAAATGGAGAAGGAATTTTATAAATCCTATATTTTCAAGGATATTCAAGAAAATAATAGGTCAACTAAGTACTAAGAAAAGTAAAATTACACTAATGAATAAGAAGCGAATGAACCATTTTCCATCTTATGATAATTGTGGAAAGAATCATCATGGTAAATGCTTGAAGGGCTTGGGAGTATGTTATAAGTGTAGATATAAGGTTAATTAGGATAAATAATTAAAAGGGAATAAATAAAACACTATTATTTAGTGTTTCAATTGTTGGGAGATAGGGTACTATATAAACAAAAACACTACGCATCAAGAAAATATACCATAAAAAAGGCCAAGGGGGTAAGACCAAGCTTATGAGATAACTACAACTGAAGTGGAAGTACCCAACAATGTTGTGGAAGGTAATTTAATCATATCTTCTAATTTATAAAATTATTTATTTGATTATGGATTCTCACACACTTTTATATCTTCGGGGATAAAATTAGATATTTCCCTATAACTTTATGATGGGAGTTGTTAGTCAAAAATCATAGTGGTAGTCTCACTACATTAAGGACATGTTAGGAAGACCCCATTATAACATATAAACATGCTTTATTTGCTGGCCTTATTATCATACCTATGGTTTAATTTGATATAATCCTTATTATAGTCTAGACATCAAAATATGAATAAAAAATTTATTGTAAGGTGAATGAAATTACAATTCGTACTGAAGATATATAATTCTATATCTTTAGAGGAGAGAATTCACCATCTGAATCATGTCTAGATACATAGCTAATTGATCTTATGAATGAGATTCTTAGGGATGAAGATTAAACAAAATCTGTAGATATAGAAGGTAATCATAAAATTGAGGATGTACCTATTATATAGTAATACATTGATTTATTTTTGGTGTAATTACTCGGACATCCAAAGGAGTATGAAGTTGAGTTTTTTATTGATTTAATTCCTGATATAAGACCAATATTAAAGAATCTCTATAGAATGACCACTGTGGAATTAGTGGTTTTGAAGACACGACTAGAGGATTTGTGTGATAAAGAATTTATTTGTTTTAGTGTTTGTAGGGAGCCCATGTTTTCTTTATTAAAAATAAATATAGATCTATGAGGTTGTACATTAATTATAGGGAAATAAATGATATTTTAATAAAAAACAAGTATCATATACCTTATATTGATGACTTATTTGATCAACTTCATAGATATTAATATTTTTCAAAGATTTTCCTTCATTATGGGTATCATCAATTGAGATTAAAGAATGAATACATTCCATAGATGACATTAAGAATAAGGTATGGAAATTATGAGTTTATAGTAATTCCATTTGGATAGACAAATGCAGCCTCAATTTTTATGGATCTATTGAACATAGTATTCAAGAAATATCTTGATGATTTTTATGGTATTCATTGATTATATATTGGTGTATTATAAGATATATAAGAACCATGAGAATCACTCAAAGAACATTCTTGAGAGTATTTGAAGGAAAGATTTATATGATTAATTTATTAAGATAATTTATAGCTTCTAAAAGTTTCTTTTCTTGGAAATATTATCTCTAAGGATGGAATCTCAGTTGATCCAGTGAAGAAATATGCATTCAGATAATGGCCTATGCTAACAAACATAACTAAAAAACTTAGATTCATTGATTTGGTAGGTTACTATTTGAAATTTGTTTATAATTTTTTCTGATTAACTAACCCATTAACAAATCTTACATGTAAAGTGGTTAAGTTAATTTGGATAAAGGAATGTGAATAATTTTTTGATGAACTAAAGAGGATATTGGTCAGAGCTTTTATTTTGAGTCTACCATCTAGAAATGATGGGTTTCTAATATACAATAATTCAACAATGAATAGATTGGGTTGTTTCCTTATTTAAAATGCCAATTTTTTGTTCATATGAATCAAGGCATTTGAAGTATCATGAAAAGAACTATAAAACCCATGACCTTGAGTTGGTAGCTATAAATATTTCTTTAAAGATATGGATACATTATCTCTATGGTGAAAGATACTAGAAATAAACAGATCATAAAAGCCTAAAATAAATCATTTCATAGAAATAGATCAATATGAGACAAATATGACGGATTGATCTACTAAATGATTATTATTTCTTGATACAATACCACCCAGAGAAATAAAATAAGTTAGTAGATGAATTGAGTAGGAACGATCATGGAGTTCTGACCTAAATAGGGATTGAAAGTGATCCTATGTTCATGCATCTAGTAATGATAAATATGAGAATTGTTAAGGAAGGGGAGACATCAATCCTTTTTCAAATTTTTATGAAACTATATTTATTAAAAAAGAGAAAAATTTATCAATTTGATTATGAGAAATTTAAAAATAAAATTAAACCTGTGAATGAAGGGAAATTTGTAGGCTTTATTTGTGAAGATGGTATTCTGAAATTTGGAAAGTGATTATGTGTTTCATATATACCTGAGCTAAAAATGTAATTTTTGGATGATGCTCATAGCTTGAATTTCTTTATACACTCTGGTATCACCAATATGTTTAAATATTTGAGATAATTTCTTTGGGTTAACATGAAGTGTGAATTTACAGACTTTGTTTCAAGATGCCTAATTTTTCATCATATAAAAGACATTATATAACACCCTAAATGTAACATCCCAGGTAAATATAGATTATAAATTTTTTATATTTATTAATTTTTTTGAATCAAATATTAATTTTACTTTAAAGGGGATTCTATTTTTGATGGCGTACCCAATATGCAACAACGAGTTTCTTTGAAATCTTATGTTGCACACAATGCTGAGTCATACTAAAAAATAATAATATAATATTATTTTAAATGGTAGTTGACACTGAGCCGTTGTATTGGCAGGAATGGACATAAATAACTAAAATATTAAAATACATGTTTGTTAAATTTTTTTACAGTTATACAATAAAATTTAGAGGCCTAAAATAAGAAATAATCAGATTTTAAGCATAAATACTCTAATATTCATTAAAAGGTCGATTTACTACCTTTTGATGGTGATCCCTCTTTAAATATAGTTTTGGTCACTTTTATATGTTCTATCTGACAAAATAATAATATTATTTAGAATCGGGACATAAAAATTTACTTTGGATAAAATTCTGGTATTTTTCTGATAATGTTCATTTTTTATGAATAGTGAAAAATACTGTATTTTAATTCAAAACTGCCTTTTAATCTAATCTATTTATATGGTTAGATTATCTTTATAAATGGTTTTAAAGTATAATTAGATTATATTTTTACTATTTAATCCAATTTTGGTCATTGGAAGAAATTTCACTTTGAAATCGGACATAAATAAGTGTCAATCTTTTGATAGTTATTATTTCTTAAAAACATGCTTTTTGTTTTGATAGCGAGAATTAATTTTAAATTAATTTCTAACACTTATGTGTTTTGAATTTGGAAAAATGGATTCCATATTTGTAATTAGGTTGTCCAAATTGTGTAAATAGGTAAATTTTATTTTTAGACATTATGAATATTTACTTCAGAAAAATTTTTATTTACCATGGTTAAAGGGTAAATCTGGTAAATAAGGGTAAACAAATAATATTATAATAATATTAAATTACCCTAACATGTTTCATAATTCTATTGGTTGATAAATTTCCAACCATGGGCATCCTTGGGTCGATTTTGGGACCCCATGGAACCACTTGGGAGTGATAATGACACTATATTAATTAATTTAAAGTAAAGAAAAAAATGACATAAACATATATCTTCTAGTAAATAATTTTTTACATGGGGTTATATAAGTTATATCTTTGAATATAAATATTAATTGGAAATATCAAACTATTTACTACATCATGATATTTTTTTATAATTTTTAGACATCAAATAAATAAAATTATTTATGACACAATAATGATGCAGTGTTTACCTCATTAATGAATGATTTAAATAAATAATATTATAAAGATTAAAAAATTATCCAAAACATGTACAATTCTTATTGGATGATTTTATTTCAAACATGAGTCTTCTTATCTTCTACTTTAATAATTTTGGACCTTTATAAACTGAAAATCGTTATATAATAAAATAATATTTTTAAACTTTCCTAAAGAGTCCCTCCTCCCCCTTATAAAAATCTCTCACTTCTAACCCATTCCTCACACTTCTCAAGCCCGTTGTATCTTCCAAAATCTGACCAATTAATATCCTTACATCCCTCTAATCCTTATATAATCCTTCCCCTATTAATAAGGCAATTCAAGAAAAACATTTGGTTCAAACCAAAGGGAGATACCCAATTTAAAGGTAACTTCTTCTCTTAAGTTCTTTTGTCTTATTTTACTTCTCCAACCAAATAAAATATTTTTATTCCTTTATTTTATAACAAAAAAGTATCCTCAATATAATATGTTTTTGTTATGATAATGATTCTAACTACACTTACACACATCTCCATCTAATGTGTAGAGAATATACTATTTTTTGTGGACGTTGAACTACTGCCTCATGAAACGATGATTGTTCAATAATCTCCTACCACCTATCATGGTGGTCATTATGATGGAACTATATTTATATATATGATATATATTATGTTTATGTTTTCTATATTCTTATTTAATTTTTATTTACAAACATACCTTTATTATTTCTAATATGTGTAAATATAATAATTTCATTTGAGGAAGTGCAGACTACTGCCCCCTCAAGGTGATATGATTCGTTCATGACATACATGGAATGTATAAAGGATGACATTAATGAAATTATGTAACATATATATCATATTATATTATAATTTAATTATTATATACCTATTTATCATCAAGTTTTCATTCCACTAAATATGAAATAGAAATGAAAGTAGCGCTCATGCGTACGTACGACTTACCGTCTCCATGAACAATGAATTTTATTTCTTATCACCAAATGTTATGTAATAATATTATAAATACATACATATACTGGATATATATGATATATATGATATATAAATCATGAATATCATTTTGGAGATAATGGAATTTTTACCACATGAACAACTTGTAATTATAAGAAGTTCATTTTTGACGCAAGTACCAAATATCGAGAAAACGACCATTATTAACTTAAACGATTGTATAATGTTTATAACATGGTAATAAGTGATATAAAAGGAATAATAAACTTGAAAAAGGTTCTTAATCAAGTATAAATTAACTTTAGATTATTATTCAGGAGATTAAATAACGAACGGGTCAAGTCGGACATAAGGTAAGGGGTTTCATATCTCACTTTTAATTCCGCGAGATTTCCATTGTTCGCCACTTATTTCTTGAATGTGGTGTATTTTTTACTGAAATTTGATGTATATTATCACGATTCTATTTATATTCATGGTATTATGTGATCCATTTGGTGGTTATTAACTTTTGGTCATACGACTCGATTGATTACAACATGGTAATGAGTTTCTTATCTCACTTTTAATTCCGTGAGATTTCCATTGTTCGCCACTTATTTCTTACATGTGGTGTATTGTTTAATTCTATTTGATGTATATTATCATTATTCTATTTATATTCATGGTATTCTGTGATTCATTTGGTGGTTATTAACTTTTTTTTTCATATGACTTGATTGATTACAACTTGGTAATGGGTTTCTTATCTCATTTTTAATTCCGTGAGATTTCCATTGCTCACCACTTATTTATTTCATGTGGTGTATTGTGTAATGAAATTGGATATATATAATCATTATTTTATTTATTTTCATGGTATTCTGTGATTCATTTGGTGTTTATTAAATTTTGGTCATACGACTCGATTGATTGCAACGTGGTTAGGGGGTTTCATCTCACTTTTTATTCCTGTGAGATTCATGCTACATTTTCCACTATTTCCTTTTGTGTGGTGTATGTTGTAACGCCCCGACCCCAGATACCCAGAGTCGGTGCATTACTTCGTAACATTGGAATGATCACAAAAGATCAAGTCTCGAAAGACCGATTAGTTTAGTAGCCTTGAAAACACTAGATACATTTATAAGTCTTACATTACATCATAAAGTGAAAAACTAATAACAAAGTCTTCATAGTCCACACTCATATCCTCTTCTGACTATCCCTGCAGGTCATTCATAAAATACTTCTTCACATCCTGGAAAATATTAAAACATTGAAAGGGGTGAGCTCAGATGCTCAGTAAGGATAACAATATTGCGGAAGCTTTCATAAATAAACATTAACATTTAAGGCAATGTATAACTAAAACAAAAGCCTTTTTAAACTTGAACTTTAGTATAATATGGAAAAAATAAAATTAAATAATGCCATTTACTTACTCACATGGATATTCTACTAGTCGAATAATCACATGCAATATCAATAACCACTTTCATAATGAGGAAATGTATAATGCCATACATTCTGAAACATTTTGTCAAGGCCTCGGCCAAGACGTCTAAAATGATTAAGGCCTCGGCCAAAACCATAAATCAAATTGGGAAAGGGCCTCGACCAATTCCACGTCTAGTTGTCTCATGAGACCTACCGATGCATTGAGGAGCTATAGTGGGCTCCACCCGTCACTTATTAAGTCCAATACATTCCTCATATGAATAGGTTTAAACATATCATAAACCATAACATAATCGTATCACATAAAACATGCATAAAGGAAACATAACATTTCCACATTTCAATCACAAGTTATCAATACAACACATTGATATAATAAAAACGCTTTCAAAACCATTTTCAATACCAAAATAAAAGAAAGTTAAAACTTTGTATTTATTTTTCATCAAAAAAAATGATGGCTTGTAGAGGAAGCCGAAACTCAAATAATGGTCACGGCGGCGGAGAAGTCATTGTCGCCGCATATGTATGGAAAGAAAAACATTCCCTTTTTGTCGTTTAGTAAAATGCTTCGTATAAAAATATTCCTTTTGAATAAACGTAAAAGTCAAAGGGGTTTATACACTGTACAAAAGAAATTTGTGTATAAAACAAAATATGCCTCAATGAATGGAGATTGAGACAAAGTCCCTTAAAAAGATCATTTTTAAATAAAATATATCTATTATGTGTATTCACTATATGTACACATAAAGAAAGTATAAATATAATATACGACATAATAATATCATGACATAATTTGAAAGTAGGAGATTAACCCAAAGAATGGAAGTTGGGTTATGAAATTCCCTTACCTCGTGTCTGACTTGACTCAACCGTTCTTTAACCTCCTAAATAATAAACTAGAGTTAATATATACCTTATTAAGAACCATTTTTAATTTCATTATCCTTTTTATATCACTTATTACAATGTTATGAACATTATGTAATCATTTAAGTTAATAACGGTCATTTTGTCGATCTTTGGTACTTGAGTCAACAATAAACTTCTTATAATTACAAGTTGTTTATGTGGTAGAATATCCATTATCTCCAGAATTATATTCATGATTTAGATGTCATATATATCATATATATCCAGTATATACATTCATTTATTATGTAACATTTAGAGGTAATAAATGAAATGCACCGTTCATGGAGACGGTAAGCCGTACGTACGCATGAATGCTACTTTCATTTCTATTTCGTATTTAATGGAATGAAATCATAATGATATAAATGTATAATATAATTCCAGTATAATATAGTGTATAATACCATTTACTCCATCCTTTATACATCCCACATATGGCATTAACGATTCAAATCACTTTGAGGGGGCGGTAGTCCGCACATCCTAAAATGAAATTATCGCGTTTTACCCATAATGGAAATCATAAAGTATGCCATAAATGAGAAATACAGAAGCATAAGTAAAACATAAACATATTATATATCATATATAATTATAGTTACATCTTAATGGACACCTTTGAAGGTGTTACATGAGTGTTGAACAATCATCGTTTCGTGAGGCAGAAATTCGCCATCCACAGAAACCGTATGTTCTTTAACCATTATATGTAGGTGTGTGTAAGTGTAGCTAGAATAATTCTTATAAAAACATCCTAGTATATTTAGGATACTGGTGTTGTTACAAAAGAAATGAATAAAAAGAGTTTAGGGGGTTGGAGAAGAAAAATAAAACAAAACAACATTAGAGAAGACATTACCTCAAAATCGGGTAACTCTTTTTGATTTGAGCCAAAGGCTTCCTTGGAAAGAGTTCTTCCCAAAGTGAGGCTTCTAGGAGTAATAGGGGGAAGTTGGGAGAGTATTTGGGCAGAGCTTGGCCGAGCCAAATGGCTTGAAAGTGTGAATGAGGTGGTAGAGGTGGGGGCCTTTTATAAGTGGAGAGGAGGGGCACTTTTGGCAAGTAATGAAATGTTATTCTTTTATACAATGATTTTCGGATTATAAAGGTCCCACAATTGTATAATTCGAGGCTAAGGTGATAAGGGTTCGAAATCTCCTCATCCAATAGGTTTTGGAAAAGTTTAAGCCTTGGATATTACATTATCTTTCCATTTTATTTAAATCGTTAAATAATGAGGTCATCGCTGCATCATCATGATGTCATAAATAATTTAATTTATTTAATGTCTAAAAATTATAAAAAAATACTATGATGTAGGAAATATTTTTATCTTTCTAAATAATATTTATAGTCAAAATTTGGACTTTTGTAACCCCACTTAAAAACTGTTTTAGTAGAACAACTCATGTTTGTGTCAATTTAATTTTAACATTAAATAAATATATATTAATGCCATTTTCCAACCAAAGTGGCTCCATGGGGTCCCCAAGTTGACCCATGGGTTTTCTTGGTCTGCCATGACTCATCCAATAGGAGTAGTACAAGTTTCAAGCTCATCTCATATTATTAAAACATTATTTTTACCTTAAACTACACTAATTACCTCTAATCGCGATTAAGAACTTAAAAGTTACTATTCACCAAAAAATTATTTTAATCTCATTGAACCACATTTTACTTCTTAATTACAACCATGTATGTCGGATTTTTGAAAATCAAATCACAGAAGTGGTAATATTTCATTTAAACGAAAAATCAGTTATTTAACTACCACTTAGTGGTTTCACTATTCATCAAAAATTGAAGTTTTTCAGAACAATGCCAAAATTTCACCCTAAGATATAATTGATATTCCGAATTCAAAAATGATGTATATTTTAAAAAATTACAAACATATAAGTTGCATTAATTAATTTTATAATTAATTCCCGCTGTGACAACAATAGCGTGTTTTTAAGAAACAATTTATATCAAAAGATTGGCAATTGTTTATGTCCAATTTCAATGTTAAATTAATTCTAATGACCACCATTGGATAAAGTGGTAAAAATATATTCTAATTATACTTCAAAAACACTAAATAGTATAATTTATCACTATAAATTATTTTTATTAAAAAAGTTGTTTTTAAGTAATTTTCACTATTCATAAAAAATTGGAAGTTCTCAGAAAATTACAAAAAATTCAACTTTGGATAATTTCGATATTACGAATACAAAAATGAAGTCCATTTTGAAATATAAAATTTCAATAATTTTAAAAAGTGGTTATTACTATTCATAACGTCTACTTTGATTAGTCGCAGTGTTTTAGAACTCGAAGTTGCGTACAATGCAAGCTATTACATTATTGAATGAGAAGCGTATCGTGGAAGCTCGGGGTGTTACATTCTCCCCTCCTTCAATAAATTGCGTCCTCGCAATTTGAAATTTTTCTTTGAAAACAAAATGTTGAAAATAGGAAATACCTTTGTGGAAAACCCACATCGGAAATAAGGTTAATAAAAATATAACATTAAAAGATAGAAAGATAAGTACAAAGGTCACCCGAGATAGCCCATACTAGGATTCTATGAAAATATTGATATGGAGGAGAAACAAACCATCAAGGTCTGATGGAGAATTATAGAAAACAGGATTATGAGAAAGTTTAACTACAATAAAATCACAAACTTGTGATTGGTTAAATGATCATTGATTCCCCAGTAGGAAAAGTTAACCGAAAACATTTTTGTTTTAAGTTACCTTTTATAAAGTTGAGGAATTTATTTAGGAGATTTACTAAGAATGTAAGGGAATATACATACTTGTTATGTAGACTTTCATTCTTTAATAAATTTTTACCACAAACCCATCTTTCACTCTAAAAGGTAATAGAACTCAAAAATATTCTATTTATCTTAATTATATAAGGTTACAAATATTAACACATACCATTTAGATTAGTAAAATTATTTTGTAATAACCAGGGACTTCCTGTAGGCTAGTGGTAGGAAATAAAGGCCTGTCGCACTATGGTTGTGGGTTCGATTCCTGCAGCTTTGTCCGACGCGACGGGTTATACCCCACCCTGCAGGTTGTCCTTTTCCTAAAACTATAGTATCATAATATTTCAAAAATAATCTTCATAAATTTTTTTAACCTTAAACAATACTATCCAAAGATCAACTTAATCCACTCCAACCTTTATAGTTATCCAAAATACCTCTGTCCAGACTTTCTCTAAAAGGTCTCTTAATTCCAAAATCAATTTATCAGATTCCCCAAACAAAGTAAAGTTTCTATTATTGTCACATACTAAAAATATGATTACCTTCATCATATTAAAACCTTAATGAAACAACAAGTACTGCAGTACATTCCTTATATATATATCACCAGAATATAATCCATGAGTCCAAAAGCACCAATACATTAATTATTCCGCTTCAACTGTAGTCACAGCATAAGATTGTCCTTGATCCCTTGGCCTCTTCTGAGGTAAGTTCCCCTGACGCTTAGGACATTCATTTGCATAATGTCCCTTCTCTCTACAATTATAGCATTCCACGTTGACAACCGCTTTCTTTCCCTTGCATTCATGAGCTTGGTGGCCTTTTTCACCACACTTGTAACATACTCCTTTTCCTTTTAGACAGGCACCAGGGTGCTTCCTACCACAATTATCACAGAGTGGAAATTCATTTCTACCCTTCTTCCCTGTTTCCTTATTTCCTTTCCCAGAGTTTTCAGCAGATCTCTTCTTATCTTGCTTTGATTTAAAGTCATAAGACTTAGAGGATTCCTTTTCCGTCTTGATAGCACATGAGACAATACCTTCGTATGAAGAGAAGGTTTGTGATACTAAAGCTCGACGGAGAAATGGTTTTAACCCATCAAAGAAACGACCAGTCTTACTCCTTGGGTTACGTATGTAATCTGCAGCATACCTCGCTAACCTTGTAAAGTTAGCCTCATACTTTGCGACATTCTCATCCTCCTTCTGCCTCAGACTCAGAAATTGCCTTTCCATATCCGCTCGATGGTCTCGAGGAAAGTATTATTCTAAGAACAACTCTTTGAACTCCTGCCATTCCATGTTTGTTAATTCATCATCTTCCTTTGTGTTTTGAATTAGTGACCACCATTGATCGGCATCTCCAGTGAGGCGGTAAAATGCCATGACAGCTTTCTCCCTTTCACTACTCCCCAAGGCATGGAATATTTTCTCTAAGGAATTTATCCATTTCTCAGCTACTATAGGATTTGTACTCCCATTGAAGGTTGGTGGTTGTTGCCTCATGAAACGGTCTAGCATTGATCCTCCACGTTGCGGATCAGGGTGCTCTATACGAGTAAGGTTATTATTCATAACCTGTGTGAGTTGTCCCAGTACGGTGAGAAGCAGATCAGCACCATTTGTATCACTAGCTCCACCATAATTATCTTGAGCAGGAGGGAAATCCCTACACGGAGTGCGTGCATTGATACGGTTTCCATTCCTTCCACTAGGTGCCATTTCTAAATAATGGCATAAACTGGATTAGTTTATGAATCAAAATACATAATTCCATACTTGTAAAACACTTAACATAAATTGAACTAATTAGGGATATAATCCATAATTATAAAAAAAATTTCTTTGAGGAAGTATATACTCGTAACCCTTCATAGTGGTTTGTAAAGAAAATGGGAATTATCCTAAGCATATCCCCCGGGAGTGTCGTAACCAAGAGTGCAGCAAGGCCCGTTATCGTGCACCAGTTCCCGTTCGAGTCTAGCTCAAAGCGGTGTTTTCGGGTTTTACCCCTAGGTACATCTGTGCCAGAGCCGCCTCTACCTGCTCGTATCCAGACAGGGATGTATTGCTCAGAAAACTCACAAAATCTCTACAAATACCAAAATTTTTAGGAAGTTCTTCTATACTAATCCTCAAATTTCATCTTAGGTCTACGTGCTCTAATCAGAGTTTGTCTAAATCTAGCTTCCAAGGTTTGTACTAAACTTCCTCTGATACCAACTGTAACGCCCCGACCCCAGCTACCCAGAGTCGGTGCATTACTTCGTAACATTGGCATGATCACAAAATATCAAGTCTCAAAAGACCGATTAGTTTAGTAGCCTTGGAAACACTAGATACATTCATAAGTCTTACATTACATCATAAAGTGAAAAACTAATAACAAAGTCTTCATAGTACACACTCATATCCTCTTCTGACTATCCCTGCAGGTCATTCATAAAATACTTCTTCACATCCTGGAAAATATTAAAACATTGAAAGGGGTGAGCTCAGATGCTCAGTAAGGATAACAATATTGCGGAAGCTTTCATAAATAAACATTAACATTTAAGGCAATGTATAACTAAAACAAAAGCCTTTTTAAACTTGAACTTCAGCATAATATGGCAAAAATAAAATTAAATAATTCCATTTACTTACTCACATGGATATTCTACTAGTCGAATAATCACATGCAATATCAATAACCACTTTCATAATGAGGAAATGTATAATGCCAGACATTCTGAAACATTTTGTCAAGGCCTCGGCCAAGACGTCTAAAATGATTAAGGCCTCGGCCAAAACCATAAATCAAATTGGGAAAGGGCCTCGACCAATTCCACGTCTAGTTGTCTCATGAGACCTACCGATGCATCGAGGAGCTATAGCGGGCTCCACCCGTCACTTATTAAGTCCAATACATTCCTCATATGAATAGGTTTAAACATATCATAAACCATAACATAATCGTATCACATAAAACATGCATAAAGGAAACATAACATTTCCACATTTCAATCACAAGTTATCAATACAACACATTGATATAATAAAAACGCTTTCAAAACCATTGTCAATACCAAAATAAAAGAAAGTTAAAACTTTGTATTTATTTTTCATCAAAAAAAATGATGGCTTGTAGAGGAAGCCGAAACTGAAATAATGGTCACGGCGGCGGAGAAGTAGTTGTTGCCACATATGTACGGAAAGAAAAACATTCCCTTTTTGTCGTTTAGTAAAACGCTTTGTATAAAAATATTCCTTTTGAATAAACATAAAAGTCAAAGGGGTTTATACACTGTACAAAAGAAATTTTTGTATAAAACAAAATATGCCTCAATGAATGGAGATTGAGACGAAGTCCCTTAAAAAGATCATTTTTAAATAAAATATATCTATTATGTGTATTCACTATATGTACACATAAAGAAAGTATAAATACAATATACGACATAATAATATCATGACATAATTTGAAAGTAGGAGATTAACCCAAAGAATGGAAGTTGGGTTATGAAATTCCCTTACCTCGTGTCTGACTTGACTCAACCATTCTTTAACCTCCTGAATAATAAACTAGAGTTAATATATACCTTATTAAGAACCATTTTTAATTTAATTATCCTTTTTTATATCACTTATTACAATGTTATGAACATTATGTAATCATTTAAGTTAATAACGGTCATTTTGTCGATCTTTGGTACTTGAGTCAACAATAAACTTCTTATAATTACAAGTTGTTTATGTGGTAGAATATCCATTATCTCCAGAATTATATTCATGATTTAGATGTCATATATATCATATATATCCAGTATATACATTCATTTATTACGTAACATTTAGAGGTAAGAAATGAAATGCACCGTTCATGGAGACGGTAAGCCGTACGTACGCATGAACGCTACTTTCATTTCTATTTTGTATTTAATGGAATGAAATCATAATGATATAAATGTATAATATAATTCCAGTATAATATAGTGTATAATACCATTTACTACATCCTTTATACATCCCACATATGGCATTAACGATTCAAATCACTTTGAGGGGGCGGTAGTCCGCACATCCTAAAATGAAATTATCGCGTTTTACCCATAATGGAAATCATAAAGTATGAAATAAATGAGAAATACAGAAGCATAAGTAAAACATAAACATATTATATATCATATATAATATAGTGACATCTTAATGGCCACCTTTGAAGGTGTTACATGAGTGTTGAACAATCATCGTTTCGTGAGGCAGAAATTCGCCATCCACAGAAACTGTATGTTCTTTAACCATTAGATGTAGGTGTGTGTAAGTGTAGCTCGAATAATTCTTATAAAAACATCCTAGTATATTTAGGATACTGGTGTTGTTACAAAATAAATGAATAAAAAGAGTTTAGGGGGTTGGAGAAGAAAAATAAAACAAAACAACATTAGAGAAGACATTACCTCAAAATCGGGTAACTCTTTTTGATTTGATCCAAAGGCTTCCTTGGGAAGAGTTCTTCCCAAAGTGAGGCTTCTAGGAGTAAGAGGGGGAAGTTGGGAGAGTATTTGGGCAGAGGTTGGCCGATCCAAATTTCTTGAAAGTGTGAATGAGGTGGTAGAGGTGGGGGCCTTTTATAAGTGGAGAGGAGGGGCACTTTTGGCAAGTAATGAAATGTTATTCTTTTATACAATGATTTTAGGATTCTAAAGGTCCCACACTTGTATAATTAGAGGCTAAGGTGATAAGGGTTCGAAATATCCTCATCCAATAGGTTTTGGACAAGTGTAAGCCTTGGATATTACATTATCTTTCCATTTTATTTAAATCGTTAAATAATGAGGTCATCGCTGCATCATCATGATGTCATAAATAATTTAATTTATTTAATGTCTAAAAATTATAAAAAAAATACTATGATGTAGGAAATCTTTTTATCTTTCTAAAGAATATTTATATTCAAAATTTGGACTTGTGTAACCCCACTTAAAAACTGTTTTAGTAGAACAACTCATGTTTGTGTCAATTTAATTTTAACATTAAATAAATATATATTAATGTCATTTTCCAACCAAAGTGGCTCCATAGGGTCCCCAAGTTGACCCATGGGTTGTCTTGGTCGGCCATGACTCATCCAATAGGAGTAGTACAACTGTCAAGCTCATCTCATATTATTAAAACATTATTTTTACCTTAAACTACACTAATTACCTCTAATCGCGATTAAGAACTTAAAAGTTACTATTCACCAAAAAATTATTTTAATCTCATTGAACCACATTTTACTTCTTAATGACAACCATGTATGTCGGATTTTTGAAAATCAAATCACAGAAGTGGTAATATTTCATTTAAACGAAAAATCAGTTATTTAACTACCACTTAGTGGTTTCTCTATTCATCAAAAATTGAAGTTTTTCAGAACAATGCCAAAATTTCACCCTAAGATATAATTGATATTCCGAATTCAAAAATTATGTCTATTTTAAAAAATTCCAAACATATAAGTTGCATTAATTAATTTTATAATTAATTCCCGCTGTCACAACAATAGCGTGTTTTTAAGAAACAATTTATATCAAAAGATTGGCAATTGTTTATGTCCAATTTCAATGTTAAATTAATTCTAATGACCACCATTGGATAAAATGGTAAAAATATATTCTAATTATACTTTAAAACCACTAAATAGTATAATTTATCACTATAAATTATTTTTATTAAAAAAGTTGCTTTTAAGTAATTTTCACTATTCATAAAAAATTGGAAGTTCTCAGAAAATTACAAAAAATTCAACTTTGGATAATTTCGATATTAAGAATACAAAAATGAAGTCCATTTTGAAATAGAAAATTTCTATAATTTTAAAAAGTGGTTATTACTATTCATAACGGCTACTTTGATTAGTCGCAGTGTTTTAGAACTCGAAGTTGCGTACAATGCAAGCTATTGCATTATTGAATGAGAAGCGTATCGTGGAAGCTCGGGGTGTTACATATGTACTCAAAATTATTGTATTATTTGTGTAATATACATTTATTTATGTGTATTTACATCTTAATTGTATGATCCTTCTTTCATGTGGTGTATATTTCATAAGTTACCAAATTGATAAGGGAACCTTTCACCCTCCTCTTTTTAAAATACTTCCTTTTGTTATGTCTTTTAATTTACATATTCTTATGTTGGGATATGTTATTCTATATCCTTATTTTTGTAAATTTTATTTCTAGTGGATTAGATACCCTTATCTCTCTCATCAACTCATTTTCTTAATTTTAAAGTGATGTCGTTAGGCTGTCAAATTTCTGTAAGAGAACTTCTTAACACAATTTCAATTCTTTGGGGTTAAACTTATACTTCTTGATTATGTCGTGCTATGAATATGTGTGAATGACCTATTATTTTTTTACACTTAATATCCACTTATATTGGGTGTATTAATATCTTTCACACATTATTATGTAATTTATTTATCCTTAATCTAAGGTTACAGTTTTTATAAGGGATTTCGTCTCAATTTACATTCCATTGAGACTTCATTGTTGTTATGCACCAATTCACTATTATATGGTGTATATACTATACTTTGGAATATTATATCATGAATACCTTTATTCTCATGATATTATAAAGTTCTTATTAAATGTTATTCCTCAATTATTTGTACTCAAGTGTCTCTCATTTTGTTAAAAAGTATTTAACTAAAACATCGTTTTAAATGTTTTAAAGATTTATTTTTATAAATATTTATCATTAATGTACATGTTTTAAAAATGGTTTTTAGGATTTATTTATATGGAAATTAATGTTTTAAAATGTTAATTTCTTTAAAATATTCAAAGTGGTATGGGGCACTTTTATTAAAAAATCTCTTTATTAAATGTTTTAAATGGTTTTGAAAATGATTTGATAAAGCATTGTTTATTTCAATATATTGAATTGATATATTGTGATTGGAATGTGGAAATGTTATCTTTCATTTATGATTGTATTATGTGTTATGATAATGTTATGGTTATTGGGCTTTTTTACATATATGGGCGGTTCCGTGATAAACCTAGGGAGGGTGAGCCCGAGATAGCTCTTCAATGCATTGGGTAACGTGACAGAGGTAAACGTGAATGTTTCTCCAAAGAGATTTAGGGAATATACTGTGATGGGTATTCCAACGTAACTCCCTACATAGCTGTGATAGCTACAATGTACGTATGATATGGATTCCACAATTTACCTTTATGATTTATGATTTCTATGTGTTTTCATAAATCTTATGATTTCATGAGGTATGTTATGATCGAAAAGTATGGTTTCATTGATTTGTATTTATTGATGGGTTAATGTTTCCTTTCCTTATTTTATAACCCTTAATAATCTTTTTATGCTCATCCCAAGTTTTTTAAATGTTTTCCACATTACTTAAAGATGAATATGGTCAAGGATGGGATTAAGGAGAAGTCATGCTGTCTAAAACTTGGAACTAGACATGTTTCTTTTTAAGAGTTTTTATTTTATGAAAAAATGGATACTTAGTAGTAGTGTTTACATATAATTTTCAAGTTGATATGTAATAGTTATGGACTAATTCTCTAAAAATCTAAACCTGAAAATATCCTCAATGTGAATTATTCATTTAATTCAAGATTATGCATTTTTTTAAGGCTGAGTACTTATAGTTGGCATCAGAGGTTGTTTTAGAAAACTTTAGGGATTAGGAGTTTTAGTTAAACACATGGTTAGTCCCTATGTCTATTATTTCAGTTAAATCCTTATTTTATAAATTTTTAAGTTCAAAGAAATTCGATAAAAAATGGGAGGAGGAGGATCTCAAACAATATTCCTATCTATTCCTGATGACATGCTTGCAATAATTATTGCAAAGTCATGTTCAGATGATTGCGAACCTTTTTCTAGCATACAACTCACTTGCAAGTAGTTGTTTGAGATATCAAACACCTCCACTATACCTCTATATCATCGTAGATCATGGGTTGTATTTAATCAAATCCTATTTTCACAATATTCTCATACTTTCAAGAAAGGTAAACATTATCAAGTCATTTTCAAATATTTTACCTTATCTCAAGATTTTGAAGAATATTATGATTTTGAAAAAGGTGCTAAAGAAGGAGACCCTTACGCAACCTATTTATATTTTAATTTACAATATAGTCTTTCGTCACATACTTATGTTATTTTAAAAGGACCATTGATTGAAATTTTAAACTCAAATTCGGTCCGACTATTTTATAAAAATCATGTTTTATCAGATGTATTGAAATTATATTCCATACATGATTATTTTCCAAAACAGTTTTTCTGTGAACACCCATATGACCCAAGTTGTACAAGGTGTATTTGTATGAAGGAAGAAAATGATTTTGAAGGATCTCAAAATCATAGTTTCAATGCATGAACCTTCTACCTACATGAACAAGATGATGATGAAACCATATGGACACCATGATGAAGGTATGTTGTTATTTCTATTAGGAATAGTTTTATTTTATCATATGGCTGTGAAATAAGAAAAAAATTACAATATATATAAGGATTCATGAATTTAGATGTTGAGGTATTAATGTATTGGGATGAAAATGAAAGGTATAACAAAACATTTGTGGTTAAAACATTTTAGGGTTATTTTTGAGTTTTATAAAAACGACAACCCGTAAGATGGGTGACAACCTGTCGCATCTGGAAAGGCTACATGAATCAATCCCAAAACCGAAGGGCGACAAGGGTTCATCGCATACCACTATCCTACATGAAGTCCCTAGTTAGTATAACTTATTCTTTTTAGTTAAATGATTTTTTGGATATAGAATAAGTTTATTTTGGGAACTTATGTTTTATCAAATGAATATCCTTAATATAGGAAAATGATTTGGTGATTAAGTGACAAAGTTTATTTTATAAGATGTTCTCTATTTTGGGGAAACACTATATGCCTATGGAAAATATAATACTTTGGGTTTTCAATTGAGGAGTAATGGTGGAATTTTATTTTGGAGGAATCTATGTTTTTATTGTGGACTTATAAGCATTTTGGGTTATTTAAGGGAATGATTAACCTATCATAGAGAATATGTGATTAGGTTAATTATTTTTCAGTATGAGATATTAAGAGTAGTCAATGTTATTTGGAGATAAATTTTAAGATTTACTATGGAAGACTATGTGATTAAATCCTTCTGATTTTTGGTTTTCAATCTTAGTTTGGATTATATTGAATAATTTTAAGGACAGTTGTGGATTTAATGGTCTTTGCTGAATTTTGGGTATTGTTTGTTGAATTTTAGAGATTAAGAGTCATATTTGTTTTTATAAATGATTATCCTTTTTGGGGATTATCTGATCTTGTACTAACCTTTTTGGTTTTGGTTGATGCCTAAATACGGGGGAAATATATATTTTATCTTTTGTAGATTATGTGATTCTCTAGAAGTTTATTCTAGCGCTTCAAGTGTGACAATGTCGTCATGAATACTCATCGTTTGGAGGAAAGATGAGTTTTTGGTAGAAATTTAGTAAAGGATGAAAGTCTACATGACAAGTAAATATGTTTCCTTATGTTTTTAGTTAAGCTTATAAATAAATTCCTCAAATTTATGAAAAGTAACTTAAAACAAAAACATTGACTGTTAACTTTACCTACTAGGGAATCAAAGACCATTTAACCCATCACAAGTTTGTGATTTTCTTATGGTTGACTTTATCCTAATCATGTTTTCTACCACTCTCTATCAAACCTTGATGGTTTGTTTCTCTTCCATATCAATGTTTTCCAACATGGAATCCTAGTATGGACTATCTCGGGTGACCTTTGTATTTCTATTTCTTTCTTTTGAAGTGATATTTTTATTGACTCTTTTTCCGGTGTGGTACTTTCAATGAAGTTTCTACACCCAATTTTAAAATTGCAAGGATGCAATTCCCAAAAGGGGGGAAGGATGTAACATCCCAGGTAAATAAAGAATATTACATTTTCATATTTATTAAATTTTTTGAATTAAATATTAATTTAACTTTAAAGGGGATGTTATGTTTGATGGCATATTCGATACGAAACAATGTGTTTCTTTGAAATATTATGTTTCACACAATGCTAAGTCATACTGAAAAATAATAATATAATATTATTTTAAATGGTAGTTAACGTCGAGATGTTGTATTAGCGAGAATGGACAGAACTAACTAAAACATTAATATACATGTTGGTTAAATGTTTTTACATTTATCCAATAAATTTTAGAGGCTTAAAATAATAAATAATCCGATTTTAAGCATAAATACTCTAATATTCATTAAAAGGTCGATTTACCGCCTTTTGATGGTGAAACCTCTTTAAATATATTTTTGGTCACTTTTATATGTTCTATTTAACAAAATAATATTATTCCTTAGAATCATGACATCAAAATTTACTTCAGATAAAATTTTGGTATTTTTCTGATAAAGTTCATTTTTTTATGAATAGTGAAAAATACAGTATTTTAATTCAAAACTACCTTTTAATATAATTTATTTATATGTTTAGATTATATTTATAAATGGTTTTAAAGTATTATTAGACTATATTTTTACTATTTAATCCAATTTTGTTCATTAGAAGAAATTTCACTTTGAAATTGGACATAAATAAGTGTCAATCTTTTGATAGTTATTATTTCTTAAAAACATACTTTTTGTTTTGACAGCGGGAATTAATTTTAAATTAATTTATGCCAATTCTGTGTTTTGAATTTGGAAAAATGGATTCCATATTTGGAATCAGGCATTCCAAATTGTGTAAATAGGTAAATTTTATTTTTAGACATTATGAATATTTACTTCAGTAAAAATTTTATTTACCATGGTTAAAGGATAAATCTGGTAAATAAGGGTAAACAAATAATATTATAATAATATTAAATTACCCTAACATGTGCTCTAATCATATTTTTTGATATATTTCAGACCTTGGTAATCCTTGGGTCTATTTTGGGACCCCATGGAACCACTTGGGAGTGATAATGATACTTTATATTAATTAATTTAAAGTAAAGACAAAAATGACATAAACATATATTTTTAGTAAATTAATTTTTACATGGGGTTATATAAGTTATCTCTTCGACTATAAATATTAATTTAAAATATAAAAATATTACCTACATTAAAATATTTTTTTTATAAATTTTAGACATCAAATAAATAAAATTATTAATGACACAATAACGATGCAATGTTTACCTCATTAATGAATGATTTAAATAAATAAGATTATAAAGATTAAAACAATATGAAAAACCTGCCCAATTCCTATTGGATGATTTTATTTAAAAAATGAGTCATCTAATACTCTACTTTAATAATTTTGGACCTTTATAAACTAAAAATCATTATATAATAAAAAAATATTTTTAAACTTTCCTAAAGAGCCCCTCATCCCCTTATTAAAATCCCTCAATTATAACCCATTCCTCACACTTCTCAAGCCCATTGTCTTGTAAAAACTCTACCCAATTAATCTCCCTAAATCCCTCTCCTTCTCTTAAAATCCTTCCCCTAAGAAGAAGGTAATTCAAGTAAACCTTTTGGTTCAAACCAAAGAGAGATACCCGATTTAAAGGTAACGTCTTCTCTTAAGTTCTTTTGTCTTATTTTACTTCTCCAACCCCATAAACTTTTTTTATTCCTTTATTTTATAAAAAAACCTATATCATAAATATACTAGGTTTTTTTATGAGAATTATTCTAACTACACTTACACAAACCTCCATCTAATGGGTAAAGAACATATTGTTTCTGTGGACGACGAACTACTGCCTCACGAAATGATGATTGTTCAATCTTCTCCTAACACCTCTCATGGTGGCCATTATGATGGAACTGTATTTATATATGATATATATTATGTTTATGTTTTCACTATTCTTCTATAATTTTTATTTAAAAACATACCTTTATGCTTTTCAATATGTGTAAATACGATAATTTTATTTGAGGAAGTGCGGACTACCGCCCCTTCAAGGTGAAGTGATTCGTTCATGACATACATGGAACGTATAAAGGATTAAGTTAATGAAATTATGTAACATATATATCATATGATATTATAATGGAATTATAATATACATATGTATCATTATGTTTTCATTCTATTAAATATGAAATATAAATGAAAGTAGTGTTCATGCGTATGTACGACTTACCGTCTCCATGAACGGGGAATTTCATTTCTTATCTCCAAATGTTACGTAATGTTATAAATACATAAATATACTGGATATATATGATATATATGATATCTAAATCATGAATACCATTTTGGAGATAATGTACTTTTGACCACATGAACAACTTGTAATTATAAGAAGTTCATTTTTGACTCAAGTACCAAATATCGACAAAACGACCATTATTAACTTAAATGATTGAAAAATGTTTATAACACGGTAATAAGTGATATAAAATTTATAATAAACTTGAAAAAGTTTCTTAAGTAAGTAGAAATTAACTTTATCTTATTATTCATGAGATTAAAGAACAAACAGGTCAAGTCGGACACGAGGTAAGGGGTTTCTTATCTCACTTTTAATTCCATGAGATTTCCATTGTTTTCCAATTATTTCTTGCATGTGGTGTATTGTTTAATAAAATTTTATGTATATTATCATTATTATATTTATATTCATGGTATTATGTGATTCATTTTGTGGTTATTAACTTTTGGTCATAGGAATCGATTGATTACAACGTGGTAAAGGGTTTCTTATCTCACTTTTAATTCCGTGAGATTTCCATTGTTAGCCACTTATTTATTGCAAGGGGTGTATTGTTTAATTTCATTTGATGTATATTGTCATTATTTTTTTTATATTCAAGGTATTATGTGATTTATTTTGTGGTTATTAACTTTTGGTCATACGACTCGATTGATTACAACTTGGTAAGGGGTTTCTTGTCTCACTTTCAATTTCGTGAGATTTCCATTGCTCACCACTTATTTATTGAATGTGTTGTATTGTGTAATACCATTAGATATATATTATCTTTATTTTATTTATATTCATGGTATTATTCGATTCATTTGGTGGTTATTAGCTTTTGGTCATACGTCTCGATTGATTAAAACGTGGTATGGGGTTTTCATCTCACTTTTTATTCCCGTGAGATTCATGCTATATTTTCCACTATTTCCTTTTGAGTTGTGTATGTACTCCCCATGATTGTATTATTTGTGTAATATACATTTATTTATGTTTATTTACATATTAATTATATGATACTTCTTTCATGTGGTGAATATTTCGTAAGTTACCAAATTGGTAAGGGAACCTTTCACCCTCATCTTTTTAAAAGACTTCTTTTTGTTATGCCTTTTAATTTACATATTATTATGTTGGGATATGTTATTATATATAATTATTGTTGTAAATTTTATTTCCAATTGATTAGGTACCCTTCTCTATCTCATCAACTCATTTTCCGAATTTTAAAGTGACACCGTTAGGCTGTCAAATTTCTGTAAGAGAACTTCTTAACCCAAATTCAATTATTTGGGGTTAAACTTCTACTTATTTATTATGACGTGCTATGAATATGTGTGAATGACCTATGAATGGTTTAAACTTAATATCCACTTATATTGAGTGTATTAATATTTTTTACACATTATTATGTAATTGATTTTTCCTTAATCTAAGGATACAATTTTTATAAGGGATTTTGTCTCAATTTACATTCCATTGAGACTTCATTGTTGTTATGCACCAATTCACTCTTATATGGTGTATATAATGTCCTTTGGAATATTATATCATGAATCCATTTATTCTCATGATATTATAAAGTTCTGATTAAATGTTATTCCTAAATTATATGTACTTAAGCGTCTCTCATTTTGTTAAAAACTCTTCGACTAAAATATCGTTTTAAATATTTTAAAGATTTATTCTTCTAAATCTTTATCATTAATATACACGTTTTAAAAATAGTTTTTATGATTTATTTATATGTAAATTAATGTTTTAAAATGTTAATTACTTTAAAATATTCCAAGTGGTATGGGACACTTTGATTAAAAAATCTCTTTATTAAATGTTTTAAATGGTTTTGAAAATGGTTTGATAAAGCATTGTATATTTCAATATCTTGAATTGATATATTGTGATTGGAATGTGGAAATGTTATATTTCCTCTATGATTGTATTATTTTTATGATTATGTTAAGGTTATTGGGCATTGTTTATGTATACGGGTGGTTCCATGATAAACCTAGGGCGGGTGAGCCCGAGATAACTCTCCAATGCATTGGGTAATGTGATAGAGGTAAACATGAATGTTTCTCCTAAGAGATTTAGGGAATATAATGTGATGGGTATTCCAACGTAACTCCCTATGTATCTATGATAGCTATAATTTAAATATTATATGGATTCCATAAGTTACCTTTATGATTTATGATTTCTATGTATTATTCATAAATCTCTTGATTTCATGAGGTATGTTATGATTGAAAAGTCTGGTTTCATTGATTTATATTTATTGATGGGTTAATGTTTACTTTTCTTATTTTATAACCCTTAATGATCTTTTTATGTTCTTCCCATGTTTTTTTTCATAGGATATAAAGATGAATAGGGTCAAGGATTGGATCAAGGAAAAGTCATGCTGTCTAAAACTTGGAACTAGACATGTTTCTTTTTAAGAATTTTTATTTTATGAGAAAAATGGGTACTGAGTAGTAGTGTATACATGTAATTTTCAAGTTTATATGTAATAGTTATGCCCTAATTCTCTAAAACTATAAACCTGAAATTATCCTAAATGTGAATTATTTATTTAATTCAAGATTATGTAATGTTTTAAGGCTAGGTCATTATACTAAAGGGGTCATGAAACCTCTTCCTATTCCTATTTCTTGAGAAGATTTTTATTGGACTAAGATACAATGAAAAGGAAAATGATACACTTATAATTTATTATCTCAAAGTAAATGTTTATCAATGGTAGTAATTGATCTAGAATACTTGGGAGGAAGAGAAAATAAAACTCTTGGAATGGAATGATTTTAAGGAGACATTCTTCAATAAATATTTCCATTGTGAGAAATAAACTAATATAAGATAATGTTTATCATCTTAAAGAAAAAGAAAAAACGACCTATTTTTGAGTATGAGGCTACCTTTATAAGGTTATGCAGGTATGATATATATTACATATATAACATGGAGTTCAAGAATAGCCATTTATTTTAAGGGACTAATCTAAGTCTCCAAAAGGTGTTGGTATCTAAAAATCTTCCATCATAAGATGAAATTGTTTTATGTGACATCAAAATATAGAAGGAATTATCTAGATCTTATATTTTAAAGGATAATCAAGAAAATAATAGGTAAAATGAGAACCAATAAAAAGACAATTCATTAGATAAGAATAAGATAATGGACCATTTTCCATCTTGTGAGAACTGTGGAAAGAAACATCAAGGGAAATGATTAAAGGGATTAGGAGTATGTTGTAAGTGTGGAGATATGGGTCATTAGGCTAAAGAATGAAAATTTAATAATGAAAACCCTTCTATTAAATGTTTCAACTATAAATATATAGGGAACTAAATAAAAAAATGCAATAATAATCAAGGAAATCTACCACAAAAGATGCCAAGGGGATAAGGCCAAGCTTATGTGATCACTACAATTGAAGTGGAAGTACCCAATGATGTTGTGGGGGGTAATATAATCATATCTTATAATTTAGAAAATTATTTATTTAATTATGGATCCTCACACACTTTTATATATTCTAGGTTTTCTAAGAAAATTAGATATTTACCTAGCACTTTAAGAAGGGAGCTGTTAGTCAAAAATCCTAGTGGAAGTTTTACTGTAACAAGGATGTTTCGACCAGTACCCATTATAACACATAAACATGATTTATTTTCTAACCTTATTATCTTTCCTATGGTTTACTTTGACATAATCCTTGATATGGAATGAACTTCAAAATATGTATCAAAATTTTTTTATAAGGAGAAGGAAGTTACAATTCTTGATAAAGATGTATAATTTCATATCTTTAGAGAATAGAATTCACTATCTGAGTCATATCTAGATCCACCACAAGTAGGTATTATGAATGAGATTATAAGTAAATAATATCAAAGAAAATATATGGATATTGAAGGTAATAATAAAATTTAGGATGTACCTATTGTATAAGAATACATTGATGTATTTCTTGAGGAATTACCCAGACATCCACTAGAGCATAAAGTTGAGTTTTTATTGATTTAATCCCTGATGTAAAAAAAATATAAAATAACCCCTATATAATATCCATTGTGGAATTAGTAGAGTTAAAGACAAAACTAGAAGAATTTTGTGATACAAGATTTATTCATCCTAGTGTTTCACTGTGGGGAGCCCCTATTCTCTTCGTTAATAAATATGGATCCATGAGGTTGTGCATTGATTATAGGGAAATCAATGATATTTCAATAAAAAAAAAGTATCACATGCATTATATTGATTAATTATTCAGTCTACTATATAGTGATCAATGTCTTTCAAATATTGACCTTCATTCTTGGTATCATTATTTGAGAGTAAAGAAGGAAGATATCCTAAAGATGAAATTCCAAACGAGTTATGAACATTATGAATTTACATTAATTCTAATTGAATTGACTAATGCAACCACAATTTTAATGGATCTAATGAAAAAATTATTCAAGGAACATCTTGATGATTTTTTGTGGTATTCATTGATGATATATTGGTGTAGTATAAGATCTATAAGGACTATGAGAATCACTTACAAATCATTCTTGTGACTCTTAAAAGTAAATATTTATATGAGAAATTTATTAAGTGTTATTTCTAACATCAAGAAATTTCTTTTATTATCCATATTATCTCTGATGATGGAATCTTAGTTGATCTATTTAAGAAAATTGTAGTCAGATAATTGCCTACACCAACAAACATAACTGAATCACATAGATTCATTTATTTGGTAGGTTAATATTGGTGATTCATTCATAATTTTTTCTGATTAACTAACCTGTTACAAATTATACACTTAAAGGGGTTATGTTCATTTATAAAAAGGAATGTGAATAATTTTTTGATAAACTGAAGTGATTATTTGTCAATGCTCTGATTTTGAGTCTACCATCTAGAAATTATGGTTTTCTAATATATAGTGATGCATCAAAGTAAGGATTGGGTTGTTTACTTATAAAAAATGAAAAATTTATTTCATATGCATCAAGGAAATTGAAGACTCATGGAAATAACTATCCAACCCATGATCTTGAGTTGGCAACTATATTGTTTTCTTTAAAGATATGGATACATTATCTCTATGTAGAATGACGTGAGATATACGGAGATCATAAAATCCTAAAATAATTTTTTTTCATAGAAATAGGTCAATATGAGACAACTATGATGGCTTGATCTACTCAATTATTATGATTTCTCAAGACACTACCACTCAAATAAAGAAAATAAGGTAGTATATGAATTGAGTAAGAAATATCATAGAGTTTTGACCCAAATGTGTATTGAAAGAGATCCTATGTTCATGGATATAGTAAAGATGGATATGGGAATTATTTAGTAAGGGGATAAATCAATACTTTTTCAAATGTTTTAGAAACCATATTTATTAGAAAAGATAAAAATTTCTCGATTTGACGATGAAAAATTTAAAAATAAAATTAAAGCTGTGAATGATTGGAAATTACCAGGCTTCATTTGTAAAGATGGTATTCTAAAATTTGGAAATAGATTATGTGTTTCATTTATACTTGATCTAAAAAGGTGATTTTTGGATTAATTTCATAGATTGAATTTATTTATACACCTAGGTAGCACTAAGATGTATATAGATTTTGGAGAACATTTTTGGTGGGATAAAATGAAGTAGAAAATTACGGACTATGTATCAAGATGCCTGGTTTTCAGAAATTAAAATCAATTAAACATAATACTGGAGGAGTAATTCAATCTTTTATTATTCATTTATGTAAATGGGATAACATTTCTATGGTAGTTTTCATAGTACTACCGAAGAATCCTAGAAAAAATGATGCAATATGGTTTATTGTTAATTGCATAACCAAATATGCACATTTAATCACTATAGAAGAAGATTTACTTCCTGAACGATTCACAAGGATCTATATTAATAATTTTTTAATACTTCATGGTGAACCTATTTTAATCATGTTTAATTGTGATCCCTATTTTACATTACAATTCTGGAAGATTCTTTAGAAGGCTCTTGATATTGAGCTTTATTTGAGCACTAACTACCATCCTTAAACTGACAGGAAATCTGAAAGGACTATTTAAACATTGGAAGACATATTGAGGTAATTCTATCTCCACTTTAAATGTATTTGGGATCATTATTTACCTTTGGTAGAGTTTTTCTATAACAATAGTTTCCATTCATGTATTCACATGGCACTGTAAGAAGCATTATATAGAAATAGATTTCCTACTCCAACTTGTTGGGATGAAGTTGGTGAAACAAAAATTGTAGGCCTAGAACTTGTTGAAGATAAAACCATAAAGGTAAAGACTATTAATTATCATCTAAAAGAAACTTAATGTAGGAAAAGGAGTTATGCTGATAATCAAAGTAAGGATTTGGAATTCCAAGTGGGAGATCATGTTTTCATTAGAGTATCTCTATGAAAGGGTGTTATATGGTTTGGTAAGTAGGGGAATATCAGGCCTAGGTACATCAGAACCTTTTATATTTCAGAAATTATTGAGTTTTGGATTACTAGTGGAAAATGACACCATGCCTTTCAATAGTACATAATGTGCTCCATATATCATTGTTAAGGAAGTACATTCCAAACCCAACACATGTTCTCACCAATGAAGAAATCGAATTAGAAATGATCTATATTACTATGAAAAATCCATATACATTCTTAAAAATAAAAATCAAGTAATTAGGAATTTCACTACTCAAATGGTAAAGGTACTTTGGAGAAATCACAAAATGAAGGAAGAAACATGCGAACCAGAGGATGTTATGAAGAAGAACTACCCTCATCTGTTTAGAAGGTAATATCCACAAAATATCAAGGGATGAATTTTTGTAGGAGGGAAAATTATAACACCACAAAACATTATGATTTATTTCCTTTTAAATAAATTCAATCTCTTAAATAGTTTGTGATGTACAGAACATTGGGTTTAAACGAAACACGATACTCTATTAAAATATTATTTAAACATAACCATCATAACCTAGTCATTAAGTTGGGGGTAATAATAGAACTAAATAAATTATGAAAAACATGCATTTTAAAAATTCTCATTATTTATCTATTTATTATAAATAAAAAATAAGAATCATTTCAAATTAAAAGAAACTTTTTTTTCTAAAAAATTGTATTTTTTTAAAGAAAACGGGTTCGTCGCTTCTTGTGCACTTATGATAAAATTAATTTCTGAAACTTTTAGAAAATATTTTATAAAATTTAATTCAATTTTTAAATAAGAATATTAAAATTATCTTACATATAATTTTTGGGATTTTTTTGAAATGTTTCATTTTTTGACGAATAGTGGAAGATAATGATTTTTATTGAAAACTGCCTTCTCATTAAAATTATTTATAAAGTTATATTATTTTTTATTTTAGTTTTAAATTAATATCAGTTAAATTATATAATAATCAATAAAATTTAGGTTATTTTAATCAATTTCATAATGAATTTTGATATTAATATCTTCTATACATATGAGAATTTTCTTTTTGGAAACCCAATTTTTCATCACGTCTATGGGTATATTTTTAAATTGGATCCTACCAATTCTATGAATTGAACTTGTAAAAATGGATTAAATATTTGGAATAAAAATAATATATTTTTTATACTAATTTTCACTTAATTTTTGACCATTATATATACTAAAAGTAATAAAAATTAATTATCGCGATTAGGGTAAAAACTGATTTACCGGGGGATAAAATAAAAATATAATGGTTAAAATGACTAAAAAACATGTCTAAAACATATTTTATGGCCATATATTGACCTTATAAACTCTTAGGGTTTATAATGACCCATTATTTTAGGCTTTTTGCATGATAAAACTGTGGATGTAATCTATTATTTTCAAAAATTCTATACGTGTCCTCTCCCTGACTTCCCTCTCCTCCCCTATCCACACTTCCAAAACCATTTGGTTTTGAAAAGACTAGAAAAAATAACTTCCTTAATCCCCTAAAAACATACTAGAACCCTTTTTTATCATAAAATCATCCTAGGAAGGCTTTTGGTACAAACCTAAAGAGGTCGTCTGAAGAGGAGTTAACGTTCTTAAATGATTGTTTTTTTATTTCTTCTTTCACCTCCTTAAAATATTATTAAATTATTCTAGTATAATATCAACATTATCTAAAATATAAAAAGATGTAATTATGTTAATGGAATAACCTATATCCATGTAATATCTTGGATTTCCATGTATTATTTTTGGTTATTTTATGGATTATTTTTGAGACAAGGTGCTGAGACTGCATGTGATTCTGAGGCCTAGTGTTCTAAGAATAAATATTTAAAATATGTTAAATATATTAAATATACTAAATAAAATATCTACATTGTTTTAATAAAAAAGTGGAATAACTTATAAATGGAATCTCATTTCAGAAATTTGAGGGTACCGTTGAGTTTAGAACGTGGGTATTACCTTTGGCGTGACATAACCTTTGTCGGTGAGGGATATTTATGGAAAATTCATCATGGTCGTATAATGAATAAAATAATTAATTAAATTAATTTATTTAATATATTTATGTAGTGATCTAGTTCTTTTATATTCAAATATTCTTATGGAATAATTTTAGTGCTATCCGCATAACACTATAAACCAAGGAGAGATATTGGAGAGTGTGGGGAAGATCTGTTGATGAACAACAACCGAATTGAGCTTCCATGATCTCTATGCAACGAGATTGGAGGAACTCTCTAATGATGATGACACATCCTCATTATTCTTCAGAGATTTATCCAAAATCAATGTAATATGTTTGATTATTTGTATTTCTTCCCCATTATTGGTTTCTATAACGAACGCCTATCAACTGACCAAAAAATTGATTTGCGAATCAGTTTTTTTGCAGGATGAGTTTATTTGTGGGTTTTTTTGAAAATTCATTTGATTATTATTGATTATTTATTTTTAATTCTAACAATGATGGATCAAGGCCAATATGATTATTGTATGGGGTTTGTTCCTCATGTTTGTGGTTGTGAATTTTTTCCCTATTTATTCTTTCATCGTAGGCAATTTCTTTTGACCCACAGTTCAAGGTATACCATAAATTTGAACATTGTGCACTCATTTATTGGTGCAATGATTCAAAATCATAGATATAGGTTTGGTACAATGTAGTGATCAAGCGACGATGAAAGTAGAAATGGATCAATTGGTGTGGATACCTGATTTTTGTGTTCTTCAGTGTGCGATGATGAATGATGTTCAAAGGTATAATCTGAATGGATTTGATGGCCATATTTTGATGATTTGATGATGGAAAGGACCAACCAACAACAATCCTTGAGGCACTATTGGATTGATAGCTGGATAAGGGAAGGAGACATTTGATTATAGATCTAGAATTCAGGAAAATTTCAATCTACATGGCATGTACTTAGTAGCTACACACCATGTGGGGCCCTTAAAATGGTAGCTAGGCTTTTGGGATGGAGTTCAGGATCACATGGCATGTGAACTTGTCACATGGTGTTTGACTCTCTCACATGACATATAACCCTTCACAGATTTCTTGACATATACCACTTAGGGTAAACGAATACGACCTGAGAGTACACAACCACATGCACACGGTGTACTTCTACACGGAAATGGATAGGCTAGGGATACATGGGAATAGTCATGTACTTATGCTTGGGTATAAGTACATAGGCATAGGTTTTCTGTGTACTTCTTCATGGACATGGGCATTGGACATTTTACACGGGTCGAACTTGGGGCCAAGTCTAGTACACACCATGTACTCTTTTAGACTTAGCTTGGAGCCCTTGTCCTCTGTATCTTGGAAAAGTTTTATTAGGGTGCATTCCCCATATCCATCCCCTTAGGGTTGTATGGAATTTACTCCTACACATAGGATAATTATCCCTTTTACAAGACTTCTTTGGTAGATTTGTTAAAATCCTTCCATAAGGCCCGGAGTGAGATCCTTTATCATCATCTTGCCCTAGGTGGAGTTATTGGTATTGTTGTGAACAATACTACATGGGTGTTGATTGTCTACTTAGCGTCTTAATCTAGATTGAGTTGTTGGTATATCCCATGGCCTTGGGAGTTACCCTCATCTATGTATCATATCTCTTTTGATTTCTAGTGTATACTTCTAATGGAGAGACCCGAAGAGCACTACCTATTGGACGAATGTCATTAGTGCTATATAACTTGCAGAGTGTGTTATCCTAGATGGGTGATATGTGGAACCTTGATCTGGAATCCAAGGCTTGCATTGCGGTTGTGACAATATCTTGAGACTATGTGTCTTTGTTGAGTATATCTGAATATTCTTATTATATGTATTGTAGATATATACCAATGTGGAGATGATTGTTATTATTATTTTATATGATTTGTGGTTTTGGGGTGTCCTACTAGGTATTATTATACTCACCCATGCATAGTCTTTGACCACACATTCCATGTCTTATGAAGATGATTGAACTTTTTATAGAATCCCAGAGGGACCAAAAACAGGAAGTGCTTAATAATCCAGATAGACTGAGGTGTGTTCTTATGGTATATTAATAGTAGTCCCCATATTTACTATTAGGATATACTTTTTTTTATAATATTTGTGGTGGTATTTTTTTTACCACATTTAATTTCCATTACTTCTTATTTAACACTAGTTGTGGGATTTAGATATATGCATGAATGGTAATTCAGTTGTTTTTCATTTCAGAATTTATGGGCTTGGAGATGTGTGTGTGTGTACAGGTACATAGGGTAAGGCCTCCCATGTTAGTGATATTCCTACCCAGCACTAGTCGCCAGTCCCTGGACTATTAGAGGCGGTCTTGGGGAGTAGCGGCATTGGCCCCATTGAGACAGGTCATGTTAGAGTGGTATTAGAGAAATCAATTCTACCATAGGACCAGAGTCGGTGGTTTTGGTTTGGGGAAACAATGTTAAGTGTTCCAAGTTATTATTTTAGTCTAGGGACTCTAGTGTTGGTGTGGCGACCAACATATCCATAAAAAATGAATCTGATTACCTACCTTTTGACTCCGTACATGATAACACTAGTTTTATGGATAATAATGGCACATGCATCATATAGGAATAGGTTGTGGTTTCCATTTCCTTCTTGAGTCATCTCTCAAAATATACTCATTGACTGTGGTACATATTGTTTATTTTATGATGCCTACACACCATCTTATAACTAGGATTTAGCATAAAGATCATGATGATGATCCCCTTAATGATGAGGCATCGCTATAGGGACTAGTTATAGAGGTGTTACCTCTAGGTGGTGTACCAACTATACCACCACCTATAGAGAAACAGATGGTACCCAAAGTACCAATGGATGAGGAGTGTATTCTGAGCGCACTTCATGAGTTTTAGTGATAGTGACCCCCTAGGTATCGAGGTGATCCCGACCCATAGGAGGTAGAGGACTGGCTGAAGGCGGGGACATGAGTTTTCCTACTGGTCAGGACACCCAAAAACTAGATGGTGGTCCTGGCGGAAAGCCTTCTCCATGGCTCTGTAGGACGATGGTGGGGTTAAGTGACCTAATCTCATGATGAGGAGACTCTTGCATGGTCTAAGTTTGAGTTCCTTTTCAGATAGGATTTCTTTCCAGCTACAATGAGGTATGTACGTATCGAGAAGCTTTTGTAGCTTCAGTAGGGTAGCATGATAGTAGTTGAATATTCATCAAGGTTCACCAACCTCTCTAGGTACTCTATGGATATGATTCATGATTTTTTTTGTCTTTGATCTTTGAGTGAATAATGCATAGATACATCTGATCGAACATTATACCTCTATGCATTCCAACTTATACTAGAGTACTAGAGTGAGTTTTGGTGGTTAAATGTTTCCATGACGAGCAGAGGCAGATAATGGTTGGTTATAGTGGGAAAGTAGGACTAGATACTTTGGTACCAGGGGGCAGATGTCTGTTTCAAAGACCTATAAATGTGATAAATTTGAGGAAGAGTTTCTGGGATAGAGGGTGTACGGTTTAGGGATCACATGATCGATCCATTTATCCCAGGTAAAGGTAGTTTTACTCATGTAATGGCAGGGGACATCTTACATGAGATTGTCTGACCTACTATACAATTGATAGAGATGACCTTGATATCTATCCCCACATATCAGATGGCTCCCATAATGATTCATGATATGAGAGCACATTTAGAGGACTTATGAAGGAAATAATTTATTATACCCAGTGTTTCACCCTAGGTAGCCCTAGTTTTTTTGCAAATAAGGCAGACGAGAGATTGAGATTATGTGTAGACTATCGACACTTGAACTAGGTGATTGTGAAGAACAAGTATCTACTACTGATTATTGACGACCTATTTGATTAGTTAATAAGGAAATTATGTTCCTCTAAGGTTAACCTTAGATCAATCTATCACTAGTTAGGAGTATAGGATGAGGATATACCAAAGACGACATTCATATGTCACTATAGTCACTATGAGTACTTAGTGATTCCCTTTGGCATGAAAAACACACTAGTAGTGTTCATGGGACTCATGAACCAGATCTTTCATCCCTTATTAGACTGGTTCATGTTATTCTTTATTGATGATATCCCAGTGAACTCATCATCCAAATAGGGGCATGCGAGACACTTGAGTATGGTTTTGGATGTACTTTGAGAGAACCAAATTTTTAGAAATCTCTCAAATTGCTAGTTTTGGATTCAAGAGGAACAATTTATTGGACATATTATCTTAGCATATAGAGTAGCAGTGGACTCAATAAAGTTCAAGGTAGTGTTATCTTGAGATCCACCCAAGAGTGTGATGGAGGTGAGAAGATTTCTTGGTTTCGCAGGATATTACCGGAGATTCATACCTAATTTCTCCAAGATATCAACTCCCATGATAGTTTGGAACCAAAAGGGATAGATTTTCATGTGGTAATAGGGGTGCCAATAGGATTTTTAGGATTTTAGATAGAGATTGAAGAGAACTCCCATATTGAGATTTCTAGAGGAGGGTGTTGAGTATGTGGTGTTCAATGATGCATCCGGAACTAGTCTTGGTTGTGTTTTGATGTATAGGTAGGTGGTGATTTCATATGGTTCATGTCATTTGAGACCCAAATAGTAGAACTACGTGACCCACAATCTTGAGTTAGCAGTGGTAATCTTTTCACTAAAGATGTGGTGACACTACCTGATGGGTGATCAGTTTATTATCTATTCTAATCTCAAGAGTTTCAACTATATATTCTCTCAAAATGATATTAACTTTATACAAATCAATGATTAGAGTTACTCAAGGATTATGGATTAAACAATTTCTATACTTCTGGGAAGGAGAACATGGTAGCAGATGCTCTCAGTTGGAGATCTTATTCGCAGTTTTTGAAGGAGGCGTCAGAGTAGTTGGCCTCATTATCATTATCCTTTGTAGATGGAGATAGAGAATCTTAACTCTTGTCGATGGTTGTTACCCCTCATATTTTTTAGTGAGTTAATAATTCATAGCTTGGGGATACCAACTACGAGACCCAACATACTCAGATATCTACTGGACATGTTTCTGATAAATTTTTGAAAGGTGCGGAGCATGTCGTTCTTTTCAGAGGATGGATGATGCTACCAATGAAGTTTTTGGGAAGAGTTTATGAGAGATTTTCATACATATCCTTTGGTGGTACATCTAGGTGTTGAAAATATGTACCAAGACCTATAACATCATTTTTGGTGGACAAGGATGAATAAAGGAGTTGCAGAGTTTGTCTCTCGATGCCTTACTTGTTAGAAAGTGAAGGCTAAAAACCAAGTTCCATTGGGTTTAGATCAACCCCTTTAGGTTCTAGAGTGGAAATGGGATGGGGTATCCATGTTATTTGTGACAGAATTACCATGTACATCTAGGGGACATGATTCCATATGGGTGATCGTAGACCAACTCACCAAATCAACCCACTTACAAGCTATTCAAGAGTAGAGTTCAATAGAGATCTTGGAATACCTCTACATACAGAAGATAGTATAACTCCATGAAGTTCCATTGATGAATTTTTTTGAATGTGATGATTTTTCACATCTCAGTTATGGAAGGGATTACAAGAGATTTTTGGGACTCAGTTACGTCCAAGCACAACGTTTCACCCCTAGATTAGTAGCCAAACCAAATAGACCATTCAGGGTTTGGAGTACATGTTTTGGGATTTCATGTTATACTTTGGCCGTGGTTGAGAGGATCATATACCCTTGTGGAGTTTTCATACAACAACATCTACTATTCCACCATTGGTATGACACCATTTGAGGTCTTGTATGGGTGACCCTATAGGTCACCACTTTGCTGGACTAACCCAGAGGAGTCAAAACTCATGGGCCTAGAGTTGGTGAGAGCCACTACTAAGAACGTACAGATCATCCCAGAGTGGATGAGGACTACATAGAACTATCATAAGTCTTATGTGGATAGATGAAGGAGGCCTTTGGAGTTTTAGGAGGGGCACCATGTCTTCCTACAGGTTTCACCCCAATGTGGATTATAGAGATTTGGATGGGGTGGATCAACCCTTTCCAGATACTGCATAGAGCTAGTGAGGTGGCATACCACTTAGATCTACATACACAGTTAGACCAAGTAGAATAAATATTCCATGTGTCATAACTGATGAGGTACATTCATTATTCATCACACATTATTGACTGGGGAAAGTGGGACATCGATGATAGATCTACCTTTTCTAAGTAACTAACAAATATCTAGGTTCGATAAGATAGGATCCTTCATGGTAAAGTGATTCCTTTAGTTCATTTATGATGAAAACATGATAATATTTAGGAGAGAACCTGGAAGCAGGAGGCTCAAATGCATACTCAGTACCCACATCTCTTTGTGTAGGCTCTTGTTTTGGATTTTTTTTTGACATAAAGCTTCAAGGTGAGGATAATGTAATGAATTTTATTTTCTATATATTTATTTTGGATATTTTATATATTATTTTTGAGACTAGGAACTAATATGACATGTGATTCTGAAGCCCAGTGTGTTCAGAATAAATGTTTGAAATATATTAAATAGCCTATGTGTGCATTTTTATTAAAAAAGTGGAATAAATTATAAATGGAACACTAGATTGTAAATATAAGGAAACTATTGAGTTCACGATATAGTTTTTACCTTAGTAGTGACATAAACTTTTCCATAATGGGATGTTTGTGGAAAATTCATCTCAGGCATAAAATGATTAAAATAATTAATAACATTATTTTATTTAATATATTGACACAGTGACCTAATTATTTTCTTTTTAAACACACTTTGAGAAGTTTTTTAGGGTTTGATGCATAACCCTAAAAACCAATTATATCCATTGGAGAGCATGGGGAAGATCTGTTGACAAATGATAACTGGATCATGGTTTCATGATCATTGTGCAACGAAACTGAAGGATCAAGATAATGATAATGATGCATCCTCATTCTTCATCAGCAATTGATCCAAAATCAAGGAAGAACATTTTTTATTTTTATTTCTTCCTCGTTATTGGTTTCTATGATGAAAAAAAATCAATAGGCCAACAGATTGATTCATAGATCGGTCATTTTGCGGGATGGGTTTATTTGTGGGGTTTTGTTGGTGGATTCATTTTATTATTATTGATTCTTCATGTCTCACTCTAATAGTGAAGGATCAAGTACATAGTAAACTTTGGATGAGTTTCATTCCACATGTTTTCAGTTGTTCATTTCTCCCCAATTTCTTTGTTCATCATGGGAAATTTCCTTTGCCCCGTGGTTCGATGTATTTAGAAAAATAAAACATTATGCACTTGTTTCTGGGTGAAACGGTTCAAAATCATTGATTTAGGATTGCAATAATGCGCCGATCATGCGATGATGAAAGTAGCAATGGATTGGATGATGTGGATACCCGATTTTTTTGTTCTTCATCGTGCGATGATGAACAATGTTTGAAGGCATCTTAAGAATGGATTAGATGTACGAATTTAGATGATTTGATGATTCTAAGGCCTATATGAAGACACTCCTTGATTCTGGAATAGGGAATGGATTGATTGATGGTCAGATAATCAAAGGAGATGTGTGATTCTAGATTAGGAATTCTTGAAATTTCCAATCAACACAACATGTACATCGGAGAAACATGTCATGTGGGGCCCTTACAATGACAGATAGGGTTTTGGGATGAAGTTAATGATCACATGGTGTGTAAAACCTCCTAGATGGATCAACGTGTACCTCAGAGTGTACATTGACATGGCTTGAGAGTACACAACCATGAGCATGTTGTGTATTATTACATAGACACGACTATGCCGGATCTACATGGGAATTTCCGTGTACTTGGACATGGGTAGAAGTACAAAGGCACGTGCATGATGTATACTTATACATAAACATGGGAATGGGATGTTTTACCCAGGAATGACCTAAGGGCAAGGGGATATGCCGTGTACTCCTTCAAATGAGGATTGGATCCCTTGTCCTATGAATCCTAGAAAAGATTCATTAGGGTGTGTTACCTATATCCATTCCTTGAGGGTTTGTATAGAATAAACTCCTACACATTAGAAATAGATCCCTTTAGTATGTATTATTGTATAGAGTTTTTAGAATCCTTCCATGGGGCCTCGAGTGAGATCCTCTATCATCTTCATACCCTAGGTGGAGTTCTTAGTATCATTGTGACCAACACTATGTGGGAACCAATCCTATAGTTAGCGGGTTAATACAGATTGAGTTTTTGGTATACCCTATGTCCTTGGTAGTGATCCTCATCTATGTATCATATCTTTAGACTTCTATTATATACTTCTAATAGTGAGACCCAATGAGAAATACCACTTAGACAGATGTCATCAGTGCTATTTGACTCGTGGAGTGTGTTCTCATAGACATTTCCTATGAAAAACCTTCAAGTTGGAATCCTAGGCTATAATTATGGTTGTAACATTACCTTGAGACCATGTGTATTTTTTGAGAATAGCATAATATTCTTATTAAATTTGTTGTAGACATATAATTATGTAGAGTTGATTGTTATACTTTTTTTATATGATTTTTGGTTTTGGGGTTTCTTACTGGGTATTGTTATACTCACCCCTACATGGGATTTTCCCACAAATGTATTATCTTGTGAATATGGTCAAACTTTTTAAAAATTCAAAAAGGGACCAAGACTAGGTAGTTTTTAGTGATCTAGATAGACCAGGGTGTGTTCTAGTGATATCTTGACAACAGTCCCCATCTTTACTTTTAGGTTGGAAGCTTTTTAGACTCTCTTTGGTGGGATTTTTTTTGTACCTATTCACATTCCATTAATTATTTTCATACTATAGTTGTAGGATTTAGATTTATAAATGAATGTTTGTTCAGTTGTTTTTACATTCCAGCATTGTATGGGCTTGGAGATGTGTGTGTGCATACATGTACTTAGTCTAAGGCTTCCCATGTTAGTGATATTCCTACTCGACGCTAGTTGCCAGCCACTAGACCATTATAGGTGGTATTGGGGAGTCATGTTATGGGAACCATTTAGGCAGGTTGTGAAAATACATCTCCTCTTTCATCAAATGGGAAACAAAATCATAGATCGTGTGTACATCAGACTACCGCCTCACGAACAGATGTAACTCATTTTCCATCAACACCTATCATAGTAGGATATAATGATGGATTTAATATTTTTATATAATATTTATAATATAATTATAAATTTTGAATTATAATATCACATATATATTATTAATTTCTATTCTGTTTGAAATACGATAACATCGCTTATGTGTATAGTGGATTATCGTCTCACAAAGCGACGTGATTCATTTTTCACTTATGCTTTATATGGAAGGTAATAAGGATAAATTTAATGAATAGATTTAAAATATACGATATTATATAAATAATTTAAAATTAATATATCATATGATTCCTTACCCTTTCACCAATTAAGGGAATGATATTGTCGCTCATGCGTACATACAACCCACCATCTTTACGAAGCGATGCGACTCATTTTCCATGAAAAAAATTAAATAATGGTTTTAATAATTTATATAATGAGTAAATATGATATTTATAAAATTATAATCAATATGGATATATTGTATTTATTTCCTATGTATAATAACCTAAACTTTCTTGACAAAACATGCATGACAAAACAAGGCAATTAACACCCAAAACAATGAAAACAATGAAATATTTTTTAAAAATGGGTGGTAAAATATTATAAGAGAATAATATATTATATTATAAATATTATTATGGTTATTTTATAAATTAATAACATTATTAAACCCATTATAAAATAGGTTAAATCATTTTTATCTAAAGAAAAGTGTGTGGTAAGGGACTTCGTCTCAATTTCCCTTTATTGAAGCATATTTTATTGTTGTGCACCTAATTTTTTTATATGGTGTATATAATTCCCCTTTTATATATAATATCATTAATCCTTCATAATTCATGGTATTTTAAGTCAAATTTTAATTATTTCATCAAAGGGGATTTTACTTAAACCTTATCAAGTGGTAAGATATTTCATCACAATTCACATTTCATTGAGAAAAATTTGTTAATATGAACCTATTCACTTTTATGTGGTGTATATACTACCCCTTTGATGTATTTAACCTGAATAAATATTTATTCATAATGATTAATTTTTAACTTCAAGTTTATTCTTCAAGGAGTTAAAATTTAAAAGTTACTAAATTGGTAAAAAATATTGTACAATCTCACATTCTTTTGTCACTACTGGAAACATTGGCTATACTAATATTTTTAAACTATTGGTATATGCTAGAAAATAGTTGTTGTAGACTATAGAAATGGTTTTCCAAATAATTGAGATTTATGGTGTGGTAATAGTCCTATACCAATGATTTTCAATAAACCATTGGTATAGACCAAAGGAAAGTATACTACACCAAAAGTTTGTCTAAACTGTTGGTATATGTATTCAGACATTAAATTATACCAATGGTTTAGAAACCATTGGTATAGAGTGATACACAATTCTATATAGTATACCCCCACTTCTTTTCCCAACAAACATCCAACATTACACATATTACCCTCCTCTCCCTTGCCTAAAGCACCAACACATCAAAAAAAAAACACTATAATACCATATACATAATTCAAAAAACCAATAAAACACATTAAAATACTCTACAATATAATATACTTAATTCAAAAAACTAACATAGACCATATAAAAATAATTTATGATGAATTCACGTGTTTAAAAGTCATTCATATCCAATTATTCATGTTATCATTATGAAAAAAATCACACTTGAATGCACAATATTTTGAAAATCACAGCTGCACCCCACCTTCGTCAATCAACTAAAAAAATCACCAAAAGGTTGCACCAAAAATAAAAAACCTACGAATGGCCTGAAGGCCTTCTTTTTTATTGATTTTTGATAACACCACTTTCAAGGGATGAGGGGGAACCCTTACAAGGCCCGTAGGCTCAGAGATTACAAGGCCCGTAGGCTTAAGAGATTACATGACCCGAAGGTCTTAGGGAATTCAACCAGACTATCTACAAGGAACTGCCCCTCCCCAGCATCTGCATCGTGATAATAGATCTCCACCATCGCATGGCTGTCTGGATAGGATTCCCGTGCAAGCACAGGCTGGTCCTAATGGCATAGCCATACCCTCTCATTCTGACAGTCCATTTGGATCTACTCTGGTGAGTGCACCTACTCTGAATCCTCTTCTAGGATTGATCCTTTTTTGTAGAGTCTGTCTGGGGCAACTCCATATGGCCAGAAGGCCTTGAGGTAGCCCGAAAACCCTAAAGGTGGCTCAAAATCCCTACTGACCCGAAGGCTGGGGTGGCTCGAAAGCCTTAAGGACTCCAATCCCAAACTGATGTCCCAAGGTGAATAGTTCTAGCTATTATAGTACCGAACAATACCTGCTACAGTAACTGCTACAGTACCCACACATTGTACAGTTTTTCTATAGTACCTGCAAAAATTAATTTATTCATTAAACTAGTGATAATACACATTCAAAATATCACATATATTTATTCACATTTAATCATCAAACATCAAATGTCATAAATATCAGTAAAAAATTTAAAGGATCAATATCTACCTCATCTCCATCACCATCACTATCTTCATCCTCACTTTTATCTTTGTCGTTATCCTCACCATCATCCTCACCCTCGCCATCGTCATCTCCATAGTTGTTACCATCACCATGGTCATCACCATCACCATCACCATCACTATCACCATTACCATCACCATCACTAGGAACATCATCATCCTGACCACCACTAACACCCCCACCCAGTACACTATATAACATATGCATTGTCGACATATATGAATCACAAGCTATGAAGGTATCTGGTAAAAGTTATGTACATAAAACTACCATAAATTCCATAAATTTATCATCGGACCTTTGATTCCATTCACGCTCCTATATAACCATTTTTGGCCTCTTATACCTCATCCTGAGCTTATGTTTCCCATGTATTAGCTATTTCCAGCTTGGTGCTACCAGAATTGGCACCTAAAGTGGGATAATATCTAGTGAGTAAAATACTCTTAGATAGTCGACATCATACTCTTCCATGGTGTTCAACTCCCAAAACCTAATGTAATGATCATTTTGACCAAATTTTTTAGGTTCTTTCTCATCAAAGGACTCCAAAGAACACTGTTACATATATAAATCGACTATTTACTTACATAATATATATTAAAATTTTAATTCAACAAAGTAAAACTTACAATATTCTATTGTGTATGTTCATTTTTCATGCCTCTATATTTCTTCTTTATACTCAAGAAAAAAAAATTTCTTGAGGTACACGCCATTCAATATTCAAAACATCTCTCTCCAATGATATTGAATTTAGAAAACCATAATTCAAATAGGTTATTAATATTGAATTTCATTAATAAAATAAAATGGATATACTCGATGATGCAATATGATTTTCTACAATGATTGATTACTTTGTGCTAGTATTATATGAGTTGGTTAATGAAAAATATTATATATTAAATTTAGATAATTGAGATTATGATTAAATAATACTTTGATAAATCAATTTAATGTGGAATTTAAGGATTATTGTTTGTATATATTATTTCAATGAATATAAGGGAAATGCAATTATAGAATAATGGAAATGGGATGTATTTATTGAAAAAAAACTAATCAAGATTAAATTCATGTATAACATGGTAAAATGGAAAGGTGAAATATATGCTAGATATGTTCCTATTTTTTTGTTTTTATATTTTGATGATTTAATTTGAAACTGGTTAAATTAAGGAAAAACAAACTAAATTTTTCATTGATAGATATTAATGAATGCGTATGGTCAATATTGTGGTTTTTTTGTTAATAAAACATGAAAGAATTTGATTTATTGTTTATTTGGTTAAATAATGTTAATGTGGATTTATCATGAGTTTATGTAAAATTAAAATTTTATATTCTAGGAAGATTAACAATCTTTTTTTGTGTTGAAATGGTGTGTATATATGGATGAGTATGTAAAATTAAAATCGGATTTATTATTTATTTTTTAAAATAATGTTAAATATGATAAATTAAATATAAAAAGGGTAAATGGACGTCAAATATTAAATATATAGAAAATTGTGATAAAGATAGTAATATTATAGGGATCAAACTATTTTTTATTAGATGTTTTAGCCATTGTGTTGAGGTGAATTTAGTGAGAATGGAAAGAAATGTTTTTCAAAAACATATACCTATAGTGGTAGTAGTTTTATATAGGTTCTTATGTGTGAGTGGGTGAGTCATGTTTAATAGTAATTTTTGGAATTAATTGGATGTAAGATTTTTTTAAAACAGATAGTAAATTTGGGAACCTGACTAGTATGGTAATTAGGATAAAAGATAGATTACGTGGTTAATGGGTATCAGTTTCCTAGAGAACCATGTTGTCTTATAACCTTATATTAGGGCATATAAAGAAGTATAGTCATGATTTTTTTTGCAATAATCTTGAGTATTTCTCTTTATGTGATATAAAATACCTAGGTATAAAACATAATTTGTAGGATTCATATGTGAAATGAAACTGATATATCAGTATATGAGATGTCTCCTATGTTGATGGGGGTAAAATGGATGATTTTATATAGTTACATAGTAAACACAAGATTGGATATTTATTTAGAGAATTTATATAGAGTGAATTCCTTTAATAACTGGCTTGATGTAGAATTTGATGAGAACTTTGACAGACTCTGATAGGAATTATGTTATAAATCATGAAAATAGTATGTTGAAATGATTATTTAAATGGGGAGTTATTCAGTATATAACGCCATGAAATCTGTTTGAACTCTAGTATATATGTTCATGTGTATTTTTTAGGCCTTTGAAGTTGTTTAATCTTTATTTAGATAAAAAAAATTGTGTCATGGTGAGGGATTCATATAGGTGTTAGGGATAATGTATATAGTAAAAGACTTATCAATGATTTTAGAGTTTAATTGGGTTTGTATAAGCATAATTAGAATTTAATACATAATTTTAAAATCAATTAATGTGAATTATTGATCATTTTGAGAGTTTTAAAAGAAATAGTTGGTGCTCTAAATTGAGTGAATGTGTAGTGAAAGCGTAGAAAGTATACATTCATGAGTGAGATGAGGCATGAGATTCAAATCAATGTTCTAGAAGTTTATATATTATTTTAGATGAATTTTTTGAATTATAGGTCATATAGTGGAGAGTCTATAATGACTAACATCATTATAGGGAGGTGGAAACTATAGAGTTGGACTTATATATATGGATTAGGGGGTGATTTAAAATTTGGTATTGAAAATTTAAATTTGTTTGTTTTGGACATATTTATAACATTGTTTTATACAATTTTGGTTGTTCTAATACAACTTTATAAGTTTTATGGAAACTATAGAATTGGTGGAATATCTTCAAAAATGAATCATATGTCACTAGGTACCCAAAGAACATGAATTGGGTAATAGGTTATTTTCAAATTGCAGGGGATTATCTAGATGGAAGAATAGTAAAAAATTCAAATCTATGGGGTACTCAATAGAATAATAATTTATTTTTTGAAATTTTAGTTATTTTAATTCTTTAAAATGACTACAATTCTTATTATTGGTTGAATAACCCAAGAAGGAATGCCCCTTCTCTTTAACATGTCTCACCCTCTCCTATAATATTTTTATTGATCTTAAAAGAAATTCTCTCACTCAATATTTTTTCTCTCTATGGAAGTGGGAAACTTAGATAAAGACTAACGCTTGATATAATATCATTCATGTTTTTAATTTATCTCAAAAGTTTCTTAGTGAAACCCCCAATTGTTCATGTTCATAATATTTTTTTATTTCAGGATAATGTAGTGGAATCATATAGGGATATTATATATAGTATATATAAATAGATTGAGGTATGTGATTACATATACATATTTCCATATATTGTATTTTTATGTAAAATGACATGTGCTTGTAAAAAGGTTAATGTTTTTGAATCTTAAATTAGTATCAGGTGGGTTTTGAAAGTGATGATCTAGGTTGGATGGAGTTTCCATTGATATGAATGAGTGTTTACTATTAGGTTTTGTGATTTTAGGATCACTATATGTCTATTTTCCCATGTGACGCATGATATAGTTATGTTCGATGGAACAAAACTAATACTTAGATGTTAGAGAAATTTTTTATCATGGGTTTATGGGATCTTGTACCATCATATTGGGGTTTTAACAAGTGTATCCCCTTCAGTTTATTAATAAAGTGAGTGAGTTTTCTTGAGATTTTTAGAAAACATTATTTTAAGGGAAGATTTAATCATTATTGTTGTAGAGAGATGGATAAACCTTTCTAGGATGGTATATGTTCTTAAGCATAAACTCCAAGATTGACTTATTGTCTCAGTTATCAATGATGGTTCCAATATAAATGTACCATTAGAGTATAGATGATTAGGGTGGAATTATTATGTATTTGGTACTCATTTGAGTGGAATATGAATGGTGTTATAGCATCATACTCAAATTTGATTAATTTTGTTTTCTTGGAAAGCATGATATTATGACCCACAACTTGATAAATTGTGGGATATTCTTTTTAATGGGTTATTTAATAGAATTATTTCATTTTTTCATTTTGGATGTGTCCTTCTGGTGTCATAAAAATAATAAAATAAGTTTATAAGAGTTGATATTAGTTGTAAGAGTTTGGGAACTCTCCTTATATTTTTTTGGGTGTGGTCTATGAGATTTTTAATAGCCATTAAGATAATAAAAATTATTTAGGTTTGATATGAGATGAACATAGTTAGGGTATAGTAATATGGGTAGGATGGTTTTCCTTGTGTGATATTTTTATAAATTGAGGTTGAAACTCAACATGGATTAAGATTTAAGGCATGGTATAATAAAGTTTGCATACATGGTGAAGTGATGTGTTTTGTTATTTCTATAGTAGACTCTATCTGGGAGGACTAGATCACTAAGTTTTGTTTAGGATATGAAATAAAAGGTAAATTGTTATACTATTGGTGTTTTACATCTTAGATAGAGTAGACCATAATTTTTTATAACAAAAATTTTGTTTTAATGTGTGTTTGTAAAGAAACCCTGCTCATGTAGCCAATGTCGTATAATGAATATAGTGCTATTTCATTATATACCATATAATCATACATTAATTCCAATACTTTTCCGATAGGTTATTTTATTGGGGATCTTTAATAGTATATATCTTTGTCTCACTTATTATGTTTTTAGGACACCTTGCAAGTCTAAGGCTTGTTCAGACCAATTGTCTTATTAGTAAACCATTATTTTATATGGATTAATAAATGTTTTCAATGTCTATGAAACGTTTCATATCCATATTAAATCATTGAAATTTTAACACTTTACCGGTTATGTTTGAACCATGTAGGGCCCCATATCATGATGTCCAAGTTAACACATAATAACTTGAATTGATTATTTTTATACTATGTGTTATATATTTATTTGTTTATGTTCTTATACTTATACTAGTATAATGTGTCATATATTAGGACACTATTAGTGATGAATTATATTGAGTTTTTCTCTAAACTTATATGTTGACCATGGTTAAGTGAAAAACATATATAAGATATAAAGGTTTAAGACATGTTATATTAGAGATTGGGATGGAGTTTCATGAATGAGTTTGGATATGGGACATAATAGAGGCTTGATATTTTTTTAGTGGATCACAATAGTTTATTTTTTTCTATATGTATGTTTTACATGATTAAAATTATGGGAGATCCTTAAATTTATACTTTGTATAACATTATAGGGTATCATATGTAATAACATGTTGTTGTTTTATTTTTATAGTTAGACGATCTATGTAATTCTATTTTTGTACATTGGAATTATTTTATAAAAGTTGTTTGTATTATCTATTTGATATTTTATATTATGATACCATCATTATAGTATTTTATATATTGATTATGGATACTTTTTTCTAATATATAGCCTATATCACAAGCTAATATTCTCCTAATGATAGATACTTCCACCTAAAACCGTACTATTTTGTTGAACCGGGATGAGGTGTGACACAACTAGTGTAATAAATTGAGGTGGAAATACAACACATATTGGTTGGTTCTCTATATAAACACCAAAATAGTGACACCTTTCCAATATAAACTAATCATAACCATGTAAATCCATCAATACTTATTTATTATCTATTTTAATTATATTAAAAATTAATTACTTATACTCCTTTATAATAAAGGCCATTTTACATTTACTTACTATAAATATATATTTATATATCCCAAACTATATAATAATTCAATATAGTAATTTTTTAAAAAAATTCTAACAAATCCATATAATTTTCAATTGGAGAAATTTTATTTCCATAATTTATTTAAATAGAAATGAGTGTCATTCTTACTACCTATTAAGGTATGGAATCATAGTCTTCTCCAAAGTGTGGAAGTATTTCATAGCATCCTTGTTTTTTTTATTTCTTCCTGATGCTTCCTAAAAAACAATTTTCAATAACATAATACTAAGTATTAATGAAAATCATTGTAATTTTCATTCAAAAACCACAAATTTTATTAATACCTTAAACTTATTACTCTTCTAATAAGAAAAAATCCCCCAATAATGTGCTACTGGATACTCATTCATGATAGGTGTGGCCTCTAAATCTATACCAACACTATCATGGAATCCACTATATAACTTATGATTACATTCTCTCTATAGATCACCTAATTCCATGAGTCATGCTATCCTCACAGCCCCACCATCAAAAAATTGTAATGAACTTGGAACCAAAATATTAATTCATATCAATAAAATAATAATATAACATTAAATCTAATGAATTTTCTTACACATATTTACACTTAAGCATTATCCTTTACTTCATTTTGAAGGTGTCTTCAGTAGGGTGGCTTGATGGAAATGATATCAAAGTATTTGGACAAAATCACCATAAGACTTCTATATTCTTACATTATTTTTTAAATAATTTGATTTTCCTCATTTTACTCAACCATCAACTATGTGTGACAGTTCCACATAGTAGCATGCATGTACTCCCACACATCCTAGTGGAAGATCCAAATGAGAAAGAGAAAAAACAAATATTATATCAATACATCTTATAATGAAAATAAAAATGGTAAAAAAATTATTAGGGTTCTATAAATATAATTGAGTAAGTACAATTAGTGGGTGCCACTAGATACCTTATCTCTTAAGGGTTGTAAACCTATATAGAAGGACTGGGACCCAATTTATGATTTGGATGCTCAAAATGTGTTGGAGTAGAAGTTGAAGGAGCATGAACAAATAAGCTTAGGGATAAGTAAGTTGAAGGAAAAGAATAAGGCATAGACGTCTATGGAAATGTATAATATGGATGGGGGTAGGTGCCATTATCAGGTAAGGGAAATAAAGGTGATGAGGGTTAAATGAAATTGGTAGTGAAAACATAGGCAACCTAAATATTCCGAGTTCCTTTAATGAAAATATGGGATAATAAGATGTACTAGATGGTATGTCGGAGGAATGGATAGGGTGTGATGGGGTATGCCGAGTGGTGTGTGTAGCTCCAGTACCACCCCACTCGCATCACCTAACTGAGAACTATTACCAATAGGCTCATCATAGAATAATTTTCTCCTAGGTGGTGGATCCTGATTAAAATCTAAAACAATTAATCACATGATGTCACAACCCGTCCCCTGGGGCCCGTTCCATGACTACCCAAAGCCCGCCTTCCATAGACCAGGGGCTAGCAACTAGCACCAAAGGCGTAATTCCCTAAAACTGGGAAGGCATTAACTTTATAAACTGTAAACAAACACAAAAGAGTACATAGCTGGATACGAAACACTAAGTAAAACTGTATAACAAAAGAGTGATTAAGGTAAAAGGGGACGAAAATACAAGCTCAACTGTAAAGTATAAGAAACTGAAAGTACAACTGAAGAAAAGGAAAACTATAATTAGGTCATCCTAGTAGGTTCCTACCTAAAGGGTAGGTACAGATCGCCTCCTCAGTACTCTAGGTCCGTCCGTCTCCTATGTGTACCGACTCGCCGTATGGTCCACCTCCAGGTACCGTCCAGTCCTGGTACTCTCAGCCTCAGTCAGCGTTGTCCGTCGTCTGCAACCAATACAACAAGGTGCGGGCATAGCCCGTTCATGGGTGAGTATAACAATACTCATTAGGGACTCCGATACCCTCAAGGTCTCACAAAATCCAACAAAGATAAACCAAAATGTATGAAATCAACAGATAACCCCACTTATGTATATGCCCATATATATACCTAAGTTATCAAGTAATCCATCACGAGGAAAACACAAAAGTATTGAATCAGCTCAAACCAGGATTTATTCTAGGGGTAAAACATTTCGATCCCTCAGATTCTGGAGAACACCTCCTCTATCTAGTACAGAGGGCTTGCCGCCACAACCAGGCACTTCCCACTAACCGTGGATTGCTGAGGTACTCCTCCTATCGAGTACCGTGGGTCTGATGAGTCACACAAAGGTGATCCCCACCATGGGTCTGCCGCCACAACTAGGCACTCCCCCTCATAGCCTGCTGAGGTACTCCTCCTATTGAGTATCGCGGGTCTGCCTCCACAACTAGGTGATCCTCCACCGTGGGTCTGCCTCCACAACCAGGCGCTCCCCACTGGGCTAGTCGAGTCACTCCGTGTCAATCGATCAGCAGTCGTCAAGTCTCAGCCAGCTACTAGATTCCTGTAAAAATGCTCTCTTGTCTCCAGAAGATCCGCTCCAAAAGCTACTGGTCGATTATCCACTATCATGAAGTCCTACGAAGAAGTATCCCAAAGGTCCTCCACGTCAAAGGGGTCTCAATGCAACAGACGGCGCGTCAATCAGACGCCCGGTCTGTGAGTTATTAGTCTTTTAGTCCCAGGGGCCCGGTTGGATTCGTGCACGATCCAACTTGAATGTATCTCAACCATTCTGAAAACTCCAATGGGGTATACTCAAAGGGACCGTCATGCTCCAAGATTACCAGGGCCGCTGATGGTTCGTCAAAAGGACGCCCGGTGCCAATGATATAGCAAAAAAAAGTAAAGGGTCGTAGTGGGCCCAGGTCCAGTCTGAACTGGTCGGACCGACCTAGGTTGGGTCGACCTGACCCGCTGAGCCAACCCAGAAGTCCACGAGGAACCGCGGAGAACCACAAGGGCATGGGGCAGCTCAGCCTGGAAGGGCACCACGAGAGGCCGGTTCGGCCGGGGCACCATGAGGGCACGACCGGTTCGCCCGTGGGTAGCGCGGCCAGGGCGCAAGGGCGCGACCGGTGAGGGCGGTGGGGCCAGAGAGGCTGCGCGGCTGGTGAGGGAGGCTTGGCCGGGGTGTGGCGCAGCGCGGACCGGTCCGGCCGACAAGAGGTGCGGCTGGCGGGTGGCGCGGTTGGGGTGGCACGGAAGCCAGCGGGCGACGCGGTTCGGCTCGGGGTGGCAGAGCCGGTTTGGCCAGGGCGACTGAGCGTCACGGTGGCGGTGCGGGTCACAGAGGCCGTGGGTAGCACGACCGTTGCCTTCTTTACCTTTGATGTCACTTTCCTCCGTTTTTAAGAACATCACAAAGGAGATCGGCGGAGGGGTCGGACCACATTGGTTTGGTCTGCACCCTCTATGTTTAGGGTGATAGCAATTGGCTCATAAGAAAAAAGCCCAACAACCCTCCTGAAAAAGGAAAGCATCCTCATTCTTCATTTTTAAAGAAAGGAAGAACATGAGAATAAATCATACTTAAATAAAATTAAACCCCTACCTTTTTTGTTGTTCTTCAACGACATTGCAGGGAAGAAGACAAATCATTGGGAAAAGACAGACATCGGTGTCGTCGGCATTTTCCTTGATTATTGGTTTGTGTGCTAGCTCATCATAGTTGAAGATGTCCTACGTCGGAGGAAGTCCTGAGGAAGAAGGTCAAAGGGAGTCAACATTCTTCTTCGGTGGAGCGTTATTCATGGAAGAATGCGTTCTTCATTGGAGAGCGTAATCCTCCAAGTTTTGGGCGTCGTGCCACTTTACCAGTGCTTCGTCGCTTGGTAAAGCCATCTCAAATCCTCCTCCCAAGCTCCATATATATAGGATAGGGGGAAGGTAGGTAACGATCTTTGGAATTTATGATGGTTCATTTATTAGGAACCTTCCTCAATTCCAACGATGTTGTTAATTAATTTAAAAATGGGGTCAAGCCAATTAATTTACGTTGGTGCAAAAATAATGGTGCATTGGCATAATTAATGTAGAGGAAGCTCAAGAGGCTCCTACACATTAATGAGGGAGTAGAGAGGTTTCTCCCTCATTAAAATGGAGTTGAGAGGTTTAAGCCTCGGGTGGTCCCCACCACCATAACCTCTCATGGGAGGTTAGGGTCTGGTGGTCCCCACTTCCCAACTTCTATAAGGAGGTATAGTTCCAGTGGACCCCCACCTCCCAACACCCACAAGGGTGTTTCAATTAAAAATAAAGTGTCACACACTTTTATTTTTATTTTTATTCTTTCACGAAAAACCCAAAAACTAAATTCCACCCTCGACCATCTACTGTCGAGGTAAAAGTCTCCTTAGGTGAATACAGGAAATGCGAGTTTAACGGTGCCCTCAGATTTCAATTCTGAGCACCGGTTCAAAAGTTACAAAATGTCGTTCGTGCGTTTACTGAACGTACCTGAAAAAAAAGTTTGAAAAATTGTTATCAGTCACCCTTGACCTGCGCCGGTCGAGGTTAGGCTATGCTTAGGTGAAAAATGCCCCAAACAACCCAATGGTACTTCAGATTTCTAATATGAGTTACCGTTTAATAGTTATGAATTTTACAATAAAATAATTGTCACATAATTATTTTATTTTCGGCAAAAAAATAACTTTCTATAGTTGCCCGCGCAAGCATTCCATCACAAGTTTGGCGGTGGTCTCAGATTTTTAATCGGAGCTAGCATTTGCGAGTTATAAGCATTTGAAAAATAAAATAATTTATTTAATTATTTTATTTAGGGTTATGACAATTTTTGGTTTTCTCACAGGAGGCCCGTGCCGAATAATCTTAAGTCACGATTAGGGTAAACCCGCCATCCTGAGCGCAATGGTGCCCTCAGATTTCTGATCTGAGTAACCTTTTAAGAGTTATTCTACTTTTTTCAGGAAAATTACTTACGCGTGTTAACTTAAGCTTAAAAAAACTTCGATGGATCATTCTGGGCACTCCGGGCCTCGGAATCACGTGTCGTTTGATTTCACGGACACGTAAAATTCCCATATATTTTAAAAAAAATTACATGGAAATTATGGGTCTTTAAACATGAAATTATATGTTATTGATATAAATATATATTTAAAATAAAACACTCACAATAGGCACCAAATGAGGGACACCCATCTCTCTCATTCAAGGATTATTTTCTATAATCCTTTTCCTTCGTATCTCTTCAATGTTTTTCATTTCCTGCATTTGAAAAAAATATGGAATTATTTATAAATTCAAAACTAATGTATAATACAAATAAGAAAGAATATGGTACATGAATTAATTAATTAATACCAATTTTCAAACCAAATAAAGGATACAAAGTGATATAATAGAATCATTTTATATTTAGTGGTAATAATATCAAAACATAGAAGATGTGTCATAGAAAAATCAATACGTTCAAATTGGAATGTTTAGAATGGGTATGATATAGTTTTATTCTATTTTCAATTCAATCCAATTTAATTTTAGTTAAGTCATTTGGTTCATTTTTTGTCAATTGATTCGATAATTTTTTTATTTTTTTGGTTAGGTAAATATTTTCATAGGTTTTGATTTTCATTATAATTAGTTTAATATGTTTCAATTCAATTCATCTTGTTTTCTGTTCCAATTTAATTGTTTCAGTTTTTTTGGTTTGGTAGGTTCTAATACAATTCAATTCAATATTGGAAAATTAAACTCAAGGAAAATTGAATATAGTATATATTGAAAAGGAACATGAAGGTAAAGTTGGATACAAAATATTGGTAATAAATACTATAACAATTTGAATAATACTAACCTTAACAAACCAAGTTGATCTAAACCAAAAGAACTGAGAACCCAGATGAATGATTATATATATTTCCCACCACAACTTTAGGTTCACAATCAACTTTGAAAGTTGAACTATTGGAGACAATATATATAATAAATTGATCAAGGCCAATGGGAGCATGGATGGTGTCAATTTCACCATCACCATCATCAAAAATATGTATTGGAATTAATTCAATAATGACACCAAATCCAGGTCACAAATGATCTTTCACATAAATAACTTGTTTCGCCATTGATGCCAATATATATGGATCATCATAATTAATATTGATATTGATGTAAATTACTCAAAATCCACAATAATCAATAACCATGTCATGCCTCATCATCGAATCAAACCACTTTAATTTCATCATAGTGATTCAACCATGAGAGTAATAATCCAAAATTAGTATTTTATCAATGATTCCATAATAAGATACATTTCAAATTACGGTCTAATATCTGATGCACTGTCATAATAGTCTATTGTGGAAATTACCATAGCACCATCATGTTGTGTTCTCATGTTCATTTCTTGTTCAGTGATAATAAATTTATACCCATAGATCATAATTTATTTTCATTCACGAACCATATAATTAGAATAAAAATACAATTCTCTTATTTCCTCAGAGATAAAGTCAGTAAGAAAACCCAATACCAGAAATAAAAATGAATATTAAAATTAACTAAATATTAATTTTATTAATTTATTATAGTAATAAAACAACTTTCAATTTCAACCAAGCAGAAAACTATTTGATATGAAAAGTATCTCTCCTTCTCAAAGTTAAATAATGATGATTTATATTTATAATTTTTTTATGTTCCCTAATGGAAAAATAGAAATAGTTTAACATATATGTACAATTACATGAGATGAGATAACATATACATGTTCAATTTACTTTCTTGATGTAGTCATTGAATAAATCACAGTTAAATAAAACTGTGTGATGTTTCATCTCCCACTATTCAGGTCTTAATGTGTTCAATGTATATAATCTAAGAAATAACCATATTTAGGGAAGTGATATAAAATTGGGATCCATTTTATTGTATTGATCTTCTTTATTTCTCAATTATCTATTTCATCTCATAGTCACATTAGACATATACATTGAATAGAAATCCGTACATTCTTGATACAAGTAACCTTTAAAAAAAGAACCCTAGGGATGATTCCTATTATGGATATAAGAATTCAATGTGTGTATATTTATTTCAGTCATATACATCCAACTGAAGGCCATAGGTCCTCCAAGAAGTATTTCAGATGGAATATGGATAGTTATATACAACATGCATGTGAAAAATGATGGAGGAAATATTTTATCTAACTCATACAAAGTCAATGGTTCCCCATCCATTTTTTTAAAGAAAGGCTTAGAAAACTTCTTATCATAAATATATCTATAAAATGGAACAACCAAATAAATTTTACCCTTATATTATTAGATACTAGATAAAATATTTCTATTAGAATCAAATCCAGTAGTTGGATGTGATAATCATGATTATTCATATATTTCAGCTTCAACTATCTTCTGTTGACCCATTTTGATATGTTTCTTAAAAATCCAATAGGAACTTTAATAATCTCTTGTACTTCCAGAAATTAATTTTTTTACAGGTGCCATCACATAAGAAGCACATTGAACTTTCCATTTATTTTCACTGATACACCCAAGATGCAATTCTGGTCTGATTCCCCAATCCACCAAGTCATTTCGAGACCGTAAATCATGTTTTTTTCTTTCCCTTTACATTTAGAATAATTGAAAGCAATATTTTTCGTATATTTTTTCAAAGTGAATTACATCTAAGAAATGGTGTAACAAATTGGTCAAACAATAAGGAAACTCAAAAAAGATAATTTTATTCTTACAATTGTAATTGGTATTAGTGGAAACATTATTCCTCTTTTTAGGTTTCATCAGACCCATCCCAAATAAAAAACTAACATCTTTCAATTCATTAAGCTTATCAGTTTCAAATATATGTTGATGTGGAATGTTGGTCTCCGTGGTATTGTCAAACCTTTAATTATTTTTACTATATGGATTATCCATTGGAAAGAATCATTGATGTTCCATAAAACTAAAACTATGGTGATATATAATTCTTCTGAATTGCGTATTATTTATAAAAATAGTACATTATAGTTTTCCCTTCATTCTCCATCCAACCATCCTTTTATTATCAAGAAAATCATTTATCGTCCACATAATCATAACACGCATTTGAAATATGTCTTTCAAACATGCATTATATGTGTGAAAACCCACATTCCAAATATGATTCAAATATTTATTAAATGTTTAATGTATAAATCTATATCATTTCTAGAATTATAAGGCCCATATATGAGTATACTCATGAAAGTGAAAGGTTCTTTCATACACATCCATGGAAGAAGGTTATAAATGTGCCTAAAAACTAGCCATGTTCTATTTGAAGTATGAATCTACCCAAATGGATTAAAACCATCTCATGATAGAACCAAAACCACATTACACACATCATCTAAAAATTAGGATATCAAGAAAAAAATTTCCACCATGAAAATCCATCTGCAAGATGAATGAACACATCATTATCCTTATCTCTCCCTGTCTCATGACATCACATATTTATTGATATTTCATCAGACATGAAAAGATTCTAGAGTTTGGGAATCAATGCATAGTGCCATATTTCATTCTATGGAATACAAGATAGTGTTTAATCAGAATTTTTTTCCATCACAATGCGCCAAAGTTTGTATAATCATTCTATTTAGCAGTTTCCTCTCAGAATAAACTGTAATATTTCAAGCAAGCATAAATTTTGTTTTTAGAAAATCCTAGTTCATCAACTATCTTCCATTCCATATAAAGGTTTGATGGAATATTTGCATCATATAGAATTAATTACTTCAAAAACATAAGAATATAACCAATTTTAGTATTATAAATCCCATACATGTTTTTCTCGTGAAATTGTCAGATTAAAATTTTTAGCATATTCATTTTACCATATTGTCGATATACTGGAGTTGTGGAAACATCATTAAATTTCTTCACCCTATCAACATCATAATTTTAATTACAAGAATCATGTTTTATTATATCTATGTCTTCTGGGGTCATAATCCTTTCTTTATCATGATAAATGATAAACAAAAACCGATCATCTAATAAATTCTCAAATACAGTCCCCTCATTCAGATCATAAACATTTTTTGATTTTATTTTCTTCCCATTGTGATACTTGACATAGTTGTTTGTTTGAAACACGTATAATTTTCTATTGTAGATAACTTCTTCATGACTTAACCAAGTTATTCCAACATAATTATAAGAGGAGCAGTGTATGTGACCACTATTTAAGCATTGTTAAATATAAAATCTAAAAATCTCTCCATTTTTTTTTTGAAAATTTCTTGAGATTTGATCAATTTAATATATCCTACTTCTATCCATTCTGTAAAAAAATTTATATGTCATGTTGTAAAATCAATTAAATAATACTGAAGTTAAATCAAAAATAAATTTAAGGAAATAGTAATTGTTCACTTTATATGAAATCAAAACTGACACACTAGTCTTTATGTGAATCATAATATGAAAGATAGAAATAATAATATATATATATATAAAATTTCTTTAAATATAAAACCATGATATTAAATTCAATTATATTAATGAGTAATAACTGTATATAATACTACACAAAAATGTGTTTATAATTTTTGTTTTTATTTTTGCTCTTATTCTATTCACTTTTTAACAAATGTTATTATTATTATATAAATTAATATATAAAAGATTACTATTTCTTGGTAACCATCTTCTAAAACACACATAAATTATAAATTTATGTTGGATAAATCTATAATTAGTGGTTTCCCACATTTAGGGATGTTAAAGTGAATCCATCCTCACCTTGAGATCAATTCAAAAAGGTACTTCTATATATATTGTAGGCATGATTATACCTAGGATTTCTATAAGGAATGAACCTTTATTGGAATTTACTTAGTATCAATGAAAGTTTTTAGGTAATGATAATTTGGATTGCTAACCCTATAGATGTTTTGTTTTATAGTTTTCAATTTCATGGTTGATGATGACTCTAAATGGGTAAATATTAGGTGGAGAAAGTGTGGGTTGATGTTGTGGATTATGGAATGTTTCTAGGGTGGTGGGTGGGCATGCGATAGAATTTATCACGAGTGATAGATCCTATTTTTAATAGGAGTGTAGAGTAATTTTTGTTTAGATGGTACTGACATGAATGGTGATCATGGTTATTAGTTTAAAACAATGATCCTAGGTTCAGTTTCATGTGACTCTTAGAGAATGAGACTAGATTATCTATATAGTTAAATAGGATTGTGAAACCATTGATATTTGATGTAATATAGATGGAAATCACACACATGGAATGTTTTTTACATATGGAATATGGATTGGGTAGTATGGGAGTGTAAACTAATAATTCTTAAATGATATTGAGGTTGCATGTGTTTAGTACATGACGCATCTGTTGTGTTATGGAATAGTGAGTATCTATTTTTGGTATATGGACCAATGTTTTCTCCTCAGGGTTATAAATTAAATTGAATTAAATTGATTATGGTTTTGTTTTTGAGTGATAGGTATTTTTACTGGGATAGTTCAGAGGGTATGTTATTAACCATCCACAGGTGTTTAGTCACAATTTATTTTTAGTACGGTCAATCGGTGACTTAATCAGTATTTAGAGAAATTTAAAATAAATTTATTAGTTATTAAAAATGTTATAATTAGTTTTTTATCTGTTCTTGTCATGAAATTGGGCCCCATGTGTGAGGTAAATAACCAGTACACTTGGAAAGGCCAATAAATCGATGATCAGGTGGTGCTTGAAGAAGGAATTGCTTTCCTTATAAGATAAGTTGTCCTTTAAACCTACCCCCTTAATATTTTACTTGTTTTTATATTTATTGTGATATGTTTTGTCTCACCACATTGTGCAATTGAACCCTTTTAAAATTAATAAATTATATATTTTAGGATGATATATATGGATTTTAATCGAATAATGTGCCAAATCCATGGTGGAACATGAGAACTTGCTTGATTCCTCATCCATTGCAGGTTATGGATTTAATTATGATAATGTTACTTATGAAATATAAATACCTAGGGGTTTTATTTAAATGAGTTTTAATTTAGTGAATAAATTAATGAGTTATAAAGGAACAACAGATAGGTGCCTTAGTGGCTCTCCCTTTCAACAGGAAATCATAACATACTAGAGAAAAGTGAAAAACTACATTCATGGGGGATAATTATAGTGAGAAACCCATATCATATTTAGGTATGTTAAAGTGAATCCTTTTTCACATGTCAGTGAAAAACCAAAAAATAAAGAATGATAAGTTAAAAATTAACAAATAAGGTCAAATTAGGTACCACATATAAAAAATGAAAGGATGACAACTATTGTGAGAAACCCATCACTAAAAAAGTTTACTATAGAGATTTATCTAAGAAAATAATCCACTAAAAAAATTAAATTATATATATGTAACTATTCTATGTAAAAATAAATAAATAATTAAAAGTTAGAAAATTAAAAAATTATCCTTCAATATAAGTTCATAAAATCATTATTTCAACAACCACAAGAAGATTTAAACATATCAAAATAAATTAGACGTGGAAAAAATAATGAATCTACCATGGTGTTTTAGACCAAAAATAAGAAAAAAATTTATGGTTGATAGAATACATGAATGATTTTGAATTCATGGATTTAATAATGAAGATGAATGGAATTAAAATAATAAGAGAGGAGATATCACCACCAGTGGGGAAGAAACCTAAACATCTAATGTTAGGTATCTAGATGAAAATGAAATGGGGGTGGGAGGAGGATCCTATGTGAGATGTATTTGGGGAAAGACTATACCAATTATTATTTAAAACCATTGGTGTAACATTCTCTATAACAATAGTTTAAAAAACCATTGGTGTACATTAATTTATGCCAATTATTTTTTAAAACTATTGGGATAATATTCACCTAAACAACATTTCCTAATAGTTTTTATAATCCATTGGTATAGGAAAACCTATAAAAATAGTTTTTTAAAACCATTGGTATATTTTTGTGGGTATAGCCTACATTTCTAGTAGTGTGTGACTGTTTACTTTATCTTGAAATAATCACTTTCTTGTGATAATTTTCATTATACATTACATTTATATTAAATATCCATAATATTGTCTAATGGAAATGATTATTTTCTAAACTATATACCATTTTTACATATGGTGTTTAATTTGAAAGTTATTTGATTAATTGGGGAAATATTGATAAATTTGTATCCTTTACTCAATATAGATATTTTAGGATAAGTCATATTGTTTCACAAATTGAAGAAATTATTCAATATATTATGAATTCTTGGGACATGAAGTTATGGTTGTTAATTGGTTATAGATAGCCCCTCGATGAATCGATTAGTCTCATGAGACAATTCAGTTGATCAAATTAGATGGATTTTTACCTATAATTTTAGGATGTCTTATTAAAGGTCCTGACAGTATTGGTCTCATGATGCCTGAGATCATTGCATCCAATAATATATCATTTATTTAATTGATAGTTTTGTTATTATTATTATCCATGATATGTTCACATTGATATTATCTATGGATTCATTTCATTCTTAGTTTATTAATTAAATGAAATGTGTGTTTAGTTAGTTAAATTTCCATATTGATTATTCCCTATTTAATACTCAAATTATTGATTAAATGTAATTTATTTTTAGCTGTTTACCTTTCCATATTGAATTTTATTATTTATTCATGATATCTTCCATTGTATGTAACACTTAATGAGAATTTGATCTCACCCTTATTTTGTTTCCTTTTACCATGATATGATGACGAATCCTTTGAATGAGATTCAAGTATATTGAGAATTTTCCTTTGTTATGTTTTACTTTATTTTCACAATGTAAAGTAAATATCATTTATATATCTAGTTCTTCTAAACTACTAAACTAATGAGTCCTTTGGGATTTGACCCTTTATATCTATACCAATGTAATAATGTAGGCATCAACTCTGAGTTACTCAATTTTGGGTTGCTACATATACTCACAACCATTATTTAATTTACTGATGATCCTTTTTTGTAATGACTATTGAACAATATTTTTATGGTATTATACTTTGGGTGTTGATTATACTAACTTCCCAACCAATTATTCATTGGTTATTTAGTGATTTGTGGTTGCCCTTCCTGTAATCATATGTTAATATTATCCTTGATTATCTATTATTTTATTGTTCTTATCATAATAATCTTCATATATTTGTGCACTCACACACACACACACACATACGTTTCATCTATTTTTATATTTATAAATTTTTATATATGTTTTTGTTTGTGTGTATGTTTATTAATATTTATACATGCGTGTGTTTATATATATATATAAACATACACACATAAAAGTAATTATGTTTGTTAAATTTATATTTTTTTGTACCTATGGATTCTTAATATGAAATCCAATTTACCAAATAATAAACATATGTGTGTGGAAAATTAATTATATTACAAGCGCATGTAATGTGTAAAAATTAAATTAAACATATTATATAATATTAATTATGATGATTCCAAATATTGAATCCATTTTATTAAATTAAATTTACATAATTGGTTGAATTTAATCTAAAAATAAACCGGTAAATCATGTTGAAAAGCAGTTTTTCAAGAAATGCATTTTTAAGCATAAGATGATCTTATATTAATTATATGAATAGTAATCATCCTGATATAGATTTAAATTAATATATTTAGATATATAATATATAAATTTCATTTAAATATTTCTTTATTAGTGGGTTTATCAATTAATTAAAATGGAGGAAAATTATTTACTAAAAAGAGTTTTTAGAAATTGGTGTTTTTAAACTAAAAATAAACTTATAAAAAAATTAAGTATAAAGATGATTAAAATGTAATTAATTATATTAAATATAACTAAATAATATATTATTACTTTTAATTCAAATTAAAATCATAACGATACTTTTAAATAGAAAATAAATGACAGTTTTACAAAAAATGGTATTTTACACCATTCACTAAAAACCACTCTTTAAAAAAATAAGAAAATTTCACCCAAAGATAATTTTGATATGAAGATTGAGAAAATGATATTATTTTTATGAAATACTATTTCTAAAATTGTTATAAATTAATTATAATTCCCAAACATAAAATAAAAAATAAAACCATTTCGAAGAAAATGAAATTTGAAGTATAAAATGACTACCAAAAATTTGAGAGATTATTTACTAATAATTTATAAATAAATTTTTATTGATTACAAAATATGTATATATATATATATTTCATCACTTGATTAATCCTATTCATACTCTATAAATTAATATATAGGTTTAACAATCATATTTAAATAATATATTTTGTGGGCCGTTTAAGCTCAATGTTTCATGTCACGGATGTTGTTGAACAAAATGTTACTCTTTTAAAATATCTATTTTTTAATTTTTTCCCCAACTTTAATAAATTTTTTCCTCATAATTTGAACTTTCATTAATAAATAAAGGGTTTTATAATTGAAGTTTTTTTATTGAAAACTCACGTTATAAAAAGGGTTAATAAAACTTCCTCTTAAAAGATGGAAAGGAAAATATCATGGTAATCTAAAATAACACATAACTTAGTTTCAAAATGGGAGAAAATTGGTGGGAATTAAAAATATATACATGAAAGAAACACATAAATAATTATGGAGAGTGATAGAGATCATTAATCATAATAAATTGAATGATCAATAGAAAGTCAACAACCACAAAACCATAAAATTGTGATGAGTTAAATGATCATTGACTTATCAGATATAAAGCTAATAGGACAACATTTTTATTTTAATATAATTTTCCTAAAGTAAAGGGATCATTGTAATATCAAAATAGAGAACACCAGAAAATATACCTGCTTGATATATTTATATTTTAATAAGCACAATTTCATCGTTTGATTGTGGTTCGATCATATTTCACTTCACCACTTACTAAAATGAATGAACATCCAATGTGAAAATTTCATTCCTAAAGAACTAAGATTAACTTTTAATGGATTATAAGATCAATAAAAGAGGGAAAACTCATTATATATGTCTTAAAATATTTTACAAAACTAAAATGGTTATAAAAAGTTATCCAATATAATATATTAATCTCCAAAAACTCAATAGTAACACCCAAAATTCAACAAAATCCATTCCATATGAATCTATCAATAAAATCATTTAAGTAAAAACAATGTAATAATAACTATTACATCACATAGTATAATGGTAGTGGATCCACCCTTGTCACCCTTTGGTTGTCGGTATAAGCCATACAAACTTTATGAATGCGACGAGTTGTCACTCAACATGAGGGTTGTCCTATTTCCAAAACAATATTAATATAATTCATATATTGTTCCTATATTAAAATGACCCGTAATTACATAAACATAAAATAGAAGATAAAACTTAAAGGTTACCAATAAATTTAATCTTATGTCCTCAAAATGTAAATGCATTCTTCCTTAAATATCATTCTCACTAAAACATATACAAAACCAATGGGTTGTATTTCCATAAATGTGTAACACCCGAGACTTTTATGTTATATAAATTATTAAAGGAATCTTTTTCTACACAACACTTGCTTGACTTGCTTTACACGCAATCGCGACCTTCCTCGATAGCTTGCGTCGTACGCAATACCGAGTTTCACTAAACAACAATATGCTATTAAAACTAGCCGTTATAAATAGTAATAACCACTTTTTGAAGTTTTATAAATTTTATTTTTTCAAAATGGACTTCATTTTTGGACTCAGAATATCGAAATTAGCCTAGGGTGAAATTTTGGTATTTTTCTGAAAACTTTCAATTTTTGATGAATAGTGAAACCACTAAGTGGTAGGTTAAAAACTGAATTTTGCATAAAACTTAATTTTACCGCTTCTGTGAATGGAATTTCGAAAATCCGAGAGACACGGTTAATATCAAGGACTAAAATGTGGTTCAATGAGATGAAAATAATTTTTTGGTGAATAGTAACTTTTTACTTTTTTTACCGTGGTTAATAGTAAATAGGGTAACTAAGGGTAAATATGATATTAATATTACCCTAACACATGTCCTAATTCTATTGGACAAGTGTAATTCGACCAAAAACAAACTTAGGAATAAAATATGACCATTTAGGCCCACTTGGATTAGATTAGGACATTTATTATTAATTTATTTAAAGAAGGGTTAAAATAGTTAAAATCAAAGTTTAATAAGTAAATCATTTTTAATATGGGGTTATACATAAGATAAATTCAATTGTAAATATTCATTAGAAATCTAAAAAGATTTCCTACATGATGATATTTTATTTGTAATTTTTAGACATTAAATAATTTAATTTATTTATGACATAATGATGATGCAGTAATTATCTTATTAATGAAATATTGACATAATTGATGTTATAAACACCAAAATAAATGTAATTTGAGACTTTTTATGAATTCCACTAATTTTCTAGGTTACTATGATATATTAGTGTTGATTTAATCAACTTAGTTCGAACATATAATTCTGTTATGACTTTCAAACAAATCATATATCAAATAGTGTCAAAATTGACACAAAATAGTTTTTAAATCAAATATTATATTATTAATTGTTATTTTATTCCTAAAAATCTAAGGTTCGGCCAAATGACTTAGATAAGGATATATATATTAATAATAAACAATTTGGGGTTCCTTTGGCATGTTATAGTAAGTGTATTAACCATATAGTGAAGGAAAACAAAAAGACACGGTAAAAGTTAAAATAATTAACTTAGAGTTAAATCTAATTGATAAGGTTAAAATAATACCCTAAACTTGTCTAAATCCTATTGGTTGATATGATTTCGACCCATCCCCACTTTATCTTCGAAATAAGACCCTTTGGAACCATTATAAACCGATTTTGACTTTAATATAAAATAATATTTTGAGATATTCCTAAGGTGCCCCTCTCCTCCCTTATAAAAGGGCACCTCCTCCCCCTCCTCCTCACACCAAATTGAGCACTCAAGCTCGGCCAACCCCTGCCATATTCTCCTCTCCACTTCCCTAGAATAATCCTAGAGGTCCTGGTCTTCTCCAAAGACCAATCTTAGTTCCTTAAGTGGAGGATTCAAAGAGGCGTTCCAAAGAAGAGGTAATATCCATTACCGATCTTTTCAATTTCTTTCTTCTTCAACTTCTTCTTCTTTAGTTGTTTCATGATAAAGTAATAACATCAGTATTACTTACATACTGATATGTTATTATAAATATGAAACAACCCTAATTCACCTTCTATCCATCCTACGGAAAAATGAAATCACCACGCGTGCGTACGTACGGAATACCGTCTCCACGCCGTGGTGTAATCTATTTTCCACCATCACCTTACAAGGATGGGTATAATGGTGTAATGAGTAACTACATATGATTATTATGAAGTAATATTGATACTGAAATAATATATATATACTCCAATACAATTCCACGATCATAGGAACGATATCATCACTCGTGCGTACGTACGGAATACCGTCTCCACGATGTGATGCGACTCGTTCTACATGATCTTCATTTCATAATGACTATATAAATGAATTGAATGAATTAATATGGTATATAATACACTAATACCATTCTGGAAATGAAGTATCTATAACCTAAAGATAGGAATAAGAATTTATTCGACAAAACACGCATAAGAACAAAAAGTTATAAAGACCCGAGTAACAAGTAACAATGAAATATTACTAACAAGAAGCTAATAATATGACCATATATGATATCATATAAATATGTATGATTCTGGAATAAGTCAATAACATTATTTAAACCATTATAAAGGAGATTCGGACACGTACAAAGCTAATCGGACCTAAGGTAAGGGAAATATCACAATCTCATTTTTATCCGAGATTGTTTATACGTTGGTATTTACTGGGGTGTATTTTATCATCCACATCCATGTTTTCTCAATATGTAATATTATTTCCATCCACCTACAATTGTTTAAAACCAATTTTACCCTTCTATGAGTTTTTAGTAAAAGATATGAAAGGAATCTTTTGTCGTTTTTTTATACGAGGTACTTTTTGACTTTTCTGACAAAAGTACGAAGAATGTTTTTTTTAACTTATACGGCACGAACAGATTTTTACGGTTTTATAAAGCCTTATTTTCATGAACCTTCCTCCAAAATATTTCATGACTATTTTCAATAAAATATTTTTCTTTTAAAATTGCATGATGTTTTGTGAAAAGAAATTGATTTTGAAGAAGAAAGGATATTTTCTTCAAGAATTCAATTCAAGTGTTTTATCAAAATTATTTTTCATCTAAGATAATAAAGGGTTCTGTTTCTATCCATATTTTTACATTGATTTGACTATGTTGTGATGGAATTATGCTTATGAATTCCTTTATCTTATATGAATGGTTTTATGATGTCATGTTGTTTAAGAATCCCATTTTTATTACATGGGTTATGCAATGATGTATGATTTATGATTTTGTGGCACACATAAGAATGGTATCATTATGAGATGGGTGGGACCTATATCTCCCTCCAATGCATTGGGTAAAGATTTTATATCTCATGAGATAGACATGGCTGGAACGGAAGGTTATTTCGGTTCAGTGATACAGGACTGAAACGAGGAGTGAACTCGGTTCAGAAAGGGACTTTGTGCACTAAGATAGTCTTGGAAATGAGTCATGACTAACAAGAAATGATTTTCCATGATTATGTGTGCATGCCACAAAGTTTCAAGTTTTATGTTATGATTTTGGGGATCTCATTTTCACTTCTATGATTTATTCCATGTTAAGATATTATGATCTCTTTTGCAGGTTTTGATTTTCAAAAAGATATGATATGATTTTTATTTCCTTTATTTGCCCTTGCTGAGCATTTGAGCTCACCCTTTTATGTTTTCTTTTCCCCAGGTCAGGAAGATGTATATTAAGTAGAATATGCTAAAAGGGACCCTAGATATGATGAAATAAATGGGAGACACTGTAGAAGATTTATGAACCAGTTGTTTATGTTTCCCAGTTTCTAAAGACACTATACCTATACGGTCCTTTGTGGTTTTGTCATATGTTGTAATAAGTGTGCTTCAATTTTGAAGTATTAACAATGTATGTAAAGTATGGGTCGTTATAGTTGGTATCAGAGGAAAGGTATAGTAAACCTTTGGAAACTAGGATGTGAAAGCCTTAGTAAGAACCCTAAGGATAAGTCTAAGCATAGAACACAATCTTAGAAATGGCCATGAATAACTTAGGATAAGACCATAAGCATGAAAATTTTATTCTTGAATTATTTGGTTTCCTATTATAATTAGTGTTGCTCACACTATTCTTCTTGGTTTTAGTCAATGGCTGGAACCCGAAGGAACCGTGTTAATGCGGAATGCGATGGGCAATGCAATGATTGTCCCGCTGAGCAACCAAACAATATGGGAGCTGGAATGCAAAATCTTGTAGCCATGCTCACACAACTTTCTCAAGCTATGAATCATGCAGGATTTCCAAACGAGCAAAGGAGGGAGAAACATTCTGTTGAATCCTTCATGAGGCAGCGTCCACCTTCTTTCAGCGGGTCTACTGATCCATTAGTTTCTGAACAATGGATTAGTACTACTGAAAAGATATTTTCAGTTCTTCAATGTTCTGAACATGATAAAGTCATCCTAGCAGTGTATCGTTTGGAAGGAGATGCTGATCAATGGTGGGATCTTATTAAGAATACGAGGCAAAGGGATGAAATTGAGTCTATGGAATGGGACGAGTTCAAGAACTTATTTTTCAATAAGTACTTCCCTCGTATTCTCCGAACAAAGATGGAGAAAGAGTTTCTTGAACTGAAGCAAAGGGATGATGAATCTGTTAGTACCTATGAAGCAAATTTTACAAGACTTGCAAGGTACGCTTCTGGTATTATTATCCAACCTGAGAGTAAGATCGATCGATTCTTTAGTGGCTTAAAACCAAGTCTTCGAAGGGCGTTAGCCATAAGGGACTTCAATAGCTACGAGGAAATCGTTCGATGTGCTCTCAAAGTCGAGATGGAGATTGGAGTAACCCATCAGTCACATGGGTTTGATAAGAAGAGGAAGATGGAATTCAAAGGAAACTCTAAAGAGCACACTGAAAAGAAGATGAACTTTCCATTATGATCAAAGTGTGGAAAGAAACATGGAGGGAGTTGTCTTAAAGGGACAAGTAAATGTTTTAAATGTGGAAAGGAAGGTCATCGGGCATTTGAATGCCATGATAATGGGAAGAAGATGTCTAATGATGCAAACAAAGGAAGGGATACACAGAATGAGCCTACTACACTTCAATGTTTCAAGTGCAAGGAGATGGGGCATTATGCCAATCAATGCCCAAATCCAAGGGTTGATGATGATGGTCGACGTCAACAAACTCTTAAAGCTAAAGACAAAGGAAAGTCACATGCAATTTCTATCAGCGATGTGGAGTACGATAACGATGTGGTGAAATGTACACTTACCATCCACTCTAAAGTAGCAAATGTTTTATTTGATTCTGGATCCACCCACTCTTTTATTTCTGAAGACTTTTCTAAGGGTATCACCGTACTACCTCAACAATTAGATGTTGAGTTAGCTGTGACAACACCTAATGGCACATCAATCGCATCAAAAGTTTATAATTCTTCTCCGATCGAAGTTTGTGGGAAAGTGCTTCCTGCAAATCTTGTGATCCTTCCTTTAGTGGAATTCGATGTGATTCTTGGCATGGATTGGCTTTCTCTACATGGAGCTCATATCAATTGCCAAAGAAGGAAAGTCACATTTCATACTCCAGATCAATCTACGATCGTATATCAATGCAAGGATGAACATAACCTTCCAGTGGACATTTCTTCCATCTTATGGGTATTGATTCCACTAAATGAAGGTTATTTATCTCAAATGGTTGGTGAGAAACTCACGATTAAGAATATTCCCATTGTAAGGGAGTTTGATGATGTCTTTCCGGAGGAATTACCGGGTCTTCCACCAAATCGTGAAGTTGAGTTTTCAATAGAACTCGTACCGGGTGCTTTGCCTATTTCAAAGACACCTTATAGAATGGCCCCAATTGAGTTGCAGGAATTGAAGAAGCAACTCCAAGAGAATCTTGATAAGGGATTCATACGCCCTAGTGCGTCACCTTGGGGAGCACCTGTTCTATTTGTTAAGAAGAAAGATGGATCAATGAGACTCTGCATTGATTATCGAGAACTTAACAAGATCACTATCAAGAACAAATATCCTCTCCCACGCATTGATGACTTATTTGACCAACTACGCGGAGCTCAATACTTTTCCAAGATTGATCTTCGTTCAGGGTATCATCAATTAAGGGTCAAAAGGGAGGATATACCAAAGACGGCTTTCCGTACAAGGTATGGACACTATGAATTTATAGTGATGCCATTTGGTCTTACTAATGCCCCTGCTATCTTCATGGATCTAATGAATAGAGTCTTTAGAGACTATCTTGATCAATTTGTGGTAGTCTTTATAGACGATATTCTTGTCTATTCAAAGAGCAAGGAAGAGCATGAAGATCACTTGAGAATTATATTGAAGACCCTGAGAAAGGAGAAGCTTTATGCCAAATTTACCAAGTGTGAATTTTGACTTCAAAAAGTTGCATTTTTGGGTCACATAATCTCAAAAGAGGGGATATCTGTGGATCCAGCAAAAATAGAGGTTATCGAAAGATGGTTGAGACCAACAACAGTAACGGAGATCCGAAGTTTTCTTGGTTTGGCTGGATATTATCGATGTTTTGTAAAAGATTTTTCACGATTATCTAATCCACTCACCAAGTTGACTCGGAAAGGAGTTAAGTTTGTCTGGACAGAGGAATGTGAAGAGAATTTCAAGGAGTTGAAAAGAAGGTTATCCAGTGCACCTGTGCTCACACTGCCTTGTAGTGGAGAAAGGTTTGTGATCTACAGTGATGCATCCAAGAAGGGATTGGGGTGTGTTCTTATGCAAAATGATATGGTGATAGCTTATGCCTCACGACAGTTGAAAATCCATGAGCAAAATTACCCAACACATGATTTGGAGTTGGCTGCGGTAATCTTTGCATTAAAGATTTGGAGGCATTACCTTTATGGTGAAAGGTGTGATATTTATACTGATCATAAAAGTTTAAAGTATATTTTCACACAAAAGGAGTTGAATATGCGTCAAAGAAGATGGTTGGAGCTGATTAAAGATTATGACTGCTCAATCCATTACCACCCTGGGAAAGCAAACAAGGTGGCAGATGCATTAAGTCGACAAGACCATGCTAGTTTATCCATGATGAGGATCACAAAAGATACAATATTTATGGATTTACAAAGGATGGATCTTGGAATTATAATGGAAGGGGAAAAATCTTATCTTTCTCAAATGAATGTTCAACCATCTATACATGTGAAGATTAAAGAGGCACAGAAAGAAGATGTTGAGTTACAAAAGAAGGTGAGAAATGTTCCTGAATTCAACCTTGATTGTGATGGGATAATAAAGTTCAGGAATCGGGTTTGTGTTCCTCCCATTCCCGAATTAAAGAAGGAGCTGCTGGATGAGGCTCATAGTTCTTCATTCTCTATTCATCCTGGAAGCACGAAGATGTATAGGGACCTGAAAGAGTACTTCTGGTGGGATGGCATGAAAAGAGATGTTGCTGAATTTGTCTCTCGATGCTTGGTTTGTCAACAAGTTAAAGCTGAGAGACAGAAGTCTAAGGGGATGTTACAACCATTACCCATACCCGAATGGAAATGGGAAAACATCACTATGGACTTTGTCATAGGACTTCCTAAAACATCCAAAGGCAATAATGCTATTTGGGTCATAGTTGATCGTCTTACAAAGTCTGCACACTTCATTCCTATTAGAGAGGATTTCTCTCTAGATCAGCTTGCCAGGATATATGTAAAGGAAGTGGTAAGATTACATGGAGTACCACTTTCTATTATATCTGATCGGGATCCGAGATTTACCTCGAAGTTCTGGCGAAGTCTTCAGCATACTCTGGATATAGAGTTGAGTTTCAGCACTGCTTATCATCCACAGACAGACGGTCAATCTGAGAGAACAATTCAAACCCTAGAAGATATGTTGAGAGCTTTCTCTATGGATTTCAAAGGAGGTTGGGATCAACACCTAACTTTGGTGGAATTTTCATATAATAATAGCTTTCACTCCAGTATTCAGATGGCTCCTTATGAAGCTCTCTATGGAAAGAAATGCAGGACTCCAACTTGCTGGGATGAAGTTGGGGAAAGAAAGCTATTAGGACCTGATCTCGTTGATGAAATGGCAGAAAAGGTCAGATCTATTCAACAACACATAAGAGCAGCTCAGAGTCGACAGAAAAGCTATGCCGACAACCGAAGAAAAGACCTAGAGTTTGAAGTGGGTGATAAAGTGTTCTTACGAATATCTCCCTGGAAGAGGGTTATGAGATTTGGAAAGAAGGGGAAGTTGAGCCCTAGATATATCGGTCCTTTCGAAATACTGGATCGTGTTGGGAAGGTAGCTTACCGATTGGCGCTTCCACCGAATCTCTCTCAAGTTCACGATGTGTTCCATGTATCTCTCCTGAGAAAGTACATACCAGATCCTTCACATGTACTCAGCTCAGAAGTTGTACCGCTGGAGCAAGATCTTTCTTATGAAGAACAGCCGATAGAGATTCTGGATCGTAGCGAAAAAGTCATACGAAACAAGACCACTCGCTTGGTGAAAGTTTTATGGAGGAACCACCAACTTGAAGAAGCTACATGGGAGCTTGAGGATATGATGAGGGAGAAGTATCCTCATCTGTTTGTTACAAAGTGACGAATTTCGAGGGCGAAATTCTTTTTAAGGGGTTAGAATGTAACACCCGAGACTTTTATGTTATATAAATTATCAAAGGAATCTTTTTCTACACAACACTTTCTTGACTTGCTTTACACGCAATCGCGACCTTCCTCGATAGCTTGCGTCGTACGCAATACCGAGTTTCACTAAACAACAATATGCTATTAAAACTAGCCGTTATAAATAGTAATAACCACTTTTTGAAGTTTTATAAATTTTATTTTTCAAAATGGACTTCATTTTTGGACTCAGAATATCGAAATTAGCCTAGGGTGAAATTTTGGTATTTTTCTGAAAACTTTCAATTTTTGATGAATAGTGAAACCACTAAGTGGTAGGTTAAAAACTGAATTTTGCATAAAACTTAATTTTACCGCTTCTGTTAATGGAATTTCGAAAATCCGAGAGACACGGTTAATATCAAGGACTAAAATGTGGTTCAATGAGATGAAAATAATTTTTTGGTGAATAGTAACTTTTTACTTTTTTTACCGTGGTTAATAGTAAATAGGGTAACTAAGGGTAAATATGATATTAATATTACCCTAACACATGTCCTAATTCTATTGGACAAGTGTAATTCGACCAAAAACAAACTTAGGAATAAAATATGACCATTTAGGCCCACTTGGATTAGATTAGGACATTTATTATTAATTTATTTAAAGAAGGGTTAAAATAGTTAAAATCAAAGTTTAATAAGTAAATCATTTTTAATATGGGGTTATACATAAGATAAATTCAATTGTAAATATTCATTAGAAAGATAAAAAGATTTCCTACATGATGATATTTTATTTGTAATTTTTAGACATTAAATAATTTAATTTATATATGACATAATGATGATGCAGTAATTATCTTATTAATGAAATATTGACATAATTGATGTTATAAACACCAAAATAAATGTAATTTGAGACTTTTTATGAATTACACTAATTTTCTAGGTTACTATGATATATTAGTGTTGATTTAATCAACTTGGTTCGAACATATAATTCTGTTATGACTTTCAAACAAATCATATATCAAATAGTGTCAAAATTGACACAAAATAGTTTTTAAATCAAATATTATATTATTAATTGTTATTTTATTCCTAAAAATCTAAGGTTCGGCCAAATGACTTAGATAAGGATATATATATTAATAATAAACAATTTGGGGTTCGTTTGGCATGTTATAGTAAGTGTATTAACCATATAGTGAAGGAAAACAAAAAGACACGGTAAAAGTTAAAATAATTAACTTAGAGTTAAATCTAATTGATAAGGTTAAAATAATACCCTAAACTTGTCTAAATCCTATTGGTTGATATGATTTCGACCCATCCCCACTTTATCTTCGAAATAAGACCCTTTGGAACCATTATAAACCGATTTTGACTTTAATATAAAATAATATTTTGAGATATTCCTAAGGTGCCCCTCTCCTCCCTTATAAAAGGGCACCTCCTCCCCCTCCTCCTCACACCAAATTGAGCACTCAAGCTCGGCCAACCCCTGCCATATTCTCCTCTCCACTTCCCTATAATAATCCTAGAGGTCCTGGTCTTCTCCAAAGACCAATCTTAGTTCCTTAAGTGGAGGATTCAAAGAGGCGTTCCAAAGAAGAGGTAATATCCATTACCGATCTTTTCAATTTCTTTCTTCTTCAACTTCTTCTTCTTTAGTTGTTTCATGATAAAGTAATAACATCAGTATTAATTACATACTTATATGTTATTATAAATATGAAACAACCCTAATTCACCTTCTATCCATCCTACGGAAAAATGAAATCACCACGCGTGCGTACGTACGGAATACCGTCTCCACGCCGTGGTGTAATCTATTTTCCACCATCACCTTACAAGGATGGGTATAATGGTGTAATGAGTAACTACATATGATTATTATGAATTAATATTGATACTGAAATAATATATATATACTCCAATACAATTCCACGATCATAGGAACGATATCATCACTCGTGCGTACGTACGGAATACCGTCTCCACGATGTGATGCGACTCGTTCTACATGATCTTCATTTCATAATGACTATATAAATGAATTGAATGAATTAATATGGTATATAATACACTAATACCATTCTGGAAATGAAGTATCTATAACCTAAAGATAGTAATAAGAATTTATTCGACAAAACACGCATAAGAACAAAAAGTTATAAAGACCCGAGTAACAAGTAACAATGAAATATTACTAACAAGAAGCTAATAATATGACCATATATGATATCATATAAATATGTATGATTCTGGAATAAGTCAATAACATTATTTAAACCATTATACAGGAGATTCGGACACGTACAAAGCTAATCGGACCTAAGGTAAGGGAAATATCACAATCTCATTTTTATCCGAGATTGTTTATACGTTGGTATTTACTGGGGTGTATTTTATCATCCACATCCATGTTTTCTCAATATGTAATATTATTTCCATCCACCTAAAATTGTTTAAAACCAATTTTACCCTTCTATGAGTTTTTAGTAAAAGATATGAAAGGAATCTTTTGTCGTTTTTTTTATACGAGGTACTTTTTGACTTTTCCGACAAAAGTACGAAGAATGTTTTTTTTAACTTATACGGCACGAACGGATTTTTACGGTTTTATAAAGCCTTATTTTCATGAACCTTCCTCCAAAATATTTCATGACTATTTTCAATAAAATCTTTTTCTTTTAAAATTTCATGATGTTTTGTGAAAAGAAATTGATTTTGAAGAAGAAAGGATATTTTCTTCAAGAATTCAATTCAAGTGTTTTATCAAAATTATTTTTCATCTAAGATAATAAAGGGTTCTGTTTATATCCATATTTTTACATTGATTTGACTATGTTGTGATGGAATTATGCTTATGAATTCCTTTATCTTATATGAATGGTTTTATGATGTCATGTTGTTTAAGAATCCCATTTTTATTACATGGGTTATGCAATGATGTATGATTTATGATTTTGTGGCACACATAAGAATGGTATAATTATGAGATGGGTGGGACCTATATCTCCCTCCAATGCATTGGGTAAAGATTTTATATCTCATGAGATAGACATGGCTGGAACGGAAGGTTATTTCGGTTCAGTGATACAGGACTGAAACGAGGAGTGAACTCGGTTCAGAAAGGGACTTTTTCCACTAAGATAGTCTTGGCAATGAGTCATGACTAACAAGAAATGATTTTCCATGATTATGTGTGCATGCCACAAAGTTTCAAGTTTTATGTTATGATTTTGGGGATCTCATTTTCACTTCTATGATTTATTCCATGTTAAGATATTATGATCTCTTTTGCAGGTTTTGATTTTCAAAAAGATATGATATGATTTTTATTTCCTTTATTTGCCCTTGCTGAGCATTTGAGCTCACCCTTTTATGTTTTCTTTTCCCCAGGTTAGGAAGATGGATATTAAGTAGAATATGCTAAAAGGGACCCTAGATATGATGAAATAAATGGGAGACACTGTAGAAGATTTATGAACCAGTTGTTTATGTTTCCCAGTTTCTAAAGACACTATACCTATACGGTCCTTTGTGGTTTTGTCATATGTTGTAATAAGTGTGCTTCAATTTTGAAGTATTAACAATGTATGTAATGTATGGGTTGTTATAAAATGTCTCCCAAAATACCCTTAATCTTGATAAAATCCCAATCACATAAAACTTAAAAAAGTGGTATTTAACAAATTTAACTTATAATCAACATTAAACTTATATACCCATGATGGTATCCATAATTCATGAGCTAATATTATATGAAGACATATAATATTCCAAATTTAACATAATCCTTAGATGTTTTAGGATTATTATAACCAAAATTCCATTGGTAAAAAAATACTTAAACAAAATAGTTCTTGAATCCCATATATAACTAATTCCACCATTTTTCTTCAACATAGGCCCTTCCTTGGTCTATGAGTTAACTATAAAAGAATTCATTGACTTGGATAATTCATAGGTTCCCCATATTTAAGAAAATAAACTATAAATGTATATCTAAGAAGAAATTTATTTTTCTCCACTGAACTTATCACTTTTTCTAAAAAAATTTGTTTCAATATTCCCCTATTTCCCACACATAAAAAAAATTACCTATTGATTTGATACATTCTCTTGGGTTTCTCTTTCCATATTTCTAAAATGAAATAAGTGAAGCCTTATTTCCTCCACGGTCTTCACCACTCGATATCTTAGAGGAATCCATCCTTCTATTCTTTCGTGAGTACAAGAGTTGGTTAAGGTGAAGGTTGTTAATCATATATCAAGATAAATGATTATTCATAATCATAATATCTTTCACTCCATTCATCATCCTATTTCATTTCTCATAATCACCAAAATTTCCATCATATTCAATATTTATATAATTCCTTTGGGTTCTAGCCACCAACTAAAACCAAAAATCACAATGTCAAAAATAATAATCATAGTGAAAACCAATAAATAATTTATAGTATTTCTAAATCATGAAACATTATTTTTAATCTAAGAAACATTAGGTTTTACCTAGGTTAGTCATTATCATATTAAATTCAAATCTTTCATAATGGTTTGTAAAGAAAATTGTAATAATCCAAAGCATATCCCCCAGGACTGTCAAAACTGGTATGTATTAAGGCATGTTGTCATGCACTAGTTGATGATTGATTCAAATCCCAATACACTATTTTCTGAGTTATTACCCCTAGGTATAATTTTTCTAAAGTTATATCCACTTACATTATCTAGAAAGAGATGTATTTCTGGGAAAAATCACATAATCTCTTCCTTACGAAAACTTTAGAACATTCTTATATACTTATCCTCAAAGTATACCACAGTGTTATATTTCATAATATAGGTTTTTTCTAAATCTAGTTCCCTATTTATATTCTAAACTTATTCTAATACCAATTGTATAGGAATTTATCCTAATATCCCAAAGCCAGTGGTTACTTTATTACATTAGTTTTAGATACAAGAAATCGCATCCCAAATGATCAAATAGTTGAGATGTCTTGATAAAATAGATACATACTTGAATATCACTTTAAATTTGGAAACATGAAATACAAAATAGTGAAGGTAAAAATTATACATCCTTAAACTTATTCAAATATTCCTTCTTCATAACCCAGGTAAAGGAAACAAAATAAGGGTGAGCTCAGATGCTCAGTAAGGGTTACGTACTGCAGAAGCTATCATGAATATGTACAACATAATCTATATAGTAAGGTAAATAACTAAAAACACATTTAATTTTATCAATAAATTAATCATGAATAATAATATGGAAGGAATAAATGTTGATCAACTAATTCCAAATAAATAATCACATGATATCAAATCTAATACATGGATAATATCAATGAAATAATCTCACGAATAATAATAACTAAATTATCAATGAAGGATATTATTAATATTGGATGTAATGATCTCATACATCATGATATTTATGCCTTAAAGTCCTTTTTAAAAGATAGTTTAATTTATGGGAAGGTATACACCAAACCTATTTAAATAAGGCTAGACATCTGATTTGTCTCATGAGACTACTGATGCATCGAGGCTCTATATAATTCTTATCCCCACCCATAACCTATATGTTAAAAACATTAAACATATATAGAATTATCAATTTAATTCATGAAAAATATTCCTTATCATCAAATATCCACATTGAGTAAAAGATACAAATTTATCAATATTTAACTGGTTAATCAAACAACTTTAAAAGTAAACAACATATGTAAAAACGGTATAGAGTTTAGGCAAAGATAATTTCCATGATAAAAATAATATGTATATTTAAGATAAATTTAATTTACAATAAAAAATGATAATAATAAAGTGATTTTATTAAGATAAAGTTAATAATAACAAGACTAATCAAGAGATGAGAGGTAACCCACAGTTCATCGGGAATATAGGTTTTTATAATAAAATCATGCCCTTTGGAAGAATAAAGGTAATGGAAGTGAAATATTAAAATATTATTTTAAAACCTATTTTTCTTTGTAAAACCATTGAAAACATGTAGAAGAAGCTAAATTTCATACAATGGTTATAGTAATGGGGAATTTAGTTATCGATGTATACGTTTGAAAAACATTATTTTTGACTTTTTATAGAAAATGAACCTTTCAAAAAATGGTATAAATATTCATTTGAAAAAGAATTAAAATTAAATGATAACTCAAAATTTATTTGATAAATCATTTGAAGAAATAAAATTACTTTTGTAAAATAATTTTGAAAAACATGGACATGTAAGAAAATATATATGATTTAAAGAGAAATAAAATATTTTTCTATTTTAAAATTTTGTTTTCTTGATTCAAGTGCCAAAGAGAGAAAATTTTGGAAGATAATATATAAATTCTTTAAATATATGTTGTATTATAAAATAATTGGAGCTTATTAAGGATAAATTATAATATCCCTTCAATGAATGTAAAAGAAATACCAAAAGTAAGTGATATTGTAAAATGGATTCTAAACTCTTTGGTAACTTTAAAATTGTAACCCCCTAAATGAATAAAATTGAATTTGAAAATTAAAAATCATAAATAAATTTTTATTCATGTTAAAAAAATGAAATGGGTAGTATATACACCACATAATAGTAAACACGTGTATATTAACAAATATTTCTTAATGAAATGGAAATTGAAACAAAATCCCTTACCTCACACTTCCCTTTAGTTGAACATGTTTAACCTCATAAATAATGGTTTAAATAATGTTATTAATACATACCAGAACCATATTAATATTTATAATATCATATATGATCTTATTATAACATATTATGACCCGTTTATTAATAATATTTCACTATTATTAGTGTTTTGGGTGTTAACTGCTTCATTTTCTCATGCATATTTTATGGATGATTCAGTTCTTGTTCGTAGGATATAGATATATAATTTATAGAATGATATTTATTTTATAAATATCATATTATTAGTTGAATAAATTTTTAAATATATTCTTGAAAGTTTTACATGGAAAATGAATCACTTCGATTCGTGGAGACGGTAGGTCATACGTACACACGCGTGACGATAACATTCCCTTAATGGGCGAGAGGTTGAGAAAGTGGATGATATATTAATTTTATATAATTAATAACATGTCATATTTATAATATATATTAATTATTCACATCATTATGACTATCCATGTGATTCGGTGATGGGAAAAAGATTACCTTGGTTCACGATGTGGTAGTCAGCCATACACACGAGTGATGACTTTGTTTCCCAATTGATGGAGGATGAGATTAATAAATGTTATTTCATCTACATAATAACATCCTAGTATATTTTATATACTGGTTTTATTATATTTAAACTGTTTATACATAATTTAAGGTGGTAAAAGAAGAAATAAAAAGAAAGAGCTTTGTTAACATGATTACCTTCTCTTAGAGAAACCTCCTTTAGATCTATTCTTAAGGACCCTAGGGTTGGTATTTTGGGAATAAAAAAACATTAGAATGTAGATACAGATTTTTTTGATATATTTTGGTTAGGTTTAGGTGATAAAATGGCTTTATATGTGTGAAGAAATGTGAGGAGTGGATTCCCTTTTATAAGTGAGGAGCAGTGGCATTTTTGTAAATACTAAAAACTATTCAATAATAGGGAGTCACTCTAACCTGAAGTTCCTAAAAAATTGATAAAAAATGTAGTGGAGTAATTTTAAGGTCTATAAACACCTCCAATAAAAAATATGTTTTAAAAATGTTATTCCTTATCCTCTAAACTTACTTTTACCATTTTATTTTTCACCATAGTAATTATTTTTTAACTTAGGTAATTTATCCTATAAACCGAAAATATAATGAACATTATTATATAATTTTTAACCATTTATTATTAATATTAAATATAATTTATCATATAAAAATCCTACATGCGTGTAAAATTAATTTTATTACAAGCGCATGTAACGTGCAAATCCCCATTTTAACCTTAATCGTGGTAAATAAATTTTATTGTCTTTATTAATCCTTATGAAAAAAAATTAATTTTATATTATTATATAATATTAATTAATATAATTATAATATTTAATCATTTTTTTAAAATTTAATTCACATAAGTGGTAGAATTTAATTTAAAAATAAATCCACAAATCGTGTCGAAAAACTGTTTTTCAAGAAATGCATTTTTCAAGCATAAGATGATCTTTTATTAAACTATATGAGTAGTAATCATCATGAGATGGATTTAAATTCATATATTTAGATATATAATCTATAAATTTTATTAAAATATTTCCTTATTAGTTGATGTTTTATTTAATTAAAATTGGGGAATACTATTCATTTTAAAACAGTTTTCGGGTAAACGCATTTTTAAGCCCAAAAATAAACATATACCAAAATTGGGTATACAGATGATTAAAATGTAATTAATTATTTTAAATCTAAATAAATAATATTTTTCTTTAATTTTAAACAAAATTTAAATCATAATGATACTTTTAAATGGATAAGAAAGGATAGTTTTACCAAAAATGATATTTTTCACTATTCACTGAAAATCACTCTTTTCAAAAAAATTCCAAAATTTCACCCTAAGATAATTTTGATATTATGATTTTAAAAATAATATTATTTTTATAAAATATAATTTCTATAATTTATATAAAATGATTATTATTCCCAAACATAAAATGAAAAAGAAAACCATTTTTTGAAGAAAATGTATTTTAAAGCATAAAATAACTTTACTAAAAATTTGAGTGAATTTATCAATGAATTTGTATTTATTAATAACTCTATCTATATATATATCATAATTTTTTTAATCCTATTCATATCCATTAATTCAATGGTTAGGTTATAACAATTATATTAAATAATACATTTCATGGGTCGTTTAAGCTCGGTATTACATGACGTATACACTATCAAACATAATGTTCTTATTTTAAAATATCAGGGTGCTTCATTCTCCCTGAATTGTAAAAAGGGTTAACAAAACTTCATCTTAAAATATGGAATGTGAAATATAATGGTCACCTCGAATGACACATAATAATGTTTTTAGAATAATTAGATAATTTTATTCTATATAATCACTACTTCATATTTTGATAACTACATCAAAACGTATGTGAGAACATAAAAAATTTTAGACACATGAATCAATTGAAACATTTCAACACTTAAATTAGGTAATATACAATATTTTTTTTAATTATATAACAAATCCACTTGAAAAAACATCAGTAATAAATCTAAAACATAGGCTAATGGATTACCAACATTGAAAGAACATTCAATTTACATGAAAACACAAAATTACTTTAGATAAAATGTCACCAAATAAAACCATATTTTAAATAGATCCTATAATTTCAATTCCTTATAGATTAATATATCTAATAAAATTTTCAAATATAGAATGTAAATTTTTTCACTCACATAACATGAAGAAAATTTGATGGGCACAGGTGCAAGGGAAAAGGTGATGTCATTGAGAAGAATATTTTCTGAGGCTTCATGATATATTTTGTTAATATTGTTAAAGGAGAATGGAATATGATAAAATAAGTGGTTGAGGAGAATAAAGTGAATAATGCAAGAAGAAATCTATTTTAGGTTGAGGTAAAATATATGGAATTAAGGCTTATATATAAGGTAATGAATATAAGAACATGTGAGGTCCATAAATTATTTTTTTATGTTTTTATCATTGGATACTCTCAGAATCAATGTTTAACAATTATAAATTGTTTTACCTCATTTATATATAGAAAAAATGTAAAAATTATTTGGAGAAACATTTTTTGATATTGGTTTACTTTAAAATTAATGTTAAAAATATGTTGTAGATTAAAAACTTTTACTAGTATAATTTTTATATTTGAAAAATAAATTTATAAGATTAGAATATGGACTTATTCAATTATAATGTTGTAATATAATAACATGTATTTCATAATATTGAATAAATTTAAGTATAAGTTTTATGTATATCGTCAATATAAATTTATACTATTTATGTGTTCAATTTCTTTTGATTAAAGTTAGATTTTGTTCTCTAAGTCATTCATGAGAATCCTAATTGTCCTCTACCTTTTGATGTATCAATTGACTCTAATATTGTAACCACCGAATCCATCTCTAGTCCCTTATCAGGATGTTCATCCCAAGATCGTTCCATTACATTCCCAATTGGTCTTGGACAACACCTTCGAATCTCAGGCCTGAGATTATGTTATTCAAAAGGAAAGGTTACAACTCATTTGGGTTTTTTTCCTAAAATATGATGAAGTAAAAGTGATGTAATATGTGTGAATTTTTACAAAATAGTGTTTGAAATTAAATTGATAAAGCATGAGAGATAGTGTGCCTGACATACCACTATAGATGTCATCTCATAGAAGTTAAGGTTTTAATAGGGCATATTAGAACATATATTTTGCAAAAACATATTTTGAAACTATATATGTTTCATTTGTGATTATATGGATTCCTTTTGAGCACCTATTATACATCATTTAAAAAACTCATTAGTCAGTTAGTTGAATTGGGTATGCTTCTTATGAGTTTCTTTATCCCTTTTTAGAAGGACTTGAATGATTTCAATGACAAAGGTTTTATTAGGTTCACATTTGTTAATATAATGGAATAAAATCATGTGTTATTTGGATTCTTAGAATCCAATATTTTGAGGAGTTATTTTCTTTAAAATGAATATATTATGAATTTAAGTTACTTGAGAGTTTTCTTTTTGTGAGTAGTTTCACCTCAAAGAGATGAAGGATTTTAATTTTAAACCATTATTTAATTTATATTGATAAATTTAATGAAATAAAATAAAATAATGTGATGTTTATATTCACATAATCCTTATTTCTTATCTTTTTGAAAGAAATATATTACACAAAAATGGCCAAAATTTCAAAAATATATGTAAACCGAACATCAATTTTATTTAACATGGAAATCCTAATTATATTCATCAAGTTTTTAACTTGTCCTAAATAGAAGTATTATAATTATATCAAAAAAATTAAGGAAACACATCAAAGAGTATCCTAGAGGCAAGCAACCCCAAAGTCATCTATTTTAAAAGTTGATGTCTTTTTTAATAACATTTTCTCTGAATTTATATATCTCTGAATTACCTTTTGAAACTAAAGGTAACTAAGTTTAAAAAATAATAGATTCAAAATCACATCATTAAACCAAGATAATTCCATGACTATAGATAATTCATGCAATCCATACTAGTAAGAAGGATCCCAGGCTAGTTGGATGAGAACATTGAAATCTAGATTTCTACTTCGATTTTTAATGAGGAGTGATTTGAGGGTTCCAATATAAAGATTCTCTAAAACAAAGAAACAAACACTGCTCAATTAGAAAATGTGACCATTTATTATTTGTAAGTTTACACCAGTTGACCCATGAATTTCTCTAATAAACTATTATTAGGAAGGGGTTATGAAACATACATATATGAATGTGATTTAATATGAATTATTTGATTGATTTTGTTTTTCTCAATGTTTTGTTTGGTTGATTTTGTTTAACCTATATTATGAAATGAAAACTAAAAAGGATGGAGTTGAGAAGTGAATTTGGTTACATTAGGATGGTGGAGCTTATGCCACAACCCAACTTCCTAAATGAATGTTTCCCTATAGTAATCAATTTCACATTCAATATTCTATCCCTCTTCACCCCATTCGAGTAAATTGAATGTAAATTATGTATACAATAAAAAAATATTTTAATAGAAAAAGTAAAAAAATTATAAAAATAATAAAAAATAAAAAATAATATATCTGGCTCAGTTAACATAACCACCCCTGGCATTGATATTATTCCATCAAAACATGTTATATGAAACAAATCCTTTCACATGATGAAAATTAAGAACTAAAACAACTATTATTGAAGTTTATTTTACAAATCCAATCCAAACCCATGCACCCTATCATTTATTCTCATGAAAAAAATAAATAAAATAAAATAAAATAAATCATGAATAGACATATGTAAATTTTTATGATATAAAAGACATATGTGGATTTTGATATAAAAGTTCAATCTCATTAAATCTATAAATTAGTTTGAAGTATTATTTTATATGCAATTGATTTTTTCGGCATGGAAAATGATTTTTTGGGTATTATATGTTATAATTAATGGTTTAATTTTAAATTTCTATTGGGGGATTGTGCTAGAATTAATTATGATGATATTATTATCACCATTCCCTTTTGTTGGGAGGTTCCCTTTTTTCACTAGGGTATGTCTCCTTTGGCTAGTGGCTTAGTGTAACACCCCAGGTAAATAAAGAATATGAAATTTTTATATTTATCCATATTTGTGAATAAATATTAATATTACTTTAAAGGGGACTCTTTGCTCGATGGCGTACCCAATACGCAACAACGAGTTTCTAGGGAATCTTACGTTGCACTCTAATAATAAAATAATATTATTTTAAATGGTAGTTAACGCCTAGCCGTTGTAATGGAGAGAATGAATAGAAATAACTACAAAATGATTATATATGTTTGTCAAATATTTTTACTTTTTACAATAAATGTTAGAGTATTAAAAATGTGAATGAATTCAATTTTTAAGCGTAAACATTTTAATGTTCTTTAGAAGGTCGATTAACCGCCTTTTGATGGCGAACCTCTTTTAAATCCACTTTTTGACAATTTTATGTGTTATATTTGACAAAATAAAATTCTTCTTTAGAATAGAGACATCAAAATTTACTTTGTGTAAATTTTTGGTATCTTTCCGATAAAGTTCATTTTTTAATAAATAGTGAAAAATGTTGTATTTTAATTCAAAACCTCTTTTTAATCTTATTTTTTTATATGATTAGATTATCTTTTTAATTGTTTTTAAAGTAATATTAGAATATATTTTTACCATTTAATCAAATAGTGGTCATTGGAATTAATTTCACTTTGAAATTGGACTTAAACTAGTGTCAATCTTTTAATAGATATTGTTTCATAAAAACACACTATTTGTTTTGACAGCGGGAATTAATTATTAAATTAATTAATGAAACTTATATGTTTTGAATTTTATAAAATATATATCATTTTTTTGAGTTCGGAATATCAAATATAGCTTAGGGTGAATTTTTGGTATTTTTCTGAAAAACTTCAATTTTTGATGAATAGTGAAACCACTAAGTGGTAGTTAAAGAAACTGATTTTTCGTTTAAATGAAACTTTGTCACCTCTGTGTTTTGAATTTCAAAAATCCTACATACATGGATGTCATTAGGAAGTAAAATGTGGTTCAATGAGATTAAAATAATTTTTTGGTGAATAGTAACTTTTATGTTCTTAATCGCGATTAGAGGTAATTAGTGTAATTTAAGGTAAAAATAATGTTTTAATAATGTAAAATGACATAGACACATGTCCTACCCTCATTGGATGAGTCATGGCCGACCAAGAAAATCCATGGGTCGACTTGGGGACCCCATGGATCCACTTTGGTTGGAAAATGACATAAATACCTTTTTATTTAATGTTAAAATTAAAATGACACAAACATGAGTTGTTTTACTAAAACAATTTTTAAATGGGGTTATACAAGTTAGATATTTGACTATAAATAGTAATTGTAAAGATAAAAAGATTTCGTACATCATAGTAGTTTTTTTATAATTTTTAGACATTAAATAAAGTAAATTATTTATGACATCATGATGATGTAGCGATGACCTCATTATTTAATGATTTAAATAAACTGGAATGATAATGTAAAATCTAAGACCTAAACATGTCCAAAACCTATTGGATGAGTATATTTCGAACCCTTACCACCTTATCCTCTAAATAAATCAATGTGGGACCTTTTAAATCCTAAAATCATTTTCAAATAAAGTAACATTTTGTAACTTTACAAGAGTGCCCCTCCTCTCCTCTTATAAAAGGCCCCCACCTCTACCACTTTACCCACACCTCTAAAGCCTTTTCCTCGGCCAAACCCTGCTCATTTTTCCTCTCCACACCCCTCTATTATTCTTATAAGCCTCACTTTGGGCAGAAGTCTTCCCAAGGAATCCTTTGAGCTCAAATCAAAAAGAGTTACCCGATTTTAAGGTAATGTCTTCACTTGAGTCCTTTTGTATTATTTTGCTTCTCCAAACACCTAAACTCTTTTTATTCATTTATTTTGTAACAAATCCAGTATATTAAATATACTAGGATGTTTTTATAAGAAGAATTCTAGCTACACTTACACACACCTACATCTAATGGTTAAAGAACATACTGTTTCTGTGGATGGCGAATTTCTGCCTCACGAAACGATGATTGTTCAACACTCATATAACACCTTCAAAGGTGGCCATTAAGATGTCACTATATTTATATATGATATATAATATGTTTATGTTTTACTTAAGCTTCTGTATTTTTCTTCTGTGGCATACCTTTATGGTTTCCATTGTGGGTAAAGACGATAATTTCATTTTAGGAAGTGCGGACTACCGCCCCCTCAAAGTGATTTGATTCGTTAATTCCATATGTGGGATGTATAAAGTATGTATTTAAAGTTATAATATATGATGTATGTTAAATATAAATGATGAGTATAATTATGGAATTAAAATATACATACCTCTCATTTAGTTTTAATTCCATTAATATGACATAGAAATGAAAGTAGCGTTCATGCGTACGTACGACTTACCGTCTCCATGAACGATGCATTTCATTTCTTACCTCTAAATGATTATGCAATATTATAAATACATGTATATTCTGAATATATATGATATATATGATATCCAAATCATGAATATCATTCTGGATATAATGAAACTTTGACCACACGAACAACATGTAATTGTAAGAAGTCCACTTTTGACTTAAGAACCAAATATCGACAAAACAAACATTATTAACTTAAATGATTAAATAATGTTTATAACATGGAAATAAGTGATATAAAAGGAATAACGAACTTGAAAAAGGTTCTTAAGCAAGTAGGAATTAACTCAAGTTTATTATTCAGGACGTTAAAGAACGATCGAGTCAAGTCGAACCCGAGGTAAGGGATCCTACTCTTCTCTTTCTTTTTAAGTACACTCTTTTATGTCATTCCTTTTAAGCTCATATTTCTTGTGATTGGGATGTTATTTTATATTAATATTAATGTAATTTTTATGTTCATATTATGAGAGACCCTATTCTCTCTTATCAATCCATTTTGGAAGTTTTGAGTGGCGCCGTTAGGCTGCCGAATTTCCGTAAGAGATCTAACCTCTCTCTCTTTCTTTTTAAGTACTCTCCTTTATGTAACTTCTTTTAAGCTCCTCTTTGTTATGATGGGGGATGTTATTTTATATTAATCTTTATGTAAATTTTATTGTAATATGATGAGAGACCCTATTTGATCTCATCAATCCATTTTTGGAAGTTTTAAGTGGCGCCGTTAGACTGCCGTGTTTTCGTAAGTGATTTTTCATCTCACTTTTATTCCTGTGAGATTTATGCTACATTTTCCACAATTTCCTTTGAGTGGTGTATTTAATGCCCATTATTTTACTCATTGTGTAATATAATTTCATTTATGGGTATTTACATCAATGTTGTATTGTACTTCTTTCACGGGGTGTATGTTTCGAAAGATACCCATGTCGGTAAGGGAACCTTTCACCCTCCTCTTTTTAAAAGAATTCTTTTGTTATGTCTTTTAATTCACATAACATTATGTTGGGATATGTTCTTATATATCCTTAGTGATTTAAATTTTATGTCCAAGTGATGAGATACCATTTTTATCTCTCATCAACTCATTTTCTGAATTTTGTAGTGACGCCGTTAGGCTGTCAAATTTTGGCAAGGGAACTTCTTAACCCAATTTTGATTCTTTGGGATAAGCTTGTACTCCTTGAATATGTCGTTCTATGAATATGTTTGAATAAACTCTGATTGTTTTACACTTAATATCCACTTATATTTGGTGTATTAGTTTGTCACACATAATTATGTAATTGATTTATCCTTAATCCAAGGATACCGTGTTTGTATGAGACTTCGTCTCAATCTCCTTTCATTGAGGCATATTTTGTTTTATACACAACCTTCTTTTTTACGGTGTATAAACCCCTTTTACTTTTATATTTATTCAAAAGGAATCTTTTTTATAAGAAGCTTTTAATAAATGACAAAAGGGAATGTTTTTGTCGTACGTATGCGGCGACAACGACTTCTCCGCCGCCCTGACCATTATTTGAGTTTCGGCTTCCTCTACAAGCCATACCTTTTTTTTAAAAGAAAAATAAATACCTTGTTTTAATTTTCTTTTATTTTGGTATTGAAAATGGTTTTCATAATGTTTTTATATCAATGTGTTGTATTGATATCTTTTGATTGAAAGGTGGAAATGTTATGTTTCCTTTATGCATGTTTTATGTGATACGATTATGTTGTGGTTCTTGGGCATTATTATGAAGACGGGTGGTTCTGTGATAAAATAAGGGCGGATGAGCCCAATATAGCTCTCCAATGCATTGGGTAACGCGAAGGAGTGAAACATTAAGGTTTCTCCGAAGAGATTTAGGGAATATACTGTGATGGGTATTCCAAACGTAACCAAGAGGTTTACTCCATACGTAAGAATGTTATGAATGTATCAAGTTACCTTTATGTCTTATGATTTCTATGATTTATTCATGATTTTTGAAGTATGTTAAAGTGCTTATGTTTTATGGGTAAAGTATGATTTCATTATTATATATACATGTAATCATGTTTCCTTTCCATATTTTTATATCCCTTACTGAGCTTTTTATGCTCATCCCAAATTTTTGAAATGTTTTTCATAGGTCAAGGGAAGGGTACATGATATGATGATAGTGTCAAGGAAGTGTCATGAAATAATCCATGTTTTATTTTAAATATGTTTCCGTTGATGGAAAAAATTAATAATATCTTTTATGTAACCACTTTGTTTAAATGTGGAATGTAATGCAAGTTTTATGATCTAATTATCTAAAACTCTAAACCTGAAAATATCCTCAATGTGTAATCTTGTAATAACTCAAGATTAAGTAAGGTTTATGGCTGGGGCCTTATAGTTGGTATCAGATGTCGGTTTAGATAACTTTAGAGGTTAGGGTATTCTCTAAGCACAAGTGACATTACCATAATGGTTAGGATTTCAGAAAGAGTCCTAGTTTTAGATAAAGTGAATGAGTAAATATATCTTAGTGTTTACCTTCCTCATTAGTACATGATGGTTTTGTTGATATACTCACACTGAAATTTCTGTTTTTAGTTAATGGATGGATCTAGCAGGCACCAAAGAGACAACAGGTTTGAAGGAAACTGTGGTGGTTCTCTGATTAAGATACTAGATAAAATGGGGGATTCAATGAGGAAACTCGTGGTTGTTCTAAACCAACTATTAAGGAGTCATGATAAACCACTTGAACCTTGGTATGATCTGTAATGCATCATTTACGAGATGACCAATCCATGTGGAAGTTCAGGTAATAATTATAAAGGTAACCATTAGAGTTTATATGATCCTTACTTTTGAGGTAATTATGGGTTATTATATGTTATGATGGAAAATGAAAGGCATGAGATAAACTTGAGGTTAAAATATGTTATGATAATTTTTGAAGATTTTGTCTCGTTTTGGGGAATGTTTTAAGAATTATAGAGTTTTGGAAAAAGGACAACACGCAGACCGTGTGACAACCCGTCGCGTCGGACAAAGATGCGGGAATCGAACCCACAACCAAAGTGCGAATGGTATTTATCACCTACCACTGGACTACGTGAAGTCCCTAGTTAGTTTGACTAATTATTTTTAGTTAGATGATTTTAGGAACCAAGAGTAAGTTTATTTTGGGTTATCTATAGAAATTATTAACCTATCATCGAGGATATGTGATTAGGTTAATTACTTTTCAATATGAGAATTTAAGAGCAACTGATGTTATTTGGAGATAAAAGTTAATTTGTACCTTGGTAGAATATGTGACTAAATCATTCAAATATTTGGGTTTCAGTCTTAGTTTGGTTTACTTTGAAGAATTTTATGGAAAAATTGTTTATCAAATGTACCTCATTGAACTTTGGGTTTTGTTGGACAAATTTTGGATATTAAGAATAGATTTTCTTTTTATAAAGGGTTATCCTTTTCTAGATTATCTGATCTTGTACTAACCATTTTGGTTTTGGTTTTGGTTAAAGTATAAAGACATGAGAATTATATAGTTCTCTTTTTTGGATTAGGTGATTCTCTAGAAGTTGATTATAGTGAACAAGTCTTCCTAAATACTCGTCTTTTGGAGAAAATATGAGTTTGTGTAAGAAATCTAATAAAAGTTGAAAGGCAACATGATAAGTAATTATGTTTCCTTATGAATAAATTCCTCAATAAAAAAAACAAAAATGTTTTCTATTAAATTTTCTTACTGGGGAATCGAATACCATTTAACCCACCACAAGTTTGTGATTTTCTTATGGTTAACTTTCTCCTAGACATGTTTACTATCACTCTCCCTCAGAACATGACCCTTTGTTTTTTCTTCCATGTCCATGTTTTCCTACGTGGAATCCTAGTATGGGTTAACTCAGGTGACCTTTGTAATTCTCTTTCTTTATTTTAAAGTGACAGTTTTACTGACTCTTGTTCCGATGTGGGATTTTTAAATGAAGTTTCCAAGCCAAATTTTAAAAATTGCGAGGACACAATTCCCAAAAGGGGGGTAGGATGTAACACCCTAGGTAAATAAAGAATATGACATTTTTATATTTATCCATATTTGTGAATAAAATATTAATATTACTTTAAAGGGGACTCTTTTCTCGATGGCGTACCCAATACGCAACAATGAGTTTCTTGGGAATCTTACGTTGCACTCTAATAATAAAATAATATTATTCTAAATGGTAGTTAACGCCTAGCCGTTGTAATAGAGGGAATGAACAGAACTAACTACAAAATTATTATATATGTTTGTCAAATATTTTTACTTTTTACAATAAATGTTAGAGGATTAAAAATGTGAATGAATTCAATTTTTAAGCGTAAACATTCTAATGTTCTTTAGAAGGTCGATTAACAGCCTTTTGATGGTGAACCTCTTTTAAATCCACTTTTTGACAATTTTATGTGTTATATTTGACAAAATAAAATTCTTATTTAGAGTAGAGACATCAAAATTTACTTTGTGTAAATTTTTGGTATCTTTCCGATAAAGTTCATTTTTTAATGAATAGTGAAAAATGTTGTATTTTAATTCAAAAACCTCTTTTTAATCTAATTTATTTATATGATTAGATTATCTTTCTAATTGTTTTTAAAGTAAAATTAGAATATATTTTTACCATTTAATCCAATAGTGGTCATTGGAATTAATTTCACTTTGAAATTGGACTTAAACTAGTGTCAATCTTTTAATAGATATTGTTTCATAAAAACACGCTATTTGTTTTGACAGCGGGAATTAATTATTAAATTAATTAATGCAACTTATATGTTTTGAATTTTGTAAAATAGACATCATTTTTTTGATTTTGGAATATCAAATATAACTTAGGGTGAATTTTTGGTATTTTTCTGAAAAACTTCAAGTTTTGATGAATAGTGAAACCACTAAGTGGTAGTTAAAGAAACTGATTTTTCGTTTAAATGAAACTTTGCCACCTCTGTGTTTTGAATTTCAAAAATCTGACATATATGGTTATCATTAGGAAGTAAAATGTGGTTCAATGGGATTAAAATAATTTTTTGGTGAATAGTAACTTTTATGTTCTTAATTGCGATTAGAGGTAATTAGTGTAATTTAAGGTAAAAATAATGTTTTAATAATGTGAAATGACCTAGACACATGTCCTACCCTCATTGGATGAGTCATGGCCGACCAATACAATCCATGGGTCAACTTGGGGACCCCATGGAGCCACTTTGGTTGGAAAATGACATAAATACCTTTTTATTTAATGTTAAAATTAAAATGACACAAACATGAGTTGTTTTACTAAAACAATTTTTAAATGGGGTTATAAAAGTCAGATTTTTGACTATAAATAGTAATTGGAAATATAAAAAGATTTCCTACATCATAGTATTTTTTTTATAATTTTTAGACATTAAATAAATTATATTATTTATGACATCATGATGATGCAACGATGACCTCATTATTTAACGATTTAAATAAAATGGAAAGATAATGTAAAATCTAAGACCTAAAAATGTCCAAAACCTATTTTATGAGTATATTTTGAACCCTTAACACCTTATCCTAGAAATAATTCAATGTGGGACCTTTTAAATCCTAAAATCATTTTCAAATAAAGTAACATTTTGTAACTTTACAAGAGTGCCCCTCCTCTCCTCTTATAAAAGGCCCCCACCTCTACCACTTTACCCACACCTCTCAAGCCTTTGGCTCGGTCAACACCTGCTCATTTTGCCTCTCCACATCCCTATCTTACTCCTATAAGCCTCACTTTGGGAATAAGTCTTCCCAAGGAAGCCTTTGAGCTCAAATAAAAAAGAGTTACCCGATTTTAAGGTAATGTCTTCACTTGAGTCCTTTTGTTTTATTTTGCTTCTCCAACCCCCTAAACTCTTTTTATTCATTTCTTTTGTAACAACTCCAGTATCTTAAATATACTAGGATGTTTTTATAATAATCATTCAAGATACACTTACACACACCTACATCTAATGTTTAAATAACATACTGTTTTTGTGGATGGCGAATTTCTGCCTCACGAAACGATGATTGTTCAACACTCATATAACACCTTCAAAGGTGTCCATTAAGATGTGACTATATTTATATATGATATATAATATGTTTATGTTTTACTTAAGCTTCTGTATTTTTCTTTTGTGGCATAGATTTATGGTTTACATTGTGGGTAAACACGATAATTTCATTTTAGGAAGTGCGGACTACCGCCCCCTCAAAGTGATTTGATTCGTTAATGCCATATGTGGGATGTATAAAGGATGTATTTAAAGTTATCATATATTATTTATGTTACATATAAATTATGAGTGTAATTATGGAATTAAAATATACATACCTCTCATTTAGTTTTAATTCCATTAATATGACATAGAAATGAAAGTAGCGTTCATGCGTACGTACGACTTACCGTCTCCATGAACGGTGCACTTCATTTCTTACCTCTAAATGATTATGTAATATTATAAATACATGTATATTATGGATATATATGATATATATGATATCCAAATCATGAATATCATTCTGGATATAATGAACCATTGACCACACAAACAACATGTAATTGTAAGAAGTCCACTTTCGACTTAAGAACCAAATATCCACAAAACAAACATTATTAAATTAAATGATTACATAATGTTTATAACATGGAAATAAGTGATATAAAATGAATAATGAACTTGAAAAAGGTTCTTAAGCAAGTATAAATTAACTCAAGTTTATTATTCAGGACGTTAAAGAACGATCGAGTCAAGTCGGACCCGAGGTAAGGGATCCTACACCTCTCTTTCTTTTTAAGTACACTCTTTTATGTCATTACTTTTAAGATCATCTTTCTTGTGATTGGGATGTTATTTTATATTACTCTTACTGTAATTTTTATGTTCATAGGATGAGAGACCCTATTCTCTCTCATCAATCCATTTTGAAAGTTTTGAGTGGCGCCGTTAGGCTGCCGAATTTTCGTAAGAGATCTAACCTCTCTCTCTTTATTTTTAAGTACTCTCCTTTATGTCACTTATTTTAATCTCCTCTTTGTTATGATGGGGGATGTTCTTTTATATTCCTATTGCTGTAAATTTTATTGTAATATGATGAGAGACCCTATTTGATCTCATCAATCCATTTTTGGAAGTTTTAAGTGGTGCCGTTAGGCTGACGAGTTTTCGTAAGGGATTTTTCATCTCACTTTTATTCCCGTGAGATTTATGCTACATTTTACACAATTTCCTCCGAGTGGTGTATGTACTGCCCATTATTTTACTAATTGTGTAATATACTTTCATTTATGAGTATTTACATCAATGTTTTATTGTCCTTCTTTCACGGGGTGTATGTTTCGAAAGATACCCATGTCGGTAAGGGAACCTTTCACCCTCCTCTTTTTAAAAGACTTCTTTTGTTATGTCTTTTAATTCACATAACATTATGTTGGGATATGTTCTTATATATCCTTAGTGATTTAAATTTTATGTCCAAGTGATGAGATACCCTTTTTATCTCTCATCAACTCATTTTTTGAATTTTGTAGTGACGTCGTTAGGCTGTCAAATTTTTGCAAGGGAACTTCTTAACCCAATTTTGATTCTTTGGGATAAGCTTGTACTCCTTGAATATGTCGTTCTATGAATATGTGTTAATAACCTCTGATTGTTTTACTCTTAATATCCACTAATATTTGGTGTATTAGTTTGTCACACATAATTATGTAATTGATTTATCCTTAATCCAAGGATACCGTCTTTGCATGGGACTTCGTCTCAATCTCCTTTCATTGAGGCATATTTTGTTTTATACACAACCTTATTTTATACAATGTATAAACCCCTTTTAATTTTACGTTTATTCAAAAGGAATCTTTTTTATACGAAGCATTTACTAAATGACAAAAGGGAATGTTTTTGTCGTACGTATGCGGTGACAACAACTTCTCCGCCGCTGTGACCATTATTTGAGTTTCGGCTTCCTCTACAAGACATACCTTTTTTTTAAAAGAAAAATAAATACCTTGTTTTACTTTTCTTTTATTTTGGTATTGAAAATGGTTTTCATAATGTTTTTATATCAATGTGTTGTATTGATATCTTGTGATTGGAAGGTGGAAATGTAATGTTTCTTTATGCATGTTTTATGTGATACAATTATGTTGTTGTTCTTGGGAATTATTATGAAGACGGGTGGTTCCGTGATAAACTAAGGGCAGGTGAGCCCGATATAGCTCTCCAATGCATTGGGTAACGCGAAGGATTAAAACGTTAAGGTTTCTCCGAAGAGATTTAGGGAATATACTCTGATGGGTATTCCAAACGTAACCAAGAGGGTTACTTCCTACGTAAGAATGTTATTAATGCATCAAGTTACCTTTATGTATTATGATTTCTATGATTTATTCATGATTCTTGAGGTATATTAAAGTGCTTATGTTTTATGGGTAAAGTATGACTTCATTCTTATGTATACATGTACTCATGTTTCCTTTCCATATTTTTATATCCCTTACTGAGCTTTTTATGCTCATCCCAAGTTTTTGAAATGTTTTTCACAGGTCAAGGGAAGGGTAAATGATATGATGATAGTGCCATGGAAGTGTCAAGAAAGAATCCATGTTTTATTTTAAATTTGTTTCCGTTGATGGGAAAAATGAATACTATATTTTATGTAACCACTTTGTTTAAATGTGGAATGTAATACAAGTTTTACGATCTAATTCTCTAAAACTCTAAACCTGAAAAGAAACTCAATGTGTAATCTTGTAATAACTCAAGATTAAGTAAGGTTTAAGGCTGGGGCCTTATAGTTGGTATCAGAGGTCAGTTTAGATAACTTTAGAGGTTAGGGTATTCTCTAAGCACAAGTGACATTACCATAATGGTTAGGATTTCAGAAAGAGTCCAAGTTTTAGATAAATTGAATGAGTAAGTATATCTTAGTGTTTACCTTCCTCATTGGTACATGATGGTTTTGTTGATATACTCACACTGACATTTCTGTTTTTAGTGAATGGATGGATCTAGCAGGCACCAAAGAGACAACAGGTTTGAAGGAAACGGTGGTGGTTCTCTGATTAAGATACTAGATAAAATGGGGGATTCAATGAGGAAACTCGTGGTTGTTCTAAACCAACTATCAAGGAGTCATGATCAGCCACATGAACCTTGGTATGATCTGTAATGCATCATGTATGAGATGACCAATCGATGTGGAAGTTCAGGTAATAATTATAAAGGTAACCGTTAGAGTTTATATGATCCTTACTTTTGAGGTAATTATGGGTTAATATATGTTATGATGGAAAATTAAAGGCATGAGATAAACTTGAGGTTAAAATATGTTATGATCATTTTTGAAGATTTTGTCTCGTTTTGGGGAATGTTTTAAGAATTATATAGTTTTGGAAAAAGGATAACACGCAGACCGTGTGACAACCCGTCGTGTCGGACAAAGCTGCGAGAATCAAACCCACAACCAAAGTGAGACTGGTATTTATCGCCTACCACTGGACTACGTGAAGTCCCTGGTTAGTTTGACTAATTATTTTTAGTTAGATGATTTTAGGAACCAAGAGTAATTTTATTTTTGGTTATATATGGAAATGATTAACCTATCATCAAAGATATGTGATTAGGTTAATTACTTTTCAATATGAGAATTTAAGAGCCACTAATGTTATTTGGAGATAAAAATTAATTTGTACCTTGGAAGACTATGTGACTAAATCCTTCAAATATTTGGGTTTCAATCTTAGTTTGGTTTAATTTGAAGAATTTTATGGACAAATTGTTTATCAAATGGTCCTCATTGAACTTTGGGTTTTTTTGGACAAATTTTGGAGATTAAGAATAGATTTTCTTTTTATAAAGGGTTATCCTTTTCTGGATTATCAGATCTTGTACTAACCATTTTGGTTTTGGTTTTGGTTAAAATCTAAAGACATGGGAAGTATATAGTTCTCTTTTTTGGATTAGGTGATTGTCTAGAAGTTGATTATAGTGAACAAGTCTCCCTAAATACTCTTCTTTTGGAGGAAATATGAGTTTGTGTAAGAAATCTAATAAAAGTTGAAAGGCAACATGATAAGTAATTATGTTTCCTTTTGAATAAATTCCTCAATAAAAAAAACAAAAATGTTGTCTACTAACTTTTCCTACTGGGGAATCGAATACCGTTTAACCCACCACAAGTTTGTGATTTTCTTATGGTTAACTTTCTCCTAGACATGTTTACTATCACTCTCCCTCAGAACATGACCCTTTGTTTTTTCTTCCATGTCCATGTTTTCCTACGTGGAATCCTAGTATGGGTTAACTCGGGTGACCTTTGTAATTCTCTTTCTTTGTTTTAAAGTGATAGTTTTACTGACTCTTGTTCCGACGTGGGATTTTCAATGAAGTTTCCAAGCCCAATTTTAAAAATTGCGAGGACGCAATTCCCAAAAGGGGGGAAGGATGTAACACCCCAGGTAAATAAAGAATATGAAATTTTTATATTTATCCATATTTGTGAATAAAATATTAATATTACTTTAAAGGGGACGCTTTTCTCGATGGCGTACCCAATACGCAACAACGAGTTTCTTGGGAATATTACGTTGCACTCTAATAATAAAATAATATTATTTTAAATGCTAGTTAACGCCTAGCCGTTGTAATGGCGGGAAGGAACAGAACTAACTACAAAATTATTATATATTTTTGTCAAATATTTTTACTTTTTACAATAAATGTTAAAGGATTAAAAATGTGAATGAATTCAATTTTTAAGCGTAAACATTCTAATGTTCTTTAGAAGGTCGATTAACCGCCTTTTGATGGAGAACCTCTTTAAAATCCACTTTTTGACAATTTTATGTGTTATATTTGACAAAATAAAATTCTTCTTTAGAATAGAGACATAAAAATTTACTTTGTGTAAATTTTTGGTATCTTTCCGATAAAGTTCATTTTTTAATGAATAGTGAAAAATGTTGTATTTTAATTCAAAACCACTTTTTAATCTAATTTATTTATATGATTAGATTATCTTTTGATTTTTTTAAAGTAAAATTAGAATATATTTTTACCATTTAATCCAATAGTGGTCATTGGAATTAATTTCACTTTGAAATTGGACTTAAACTAGTGTCAATCTTTTAATAGATTTTGTTTCATAAAAACACGCTATTTGTTTTGACAGTGGGAATTAATTATTAAATTAATTAATGCAACTTATATGTTTTGAATTTTTTAAAATAGGCATCATTTTTTTGAGTTCGGAATATCAAATATAGCTTAGGGTTATTTTTTGGTATTTTTCTGAAAAACTTCAATTTTTGATGAATAGTGAAACCACTAAGTGGTAGTTAAAGAAACTGATTTTTCGTTTAAATGAAACTTTGCCACCTCTGTGTTTTGAATTTCAAAAATTCGACATACATGGTTGTCATTAGGAAGTAAAATGTGGTTCAATGGGATTAAAATATTTTTTTGGTGAATAGTAACTTTTATGTTCTTAATCGCGAGTAGAGGTAATTATTGTAATTTAAGGTAAAAATAATGTTTTAATAATGTGAAATGACCTAGACACATGTCCTACCCTCATTGGATGAGTCATGGACGACCAATACAATCCATGGGTCAACCTGGGGACCCCATGGATCCACTTTGGTTGGAAAATGACATAAATACCTTTTTATTTAATGTAAAAATTAAAATGACACAAACATGAGTTGTTTTACTAAAACAATTTTTAAATGGGGTTATACAAGTCATATTTTTGACTATAAATAGTCATTGTAAAGATAAAAATATTTCCTACATCATAGTATTTTTTTATAATTTTTATACATTAAATAAATTAAATTATTTATGACATCATGATGATGCAGCGATGACCTCATTATTTAACTATTTAAATAAAATGGAAAGATAATGTAAAATCTAAGACCTAAACATGTCCAAAACCTATTGTATGAGTATATTTCGAACCCTTACCACCTTATACTCGAAATACATCAATGTGGGACCTTTTAAATACTAAACTCATTTTCAAATAAAGTAACATTTTGTAACTTTACAAGAGTGCCCCTCCTCTCGTCTTATAAAAGGCCCCCACCTCTACCACTTTACCCACACCTCTCAAGACTTTGGCTCGGCCAACCCCTGCTCATTTTTCCTCTACACATCCCTCTCTTACTTCTAGAAGCCTCACTTTGGGCATAAGTCTTCCCAAGGAAGCCTTTGAGTTCAAATCAAAAAGAGTTACCCGATTTTAAGGTAATGTCTTCACTTGAGTCCTTTTGTATTATTTTGCTTCTCCAAACCCCTAAGCTCTTTTTATTCATTTATTTTGTAACAACTCAAGTATATTAAATATACTAGGATATTTTTATAAGAAGAATTCGAGCTACACTTACACACACCTACATCTAATGGTTAATGAACATACTGTTTCTGTGGATGACGAATTTCTATCTCACGAAACAATGATTGTTCAACACTCATATAACACCTTCAAAGGTGGCCATTAAGATGTGACTATATTTATATATGATATATAATATGTTTATGTTTTACTTAAGATTCTGTATTTTTTTTTGTGGCATTCCTTTATGGTTTCCATTGTGGGTAAACACGATAATTTCATTTTAGGAAGTGCGGACTACCGCCCCCTCAAAGTGATTTGATTCGTTAATGCCATATGTGGGATGTATAAAGGATGCATTTAAAGTTATCATATATGATGTATGTTACATATAAATGATGAGTGTAATTATGGAATTAAAATATACATATCTCTCATTTAGTTTTAATTCCATTAATATGACATAGAAATGAAAGTAGCGTTCATGCGTACGTACGACTTACCGTCTCCATGAACGGTGCATTTCATTTCTTACCTCTAAATGATTATGTAATATTATAAATACATGTATATTCTAGATATATATGATATATATGATATCAAAATCATGAATATCATTCTGGATATAATGAACCTTTGACCTCACGAACAATATATAATTGTAAGAAGTCCACTTTCGACTTAAGAACCAAATATCGACAAAACAATCATTATTAACTTAAATGATTACATAATGTTTATAACATGGAAATAAGTTATATAAAAGGAATAATGAAATTTGAAAAGGTTCTTAAGCAAGTATAAATTAACTCAAGTTTATTATTCAGGATGTTAAAGAACGATCGAGTCAAGTCGGACCCGAGGTAAGGGATCCTACTCCTCTCTTTATTTTTAAGTACACTCTTTTATGTCATTACTTTTAAGCTCATATTTCTTGTGATTGGGATGTTATTTTATATTACTCTTACTTTAATTTTTATGTTCATATTATGAGAGACCCTATTCTCTCTCATCAATCCATTTTGGAAGTTTTGAGTGGCGTTGTTAGGCTGCCGAATTTTCGTAAGAGATCTAACCTCTCTCTCTTTCTTTTTAAGTACTCTCCTTTATTCACTTATTTTAATCTCCTCTTTGTTATGATGGGGGATGTTCTTTTATATTCCTATTGCTATAAATTTTATTGTAATATGATGAGAAACCGTATTTGATCTCATCAATCCATTTTTGGAAGTTTTAAGTGGCGCCGTTAGGCTCCCGAGTTTTCGTAAGGGATTTTTCATCTCACTTTTATTCCCATGAGATTTATGCAACATTTACCACAATTTCCTTTGAGTGGTGTATGTACTGCCCATTATTTTACTCATTGTGTAATATAATTTCATTTATGAGTATTTACATCAATTTTGTATTGTCCTTCTTTCACGGGGTGTATGTTTCGAAAGATACCCATGTCGGTAAGGGAACCTTTCACCCTCCTCTTTTTAAAAGACTTCTTTTGTTATGTCTTTTAATTCACATAACATTATGTTGGGATATGTTCTTATATATCCTTAGTGATTTAAATTTTATGTCCAAGTGATGAGATACCCTTTTTATCTCTCATCAACTCATTTTTTGAATTTTGTAGTGACGTCGTTAGGCTGTCAAATTTTTGCAAGGGAACTTCTTAACCCAATTTTGATTCTTTGGGATAAGCTTGTACTCCTTGAATATGTCATTCTATGAATATGTGTGAATAACCTCTGATTTTTTTACTCTTAATATCCACTAATATTTGGTGTATTAGTTTTTCACACATAATTATGTAATTGATTTATCCTTAATCCAAGGATACCGTCTTTGTATGGGACTTCGTCTCAATCTCCTTTCATTGAGGCATATTTTGTTTTATACACAACCTTCTTTTATACAATGTATAAACCCCTTTTAATTTTACGTTTATTCAAAAGGAATCTTTTTTATACGAAGCTTTTACTAAATGACAAAAGAAAATGTTTTTGTCGTACGTATACGGTGACAACAACTTCTCCGCCACTGTGACCATTATTTGAGTTTCGGCTTCCTCTACAAGACATACCTTTTTTTTAAAAGAAAAATAAATACCTTGTTTTACTTTTCTTTTATTTTGGTATTGAAAATGGTTTTCATAATGTTTTTATATCAATGTGTTGTATTGATATCTTGTGATTGAAAGGTGGAAATGTAATGTTTCTTTATGCATGTTTTATGTGATACAATTATGTTGTTGTTCTTGGGAATTATTATGAAGACGGGTGGTTCCGTGATAAACTAAGGGCGGGTGAGCCCGATATAGCTCTCCAATGCATTGGGTAACGCGAAGGATTGAAACGTTAAGGTTTCTCCGAAGAGATTTAGGGAATATACTCTGATGGGTATTCCAAACGTAACCAAGAGGGTTACTTCCTACGTAAGAATGTTATTAATGCATCAAGTTACCTTTATGTCTTATGATTTCTATGATTTATTCATGATTTTTGAGGTATGTTAAAGTGCTTATGTTTTATGGGTAAAGTATGACTTCATTCTTATGTATACATGTACTCATGTTTCCTTTCCATATTTTTATATCCCTTACTGAGCTTTTTATGCTCATCCCAAGTTTTTGAAATGTTTTTCACAGGTCAAGGGAAGGGTAAATGATATGATGATAGTGTCATGGAAGTGTCAAGAAAGAATCCATGTTTTATTTTAAATTTGTTTTCGTTGATGGGAAACTGAATACTATCTTTTATGTAACCACTTTGTTTAAATGTGGAATGTAATACAAGTTTTACGATCTAATTCTCTAAAACTCTAAACCTGAAAAGATACTCAATGTGTAATCTTGTAATAACTCAAGATTAAGTAAGGTTTAAGGTTGGGGCCTTATAGTTGGTATCAGAGGTCAGTTTAGATAACTTTAGAGGTTAGGGTATTCTCTAAGCACAAGTGACATTACCATAATGGTTAGGATTTCAGAAAGAGTCCTAGTTTTAGATAAATTGAATGAGTAAGTATATCTTAGTGTTTACCTTCCTCATTAGTACATGATGGTTTTGTTGATATACTCACACTGAAATTTCTGTTTTTAGTGAATGGATGGATCTAGCAGGCACCAAAGAGACAACAGGTTTGAAGGAAACGGTGGTGGTTCTCTGATTAAGATACTATATAAAATGGGGGATTCAATGAGGAAACTCATGGTTGTTCTAAACCAACTATCAAGGAGTCATGATCAACCACATGAACCTTGGTATGATCTGTAATGCATCATGTATGATATGACCAATCGATGTGGAAGTTCAGGTAATAATTATAAAGGTAACCGTTAGAGTTTATATGATCCTTACTTTTGAGGTAATTATGGGTTAATATATGTTATGATGGAAAATTAAAGGCATGAGATAAACTTGAGGTTAAAATATGTTATGATAATTTTTGAAGATTTTGTCTCGTTTTGGGGAATGTTTTAAGAATTATATAGTTTTGGAAAAAGGACAACACGCAGACCGTGTGACAACCCGTCGTGTCTGACAAAGCTGTGAGAATCAAACCCACAACCAAAGTGCGACTGGTATTTATTTCCTACCACTGGACTACGTGAAGTCCCTGGTTAGTTTGACTAATTCTTTTTAGTTAGATGATTTTAGGAACCAAGAGTAAGTTTATTTTGGGTTATATATGGAAATGATTAACCTATCATCGAAGATATGTGATTAGGTTAATTACTTTTCAATATGAGAATTTAAGAGCCACTAATGTTATTTGGAGATAAAAGTTAATTTGTACCTTGGAAGACTATGTGACTAAATCCTTCAAATATTTGGGTTTCATTCTTAGTTTGGTTTAATTTGAAGAATTTTATGGACAAATTGTTTATCAAATGGTCCTCATTGAACTTTGGGTTTTGTTGGACAAATTTTGGAGATTAAGAATAGATTTTCTTTTTATAAAGGGTTATCCTTTTCTGGATTATATGATCTTGTACTAACCATTTTGGTTTTGGTTTTGGTTAAAATCTAAAGACATGGGAAGTATATAGTTCTCTTTTGTGGATTAGGTGATTCTCTAGAAGTTTATTATAGTGAACAAGTCTTCCTAAATACTCTTCTTTTGGAGGAAATATGAGTTTGTGTAAGAAATATAATAAAAGTTGAAAGGAAACATGATAAGTAATTATGTTTCCTTATGAATAAATTCCTCAATAAAAAAAAACAAAAATGTTGTCTACTAACTTTTCCTACTGTGGAATCGAATACCGTTTAACCCACCACAAGTTTGTGATTTTCTTATGGTTAACTTTCTCCTAGACATGTTTACTATCACTCTTCCTCAGAACATGACCCTTTGTTTTTTCTTCCATGTCCATGTTTTCCTACGTGGAATCCTAGTATGGGTTAACTCGGGTGACCTTTGTAATTCTCTTTCTTTGTTTTAAAGTGATAGTTTTACTGACTCTTGTTCCGATCTGGGATTTTCAATGAAGTTTCCAAGACCAATTTTAAAAATTGCGAGGACGCAATTCCCAAAAGGGGGGAAGGATGTAACACCCCAGGTAAATAAAGAATATGAAATTTTTATATTTATCCATATTTGTGAATAAAATATTAATATTACTTTAAAGGGGACGCTTTTCTCGATGGCGTACCCAATACGCAACAACGAGTTTCTTGGGAATATTACGTTGCACTCTAATAATAAAATAATATTATTTTAAATGGTAGTTAACGCCTAGCCGTTGTAATGGCGGGAAGAAACAGAACTAACTACAAAATTATTATATATGTTTGTCAAATATTTTTACTTTTTACAATAAATGTTAGAGGATTAAAAATGTGAATGAATTCAATTTTTAAGCGTAAACATTCTAATGTTCTTTAGAAGGTCGATTAACAGCCTTTTGATGGAGAACCTCTTTAAAATCCACTTTTTGACAATTTTATGTGTTATATTTGACAAAATAAAATTCTTCTTTAGAATAGAGACATCAAAATTTACTTTGTGTAAATTTTTGGTATCTTTCCGATAAAGTTCATTTTTTAATGAATAGTGAAAAATGTTGTATTTTAATTCAAAACCACTTTTTAATCTAATTTATTTATATGATTAGATTATCTTTTGATTTTTTTTAAATTAAAATTAGAATATATTTTTACCATTTAATCCAATAGTGGTCATTGTAATTAATTTCACTTTGAAATTGGACTTAAACTAGTGTTAATCTTTTAATAGATTTTGTTTCATAAAAACACGCTATTTGTTTTGACAGTGGGAATTAATTATTAAATTAATTAATGCAACTTATATGTTTTGAATTTTGTAAAATAGGCATCATTTTTTTGAGTTCGGAATATCAAATATAGCTTAGGGTTAATTTTTGGTATTTTTCTGAAAAACTTCAATTTTTGATGAATAGTGAAACCACTAAGTGGTAGTTAAAGAAACTGATTTTTCGTTTAAATGAAACTTTGCCACCTCTGTGTTTTTAATTTCAAAAATTTGACATACATGGTTGTCATTAGGAAGTAAAATGTGGTTCAATGGGATTAAAATAATTTTTTGGTGAATAGTAACTTTTATGTTCTTAATCACGATTAGAGGTAATTAGTGTAATTTAATGTAAAAATAATGTTTTAATAATGTGAAATGACCTAGACACATGTCCTACCCTCATTGGATGAGTCATGGACGACCAAGACAATCCATGGGTCAACCTGGGGACCCCATGGATCCACTTTGGTTGGAAAATGACATAAATACCTTTTTATTTAATGTTAAAATTAAAATGACACAAACATGAGTTGTTTTACTAAAACAATTTTTAAATGGGGTTATACAAGTCATATTTTTGACGATAAATAGTAATTGTAAATATAAAAATATTTCCTACATCATAGTATTTTTTTATAATTTTTATACATTAAATAAATTAAATTATTTATGACATCATGATGATGCAGCGATGACCTCATTATTTAACTATTTAAATAAAATGGAAAGATAATGTAAAATCTAAGACCTAAACATGTCCAAAACCTATTTTATGAGTATATTTCGAACCCTTACCACCTTATACTCGAAATAAATCAATGTGGGACCTTTTAAATCCTAAACTCATTTTCAAATAAAGTAACATTTTGTAACTTTACAAGAGTGCCCCTCCTCTCGTCTTATAAAAGGCCCCCACCTCTACCACTTTACCCACACCTCTCAAGACTTTGGCTCAGCCAACCCCTGCTCATTTTTCCTCTACACATACCTATCTTACTTCTAGAAGCCTCACTTTGGGCATAAGTCTTCCCAAGGAAGCCTTTGAGTTCAAATCAAAAAGAGTTACCCGATTTTAAGGTAATGTCTTCACTTGATTCCTTTTGTATTATTTTGCTTCTCCAAACCCCTAAGCTCTTTTTATTCATTTATTTTGTAACAACTCAAGTATATTAAATATACTAGGATGTTTTTATAATAAGCATTAGAGCTACACTTACACACACCTACATCTAATGGTTAAAAAACATACTGTTTCTGTGGATGACGAATTTCTATCTCACGAAACAATGATTGTTCAACACTCATATAACACCTTCAAAGGTGGCCATTAAGATGTGACTATATTTTTATATGATATATAATATGTTTATGTTTTACTTAAGCTTCTGTATTTTTCTTTTGTGGCATGCCTTTATGGTTTCCATTGTGGGTAAACACGATAATTTCATTTTAGGAAGTGCGGACTACCGCCCCCTCAAAGTGATTTGATTCGTTAATGCCATATGTGGGATGTATAAAGGATGCATTTAAAGTTATCATATATGTTGTATGTTACATATAAATTATTAGTTTAATTCTGGAATTAAAATATACATATCTCTCATTTAGTTTTAATTCCATTAATATGACATAGAAATGAAAGTAGCGTTCATGCGTACGTACGGCTTACCGTCTCCATGAACGGTGCATTTCATTTCTTACCTCTAAATGATTATGTAATATTATAAATACATGTATATTCTAGATATATATGATATATATGATATCAAAATCATGAATATCATTCTGGATATAATGAACGTTTGACCTCACGAACAATATATAATTGTAAGAAGTCCACTTTCGACTTAAGAACCAAATATCGACAAACCAATCATTATTAACTTAAATGATTACATAATGTTTATAACATAGAAATAAGTGATATAAAAGGAATAATGAAATTTAAAAAGGTTCTTAAGCAAGTAGAAATTAACTCAAGTTTATTATTCAGGATGTTAAAGAACGATCGTGTCAAGTCGGACCCGAGGTAAGGGATCCTACTCCTCTCTTTCTTTTTAAGTACACTCTTTTATGTCATTACTTTTAAGCTCATATTTCTTGTGATTGGGATGTTATTTTATATTACTCTTACTTTAATTTTTATGTTCATATTATGAGAGACCCTATTCTCTCTCATCAATCCATTTTGGAAGTTTTGAGTGGCGTCGTTAGGCTGCCGAATTTTCGTAAGAGATCTAACCTCTCTCTCTTTCTTTTTAAGTACTCTACTTTATTCATTTATTTTAATCTCCTCTTTGTTATGATGGGGGATGTTCTTTTATATTCCTATTGCTCTAAATTTTATTGTAATATGATGAGAAACCGTATTTGATCTCATCAATCCATTTTTGGAAGTTTTAAGTGGCGTCGTTAGGCTCCCGGGTTTTCGTAAGGGATTTTTCATCTCACTTTTATTCCCATGAGATTTATGCAACATTTGCCACAATTTCCTTTGAGTGGTGTATGTACTGCCCATTATTTTACTCATTGTGTAATATAATTTCATTTATGAGTATTTACATCAATTTTGTATTGTCCTTCTTTCACGGGGTGTATGTTTCGAAAGATACCCATGTCGGTAAGGGAACCTTTCACCCTCCTCTTTTTAAAAGACTTCTTTTGTTATGTCTTTTAATTCACATAACATTATGTTGGGATATGTTCTTATATATCCTTAGTGATTTAAATTTTATGTCCAAGTGATGAGATACCCTTTTTATCTCTCATCAACTCATTTTTTGAATTTTGTAGTGACGTCGTTAGGCTGTCAAATTTTTGCAAGGGAACTTCTTAACCCAATTTTGATTCTTTGGGATAAGCTTGTACTCCTTGAATATGTCGTTCTATGAATATGTGTGAATAACCTCTGATTGTTTTACTCTTAATATCCACTAATATTTGGTGTATTAGTTTGTCACACATAATTATGTAATTGATTTATCCTTAATCCAAGGATACCGTCTTTGTATGGGACTTCGTCTCAATCTCCTTTCATTGAGGCATATTTTGTTTTATACACAACCTTCTTTTATACAATGTATAAAACCCTTTTAATTTTACGTTTATTCAAAAGGAATCTTTTTTATATGAAGCGTTTACTAAATGACAAAAGGGAATGTTTTTGTCGTACGTATGCGGTGACAACAACTTTTCCGCTGCTGTGACCATTATTTGAGTTTCGGCTTCCTCTACAAGACATACCTTTTTTTTAAAAGAAAAATAAATACCTTGTTTTACTTTTCTTTTATTTTGGTATTGAAAATGGTTTTCATAATGTTTTTATATCAATGTGTTGTATTGATATCTTGTGATTGAAAGGTGGAAATGTAATGTTTCTTTATGCATGTTTTATGTGATACAATTATGTTGTTGTTCTTGGGAATTATTATGAAGACGGGTGGTTCCGTGATAAACTAAGGGCGGGTGAGCCCGATATAGCTCTCCAATGCATTGGGTAACGCGAAGGATTGAAACGTTAAGGTTTCTCCGAAGAGATTTAGGGAATATACTCTGATGGGTATTCCAAACGTAACCAAGAGGGTTACTTCCTACGTAAGAATGTTATTAATGCATCATGTTACCTTTATGTCTTATGATTTCTATGATTTATTCATGATTTTTGAGGTATGTTAAAGTGCTTATGTTTTATGGGTAAAGTATGACTTCATTCTTATGTATACATGTACTCATGTTTCCTTTCCATATTTTTATATCCCTTACTAAGCTTTTTATGCTCATCCCAAGTTTTTGAAATGTTTTTCACAGGTCAAGGGAAGGTTAAATGATATGATGATAGTGTCATGGAAGTGTCAAGAAAGAATCCATGTTTTATTTTAAATTTGTTTCCGTTGATGGGAAAAATGAATAATATCTTTTATGTAACCACTTTGTTTAAATGTGGAATGTAATACAAGTTTTACGATCTAATTCTCTAAAACTCTAAACCTGAAAAGATACTCAATGTGTAATCTTGTAATAACTCAAGATTAAGTAAGGTTTAAGGTTGGGGCCTTATAGTTGGTATCAGAGGTCAGTTTAGATAACTTTAAAGGTTAGGGTATTCTCTAAGCACAAGTGACATTACCATAATGGTTAGGATTTCAGAAAGAGTCCTAGTTTTAGATAAATTGAATGAGTAAGTATATCTTAGTGTTTACCTTCCTCATTGGTACATGATGGTTTTGTTGATATACTCACACTGACATTTCTGTTTTTAGTGAATGGATGGATCTAGCAGGCACCAAAGAGACAGCAGGTTTGAAGGAAACGGTGGTGGTTCTCTGATTAAGATACTATATAAAATGGGGGATTCAATGAGGAAACTCGTGGTTGTTCTAAACCAACTATCAAGGAGTCATGATCAACCACATGAACCTTGGTATGATCTGTAATGCATCATGTATGAGATGACCAATCGATGTGGAAGTTCAGGTAATAATTATAAAGGTAACCGTTAGAGTTTATATGATCCTTACTTTTGAGGTAATTATGGGTTAATATATGTTATGATGGAAAATGAAAGGCATGAGATAAACTTGAGGTTAAAATATTTTATGATCATTTTTGAAGATTTTGTCTCGTTTTGGGGAATGTTTTAAGAATTATATGGTTTTGGAAAAAGGACAACACGCAGACCGTGTGACAACCCGTCGTGTTGGAAAAAGCTGCGAGAATCAAACCCACAACCAAAGTGCGACAGGTATTTATCGCCTACCACTGGACTACGTGAAGTCCCTGGTTAGTTTGACTAATTATTTTTAGTTAGATGATTTTAGGAACCAAGAGTAAGTTTATTTTGGGTTATATATGGAAATGATTAACCTATCATCGAAGATATGTGATTAGGTTAATTACTTTTCAATATGAGAATTTAAGAGCCACTAATGTTATTTGGAGATAAAAGTTAATTTGTAACTTGGAAGACTATGTGACTAAATCCTTCAAATATTTGGGTTTCAATCTTAGTTTGGTTTAATTTGAAGAATTTTATGGAAAAATTGTTTATCAAATGGTCCTCATTGAACTTTGGGTTTTGTTGGACAAATTTTGGAGATTAAGAATAGATTTTCTTTTTATAAAGGGTTATCCTTTTCTGGATTATCTGATCTTGTACTAACCATTTTGGTTTTGGTTTTGGTTAAAGTCTAAAGACATGGAAAGTATATAGTTCTCTTTTTTGGATTAGGTGATTCTTTAGAAGTTTATTATAGTGAACAAGTCTTCCTAAATACTCGTCTTTTAAAGAAAATATGAGTTTGTGTAAGAAATCTAATAAAAGTTGAAAGGCAACATGATAATTAATTATGTTTCCTTATGAATAAATTCCTCAATAAAAAAAACAAAAATGTTTTCTATTAACTTTCCCTACTGGGGAATCGAATACCGTTTAACCCACCACAAGTTTGTGATTTTCTTATGGTTAACTTTCTCCTAGACATGTTTACTATCACTCTCCCTCAGAACATGACCCTTTGTTTTTTATTCCATGTGCATGTTTTTCTACGTGGAATCCTAGTATGGGTTAACTCGGGTGACCTTTGTAATTCTCTTTCTTTCTTTTAAAGTGATAGTTTTACTGACTCTTGTTCCGATGTGGGATTTTCAATGAAGTTTCCAAGCCCAATTTTAAAAATTGCGAGGACGCAATTCCCAAAAGGGGGGAAGGATGTAACACCCCAGGTAAATAAAGAATATGACATTTTTATATTTATCCATATTTGTGAATAAAATATTAATATTACTTTAAAGGGGACGCTTTTCTCGATGGCGTACCCAATACGCAACAACGAGTTTCTTGGTAATATTACATTGCACTCTAATAATAAAATAATATTATTTTAAATGGTAGTTAACGCCTAGCCGTTGTAATGGAGGGAAGGAACAGAACTAACTACAAAATTATTATATATGTTTGTCAAATATTTTTACTTTTTACAATAAATGTTAGAGGATTAAAAATGTGAATGAATTCAATTTTTAAGCGTAAACATTCTAATGTTCTTTAGAAGGTCGATTAACCGCCTTTTGATGGAGAACCTCTTTTAAATCCACTTTTTGACAATTTTATGTGTTATATTTGACAAAATAAAATTCTTCTTTAGAATAGAGACATCAAAATTTACTTTGTGTAAATTTTTGGTATCTTTCCGATAAAGTTCATTTTTTAATGAATAGTGAAAAAAGTTGTATTTTAATTCAAAACCACTTTTTAATCTAATTTATTTATATGATTAGATTATCTTTTGAATTTTTTTTAAAGTAAAATTAGAATATATTTTTACCATTTAATCCAATAGTGGTCATTGGAATTAATTTCACTTTGAAATTGGACTTAAACTAGTGTCAATCTTTTAATAGATTTTGTTTCATAAAAACACGCTATTTGTTTTGACAGTGGGAATTAATTATTAAATTAATTAATGCAACTTATATGTTTTGAATTTTGTAAAATAGGCGTCATTTTTTTGAGTTCGGAATATCAAATATAGCTTAGGGTTAATTTTTGGTATTTTTCTGAAAAACTTCAATTTTTGATGAATAGTGAAACCACTAAGTGGTAGTTAAAGAAACTGATTTTTCGTTTAAATGAAACTTTGCCACCTCTGTGTTTTGAATTTCAAAAATTCGACATACATGGTTTTCATTAGGAAGTAAAATGTGGTTCAATGGGATTAAAATAATTTTTTGGTGAATAGTAACTTTTATGTTCTTAATCGCGATTAGAGGTAATTAGTGTAATTTAAGGTAAAAATAATGTTTTAATAATGTGAAATGACCTAGACCCATGTCCTACCCTCATTGGATGAGTCGTGGACGACCAAGACAATCCATGGGTCAACCTGGGGACCCCATGGGTCCACTTTGGTTGGAAAATGACATAAATACCTTTTTATTTAATGTTAAAATTAAAATGACACAAACATGAGTTATTTTACTAAAACAATTTTTAAATTGGGTTATACAAGTCATATTTTTGACTATAAATAGTCATTGTAAAGATAAAAATATTTCCTACATCATAGTATTTTTTTATAATTTTTATACATTAAATAAATTAAATTATTTATGACATCATGATGATGCGGCGATGACCTCATTATTTAACTATTTAAATAAAATGGAAAGATAATGTAAAATCTAAGAACTAAACATGTCCAAAACCTATTGTATGAGTATATTTAGAACCCTTACCACCTTATACTCGAAATACATCAATGTGGGACCTTTTAAATCCAAAACTCATTTTCAAATAAAGTAACATTTTGTAACTTTACAAGAGTGCCCCTCCTCTCGTCTTATAAAAGGCCCCCACCTCTACCACTTTACCCACACCTCTCAAGACTTTGGCTCGGCCAAACCCTGCTCATTTTTCCTCTACACATCCCTCTCTTACTTCTAGAAGCCTCACTTTGGGCATAAGTCTTCCCAAGGAAGCATTTGAGTTCAAATCAAAAAGAGTTACCCGATTTTGAGGTAATGTCTTCACTTGAGTCCTTTTGTATTATTTTGCTTCTCCAAACCCCTAAGCTCTTTTTATTCATTTATTTTGTAACAACTCAAGTATATTAAATATACTAGGATGTTTTTATAAGAATCATTCGAGCTACACTTACACACACCTACATCTAATGGTTAATGAACATACTGTTTCTGTGGATGACGAATTTCTATCTCACGAAACAATGATTGTTCAACACTCATATAACACCTTCAAAGGTGGCCATTAAGATGTGACTATATTTATATATGATATATAATATGTTTATGTTTTACTTAAGCTTCTGTATTTTTCTTTTGTGGCATGCCTTTATGGTTTCCATTGTGGGTAAACACGATAATTTCATTTTAGGAAGTGCGGACTACCGCCCCCTCAAAGTGATTTGATTCGTTAATGCCATATGTGGGATGTATAAAGGATGCATTTAAAGTTATCATATATGATGTATGTTACATATAAATGATGAGTGTAATTCTGGAATTAAAATATACATATCTCTCATTTAGTTTTAATTCCATTAATATGACAAAGAAATGAAAGTAGCGTTCATGCGTACGTACGGCTTACCGTCTCCATGAACGGTGCATTTCATTTCTTACCTCTAAATGATTATGTAATATTATAAATACAAGTATATTCTAGATATATATGATATATATGATATCAAAATCATGAATATCATTCTGGATATAATGAACCTTTGACCTCACGAACAATATATAATTGTAAGAAGTCCACTTTCGATTTAAGAACCAAATATCGACAAAACAATCATTATTAACTTAAATGATTACATAATGTTTATAACATGGAAATAAGTGATATAAAAGGAATAATGAAATTTAAAAAGGTTCTTAATCAAGTATAAATTAACTCAAGTTTATTATTCAGGATTTTAAAGAATGATCGAGTCAAGTCGGACCCGAGGTAAGGGATCCTACTCCTCTCTTTCTTTTTAAGTACACTCTTTTATGTCATTACTTTTAAGCTCATATTTCTTGTGATTGGGATGTTATTTTATATTACTCTTACTTTAATTTTTATGTTCATATTATTAGGGACCCTATTCTCTCTCATCAATCCATTTTGGAAGTTTTGAGTGGCGTCGTTAGGCTGCCGAATTTTTGTAAGAGATCTAACCTCTCTCTCTTTCTTTTTAAGTACTCTCCTTTATGTAACTTATTTTAATCCCCTCTTTGTTATGATGGGGGATGTTCTTTTATATTCCTATTGCTGTAAATTTTATTGTAATATGATGAGAGACCCTATTTGATCTCATCAATCCATTTTTGGAAGTTTTAAGTGGCGTCGTTAGGCTGCCGAGTTTTCGTAAGGGATTTTTCATCTCACTTTTATTCCCGTCAGATTTATGCTACATTTGCCACAATTTCCTCTGAGTGGTGTATGTACTGCCCATTATTTTACTAATTGTGTAATATACTATCATTTATGAGTATTTACATCAATTTTTTATTGTCCTTCTTTCACGGGGTGTATGTTTCGAAAGATACCCATGTCGGTAAGGGAACCTTTCACCCTCCTCTTTTTAAAAGACTTCTTTTGTTATGTCTTTTAATTCACATAACATTATGTTGGGATATGTTCTTATATATCCTTAGTGATTTAAATTTTATGTCCAAGTGATGAGATACCTTTTTTATCTCTCATCAACTCATTTTTTGAATTTTGTAGTGACGTCGTTAGGCTGTCAAATTTTTGCGAGGGAACTTCTTAACCCAATTTTGATTCTTTGGGATAAGCTTGTACTCCTTGAATATGTCGTTCTATGAATATGTGTGAATAACCTCTGATTGTTTTACTCTTAATAACTACTAATATTTGGTGTATTAGTTTGTCACACATAATTATGTAATTGATTTATCCTTAATCCAAGGATATCGTCTTTGTATGGGACTTCGTCTCAATCTCCTTTCATTGAGGCATATTTTGTTTTATACACAACCTTCTTTTATACAATGTATAAACCCCTTTTAATTTTACGTTTATTCAAAATGAATATTTTTTATACGAAGCGTTTACTAAATGACAAAAGGGAATGTTTTTGTCGTATGTATGCGGTGACAACAACTTCTCCGCCGCTGTGACCATTATTTGAGTTTCGGCTTCCTCTACAAGTCATACCTTTTTTTTAAAATAAAAATAAATACCTTGTTTTACTTTTCTTTTATTTTGGTATTGAAAATGGTTTTCATAATGTTTTTATATCAATGTGTTGTATTGATATCTTGTGATTGAAAGGTGGAAATGTAATGTTTCTTTATGCATGTTTTATGTGATACAATTATGTTGTTGTTCTTGGGCATTATTATGAAGACGGGTGGTTTCGTGATAAACTAAGGGCGGGTGAGCCTGATATAGCTCTCCAATGCATTGGGTAACGCGAAGGATTGAAACGTTAAGGTTTCTCTGAAGAGATTTAGGGAATATACTCTGATGGGTATTCCAAACGTAACCAAGAGGGTTACTTCCTACGTAAGAATGTTATTAATGCATCAAGTTACCTTTATGTCTTATGATTTCTATGATTTATTCATGATTTTTGAGGTACGTTAAAGTGCTTATGTTTTATGGGTAAAGTATGACTTCATTCTTATGTATACATGTACTCATGTTTCCTTTCCTTATTTTTATATCCCTTACTGAGCTTTTTATGCTCATCCCAAGTTTTTGAAATGTTTTTCACAGGTCAAGGGAAGGGTAAATGATATGATGATAGTGTCATGGAAGTGTCAAGAAAGAATCCATGTTTTATTTTAAATTTGTTTCCGTTGATGGGAAAAATGAATACTATCTTTTATGTAACCACTTTGTTTAAATGTGGAATGTAATACAAGTTTTACGATCTAATTCTCTAAAACTCTAAACCTGAAAAGATACTCAATGTGTAATCTTGTAATAACTCAAGATTAAGTAAGTTTTAAGGCTGGGGCCTTATAGTTGGTATCAGAGGTCAGTTTAGATAACTTTAGAGGTTAGGGTATTCTCTAAGCACAAGTGACATTACCATAATGGTTAGGATTTCAGAAAGAGTCGTAGTTTTAGATAAATTGAATGAGTAAGTATATCTTAGTGTTTACCTTCCTCATTAGTACATGATGGTTTTGTTGATATACTCACACTGGCATTTCTGTTTTTAGTGAATGGATGGATCTAGCAGGCACCAAAGAGACAACAGGTTTGAAGGAAACGGTGGTGGTTCTCTGATTAAGATACTATATAAAATGGGGGATTCAATGAGGAAACTCGTGGTTGTTCTAAACCAACTATCAAGGAGTCATGATCAACCACATGAACCTTGGTATGATCTGTAATGCATCATGTATGAGATGACCAATCGATTTGGAAGTTCAGGTAATAATTATAAAGGTAACTGTTAGAGTTTATATGATCCTTACTTTTGAGGTAATTATGGGTTAATATATGTTATGATGGAAAATGAAAGGCATGAGATAAAATTGAGGTTAAAATATGTTATGACCATTTTTGAAGATTTTGTCTCGTTTTGGGGAATGTTTTAAGAATTATATAGTTTTGGAAAAAGGACAACACGCAGACCGTGTGACAACCCGTCGTGTCGGACAAAGCTGCGAGAATCAAACCCACAACCAAAGTGCGACTGGTATTTATCGCCTACCACTGGACTACGTGAAGTCCCTGGTCAGTTTGACTAATTCTTTTTAGTTAGATGATTTTAGGAACCAAGAGTAAGTTTATTTTGGGTTATATATGGAAATGATTAACCTATCATCGAAGATATGTGATTAGGTTAATTACTTTTCAATATGAGAATTTAAGAGCCACTAATGTTATTTGGAGATAAAAGTTAATTTGTACCTTGGAAGACTATGTGACTAAATCCTTCAAATATTTGGGTTTCAATCTTAGTTTGGTTTAATTTGAATAATTTTATGGACAAATTGTTTATCAAATGGTCCTCATTGAACTTTGGGTTTTGTTGGACAAATTTTGGAGATTAAGAATAGATTTTCTTTTTATAAAGGGTTATCCTTTTCTGGATTATCTGATCTTGTACTAACCATTTTGGTTTTGGTTTTGGTTAAAATCTAAAGACATGGGAAGTATATAGTTCTCTTTTGTGGATTAGGTGATTCTCTAGAAGTTGATTATAGTGAACAAGTCTTCCTAAATACTCTTCTTTTGGAGGAAATATGAGTTTGTGTAAGAAATATAATAAAAGTTGAAAGGAAACATGATAAGTAATTATGTTTACTTATGAATAAATTCCTCAATAAAAAAAACAAAAATGTTGTCTACTAACTTTTCCTACTGGGGAATCGAATACCGTTTAACCCACCACAAGTTTGTGATTTTCTTATGGTTAACTTTCTCCTAGACATGTTTACTATCACTCTCCCTCAGAACATGACCCTTTGTTTTTTCTTCCATGTCCATGTTTTCCTACGTGGAATCCTAGTATGGGTTAACTCGGGTGACCTTTGTAATTCTCTTTCTTTGTTTTAAAGTGATAGTTTTACTGACTCTTGTTCCGATGTGGGATTTTCAATGAAGTTTCCAAGCCCAATTTTAAAAATTACGAGGACGCAATTCCCAAAAGGGGGGAAGGATGTAACACCCCAGGTAAATAAAGAATATGAAATTTTTATATTTATCCATATTTGTGAATAAAATATTAATATTACTTTAAAGGGTACGCTTTTCTCGATGGCGTACCCAATACGCAACAACGAGTTTCTTGGGAATATTACGTTGCACTCTAATAATAAAATAATATTATTTTATTTGGTAGTTAACGCATAGCCGTTGTAATGACGGGAAGGAACAGAACTAACTACAAAATTATTATATATGTTTGTCAAATATTTTTACTTTTTAAAATAAATGTTAGAGGATTAAAAATGTGAATGAATTCAATTTTTAAGCGTAAACATTCTAATGTTCTTTAGAAGGTCGATTAACCGCCTTTTGATGGAGAACCTCTTTTAAATCCACTTTTTGACAATTTTATGTGTTATATTTGACAAAATAAAATTCTTCTTTAGAATAGAGACATCAAAATTTACTTTGTGTAAATTTTTGGTATCTTTCCGATAAAGTTCATTTTTTAATGAATAGTGAAAAATGTTGTATTTTAATTCAAAACCACTTTTTAATCTAATTTATTTATATGATTAGATTATCTTTTGAATTTTTTTTAAAGTAAAATTAGAATATATTTTTACCATTTAATCCAATAGTGGTCATTGTAATTAATTTCACTTTGAAATTGGACTTAAACTAGTGTCAATCTTTTAATAGATTTTGTTTCATAAAAACACGCTATTTGTTTTGACAGTGGGAATTAATTATTAAATTAATTAATGCAACTTATATGTTTTGAATTTTGTAAAATAGGCATAATTTTTTTGAGTTCGGAATATCAAATATAGCTTAGGGTTAATTTTTGGTATTTTTCTGAAAAACTTCAATTTTTGATGAATAGTGAAACCACTAAGTGGTAGTTAAAGATTCTGATTTTTCGTTTAAATGAAACTTTGCCACCTCTGTGTTTTGAATTTCAAAAATTTGACATACATGGTTGTCATTAGGAAGTAAAATGTGGTTCAATGGGATTAAAATAATTTTTTGGTGAATAGTAACTTTTATGTTCTTAATCACGATTAGAGGTAATTAGTGTAATTTAAGGTAAAAATAATGTTTTAATAATGTGAAATGACCTAGACACATGTCCTACCCTCATTGGATGAGTCATGGACGACCAAGACAATCCATGGGTCAACCTGGGGACCCGATGGATCCACTTTGGTTGGAAAATGACAGAAATACCTTTTTATTTAATGTTAAAATTAAAATGACACAAACATGAGTTGTTTTACTAAAACAATTTTAAATGGGGTTATACAAGTAATATTTTTGACTATAAATAGTCATTATAAAGATAAAAATATTTCCTACATCATAGTATTTTTTTATAATTCTTATACATTAAATAAATTAAATTATTTATGACATCATGATGATGCAGCGATGACCTCATTATTTAACTATTTAAATAAAATGGAAAGATAATGTAAAATCTAAGACCTAAACATGTCCAAAACCTATTGTATGAGTATATTTCGAACCCTTAACACCTTATACTCAAAATACATCAATGTGGGACCCTTTAAATCCTAAACTCATTTTCAAATAAAGTAACATTTTGTAACTTTACAAGAGTGCCCCTCCTCTCGTCTTATAAAAGGCCCCCACCTCTACCACTTTACCCACACCTCTCAAGACTTTGGCTCGGCCAACCCCTGCTCATTTTTCCTCTACACATCCCTCTATTACTTCTAGAAGCCTCACTTTGGGCATAAGTCTTCCCAAGGAAGCCTTTGAGTTCAAATCAAAAAGAGTTACCCGATTTTAAGGTAATGTCTTCACTTGAGTCCTTTTGTATTATTTTGTTTCTCCAAACCCCTAAGCTCTTTTTATTCATTTATTTTGTAACAACTCAAGTATATTAAATATACTAGGATGTTTTTATAAGAATAATTCGAGCTACACTTAGACACACCTACATCTAATGGTTAAAGAACATACTGTTTCTGTGGATGACGAATTTCTATCTCACGAAACAATGATTGTTCAACACTCATATAACACCTTCAAAGGTGGCCATTAAGATGTGACTATATTTATATATGATATATAATATGTTTATGTTTTACTTAAGCTTCTGTATTTTTCTTTTGTGGCATGACTTTATGGTTTCCATTGTGGGTAAACACGATAATTTCATTTTAGGAAGTGCGGACTACCGCCCCCTCAAAGTGATTTGATTCGTTAATGCCATATGTGGGATGTATAAAAAATGCATTTAAAGTTATAATATATTTTGTATGTTACATATAAATGATGAGTGTAATTCTAGAATTAAAATATACATATCTCTCATTTAGTTTTAATTCCATTAATATGACATAGAAATGAAAGTAGCGTTCATGCGTACGTACGGCTTACCGTCTCCATGAACGGTGCATTTCATTTCTTACCTCTAAATGATTATGTAATATTATAAATACATGTATATTCTAGATATATATGATATATATGATATCAAAATCATGAATATCATTCTGGATATAATGAACCTTTGACCTCACGAACAATATATAATTGTAAGAAGTCCACTTTCGACTTAAGAACCAAATATCGACAAACCAATCATTATTAACTTAAATGATTACATAATGTTTATAACATGGAAATAAGTGATATAAAAGGAATAATGAAATTGAAAAAGGTTCTTAAGCAAGTAGAAATTAACTCAAGTTTATTATTCAGGATGTTAAAGAACGATCGAGTCAAGTCGGACCCAAGGTAAGGGATCCTACTCCTCTCTTTCTTTTTAAGTACACTCTTTTATGTCATTACTTTTAAGCTCATATTTCTTGTGATTGGGATGTTATTTTATATTACTCTTACTTTAATTTTTATGTTCATATTATGAGAGACCCTATTCTCTCTCATCAATCCATTTTGGAAGTTTTGAGTGGCGTCGTTAGGCTGCCGAATTTTCGTAAGAGATCTAACCTCTCTCTCTTTCTTTTTAAGTACTCTCCTTTATTCACTTATTTTAATCTCCTCTTTGTTATGATGGGGGATGTTCTTTTATATTACTATTGCTATAAATTTTATTGTAATATGATGAGAAACCGTATTTGATCTCATCAATCCATTTTTGGAAGTTTTAAGTGGCGTCGTTAGGCTCCCGAGTTTTCGTAAGGGATTTTTCATCTCACTTTTATTCCCATGAGATTTATGCAACATTTGCCACAATTTCCTTTGAGTGGTGTATTTACTGCCCATTATTTTACTCATTGTGTAATATAATTTCATTTATGAGTATTTACATCAATTTTGTATTGTCCTTCTTTCACGGGGTGTATGTTTCGAAAGATACCCATGTCGGTAAGGGAACCTTTCACCCTCCTCTTTTTAAAAGACTTCTTTTGTTATGTCTTTTAATTCACATAACATTATGTTGGGATATGTTCTTATATATCCTTAGTGATTTAAATTTTATGTCCAAGTGATGAGATACCCTTTTTATCTCTCATCAACTCATTTTTTGAATTTTGTGGTGACGTCGTTAGGCTGTCAAATTTTTGCAAGGGAACTTCTTAACCCAATTTTGATTCTTTGGGATAAGCTTGTACTCCTTGAATATGTCGTTCTATGAATATGTGTGAATAACCTCTGATTGTTTTACTCTTAATATCCACTAATATTTGGTGTATTAGTTTGTCACACATAATTATGTAATTGATTTATCCTTAATCCAAGAATACCGTCTTTGTATGGGACTTCGTCTCAATCTCCTTTCATTGAGGCATATTTTGTTTTATACACAACCTTCTTTTATACAATGTATAAACCCCTTTTAATTTTACGTTTATTCAAAAGGAATCTTTTTTATACGAAGCGTTTACTAAATGACAAAAGGGAATGTTTTTGTCGTACGTATGCGGTGACAACAACTTCTCCGCCGCTGTGACCATTATTTGAGTTTCGGCTTCCTCTACAAGACATACCTTTTTTTAAAAGAAAAATAAATACCATGTTTTACTTTTCTTTTATTTTGGTATTGAAAATGGTTTTCATAATGTTTTTATATCAATGTGTTGTATTGATATCTTGTGATTGAAAGGTGGAAATGTAATGTTTCTTTATGCATGTTTTATGTGATACAATTATGTTGTTGTTCTTGGGAATTATTATGAAGACGGGTGGTTCCGTGATAAACTAAGGGCGGGTGAGCCCGATATAGCTCTCCAATGCATTGGGTAACGCGAAGGATTGAAACGTTAAGGTTTCTCCGAAGAGATTTAGGGAATATACTATGATGGGTATTCCAAACGTAACCAAGAGGATTACTTCCTATGTAAGAATGTTATTAATGCATCAAGTTTCCTTTATGTCTTATGATTTCTATGATTTATTCATGATTTTTGAGGTATGTTAAAGTGCTTATGTTTTATGGGTAAAGTATGACTTCATTCTTATGTATACATGTAGTCATGTTTCCTTTCCATATTTTTATATCCCTTACTAATCTTTTTATGCTCATCCCAAGTTTTTGAAATGTTTTTCACAGGTCAAGGGAAGGGTAAATGATATGATGATAGTGTCATGGAAGTGTCAAGAAAGAATCCATGTTTTATTTTAAATTTGTTTCCATTGATGGGAAAAATGAATACTATCTTTTATGTAACCACTTTGTTTAAATGTGGAATGTAATACAAGTTTTACGATCTAATTCTCTAAAACTCTAAACCTGAAAAGATACTCAATGTGTAATCTTGTAATAACTCAAGATTAAGTAAGGTTTAAGGTTGGGGCCTTATAGTTGGTATCAGAGGTCAGTTTAGATAACTTTAGAGGTTAGGGTATTCTCTAAGCACAAGTGACATTACCATAATGGTTAGGATTTCAGAAAGAGTCCTAGTTTTAGATAAATTGAATGAGTAAGTATATCTTAGTGTTTACCTTCCTCATTAGTACATGATGGTTTTGTTGATATACTCACACTGACATTTCTGTTTTTAGTGAATGGATGGATCTAGCAGGCACCAAAGAGACAACAGGTTTGAAGGAAACGGTGGTGGTTCTCTGATTAAGATACTATATAAAATGGGGGATTCAATGAGGAAACTCGTGGTTGTTCTAAACCAACTATCAAGGAGTCATGATCAACCACATGAACCTTGGTATGATCTGTAATGCATCATGTATGAGATGAGCAATCGATGTGAAAGTTCAGGTAATAATTATAAAGGTAACCGTTAGAGTTTATATGATCCTTACTTTTGAGGTAATTATGGGTTAATATATGTTATGATGGAAAATGAAAGGCATGAGATAAACTTGAGGTTAAAATATGTTATGATCATTTTTGAATATTTTGTCTCGTTTTGGGGAATGTTTTAAGAATTATATAGTTTTGGAAAAAGGACAACACGCAGACCGTGTGACAACCCGTCGTGTTGGACAAAGCTGCGAGAATCAAACCCACAACCAAAGTGCGACTGGTATTTATCGCCTACCACTGGACTACGTGAAGTCCCTGGTTAGTTTGACTAATTATTTTTAGTTAGATGATTTTAGGAACCAATAGTAAGTTTATTTTGGGTTATATATGGAAATGATTAACCTATCATCGAAGATATGTGATTAGGTTAATTACTTTTCAATATGAGAATTTAAGAGACACTAATGTTATTTGGAGATAAAAGTTAATTTGTAACTTGGAAGACTATGTGACTAAATCCTTCAAATATTTGGGTTTCAATCTTAGTTTGGTTTAATTTGAAGAATTTTATGGACAAATTGTTTATCAAATGGTCCTCATTGAACTTTGGGTTTTGTTGGACAAATTTTGGAGATTAAGAATAGATTTTCTTTTTATAAAGGGTTATCCTTTTCTGGATTATCTGATCTTGTACTAACCATTTTGGTTTTGGTTTTGGTTAAAGTCTAAAGACATGGGAAGTATATAGTTCTCTTTTTTGGATTAGGTGATTCTTTAGAAGTTGATTATAGTGAACAAGTCTTCCTAAATACTCGTCTTTTAAAGAAAATATGAGTTTGTGTAAGAAATCTAATAAAAGTTGAAAGGCAACATGATAATTAATTATGTTTCCTTATGAATAAATTCCTCAATAAAAAAAACAAAAATGTTTTCTATTAACTTTTCCTACTGGGGAATCGAATACCGTTTAACCCACCACAAGTTTGTGATTTTCTTATGGTAAACTTTCTCCTAGACATGTTTATTATCACTCTCCCTCAGAACATGACCCTTTGTTTTTTATTCCATGTGCATGTTTTTCTACATGGAATCCTAGTATGGGTTAACTCGGGTGACCTTTTTAATTCTCTTTCTTTCTTTTAAATTGATTGTTTTACTGACTCTTGTTCCGATGTGGGATTTTCAATGAAGTTTCCAAGCCCAATTTTAAAAATTGCGAGGACGCAATTCCCAAAAGGGGGGAAGGATGTAACACCCCAGGTAAATAAAGAATATGACATTTTTATATTTATCCATATTTGTGAATAAAATATTAATATTACTTTAAAGGGGACGCTTTTCTCGATGGCGTACCCAATACGCAACAACGAGTTTCTTGGGAATATTACGTTGCACTCTAATAATAAAATAATATTATTTTAAATGGTAATTAATGCCTAGCCGTTGTAATGGAGGGAAGGAACAGAACTAACTACAAAATTATTATATATGTTTGTCAAATATTTTTACTTTTTACAATAAATGTTAGAGGATTAAAAATGTGAATGAATTCAATTTTTAAGCGTAAACATTATAATGTTCTTTAGAAGGTCGGTTAACCGCCTTTTGATGGAGAACCTCTTTTAAATCCACTTTTTGACAATTTTATGTGTTATATTTGACAAAATAAAATTCTTATTTAGAATAGAGACATCAAAATTTACTTTGTGTAAATTTTTGGTATCTTTCCGATAAAGTTCATTTTTTAATGAATAGTGAAAAATGTTGTATTTTAATTCAAAACCACTTTTTAATCTAATTTATTTATATGATTAGATTATCTTTTGAATTTTTTTTAAAGTAAAATTAGAATATATTTTTACCATTTAATCCAATAGTGGTCATTGGAATTAATTTCACTTTGAAATTGGACTGAAACTAGTGTCAATCTTTTAATAGATTTTGTTTCATAAAAACACGCTATTTGTTTTGACAGTGGGAATTAATTATTAAATTAATTAATGAAACTTATATGTTTTGAATTTTGTAAAATAGGCATCATTTTTTTGAGTTCGGAATATCAAATATAGCTTAGGGTTAATTTTTGGTATTTTTCTGAAAAACTTCAATTTTTGATGAATAGTGAAACCACTAAGTGGTAGTTAAAGAAACTGATTTTTCGTTTAAATGAAACTTTGCCACCTCTGTGTTTTGAATTTCAAAAATTCGACATACATGGTTTTAATTAGGAAGTAAAATGTGGTTCAATGGGATTAAAATAATTTTTTGGTGAATAGTAACTTTTATGTTCTTAATCGCGATTAGAGGTAATTAGTGTAATTTAAGGTAAAAATAATGTTTTAATAATGTGAAATGACCTAGACACATGTCCTACCCTCATTGGATGAGTCATGGACGACCAAGACAATCCATGGGTCAACCTGGGGACCCCATGGGTCCACTTTGGTTGGAAAATGACATAAATACCTTTTTATTTAATGTTAAAATTAAAATGACACAAACATGAGTTGTTTTACTAAAACAACTTTTAAATTGGGTTATACAAGTCATATTTTTTACTATAAATAGTCATTGTAAAGATAAAAATATTTCCTACATCATAGTATTTTTTTATAATCTTTATACATTAAATAAATTAAATTATTTATGACATCATGATGATGCAGCGATGACCTCATAATTTAACTATTTAAATAAAATGGAAAGATAATGTAAAATCTAAGAACTAAACATGTCCAAAACCTATTGTATGAGTATATTTCGAACCCTTACCACCTTATACTCGAAATACATCAATGTGGGTCCTTTTAAATCCTAAACTCATTTTCAAATAAAGTAACATTTTGTAACTTTACAAGAGTGCCCCTCCTCTCGTCTTATAAAAGGCCCCCACCTCTACCACTTTACCCACACCTCTCAAGACTTTGGCTCGGCCAACCCCTGCTCATTTTTCCTCTACACATCCCTCTCTTACTTTTAGAAGCCTCACTTTGGGCATAAGTCTTCCCAAGGAAGCCTTTGAGTTCAAATAAAAAAGAGTTACCCGATTTTAAGGTAATGTCTTCACTTGAGTCCTTTTGTATTATTTTGCTTCTTCAAACCCCTAAGCTCTTTTTATTCATTTATTTTGTAACAAATCAAGTATATTAAATATACTAGGATGTTTTTATAAGAAGCATTCGAGCTACACTTACACACACCTACATCTAATGGTTAATGAACATACTGTTTCTGTGGATGACGAATTTCTATCTCACGAAACAATGATTGTTCAACACTCATATAACACCTTCAAAGGTGGCCATTAAGATGTGACTATATTTATATATGATATATAATATGTTTATGTTTTACTTAAGCTTCTGTATTTTTCTTTTGTGGCATGCCTTTATGGTTTCCATTGTGGGTAAACACGATAATTTCATTTTAGGAAGTGCGGACTACCGCCCCCTCAAAGTGATTTGATTCGTTAATGCCATATGTGGGATGTATAAAGGATGCATTTAAAGTTATCATATATGATGTATGTTACATATAAATGATGAGTGTAATTCTGGAATTAAAATATACATATCTCTTATTTAGTTTTAATTCCATTAATATGACATAGAAATGAAAGTAGCGTTCATGCGTACGTACGGCTTACCGTCTCCATGAACGGTGCATTTCATTTATTACCTCTAAATGCTTATGTAATATTATAAATACATGTATATTCTAGATATATATGATATATATGATATCAAAATCATGAATATCATTCTGGATATAATGAACCTTTGACCTCACGAACAATATATAATTTTAAGAAGTCCACTTTCGACTTAAGAACCAAATATCGACAAAACAATCATTATTAACTTAAATGATTACATAATGTTTATAACATGGAAATAAGTGATATAAAAGGAATAATGAAATTGAAAAAGGTTCTTAAGCAAGTAGAAATTAACTCAAGTTTATTATTCAGGATGTTAAAGAACGATCGAGTCAAGTCGGACCCGAGGTAAGGGATCCTACTCCTCTCTTTCTTTTTAAGTACACTCTTTTATGTCATTACTTTTAAGCTCATATTTCTTGTGATTGGGATGTTATTTTATATTACTCTTACTTTAATTTTTATGTTCATATTATGAGGGACCCTATTCTCTCTCATAAATCCATTTTGGAAGTTCTGACTTGCGTCGTTAGGCTGCCGAATTTTCGTAAGAGATCTAACCTCTCTCTCTTTATTTTTAAGTACTCTCCTTTATGTCACTTATTTTAATCTCCTCTTTGTTATGATGGGGGATGTTATTTTATATTCCTATTGCTGTAAATTTTATTGTAATATGATGAGAGACCCTATTTGATCTCATCAATCCATTTTTGGAAGTTTTAAGTGGCACCGTTAGGCTGCCGAGTTTTCGTAAGGGATTTTTCATCTCACTTTTATTCCCGTCAGATTTATGCTACATTTTCCACAATTTCCTCTGAGTGGTGTATGTACTGCCCATTATTTTACTAATTGTGTAATATAATTTCATTTATGAGTATTTACATCAATGTTTTATTGTCCTTCTTTCACGGGGTGTATGTTTCGAAAGATACCCATGTCAGTAAGGGAACCTTTCACCCTCCTCTTTTTAAAAGACTTCTTTTGTTATGTCTTTTAATTCACATAACATTATGTTGGGATATGTTCTTATATATCCTTAGTGATTTAAATTTTATGTCCAAGTGATGAGATACCCTTTTTATCTCTCATCAACTCATTTTTTGAATTTTGTAGTGACGTCGTTAGGCTGTCAAATTTTTGCAAGGGAACTTCTTAACCCAATTTTGATTCTTTGGGATAAGCTTGTACTCCTTGAATATTTCGTTCTATGAATATGTGTGAATAAACTCTGATTGTTTTACTCTTAATATCCACTAATATTTGGTGTATTAGTTTGTCACACATAATTATGTAATTGATTTATCCTTAATCCAAGGATACCGTCTTTGTATGGGACTTCGTCTCAATCTCCTTTCATTGAGGCATATTTTGTTTTATACACAACCTTCTTTTATACAATGTATAAAACCCTTTTAATTTTACGTTTATTCAAAAGGAATCTTTTTTATACGAAGCGTTTACTAAATGACAAAAGGGAATGTTTTTGTCGTATGTATGCGGTGACAACAACTTCTCCGCCGCTGTGACCATTATTTGAGTTTTGGCTTCCTCTACAAGACATACCTTTTTTTTAAAAGAAAAATAAATACCTTGTTTTACTTTTCTTTTATTTTGGTATTGAAAATGGTTTTCATAATTTTTTTATATCAATGTGTTGTATTGATATCTTGTGATTGAAAGGTGGAAATGTAATGTTTCTTTATGCATGTTTTATGTGATACAATTATGTTGTTGTTCTTGGGCATTATTATGTAGACGGGTGGTTCCGTGATAAACTAAGGGCGGGTGAGCCCGATATAGCTCTCCAATGCATTGGGTAACGCGAAGGATTGAAACGTTAAGGTTTCTCCGAAGAGATTTAGGGAATATACTTTGATGGGTATTCCAAACGTAACCAAGAGGGTTACTTCCTACGTAAGAATGTTATTAATGCATCAAGTTACCTTTATGTCTTATGATTTCTATGATTTATTCATGATTTTTGAGGTATGTTAAAGTGCTTATGTTTTATGGGTAAAGTATGACTTCATTCTTATGTATACTTGTACTCATGTTTCCTTTCCATATTTTTATATCCCTTACTGAGCTTTTTATGCTCATCCCAAGTTTTTGAAATGTTTTTCACAGGTCAAGGGAAGGGTAAATGATATGATGATAGTGTCATGGAAGTGTCAAGAAAGAATCCATGTTTTATTTTAAATTTGTTTCTGTTGATGGGAAAAATGAATACTATCTTTTATGTAACCACTTTGTTTAAATGTGGAATGTAATACAAGTTTTACGATCTAATTCTCTAAAACTCTAAACCTGAAAAGATACTCAATGTGTAATCTTGTAATAACTCAAGATTAAGTAAGTTTTAAGGTTGGGGCCTTATAGTTGGTATCATAGGTCAGTTTAGATAACTTTAGAGGTTAGGGTATTCTCTAAGCACAAGTGACATTACCATAATGGTTAGGATTTCAGAAAGAGTCCTAGTTTTAGATAAATTGAATGAGTAAGTATATCTTAGTGTTTACCTTCCTCATTAGTACATGATGGTTTTGTTGATATACTCACACTGACATTTCTGTTTTTAGTGAATGGATGGATCTAGCAGGCACCAAAGAGACAACAGGTTTGAAGGAAACGGTGGTGGTTCTCTGATTAAGATAATAGATAAAATGGGGAATTCAATGAGGAAACTCGTGGTTGTTCTAAACCAACTATCAAGGAGTCATGATCAACCACATGAACCTTGGTATGATCTGTAATACATCATGTATGAGATGAGCAATCGATGTGGAAGTTCAGGTAATAATTATAAAGGTAACCGTTAGAGTTTATATGATCCTTACTTTTGAGGTAATTATGGGTTAATATATGTTATGATGGAAAATGAAAGGCATGAGATAAACTTGAGGTTAAAATATGTTATGATCATTTTTGAAGATTTTGTCTCGTTTTGGGGAATGTTTTAAGAATTATATAGTTTTGGAAAAAGGACAACACGCAGACCGTGTGACAACCCGTCGTGTCGGACAAAGCTGCGAGAATCAAACCCACAACTAAAGTGCGACTGGTATTTATCGCCTACCACTGGACTACGTGAAGTCCCTGGTTAGTTTGACTAATTATTTTTAGTTATATGATTTTAGGAACCAAGAGTAAGTTTATTTTGGGTTATATATGGAAATGATTAACCTATCATCGAAGATATGTGATTAGGTTAATTACTTTTCAATATGATAATTTAAGAGCCACTAATGTTATTTGGAGATAAAAGTTAATTTGTAACTTGGAAGACTATGTGACTAAATCCTTCAAATATTTGGGTTTCAATCTTAGTTTGGTTTAATTTGAAGAATTTTATGGACAAATTTTTTATCAAATGGTCCTCATTGAACTTTGGGTTTTGTTGGAAAAATTTTGGAGATTAAGAATAGATTTTCTTTTTATAAAGGGTTATCCTTTTCTGGATTATCTGATCTTGTACTAACCATTTTGGTTTTGGTTTTGGTTAAAGTCTAAAGACATGGGAAGTATATAGTTCTCTTTTTTGGATTAGGTGATTCTTTAGAAGTTGATTATAGTGAACAAGTCTTCCTAAATACTCGTCTTTTAAAGAAAATATGAGTTTGTGTAAGAAATCTAATAAAAGTTGAAAGGCAACATGATAATTAATTATGTTTCCTTATGAATAAATTCCTCAATAAAAAAAACAAAAATGTTTTCTATTAACTTTTCCTACTGGGGAATCGAATACCGTTTAACCCACCACAAGTTTGTGATTTTCTTATGGTTAACTTTCTCCTAGACATGTTTACTATCACTCTCTCTCAGAACATGACCCTTTGTTTTTTATTCCATGTGCATGTTTTTCTACATGGAATCCTAGTATGGGTTAACTCGGGTGACCTTTGTAATTCTCTTTCTTTCTTTTAAAGTGATAGTTTTACTGACTCTTGTTCCGATGTGGGATTTTCAATGAAGTTTCCAAGCCCAATTTTAAAAATTGCGAGGACGCAATTCCCAAAAGGGGGGAAGGATATAACACCCCAGGTAATTAAAGAATATGACATTTTTATATTTATCCATATTTGTGAATAAAATATTAATATTACTTTAAAGGGTACGCTTTGCTCGATGGCGTACCCAATACGCAACAACGAGTTTCTTGGGAATCTTACATTGCACTCTAATAATAAAATAATATTATTTTAAATGGTAGTTAGTTCCTAGCCATTGTAATGATGGGAATGAACAGAACTAACTACAAAATGATTATATATGTTTGTCAAATATTTTTACTTTTTACAATAAATGTTAGAGGATTAAAAATGTGAATGAATTCAATTTTTAAGCGTAAACATTCTAATGTTATTTAGAAGGTCGATTAACCGCCTTTTGATGGAGAACCTCTTTTAAATCCACTTTTTGAAAATTTTATGTTTTATATTTTACAAAATAAAATTCTTCTTTAGAATAGTAACATCAAAATTTACTTTGTGTAAATTTTTGGTATCTTTCTGATAAAGTTCATTTTTTAATGAATAGTAGAAAATGTTGTATCTTAATTCAAAACCCCTTTTTAATCTAATTTATTTATATGATTAGATTATCTTTTGAATTTTTTTTAAAGTAAAATTAGAATATATTTTTACCATTTAATCCAGTAGTGGTCATTGTAATTAATTTCACTTAGAAATTGGACTTAAACTAGTGTCAATCTTTTAATAGATATTGTTTCATAAAAACACGCTATTTGTTTTGACAGCGGGAATTAATTATTAAATTAATTAATGCAACTTATATGTTTTGAATTTTTTAAAATAGACATAATTTTTTTGAGTTCGGAATATCAAATATAGCTTAGGGTGAATTTTTGGTATTTTTCTGAAAAACTTCAATTTTTGATGAATAGTGAAACCACTAAGTGGTAGTTAAAGAAACTGATTTTTCGTTTAAATGAAACTTTGCCACCTCTGTGTTTTGAATTTCAAAAATCCGACATACATGGTTGTCATTAGGAATTAAAATTTGGTTCAATGGGATCAAAATAATTTTTTGGTGAATAGTAACTTTTATGTTCTTAATCGCGATTAGAGGTAATTAGTGTAATTTAAGGTAAAAATAATCTTTTAATAATGTGAAATGACCAAGACACATGTCCTAACCTCATTGGATGAGTAATGTCCGACCAATACAATCTATGGGTCAACTTTGGGACCCCATGGAGCCACTTTGGTTGGAAAATGACATAAATACCTTTTTATTTAATGTTAAAATTAAAATGGCACAAACATGAGTTGTTTTACTAAATAATATTTTAAATGGGGTTATACAAGTCAGGGTTTTGACTATAAATAGTCATTGGAAATATAAAAATATTTCCTACATCATAGTATTTTTTTATAATTTTTAGACATTAAATAAATTAAATTATTTATGACATCATGATGATGCAACGATGACCTCATTATTTAATGATTTAAATAAAATGGAAAGATAATGTAAAATCTAAGACCTAAACATGTCCAAAACCTATTGGATGAGTATATTTATAACCCTTACCACCTTATATTTGAAATAAATTAATGTTAGAACTTTTAAATCCTAAACGCATTTTCAAATAAAGTAACATTTTGTAACTTTACAAGAATGCCCCTCCTCTCCTCTTATAAAAGGCCCCCACCTCTACCACTTTACCCACACCTCTCAAGCCTTTGGCTCGGCCAAAACATGATAATTTTGCCTCTCCACATCCCTCTCTTACTCCTAGAAGCCTCACTTTTGGCAGAAGTCTTCCCAAGAAAGCCTTTGAGCTCAAATAAAAAAGAGTTACCCGATTTTAAGGTAATGTCTTCACTTGAGTCCTTTTGTATTATTTTGCTTCTCCAACCCCCTAAACTCTTTTTATTGATTTATTTTATAACAACTACAGTATATTCAATATATTAGGATGTTTTTATAAGAATCATTCGAGCTACACTTACACACACCTACATCTAATGGTCAAATAACATATTGTTTCTGTGGATGGCGAATTTCTGCCTCACGAAACGATGATTGTTCAACACTCACATAACACCTTCAAAGGTGGCCATTAAGATGTCACTATATTTATATATGATATATAATATGTTTATGTTTTACTTAATGTTATGTATTTTTATTTTTTGGCATACCTTTATGGTTTCCATTGTGGGTAAACATGATAATTTCATTTTAGGAAGTGTGGACTACCGCCCCCTCAAAGTGATTTGATTCGTTAATGCCATATGTGGGATGTATAAAGGATGTATTTAAAGTTATCATATATGATTTATGTTACATATAAATGATGAGTATAATTCTGTAATTAAAATATACATACCTCTCATTTAGTTTTAATTCCATTAATATGACATAGAATTGAAAGTAGCGTTCATGCTTACGTATGGCTTACGGTCTCCATGAATGGTGCATTTCATTTCTTACCTCTAAATGATTATGTAATATTATAAATACATGTATATTCTGGATATATATGATATATATGATATCCAAATAATGAATATAATTCTGGATATAATGAACCTTTTACCACACAAACAACATGTAATTGTAAGAAGTCCACTTTCGACTTAAGAACCAAATATCGACAAAACAAACATTATTAACTTAATGATTACATAATGTTTATAACATGGAAATAAGTGATATAAAAGGAATAATTAACTTGAAAAAGGTTCTTAAGCAAGTATAAATTAACTCAAGTTTATTATTCAGGGCGTTAAAGAACGGTCGAGTCAAGTCGAACCCGAGGTAAGGGATCCTACTCCTCTCTTTCTTTTTAAGTACACTCTTTTATGTCATTCCTTTTAAGCTCATATTTCTTGTGATTGGGATGTTATTTTATATTACTCTTACTGTAATTTTTATGTTCATATGATGAGAGACCCTATTCTCTCTCATCAATCCATTTTGGATGTTTTGAGTGGCGCCATTAGGCTACCAAATTTTCGTAAGAGATCTAACCACTCTCTCTTTCTTTTTAAGTACTCTCCTTTATGTCACTTATTTTAAGCTCCTCTTTGTTATGATGGGGGATGTTATTTTATATTACTCTTGCTGTACATTTTATTGTAATATGATGAGAGACCCTATTTGATCTCATCAATCCATTTTTGGAAGTTTTAAGTGGCGCCGTTAGGCTGCCGAGTTTTCGTAAGGGATTTTTCATCTCACTTTTATTCCCGTGAGATTTATGCTACATTTTCCACAATTTCCTCTGAGTGGTGTATGTACTGCCCATTATTTTACTAATTGTGTAATATAATTTCATTTATGAGTATTTACATCAATGTTTTATTGTCCTTCTTTCACGGGGTGTATGTTTCGAAAGATACCCATGTCGGTAAGGAAACCTTTCACCCTCCTCTTTTTAAAAGACTTCTTTTGTTATGTCTTTTAATTCACATAAAATTATGTTGGTATATGTTCTTCTATATCCTTAGTGATTTAAATTTTATGTCCAAGTGATGAGATACCCTTTTTATCTCTCATCAACTCATTTTCTGAATTTTGTAGTGACGCCGTTAGGGTGTCAAATTTTTGCAAGGGAACTTCTTAACCCAATTTTGATTCTTTGGGATAAGCTTGTACTCCTTGAATATGTCCTTCTATGAATATGTGTGAATAACCTCTGATTGTTTTACACTTAATATCCACTTATATTTGGTGTATTAGTTTGTCACACATAATTATGTAATTGATTTATCCTTAATCCAAGGATATCGTCTTTGTATGGGACTTCGTCTCAATCTCCTTTCATTGAGGCATATTTTGTTTTATACACAACCTTCTTTTATACGGTGTATAAACCCCTTTGACTTTTACATTTATTCAAAAGGAATCTTTTTTATACGAAGCGTTTAATAAATGACAAAATGGAATGTTTTTTTCGTACGTATGCGGCGACAACGACTTTTCCGCCGCCGTGACCATTATTTGAGTTTCAGCTTCCTCTACAAGCCATACCTTTTTTTAAAGAAAAATAAATACCTTGTTTTACTTTTATTTTATTTTGGTATTGAAAATGGTTTTCATAATGTTTTTATATCAATGTGTTGTATTGATATCTTGTGATTGAAAGGTGGAAATGTTATGTTTCCTTTATGCATGTTTTATGTGATACGATTATGTTGTGTTTCTTGGGAATTATTATGAAGACGGGTGTTTTCGTGATAAAGTAAGGGCGGGTGAGCCCGATATAGCTCTCCAATGCATTGGGTAATGCAAATGAGTTAAACGTTAAGGTTTCTCCGAAGAGATTTAGGGAATATACTGTGATGGGTATTCCAAACGTAACCAATAGGGTTACTCCCTACGTAAGAATGTTATGAATGCCTCAAGTTACCTTTATGTCTTATGATTTCTATGATTTATTCATTATTTTTTAGGTATGTTTAAGTGATTATGTTTTATTGGTAAAGTATGATTTCATTCTTATGTATACATGTACTCATGTTTCCTTCCCATATTTTTTATATCCCTTACTGAGCTTTTTATGCTCATCCCAAGTTTTTGAAATGTTTTTCACAGGTCAAGGGAAGGGTACATGATATGATGATAGTGTCAAAGAAGTGTCAAGAAATAATCCATGTTTTATTTTAAATATGTTTCTGTTGATGGGAAAAATGAATACTATCTTTTATGTAACCACTTTGTTTAAATGTGGAATGTAATGCAAGTTTTACGATCTAATTCTATAAAACTCTAAACCTGAAAAGATCCTCAATGTGTAATCTTGTAATAACTCAAGATTAAGTAAGGTTTAAGGTTGTGGCCTTATACTTAGACCATCTACTAGGTGTTCTACTTAGTTATTAGGCTCTTATTTACACTAGAAGACAAATGATTTTATATGGAGGATGAATTTGGTTGACCACCATATAAAGATCTCTATTGACCCAACGAGCAACCAACAAATAGCAGTTGTTGGACTTTCCCATATCCCCATCATAATTTCCTCCATCTTCCCTCATTCTCCCCCATCCTCTAATGTCAACCTCACTCCCCACCATCACCATTGTGTTGCGTTATCTTCCATTCATCCACCATAGAGCAATCCTTCCCCCACCTCTCCCCAAAATATTTTTTGTGCCACACACTATCTATGCATCGTTGATCCCCCACCTCTCCTCATTGTTAATCTCCCATCTTGACCCCTCATTTCCCCACTGTCACCCCCTCCCCCCCCCCACCCCACCATCAATCCCCCACCCCCATAGATCCCTCTTACTCATCATCTCCAATGAACCCCCATTATCCCCTTGTTTTTAAGCCCCCACTCCACTCCCCCATCATGGATCCCCCACTACTGGCCTCTGGACATCATGCCCTTGGCTTTAGACCCCCTATCTGTAGACCCTCTCCCACAAGGTGTAGTCAGGTCCCCTTACTTCCCTGTCCATGATTCCTTTATGTATAATGATTCATGCCCCTCGATTACTGCAAAAGGACCCTTGCCCCTGAATTCCTCTTCTACACAGTAACCCCTTCATTCCAAATTTTTACATGGAACCTCTACTCCTCAACAATCATGACCCCTTGTCAAGGTATGTTTTTTATATTGATTATTAGTATTAAATCCCTTTATCTAGAACCAAAATCTTAAGTTTTATTAATTTCATCTACCGGTGATAAATGTTTTAAGACCATTGAATTGGGTAAATTATCGTGTAATAGTTTACTTTAATGTTTGAGTCCACTGATTATTTTTCATGAACCAAAATTAAACATGAGTTTTCTCATCATACATTTTTGGAGAAATTTTATAATTAGTTTTCAGTTCTTATAGTTGTGTAGAAAATTAAATTTTTCAATTTTTCATATTGTAGTTTATATTTATTCAAGGTGTTTTACTTGAACCTTATTACACTACCTATTCATGGGCCAAGATATGATTTGAGATAATTTTTTATTCTTATAGTATGAAAGGATTTATGTTCTTTGATCCAATGGAAATTATTATTGTGCCACTTATTTTTAGATGCTGTAATATTATTAAGATAATATTTCTCCCCACTTTCATTGAAATTTCAGTGTATTATTACATATTTTTTTGGAATTTCCACTAACCATAGAGGATAAATATGTTTCTTTCTCTTCTTACCATGGATATCTTGGATTTTATTCATTAATATATATATTTTGAATAGCACCCCCTTGTGGAAATCGATGTAATGTACTTTTTCCTTTTTTTCTTTAATTTAGTTCATTCTTATTTAAATCAATTATTTATAGAATTTATGTGTGTGTAAGTCCATGAACACATATTCATAGTTATTCCATTTAAGATATTTCATTATCATCCATATGTTTAAATTCTTTGATTAATATAATTTATAGCCTCTGTATTATGATATTCCAAGAGGTCCTCATAATGTTGGATCTAATGTTCATTATTATTCTTAATTGTGTTTTTTTATATTATTTATGATAGATTTGATAACTTCCCTAACTAGTTTGGTATCACTGGGTATTTTTTTCATCTTCTTAAAAATTTTCCTCAGACAATGGCTTCATTAGTTTGTACATTTTAATGATATGAGTTTCTTTAGAATTTAAATAATAAATTTCAATTATTTTCTTTCTATTAAATGAAGATAAGGATAAGAGTTGAACAGATATTCCAAATAGGTTTTCTGTTAAATATTATGAGAAGTTTAAGCGATTTATTTATTTCACCAGTGGATTTAAAAGTGATTTGATTAGTTATACATGATGAAAATGTGTAAACAAATATCTCTTCAAACAATATATTATTAGGAAACATATTTTTCTAAATGGGGTTTTGAAAAAATATAAGACATTGACACATCATAGAGAAGATTCTGTTTCATGTCACCAATTAGAAAGTGTTTATATGGATGTTGATTTTATAATAGTTGATCTGATGAACACAATTCTCAATTATATGATCTTTTGGTTTCTACCTAAATATAGTAATGTCGTAAATAATGGAATTGGAGGGAGTAATCCCTGTTATTATTTAGATAGATAACCATTGAAATTATTTGAAATTATTGACAATTCACATACTTAATTATATCATATATGCACTAAATTTAGTAAATTTTCATTAATCATTGAATTGTTACACTTGAAGGCCTTGAATCAGTGTAAACACACCTCATTGTGCATATTGTTGGTATTTTTGAACTAGGTACTCCCCAATGGAGTGAATATTCTAGAGTCATACTATCTAGCTTGCAAGTTGACCGATAACCATGGTTTCACATATGATACCATTGATGCATGCCACAATAACTCTATGTTGTTTAGAAAAGAGAATATTCAATTCAATAATTTTATTATCTCCTATTAATCTATGTGTAAAGACAATGAGATTATTCAGGGTAGTCATATTATTTCTGAATAGATCTTTAATCAAGGGAAACAAATTTCTGCTAAGAAGATGCATTATTTACCACTGAAACAAAGACTTAATAGATTCTTCATGTCAACTAAATTTTTTAAAATGATTACTTTTAATTCAGAGAGAAATAAATAGGTTGATAAATTAACTCACCTTGAATATTCTTTGGCATGGAAAGAGTTTGATAAAATACAACTAGACTTTTCCCAGTGTGGTCGTAATTTTGGTTGGGTTTGGAAACATACTATTTTAACCCATTTAGGTTTATAGTTATTGTGGTGCATAGTATGTGGTAATTTGTGTTAATTCCATACAACCTTCCCCCATGGGTATGTATTGAGTAACCATCTTTGTTACTTTAAGATCTAATTGGTGGACCGAGAGGACCTTCCAATAAAATAAATGTTTATATTTATCCATTGATTAACGAGCTATAATAATTTTGGGTAGATGTTGTAATGAATTTGAATATTTTTCTATTGAAATGTTTATGTTTTTGGATACTTTTTTATAGAAAACTAATGAAATCCTAGAATATACTAACTTATCAAATTATAATTTAAATGAATAATTTGTCTTCCCTTATTTTAATAAAATTAATAAATCTATATTGCTTAAGAACTATTAAATGTGGGAATACCTTGGTCGCAAATGCTTTCTTCCTCCATTGAAAAGGTTCAGAAAAATAGTGTGTCATTTTATGTGAATAAATAGCATTTCACATCATCAAAAATAATTTCTTGGGTTCAAATTCGTGTACAACTTATTCAAGAAAACATCTGCACGCTGTATGATTTATTTGATTTATTGGATCCTGGATTTCCTTCTATTCCTACTCCAAATAGACAACACAATCGTATTTGGAAGAATTAGGGTATTTTATTTAAATAACCTTATCAGAAACATAATATTTTAAGACATAATTTTTTTGTGATGCACATTGAAAAAATGTGTGTGATAATATATTGTGCACCATTTTAAGCGTTGATGTGAAATCAAAGGATATTACCAATTCTAGACATGATTTGAAACAAATTTGATTAAGAAAACATATACATTTATAACTAGGTGATGGTAATCAGAAAAACATTCCTGATACATATTACGAAACAAGTAAAAAGAGAAAGAAACATTTCTATCAATTTTTACGACCATCAAGGTTCCTGATGGTTATTGATATAATATTTCCAAGTGTGTTAATATTATGAGCATGAAATTGCAGGGGTTAGAAAATCATGATAATCATATACTGATTCAATGGTTAATCCCAATTGAAATTTAGTATTGTTTACCTACCCATGTTATTGAGTCGTGGATTGAAATTTCTAAATTTTCAGAAAAATATATTTAAGGAATCATCACACAAGTGATTTGAAAAAGTAGTAGGATAATATTTTGTTTTCACTATGTCACCTAGATAAATTATTTTTTTCCATATTTTTTGATGTCATTTTCCAATTGACTATGCATTTAACTGGTGAACCCATTGCTAGAGGTCCCTTGAAATTCATGTGGTTGTATCCAAAAGATCAATACTTAAAAAATTGAAATGGTATGTTCACAATAAAGCTCAACCAAAAGCTTCAATTTCCTAGGGATATTTTAGGGATAAGTGCACTAATTTTTGTGATTTATATATTTATGAGGTTGAAACAAAGTTAGATATACCCTACTAGATCAATAAAGGTCCAATTATATAAATAATAACATTTGATATGCACAACTACAAGTGGGTTCAAGTTCGTCGATACATACTGTTCAACACTCCATCAATTATGTCATTAATACAGTAAGTTGTATAGTTGATCTATTATGATTTATGATTCTATATTTAATTTTTTACTTATCTTTTATTTTGTTGTAATTTAGGACACATATCGCAAAGTTGAAATGGTAAAGGCCCCATGTAATTGACCATCAAATCAAAAAACAACATTTATACACATATCATGAGTGGTTCAAGACTCACACACTTATAAATAATTGATTTAATATTTTTATAATGAAACTAAGTTGTATTTTCACAACCCTTTATCCATTGAATTATGTAAATTTTACAGATTCACACAATGCATGATTCAAGTTCTCATACTGTGAATGAAGAACTCAGACAATTAGCTAATGGCACATTTATCACAGCTCATCACTATAAACCTTCGGATGATAATGGATTCTAATTCCATTTTAGCGACATTAACATGAACTGAGAAATGGAAAATAGTGGTATTAGTTGTTCATATGTTGATTTTGGTTGTTATTATGGATTTTTAAAGATATTATTAAGGTTATTTATGATCACAGATTAAAGAATACATTGTTAAGGTGTGATTGAGTTGATCCAGTTCATGGAATGAAATTTGACCATTTTCAATTTACATCGGAAAACTTTAACAATATTCTATATAAATATGATCGAGTAAGAAATGATCCCTTCATATTGACATCATGGTAAAAGCAAGTATACTTTATCAGTATTCATTCTAATTAGAAAATTTGTGGTGAAAATGTATAGAAGAGGGATTTTTCTGATTTCCCAAGAGGAACCAAATGTTGTCGCTTTTCCTAATCAAACACTTGACCAAAAATCTATAGTTATATGAGAAGAAGATATACAAGGGTCTAGATAAATAGTTTAAAGAGATATGATATACTTTCATGATCAGTAAAGGATTGTAATTTTTTTCTAGTTAATATTTGTAAAAAAATTTATGAATTATATGTATAAAAATTTCATGATTTAATTGTATATATATTTTTTATTACTATAGGTATGTCACATGGTGGTCAGAGTGGTTCATCTGATGTTGTGTGTATGTATGTTTTCATTTTTTGAAATTCATTTATTGTAATTTTCTATAAGTATATTCCCATAATTGTTTCAAAATTTTAATTAAAAATTTAGTTATTTCTAATTGCATTATGAATTTATTTTTATTAGGTTATGTTGTGTCTTCTTGTAGACACAGGGGTCCAGGTGGAGGGGTTCAATCCTATAACTTCATATCCAAATTGGATGTGTTATTTGATGACACCTTTTATACATTTGGAGAAGGTACAAGTGTATTGATTCATCAGTTGGGGCATATGATACGATACCCACACAGATTCCCTCTGATGACTTGTGATTGGAATTTATTCCCCAAAGATACAATTTAAATATTATGGAGGGAGGTTCAGATAAATTCAATGTTTTATATTTTCATTCTTTTTATTATTATAGTAGCTATTGACTATTTTTTAACAGGATGATTTGACATCTTGTCTAGATGAGTTTTGGGAGATATTTATCACCATATATAAAAAATTAATTATTATAAGGAAAAGGTGATGATATATCCTTGGATACCATTTACAAGTGTGCCAAACATTCAACAGTGAGTCCTTCTGGGCATTCTTCCCATTCAGTGGCAGGATTATTCAGTGTTTTGGTCGAGTGATTTGATGATGGAAAAATTTATTTCTCTTAATCTATAAATGATTATAATTTTTCATAAGTCTATTAACTAAATTGTTGAATGTAGATAAAGTCTTATCATCATTCATGTAATAAGACAACCCCAAAATCAGCTATTTTCAATGTTTTTGTCTTTTCAAATAACATGTTCTCTAACTTTACATGTGAAAAACCTTTTTTCGAGTGAAGGTAACTCAACCTAAAAAACAATAGAATCAAAATCACATAATCAAACCAAGAAAATGACACAACTATTGTCAATTCATGAAATTCATACCCTCTCGAAATATCCCAGGCTAGTTGGATAATAATATTTAAAGCTATCTTTCTCCTTTGATTTTTAATGAAGAAGGATTTAAGGGTTCCACCAGGAAGATACTCTAAAACAAAACAACAAACATTTATCCACAAGAAAAATGTTATCATTTTCCATTTTTAAGTTTACACCAGACAACCTAAGCATTGCTCCAATAAAAAGTAATTAGGAATGGGTTATGAAACATACATATCCATGTCATTTAATATGAATTATTTATTGGTTATCCACTAATATATAGATAGAAACACATGTATTCTCCTAAGTTAAAATTTTATTAAAATGATAATAGATTACCAATATGATATAGAAAATATATTTGTGGGTTTTTATGTACAAGTTCAATCTCAAAACATTTCTAAAATAGATTTCATTTTGATAAAACGTCATTTTATTAGTACTGATAAAAACAAATTTTATTAGTGTTTTTTAGGGAATGTTGATAAATATTACAGATTATCTTTAAGAAAACCCCAACCACTATATCACTCAACCATTTTCCTTAAGCCTTTAGGTAATTCAACCTCTTCTAATCTGTCTGCCAAATATTTTTGAATATTTGAGTTAAAAAACATAAGGTACGATATTTGAAACTCTTTTGAAATGATTAATGAGTAGTTAATGTTTTTATATTTATCAAATTTTAATAGTATATATTGGTCTATATTGTAACACCCTAAGACTTAAGATTTATTTCCTTTTTAAACAAATTCAATCTCTTTGATATCTTGTGATGCAAACAACACTAGGTTTAAACAAAACATGATACTCTATTAAAAAATTATTTAAACATAACCATTATAACCTATATATTAATTTGATGGGTATAAATAAGAATAAATAAATTATTAAAAATATATAGTTTTCAATCATTCATTTGTTATCTATTGATTATAAATAAAAATAAGAGTCATTTGAAAGTAAAATAAATATTAAAAAACAATATTTCTTCAAAGAAAACATTTTCATCTCTTTTTCACACTTATGATAAAATTAGTTTTTGAAACTTTAAAAAGTATATTTGATAAAATAAACCTAATTTTTGAAATAATAATATCAAAATTATCTTATGTTGATTTTTTTTGGATTTTTCTGAAAAGTTTCATTTTTTGATGAATGGTAAAAAATACTATTTTTATTGAAAACTGCATTTTGGTTTAAATTATATACAAAGTTAAATTAAAATTTAAATTTATTTTAATGTATTATTAGTTAAATTATACTATAATAAAAACAATTTATTTTATTTTAATCAATTTCATTTCGAATTTTGATATTAAAACCATTTATATTTAGTATAATTTTCTCTTTGAACACCCACTTTTTCGTCACGTCTATGGGTATAATTTTAAATTTTATTATGCCAATTCTATGAATTTAATATGGAAAAAAGGATTCAATATTTTTAATCATAAAAATTTATATTATCTAATAAGTTTATGCTAATTTTTTACCATTATGAATAGTAAAATCAGTAAAAATTAATTACTACACTTAAGGTAAAAACCGATCCATTGGAGGGGGGGGGGGTTAAACTAAAAAGATAAAAGTTAAAATGAACTAAAAACTTATAAAATTTCCATTGTATGGATATATTTTTATCTTATAACCTATTAGAGAAAAATGAACTATTTTAAAGGCTTTTGGCATGATAAAAATGTGGATGTAATTGATTATTTTCAAAAATTCAATGTGGATACTCTCCCCACTTATAAATGGTTACCCCCTCCCCCCCCCCCCCCCCTCTTCACACATCCAAATACATTTGTTTTGGACAATCTCTAAAAAAATAACTTACTTAATACCCTCCCAACATACTAGAGCCCCTGGTTTGATCATAAAGACATCATAATATTGATTTTGGTACAAACCTGAAGAGGTTGTCTGAAGATGAGGCAACGTTCTTAAATGATTATTTTTATTTTATTTCTTATTCCATATCATTCAAATATTATTCAATAAAGCTATTATAATTACACCAGTGTCTATTATATACTTATATTTTATTATTTTAATGACATAACTAATATCCATGTCCTCTTCCATCAAATGGGAGACAAAATTATTGATTGTGTGTACGGTGGACTACTGCCTCGCGAACCGATGTAACTCGTTTTCCATTAACACCTCTGACTGTTATATAAAATTATAGATTTAATATTTGTATATAATATTTATTATATAATCATAATTCTAGAATTATAATATCACATATACCATTTAATTTCAATTTTTATTAAAACATGATAACATCAATCATGTGTATGACAGACTACCATCACGTAAAGGATGTGATTTGTTTTTCACTTATACTTTACATGGAAGGTAATAAGAATAAATTTAATGAATATATGTAATATATATGAAATGATATAAATTTTAGAAATATAATATATCATACGCTCCCTTACCCTTTGACCTGTTAAGGGAATGATATCATTTCTCGTGCGTATGTATGGTGAGAAACAAAGCTTTCATGATGAAACACTTATGAGAAAACAAGGCAATTAACACCCGAAACAATGAAAATAATGAAATATTATTAACAAATAGGTGGTAAAATGTTATAATAGGATCATATATTATATTATAAATATGATTATTATTTTTTTATAAATTTAAAACATTCTTAAAATTAGTATATATGATGTTAAATCATGTTCAACTAAAGGAAACCATGGGGTAAGGGACTTCATCTCAATTTTCCTTCATTGAGGCATATTTTATTTTTATGAACCTAATTAATTTTATATAGTGTACACACACCCCCTTTTAAATATAATATCATGAATCCTTCGTACTAAATGGTATTTTAAGTTCAATTTGAATTATATCATCCAAGGGTATTTTAATTGAACATTACCAAGTGGTGAGGGATTTAATCTCAATTCCCATTTCATTGAGTCATATTTGTTAATATGCACATATTCAATTTTATGTGGTGTATATATTACCCCTTATATGAATTTATCATGAATAAATATTTATTTATGATGATTAATGTTTAATTTCATGTTTATTTTTCAAGGAGTTATAATTTAAAAGTTTCCAAAGACGTGGGAATTATTATACAATCTCACACTCTTTTGTGATTATTTACTTTCTCTTAAAACAATCTCTTTATGATGATCATTTTTCATTTGTAATTACATTTCTATAAAATATCCATATTATTTTATGATGGATATGATTATTTAATAAACCATATATCATTTTTATATATTGTGTTTACTTTGAAACTTATTTTATTAACTTGGGAAATATTAAAAATTCTATATCCTTTACTCAATAAGAATATTTGATGATAATTCATATTAATTCATGAATTAAATAAATTATTTGATATATGAGGAATGATTTAGACGTTCATTTAGGGCTGGGTCCTGATTATAGATAACCCCTCAATGCATCGACACAACTAATGAGACAAATCAGTTGGCCAAATCAGATGGGTTTTTACTCAAAGTTTTAAACTATCTTTTGAAATGTATTGAGAGTAGAGGTATCATGATGACTGATATCATGATGTCCCATAATTAAGAATTTATTTCATTTAGAGTTAAATAATTATTTTTATCTATGATATTTATATATTTATATTTTTTCTAGATGCATTTCATTACCAGTTAATTGATTAAATGACAAGGCTGTTCAGTTAGTTATATTGACATATTGATTATTCCTTATTTAATTATCAAGTTATTGATTAAATGGAATATGTTTTCATTTATTCAACTTTCCATATCAAATATTCTTAGTGATTTATGATATATTTCTCTATCTGTAAATCTTACTAAGAATTTAAGCTCACCCTTATTTTGTTTCCTTTCTTTGGGTTATAAAGATGAATCCTTTGAAACAATTTCAACGATGCTGAGCTTTTTCTTTTGTTATGTTTTATTTTTTTTCTAATATAAAATGTGTATCACGTATGTATCTAGTTATACAAAACTACTAAACTGATTGGTCCTTTGGGATTTTACCCTCTATTTCTATTCCAATGTCATAATGTAGACACCAGCTATGAGTTATTGGGGTTAGGGTCGTTACAATTGTTATAATTGGAAGTTTAGTAGAAACCGTGGAAATTAGATTTAGGAAGACTTAGATTGGAAAAATAACCCTATATTAGAATTTGAGGATAAGTATAAAAGAATATCCTAATGTTCTGGTAAGGAAGATATTATGTGTTTTTTCATATCAATACGTCCCTGTATGGATACTGCAAGTGGATGTGGTTCTGTTATAATTGTACCTAGGGGTATTAACATTGAAAAATATGCATTGGTATTGACATTATCATCACCTAGTTCACGAAAACTGGCCTTAATTAGCACCTGGTTTGACACTCTTGAGGGATATTCTTAGGATAATTCATATTTTCTTTACTAACCACTGTGAAGGATTTGAAAATTAAGATATCCCCAAAAAAAAGTTAATAATTATGGGATTAACAGTGCATAAATTTTTAATTTATGCTATGTGTTAGACCATATTTAGAATTATACATTATGATTTAATTTTTTTAGTTTTATGAGATAATCCAATATATGTATTTGTTTAGAAATGGTGCCTCAAAGTATGAAGGGTATCAATAATCATGACCAATATAGATATTTCCCTTCTGAGAAATCTAGTACAACTGGTATTGGAACTGATCAGATCATGACTATATTAGGAAATCTTAATAAAGTTATGAAAAATAACCTTTCTCAAACGAATCATCCTATTCTATAGTGTGATTCTCTTATGTTTGATTGCTTCATGTGGCAGGAGCCCTCATAATTTGGTTAGAATACTAATCCAATGGTAGCTTAGAAAATGATTAAATCTCTTAAGAAGATAATTATGGCCTTGGTATGTGATGAAAAAGGAAAATGATACACTTTCAATGTATTGAATCAAATGATATAGTGATAAATGGTGGTTTTAATCCAAAATACTAGGTAGTAATTGAAAATAGAACTATTGGAATATAAATCTTTTTAGTAGACATTCTTCGACAATTATTTCCCTCATGAGAAATAAATTGAAATGAAGAGAAAGTTTATTATCTTTAAGTAAAAGTAAAAATAAAGTGTTGTTGAGTATAAGGATACCATTATAAGGTAAGGAAGGTATTCTATGGATTACATACACAAAAAGAAGTGTAATATTAACCATTTATTTGAATTTATTAATCCAAGTCTTCGAAGGGAACTGGTCTCTCAAACTTTCTCACCATATCACAAAATAGTTTTATGTGCCTTAAAAATGTAGAAGGAATTATCTAGATCCTATATTTTCAATGGAATAAATAAAATAAGATCCCAAATGAGCACCAAGAAAAAGAAAATTCATTAAAGAAGAAGAGAATAAACCATTTTCCATCTTGTGAGAACTGTGGAAAAATCATTATGGGAAATGATTGAGTGGAATGGGAGTATGTTATAAGGGTAAAGATAAGGATCATTAGCTAAATAATGAGAAGGGAATAAAGAAAACACTATTATTTAGTGTTTGAACTATAAGGATATAGGACACTACATAAATTAATTCACTAAGAATCAAGTAAATCTACCACAAAATAGGATAAGGAGAGAAGACCAAGCTTATGTGATCACTACAACTAAGGTGGAAGTACCCAATGATGTGGTGGAGGGTAATTTAATAATATATTCTAATTTATCAAATTCTTTATCTGACTTTGGATCCTCACACTCTTTTATATCATCTAAGTTTTCCAAGAAAATTATATATTTTCCTAGCACTTTAATAAGGGATTTGTCACTCAAAAATCCTAGTGGAAGTCTCATTGCAACAAGGATGTGTCGAACAATCCCAATTTTAACACACAAATGTGCTTTATTTTTTGATATTATTATCATACCTATGGTTTACTTAGATATAATCCTTGGTATGGACTTTATTTAAAATATGATGAAAATTTTTATTGCAATTAGAAGGAAATTAAAATTTATGATGAATATGTACAATTCATTATCTTCATAGCAGAGACTTCACCATATGAGTCATTTCTATATCCACTGCTAGTAGCTATTATGAATGAGATTCCTGGGGATAAAGATCAAAAAAAATATTTTTATGGATAAGGTAATAATAAAATTAAGGATGTGCCTATTTTACATGAATACATTTATGTATTTCCTGATGAATTACTAGGAAATCCACCAAAGCATGAAATTGAGTTTTCTATTGATTTAATCCCTGATGTAAGACCAATATCAAATAGTCACTATAGAATATCTACTACGTAATTAGTGGAGTTGAATAAAAAACTACAATATTTATGTGATAAATTATTTATTCATCCTAGTGTTTCACCATGGAGAACCCGTTTTCTCTTCATTAAAAAGAAAGATGGATCCATGAGGCTGTCAATTGATTATAGAGAAATCAATGCAATTACAATAAAAAAGAAGTATATTTTTCTTCGCTAGGATGACTTATTTGATCAGCTTCATGGAGCTCAATATTTTTCAATGACCAAACTTCTTTATGGGTATTATCAATTGAGAGTAAATATGGAAGACATTCTGAATGAGGTATGGACATTATGAGTTTACAGTAATTCCATTTGGATTGAATAATTCAACCTCTGTTTTTTGGATCTAATGAACACAATATTTATGAAATATATTTATGATTTTTTATAGATACCATTGATGATATCTTGGTGTATTATACAATCTATGAGGACCAAGATAATCACTTACAGATCATTCTTGAGACTTTTAGAAGTAAAGAGTTATATGATAAATTTAGTATGTGTGGTTTTTGACTTCAAGTGGCTTTTTTTCTTGGAAAAATTTTCTCCAGGGATGGAATCTAAGTTGATCTAGCAATGAAAAATACAATCATAGAATATCCTACACCATTGAACATAAATGAGTTATGTATTTTCATTGGTTTGGTAGGCTACTATTGGTGATTTGTTCAAAATTTTCCCCGATTGGATAACTTGTTACCCAAGCTTACACATAAAGGGGTCAAGTTTCTTTGGACAAAGGAATGTGAATAATTTTTTAATGAACCGAAGAAGGGATTGTTCAATGCTTTGATAATTCAGTCTACCGTCTATAAATGATGGGTTTTTTATATATAGTGATGCATCAAAGAAATTATTGGGTTGTGTCCTTATGAAAAATGATAAATTTATTACATATGCATCAAGGTAGTTAACGACTAATCAAAATAACCATCCAACCCATGATCTTGAGTTGGAAGCTGAAATTTTTTATTTAAATATATAGAGACATTATCTCTACAGTGAGATATATGAGTTATATAAGGATCATAAAATCCAAAAATACAAATTTTCATAGAAATAACACAATATGAGACCAAGATAATGGATCAAGATACTCAATGATTATTATTTCTTGATATACTACCACTTATATAAAGAAAATAAGGTATCATATGAATTTAGTATGAAATATCATAGGGTTCTGACCCAAATGAGGATTGAGATATATCCTATGTTTATAGATCTAGTAAATATAAATATGTGAATTATTAAAGAAGGAGATGCATCACTGTTTTAAAAAAATGTTTATGAAACCATCTTTATTAAAAATGTGAAAAATTTCTCAATCTGATGACGATAACTTTAAAAAGAAAATTAAATCTATGAATTATGGGAAATGAGAAGACTTTATTTATGAAGGTGGTGTTATGAAATTTGGAAAGATATTATGTGTTCCATCTATACCTAAGATAAAAAGGTATTTTTAGTGTGAAATACATAACTCAAATTTCTTTATACACTGAGGTAGCACCAAGATGTATAGGGATTTGAGAGAATACTTTTTGTGGGATAACATGAAGTAGGAAATTATAAACTTTGTATTAATATGCCTAGTTTTTCAAAAATTAAAATCAATGAGACAAAATCCTAGAGGAGTCATGAAACCTATTTATATTCTTATCTAGAAATGATATGACATTACTATGTAATTTTTCATTGTACTACCAAAGTATCCTAGGAATAATGATGTAATTTGGTTTATTATTGATCACCTAACAAAATATTCACATTTCCTCACTGTAAGAGAAAATTTACACATTGAGGGCTTCGTAAGGGTCTATATTAATGAATCTTTAAGAATTAATGGCATGACTTTTTCTATATTTTCTAATCATGATCCTCATTTTACATGAAAAATCTAGAAGATTTTTTAGAAGTCTCTTGATATTAAGATTAATTTAAGAACCTCATACAATCATCAAACTGATGGGGGGTCAAAAAGGACTACTCAAACATTGAAAGACATGTTGAGGTCAAGACCTCTTGAATTTCAAGGTATGACGGATCATTATTTACCTTTTTTATGGTTTTTCTATAATAATAGTTTCCATTAAAGTATTCAAATGACACTATATGAAACATTATATGGAAAGAGATGTCATACTCAAACTTATTGTGGTGATTTTTTTGAAAGGAAAATTTTAGGCCCATAACTTATTGAAGAGAAAAAAAGTTAAATACTATTTAGGATCATATTAAATAAACTTAAATTAGGAAAAATATTAATGGTGATAGTCAGAGGAAGGATTTGGAATTCCAAGTGGGAGATCATGTTTTCTTAAGAGTATCTATATTAAAGGGTGTTATAAGGTTTGGTAAGAAGTGAAATATGAGGCCTAGGTTCATTAGACCCTTTAAATTTTTTTAAATTATTAGAGTTATTTCTTACCATTTGGCAATGTATCTATTTCATTATAATGCTTATGATGTGTTCCATATATCATTATTAAGGAATTACATGCCAGAGATAAAAAATATGCTCACCTATGATGAAATAGAATTATAACATGGTCTATATTACTATAAATAACCCATATAGATTATGGAAACTAGATATAAATTATTTAGGAATGGATGAATCACCTACTAAAGGTACTTTAGAGAAATCAAAAATTGGAGGAAGAAACTTCAAATCCATAGGATGTTATGAAGAATAACTACCCTCATCTACTTATAATGTACCATCCAAAAAAATTCAAGGAAAAAATATTTATAGGAGGGAAGAATGTAACACCCTAGGACTTTATGATTTATTTCCTTTTAAAAAAAATCAATCTATTTGATATATTGCAAGGCACAAAACACTATGTTTAAATGAAATGTGATACTATATTAAAATATTATTTAAATGTGACCATTATAACCTTTTTGTTAAGTTAGAAGGTATAAAGATAACTAAAAAATATATAAAAAAATATAGTTTACACATGTACATTGGTTATCTATCGATTATAAATAAAAAATAAGAATCTTATGAAAGTAAAAGAAATGTTTTTTGTAGAACTGTATTTTTTTAATGAAAAAGGTTCCGTTGCTTCTTGCAAAATTATGAAAAAAATATATTTTTTGAAACTTATAGAAAATATATTTTAAAAAATGAAATTAATTTTTTAAATCAGAATGTAAAAATTATCTCCGAGTCAATTTTTGGGATTTTTCTAAAAGGTTTCATTTTTCAATGAATAGTGGAAAAGCAGGTTTTTATTGAAAATTATTTTTCATTTAAATTATTTATAAAGTTATATAATATTTTAAATTGGTTTTAAATTAAAATTATTACAATTATATTATAATAAATACAATTTGGGTAATTGGAAACATTTCATATTGAACTTTGATATTAAAACCTTCTATACTTATGAAATATTTCCCTTTGGAAATTGGCTTCTTCATCGTGACTGTGGGTATAATTTTTAATTGGACTCTACCAATTATGTGAATTAAACTTATAAATATAGATTCAATATTTTTAATCATAATAATTTATATTATCTAATAATTTCAACTTAATTTTTTACCATTATAAATAGTAAATGTAGAAAAATTAATTACCGTGTTTTATATAAAAACTAACTTATTAGAGGGTTAAACTAAAAATATAATGATTAAAATGACTTAAAAACTTATCTAAAACATATTTTACGGCCATATTTAAACCTTATATCCTCAAAGTGTCGATAATGACCCATTTTGGATGCATTTGGTATGATAAAAACATGGTTGTAATTGATTCTTTTCAAATATTCCATGTGTGTCATCTCCCCCACTTAAAAAAGGCCACCCACTATCCTCCCTGATTCACACTTATAAAGCCATTTGATTTATAAAATACCTACCCAAATCAATTACTTACTATCCTAAAAACATACTAGATCTCTTTTTTTAGAAATTCATCCTAGGAAAGATTGTTTTTACAAACCTAAAGAGGCTATCTGAAGAAGAGGTAACATTATTAAACGACCATTTTTATTTTATTTCTTGTTACACCTCCTTAAAATATAATTAAGTCGTGTTATTATAATAACACCAGTAACTAAAATTTAATGAGATTTTATTATGTTAATGGAATAACCTATATCCATATCCTCTTTTATCAAATGGGAAATGAAATCATCGATCGTGTGTACGGCTGACTATCGCCTCGTCAACTGATGTAACTCATTTTCTCTCAATACCCATCATGGTCAGATATAATGATAGATTTAATATTTATCTGTAATATTTATAATTTAATTATAATTATTTAATTATAATATCACATATACATTCTTACTTTCCATTCTTTTTAATATATGATAATGCCACTCGTGTGTACGATGGACTACCACCTCGCAAAGTGATGTAATTCATTTATCACTTATGATTTACTAGGAAGGTAATGAGGATAAATTTAATGAATATATGTTATATATATAACATGATATAAATTATTTAAAATTAATATATCATACTCTCATTTAACCTTCCAACCATTAGGGGATGATTTTGTCGCAAGTACGTACATACGACCTACTATCTCCACGAAGTGATGTGACTAATTCTCCATTCCCAATAATTAAGAATGATTATAATAATATATCTAATGATAAAATATGATATTTATAAAATTATTATAATTATGGAGATTATGTACTTATCTCTTATGTACAAGAACTTTAACTTTCATGACAAAATACACATGAGAAAACAAGGCAATTAACACCGAAAACAATAAAAATAATGAGATATTATTATCAAATGAGTGGTAGAATTTTATAATAAGATCATATATGACATAAATATAGTTAAAGTTTTTTTATAAATTAATAACATTATTAAAACCATTATATAAGATTTTATGTGATGTTCAACTAAAGAAAAAAATGAGGCAAAGGAACTCGTCTCAATTCCCCTTCATCGAGGCATATTTTATTGTTGTGCACCTAATTTATTTTATATAATGTACATACTAATAATTTCATATATAAAATAATTCATAATTAATAATTCATTGTATTTTAAGTTCAATTTTAATGATTTCATCAAATATTATTTCACATGAACATTACCAAGTGGTAAGGGATTTCATCTCAATTCCCATTTCATTGAGACGTATTTGTTTATATACACCTACTCACTTTTATGTGATGTATATACTTCCTCATTGATGTATTTAACATTAATAAATATTTATTTATGATGATTAATGTTTCATTTAAAGTTTATTATTCAAGTATTTACACTTTAAAAGTTACTAAAGAGGTAAAAATTAGTATACAATCTCACATTATTTTGTGATTATTTACTTTCTATTGAAACAATCACGTTCTTGTGATCATTTTTCATTAGAAATTCAATTTCTCTTAAATAACAATATTATTGTATAATAGATATGATTATTTCCTAAACTGTATATCATTTTTACATATGGTGTTTACTTTGAAATTTATTTGATTAATTGGGGAAATATTGATAAATCTATATCCTTTACTGAATACAGATATTTGATGACAAAGCATATTGATTCATGAATTAAATCAATAATTTTATACATAAGTAATTATTTGAACATGCAGTTATGGGTGGGGATTGATTATAGATATCCCCTCGATACATCAACAGGTCTTAGGAGACAAATCAGTTGGACAAATCAGATGGGTTTTTACCCATACTTTTACATTGTCTTGTGAAAGGTCCTAGGAGTAGAGGTATCAGGATTCTTGATATCATGACACCTAATAATTAAGAATTTAATTCATTAATATTTTATTTATTATTATTATCCTTGATATTTTATCATTGATATTATCTTTGGATGCATTTTATTATCAGTTTATTGATTAAATGGAATGGGTGTTTAGTTCGTTACATTTCTATATTGATTATTCCTTATTTAATGCTACAATTACAAATTAAATGGCATGAATTTTCTGATATTTACCTTTACATATTAAATAGTATTATTTATTCATGATATCTTCCACTGTACGTAACCCTTAATGAGCATTTGATCTCACCCTTATTTTGTTTCCTTTCCTCGGGTTACGATGAAGAATCATTTGAATGAGTTTCAAGGATGATGAGCATGTTATTTTTTTATGTTTAATTTTCCATTCCACATATAAAATGGGTATCATGTATATATCTGGTTCCCCAAAACTACTAAACTAATTGGTCCTTTAGGGATTGACCTTTTGCATCTATTCTAATATAATAATGTAGACACCAGAACCAGGTTACATGTATATATATTCACAACCATTATTTAATTTAGTAAATATCATTTTTTTTATTATGACTATTGAACAAATGTTTTTATGGTATTTGACTTTGGGTGTTGATTCTACTAATATCCCAACCAATTATGCATTGGTTATTTGGTGATTTTCTTGTTGTTCTTCATGTAATCATCTATAAATTTGATCCTGTATTATTTTATATTTTGTAGTTCTTCAGATAGTAATATGCATATATTTGTGCACACTCAAACCCATATATATGTGTTTTTCATCAATTTTTATATGTATAAATTTTTATATATGTTTTTCTTTATGTGTGTGTCTATTTATATATATACATGTGTGTGTGTGCTTATATATACATAAATTTATATATTTATATATAAATAGACACATATACATATAGTAGTAAGTGTTTTTATTAAATTTAGATGTATTTTTGTACCTATGGATTCTTAATATGAAATCCAATTTATCAAATAAAAATCCTATGTGTGTGGAAAATTAATTGCATTACAAGCACATGTAATGTGAAAATATTAAATTGACCATATTATATATTTTTAAGTATGAATATTCCACATATTTAATTCATTTTATGAAATTTAATTCACATAAGTGTTATAATTTAATTTAAAAATAAACCCACAAATCGTGTCAAGAAATGATTTTTCAATAAATGCATTTTTCAAGCATAATATGATCTTATGTTAACTATGTGAATAGTAATCATCATGAGATGGATTTAAATTAATATATTTAGATATATAGTCTATAAATTTCATTTAAATATTTCATTATTATTGGTTATTTTAATTAATTAAAATGGTGAACATTATGCACTTAAAACAATTTTCAGAAAAATGTGTTTTTTAGCATAAAAATAAACTTATACCAAAATTAGGTACAAATATGATTCAAATATAATTATTTATTTTAAATATTAATAAATAATTATTTTTTAATTTTAAATAAAATTAAAATCATAATGGTACTTTTAAAATGAAAAGAAATGTCAGTTTTACCAAACATGGTATTTTTCACTATTCCCTGAAAAATCAATCTTTTTGAGAAAAATCCAAAACATTCACTCTAAGATAATTTTGATATATAGATTTAAAAATTATATTATTTTTATAAAATTAAATTTAAATTTTTTTATAAATTAATTATAATTCCCAAAAGTAAAATGCAAAATAAAACTTTTTTTTGAAGAAAATGCATTTTGAAGTATAAAATGACTTTACTAAAAAACGGAGTGATTATTTACTAAGAATTTATCAATAATTTTGTATTGATTATAACCTTTATATATATATATAAATATATTTCATAATTTGGTTAATTCTATTCATAACCTCAAATTCTATAACTAGGTTATAATAATCATATTTAAATAATATATTTCATGGGTTGTTTAAGAATAGTGTTGCATGTCGTATATGCTATCAAACAGAATAAACTTATTTTAAAATTTTAGGGTGACACATTTTACACACCTTCAATAAATTGTGTCCTCACAGTTTAAACTTGCGCTTAGAAATTGAGGGTTTGATATTTGAAAATTTTGTTGTTGAAAACTCACATTATAAAAAAGGGTTAATAAAACATTATTTTAAAAGATAGAAAGAGAAATATGAAGGTCATACAAAATAACACATAACATGGTTTCCAAGTAGGGGATAATTGGTGGGAAGTGAAAATATGGACATGGAAGAAAATAATAAATAATAATGGAGGATGATAGAGATCATTGATCATAAGAAAGTGAATGATTAAGAGAAAGTCAAGGAACACAAAACCATAAATCTATGATAAGTTAAATGATCATTGATTCATCAGATATTAAGGTAATAGGATAATATTTTTATTTTATAATCCTTTTTATAAATTTTTTGGATCATTTTACAATCAAAATAAATAACATCGGAAAATATACCTACTTGATATAATTCTATTTTCATAAGTAAAATTTCATTCTTAAGTTGTGTTTTGATCAATTTCCACTTCACCTATTGCTCCAACGAATGAATATCCAATATGAATTTTTTATTCCTTGAGAACTAAAATTAAATTTTAACCTGTCAAAAGACCCATAAAAGAGTCAAAATTCTTTTTGTATGTCTCTAAATATTTACCAAAACCAAACTGGATTGATCAAGTTATCCAATATAACATATTAATCTCTAAAACCTCAACAGTAACACCCAAAATTCAACTTAATCCATTCTATAAGTATCTACCAGCCATATCATTTAAGTAAAAACAATTTCATACAAAATTTTATATCACATAGTCTAGTGGTAGGGGCTCCACCCTTGTCACCCTTTGGTTGTGGGTTCAAGCCCCGAGGCCTTGCTGGATGGGATGGGTTTTCACCCAACATGCAGGTTGTTCTTTCTCAAAAACTATATTAATATAATTTCTATACCATTCCCGAATTGCACTGACCCATAATTACCAAAACATCAAAGATAAGATAAACCTTAAAGGTTACCAATATATTTAATTTTATGTCCTCAAAATGTAACGACGTTCTTCCTTAAATAACTTTTTCACTAAAACATATAATAAAACAATGGGTTGTATTTCCATAAATGTCTTCAAAAATACCCTTAATATTGATAAACTCCCCATCACATAAAAATTAAAAAAGTGGAATTTAAGGAATTATACTTACGATCAACCTTAAACTTATAAACCCATGATGTTATCTATAATTATTGAGTAAATATTAGATGGAGACATATAAGATTGAAAATTAACATAATCCTTAGAAGTTTCATGATTCTTATAACCAAAATTCCATTGGTAAAATATACTTCTACGTCACTATTATTTAATCCAGATACAAAAATACTTAAACCCTTTTACTTAAACATAGATCCTTAGTTGGCTAAGGAGTTAACTTTAAAAGAGTCCATTGACTCATATAATAACTAGGTTACCCACATTCAAGACAATGAACTATAAATGTATATATAAGATGGTATTTATTTCTCCCCATTGAACTCCTCACTTTTCCTAATCAATTTTTTTTCTCTCTTTCCTTATTTCCCACACATAAAAAATTATTATTCCTTTTATACATTCTCCTAGGTTTATATTTCCATATTATTGACATGAAGGAAGTATAGCCTTATTTCCAACATGGTCTCCACCACTCGATCTCTTAGTGGACTCCATCCTTATATTCTTCAGTAAGTCTAAGAGTTGGTTAAGGTGTAGTTTGTTAATCATATATAAATATAGTTGATTATGAATAATCATGATATCTTTCACTCTAGTCATCATCCCATTATGTTTCTCATAATCACCACATTTTCCATCATATTCAATATTAACATGATTCCTTCAAGTTCTAGCCATTAAATAAAGCCAAAAATTATAGTGTGAGAAGCAATAATAATAGTGTAAAACCATGTTATCATTTATAATATGTCCAATTCATGTAACATTCTTTTCAATCTAAGACAACTTAGGTTTTACCTAGGTCATTACTTGTCATCATCGATTCAAATCCTTCATAATGGTTTGTAAAAAAAATATGGATTATCCAAAGAATATCCCATAGGTGTGTAAAACTAATTTCATAGTAAAGAATGTTTTCATAAACTAGGTGATGATAAATTAAAATCCCAATACATTGTTTTTGAAGTTATTACCCCTTGGTAAAATTTTTCTAGAACGGAATCCACTTGAAGTATCCATATACAGATATATTTCTAGGAAAAACCGCATAATATCTTCCTTACCAAAGATTTAGGACATTCTTCTATACTTATCCTCAAAGTCTAACATAGGGTTATTCTCCCTATTTTTTGTTTTTCTAAATATAGTTCCCAATGTGTCTACTACAATTCCTTTGAAACCAACTATAAAGAACTTAACCCTAGTAGCCTGAAGTCGGTCGATACTTTATTACATTAGTGTTAGATACATGAAACCAAATCCAAAAGGATCGAATAGTTTAGTAGTCATAGTAAACTAGAAACATTGTTGAATCTCACTTTATATTTGGAAACATGAAATAAAATATAGTGAAGATAAAAATTCAACATTTCTGAACTCATTCAGATATTATTTGTGCATATCCGAGGGAAAGAAAACAAAATAACAATGAGATCAGATTCTCAGTAGGGGTTACGTACAGTAGATGCTATCATGAATCAATATGAAAAAATCAATACAGAAAGGTAAATAAATGGAAACACTTTTCATTTTATTAATAACCTGATCATGAAGAATAATATGATAGGAATAAATGATGATAAAAAATTCTATATAAATAATCAAATGATATCAAAGTTAATCCATAGAGAATATCAATGTTGTAATCTCAGTGATAATGATAACTAAATTCTAAATAAAGGATCTGCTTAATATTGGATTTCATGATCTCACACATCATGGTATCTTTACCGTAAAGACCTTGCACCAAGAAAATTTAATCGGTGGGTGGGTATACACCAAGCCTCTTTAAATAAGGCTAGCCAATTGATTTGTCTCATGATACTGATGATGCCTTGAGGCGCTATATTATTCCAAGCCCCATCCATCACCTGTATGTCCAATGCATTCCTCCTTTATTGAATTACTAATTTAATTCATGAAAAATATGCCTTATCAACAAAATTTCATATTGATTAAGGGATACATATTTATCAATATTTACCCAATTAATCAAATAACTTTCAAAGTAAACACCATATGTAAAAATAGTATACGGTTTAGGTAATTATAATTTACATGATACAAATAATATGTATATTTAATATAAATTTAATTTCCAATGAAAAATGAACATAAGAAAGTTATTGTCTCAAGTTAAAGTTAATAATCACAAGATTAATCAAGATATGAGAGGTGACCAACATTTTATCAGGAATATAGGTTTTTGTAACAAAATCATATCCTTTGGAAGAATAAAGGGAAAGGAAGTGAAATAATAAAATAATATTTCGTAAAAGAGTCTTATTTTTAAAACCATTGAATACGTGTAGAAGAATCTAAATTTCATAAAACGATTACAACAAAAGGGAATTCTATTATCGTTGTATACATTTAAAAAACATTATTTTTGACTTTTTCTTGAAAATGGAATTTTTAATAAACATTATAAATATTCCTTTCAAAAAAATTAATTGTCAATTATAAATCCAAATTTCCTTGATAAATCATTTGAGTAAATAAAATTTCTTTTGTAAAAAAAATGAAAATCATAGACATGGAAGAAAATATATCTAATTTAAAGAGAAATAAAATAAGTTTTAATTTTAAAATTTTATTTGCTTTATTCAAGTACCAAACTGAGGAAAAGATGAAAGATAATATGTTAAATCCTAAAATAAATGTTGAATAAGAAAATTATTGGATCTTATGAATGATAAATGATAATATTCCTCTAATGAAAGTAAAATCAATACCTAAAGAAAGCGATATTGTAAAATGGATTCTAACCACTTTGGTAACTTTCAAATTGTTACCCCTTGAAAAAATAAAATTGAATTCAAACATTAATAATCATGAATAAATAGGTATTCATGTTAAACACATTAAAGTGGGAGTATATATACTATATAAAAGTGAACATGTACATTTTAACAAATATATCTCAATGGAATGGAAATTGAGATAAAATATCTTACTTCACACTTCCCTTTAGTTAAACATTCTTTAACCTCCTGTATAATGGTTTTAGTCATGTTATTAATTTCTACCATAACCATATTCATATTTATAATACCATACATGATCTTATTATCACATCTTATGACTCGTTTGTCAATAATATTTCATTATTATCATTATTTTGAGTGTTAACTACTTCGTTTTCTCATGCATGTTTTACGGATGATTCAGTTCTTCTGAATGGGATGTAGATTCATCATTTAAAGAATGATATTAATTTTATAATTAGCATATCTATTTATTTTATACATTTTTAAAACCATTCTGGAATGTTGTACATGAAAAATGAATCGCATCGCTTTGTGGAGACAGTAGGTCGTACATATGCACAAGCGATGATATCATTACCTTAATAGGTGAAATGGTAAGAAAGTGGATGATATATTAATTTTATAGAATTAATATCATGTCAAATGTATCATATATATTCATTATTTCTATAATTATGACTATCCATGTGAGAAGAAGATGGAAAAAATTATATTGGTTCGTGAGGTAGTAGTCCGCTATACACCCGAGTGATGAAATTATTTCCATTTGGTGGAGGAGGAGATGGATAAATATTATTACAAAAAAATAACATATAATTATATGGTATATAATGGTGTAATTATATTTAAAATTTTAATACATAGTTTAAGATGGTAAAAGAATAAAGAAAATGAAAAATATTTGTTAAGACGATCACCTTCTCTTAGAAAAACCTCAATTTGATATCTTATTATAAAGACCCTAGGGTTAGTCTTTTGGAAAAAAGAACAGCTTTTTATTATGGATATGGATGTTGGGGAGAGATTTCGGTACATTCTGGGTAATAAAAATGGATATATATGTGTGAAGAAATGTGAGGAGGGGATGCCCTTTTATAAGTAAGGAGTAGTGACATTTTTGAAAATAACCAAAACTATTCAATAATGGGAAGTCACTCTAACCCGAAGTGCCTCAAAAATTGATGAATAGTGGAGTGGAGAGATGTTAAGTTTGAACTACACCTCCAATAAAAAATAAAGTTTTAAAGATGTTATTCCTTATCCTTTAAGTTTACTTTTACCATTTTATTTTTCACCACAATAATTATTTTTTTATCCTAGGTAATTTATCCTTTAAGAATATAATAAAATGAGAATTATTAGTTAATTTGGACCCATTTATTATTAATATTAAATATAATTTATTAAATAAAAATCCTATGTGTTTGTAAAATTAATTTTATTATAAGCGCATGTAACGCACAAATCCTCGTTTTAACCTTAATCATAGTAAATATATTTTATTATCTTTATTAATTATTATAAAAAAAATTAGGGTTATTTATTATATAATATTAATTATTCTAATTATAAATATGGAATCCATTTTATTAAATTTAATTCACATAAGTGGTAGAAAATAAATATGCAAATCATGTTGAAAAATGGTTTTCTCAATAAATGCATTTTTCAAGCATAAGACAATCTTATATTAACTATATAAAAAGTAATAATCCTAAAATACATTTAAATTCATATAGTTAGATATATAATATATATATTTAATTTAAATCTTTAAATATTAGTTTTTATTTTAATTAGTTAAAATGGAGGAAAATTATGCATTTAAAAATTGTTTCCACAGAAATGCGTTTTAAGCCTAAAAATAAACTTATACCAAAATCGGTTATAAAGATGATTAAAATTTAATTAATTATTTTAAATATAAATAAATACAATTTTTTTTTTACTTTGAAATCAAATTCAAATAATTATGTTATTTTTAGTTTGAAAATAAATGATAGGTTTACAAAAAGTGGTATTTTTCACTATTTATTGAAAAATAACCCTTTTCAAAAAAATCTCAAAATTTACCCTAAGATAATTTTGATATGATTTCAAAAATGATTTTATTTTTATAAAATAATTTTTTTTTAAAATTGGTATAAATTAATTATAATTCCCAAACATAAAATGCAAAATAAAACCAGTTTTCAGCAAATTTATTTCAAAGCATAAAATGGTTTTACTAAAAAAATTGAGTTATTATTTATTAAGAATTTATCTATAAATTTGTATTGATTAGGAACTATGTATATATATATTTCATAATTTAGTTAATCCTATTCAAACCCATCAATTCAATGGCTAGGTTATAATGGTCATATTTAAATTAAATATTTCATGGGACATTTATGCTCAGTATTGCATGACATATATGCTATCAAACAAAAAAAATTCTTTTAAAATATTTGGGTGTTACATTCTCTCCACCTTCAATAAATCATGTCCTTGAAATTTGAACTTTCACTCAGAAATCAAGGGTTTTATATTTGAAATTTCCATTTTTGAAAACCCACATTGTAAAAAGTGTTAAGAAAGCATCCTCTTAAAATAGGGAAAGAGAAATATGACGGTCAACTGAAATAACACATAACAATTTTTTTTAAAATAATTAGATAATTTTCTTCATGATAATAATTACTTAATATTTTGATAACTACATCAAATCATTTGAGAGCACATAATAATTTTGGTCACAAAAGTCAATTGAAATCTTTAAAAACTTAAATTATGTAATATACAATATGTTTTCAAATAATATAATAAATAGAATTAAGAAAAAAATATTAATAAATCTAAAATATAGGATAATGGATAACCAACATAAAAAAACATTCAATTTTCCCTAAATCATAAAATTACTTGAGAGAACATGTCACCAAATAAAAACTTCTTTTAAACCGATCCTCTAATGTTAATCCTCTAGAGATGAAGAAATATAAGAAATTTTTCAAAGATATAAAGGAAATTTTTTCACTTGAATAACACAGAGAAAATTTAATGGGCACGATTATGAGGGAAAAGGTGATGTCTTTGATAAGAGGAGTTTCTAAGGCTTCATGATAAATTTTGTTATGTTTCTAAAGGGAGAATAGACTATGATGGAATGAGGGACTGAGGAAAATATAATGAAGAATGTAAGGGGAAATCAATTCTTGGTTGAGGGAAAATGGAAGGAATTAAGGCTAATATATAAGATGAGAAATACAAGAATAGGTATGGCACATAAAGTGATTTTTTATGTATTGATAATTGAATCCTATCAGAATAAATGTATAATAATTATAAATTTTTTTCCTCAGCTATATATAGAGCCAATTTAAAAAGTATTTGGCATAACATTTTTTATGTCAGATTATTTTATAAATGATGTTAAACTTATATTATAGATTACAAAACTTTTACAAGTACAACTATTATATTTGAAAAATAAATTTATAGCACTATCATATATTGGCGTATGGGTAGTGCTGAATTTTATCCGTGCTAAGAAAAAATGGTGATAAAAGACTCACCTTTATTAGTTATAACTAAAATCACTGATAAAGGTCACTTTTATTAGCACTAAAAAATTAACTGATAAATGAGAGATTTATCAGCACTAGCGCTGATAAAGTTTTTTAATAAAAAATATTAATAATTTATATAAAATTATTATATTTATATTCAAAAATAATGTTTATTTTTGTACATTAAATAAAAAATCGTGTTTATAATTAATATATATATATATATATATATATATAATGATTTAAAAAAGTATTTATAAGATTATAATTAAATAAATATATATTTAAATAATTATAAAATTATAATAAATTTTATTAAATAAAAAATATAATTATTATATTTATAATTAGATAGTTATAATTATATATTTATAATTATATATTTATAATTATATATAAATAATTTTGATATATATATATTTTATTATAATGATAAATAAATAAAGATATATATTTAAAAAAATATGTGTCTCTAATGTTCATATATGTGATGACTCATTTTTTATGATCTATACTTTACTAGGTATATATTTCTTCCATGTTATACCTATAAATCTATTATGTTCTGAAAAATACTTATAAAATTACAATAAATATATTCAAATAATAAATATATTTATTATATTTATAATTATACTCATAAGGTTAATGAGACAGGCAAGCCTGCTCCTCAGAAATTTATTAGAAAAATAAATATGGAAGAAAAGAAAATGATGGATGGGATAAAATAAAGACATTCCCTATTCCACATGTTTGATAAAATGACATAAATTTTTTCTCATGCAGATTTTGATTTTCCAATTAAAGTTTTAAATTTACAATACTTCAATGTGATTGTGTTATGGTCTTAAAGTGTTTCTAGTGCTGGTTTCTAGTTTCATATGGTTTTTTGGGATTTTCATATTCAATACCTTGTTTCAAAAAATGGATTGAATTTAATTTAATTACAAGCCTATTTGGTGCTTCCTATGAACACACACACACACACAGGTGGACCGGGGACCCCCCTCTATATATCATAGCTCATGCCTGAATTTCTAGAAAATTATTATTATGGTTAAATATTATTTATTAGATATAATTACCATGGATAATTAAATTTATGGAAAATAAGTTTGATCTCAGTTCATCCTATATTTGAATTTATTAACCATTCATCATTGATTTGTGATAGGTTATGTATAAGGCTATTGGTGTTTCTATGTGGTCACTTAATATTACATAGATTTAAATTATTGTTGTTTTTAAAGTGTTTCCTTATTATACTTATGCCTATATGAGTGGTCATGAGGGATAAATTTTGTTTTTCAATTGGTTTTATCCCTTGTTATAGAATTATATTCATGACAAGTGTTTGGGAAAATTCTTAAATGTATTTTTTTAAGAATTATTTTGGTTTTAAAATTAATCTTAATCACCAAATTGATGTTTTAAAAATTATTCTTGTATTAATTGGATTTCAAACCAAAATTTTGGGTGATTTGAAAGTGCTAAAAATGTTGTAAAATATTGTTTTATTTTTAAAGTGGTGAGCTAACCCTTGTGATCTATATTTAAAACCAGTTTTTTAGCCTTGGTTAATTTTTATGTCAATGTTTTAGGGTGTTTAAAGATTTTAAGATTTCCAAATGAGATGGATTATTTCAAAAGGGTGTGTTTTCTGTGTGGATTGGATTTTGAAACTTATTGTGTCTTTGAATGTTTTTCAAGGCTGTTTAAAGGGTAGTGTGAATTCCCATTTGAGTTTCAAAGGTGTTTTGATAAAATTGATCCAAAGAGTAAATTGGGATGACTTTTATAAATGATAAAATTGCTTATCATTCCAAGAATGTTTTGAAAAGAGAATCCCAATTTAAAATTTTATAAAAATGATTTTTCATAAAAGGTGTGATACCCTCTTAAGACCATTTGATTCTTGAATAACCATTTTATCTTATGATCCCATGTGGGGATGTTTATTATTAATGACTTAGATTTATGGGACTTCTAGGGGTGGGGATAGTTTTAGTAGTGACTACCTAGTTTCCTTACATCCAGTTAAAGAACTTTTATTAATATATCCTAGTGATGATGCCCTTGACACTAAAATCCTTTTTAGGATCATTTAGGGGTTTTATCTCTCTACTTATATTGTATCTCCTTCTATTTATATAATTATTTGGCACATATTTTCTTCATTTTTTTTCCATATTGTGCGACTTAAAATAGTGGTGATTGACCACGTTCTTTCTTCCTTCTTTGCATAGTTTTCTTTCCATATTTTTTAAAAAGGTATTTTGAAAGGTTTTTAAAGAAGGAAAATAGGAAGGCATGATTTTGAAGTGCTTTCAAAAATATTTTAATAATGAGTTTAAAATGTTTTCCCAAATGAGAAAAGTTGGAATGGTTTGTATTTGAAACTCCAAGAATGTTTGAGTTTTGAAAATGGGGTTTTAGGCCACCATGCCTAAATTTATGGAAATAATTGTTTTTCAAACATGTTTTAGAAAATTTTATGATAGTTGGAAACCACTTGGAGTTTTGAAATGTGTATTTCAAAAATGGGTGTTTATAGAATATTTTAAAGTCATATTTTAAAAAGGTTATTTGACCAAGAGGTATTGTCTGAATAAAAATTGTTTCCAAGTGATTGTTTCCATTTAATAAAAATCTTAGAATAATAGTTTTAACACATTTTTATGTGTCACTACTTATTTTGTAAAGATTTATAAAAATTGTTTATTTTCCTAATGTATTTCAAACTATATTTTATTATATGTAATAAGAAAGTTATCTATAAGATTTGGAAGGCTGTGGTGAACTAGTATAATTTTAGATCACACCTATATTTTATAGGTTCAGGTTTGTAATGGTTTTTTTTATTCCTTTAGATCTTATTAAAAGGATATATGATTGGATAGTGACCCTAGTTGAATATATTTTGTGTATTTATTTTTTTAAATATTAATATTATCAAATCAAATAGGATGGATATGAATAATGAATGAATGTATTCCAATCATATGATAAAATAGTATGAAGATGGAGTGAAAGAGTTTATCAAGTATGAAAAATATCATGTATACGAACCTTATCAAATCCTTTGTTTGTGTTTATGAAATTTTTATTCAAGACTAATTTTTACAGAGGAGTTGGAAGAACACTTGATCTATCATAGAATTGATCGAAGTTATAAATTTTGGAATAAATACAAGGAAAAAAAGAAAATATAGCTAGTGACTGGGATAAAATTGTGTTTTACGGATCATCTGATATGGTTACAACTATGGAAAATGAAGTAGACTCTATTGAGGATTTGATTAGAAGTGTGAATGATGATGAAGATCGTATTAAGGAAATGTCAAGTAAAGTTGAAGATGAACTTAATGATTGTCCAAAATTGTTTGACAACTTAAAGAGTTGTGCAAAGATTCAATTGTATGCTGGTTACACTAAATATATAGCATTGTTAGCCATAATTAAGCTGTATAATTTGAAAAAAATAAATAGAGGGAGTGATGTCGATTTTACTGAACCACTTTCTCTCTTGAATGATATGCTCCCAGAAGATAATGATATCGCTATCTGAACATATAATTCTAGAAAAATGATATGTTTTATGGGTATGATCTCTAAAATAATACATCCCAGTTCAAATAACTGTATACAATTTCTCAAGGACCAAAAATCCCTTAAATAATCCCTCTTGATATAAGAAAAATGAATCTGTTCCTATGAACATTTTATGGTACTTTCCAATCATTCCAAGGATTAGGCCCCTATATAGAAGTGAGGAGACTGTAGGGAAATCTACGTGGCATGAAGATACAATAAATAAAGATAGCGAACTTCATCACCCAGAAGAGTCTCCTCAATTGAAGAAAATTGATCATGAGAATCCTAAATTTGGAAACGATTTGAGAAACATTCATCTTGCGTTATCTATAGATGGAGTGAATACTTTCGGTTTTCAAAGCATCACTCACAGTACATGGAAATTTATGTTGGTAAATTATAATTTTCCATTGTGGTTATGTATGAAATGAAAATACATCAGGTTATCTATACTTATATTAGGACTAAAACAACTGGGTAATGATGTTGATGTTTAGTTGGCTCCATTGATCAAGGATTTGAAATTATTTTGGGATTCTAGTTTTATTGTATGATGCTTTCATGAATTAATATTTCACGTTGAGATCCATGTTGTATGAGATGATTAATGACTTTACAGCTTATAGAAATTTTTCAGGATATAACATTAAAGGAACTCAAGGGTGTCCCATTTGTGAACATGGTGCATAGTCAGTTAGGTTAAAACATTCATCGAAGATACTATTTCTAGGTCATCATATATTTCTACCCTGATGAAATAAATACTGATCTTGGACAATATAATTTGATGGAAGTTCATAAGAACATAGAACACTATCTTCACTAATAGGTGATCAACTATTTGAGAATGTAAAGGATGTGGACACTACTTTTGGTAAACCATTATTTGAAAAAACTTATGAAAACAAATCGTGAAAAGAGATCTTTTTTTGAATTACCATACTTTAATTGTCTATATATCAGAAATTTTCTTGATGTTATGCATGTTGAGAAAAATGTATGTGATAGTTTAATTAGTATATTACTAAATTCTCCTAGAAAAATAAAGGATTAAATTAAGGATAGGTTGGACATGGTTTACATGAGAATATTGGAAGAGTTGGTTCCAGTGAAGGGTGAAAAACAAACTTTTCTTCATCCAGGTGCTTAAACTCTTTTCAGATAGGAGAGATATTAGTTTTTTAAGTTTTTGAATGATGTAAAGGTTCCAAAGGGGTATTCATCGAATATCAAGAATGTCACATCAATGGAAAATTTAAAGTTAAAGGGTCTAAAATCACACGACCTCTATGTTTTGACACAAAGTATAATTCCTATAACTTTAAGTTGTATTTTGACCAAGAATTTACATCATAAATTAACAAAACTCTATTTTATTTTCAAATATATATGCCGCAAAGTTATGGACGTGATGAAATTTCTAACTATGGTATGATAAATTTTAGTTATATTATGTGAATTGGAAATGTTCTTCCTGCTAAAATTATTTGATATGATGGTTCACATGATGGTTCACTTGGTGAGAGATATTTGACTATCTGGTCGTGTACACCATAGATGGATGCACCCCATTGAACGTTATATAAATATTTTGAAAGGGTATGTCAATAATTGAAGTCAGAAAGAGGTTTGTATTGCGGAGTGATATATTTTTTTAGGAAGATGTTGAATTCGGTACCAGCTACCTATCTAGTGTGAAAAGAATTGGTCTATCGAAATCTTGTCACACTGGGCAGCTTGAGGGTGAAGGAATTTCTCGAAGAGATGTTGTGAAAATCAATGTTATAGATCATAAGTATTCCCACCTTTATGTTTTTTATAATAATTTTGAGGTTACCCCATATGTTAAAACACACTAATAAATTCTTAAGCATTTGAATACGTTAAGGACTAAAATATGGATATCAAAGACACATAATAAATAGTTTATGGGATGGTTTTAGAACCATATTTTTAAGGATTCAGATGAAAATCTAGATTAAATTTAAGAATGACTTCGATGGCTATATAGAGGCCAAGTGTGTATGTATTATCTTACAATGGTTATGTAATTAATGGTTATATGTTATATAGAAATGAACATGATGAAGAAAATACCGTGAAAAATAGTGGAGTTACAATTGTGGATGAAGTGATGCATGTTTTTGGTACTAAGGACATAAATCAAATTTATGTGAATATGTCATACTTTGGCATTATCAAAAAAATATTGGAGTTGTATTATACAACATTAAAAGTGATGATTTTTTTATGAAAGTGGGTTGATAACATGAGTGTTGTTAAAATAGATGAATTTGGATTCATGAAAGTGGATTTCAGTAAGGAAGGGTACAGAGAGAAACCATTTATAACAGAATCACAACTAGTATGAGTATTTTATGTTCTAGATCCCACAAACCAAAGGTGTACAATTTTTATGTTATCGACCGAAACCATTAAATGTTTCGATGAAAATTCAACTAAGGATGACCATTTTATTGGGATGTTTCCATCATTTCACAGTGGTCCCATGTAGATAATATTTTTTATGTTAGAGGAGACATCAATGAAATGATTTGGATAGTAAATAAAGGGGTAAAATCCTTTCAGCCTTAAAAAAAGAGATCTCAATAATCAGGTTATATATTTTTTATAATATACATTGTGTTACCACATGTTATTATTTGTCTACTGTTGAATTTATGTAATCTAAATTAAATATTAAAACACTTCTAGAGATAATGAATTCTATATGTGATGGTTCTCCTAATCCTGAGAAACAACAGGTCTCTCAACCTACTGCTACTCGCAGTGCAAAGGAAAAAATGACCTTCTACATGTGTTGGTGCTCCTAATCTTGAAGAAAAATTGGTTTCTCAACCTATAGTTTCTCCCAATATAGAGGTACAACGACCTTATACACATGTTGATTCTATCAATCTTGAGGAAAAATATATTGATGATGTTGAATCTATGGAAATAGTAGGCGATAAAGGACCAATGATGCAAAAAAGGATCTTCGTAGTTTGATGGTGTTAGCCAAAATCTTTAAAGTGAAAATAAAAGGCATAAAATATGAGGTCAGATGGAATGTGTGTGGCCAATATTTTAACACAAAAAATTCCATGTTCAATGGTTACGTTGGAAATATCACTCAGAATAGCATGCCAATTGATATAGATTTTTGGAACCATGTTGTTTCCACACTTAAGAAACTGATATGTGGAGAGATTAGGGTAACATTATGATATCATTTCTTTATTTTACTAAACAAAATATGGAAACATTGACTTACTCTTCATCATCCCTTGTAGAGTGATTTTATAGTAGATGACTCCCATAAAAAATAGGTGTTAATTTTTGATGGAAGGATTCATAGAGGACTTATCACAATTCTAACAATATATCATCTTAAAGATGATGAAGGGGAAATAAACCTGCACCCAACACTTATGTATGCACACCTGATAACCTAATAAGCATGGGATATGTTTACTAGACATCGTGAAGATGTGTCCTTTGAGGTACATTATGGATAATAACACATTTTTTGGAAATACGTGTATTAATCACTTTGATTGAGAATTTTTTATTTATAAAATAGTAACCAAGTGATAAATATAAGGAACATGAAGAAAAACCAACATACCCCTACTATAATGTAAGGATGATATATTATTCACTTGAAAAAAAAATCGTGCATATTTTCAATCTATTATAATAATTTTATGTGACATGTAATAATGGAATAATTATATTCCTCTATTTATATATAGATTGATGAATCCAAATCCAAATATACTTCCATTCCATGCCATGTGCTATGGAAGGAGGCATGTGTAAATAAATATGGGATACTGATAGATTAAAACACACAAAATTTTGGGAAACATGTTTAAGTATGACATAATAAAAATTTGTTTTGGTTTGAATCACTATTAAATTACAATGATCACTTATTTTCCTATATTTTATATCTTACATAGTCATAGGAATCATCAACACTTTTACCAAATGAACACCTACTATCAGTGGCCTTGATGAGGCCAGAATAGTATGGCCATGTCAAAGGTGTGGGTTTTGGGGTGTCACCCCAAACATATTTTGAGAAAAAAACAAGAGTGATAAAACTGAAGAAATGAAAGAGATAAAAGAAATATTAGCTACCCTTGAAGAAAAAATCCAATGGAAGACTGAGTTGCTAGAAACTGTTATGGGGGGTAAGAAAAGAGAAGAAAAAAATAAAGAATAACCATTGTGTGAAGATTCCCCCCCCCCCACGATCTTTGAGCCAATCCATTCCCCTCAAAGTGATCTCTTGGTTAAGGTAATCAATATTCTAACAATTGTTTTTTTGAAAATTGGATTAGACAGTCACTGATACCTTTCTTTTACTGATATTATATAGGGTGAAAATCACTGTGATTAATATTTATTAAAACCCACCCATCACCATTTAGAAAGGTCTATAGTGTTCAAAATACAAGATGACAAGATACACAATAGACCACTTCCAACATGTCATGTGAGAGTAGTGATTAGTGTAGCTCATTAGATGAGTATTGAGCTACATGTTACACATGATGAAAATGATATTCATACAGTTGACCGAGCTGTTGAAACATTCATTTCATGACCATTATATATTTTAAAAAAAAACATGTCGACAAGGCGGTATTCATTTCCAATTCATGTTTCAATCTAAACCTTTAAAAATTAATGAAAAAAGGTCTAAACTGATTAATGTTATTACAGATACACAATGGGAAGGGGGTGAAATGAAAGACCAATTCAAAACAATCTAAAGGATCAACCAACTGATTGAAAATATCTTCCAAAAGCACCTTTAACCTGCCTATTCAATATTCTAATTTAGTAAAATTGGAGGTTTATACAGATATAATGTTATAAAATGGTCGTAGTCACATAGTTGATTTTGAAGAAAATATGTATAAAGAGGAAGGTATAGACTAAATTTCTATTGAGAATGTAAATGAAACCCTCAATTATGAATAGTTGTGAGCCTTAGTTGTAAATGTAAACATGAGATATGTTTTCATGATTTGATTGTCCAAAATCTGATATACTATGTTAATTATGACTAAATATATTGCATATTTTTGGAAGACGAATATATCAAAACCAATTGAAGGGATTTACCTATGATTTTTTGGACTCGTTAGTCCTCATTCCACCTCTATAGAATAAAAAAACAAAATCCAAAAAATTGGATGAAATAGTAGTAGACCTAGTCAAATCATTTGAAAGAAAAATTATAGATGAAAAACTCTTATTAATACCAATGATTCATGAGTAAAACTCTACAATTTAATCATATCAAATATATTTTCATTTGTTTCAATAATTATTCTTTTTTTTGTTTTAGGATACATTGAATACTCATTGCGGTCAATTTGGATACTCCAAAGATTTATTTCCTAGATTCACTACATGGATACCCAACAAACCGACCACACATGATGTCATTTGTCAATAAGTAATATATTACATACTACATTTTAGAACTAGACTTCATGTTATATAATTTATATTATATTTTAATGAGAATTATATTATGATGGTGTGGTATATCAATATTGTGAAAAAAAGAAATGAGGACAGGGGCTAATCATAATGATCCTGACAAGTTTTAAAACTAGAAAACTATCAGGGTATATATAATAATATTTCACTATCCAAACATATATAAAAAATTACTTGTTTTTATCAATTTTTATATAGTGTCTGAAATAGAAAAATAGAAAAGATTGTGTTTATTATGTTTGTAAATTTATGAAAGAGATTTTATTCCATCAACAAATTATAATCCCCGAAGTGGTATTTTCAAAGATAATTATTATTTAATTTAAAATATTTTTTAATATACTATGTGTTTATATTTTTTTCATTACTACTATGACTATCTGAAAGACTCATATTCATAAGACGATATAGATTTTCTTAGAAACAAAGAGGTAGCATACCTTATGGGAAAATTTATACAAATAACATGAAGATGTGACTTCCATAGAAGTACTGTATTGTTTTATATTTATATTTAATTTACTTATTTTTATTATTATATAAATAAGAATTATTTTATAATATAGGTGTCTTCCTTTGTTCGATTTGAAGTGGTTTGTTTGAAGATGCTCATGTTTGTGATATATTGGACTTAGAGGCTATAACTAAGATAATGACAACAAGGAAAAGGGTTAGTAATGTAAACAACTATCATAAAAAGGTGAATTCATAATACTTATTTAATTAATTTTTTCATAATTTTATTTATTATTTGTAATTTAATTTCCTTATCATTTTTATCTAATACTTTTTTTTCACAGATCTTTATGCTTTCCATTTCTTTTTTATAGAGTTACCAACACTACATAGAGTCAATGTACTTATCAAAAAAACTTATCTCGTTGAAATCCAAAATAGTATTGGAATCTCATGTTCTAATTATGGTGACTTTTCATGATATGATGGGAACATTGTCTTCCTCTACTCTCATGAATTTAAATAACAAGAATGGTTTTCAGCTAAGAAAATCGATTCAATATTCCATTTTTACAGTTCAATAAATAAAGGCAATAAAAATCATGATAACATTGACAGTTAAGGTTTTTTTTAGACTTTGGGATGTGTAGGAATCATCTAAACCTCAATCCGACACATATTATGACCGGTATGACTCAAAGTGGTTCTTTCTATTTAAAATTGACATAAATTTTAGTAAAAAAGACAACAGACATACTAAAAACAAAGAAAACCTATTCATATTTTTTTGATAATTTAAGAAAAAGGTCTATATGTTATTTATGATGTGTAGGAATCAACCACACCTCAATATGATGCAAATTTTGACTGACATGACTAAAATTGTGTCTATTTATTTGAAATTGAAATTAATTTTATCAAAAAGAATAAGTGACATACTAAAAACTGAGAAAATTCACTCGGATTGTTTCAAAACTTTAAGAAAACGATCCATAAGTCATTTATGATGTATAAAAATAAAACTAACCTCAATATTATGCATGGTTTGACCGTTATAACTCTAAGTGTGTCTATTTATTTAAAATTGACATTAATTTCAGTAAAAAGAACAAGTGACATACTAAAAACTGATAAAATCCATTCAGATTCTTTTGATACTTTAGTAAAAAGATCCAAAATTCATTTATGACTTTTAAGAATCAACCCCACCTCAATATGATGCACAATTTGACCGATATGACTAAATGTGTGTATATTTATATAAAATTGAAATTAATTTTAGTAAAAGGAATAAGTTCCATATTGAAAACTGAGAAAACACATTTAGATTGTTTTAATAATTTAGTATAATGAACTATAAGTAATTTTTTAGGTGTTTCAATCAACCCCACCTCAATAAAATGAACGACGTGACCACTATAACTCTAAGTGTGCCTTTTTATTTAAAATTGACATTAATTTTAGTAAAAAGAACAAGTTACATACTAAAAACTGAGAAAACATATTCAGATTGTTTTGATACTTTAGGAAAATGATCCATAAGTAATTTATGATGTGTAAGAATCAACATTACCTCAATATGATGCACGGTGTGACTAGTATAATTTTAAATGTGTCTTTTTATTTAAAACTCACATTAAATTTAGTAAAAAGTATCAGTGACATACTGAAAACCAAGAAAATGCATTCAGATTGTTATGATATATAAGAAAAATGATCTATAAGTCATTTTTGATTTGTAGGAATCAACTAAAACTCAATATAATGCATGGTGTGACTGGTTTAACAAAAAGTGTGTCTACTTATTTAAAATTGACATTAATTTTAGTAAAAAGAAACATTGACATATTGAAAACCAAGAAAATGAATTTGGATGATTTTTATATGTTAGAAAAATGATCCATAAATAATTTTTGGCATGTGTGGATCAATTTTACCTTAATTTGATGCATGGTGTGACTGTTATAATTCTAAGAGTTTCTATTTATTTAAAATTAACAATAATTTTAGTAAAAAGAAAAAGTGACATATTGAAAAATGATAAAACACATTCATATTGTTTTTATATTTCAGGAAAATGATCCATAAGTAATTTGTGACATGTAAGAATCAACCTCACATCAATATGAATATAATGTGAGAAATAGGACTAAAAGTGTGTCTATTTATTTCAAATTGACATTAATTTTAGTAAAAATAACAAGTGACATACTAAAAACCAAGAAAATTCATTTTTATTTCTTTGATAGTTTATTACAATGATTCATAATTCATTTTTGATGTGTAGTAATAAATCTCACCTCAATACGATACACGGTGTGACCGCTATAACTCTAAGTGTCAATTTATTTAAAATTGACATTAATATTAGTAAAAAGAAAAAGTAACATACTTAAAAATTAAAAATGCATTATGATTGTTTTGAAACTTTAGGAAAACAATATATAAGTCATTTATAACATGTAGGAATAAATATAATCTTAATCTGATGAATTTTGTGACTAGTATGACTAAAAGTGTGCATATATATTTAAAATTAACATTAATTTTACTAAAAAGAACAAGTGATATACTAAAAATTTAGAAAACACATTCGGATTATTTTTATACTTTAGTAAAATTATTCATAAGTTATTTAGAACATATTAGAATCAACGTCACATCAATCCAATGAATGGTGTGACCACTATAACTCTAAGTGTGTCTTTTTATTTAAAATTAAATTAATTTTAGTAAAAAGAACAAGTGATATATTGAAAACCGATAAAAATCATTCAGATTGTTTTGATACTTTATGAAAATGACCCAAAAGTAATTTATGACATGTAGGAATCAAATTTTCCTCAATATCATGCATAATGTGACTGGTATAATTCCAAGTGTGCTTTTATTTAAAATTGACATTAATTTTAGTAAAAATAACAAATGACATACTGAAGACTGAGAAAACACATCCTTATTATTTTGATACTTTATAAAAAAATATCTATATGTCATTTTTGATGTGTAAGAATCAATATCACCTCAATATGATGCATAGTGTGAACCGTATAACTGAAATTGTGTGTATTTATTTAAAATTGACATCAATTTTAGTAAAAAGAATGAGTGACATACTCAAAATCAAGAAAACATATTCATATTGTTTTAGTAATTTATGAATATGGTACATACGTTCGTTTTGATGTGTAAGAATCAAAATCACCTCAATATGATGTATAGTGTGACCATTATGACTAAAAGTGTGTCTATTTATTCAAAATTGACATTAATTTTAGTAAAAAGAACAAGAGACATATTGAAAACCAAGAAAATGCATTCAGATTATTTTGATACTTTAAGAAAATGATTCAGAAGCCATTTTTGATGCATAGGAATCAAACTCACCTCAATATGGTGCATATTGTGACCACTATAACTATAAGTGTGTATTTATTTAAAGTTGACATTAATTTTAGTAAAAAGAAAAAGTGATATAGTGAAAACTAAGAAAATGCATTCAGATTGTTTTGATACTTTCAGAAAACAATCCATAAGTCATTTGTAACATGTAAGAATCAACCTAACCTCAATCTGACACATGGTGTGACTGGTATAACTAAAAGTCCCCATTATCAGTTTAAAATTCACATTTTAGTTCAAAATGTGTCAACCATTGAAAACCAAGAAAATGTGCTATGATTACCTTGATAATTTAGTATAATGACTCATAAGTAATTTGTGATGTGTGTGAAGTAGTATCACATTAAACCGATGCACAATGAAACTGGTATGACTCAAAGTACTTATTTCCAGTTTAAAGTGAAATTTTAGCAAAAAAGGACAACTGATATACTGAAGATTGAGAAAACACATTCGGATTGCTTTGATAATTTTGGAAAATGATCCATAAGTAATTTTTGACAAGTAAGAATCAACTCCACCTTAATCTGCCACATGATGTGATTGCTATAACTCCAAGTGTGTCATTATTTAAAATTAAAATTAATTTTAGTAAAAAGAACAAGTGACATACTCAAACAGATCAAACACATTCAGATTGTTTTGATACTCTAAGAAAATGATCCATAACGTATGATGTGTAGGAATCAACCTCACCTCAATACGATGTATGATGTGATAGGTATAACTTCAAGTGTGTGATTTTTTCAATGTATTCTTTCATATTAATGTTTAATTTATTTCTTTATAGTATTATTAACATAAGATTTTTCCTTTTATATAGGTGGATACTTTTTCTCGGGTTGAGATGATTTGTTCAGAAATTGATACCATGGGTAGACATTTTTGACAGGGGATTAGGGGCATCAAAATATGAAACATTAATTTTTTAAAATGTTTGTTGGATTATTATAAATGTAACTATATAAAAAATTGTTTGAAATATATATAGTAGTGTTTTTTTGTATTCATGATGTTAAATTTATTTTAATTAAATTATATTCTTTCATTTATAGGTTATAGGTTTTTACTTGGCGTGTTGTTATATAAATAGCACATTGTATCCAGCTAGGCCATTATCAATGCTTTCATGAGCACTGATAAAGGGAAACCCCCTTTATTATTATTTTTATTAACAACACTTTTTTACCACTATTACAAGCCATTTTGATTGATGATAATGGGAATATTTGTAGTAGTGTAATATTAGAATATAGACATAATCATTTCTAGTATTGAAAGTGAATAACATGTATTTCATGATATTAAATACATTTAAGTAGAAGTGTTCTGTATACCATAAGTATAAATTTCTACTATTTATGGGTTCTATTTCTCAATTAAAGTTAGATTTAGTTATCTAAGTCATTCATTATAAACCTAAATTTCCATAAATTTAGAGAATATATTACATGAATATAAAATACTATTCATATACTTCCTTAAGTGATATGTTAAATTTATTGAATAATATAATTATTTCTATACTTCCCTATACATATGTATCATGCCTTAATTTTCTATTTGTGTATTATAATACATTGGATCTCATCATTGATCTCATAACCTATTTCATAATAATCAAAAGAGAAATATTTTAATAGAAAATTTCAAAAAAAATTAATAAAAATAATATATCTAGTTATTTTAACCTAACCACCCCAATCGAGTAATTTCATGGGTTCTAGTGAAAAAAATAAAATAAATAAAATAAATTGTGAAAATGATGTGAAGAATATGGAAACAAATTGGTGATGTTCCTGCCATCGTAAATTCCATGGTGGATGGTGTTAAAGGTGTCATGAGAAATGACACCCTACATGATGAGCGTTGACAGATTGATCTCCCAATCAAGTCATGTCGCCACCACCGCCTAGGCAAGAGCATCGGGGGCAGTGGTGGGATCTTTTACCACCCATCTGTTCTTGTTATTTTTTTACATCAGTTAGGGTAGGGGTATGAAAACAAAAACCCATCCTAATTGCACGTGGGGAGGCTCAAAACTGAGACCTCCTGAAATGCCACCATCGGACACAACCGCTAGGCTGCATCCATGGGGAAGAGCGTTATTGTTCTTCTCCATGAGGGAGTATGATATTACTTTATAGGGGCCTAAACTCAAGTGTTCCTTCAATTTGAGATCATTGGATAGTAATTAATTATTATATTATCATCATAATAATCACATAATTCGCGTCATTTAATAGGGGAGGTGCATCATTAAAAGGTCACAGAGGAATCATGCACATAATTAATTATTTTTATTTAGTAATGATATCCCACAGTAAGTTTATAAAAATATATTTCATGCCAGCCTTGACCGGGATTCCATAAAATTGTGTAAGGGTTAATATAATTAACCTAAATTAAAAAAATACATTATTTTGGGTGCTCCATTTATATATAGATAGACACATACATATGTTCCTAAGTTCAAATTTTGGAAAAATAAAAATAGATTACCAATATGATATAGAAAATTCATATGTGGGTTTTTATGTACAAGTTTAATCTCATGAAATTTCTAAATTAGATTTCATTTTGATGTTATATGCAATTCATTTCGTCAATGTGAATAAATGATTTTTTGTGTAATATATATTATAGTTAATGGTTTTATTTTAAATTGGTTTTGGGGGATTACATTAATTGGGCCCATATTATTATGGGATTTCCCTTTTTTTGGGAGATTATCTTTTTTTTTCACTAAGGGATGTCACCTTTGGCCTGTGACTTGGCCCATCTACTAGTGATCTACCTAGTTATGAGGTTATGATCACTACTACAAAATATGCTTTTAACATCATGAAAAAATACTTTAACATCACAAAAAACCATCATTCTCCAAATCTTTCTTAAATGTGGGCCACTATTATCAACGCTAAAAAACATTGATATTGATTTTCACCTTTAGAACTAGCTTGTATAGTTTTTTCCTCATTTTTTACATTATATATATTTATTTTTATATATTTCATCACTTTTTTATCCATATATAAATATATATATATATATAATTATTTTTAAATACATTTATAAATTATGTTTTTTTGTGTGTTTATAAATACACACATACACACACACACACACACATATATATATATATATATGTGTGTTTGTCTATAAATATAATAATACATATTTATATTTATTTACATATATTATATATTAAAATTTATATTTTTATTCTAGAATATATATATATGTGTGTGTGTGTGTTTATTAACACACACAGACAAATATATATATATATATATAAACATTATATATACATTAATTTTATAGGTATATAAATATACATTTATTTTTATTTTAAAAAAAGTAGATATTATTTTTTATTTAGATATGGTTTATATATTTAGAAAGCTATTTTATATGTAAATATGTTTACATGTTTATTAATTAAATTAAATTTTGTTGGGAAGAAATCCCTCAAGGTGTCTTATCGGTATGTTTTGGGTGTGATTGTGTTTGTTGACAAATCTAGATGACTGATAATGAGGATGGTTGGTATGTGCCGAAGCAGCTGTCTAAGGTGGCACAGTTTCCCAGTGTGCCAAATTTTTGGGGTCCAAAATTTGGTTTTTGGCTAGAATTGACAAATATGGATTTACTTGAATATATCAACACAATATGGAAAATTAATTAGTTTCACGAACATGGGATTCATGAAGATTGTTTCGCAAAGAATCAAAGAATGTTGATGGTGATCTACACAAGTATGACAAGAATCACGAATAGAAAAGGTGTGGAGCATTGTGAGTGGAGTATCACAGTGGAATGAAGGTTTTATGGAAGGATTTTTTATTATGATGAGCATCGAGAGTGGAGAATTATGGTAGCACAAAGGCTTTGATGGAAGGCTCCATGATTATGACAATCATTGAGAATAGGAAAATTCTGTGGAGCTTTGTGAAAAAATGGAGCATCGTGGTGGGAAAATGGGAGCTCCGTGAAATGTGGCTGACGTGGCCCGGAAGATTGTGGAGTCGGTGAAAAAAAACGCCTATAAATAGGCCTTTACCCCCTTCAGAAGAGTAGTGAGACTAAATGATGATCTTAAGGCTCTCAAATCTTGAAGGTAGTTCATTAAAGTGGTTCACAAAAGAGATTAGCAAAAGAATCGTACTTCACAAAGGTGGGATTGAGCTTCGCCAAAGAGGTGTATTTTGAAAAGGCTTGTTTGGGCTTTGTGAAAGAGGTGTACTTCATGAAGTCTAGTTTTATCTTTGCAAAAGAGGTGTGCTCTACAAAGGCTAGTTTGAGATTTGTGAAATAAGGAGCTTCACGATGGAAGTGTTCTTTGAAAAATTGTTTTAAGAGGGATAACCTAGTGTTGTGTGGTAAAGTGGTATTCATAAGTGGATAACAGTTGGGAATCAATAGAGTATCTATATATAATGAAGGATGCATTCATTAGTGATAATTAAGGGAATTATTACTCTATAAAATTTGAGTGAATCTTCTGAAAAGCAGTGAGCACACTTCAGTTGAGAGAGCATTAATCTTTCAAGTTGTGATTGGTTGTAAACCAGAAGGGGTAATGAGTCCACTTAGAACTTTTAAAATAGCAGTGCGCTTGTAGTGGATTTGGTAAATCAGAACATTTTCATTGTATTCTCCTTGGACGTAGCCCAGTGTGGGTGAACCACGTAAAATTGTCTTGTCTTGTGCATGATTTAATTTATTTTCATACTTTGTTGTGGGAAATAGAGAATGGAGAGTTTTTTTTAATTGTGAAACAATATTCGAAGGGGAATTTTTTTTAATCTGTCATAACCTGATTCACCCCCTCTAAGGGTGTTTGACTAAGTGGGAATAATAAATTTTTATGTGTGAATATATACAAATATGTAACAGAAAATCAACATCAAACATTCCCAACCAATTATTTCATTGACCTCATTATCTTTTGATCATATTACCTTATTATTTATTTCATGTTTTAAGAAAATTATTCTCCCATTCATCACAAAGAATCATTAGTACACCCACCTTGTATGATGTATAATTAAAGAGAGGTAGAGGAAATCCCTACTTGAAACAACAGGTGACCAAAGATCCTCTTTGAGCCAAGAATAGGGGATTGCACCACTAGCAATAAAGAAATCCAAGAAAACTGAGAAGGAGGGGGATCTATCACAATCGCACAACTCATCTAGAGAGGAAGGCTTTAGGATCACCAAGAGAGAATGAAAAACTCTCTGGGAAGAAAATATCCTAGCTTTGAAGAGCCAAATCTTATATTAAAGGAAGATCGGTTTCAAAATCCATTAATTTGAGATCGTGGTCAAGATCATGCAGTTTGAGTATCTCAAGGTCCTCGGAGCGTTAGGTTGTTAAATTTATACTTAATATTATTTGAAACTCCCTTATAAATGCCCAATCAAGGCTTTAAACTCAGTTTATGAAAAATAGGACATAAGAGGGGAGAAACTGGAAAACTAGGAAAAACTAGAAACGAGTCACTGATGGGTGAGTCACTGACGTTGAGCCACCAATGAGTGAGCTACCAACGCAACCTACTGACGCTGAGCCATAGAGAGGTGAGATACCGATGCGAACTACTGACACTAAGCCACCGACACTGAGCCACTAACACTAAGCTACTGACGCAATGACTCACCACCACCCTTGAATCTCCAATGTCAAGGCCTCTAACTCATCGATGATGATGCCTCGGGCTCACCTATGATGATGCGTCTGACTCACCGATGGAAAAGATAAAAATATGAAAAACTCTTGAAACGAGCCATCGTTGCCTCCCATAACACCCTAAACACTAAATTTTCACAAAGGGATGGTCTGGAGGGGTCTAGGTCATTATAGGGCTTCAGGTCAGAAGAAAATAAAATTAGACGTACAACACACTAAAAAACACCTTCCTCAAGAATTAAATGACACGTAACCCCAGTTCACATTTAATGATCCAAGAAGGCCACTTATGCTAGAAAAGGCATCAACATTTGTTAAAATTTGATTTTTAACCATTACATGACATGTATTTCAAATACAGGGCATCCATACATTCACACTCAACAAATTCCTACCAACATCTTCCTAGAGAAAAATACACAACATATAATCCCATTAAATGACATATAATTTCCCAACAGAAAACACAAAACCTAGATTCTACTGAAACCCCTAAAACTAAATAAACCCATGACCAAAGGACAAGGCAGGCCTTATGAAAGGTAACGGGGTGTTACAATCTCCCCAATATAAAAACATTCTTCCCCTGAAAGTCCTTTAAAGAAAGATCCATATAAAAAAGGTGAGTGCACTGCTCTCTCATTAGTGGATTACACTCCCATGTGTCATGAGAATTATAACCATGATGTCATAGCACATGGAATAAAGGTTTCTTCCTCCCATGAAATACCTTTGTCTCGTAATCAAGAATCCTGACTCGATTCTAAGTCACAGATAAATCAGGCTCAATGTCAAGACCACCCCATCTAAAAACATGGGATTGATTAGAAATATACTTTTGAATCTTATAAATTTAAAACATATTGTGTATTAAATTCAACTGTGTAGGTAGTGATAAATGGAAATCCACTTTCCCCACCTGATCAAAAATCTCAAACAGTCCCATAGAGTGAGGAGAAATCATCCCTTTCCTCCCAAGCTATCGATGACTCAACAAGGGTGAAACTCTTAAGAACATTGGGTCACTGACTAAAAACTCCAATGGTCACCTATGATGGTCGATATAAGATTTTTACTAGCTCTGTGACTTCTGCATTATCTGAAAAATCAAATGAATATTTCTTATCTTCTATTGCAACAAGCTCGATCTAACAAAAGAACTTTCAACAATATCTGACAAACAAAATAGAGATTTACACAACCTATTGTATTAGGACTCGAAAGGATTCATTCTAATTTCATACCAGTAACTATTGTTATAATCATACTCAACTTTCAAAAAATAGTCGTCCCATGCTCCACCAAATTCAAGAATGTAGGCATGTCGCAAATCCTCAACAATCTATATAGATCTCTCAGTTTTTCCATCCTTATACGGATAGTATTCCATACTCAACCAGACATGATATCTCATTTCCATATTAAGGCCTCACCAAAAATGGGAGATAAAACAAGATTCTCTATCCGAGACTATAATAGATGGAACTCTATGAAAACAAAAAAAAATATTTCACATAGAGATTTACCAACTCCTCCAATTTGGTTATATCTTGAATGGGTATAAAGTGACCTTTTTTCCCAATCATATCAATCATAACCCATGGTGTATACCACTTTAAAGGGGTATGAGGCAACCCAATCACAAAGTAAATCAAAATCCCATCCCACTTCCAAGTTAGTACTGAAAGTGGATGAAGCAAACTTGACGGTCTTTGGTACTCGACCTTGACCTATTGGAAAGTATAGAAATGATAAAAAAAATTAGCAATGTCGCATATCATATGAGGCCATCAGAATCTTCATTTCATGTCATGGAACATATTTGTGGTACCTGGGTGCAAAAACCATTGGGAATTTTGGAAATCCCTCATCAAATCTTTTCTCATGGATAAAGGCACAAAAACTGATTCAAAAAACATAGAATACACTCCATAGAGAACAAATTATTGACAACAGTCTCCCCACTATAAACAGAGCCCCTAATACTATGGTAATCTTCATCTCGCTGCTAATCCCAAATAATCATCTCAATAATAGAGGAGGCCAATTGAATATAGGTCAAAATATCCTCAGACTCATTCTCTTGGACTTCTAAATGAAATTGTGCAAAGTGATCCATCAAATTATACTCTTCTAATAATTTTTTCATGGTCTAAGCTGGAATTTTATTGCTCAAAGCATCAACAATGTCATTTCCCATCCCCAAGGTATAGGCAATGTTGAAATCAAAATACTGCAAGTACTTCATCCAATACCTCTACTGATGGTTCAAATATTTTTTAAAGAAGATACAACTCATGCTTTTGTGGTCAGAATACATGGTAAAACTTACTCTAAAAAGGTAATTCTGCTAACTCTTAAGAATATGCATCATGGTTATGAGTTCAAAATCATGGGTGAGGTAATTCTTCTTATGTGGTCTAAGTTATTGAGAATAATAGGCTTCCACATGATCACCCTATATAAGAACAAAGTCCAAACCCAAACTCGATGCATCACTGAAGACCACATATTCCTTCTCAGCCTCTATAAGAGTCAAAATGAACATATAAGTTAATTGATCTATACTTGGGGATTTGTGCCCTATATCATGAATGTTGTAACTTCTTAACACCTATATACCTTACCACTACAAAATTAGGGAAAATAGGTGTTGAATTTTATCTGTTCTATTAATAGAATTGATTAAAATAAACTTTTATTAGCATTTATTTTAGCATTGGTAAATGACTTATTTATCAAGGTTTTATTTATCAAGGATAAAATATTTATCTATTTTTTTTAAAAGGTTGGGGCTGAAGCCTCATTTATTATTAAATCAAAGTAAAGAACTCCTTAACTGGGTAAAGGAAGACCCATTACATAGCCCAAAGGCCCAGTGGGCATTTATCCCATTACATGGCCCGTAGGCCCATTATGTGACATATATTTATTTATAAAGAATTTATATATTTATATTTCAATGAAAGATAGGTAAACATTATGTTTAATATAAATTAATTAAAATTTTAATTTTTAAAAATTTCATATGAATTTTTATATATTATTGGTATTATTTTATATATATGTCATATATATACATATATAAATAATAACTAATTTTATTCCAATGTAATTAATATCATATTATATTGATTTTATAATAAAATTAATATTATATAAAAATTTCATATCGTTACATATGTGCATGTTTTTTTCGCCTACACATATACATATAGGTTAATGTCACCAGCAAGCAACATGCTCGATTGGAGATATCGTGATAAAGAGATTATATTAAAAAGTAAGTTTATGTATGGGGTATTATGTCATTATGACATTAACTTCATTCTCTATGGGTGTTTGAGTCTATTTCTAGACACTAACCTTGAACTTTAGGCTACTTCCCCTAATGCCACTCAGAAAGAAGCCTATATATTCACACACTATGTGGATCTAGAATCTGATTTAAATAATATATGATTACTTATTATTTAACAAGTTAAATAAATACTATTCCCACACACAATTTAATAATTATTCATGTTTTCTTGATCACATATATTATGTCACCAGTTATTCCAGAGAATATTATGTGAGGGAGATATTTAGTAAATATCTATTTTCTATTTAGTGGATATAATATTTACTTATTTATTTATTACAGAATAATGCAGTGATATTTATTTATTAAATAAATATTTATTATTCAAGACCCAATAAATATTATATAGGAATGGCCAACTGAATTTAATGGTCCTATGAGAAATAATATATATTGAATATTATTTGAATAAACAATATTTAATTTAATTCTAGATTTTAGTGCATGTCAAGAAATATTATTATTATTATTATTATAGACACGGGGTTCTGTTGGGATTAAATAAATAATAAATGGAACTAGTGAAATTATTTATTTCTAACCCTATTGGTATATAAACCAAATTATTTTATTTTTCAAGAGAGACAATTCATTTGTGTTGTGCATAATGAAACCTAGAAAATCCACTTGAATCCATAGATATCTTTATTCTCCAAGAATTCTCCTAAGAACGGAGAGTGATATTTCTCCACCTTCCACTCTCGAGTCTAGAGAGATCAAAGATAATCCTTTGGAAGTGATTCTTGGAGCAATCAAAGGATAATAATGCAAGAGATATGATATACTATTCTATCACCCATTGATTCCTATGAAAACATTTGGAGATTTGTGGACCACATGCACATCATCGCTAGAGGTCATATAATCTTGATTCCTACTACACAGCGATGATAGAACCTAGATCTATTGTCATATCCATCAATAAAGAAAGAATTACATATAAATTAATTCTTTCAGTTCTTAAATTAATTATAAAAAATGAGTGATGATCATGTGCTTCGGTACCGGTGTATATAAACTAGAAACTATAAATATATTTAAATATAATTATTAAAATTTCAATTTCTATATTTTTTATAATTAATTATATATTATAATAAATATTTATACATTTATAGTTTTCATGTTATTGATTAAAATATATTATTTGATCAAATATATAATTTATTTTTTAAAATGATTCATTATTATTCTAAACCCAATTGTTGGTAAATTAAATATTTATATTTAATTAGTAATATATTGAAAATAATCATTTGTAAATTGAAATATAGTTCATATTAAATATTTTTTCATTTGTATAATTAATAAAAAATTTTCAATATTATTAAAAATATTTAAATACAAATAATAATTTTAATATTATATACATAATTAATATTATATATATATAATTAATATTATATAGATTTATATAATTTGTAGTTTGTTGAAAAAAAATGTATTTAAATGTATTTTTTAATTTTTTTTAATTTTTATTTATAGTTTTATATAATTAATAGTATATATTAAAATATATTTACACATTTATATCATCAATAATACATTTTAACTAAAATTAATCAAAATATATTATAATTATTAATTATCAAAGTTTTTTATATATTTATTAATATATACATAGTTTAATTCTTTTTTGGGGTTTTATTAGTGCTGATAATAGCATTTCTAATGTCTTTCATAAAATAAAAAGGATTTTTGGAAAGCTTATGTAAGATTAAAATGGATCTTTTGGAAGCTAGGTAAGATTAAATTGTGAATTTTATCAGTGTTAAAATTACTGATGATAAAAGTTTCTTTTATCAATGCTAGTAATAACGTTGTTAAAGGATTGCTTAAGATTAAATGGAACCTTAAGAAGATTATATATGATTAAGATGGATCTTTGAGAAACTATATAAGATTTAACTTGCCATTTTTTCAGTGCTAGAATTATCACTGATATAAGTCATTTTTATCAATGCTAAAATTAGTGCTGAAAAAATGCCACTTTATTAGTAATTTTATTTTTAGCACTGATAAAAAAACGTGTATCCATGATTTTTAGGAAGTGGTTATAAATATTTATGATTTTATTTAAAATAAACTCAACTACACTATCACTTGACCCTGTTCCTCAAGTCTTCATGGAATCCAACCTCTATTGATCTATCCACCAAACATTTTGGAAGATTTGGGTTCAAAAACCTAAGTTATGTGATTTGAAAATATTTTTAAATGATTACTGAGTCATACGTGTTTTTTTATCAAATTTTTACTATATAAATTGGGTTATATTGTAAAACCCAGAGAAATTGTGATTTATTTCCTTTTAAATAAATTAAATCTCTTTGATAGCTTGTGATGTACACAACACCAGGTATAAATGAAACACGATTCTCTATTAAAATATTATTTAAACTTGACCATTATAACCTATCCATGATGTTGGAAGGTATGAATAGGAATAACTAAATTATAAAAAAATATTTTATACATGTTCACTGGTAATTTATTTATTATAAATAAAAATAATAATCATTTGAAAGTAAAAGAAATGTTTTCTAAAAAACTATATTTTTCAAAGAAAACGGTTTTGTCACTTCTTTCATGCTTATTATAAAAATAATTTTAGAAAATTTTAGAAAATATATATTTGATAAAATGAACTTAGTTTTTGAAATAATCCTATCAAGATTATCTTAGGGTGAGTTTTTGGGATTTTTCTAAAATGTTTCATTTTTCGATAAATAGTGAAAAATACTAATGTTTATTGAAAACTGCATCTTCGTTTAAATTATCCACAAAGTTAAATTGTATTTTAAATATATTTAAAGTAATTTTTTAAATTATATTATGATAAATACAATTTATGTTATTGTAATAAATTTTATATTGAATTTTGATATTAAAACCTTCTATGCTTATGAAAATTTTCTCTTTGGAAACCCGCTTTTTCATCGCGTCGATGGGTATAATTTTAAATTATATTATGCCAATTATGTGAATTAAGTTTTTTTAAACGGATTAAATATTTATTATAAGAATAATTTATATTATCTAATTAGTTCAACTTAATTTTTGACCACTATGAATATAAAAATCAGTAAAAATCAATTACTGTGGTTAAGGTAAAAACTGATCAATCTGGGGGTTAAAAATATAAGAGATAAAATGACCTAATAACTTATAAAAAACCATTTTATTAATATATTTAGATATTATCACATTAAATTTTTTAAAATTACCCATTTTAGGCTTTTGGAATAATAAAAATGTGGGTGTGATTGATTGTTTTCAAAAATTCGATATACGTCCTATCCCACACTTATAAAAGAACACCCCCACTCCTCCCCACATCACACTTTAAAATCCATTTGATTCATAAAATACTATAAAAATCACTTAATTAATCCCCTACCAACATACTAGAGCCATTGTTTTTATCATAAATCTATCATAGGATTTCTTTTGGTACAAACCTAAAGAGGTCCTCTGAAGAAGAGGTAACATTCTTAAACGATCTCTTTTATTTTATTTCTTTTTCCACCGCCTTAAAATCATATTAAATCAAGATATTATAATAACACCAGTATTTAACATATAATAAAATGTTATTATGTTAATTTGATAACCTAAATCCATATCCTCTTCCATTAAATGGTAAATGAAAGCATTGTTCGTGTGTACTGAAGACTACGGCCTCGCGAACTGATGTAACTTGTTTTCCATCAACACCTTTCATGGTTGAATATAATTATAGATTTAATATTTATATATAATATTTATGATATAATTATACATCTTTATTTATAATATCCCATATACCATCTTACGTTCCATTTCGTTTAAAATATGATAGCGTCGCTCATGTGTATGGTGGACAACCACCATGCGAAGCAATGTGATTTTATTTTCAATTATGCTTTACATGGAAGGTAATATGGATAAATTTAATGAATATATGGGATATATATTAAATGATTAAAATTATGTAAAATTAACATATTATACTCCCCCTTAATCTTTCACCAGTTAAGGAAATTATATCATCGCTCGTGCATATGTATGATGAGAACCAGAATATTTATGACAAAACACGCTTGAGAAAACAAGGAAATTAACAACTGAAATAATAAAAAATGATGTAATATTATTAAAAAATGGGTGGTAAAATATTTTAATATAATAATATATGATATTATAAATATTATTATGATTTTTTATAAATTAATAACATGCTTAAAAACATTATAAAGGAGGTTAAAGAACGTCAAAATAAAGTAAATCATGAGGTAGGGGACTTCATCTCAATTTCCCTTCATTGAGGAATATTTTATTGTTGTACACATAATTTATTTTATATAGTGTACATAATTCCCATTTTATATTTAATATGATGAATCCATCATACTTCATTTTATTTTATGTTCAATTTGAATTAAATCATCTAAGGGGATTTTACTTGAACATTACCAAGTGGTAAGGGATTTCATCTCAGTTCACATTTCATTGAGACATATTTGTTAAAATGAACGTATTTACTTTTATGTGGTGTATATACTACCACTTTGATGTATTTAACATGAATACATATTTATTCATGATAATTAATGTTTCATTTCAAGTTTATTCTTTAAGGAGTTGTAATTTAAAAGTTTCCAAATAGGTAAAAAATATTGTACAATCTCAAATTATTTTCTGATTATTTAATTTTTATTGAAACAATCACTTTCTTATGATCATTTTTCATTGTAAATTACATTTATCTTAAATATACATATGATTTTATGATGGATATGATTATTTCCTAATCCTTATATCATTTTTACATATGGTGTTTAATTTGAATGTTATTTGATTAACTGGGGAAATATTGATAAGTCTGTATCATTTACTCAATATAGATATTTAAAGACAAGGAATATTGATTTATGAATTAAATAAATTATTAAGTATATGATGAATTATTTCGATATGAAGTTACGGGTGGGTCTTAGTTATAGATAGCCCCTCAATGCATTGACAGATCTAATGAGACAAATTTTTGGCCAAATTAGATGAGTTTTTACCCATAGTTTTACATTGTCTTGTGAAAGATCTTGATGGTTGAGGTATCATGATTCCTAAGATCATGAATTCCCATAATTATAAATTTCATTAATTTAGAATTAAATTATTATTATTATCCCTAATATTTAAGCATTGATATTATATCTATAAGCATCTTATTCTCAGTTTATTGATTAAATAACATGGGTGTTTAGTTAGTTAACTTACCATATTGATTATTCCTTATTTCATGAACAAGTTAATGATAAAATGAAATGTTTTTGTAGTTATTTACCTTTAAATATCAAATATTTTTATTTATATATTATAGCTTCAATTATACGTAACCCTATATGAGCATTTGAACTCACCCTTATTTTGTTTTCTTTCCTCAGGTTATAGAGATGAATCCTTTGAATGAGTTTCAAGGATGCTGAGAATTTTATTTTGTTATGTTTTATTTTATTTTAACAATGTTTATTTTGTATCATGTATGTATATGGTTCTCCAAAACTACTAAAATGATCGGTTATTTGGGATTTGACCCTTTATTTATATTCCAATGTAAAAATGTAGACATTGGCTCCGGGTTATTGGAGTTAGGGTCGTTACAGTTGGTATCAAATGAAGTTTAGTAGATACCTTAAAAACTAGATTTAGGAATACGTAGATTATAGAAAATAAACCTATGATATAATTTGATGATATGTAAATAAGAATATCGAAAAAATTGGTAAGGAAGATATTATTTGGATTTTCCAAGCAATACATTCTTGTTTGGATACTATAAGTGGATGTGGTTCTAGAATAGTTGTACCTCGAGGTAATAACATTGAAAAGGGTGCATTGGGATTGACCCAATCATCACCTGGTGCATGAAAACATGCCTTACCAATCACCTAGTTTTACAATCATGAGGTATATTCTAAGGATAATTCACATTTTATTTAAAAACATTATGAAGGATTTTAAAATTAAGATATCCCCAAAAAAACAAGTTTATGATTATGAGATTAACAATGTATAAATTTTTAATTTATGTTAACTGTTAGACTATATTTATAATTGTACATTATGATTTAAAATTCACAAATTTATGAGTTAATTCACTATATGTCGTTGTTTAGAAATGATGCCTGAAAGGAATAAGGGTATTAATACTCAAGGCCAATATAGAGATTTACCTGCTGAGCAAGACAATATAGATGGTATTGGAACTAAGTAAATCGTGGCTATATTATGGTAGCTTAATCAGGTTTTGGAAAATAAACCTTGCTCATATGGAGAAACCTATTCTATAGCATGATTCTCCTATATTGGATCACTTCACATGATAAAACCCCCCATCATTTGGCGGGAATAATAATCCAATAATAGTTGAGAAATGGATTAAGTATCTTGAGAAGATATTTAGGGGATTAAGATGTGATGAAAAGGAAAATGATACACTTACAGTGTATTAGCTCAAAGGTGATGTTGTTCAATGGTATTCGTTGATCTAGAATACTAGGGAGGAAGAGAAAATAGAAATCATGGAATTGAAATATTTTAAAAATACATTATTTGACAAATATTTTCCTTGTGAGAAGCAAAATGAAATGAAGATAAAGTTATTAAGCTTAAAGAAAACGAAACAATAAGGTGCTTCTGAGTATGAGGATACTTTTACAAGGTTAGGAGGGTATGAAACATTTTACATATGAAATATATAGTTCAATATTTATCATTTATTTGAAGGGATTAATCCAAGTCTCTGAAGAGTGTTGGTCTCTCAAACTTTTTCATCATATGATTAAATTTTTTTATGTGCCGTCAAAATGGAGAATTAATTCTCTAGAAACTATATGTTCAAGGTGAATTAAGAAAATAAGAGGTCAACTGGGCACCATGAAAAAGTGAATGTATCAAAGAAGAAGAAGAGAATGAACCATTTTCCATCTTGTGAGAATTGTGGAAAGAATCATCATGGGAAATGCTTGAATGGATTGGGGGTATGTTATAAGTGTGGAGATAAGGGTCATTAGTATAAATAATGAAAATGGAAGAAAGAAAACACTAATAATCAGTATTTTGACTATAGGGAGATAAGTTACTACATAAAAAAAACCATCAAGGAAATACAACCCAAAAGAGGTCAAGGGGATAAGGCCAAGATTATGTGATCACTATAGCTGAGGTGGAAGTACCCAATGATGTTTCGGTGGGTACTTTAATCATAGATTCAAATTTAGTAAATTCTTTATTTGATTCCGGGTCCTCACACTCTTTTATATCTTCTAAGTTTTCCTAGAAAATTAGATATTTACCTATCACTTTAAGAAGGGTGTTTTTATTTAAAATCATAGTGGAAGTCACCCTAAAAAAGGATGTGTCGGGCTATCCCCATTATGACACATAAACATGTTTTATTTTCTAACCTTATTATCATACCTGTGGTTTACTTCAATATAATCCTTGGTATAGACTAGATTTCAAAATATGAACCAAAACTTTATTTCAAGGAGAAGGAAATTACAATTTGTGATGAAGATATTGAATTCCATATCTTTATAGTAGAGACTTCACCATCGGATTCATTTTTGAATCCACCGTTAATAGATCTTATGAATGAGATTCTTAAGGAATATGATCCAAAAAATATATGGATGTAGAAGGTAATAATAAAATTTATGATATACCTATTGTATCAGAATAAATTTATGTATTTCCAAAGGAATTACCTAGACATCCACCAGAGCATGAGGTTGATTTTTTTGATTGAATTAATCCCTAATGTAAGACTAATATCAAAGGATTCCTATAGAATGGACACTCTGGAATTAGTGGATTTAAAGACACCACTACATGTGTTTTGTGATAAAGAATTTATTCATCCTAATGTCTCACCATGGGGATCCATTATTCTATTTGTTAAGAGGAAATATGGATCCACGAGTTTGTGCATTGATTATAGGGAAATCAATGATATTACAATAGAAAAGTATTCTCTACCTCATATTGATGTCTTATTCGATCAACTTCACATAGCTCAATATTTTTCAAAGATTTTTCTTTATTTTGTGTATCATCAATTGAGAGTAATGGAGGAATTTATTCCATATATTACATTCCAAACATGGTATGGAAATTTTGAGTTTAAATTAATTCCACTTTGATTGACTAATCCGACTATATTTTTATGGATCTAATGAACATAACATTCAAGGAATATATTGATGATTTTTTTAGTATTAATTGATGATATATTTTTGTATTATATGATCCACAAGGACCATGAGAATAACTTATGGATCATTCTCGAGTCTCTTATAAGGAAAAAGTTATATGGGAAATTTAGTAAGTGTGATTGTTGGCTTCAAGAAGGTTTATTTATTGGCCATATTATCTCTAAGGATGTAATATCGGTTGATCTAGAAAAGAAAAATGCAGTCACATAATTTCCGACACTAACAAAAATAACTGAACCACATAGATTCATTGATTTGGCATGTTAAAATTAGAGATTCATTCATAATTTTTCATGATTAACTGACACATTAACCAAGATTACACATAAAGGGGTTATGTTCATTTGGATAAAGGAATGTGAAGAATATTTTTATGAACTGAAAATGAGATTGGTCAATGCACTAATTTTGAGTTTTCCATATAGAAATGATGGGTTTCTAATATATAGAGATGCATCAAAGAAAGGATTGGATTGTTTCCCTATGAAAAATGATAAATTCATTGTATATACATCAAGGAAATTCAAGAATCACTAAAAGAACTATCTAGGCTAGGATCTTGAGTTGGCAGTTATAATTTTTTCTTTAAAGATATGGATAAATTTTCTCTATGGTAAAATATGTGAGATATAAACATATCATAAAATATGAAAATAAATGTTTTCATAGAAATAGATTAGTATGAGACAAATATGATGGATTGATCTACTCAATGATTATGATTTCTCGATACACTACCACCCAATGAAAGAAAATAAGGTAGCAGATGAATTGAGTAGGAAAGACCACAGAGTTCTAACCTAATTGATGATTAAGATAGGTCCTATGATCATAAATCTGGTAAAGATATATATGATAATTATTAATTAAGGGGAGACATCCCACCTTTTTTAAATTTTTGTGAAATCATTTTTATTATAAAATAAAAAAATTTATCAATCTGGAGATGAGAAATTTATAAAGAAAATTAAAGTTGTGAATGATATGAAATTATAAAGCTTCATTTGTGAAGATGGTATTTTGAAATTTAGAAAGAGATTATGTGTTCCATTTATACCTAAGCTAAAAATGTAATTTTTTTATGATACTCATAGCTTGAATTTCTTTATACACCATGGTAGCACCAAGATGTATAGGGATTTGAGAGAACATTTTTGGTGGGATAACATGAAGCGGAAAATTACATACTATTTATAAACATGCTTGGTTTTTTAATAGGAAAAATATATGAGACAACATCCTAGAGGATTCATGAAACCTATTAATATTCCTATGTGGAAATGTGATGAAATTACTATGGAATTTTTCATAGTTCTACCAAAGACTCCTAGGAAAAATGATGAAATATGGTTTATTGTTGATTGCATAACCAAATATACACATTTTCTCACTATAAGTGAAGATTTACCTCTTGATAACTTTGTAAGGCTCTATTATAATGATGTTTTAACATGTCATGGTGCACCTATTTCGATTATTTCTAATCACGATCCCCATTTTATATCAAAATTCTGGAAGATTCTTTATAAGGCTCTTGATATTGAGATTCATTTGAGCATTACCAACCATCCTCAAACTAATGGGAAGTCAGGAAGGAATATTCAAACATTTTAAGACATGTTAGGTCATACTATCTCAAATTTAAAAGTTTGTGGGATAAATATTTAACTTTGGTATAGTTTTCTTATAACAATAGTTTCCATTCGAGTATTCAAATGGCATCTTATGAAACATTATATAGAAAGAGATGTAGTACTCCATCTTATTAGGATGAAGTTGGTGAAAGGAAACTTTTAGGCATAGAACTTGTTGAAGAGAAAAATAAAAGGGTAAATACTATTCAGTCTCATATTAATATAACTCAAAGTAATAAAAAGAGTTAGGATTATAATTCGAGAAAGGATTTGGAATTCCAAGTGGGAGATCATGTTTTCTTAAGAGTATTTCCATGAAAGGGTGTTACAAGGTTCGGTAAGATGGGAAAGATAATCCCTAGGTACATCATACCCTTAGAAATGTTTGAAAGGATTGGAGATGTGGATTACTGGTTGAAAATTCCACCATTCCTTTCTAGAGTACATGATGTTCTCCATACATAATTATTAAGAAAGTACATGCCAGACCCAACACATGTGTGTACCTATGTTGAAATTGAATTAAAACATGATCAATATTACTCTAACAAAAACATCCAGATTCTTGACACTAGAGAGAAAGTAATGGGCAATTGGATGACTTGACTGGTAAAGGTACTTTGGAGAAATCACCAAATGATGGAAGAAACATGGGAACCAGAGGATGTTATAAAGATGAACTACCCTCATCTCTTTAGAAGGTTATATCCAAAAAAATTAAAGGAAAAATTTTTTTTAGGAGGGAATAATTAAACAACCAAAATAATTATGATTTGTTTCCTTTTAAATAAACTCAATCACTTGAATAGTTTTGATGTATTCCACCCTGAGTTTAAATGAAACATGATACTCTATTAAAATATTATTTAAACATGATGATTATAGCCTAGCCATTAAGTAGGTGAGTATGAATATAACTAAATAAATTATAAAAAAAATATAGTTTAAACATGTTCATATATTATATATTTATTATAAATAAAAATAATAATCATTTGAAAGTAAAAAAACTATTTTCTGAAAAACTATATTTTTCAAAGAAAATGATTATATTGCATCTTGGGAATTTATGATAAAATTATTTTTTGAAACTTTTTGAAAATATATTTTATAAAATTAATTTCACTTTTTAAATCAAAATATAAAAATTATATTATTGGGATTTTTTTGGGATTTTTCCGAAGAGTTTCATTTTTGGATGAATATTAGAAAATATTGATTTTTATTGAAAACTACCTTTTCATTAAAAATATTTATAATGTTAAATTATATTTTAAATTAGTTTTTATGTAATATAAGTCCAATTATATTATAATAAATAAAATTTTGTTCATTTTAATCAATTTTATATTAGATTTTGATATTAAAACCTTTTATACTAAAGATAATTTTCTCTTTGGAAACCCGCTTTTCATCATGTCTATGGGTATAATTTAAAATTTAATTCTACCACATCTATGAATTGAACTTGGAAAAATGGATTCAATATTTTTAATCATAATAATTTATATTATATAATGAGTTCAAATAGTTTTTTTTTACCATTATGAATATTAAAAAAAGTAAAAAATTATTACTATGGTTAAGGTAAAAATTGATTTATCGGGTGTTAAACAAAAACGATAATTGTTAAAATGACCTACCAACTTTTATTTAACACATTTACTAGAAATATTTATACCTTATTATCCCTAAGAGTCAATAATTCCCTTTTCTGGTGTCTTTTGGCATGATAAAAATGTGGGTGTAATTGATTTTTTTCAAAAATTCCTTGTGTCCCCCCCCCAACTTCCAAAAGGCCACCAGCTATCCTCCCATATTTATACTTCCAAAACCATTTGGTTTGGCCACTACCTACCCAAATAACTTACTTAATCCCCTAGAACCACACTAAAGCCCTTTTTTATCAAAAATTCATCCTAGGAATGCTATTGGTACATACCTAAAGAGGTTATCCGAAAAAGTGGTAATGTTCTTAAACAATCGTTTTTATTTTATTTCTTCTTCCATATCCTTAAAATATTATTAAATCATGCTCGTATAATGAAAAAATTATCTAAAATATATTGACATGTAATTATGTTAATAGAATAACCTATATCCATGTAATGACTCTGATTTTCTATGGATTATTTTTGGATATTATATGGATTATTTTAGAGACCATGTGCTAAGACGACGTGCAATTTTGAGGCTCAGTTTTCCTAGAATAAAAGTTTTAAATATATTAAATATAATAAACATGATATTTTCTTGGAAATTTATAATAACTTTGAAATGGAAGCTTGGATCAGAAATCTGAGGGCATCATTGAGTTCAGAATATGAGTTTTACCTTAGGCACGACATAACCTTTGTTAGAGATGAATGTTTGTGGAGAATTCGTCATAGGCGTAAAATGAATAAATTAATTAATTTATTTATTATATTTAATCCATTTATGTAGAGACCTAATTATATTCTTTTTAAACAAGTTTTTGGAATATTTTTAGGGCTAACCACATAATCTTACAAACCAAGGAGATCTGTTGGAGAGCCTGGAGGGAGATCTGTTGATGAACAATAGCTAGATCGAGGTTCCATGATTGGTGTGAAATGGAATCGAAGGATATCACTAACTAAAATGATTCATCCTCATTATTCATCAACGACCAATCCAAAATTAAAACAGGATGTTTGTGTATTTGAATTTATTCTCCGTTATTGGGTTTTTGATGAATGTGAATCAATCAACCAATAGATTGATTCGCGTATTAGTCATTTTTCATGATGGGTTTATTTGTGGTGTTTTTTTGGGATACCTTTTTTATTATTATTTATTCTTCATTTTAATTCTAATGGATATGGATCGAGGCCAATAATAACATTGTCCAAGGTTCGTTCCTCATGTTTTTGGTTGTGAATTTCTCCCCAATTTCTTTGTTCATTGTGGGCAATTTCCAAAGGCCTATTGTTTGATGTATACCGTAAAATTTAAAGTTATGCCCCAATTTCTTGGCTCAACAATTTGAAATCTTATATATGGTCTTGGAACAATGTAGCGATTATGAAATGATGACAGCGACATTGGAGGTAATAGTGTGGATACTCGGTTTTTTTGTTCTTTAGTGTGAGATGATGAACAATGTTAAAAGGCATTTTCCAAATGGATTTGATGGATAGATTTTGATTATTTGAAAATGGTAAGGCCCAACCGATGACACTCCTTGATTTTGGTATGGGGTGCAGCTGGATCGATGGTCAGAGAATTAGTGGAGATGTTCGATTCTAGATTTTGAATTATTGAATTTTTTTTCTACACAACATGTACATCAGAGCTACATGCCATGTGGGACCCTTAAAATGGAGGATAGGGATTCATGGTAAAGTTAAGGATCAAACTAATTGTGGCCCTATTACACGACATTTGAACCTCCCATGTGGCTTAACGTGTACCTCATAGGGTACACAGACACAACTTGAGAGTACATGGCCATGGGAATGTCGTGCACTCCTACATAGACAGAACCAGATTAAGGATAAATGGGCATAGCCATGTAATCGTGCATGGGTAGAAGTACATGGTCATGGGCATTCCTGGTACTTTTATATGGATAGGGGTATGGGATATTTTACATGGTCATGACCTTGGGATAAGGAGACACGTTGTGTACTCCTTTAGACATGGATTGGATCCCTTGTCCTCTATATCTTGTACAAGATTCATTTGGAAACATTCCTTATATCCATTACATGAGGGTTAGTATGGAATCACCTCCTTCACATTGGAAAATGATCCCTTTAGTAGAAATTATAGGATAGAGTTGTTGGAATCCTTCCATGAGGCATGGAGTGAGATCCTCTATCATCTTCTTACCTTAGGTGGAGTTCTTGGTATCCTCATGACCAACACTTAATGGGAATCAATCCTACACATAGGAGGTTAATCCATATTGATTTGTTGGTATTCCCCAAGTACTTGGGAGTGATCCTCATCTGTGTATTGTGTCTCTTCATAATTGCATCCTATACTTCTAATAGAGATACCTGAATAACCCTAACTCTCAGATGGATGTCATCAGTGTTATATAACTTATGTAGAGTGTTCTTCGATAAGGGTGTTATGTGGAACCATTGAGATGGAATCCTAGGCTATAATTGCAGTTTTGACATTTCCTTGAGACTATGTGTATTTGTTCAATATATCTAGATATTATTGTTATATATGTTTTAGATGTATACCTGTGTAGATCTTACTTTTATACTTTTGTTATATGTTTTTTGGTTTTGGGGTGTCCTATTGGGTACTATTATACTCATCTCTATAGGATTTTTTACCACACATGTCATGTATTCTATAGACGATCGACCTTTTGATAGAGTCTTAGAGGGACCAAGACTAGGTAGTGATTAGTGAGACGAAAATAACAGGGTGTGTTCATACGGCATTTTTATAGAAGTCTCCATCTTTAATTTCACGTTTAACTTGTTTTTAGACTATTTTTTATGGTCTTGTATTTGTCCCTGTTTACATTCCATTACTTCTTATCATATTCTGGTTGTGGGATTCAGATATATGCATGCATGGTTGTTTAGTTGTTTTTACATTTCACCATTGTATGGGTTTGGAGATGTTTGTGTGTATAGGTTCTTAGGATAAGGCCTCCAATGTTAGTGATATGCCTACTTATCACTAGTCGCAATCCCATTTCTTATTGTAGGTGGGATTGGGGAGTCATGGAATAGGACCCATTGGGAAATTTTGTGATAGTGTAGTTTTAGAGAAGTATTATATAACTTAGGATATGAGTTTGTGATTTTGGTTTGGGGAAACAGTGTTAAGTGTTTTGAGTCTAGCTTTCAGGCCAAGGAATCTAGTGTTGGTGCAGTGGCCGATGTATCCATACACCAAGACTCTGATTACCTACCTTTAAACTTGGTACTTGAGAACATTGGTTTCATGGAAAATAATAGTGCATGCATTATATAGGAATAGGTTGTGGTTTCCATGTCCTTCTTGAGTCATAACTCTATATATACTCACTAACTATGGTACATCTTGTTTATTTTAGGATACCTTCAGGGTGTATTCTAGCTAGGATTCAGTATTTGGATCATGAGGATGACCCCCTTAGTGATGAGGCATCGATACCGGGACCATTTCCATAGGTGTTACCTCTAGGTGGTGCACTAGCTATACCAACACCTATAGAGAAGCAGATGGTACCTATAGTACTAGAAAATGAGGTGTGTTAGAAGAGATCACTTCATGACTTTTAGTGACAAAGACCCCTCAAGTTTCGAGGTCAGCCTTACCCATAGGCATCTAAGGACTAGATTGAGGTGGCGATATGATTTTTCTATTTGGTCAGGACACTAGAAGAACAGATGGTGGTCCTGGCACGGAGCCTTATCCATGGATCAACTTAGTGATGGTAGGGTTTGGTGACCCATTATCAGGATGAGGAAACTCTTGTATGGTATGAGTTTGATCAAATATTTATAGGGGAGTTCTCTTTAACTACATTGTGGTTTGTGCATATCTAGGAGCTTCAATAGCTTCCACAGTGCAGCACGATAGTAGATGAGTATTCATCAAGGTTCACCAACCTCTCTAGATGCTAGATGGATATAATTTAGTATAATTTCTTTTAGTCTTTGATCTTATAATAAATATTTCATAGAGAAACTCCACACAATTTTATACATCTATACATTCCTATTTATGTTGGGGTGCTATAGTGAGATTTCATGGTTTAAAGTTTTCTGGATGAGTATATGCAGACAGTGGTTTCCAATAGTGGTCAAGTAGGAGAATAGACATCGGCATTAGATAGATAACATCAGTCTTAGGGACGTGGTCATGCAAGACATTTTAGGAGGATGTCCCGGGAAAGAGGGTATGTGGTTTAGGGCTCACAAGATGGGTCCAGTCGGCACGGGGAGAGGCGGTGGTAATCATGTAATAGTAGGGGACATATTGCTCAAGATTTTCTAAACCACTATACAGATGAAAGGGAGACTGTGGATGCTCCATCAAGGTAGAGGAAATGGTAGGAATATACAGGTCTAAAGGGTTCTAGATATGGAAAAGGAGGTGGGAGAGTAGCTAGAGGTGGTAGGTGCTTTGGCTTTTTTCCACCACCACCCCCAAATAGTCTACCCCAGGTTCAGAGATCTGAAGGAAAGGAGAAGGGGAAGCTATAGGTGGTTGAGGTTTATGACCCAGAGGCTCTAGGAATGATTCAAGGTATGATATATGTATTTCATATCTTAGTTATAGTACTGATAGACATAGGTTCTAATCACTTCTTTACTACTGCCTATCTGGTTTGAGACATAAAGATTATGGATGAGCCCTTAGATCGACCCTTGTTCTTAGATACTTCTACTAGGGATGACTCAATAATCACACACTTATACCGAAAGTGTGACCTAACTCTTAGAGGTGAGGGTTTCTGTTTGGATATCTTTGTAGCAGTGAAGAGGCCTTACAAAATCATCTTATATATGGAACGCTTATCTACATATCATGCCTATATTGACTAATTAAGGTGGATGATATGGTGTGTCCATAGTTATGGGGATAAGTTTTCATTTTTGGGTGAAAAGGAAACCCACGCAGTGCAGGATGGACTTGTGCATAATAGAGTATTGCTTATTACTCACCAGTTGGCTAGAATGACCCTTGTTGTAGTGGATGTTATGAGTTTCTATTTTTCTACAGTGGTTGCGGAATATGAGGAAATATTTCTTGAGGATATTTTAGGCTTACCTCCCCACTGAGAGACAGACTTGTGCATTGATCTACACCTTAGGATGACCTCAATATTTATGCCAGTATATTAGATGGCTCCTACAGAGCTTCATGAACTAAGGGTGTAGTTGGAATAATTGAAGAGGAAGGGATTTATTAAACCCAGTGTTTCACCCTAAGAAGCCCAATTTTTGTTTTCCAAGAAGTTGTATGGGAGATTTAGGTTATGCGTTGACTACCAATGCTTCAACCATGTGATTGTAAAGAATATGTATCCACTGCTAATGATTTATATTCTCATTGATCAGTTAAGAGGGGCACAATGGTTCTTGGAGGTTGATCTCAGATCAGGCTATCACCAGTTGCAAGTATGAGACATGGATATACCGAAGACATCATTCAGATGTTGATACAATCACTATAAGTACTTGGTTATACCCTTTGGAATGACTAATTCCCTAGGAGTGTTCATGGGACTCATTAACTAGATCCTTCATCCCTTCTTAGACTGATTCATGGTAATATTCATTGATGATATCCTAGTGTACTCTGTGTCTAAAGAGGATCACACGAGACACTTGAGTATGTTTCTAGATATACTCCATGATCACCATCTTTATTTAATCTCTCAAATTTCCCGTTATGGATTTAGGAGCTCCACTTTCTGGGACATATTTTCTCAATATATGGATTAGCAGTGTATCTTGAAAAGGCTGAGTTAGTGTTAGTTTGGGATCCACCCAAGATCATGAAGTAGGTGTGGATCTTCCTTGGGTTTCTAGGCTATTACCATATATTCATACCTAATTTATCTTGGATGTCATATCCAATGAAATCTTTGACATGAAAGGGAAAACCATTCATTTGGTTATAGAGGTTCCAATAGGATTTTCAATAGTTGAGGCATAGATTTATGAGCTATCCCATCTTGAGATTTCTAGAGGAGGGTGTCGAGTATGTGGTGTTATATAATGAATCAGGGACTGGGCTTGGTTTTGTTATGACGAAGAGGTTGGAGGGGATTGCCTATGATTCATGTTAGTTTATACCATATGAGTAGAACTACATGACCCCTGGTCTTGAGTTATAAGTGGTAGTCTTTTCACTAAAGATGTGGTGACACTACCTAATGGGAGAGTGATTTATCATCTATTCTAACCATAATAGTTTTAAGTATATCTTCTCTTAGAAAGATCTTAAATTTAGACAAAGTATATGTATAGAGTTCCTCCATTACTATTACTTTGAAATTGTTTATACTCATGGGAAGGGGAACATGGTAACAGATGCTCTCCGTAGGGGATCTGAAGGATCCGAACGTATCGTAAGCATGGCCGTTGGGAGGGAATAACTTCGATTTTTCTATAATATATGACAAATATTTGATCAATATGATGGTGAACTCTAGTATCCATGGATTTAAATCAAATATTTATACAAATAGAATAATAGCACTGGATCTGAGAAAGAGGATTTAGCTCACCATGTTTATAATTAATTTAATAATTTCTAAAGAATTTAAATACCTAGGTCTTTGGTAATTTCTTCATTAACGATCGTTGATCATCTGTAATGACCGTTATGGATTGCCTTAATTTTATTTGAGAGGACACAAATTATAATCCCTCTAGTGGTGATCTACACATGCTCCAATGTTCTTCGATCAACACCACCCATTCTTCGGGTGCTAGTGTAGTAGAATGAATGTCTTGCATCAATCGTTCTTGATTACTTGTTCTTCAGTCTTGAAGAACTTCTCTAATTCTTGAGAGGGAGTGATGAGAGGAGTTGAGAGAGAAATTTCATGGCTCAATAATTCTCAATTCACCAGGGTTTGGCACAATAGACGTACCTACCTATTAATCGATATGGGGTTTCAGTTACAATATTTAATTTCAAAACAAAAATTAAATGGAACTATAACTATTAGAGAAAACCCATGCCACATAATAACAATAATAGCACCATTATTTTGGGGGAGCCAACTTGCACAAAATTAATTCATAAATGAAATTATGTGTCACATAATGATAACTACTTTATTATTATTTCTTGCACCAATAGGATAAACATTATTTACCGACTTGTAAATAATTAATTTATCAACGGACACGGTCTTGGTCCATTTGAACTCCTCTTCCTTTTATTGAAAACCTGAATAAAATATTTTATTCTCTTAAATAATTATTTTTATTTACAAATTAGTAAATAAATATTTATTAAATGTTCAATAAAATAAATAAATATATTTTATTCACAATCCGGTGAATAAATATTTATTTAATTTATGAAATCATTTTTACTTGAATAAAATTATTCTTTGGTCTTGAGAATAATATATATTCCACTAATTAAATTCAAATAGAATTTAATTGAGACCACGAGAAACACTTAGTGAGTGACCCTCTAGGATTCTTTCTCATTGGAATTAGGAGGGATTTCCTAAAGTCAAATATTATTATCTAGAAATAGGTCAACGCACCCAAGAGAAAGAACTTAAATTTACAATGATGACATCCACATACAGATGCTCACTGCGTAATATAATCCCTTTATTACAATATCTCATCATGCGGGTTTCATGATAGTGTCATCAACCTATATACTTGATACGTCATTCTTCGACTACCTAAATTAAACCCATCATTACACAATGGCCATGCAATTTAGGGATATGGTTCTATTTCAATCAAAGGGTCGAGATATCAACTTCCATAAATGGAAGGGACAAATCCTTCCTCAACTTATCCATTAGTAACATGCCATTTGTGATGCACCCAATGTACCTTACTTATCGCCAACATATGGAATAAGGGTTTTTGTCAACAAATCTAAGTGTGCGATTCATGAAATGTATTAATAATCATCTTAAATTATAAGGACCATTATATGTGATCCTAGATAGGAATATCTGATGACACCAAAACATGTGTAATTCCTACTAGAGGGTATGTTCTCATAATCTCCCATATTGGAGATTTCCAAGTGTGAACTTCATGAGAATAAGTTCTATCTGATTAGGAGTACTCACACTTGATGGTCTGTATACTATGTGTCCCATAATAGTATGGAATCCAATTTAATAACTATATTTAAGAATATTTTCATAGCACTTCATGGTTCTCATCATAGAGGGGAATTTCTATGACCTTATTAATGTGAAAAATATTCTAAGAAATTATTACATTATATCCATGTAGAACAATGAACAATATGTAATAAGATATTTATTATTTAAATACATTAAATATCCATGTAATAAATTTAAAAATAGTTGGTTCTATGAAACCAACTCCAAAAAATTTCCACTTGGACTACAGCCAGTTGCCTATGACTTTCAGTCCACTAGACATCACATGACAATCATGTTTTGACTGAGTCATAGCTTTAGTCCGGGGGTTTTCTACATTGTCTTTCATGGAAATAATGCTCACTACAACTTCACCTCCCTAAGAAAAAACCCTCAAGAGATGATACTTACTTAGTACGTTCTTTTTCCACTGATGTGACCTCGACTTTTTTGTGAGATCCACCACTCCAATATTATCACAATAAAGTGTGGTAGAATATTTATTATTGGGTACCAAATCTATCCCTAAGATGAAGATATAAATCCAAACTACTTATTTATATGCCTTATAAGTTGTGATATACTCTGACTATTATGTATAATTTATGAACACACCTTGATTTGAGCTCTTTCAATTCACAGCACCTCAATTCAAAGTGAAGATATATCCCATTTGCGACTTCATGTCATCTTGATCAGACTGGAAACTAACATCTGCATATCCTCTAATGACCAGTTCCTCATCTCCTCTATAAACTAGTAATATATCATTAGTATGCTTTAGATACTTAAGGATAGTCTTGACTACCATCCAATAGCGGTCACCTGGATCATCATGATATCTCCATACTGCACTCAATGCATAGGTGACATCTAGCCTAGTACATAGCATAACATACATGACTAACCCAATCATTCATGTGTATGGAATAATTTCCATTATCTTTCATTCCTCATGCATTAGAGGACACATTTTCTTGGAAAGATGAATACCATGTGGTGCTGGTAACAACCTCCTCTTGGATTGTTCCTAACTAAATATCTTCAGTATCTTGTCAATGTATGTACTTTAACTTTGGCCCAGCAATATCTTGGATATATCATGATGGATCTTGATCCTAAAAATATATTTTTCCTCTACCAAGTCCTTCATGGAGAAGCATTTATTCAACCATGACTTAATAGATTGTATGACTAGTATTTCATTTCCAATAAGTAATATGTCATCAACATATACTATTAGGAAAATAACTGCACTCCCACAAAACCATTTGTAGACACAAGGCACACATTCATTCTTTATAAACCCAAATTTTGTTATGGATTCATCAAAACAAATGATCCATGACTTGGATTATTACTTTGATCCATAAATGGATTTTTGCAACTTGAATATCTTATTGGCATCCTTTGGAGTCACAAACCATTCAGGTTGTGACATATAGACATCTTCCTGAAGGTTCTTATCAAGGAAGGATGTTTTGACATCCATTTTCCAAATCTCGTAGTCATGGTAAGAGGAAATGGCCAATAGAATTATGATGGATTTTAGCATTTCAAATATTGAAAAGGTTCTGTCGTAGTCAATGCCTGGACACTGTCTAAACACTTTTTCAACCAGTCATGCCTTATAAGTACAGAATTTTCCTTCCATGTCCAGTTACTTCTTGAATACCCATTTTCTACCAACAGGATTTACATCTATTGGAGGATATACCAAAATCCATACTTGATTTTGGTTCATGGAATACATTTCATAATTCATGGATTCTTTCCACTTGGAAACATCTGTGCCACTTACCGCTTCCTTGTAGGTTAGAGGATCATTATTATCAATTTATAATGAGTCACCATCCTCAGTAACTAGAAAATTGTTCCATTCTGGTTCTCTAACCTCTCTTGTACTCCTATGCAGTACTTGTGTCTCTGGAATAGATCTTTATTCCATGGGTCTTTGTGGAATCTTCTCCTTTTCCAACTCTTGTGTACCTTGAGCCTCAAATTCATCAAAGTCTATCTTGCTCCCACTATCTCTTTTAGAGATGTGATCCCTCTCAAAGAAAAATCACTTGTCTTTCCACTATAACCTTTTTATGAGGGTCATATAGGTAATATCACCTTGTTTCCTTGGGGTATCCTATAAAGTTACACTTTGTACCTTGGGGAACAAGTTTGTTACCTGAAGAAGCCTTAACAAATGCTTCCCTTTCCCACACATGTAAATTCATTAACATGGATTTTCTTCCACTCTAAATCTCTCATGGAATACCATTTATTGATTTAGTTGGTACTTGGTTTAGTATGTGTGTCATTGTTTATAATGCATATCCCTAAAAGGATAATGGAAGACTTGCATGACTCATTATTGATCTCACCAAGCTGGTTCTCAACTTCATTCTTGTATTCCTTGAACTTATCAAAATAATCCAAATTATACCTCATTAAGTAGATATATCCATATCTACTAAAATCATTAGTAAAAGTTATGAAGTATGAGTACCCAACCCTTGCTTCAAATGGGAATGGTCCACACACCTCAAAATGAACCAATTCAATATTCTCTTTGTCTCTTTCACCTTTCCCACTAAATTGGGCTTTGGTTATTTTGCCTTGTAAACATGTGTGACATACACCAAGTGGTTTTAGTTTGAAAGAATCTAAATATCCATCTTGATGTAAATTTGTCAATATTTTCTCATTTACATTACCTAGCCAGTGATTTCAAATTTGGGTGTGGTATGAGTCATGTGAATTAGTTTTCTTATCGATTTCCATTACTTGGTTTGTGTAATCTAACATGTAAAGACCGTTATATAAATTTTCCTTACCAAAACATTTGATATCTTTATAAAAGAAGAAACATTCATTTCCTAACTTGAATATAAATCCATATATATCTAGTATGGATATATAAATAATATTTTTGGTTACATAAGGCACATAATAATTACCTTTTAATACCAATATCATCCTAGTCGAAAATGTGAGGTGGTAGTCCCTGACATCTACAATACCAAGTCAAGCTCCATTGGCTACTCCTAGATCTACCTTCCCTCATTCAATTTTCTTGAATCTAATTGATTTCTATATTTGGATACATATGTGAGCACCATAGGTTGTATCTAATACCCAATTTTTAGAAATATATAAATTACACTTGATAACAAATGTACCTGAATCTTCCCCTTTCTTCTTTAGATGGGTGAAATTTTTCTTCCAGGGGCCCTTCTTCCCACATGTGAAACAAACAGCTTCATGTTCCCTTCCACCCCCTTGATCTTTCTTTTCTTGGAAGGGCATGAAGAAGCTTTGAGCTTAAAGATATTTTCTTTCCCTTTACTCTTATTCACCATAAGGACAGAAGGCTTTTTTCTCTACATGTATTTGTCCACTTGGAAAAGGAGGACAAGAATATCTGGTAGAGACTTATCAATGTTATTCATATTGAAATTCACAAACAAACTAGAGAATCTACGAGGGATTGATGAAAGAATTAGATCGACACCCAGTTTTTTTGGGATTTTAAACCCTAGAACCTCTAGACACTCAATGTAGCCAATGGTATTGACTACATGAGGCCCAACTGGGGAACCCTCCCCAAGCTTACTATGAAATAGTTCCTTGGAGATCTGAAACCTTTCATGTCTTGCTCTCTCTTGGTAAAGACCACATATGTTCTCAAGCATGCTATAAGAATCCATTTTTTCATGAGACTTCATGAGTTCACTGGACATTGATTATAATAGTAAAAATTGAATGCCAATCACGTCATTCATATGTTTTTCTTATACCAGGAACTCTTCATCACTCCCCTCTTAGGTAGTAAAATCAGGTAATGAGGACTCTAGCATGTAAGATTTCCATTCTTGGAATAGAATGATAGGAAGGCATCCAAACCATTCCTGTAAGTTAATGTCGGTGAGGATGTTGTCTTTATCCAGTATTGATCACAGGGATAGTGTGCTTGACAAGTTTTTCATTTTTATTCTACATTTAAAAGAGCATATAATTAGTACTTTCTTGATTAAATTTTATGATAAATAATAAATTAATTTTATTTAGTCTCCCACTATTTTATCATGTTCCAATGGCCCTCACCATTGAATTCATAATGTATAGTTGCTAGGACATTCTGGTGGCAAGGATCCATATACCCCTTTGTATAACCCCAATTAGGGTTGGTCAAGCTATTTGAAGGTATTTAGGGAGGTAGTTATTTACCAAATATAGTCTTGTAGCTTCTTGATCCATTGAGTGGGTTCCCCAATCCTAAAATCCTAACTTGTATTTCCTCAACACTTGCCTCTAAATTTACACCAAGTCTAGCAAGGGCTACTCCTCATGATTTAAAAGTGTTAAGTCAACCCAAAACTTTCATAAGAGATTATTGTATAAAATTAAGTGTCCCAACAATGGTTGTTCAAACACAAAGTTTTATTGAGTCTTTCACTTAATCATGTAACAGATGGATTAATCCAACGTAATATTTTGTTGAGGGATTTTTATCTCTTATATGTAAATTGCCTTATTATCTTTATCACATGCTCATCAATATTAATTGTAACTTTCTTAAGTAATTAACCATTTCTTGATAATATTTATTCTTAATCCTAGTTTATATTAGTTCCATCTGGCATGCTTATTAATTCATTAATTATGTAGTCACGAAAACACATCCATAATGAAAAATCATGCATCTGACAGAAATAAAATAAAGTAAAGGGTATGATCATGAGCTCTTCTAATGGTTGTTTTATATAGAGGTTGATAAACTAACTAATGAACTAGGAGAGAAACACTTGGAACCATTATGGTTTATGTCTATAGCTTTCCACATGTCCACCTTTGTATCTCCTTGGACTAGTTTCACCTCAGATCCTTACTTGAACTGCCTCTGCAAGCTTGGGAGATCCATCCATTACATGTTCTTTTTAACTCACATGCAAGTGAGGGGTAAAAAGTGGATTTACATAAAATAAACCATCAGAATGCAAGCCCTGCATATTAATGAGGAGAGATGACACGTAGAACAACAATTTAATTTAAAATAAATTAAAATGATACCAAAGACATATAAAGGTTTGGTCTAGCTCATGATCATCCATATACATGAACCGAATTAATCATTTAATAAAAATAGAATTTAATTATTTAATCATTTTTATTAAGGTAAATCTCACTTGAATCAATTAATTATTATATTTAATTAATCAATCCTTTTATCTTAACTCTTTTCTGAATTTCCGTGAGATTATCATCCAAAACCTGTGGATGTAACACAATGAACTACTATCTGAATCTACATAATATGTAATTCTAAACATTACACAAACATTAATGTTTTAATTCTATGTAATTTTGTAAAGTACACAATGTGTAGTTTTGACTACATGGTGTGTAATGTCTTCACTGTCTTATCTGAAGTACACACCTAGGGACTCAACGTGTGAGGCATACTTTAGAAATCTTGGAGTACATGGAGTTTCCAGTGGGCCACACATCGTGTTGTCTTTGGGTTACATGGTTACCGTTCAGCTTAGTTGTGTATGGGATATAGGGTTTGGCCCTTGAACTGAAGGGACTACACATTGTGTCCAGCAGCCCACACAACTTGTAATCCGGTTAACCATGTGCCAGTCTATCTTGGTCAACATGCTGTGTAATAATTAACTACATTTTATGTCATTAATGCACATGGCTTGAGTAATTTTCAAATTACTCTCGATGCATTGAACACAGCTACAATGTGTGTAATCTGTATTAACCAACATGTATGGCATATTACACAGCGTGTAACTTCGAATACATGGTGTGTACTATCATGTTACCTAGATAGAATTGTCTTCACCACCTAATGAGATCCTCGATTTAATTTTAATCAAAAAAATCTTAGTTTCTGTTAAATCTATGAGAAACAAAAATAGAAAGAACAAATTTCAAAAAATAGATTACAAGAATGATTAAAAATGAATTAAAAAACTAAATTATTAAATAATAAATCATCAAAAAATTATTTAAATAATTATAAATGATGATGAGCCCGCTCTGATACCATTTGAAAGATCTAGATGCAGTGGAAGCATGGCTATTGGGAGTGCCCAACTACGATTTCTCTATAATCGATGACCAATCTGGGATCAATACGATGATGAACATAAGTATTCATGTATTGAAATCAAATATTTAGACAAAGATAAAAATAATGTTGGATCCGAGAAAGAGGATCTTGCACATCATCTTTATAATTAATTTAATAATTTCTGAAGAAATTAAATACCGAGGTCTTCAGTACTTTATTCAATGATGATTTTTTATTATCTAGAATGAACCTTCATGTTTTCCTACATTGCGCTTGTGCTGATCCAAAAGTAGAATCCCTCTAGCGGTGATCCACACTTGCTCCAATGGTCTTCGATCAATGCCACTTGTTCTTTGGGTGCTAGCATGACAGAACAAATGTCTTGTGTCGATCATTCTCAATCACTCATTCTTAGGTCTTGAAGAAATTATCTCAATCTTGATATGGTGAGATGATAGGAGTCGAGAGAGAAAATTTTTGGCTCAACAATTCTCAATTCACCATGGTTGGCACAATAGGCATACCCACCTATTAATCGACATGGGGTTTTAGTTACAATATTTAATTTTGAAACAACAATTAAATGCAATTATAACTATTAGAGAAAACCCATGCCACGTAATAATAATAAAAACACCATAATTTTTGGTGTTCCAAATTGCACAAAATGGAATCATAAATAAAATCACATTCTACAGAATGATAACAATATTATCATTATTTCTTGCGCCAGCTGGATAAACATTATTTACCAATTTGTAAATAATAAATTTATCAACAGACATGGTCTTGGTCTTTTAGAACTCCTCTTCCATTTATTGAAATCCCAAATAAAATATTTTATTCTATTAAATAAATATTTTTATTTACAAACTAGTAAATAAATATTTTTTAAATGTTCAATAATATAAATAAATATATTTTATTCAAATTCAGGTGAATCAATATTTATTTAATTTATCTGATCATTTTAACTTGAATAAAATTATTCCTCATTCTTGAGAATTATATTTATTCCATTAATTAAATTCAAATAGAATTTAATTGAGACCACCCAAAACACATAGTTTGTGACCCTCTAGGATTATTTCTCATTGGCATTAGGTGGGCTTGCCTAAAGTCCAAGATAACTATCTAGCAATGGTTTATGACACCCAAGAGAAAGAACTTAAAGTATCAATGGAAACATCCACATATGAACTCTCACTGTTTAATATAATACCTTTGTCAGAATATCTCATCAAGTGGGTTTTAGGATAGTTTCATCAACCTTTATGCTTTATACGTCATTCTTTGACTACCTAAAATAAACTCATCATTAAACCATGGCCATGAACTTTAGAGTGGGGGTTCTATTTCAATCAAAGGGCTGAGATATCAACATCCATAAATTAAGGGTACAAATCCTTCCTCGACTTATCCATTAATAACATTTCATTCGTGATGCACCCAATGTACCCAACTTCCTGCCAACATATGGCGTAACGGTTTTCATCATAAAATCTAAGTGTGTGAGTAATGACACATATTAATGATAATATTAAAGTATAAGGACCATTAAACATGCTCACATATAGGAATATATGATGACACCAAAACATGTGTAATTCCTACTGGTGGTTCTGTTCTTATAATCTCCCATCTTGGAGATTACCAAGTGAGAACTTCATAAGAAGAAGTATCATCTACTTACAACTACTCAGACCTGAAGGTATGTATATTATGTGTCTCATCATAGTATACCATCCAATCACTGAACTATATTTAAGAATATTGTCATATCACTTCAAGGTTCTCATCTAGTAGGGAACTATTGTGACCTTATTAATGCTACAAACACTCTAGGAAATTATTACATTATAGTCATGAAAAATAACAAAAAATATGTAATAAGATTTTAAATATCTAAATACATTAAATATTCATGTAATAAATGTAAAAATAGTTGGTTATAGACACCAACTCTAAAAGGATCTGGTTTGTAGTTGTTGAATGAGGAATTAGAGTAGTTGACCTCATTACGGTTATCCTTTGTGGATGGAGATAGAGGAGATAACCTCCAGTTAATGGTTGTTACCCCTCCAATTTTTTAGAAAGTCAGGGAGGCACAACTTGGGGATACCGGCTATGAGACATTACGTACTCAGATATCCACTGGACATATTCCTGATGGATTTTATAAAGGTGGGGAGCATTCCATTCTTTTCATAGGATGCACAATGGTAGCAGTGAATTTGTAGGAAGAGGTTCCAATAGAGTTTCATACATCTCCTTTAGCAGTGCATCCAAGTGTGGAAAATATGTACTAGGACCTCCAACATTAGTTTTGGTGTCCAGGGATGAAGAAGGTAGTTTCATATTTTGTCTCTCAATTCTTTACATGTCAACAAGAGAAGGTTGAGAACCAAGTTCTAGTGGGTTTAGCTCAACCCCTTTAAGAACTAGAGTAGAATTGGTATGGGATATATATGAACCTTGTTACAATATTACCACATATGTTCTGGGGAAATGATTCAATCTGGGTGATCACAGACTGAATCACAAAGTCGGACCACTTTCTAGATATTTGGGAGTAGTGTTCAATTGAGAGCTTGGGATAAATCTACTTACAAGATATATTTTGACTCCATAGAGTTCCGTAAAAAAAATTTAAGATTGTGATGCTCGCTTCACATATCATTTATAGAATGGATTTTTGGAGGAATTTGGGACTTAGTTATGCTTGAGCACGATGTTTTACCCCCGGACTGATGGTTAGACTAAGCAGACTACTTATGTTTTGGAGGAAATACTATGACATTGCATGTTATACTTTGGTCATAGTTGGTATGATGATTTACCCTTGGTGGATTTTGTATACAATAATAGCTATTATTCCACCCTTGGTATGGAACCATTTGAGGCCTTGTACAAGCAACCCAAGAGGTCACCACTTTTCTAGAATGACCTAAAATAGATGGAATTAATGGGCCTAGATTTGGTGTGAGCCACTACTAAAAAGGTGAAAATCATCTAAGAGAAGATGAGGACTACACAGATCTTTCAGAAGTCTCATGAGGATAGACGACAAATGAACTTGGAGTTTAAGGAGGGAGACCATGTGTTTATACGTGTTTCACCCCATTGTAGATTATAAATATTTGGCTAGGGCTGCAAGATATCTCAAAGATTCATCATCTCTTTCTAGACACTACATAGATTTGGTGAGGTGGAATATCACATAGCTCTTCCTCAGTAGTTAGACTAGGCACATGACATCATCCACAAATAATAGAGGAGGAGGTACATGTAAACTCCTTCTCATGTTATCGATTGGGGTGAGTTGGACATCAAGGATGGACAAACATTTTCTAATTACCCAATAGAGATCAAGGATCAGTAGTAGAGGATCCTTTTTTGGCAAGAGATTCCTTTAGTGAATATTCAGTGGTAGCATGAGAATTTTTAGGAGAGAACCTAGGAGTGGGAGGCTCAGATTCATTCCCAATACCCACATCTCTTTGTGTAGCATCTTGTTTTGGATTTTCAGGACATAAATCCTCATGGTGGGGAGAATTTAATGGCATGTATTTTCCATGTATTATTTTTGAAAATTTTATGGATTATTTTTTAGATCAGACGCTGAGATGACATGAAATTTTGAGGCACAATGTTCATAGAATACATGTTTGAAATATATTAAATAGAATGAACATGTATCTTTCCTAAAAAGTAGAATAACTTATAAATTTAAGACTGAATTGGAAATCTAAGGACACAATTTATTTAAGAAATATTGTTTTACCTTGGGTGCAACATAACCTTTATCAGTACGAGACGTTTGTGGAAAATTCATCGCTGGCTTAAAATGAATAAAATAATTAATTAAATTATTTTATTTAATACATTGATGTGGGAACCTAATTCATTTCTTTTTAAAAATTCTTATGAAATATTTTTAGGCTTAGCCACATAACCTTGAAAACCAAGGAGAGTTGTTGGATAGTGTGGAAGAAGATCCATTGATGAATTACAATCGGATTGAGGTTCCACAATCAGTGTGCAGCGGAATTAGAGGATCTTGCCAACAATGATGATGCATCCTTCTTCTTCATAAACAATTGATCCAAAATCAAGGAAGGATATTTGTTTAATTATATTTCTTCCCCATTATTGGTTTCTATGAAAAACACGAATCAATAGACCAATGGATTGATACGCAGATTGGTTGTTTTGTGGGATGGGTTTATTTATGGGGTTTTGTTGGGAGATTTATTTGATTATTATTGATCTATCATTTTTCATTCTCACAGAGAAAAAGTTAGGCTAACATTAACATTTTCTGAGGTTCGTTCCTTGTGTTTATGGTTATTCATTTCTTCCATATTTATTCATTCATCATGGAAAATTTCCTTTGGCCTATGGTTCGACATACACCGAAAAATAGAATATTTCACACCAATTTCTTGGTGTGGAGGTTCGAAATCATAGATCTAGGATTGCACAATGTAGCGATAATGTGATGATGAAAGTGGAAACAAATATGATGGTGTGGATACCTAGTTTTTTTTCTTCAACATGTGATAATAAATGATGTTATAAGGCATTTCCAAATGGATTTGATGAATATATTTCAATTATTCAATGATGGAAAGGCCCGTCTAAAGACACTCCTTGATTTTGGTATGGTGTATGGATAGATTTATGGATGGAGAAGTGGAGGAGATGTGCCATTCTAGATCTAGAATTCTGGAAATTTCTGATCCATTTGACATATACTATAGAGTTACATGTTGTTTGGGGACCTTACAATGATGACTAGGATTTTGAATGGAGTTAATGATCACACATCATGTGACCCTATCACACATTGTGTCACCCTTCCCAGATGGATCTATATGTACCTCAGACGGTACACGAACACCACCTGAGAGTACATGACCATAGGCACACCATGTATTCCTACACAGAAATGGTCAGGCTTGGGTTACACGGGTATATCCATGTATTTGACATGGGAAGAAGTACAAGGGAACAAGAATGTTGTATACTTCTATACAAACATGGGAATGGGCCATTATACATGGGAAATACCCAGGGCCAAAGGTATAAGCCATGTAATCCTAGTACACATTGTGTACTCCTTTAGACTTGTATTGGAGCCCTTTTCCTCTATGTGGATAAGTTTTGTTAGGGTGCATTCCCTATATCCATTCTCCAAGGGTTAGTATATAATCATCTCCTAAACATAATAAAATGATCCCTTTAGTATTAATTCTTGGATAGAGTTGTTGGAAAACTTCTATGAGGCATGAAGTGAGATCCTCTATCATCTTCTTTCCCTAGGTGGAGTTCTTGGTATCGTTGTGACTAACACTTCACGGGTGTCGATACTTTACTTAGTGGATAAATCTAGATTTAGTTTTTTGGTATAGCCCATGGCCTTGGGAGTGATCCTAATCTTTGTATTTTATCTATTTAGAATTATAGTGTATACTTCTAATGGTGAGACCCAATGAGAACCACCTCTCAGACATACATCATTAGTATTATCTGATTCATAAAGTGTTTTCTCATAAATAGGTGCTATGTGGAAACTTCAAGCTAGAATCTTAGGCTAGGATTATGGTTGAGACATTAACTTTAGGGTATGTGTATTTTTTGAGTATAAATGGATATTCTTGTTATATGTGTTGTAGACATATAATTTTGTAGAGTTGATAGTTATACTTTTGTTATATGATTTTTGGTTTCGAGTTCTCCTAATGGGTATTATTATATTCACCCTTATACAGTATTTTCCTACATATGTCATATCTTGTGTAGAAAATCAACCTTTTTATAGATTCCCAAAAGGGACTAGGACTAAATGGTTCTTAGTGATTCAGACAGACCAAGGTGTGTTCCTATGGTATCTTGACAGCATTCCCCAACTTTACTTTCAGGTAGGACTTGTTTTCAGACTCTTTGTGGTGGGATTTTATTTGGCCATGTTTACTTTCAATTACTTCTTATCAAACTCTGGATATGGTATTTATATGTATACATTCATGGTTGTTCATTTGTTTTTACATTTTAGCATTGTATGAGCTTGGAGATGTGTGTGGAGGTACATGTACTTAGGCTAAGGCCTCCCATGTTAGTGATATGACTACTTGATGCTACTCGTTATCCCCTTCCCTATAGGAGGAAAGATTGGGGAGTCATTGCATCAGCCCCATTGGGTAGGGTCATGAAAATCCATATCCTCTTTCATCAAATGGGAATTGAAATCATCGATCAACTGTACAACGGACTACCAACTTGCGAACCGATGTAACTCATTTTCCATCAACACATATCACGATCGAATATAATGATGTATTTAATATTTATATATACTATTACTAATATAATTAAAGTTTTGGAATTATAATATCACATATAAATTCTTACTTTCCATTTTTTTTAAATATGATAACATCGCTTGTGTGTACGGCGGACTACCGCCTCATGAAGTGATATAATTCGTTTTTCACTTACACTTTACATGGAAGGGAATACGGATAAATTTAATGAATATATGTGTTATATAAAAATTATAAAAATTATTTAAAATTAATATATCATATGACCCCTTACCCTTTTACCCATTAAGGGAATGATATTGTTACTCATGCATACGTACGTCCCACCGTCTTAGTGAAGCGATGTGACTCATTTTCCACGAATAACATTCAATAAGGGTTATAATAATGAATATAATGAGTAAATATGATATTTATAAAATTATTATAATTATAAAGATAATTTATCTATGCCCTATGTATAAGAACCTAAACTTTCATGACAAACATGCATGAGAAAACAAGGAAATTAACACCCAAAACAATGAAAATAATGAAATGTTATTAAAAAATGGGTTGTAAAATGTTATAAGAGGATAATATATGATATTATAAATATTATTATGGTTATAGTATAAATTAATAACATACTTAAAACCATTATACAATAGTTTAAATCATTTTCAACTAAAGGAAAGCATGAGGTAAGGGACTTCGTCTCAATTTCCCTTCATTGAAGCATATTTTATTATTGCACACCTAATTTCTATTATATGATGTACATACTACCACTTTTATATATAATATCATAAATCATTCATAATTCATGGTATTTGAAGTTCAATTTTAATTATTTCATCAAATTAAATTTTACTTAAACATTACCAAGTTTTAATGGATTTCATCTCAATTCCCATTTCATTAAGACATTTTTTAATATGAACTTATTCACTTTTATGTGGTGTATATAATACCCATTTGATATATTTAACATGAATAAATATTTATTCATAATGGTTAATGTTTCACTTAAATTTTATTATACAAGGTGTTACAATTTAAAAGTTACTAAATAGGTAAAAATTATTATACAATCTCATTTTTTCTCACTGTTGGAAACTTAGGCTATACCAAAAGTTTTAAACCATTGGTATAGGCTAGAAAGCTATTGGTATAGTCTATACCTATGGTTTTACAAACCATTAGGAGTTATGGTGTGGGTATAGTCCTATACAAATGGTTTTCCATAAACTATTGGTATAAGACAAAGGAAAGTATACTATACCAATAGTTTTTCTAAACCATTGGTATAGGTATTAAACCATTAAACTATACCAGTGGTTTAGAAACCCTTGATATAGAGTGATCCAAAATTCCAGAAATAAGACCCTCACTCCTTTTCACAAAACACCCCCAACATTATACAAAGCAACCTCCTATCCTTTTCCCAAAGCACCAACACATTCAAAAACTCTACAAAACCATATACATAATTCAAAAAACTAATACAACACCTAATAATACACTAGAGTACAATATAAAGGATTCAAAATACTAATACATACCATATAAAAAATAATGTATGATGAATTCACATGTCTAAAACTCATTCATATCTGATTGTTGCTATCATCCTGAAAAAACACCACACTAGAAAGCACAACATTTTGGAAATTACAGCTACACCCCCACCTTGTTCAATCACCTAAAAAAGTTACCAAACAGTTGCACCAAACATCACCAACAAATAAAAAAATAATGATAACATATGAAAATGATTAATTCATTCAACAAGTGATATTAAACATTCAAAACATTGCATATATTCATTCATAACTAATCAAAAAAATAAAATGTCCTAAATATCAATCAAAAATGTAAAGGATCAATCTCTCCCTCATCACCATCACCATCACTATCATCATCATCGATGTCATCCTCACCATCATCCTTAACATCAACCTCTATGTAATCCTCACCATGTTGAAGTGATGTGTTATGTTATTTATATAGTAGACTCTATTTGGGAAGTCTAAATCACTACGCTTTTTTAGGATATGAAATAAATGGGAAATTCTTATAGTAGTGGTGTTTTACATCTTAGGTAGAGAGGACCATACTTTTTTATCATAAAATTTTTGTTTTAGAGTGTGTCTGTATAGAAACCCCACTCATATGGCCAATTTCATGTTATGAATATAATGGTATTTCATTCTATACCATCTAAACATACATTCATTCCATTACTTTTCAAGTAGTTTATTTTATTGGGACTCCTTGATAATATATATCTTGGTAGCACTTACTATGTTTATAGGACACCTTGATAGTCTGAGGCTTGGTTAGAATGGTTGTCTTATTAGTAAAAAATTATTTTCTATGGATTAATACATGTTTTCGACGACTATTAGAACTTTCATATCCATATTAAATCATTGAAATTTTAACACTTTACCTATTTTTATTGAACCATATAGGGTCATGTATCACGTTTTCCAAGTTAACACATAACAGCTTGAATTTATTATTTGTGTACTATGTTTTATATATTTATTTATTTATGTTCTCATACATATACTAGTATAATGTTCCATATATCAGGACCCTATTAGTGGTGAATTATATTGAATTTTTCTCTTAACTTATATACAGACCATGGTGAAGTGGAAAACATATATATGATATAAAGGTTTGAACACATGTTATATCATGGATTGGGATGGAGTATCATGAATGAGTTTTCATTTGGGACAGAATAGATTCTTGAGGTATTTTAGTGGATCACCATAGTGTATTTTTATCTATATATATTTTTTACAGAATTAATATTGTCTTATATCCTTCAATGTATACTTTTTATGACATTATAGTGTTGCATATATAATAACATGTTGTTATTTTATTTTTATGGTTAACTAATATATGTAATTATATTTATGTACATTGGAAGTATTTTATAAATGTTGTTTATATTATCAATTTTATAATTTATATTATGATACCATGATTATACTCTCGTAGATATTTATTATGGATACTTGTATCTAGTATATAGCCTTTAGCATAAGGAAAAATTATTCAAATGTTTGATAGAGCCATCTGACTCAGTACTATTTTGTTGAACTAGTATAATGTGTGGCACAACTAGTGAAACACATTAAAGTGGAAATACAACACATATTGGTTGGTTCTGCATATAAACACCTATACGGTGACACCTTTACAATATAAACTAGTCATAACCAGGGAAATCCATCATTACTTATTTATTATCTATTTAAATTGCATTGGAAATTCTCTACTTATATTCCTTTATAATGAAGACCATTTTACACTTGCCTATAATAAATATATATTTAGTATATCCCAAACTATTTATTTATTAATTATAGTTTTTTTTGAAAAAATTATAATAAATACATATAATTTATAATTGAAAAAAAATTATTTCCATAATTTATTTAAATAGAAAAATTATAAACAAGTGATGAACCTACTTCCTCTAATAGTCTAACATCCTAGTCTGTCCCAAAGAGTAGAGTTATTTCAAAGCATCCTTGTTTTTAATTTATTCTCGATAATTTCTCAAAAAAGAATTTTCAATTATACAATACTAAGTATTAATTCAAATCCTATTAATTTTCATTCAAAAACCACAAATTTGAATAATACCTTGAACTTAGTACTTTACCAATAAGAAATCATTTCCCAATAATGTGCTACTAGACACTCATTCATGATAGGTGTGGCCTCTAAATCCATACTAACTATAGCATGTCATCACTGAATTCTGTGAGTCTTTCCGTCCATTCAACTTCACCACTAGAAAATTATAATAAAGTTGACACCAAAATATTAATTCATATAAATACAATAATAACATAACATAAAATAAAATGAATTTTATTACCCATATTGGCACCCCAAGAATTATCCTTTACTTAATTTTAAAGGTGTCTCCTAGAGAGTGTCTTGACAGGAATTATTTTATAGTTTTTTTCAAGCATCACCGGAGAACTCTTCCATTCTCACCCTATTTTATAAATCATTTGATTTTCCTCATTTTTCTCAACCATCAACTATGTGTGGTAGTTTAACACCTATCGTATGCATGTACAATCATGACACCTAGTGATATATCCAACTGTAAAAGAAAAGAAAAAATATATTATAATAATACATCTTATAATGAGAATAAATTATGGTCAAAATTTTTTACTGGAGTTCTATAAATATACTTAATGTAGTCTGATTATTGGGTGTTGTTGGATCCCTAGAATCTAAAGGATCATCAACCTGTACAGAAGGAGTAGGACCAAGTGTCTACTCCAAAGGCTCAAAATGTGTCAAAGTAAAATTCAAAGGAGCATGAATATAGAAGCTTAGGGAGAAAGAAGTATAAGGAAAATAAGACAGTGTTGACTCTAAGGAATTTTGTAATATAGATGGGGAGTAGGTGGCATTAACATTTAAGGGAAATAAAGGTAATGTGGATCATATGAAAATAGTGGAAAAAACATAGGTGATCTAAATATCTTAGGTGCCTCTAATGACACTATGGGATAAGAAGGTGTGTTATATGGTATGTTATAGTAAGATACAAGGTGTGATCAGGTATGTCGAGCGGTGCACATAGCTCTTATCCCCCCCCCCTCACATCGTCTGGTTGAGTTGAGCACTGGTAGCACTAGGCTCATCGTGCAATAACTGTCTACTTGGTGGTTGATCTTGATTAAAATTTAAAAAAAATATTACCTGAAATTATATTTTATTAATATATATATATATATATATATATATATATTTGAAATAAAATACTCACAATAGAAACCAAATAAGGGACACCCATCTCTCTCATTTTGCGATTATTGTCTTTCATCATTTTCCTTCATATATCTTCAATTTTTTCATTTAATGAATTTGAAAAAAATGTAATTAATTATAAATTCATAACTAATGTGAATGCCAAACAATAAATAAGATGGTGTATGACTAAATTAATGAATATAATTTTCATCCCAAATAAAGGATACGCATTGATATAAAAAAATTGTTGTATAATTAGTGGTAATAATATCAAAACATAAAATAAATGTCCCAAAAAAATAAATATGTTCAAACTATCATGTTTAGAAAGGGTATGATATAGTTTTCTTCTATTTTTAATTTGATTCAATTCAATTTTTTTGGTCATTTGGTTAATTTTGGTTAATTAATTACGTCATTTTTCTATTTTTGTGGGTTGGTTCATTTAATTCATATTTGGGGTTAGCTCATGCTGCCATTTTTTTGTTAGGTCGCTATTTTCATTGGATTTTTATTTTAATTTTAATTAGTTTAATATGTTTCAATTCAATTCATCTTGTTTTTTGTTTCAATTTATTTCAATTTTTTTTGGTTTGGTAGCCTCTAAAACAATTCAATTCAATATTATAAAATGAAAATCAAAGAAAACTCCAACCAATATATATTTAAAAGGAACATGAAGGTTAGGTTGGATAAAAAATATTTTTAACACATACTAAAGAAACTTAAATAGTACTATCCTTAACAACACAGGTTAAGATAAACTAAAATAACTGAGAACACAAATAGATGATTCTATATATTTTCCAACACAAATTTATTTCCACAACCTACTCTGAAAATTGAACTATTAGAGTCACCATAAATAATAAATTGATCAGGGTCAATGAGAGAATGGATGGTGTCAATTTCATTATCATCATCATCAAAAATATGTCTTGGGATTACTTAAATAATGACACCATATTCAGGTCATGATTTATCTTTCATATAAAAAACTAGTTTCTCCATTGATGCCAATATATATGGATCATAAATAGTAAGAGTGTGAGTCATGTCAATAACTCAAAATCCACAATCATCAATAAATGTTTCATTCCTCATCATCGAATCAAACCACTTTCATTTCATCATAGTGGCTTGACCATGAGGGTAATAATCCAATATTAACATTTTCTCAATGACTCCAAAATAAGATACATTTTCAAATTGAGGTCTAATATCTAATGCACAGGCATAAAATTATATTGTGGTGGTTAACATATCACCATCATGTTATGTTCTCATGTTCATTACTCATTCAGTGATAATAAATTTGTACCCACTGATCATAATTGATTTGTATTCATGAACCACAGAATTGGGACCAAAATCCAAATCCCTTATTCCATTAGAGAAAGATTTAGTAGGAAAACTAAATACCTAAACTAAAAACAAATATTAAATGTAACTAAATTTTAATTTTATTAATTTATCATAGTAATAAAACCACCTTCAATTTTAACCAAGAAGAAAACTATTTTCTATGAAAATTATATCTCCTCAAAGATAAAGAATAATGATTTTTGTTTATAATATTTTTAAGTTGCCTGATGAAAAAATAGAAATATTTTAATATATATGTACAATTACGTGAGATGAAATAACATATACATGTTCAATTTACTTACTTGATATAGTCATTGAATAAATCACAATTAAACAAAATTGTATGATGTGCCATCTACCACTCTTTAAGGCTTAATGTGGTCAATGTATATGATCTAGAAATTCCCCCTATTTGGGAAAGTGATAGAAAACTAGGCTCAATTTTCTCATACCACTATTCTTCATTTCTCATTGGTATATTCAATCTCAGAGTCACATCTGGAAAATTCATTAAACATAAATCCATACAATCTTGAGCCAGGTAACCTTTAATGATAGAACATTTGGGATGATTCATATTCTTGATATATGAATTTAATCTGTACACATTTATTTTAGTTGGATACATTCGACCAAAGGCAACAGGTCATCCAAGAATTATTTCAATTAGAAAATGGATAGTTAGATGGAACATTCATGTGAAAAACAATGAAGAAAATATTTTTTCTAACTCACACAAAATTAATGGTACCTATTCAAACATTTTTTAAAAGAATGACTTGGAAACTTACTAGAAAAAATATATCATCAAAAATGGAACAACCTAATAAATTATTCTATTATATTATTGGACATTAGTTGTTATATTTCTATTGGAATAAAATCATGCCTAAGGATGTGATAATCATGAATCTTTAAATATTTCAAATTTAACTATATTCAGTTGACCCATTTTAATATGTTTCTTGAATATCCATCAAGAACGTTAATAGTATCTAGTACTTCCAGAAAATAATTTTTTTTCTATAGGTTCCATCACAAAATAAGCACATGTAACTTTCCATTTATTTTCATTGATACACACATTATGCAATTCTGGTCTGATACCCTAATCCACCAAGTCACATTGAGAACGTAAACCATCATTTGTTTTCCCTTTACATTTAGAATAATTTAAAGAAAGATATCACATATATATTTTTCAATGTGAATTACATCTAAGAAATGAATTAACAAATTGTTTGACCAATAAGGAAACTCAAAAAAGATATTTTTCTTCTTCTAATTATAATTATTTTTAGTGGAAACACTCTTCCTCTTTTTAGATTTCATCTGAATCTCCCCAAAGGAAAAACTGACTTATTACAATTATTAAGCACATCATTTCCAAACATATACTGAGGTGGGTTGTTGGTCTTCATGGTATTGTCAAATATTCGATGATTATTCCTATATGGATTATCAATTGATAAGAATCATTGATGTGCCATAAAACTGAAACTATGGAGATATTTAATTTTTATGGATCATGTATTCTTCATGCAAATAGAACATGATATTTTTCTATTATTTCTCTACCCATAAATCATTATATAAGTAGGAAAATCATTTATCCTCCACATAAGTACAACACGCATCTAAAATATGTCTTTTGAACATGTATCATATGTGCACACACCCACATTCCAAAGACGATTCAACTATTCTATTAAAGGTTTCATGTATACATATATATCATTGTTGGCATCATAAGGTCAATATATTAATATACACAAGAAATTGAAATATTTTTTCATACACAAAAATGGTGGAAGGTTATAAATGTCTATGAAAACCGACCATGTGTTGTGAAAAGTAAGCATCTATCCAAACAGATTAAAACTGTCACATGATAGACCCAACCTCATATTACGCATGTCAACTAAAAAATATGGATATCAATAATCAAATTCCTACCATGAAAATCCATCTATATGATGAATGTACAAATCATTATTTTTCTTTCTCTCAGTATCATTCCATATCATATGTATTGATATTTTATCATAAATGAAAATATTATAGAGTCTGGGAATCAACAGAAAGTGCCATATTACATTCTACGACACACTGGAAAATGTTCCATCAGTATTTAGATTCTATAAATATGTGTTACATTTTATACAATCATTTTTTAGTACTTTCCTTCAAAAATAATATGAAATATTTCATGCAAGCATGAATTTTTATTTTATAAAATCCAAGTTCATCAACTAACTTCCATGAAATATAGTGATTTGAAAGAATATCAGAATAATATAGATGTAAGTCATTTAAAAAGTAAGAATATAATCAATGTAATTATTGTAAATACCATACATGGTTTTCCCATGAAAAAGTCATATTAAAAATTCCAGTTTTTCATTTTACCATGTTTCTGATATAGTGGAGTCATGGCAGCATCATTTAATTTTTCCACCCTATCAACATCATCATTTTAATTACATGCATCATGTTTTCTTGTATTGATGTCTTCTTGGGTTAGAATCCTTTTCTTATCTTGATGATGAATAAATGGAAACCAGTCATATAATAAATTCTCTATTCCAGTCCTCTCATTCGGATCATAAACATTTTAAGATTGCATTTTTACCCTATTTTGATACCATACAAAGTAGTTTGTATGAAAATCATATTTGGTTATATTTTAGCTAAATTCATTATCACTTAATTGAGGTATTCTAACATAATTAAAAAAGGGGAAGTGTATGTGACTGATATATAAATATTATTAAAGGAAAATTCTAAACATCTCTACAACTTTCTTGAAAATTTCTTGAGATCCGATCAGTTTCATACATCAAACTTCTATACGTTCTATATAAAAATGTTTTATTCCATGTTGTAAAAGTAACTAAATAATATTGAAGTTAAATCAAAAAATATTTAAGGAAATGGGAATTGTTCACTTTATATGAAATCATAACTAAAACACTTGTCTCTAGGAGAATCGTAATATAAAAGAAAACAAAATACTATATATATAACAAAATACTATAAATATAAAACCATGATATTAAATTAAATTATATCAATGAGTAATAACTATACATAATACTACAAAAAAATTGTGTTTATAATTATTGTTTTTATTTTTTCTCTTATTCTATTCACTTTTTAACTAAAATTATTCTTATTCTATAAATTCATTTATGAAAGAGTACTATTTCTTGGTAATAATCTTATGTAGTGCGCATAAATTTTGAAGTTATATTAGATAAATCTATAATTAGTGGTTTCTCATATTTTTGGATGTTAAAGTTAATCCTTACTCACCTTGAGATCAATGAAAAAAGGTGATTCGATATATATTTTAGGTATAATTATGCCTTGTATTTCTAAGAGGAATTTACCTTTAGTGGAAGTTCTTTGGTATGAATGAAAGTTTTGATGGAAGGATAATTTGGATGCCTAACCCTATAGAATTTTTTCTTTGAATTTTTTAATTTGATGGTTGATGATGACTCTTAGGTGGAGAAAGTGTGGGATGATGATTTATATTATGGAACATTTTTAGGGTGGTGGGTGTGGGTGCAATAGACTTTATCATGACTGAGAGATCTAATTTTGAAGATGAGTGGGGTGGATTTTTTTTATATGGGTCCGACCTGAATGGTGATCATGGTTATTTGTTTACTAGAGTAATTCTAGGTTCAATTTCATGTTACTCTTAGAGAATGGTACTAGATTCACTATCTACTTACATAGGAGTGTGAAACATATGAGTTTTGATGTAATCTAATTGAAAATAACACTCATGGAATGCGTTGTTCCATATGGAGTACAGATTGGTTAGTATGGGAGTGTAAACTAATAATTCTTAAATGATATTGATGTTTCATGTGTTTTTTATGTGAGGCATCTATTTTTGGTATATGGACCAATTTTTTTATTTAGGTTTTAAATTAAATTTATTATGGTATTGTTTTTTAGTGATAGGGATTTTTCCCGGGATTGTTCATAGGGTATGTTATAGACCATCCGTGGGTGGTTAGTCCTAATTTCTTTTTATTATGGTCACTCAGTGACTTAATCTATATTTACAATAATTTAAAATAAATTTCTTAGTTATTATAAATTTTATAATTATTTTTTTTATTAGTTCTTGACATGAGATATCCCCCATGTGTGAGGTAAATAACCATTACACTTGGACAAGGATAAAAATTGATGACTAGGTGGTGTTTGAAGAGGTAATAACTTATCTTATAAGATAATTTGTATTTTATACATACACCCTTAGTATTATACATGTTTTTATATTGACTGTGATATGTGTGGTCTCTCCACATTGTGCAATTGAACTATTTTAAAATTAATGAATTATACATTTTATGATGATATATACATAGTTGACTCGAATAATGTACCAAATCCATGGTGTAATGTGAGAACTATATTGATTCCTCACCCATTGAGGGTCAAGGATTTAATTATGATAATGTTCCTTATAAAATATAAATACCTAGGGGTGTTATTTTAATGAGGTGTAATTGAGTGAATAAATTGAAGAGGCATAATGAACTCATAAATAGGTGCCTTAGTGACTCTCCCCTTCAACAGGGAATCAAGAAAGACAAGAGATAATTGAAAAACTATAGTCACAGGGGATAATTATAGTGAGAAACCCATCTCATATTAAGGGATGTTAAAGAAAATACTTTTGCACACGTTAGTGAAAAACTGAAAATAAAAAACAATAAGTTGAAAAACATCCAAATAAAGTCAAATTAGTTCCATATATAAAAAACGAAAGGCTGATAATTATAGTGAGAAACCCATAACATAATAAGTCCCCTGGATGGATTAAGCTAATAAAATAGTCTAGTGAAAAAAAAAATTATATAGATGTTTGTATTCCATGTAGAAAATTAGAAAAATAAATAATAAACAATCAGAAAATTAAAAAATTCTTCTTCAGTATAAGTTTGGACAATTTTTATTTCAACAGTTAGAAGTAGATTTAAAAATATCAAAATAAATTTAATGCGAACAGAAAAATGAATATACCCTAGTGTTTTATACCTAGAATAAAAATAAAATTGATGGTTGATGGAATACATGAATGATTTAGAAGTCAAGGATTTAATAATGAAGAAGAATGGAATTAAAACAAGAAGAGAGGAGGGATCACCATCAGTGGGGAAGAAACATAAACAATAAATGCTAGGGATTTGGATGAAAATGAAATGGGAGTGGGAGGAGGATCCTGTGTGGGATGTATTTGGGGAAATCTTATACCAACAATTCTTTAAAACCATTGGTATGGCATTCTCTATAACAATATTTTTAAAAAACTATTAGAATATAGTAATCTATACCAAGAGTATTATAAATTCATTGGGATGGTATTTACCTAAACAACATATCCAAATGGTTTTTCTGAACCCTTGGGATAGGACTACCTATACAAATGTTTTTTGAAAACCATTGGTATTGGTCCGTGGGTATAGCCTGTATTTCCAATAGTGTGTGATTGTTTAATTTCTCTTGAAATAATCACTCTCTTATGATAATTTTTTATTAAATATTTCATTTCTATTAAATATCTATATTATTGTATAATGTATATTATTATTTCCTAAACTATATGACTTTTTTACATATGTTGTTTACTTTGAAAGTTATTTTATTGATTGGGGAAATATTGATAAATTCATATCGTTTACTCAACACATATATTTTATGATAAGGAATATTGATTCATGAATTAAATAAATTATTCAATATATGAGTAATTATTTTGACATGTATTTTCATGTGGGTATTAGTTATATATATCCCCTTGATGCATCAATAAGTCTCATGAGACAAATTAGTTGGCCAAATCAGATGGGGTTTTACCTATACTTTTAAACAATCTTGTGAAAGGTCCGTACATTTGAGGTATCATGATTCCTGATATCCTAACATCCAATAATTAAGAATTTCCTTTAATGATAATTTAGTTATTTTTATTATCCATGATTTTTTTTCATTGATATTCTCTCCAAATGCATTTCATTTTTAGTTTATTTATTAAATGGAATGGGTGTTGAGTTAGTTGCATTGCCATATTCATTGTGCCATATTTCATGATAAAATTATTGATTAAATGGAATGTATTCTTAGTAATTTACCTTTTGATATTGAATATTTTTATTTATTCATGATATCTTCCACTTTACATAACCTTTATTGAAAATTTAATCTCACCCTTATTTTGTTTCCTTTCCCCAGGTTATGATGACGAATCATTTGAATAAGTTTCAAGGATATTGAGAATTTTCTTTTTTTATGTTTTATTTTCTTTTACCAGTGTAAAATGGGTATCATGTATGTATATGGTTCTCCAAAACTGCTAAACTAGTTGGTATTTTGGGATTTTACCCTTTGTATCTATGCCAACGTAATAATATTGACATTGGCTTCGGGTTACCTGAGTCAGGGTTGTTACATATATTCACAACCATTATTTAATTTAGTGAAGATAATTTTTTTATTATGAATATTTAATAACATTTTTTATGGTATTTGACTTTTTGTGTTGATTCTGCTAATTTCTCAACCAATTATAAATTGGTTATTCAGTGATTTTTTTTCCAGTAATCATCTATAAATATGATCCTTGATTATCTGATCTTTGGTTTTTGTTCATATAATGTTCTACATATATTTTCACACACACACACACACATAGATATATATATATATATATCTGTGTGTGTGTGTGTGTGTCCGTGTGTGTGTTTCATCTATTTTTATATGTATAAATTTGTATATATGTTTTTTTTGTGTGTCTATTTATATATATGTGTGTGTGTATATTTAGATATATATAAAAACATATACACATAATATAAATTATGTTTATTAAATTTATATGTATTTTTTATACCTATGGATTCTTAATAGGAAATCCAATTTATCAAATAAAAATCTTATGTGTATGGAAAATTAGTTATATTAAAAGCACATATAACGTGAAAAAATTAAATTGGACATATTATATAATATTAATTATGATTAGTTAAAATATGTAATCCATTTTATGAAATTTAATTTACATAAGCGGTATAATTTAATTTAAAAATAAACCAGCAAATTGTGTCGAAAATTTGTTTTTCAAGAAATGATTTTTTCAAGCATAAGATGATTTTATATTAACTATATGAATAGTAATCATAATAATATGGATTTAAATTTATATAGATAGATATATAATCTATAAATTTCATTTAAATATCTCCCTATTAGTGATTATTATAATTAATTAAAATCTTGGAACATTATGAACTTAAAAATAATTTTCAGAAAAGTGTGTTTTTAGACTAAAAATAAACTTATAACAAAATTCAATATAAAGATGATTCAAATGTAATTAATTATTTTAAATATAACTAAATAATAAATTATTTTACTTTTATATAAAATTAAAATCATAATGTTATTTTTAAATAGAAAAGAAATGATAGTTTAACAAAAAGCCGTATTTTTCACTATTCCCTGAAAAACCACTCTTTAAAAAAATACAAAAAAAAATCAGCCAAAGAAAAAGTTGATATGTACATTGAAAAAATGATATCATTTTTATAAAATAAAATTTATAAAATTTGTATAAATTAATTATAATTCTCAAGCAAAAAGTTAAAAATAAAACCATTATTAAAGAAAATATATTTTAAAGCATAAAACGAATTCACTAAAAATTTGAGATATTATTTACTAAGAATTTATCAATAAATTTGAATTGATTAAATCATATGTATATATTTATATATCATAATTTGGTTAATATTGTTCATACTCTCTAATTTAACAACTAGGTTATAACGGTCATATTTAAATAATATATCTTGGGGGTCATTTAAGATTAGTGTTTCATGTAGTATATGTTATCAAAAACAATGTTCCTGTTTTAAAATATTAGGGTTTTAAATTCTCACCACCTTCAATAAATTGTGTCCTCATAATTTTAACTTTTATTTAGAAATCAAGGGTTTTATATTTAAAAATTCCTTTGTTGAGAACCCACATTTTAAAAAGGATTGATAAAACTTCCTTCTAAAAGATGGAAATGAAAATATAAAGTTCATCTGAAATAACACATAAATATGTTTCCAAGTATGAGAACATTGGTTGGAAGTGAAAATATTGACATGAAAGAAAAGTTTAAATAATTATGGTGAGTGATAGAGATAATCGATCATAATAAAGTGAATGATCAAAAGAAAGTCAACAACCATAAAACTATAAATATGTTATGAGTTAAATGATCATTGATTAATTGGATATGAATATAATAAGATAACGTTTTTATTTTAAGATCATTTTCCTAAATTTAAGGGATCATTTTAACATCAAAACAGAGAACTCCAGGAAATATACCTACTTGATACGTTTCTATTTTCATAATCACAATTTCATCCTTTGATTGTGCTTCGATCAAATTTCACTTCACCTCTTACTCAAAGGAATGAATATACAATATGAATTTTTTATTCCTAGAGAACCAAAATTAACTTTTAATGGATCATAAGATTCATAAAATAGTGACACTTACTTCTACATGTCTCTAAATATTTACCAAAACCAAAATGGTTTGAAAAAGTTATCTAATATAATATATTAATCTTTAAAACATCAACAGTAGCACCCAAAATTCAACTAAATTCTTTACATAAGTATATATCATTCCAATAATTTATGTAAAAATAATTTCATACTAACTATTACATCACATTGTCCAGTAGTAGGGTCTTCACCCTTGTCACCCTTCTATTGTGGGTTCAATCCCCACAGCCTTTCCAGATGTGACAGGTTGTCCCTTTTCAAAAATTATATTAATATAATTCCTATATTGTTCCCAAATTATAATGAACCATAATTAACTAAACATAAAAGATAAGATAAACCTTAAATTTTACCAAAAAAAATAATCTTATTTACTCAAAATGTAAAGTTATTCTTCTTTAAATAACTTTTTTACTAAAACATATATTAAAACAATGGGTTTTATTTTCATAAATGTCTCCCAAAATACCTTTAATATTGATAAAATTTTCATCACATAAAACATAAAAAAATATGTATTTAATAAATTAAGCTTTTAATCAACCTTAAACTTATAAACCCAAGATGGTATCCACAATTCTTGAGTTAATGTTATATAAAGAAATATAAGCTTCCAAAATTAACACAATCCTTAGATATTTCATAATTATTATAACCAAAATTCATTTGGTAAAAAAGCTTCTACAAAACAGTTATTGAATCCCAATACATAAATGTTTCAACCCTTCTACTTCAACATAGGTCCTTCCTTTTTCAAGTAGTTAACTTTAAAATAGTTCATTGACTCAGATAATGCCTATGTTCCCCACATTCAAGATAGTGAAATATAAATGGATCTCTAAGTTAATATTTATTTTTCTTCATTGAACTCCTCACTTTTCCACGATAATTTATTATTATCTTCCCTTCTTTCCCACACATAAAAAATTTCCTATTCCTTTTATACATTATCCTGTGTTTCTATATCCATATTTTTGACATAAAGGAAGCCATTCCTTTTTCCTCCATGGTCTCCACCACTCGATCAATTAGTAGACTCCATCCATATATTCTTTAGTGAGACGAAGAGTTGGAAAACGTGTAGGTTGTTAACAATATATCATGAAAACTAATTAGGAATAATCATGATATCTTTCACTCTAGTAATCATACTATTTATTTTCTTATAATAACCACATTTTCCATCAAATTATATGTTAACATAATTTCTTCAGGTTCTAGACATTGACTAAAACTGAAAATCATAGTGTGATAAGTAATAATCATAGTGGAAAACCAAGTAATCATTTATAGTATATATAAATCATGAAACCTTATTTTCAATTTGAGACACATTAGGTTTTACCCAATTAATTCATTGTCATTATCTATTCAAATCCTTCATAATGGTTTGTAAATAAAATTTGAATTATCCAAATAATATCCCCCGAGAGTTTCAAACTAGGTGTATAGTAAGGAATTTTGTTATACACCAGGTGATGTTCAAGTCAAATCTCCATACACCCTTTTGGGGTTTATTACCCCTAGGTATAATTGTTCTAAAACCACATCCAATTGAATTATCTAGACAGAGATGTATTTCTAGTAAAAACCACATGATCACTTCCTTACCAAAACTGTAGGAAATTATTCAATACTTATCCTAGAATCCTACCATAGGGTTATGTTCCATAATATATTTTTTACTAAATATAATCCACATTTCCTACTTCTAAAGTTCCTATGATAGTAACTATAAAGTCCTCGACCCTAGTAGCCCAAAATTGGCTGTTATTTTATTACATTAGTGATAGATAAAAGAAATCACATCTCAAAGGATCAAATAGTTTAGCAGTCTTGATAAACTAGATGCATTATTTAATCTCACTTTAAATTTGGAAATATGAAATACAATATAGTGAAGGTAAAAATTATGCATCCTTGAACTCATTCAAATATTCTTTCTTCATATCCTAGGGAAAGGAAACAAAATAATGGTGAGATCAGATTCTCAATAAGGAATAATCAATATGGTAAGATAAAAAACTAAAAACAATTTTCATTTAATAAATAACATGATCGTGAAAAATAATATGGGAGTAATCTATGATGATCAACTAATTCCATATAAATAATCACATGATCCCAAAGCTAGTCTATGGATAATATCAATATAGTAATATCATGGATAATAATAACTGAATTCTAAATGAAGGATATTCATAATATTAGATGTCATGATCTCATACATCATAATATCTATACCTTTAATACCTTGTTCAAAGACAGTTTAATTGATGGGTAGGTATACACCAAACCTATTAAAATAAGGCAAGCCAACTGATTCATCTCACGAGACTGTTGATGCGTCAAGGTGCTATATAATTTTGAGCCCCACCCTTCACCAATATTCCCAACACATTCCTCATATATTGAATGACCGATTTAATTCATGAATAATATGACTTATCAAATAATATCCTCATTGAGTAAAGGATACAAATTTTTCAATATTTCCCTAGCTAATCAAATAACTTTTAGGGTAAAAATTGTGTGTAAAAATGGTATATAGTTTAGGAAATGATCATTTCCATGATAAAAATAATATATATATTTAAAATGAATTTAATTTCAAATAAAAAAATGATCACAAAAATGTGATAGTCTTAAGATAAATTTAATAATCACACGATTAATCAAGAGATGAGAGGTAACTAGATGTTCATAGAGAATACGGGTTTTTGAAATAAAATCATTTATTTTGGAAGAATAAAGGGAATATAATTGAAATATTGAAATAAAATTTCATAAAATATTTTTCTTTCCAAAACCATTGAAAATGTGTAGAAGAATCTAAATTTCATAAAATGATTATAGCAATGAGGAATTATTTTATCACCGTATATATTTGAGAAAACATTCTTTTTAACCTTTTTTAAAAAATGAACATTTAAAAAAATATTTGAAAGATTGATTTAAAAAAATTAAAAGTCAATTATAAATCAATTTTTTTTTGATAAATAATTTTAGTAAATAAAAGGACTTTTGTTAAACAATTTTGAAAAACATGGACATGGAAGAAAATATATCTGATTTAAAGAGGAATAAAATTAGTTTCTATTTTTTTAAGGGCCATAACAAACGGTGTTCGGTGAGGTCTGGGGTTCGGTTCCTGGGAGCCCTCTCTTTGGGGAATTTCCACCTCCCATGTACCACTCGTCTTGCTGGGTCACCTGGTGTCTCATCGGGTGGGTAGAATGGGCACACTTCACTTGGATGACGGATTGTTGTGTCGAACCATCGCCGATCGAGGTGTTACCCCATGGGACGCAATGTCATCTCGGATGGCAACGGATCCCTCCTGGCTGGGGCTTCTCTAGAAGAATTATTCATGGGGAGGGGGTTCTCAAGTGTGGAGGGTTCGAAAAGGCCACTCTCAGGGATTCCCTTTTCCAAACATGAAAATCAGTTTCTATTTTAAACTTTTATTTACTTTATTAATGTACCGAAGAGAGGAAAATTTGGAAGATAATATTGAAACTTCTTAAATATATGATGTATAAGAAAATAATTTTATATTATGAATGATAACTTATAAGATTACATCAATTAAATTAATAGTAATACAAGAAGAATGTGGGATTGTAAATAGATTCTAACCTTTTTTGTAACCTTAAAATTATACCCCATTAAAATAATAAACTTGAATTTAAACATTAAATATAATAAATAAATAATTATTAATGGTAAAAATATTAAAGGGACTATATATACACCACATAAAATTTAACGTGTTCATATTAATAAATATGTCTTAAAGAAATGGAAATTGAAATGAAATCCATTTCCTCACGATTCCCTTTAGTTGAACATTATTTAAACTCTTTTATAATGGTTTTAATCATATTATTAATTTATAACATAACCATATTCATATTTATAATATCATATATGATCTTATTATAACATCTTATGACTCGTTAGTTAATAATATGTCCTTATTATCATTGTTTTGGGTGTTAATTGTTTCGTTTTCTCATGAATGTTTTATAGATGATTTGTTTCTTGGGAATAGGATATAGATCTATCATTTTAGAATTATATTAATTCCATAAATATCATATTTATTCAATTTATACATTTTTAAAACCATTATTTAAATTTTTTCAAGGAAAATGAATCACATCGATTCATGGAGACGGTAGGATGTACGCACACATGAGTGATGATGTGATTCCCTTAATGGGTTAAAGAATAAGGATGTGGATGATATATTAATTTTATATAATTAAAATCTTTTCATATGTATCATATATATTCATTATTTCAATCATTATGATAGTCCATGTGGGTTGGTGATGGAAAAATTTGCATTAGTTCGCGAGGTAGTAGTCTGTCGTACACACGAGTGTAGACTTTTTCTACCATTTGATGGAGGATAAGATGGATAAAGAATATTACATCATCAACAGAAAAAATCACAGTATATTTTAAATAACTTTTTTATTATATTTAAATTTTTAACACGTAATTTAAGGTTGTAAAAGAAGAAATAAAAAGAAAGAGGTTCATTAAGATGATTACCTTCTCTTAGAGAAACTTCATTTGGATCTCTTCTTAAGAAACATAAGGTTTGTATTTTGGGAAGAAAAAAATATCTAGAATGTAGATAAGGATTTTAGGGAGAGATTTTGGAAGCGTTTCTGTGAGAAAATTGTCTTGATATGTGTGAATAAATGTGAGGATGGGATGCCCTTTTATAAGCGAGGAGCAGTGGTATTTTTATAAATACCAAAAAGTATTCAAAAATGGGAAGTCACTCTCACACCAAGTGCCCCCAAAATTGATAAATAATGTATTTGAGTGAATTTAAGGTTGATAAACACATAAAAAACATTTTTTAAACATGTCATTCCTTATCCTCTAATTTTAATTTTACTATTTTATTTTTCACCATGGTAATTATTTTTTTAACCTAGGTAATTTACCCTTTAAGCCTAAAATAAAATGAGCCTTATTAGGTAATTTGAACCAATTGATTTTTAATTTTTAATATATTTATCATATAAAAATCCTTTGCGTGTAGAAAATTAGTTTGTTTACAAGCACCTGTAACACACAAATCCCCATTTTAACCTTAATTGTGGTAAATAAATTTTATTGTATTTATTAGCCAATATGACCAAAAACTAAATTTATCTTGTTATATAATATAAATTAGTAGAATAATAAATATTTAATCCATTTTTTAAAATTTAATTCATATAATTTATAGAATTTAATTTTAAAAAAACCTGCAAATCATGTCGAAAAACGGTTTTTTCAAGAAACGCATTTTTCAATCATAAGATGATCATATATTAATTGTATGACTAGTAATAAACCTTAGATGTATTTAAATTAATATAGTTAGATATATTATCTAAAAAATTAATTTAAATCTTTTATTACTAGTGATAATTTTAATTAATGAAAATGGAGGAACATTATGCGTTTAAAAAAAGTTTTCAGATAAATGTGTTTTTAATTCTAAAAATAAACTTTTACCAAAATCAGGTATAAAGATGATTTAAATGTAATTAATTATTTTAAATATAAATAAATAATAATATTTTACTTTTAAATCAAATTCAAATCATAATGGGACTTTTAAATTGAAAATAAATGATAGTTTTACAAAAAAATGGTATTTTTTACTATTCACTGAAAAATCACTCTTTTCAAAAAAAATCCCAAAATTTCATCCTAAAATAATTTTCAAATGATTATTTCAAAAATGATATTATTTTTATAAAATATAATTTCTAAAAGTGATATAAATTAATTATAATTCCCAAACATAAAATGAAAAATAAAACTATTTTTGAAGAAAATGTATTTTAAAGCATAAAATGAATTTACTAAAAATTTGAGTGATTGTTTACTAAAAATTTATCAATAAATTTTTATTGATTAATACCTATATATATATTTCATAATTAAATTAATCCTAGTCATACCCATCAATTCAATAGCTAGGTTATAACAATCATGTTTAAATAATATATTTCATGGGACATTTAAGTGGAGAATTACATAAACAATATGATATAAAACATAATATTCTTATTTTAAAATCTCATGGTGTTGAATTATACCCAAATTAAATAAATTATGTCCCCAAAATTAGAACTTTCACTCAGAAAAGGGTTTGATATTTGAAAATTCTTTTGTTGAAAACCCACATTGTAAAAGTGGTTAATAAAACTTTCTCTTAAAAGAGGGAATGGGAAATATGATGGTCATATGGAATAACACAAAAAATAGAATAAGTATATAATTTTCTTCAATATAATAAATTCTTCATATTTTGAAAACTACATCAAATTGTATGAGAACACATAAAAATTTTATACCCAATAATCAATTGAAACTTTTCAATACTTAAATTTGGTAATATACATCATGTTTTAAAATATTATAAGAAATATACTTGAATAAACATCATAAATAAATATAAAACATAGGATAATGGAATAACAACATAAGAAATAATCAATTTATAGTAAAATACCAAATTACTTTAGAGAAAATTTCATAAAATACAACTTTATTTTAAACTAATCCTCTAATATTGATTCTCAAGAGATGAAGAAATATAATAAATGTTTTAAAGGTAGAGAGGAAATTTTTTCACTCACATTACATAGAAGAAATTCAATGGGAAGAGGTTTAAGGTAAACATTGATATCATTGATAAGAGGAGTTTTTTATTCTTTATGATAGATTTTATTAAGATTCTTAAAGGAGAATATACATTGATGAAATGAGGGATTGAGGAAAATAAAATGAAGAATATAAGTGGAAATATATTCTAGGTTGAGGGAAATTGGGTGGAATTAAGTTTCATTTCTATGGTAAGTAATGGAATAATAGGTGAGGTCTACAAAGTGTTTTTTTATGTTTTTATCATTTAATCCTATAAGAACCAATTTTTAATAATTATAAGATGTTTTTACCTTAGTTATATATATATATATCCAATGTAAAATGCATTTGGAGGAACATTTTTTTATGTTGGTTTATGTTATAACTGATTTTAAACATATTTTTTACATTAAAAAACTTTTATAGGTATAAATATTATATTTGATAAAAATATATAAGATTAGAATATAGACATAATCATTTCTAATGTTATAAGTGAATAACATGTATTTCATGATATAGAATAAATTTAAGTAGAAGTTTTATGTATATCCTAAATATATATTTTTACTATTTATGGGTTCAATTTATCTTTATTAAAGTTATATTCAGCTCTTAAGTCATTCATGAGAATATTTAATGTTTATAAATTTAGAGAATATTTTACATGAATATAAAAGGCTATATATATACTTCCTTAAGTGATATGTGAGATTGATTAAATAATATAAGTACTTATATAATTCCCTATAAATATTTATTATGCCTTAATTTTCTATTTTTTGTATTATAATACATTGTATCTCATCATTGATCTCATAAAATATTTCATAACAAAATTTAATATTAAAGAAAATATTTTGACTAACTAATTATGTATAAATAGTTGAAAGACCCTAAAAAAATAAAGCCAAGAAATATCAACAGAATAATATATATATATATATATTCCATTTAAAAACTCCCCAAATAGTTTCTTGAATTTATTTAACTATGCTCTAAGGACTCAAGTGCTTGATAAATCATAGGAAACCATTAGGTAGACCAGGTGGGATCATTCCTCCCCCTTTTGATGTTCCAATTTCCTCAAACATTGTAACCACCTCATTTCTCTCTATTCGCTTATCAAGATTTTCATCCCAACGTTATTTCATTACATTCCCAATAGGTCTTTGACAACACCTTAGTATCTCAAGCTTGAGATTTTTTTTATTCAGAAGGAAAGGTTACAACTCATTTGGGTTTATTTTCCATAAATATTATTAAGTAAAATCAATTTCATATTTGTGCATTTCTAAGAAATAGAATTTTAAATGAAATTGAAAAAACATGAGAGATAGTGTACCTGACAGGCCACAACAGATGTGATCTCAGAGAACCTAAGGTTTGAATAGGGCATATCAGAACACTATATTTCCTAAAAACATTTTCTAAAAATATTCATGATGCATTTTTGGTTATATGGATGCCTGTTGAGAACTTATTATACATTATTTAACAAACTCATTATTCAGTATGTTGGACTGGGTATTATTCTTAAGAGTTTATTTTTCCTTTTTTAGAAGGACTTGAATGATTTCAACAACAATTATTTTAGTGGTTTCACATTCACTAAAGTAATAGAATAAAATCATGTGTTATTTGGATTCTTGTAATCTTAGATTTTTAGGACTGATGTTCTTTAAAATTAATATATTATGAATCTAAGGTACTTGAGAGTTTTATTTTTTGTGAGTTGTTTCACCTCAAAGGGATGGAATATTTTAATGATTAAACCTTTATTTAATTTATATTGATAAATTTAATGAAATAAAATAAAATTATGTGATGTTTGGATTCACATAATCCTTACTTATTAGCTATTATAAAGAAATATCTTATTCTAAAAGGAAAAATATTTCAAAAATAAAGGTCAATCGAACATAAATTTTCTTTAACTTGGAAAGCCTATTTGCATTCATGAAGTTTTCCACTTATCCTAAATGGGCCTAAGATAATTATATCAAACAAAATTAAGGAAGCACATAAAAGACTCTCCAAGTTGAGATTTGAAAACTGATATGGAGAAACATAATACCTAGGGAGCCATGTAACCAAGGGTTCTGGTCTCCCTAGTCATGTCATTAGAATTTTCATCCTTGAGGCATGAAACCCCAAAATCAGCTATTTTCAAAGTTAGTTTCTCTTCTAATAACATGTTCTATAACTTCACATCTCTATAAATAACCTTTTGCGAGTAAAGGTAACTCAACAGAAAAATAAGAGAATCAAAATCATATCTTTAAACCAAGACAATTCCATGACAATAGATAATTCATGGAATTCATACCAACTAGCAAGATCCTGGGATAGTTGGATGACAACATTCAAAGGTAGCTTTCTCCAGTAATTTTTAATGAGAAATGATATGAGTATTCCCCCAGGAAGATACTCTAAAAACACAAAAAACACTACCCAACAATCAAATATGGCCATTTTCTATTTGTAAGTTTATGTTAGATGGCCTAAGCATTGATAAAATAAATTACAATTATGAAGGGGTTATGAAACGTACATATATTCTTGTGATTTAATATGAATTATTTGATTGAATTTGTTTGTATTTATGTATTTTTGGTTGATTTGTTAACCCAAAATATGAAATTCCAATTAAAAAAGATGGTGTTGAGAAGTGACCTTGGTTACATTAAGACGGTGGAGCTTATTCCACACCCCAACATCCTGAATGAAGGCTTCCCTCTTAGAAGCAATTCCTCCTCCATTACATTGTCCCTCTTCACCCCAGTCGAGTAATTTGAATACAAATTATGTATACAATCAAAAAATAAATATTTTAATATAAAATGTCAATAAATTAATAAAAATAATAAAAATAATAATAATATATATGGTATAGTTAACCTAAAACCCCTTGAATTGATATCATCCCATCCAAACATGTTATATGAATCAAATCCTCTCACCTAATGAATATTAAAAACTCAAATATATCTTATTATAGTTTCATTTGCAAATCCAATCCAAACTTTTACACCCTATCAAGTATTCTCATGAAAAAAATCCAAAAAATAAAACAAAATAAATCATGAAAAGACATATGTGGTTTTTTATATAAAAAAGATATGTGGGTTTATGTACAAGTTAAATCTCATGAAATTTTTAAATTTCATTTCATTTTGATGTTATATGAAATTCATATTGTCATAATGAAAAATTATTTTTTTGGATATTTTATATTATAATTAGTGGTTTAATTTTAAAATAGTTTTGGTTGCTTGGTCTTGAATTAATTGTGATGATATTATTATTGGATTTTCCTTTTGTTGGGTGGTTCCCTTTCATGAACTCGGGGATGTATCCTTTATCCCTTAACTCAACCCATCTACTAAGTGTTTTACTTAGTTACTAGGATTTGAATTACACTATTAGAGAAATGAATTTCCATGGAGGCTGGATTCAGGAAACCTCCATGTAGCGGTCTCTATTGTCCCTGTGATCAGCCGCCAAATGGAGATCGTTGGACTTTTCCATCTCCTCACCCTAGTTTCCTTCTCCTTTCCTCGTTCACCCCCTCCTCCTACATCGACCTCCCCCATCAGCTTCGCATTTCAATATCCTCTATCTATCCACCATCGATCCCTCCTTTCCTCCTCCTCTCCCCAGCCTATGAATTACGTCGCCCACCATCTAGACATTGACAATCCCCCATCCCACCCCTCCTCTCCTCATCATTGATCCCTCATCCTTCCCTACTCTTCTCTCTACTATCATTCCCCCACCTCCCCCCACCCTTTCCGTCAAGCACCCCTCCCTCCTCCATCGATCCCTCCTCCTCACCCCCAATGTTGATCCCCCCCATCAAACCCCCTCCCCCCACCATTGATCCCTCCACCTCGCCCCTATCATTGATCTCCCCTTATCCCCTTACTGTCAAGCACCAATCCCCCTCCCCCACTTTAGATCCCCCTATAGGATTCCCACCATCAAATTCTTGATTCCCAATCCCCCTGTCTATATACCCTCTCCCGTAAGGTGCAGTTGGGTCCCATTACATCCCTACCCCTAATTCTTTTTTGTACAGCAAACCCTACCCCAGGATTCCTCTTATGAATAGTGACCCCTTCATTCCTATTCAATTTATGAAACCTCTTCCCCTCAATAATCATGACTCATTGTCAAGTTATTTTCTTAATATTGATTATTGTTATTAAATTAATTTATCTAGAACCATAGTCTAAAGTTTCATTAGTTTTCTCTTTCGTTGATAAATGTTTTGAGACCATAGAGTTTTTAAATTTTCATTTAATAATTTAATTTGATGTTGGATTTCACTGGTTAATTTTTCATGAACCAAAATTACACTTGAGTCTTCTCATCATACATTTTTTGAGCAATTCTATCATATTTTTTCAATTCTTATATTTTTTGTAAAAGAATCAGCCTTAAAAATTTCTATATTGCATTTTATATTTATTCAAGGTGTTGTACTTGAACCTTATTCCACTATCAATTCATAGACAAATATATGACTTGAGATAAGTTTTTATTCTTGTATTATTAAAGGTTGTCTATTCTTAAATCTGATGGAAATGATTATTATGCCACTTATTTTTAGACTCTGGAATATTATTAAGATCATTTTTTTCTACAGTTTCATTGCAATTTCAATGTATTATTGCACCTTTTTTGGTATTTCGATGGACCACATACTATAAATATGTTTCTCTTTATTATTACCTTTTGGTATCTTGGATTTTTTTAATATGTTTTTTATGAATAGAAACCCCTTTTGGAAACCAATGTAATGTATTTTTTTTCTTTAATTTAGTTCATTCTTATTTGAGACAACTATTCTTAGAATCTATGTGTGTGTGTAGGTGGATGCACACATATGTACAGTTAATTTGTTTATGATATTTAATTATAATCTATATGTTTAAATTTTTTGATCAATATAATTTACAAGTTTTCATTTTGATATTTTAAGAGATCCTCACAATGTTGGATCTAATGTTCATTATTATTCTTAATTATGTTTTCATATATTATTTATTCTAGTTTTAATAACTTCCCTAACTAGTTTGGTATCACAGGTAATTTTTTTCATCTCCTCAAAAAATTTACTTAGTCTGTGTCTTCATTGGTTTGTAAGATTTAATGATATGATTTTCTTTATAATTTAAATAAGATATTTCAATTATAATATTTCTATTAAATAAATATATGTATAAGATCTAGATTTAAATTCCATATAGGTTTTCTACGAAATATTATAATGGGGTTAAGTGATTTTTTGATTTCAACAGTATATTTCAAAGATATTTGATTAGTTATCCAAGAAGAAAATGTGAAAACAAATATCTCTTAAAATGAGATACTTTTAGGGAACATCTTTTTCTAAATGAGTTTTTGAAAATCTTTAAGTCATTGACACATCATAGAGAAGAGTCTGTTTCATGTCACAAATCAGAAAGTATTTATATGGATGCAGATTTGAGAATAGTTGGTCTAATGAACATAATGATCAATTATATAATGTATTTGTTTCAACCTAAATATAGTAATGTTTTAAATTATGGAATTGGATAGAGTAATCCATGTTCTTATATAGATTTATAATCTTTGGAAATATTTGAAATTCTTGACAATGTGCATACAGAATTATATCACGGATGCATTTAATTTAGTAAATTTTCATTTATTATTGAATTGTTACACCTAAAGGACTTGAATAAGTGGATATACACCTCACTCAACATATTTTGGGTATTTTTGAAGATGGTACTCCCCACTGAAGTGAAGATTCCATAGTCATATTATCAATCTTACAATTTGACCGAAGACCATCATTTCACATATGATACCATTGATGTGTTCCACATTAATTGTATGTTGTTCAAAAAAGAAAATTTGCAATTCAATACTCGTACCATTTTATGTTAATCTATGTATAAGGATAATGAGATTAATCAAGGTAGCTATATTCTTCCTGGTAGGGTCTTGAATCAAGGGAAACAAGTTACTGCTAAGTAGATGCATTATTTCCCATTGAAATCAAGGATTAAGAGATTCTTCATGTTAGTTAAAAATTTTAAATTGATGACTTTGAATTTGGATAAAAACAAATAGGTTGATAAATTAACTCACCCAATAGATTCTTTATCAGGGAAAGAGTTTAATCAAAGACCCCCAGACTTTTCCCAGGATGGTTATAATGTTTGGATGGTTATAGAAATAGATCACTTTAACCCATTTAGGTCCATGGCACCTGTGACATGTAGTACATGGACAATGGTTTTCGTTCCATACAACCTGCCACAATGGGTATGTATGAAGTAACCATTTTTGTTACTTTTGATTATAATTGATGGACCGAGGGGACTTGGGAATAAAATCAATTTTTATATGTAATTTTTGATTGATGAACTACAATAATTTTGGGCAGATGGTGTAATAAATTTTGACTCAAATACTAGTGAAATATTTAGAATTTGGGAAGCTTTGTTATGGAAAATTAATGACATCCTAGAATATGCTAACTTATCAGGTTGGATTAAAAAAAGAGAATTTGTCTGACCTTATTGTTATAAAAGTAAGAAATATATAATGCTTAATTATTGTAGAAAGTGGGCATACCTTTTCCAAATATTCTTTCTTCTTCCATTGCACAAGCTTAGAAAAGATAGTGTGTCATTTCATGGGAATAGAGAGTATGGACCACCACCAAAATTAATACCTGGGTTGAAATTATTTCACAAATTGATCAAGAAAACATCCACACAATGTATGAATTTATAGATTTAATGAATCTTTCATTACCTTCTATTCCAGCAACAAATAGATAGCACAGTCATAATTGGAAGAAGCGAGGTATTTTATTTGAATTGCCTTATCGGAAAGATAACATTTTAAGACATAATTTGGATGTGATTCACATTGAAAAAAATGTGTGTGATAAAATATTATGCACCATTTTAGGCATCAAGTGGAAATCAAAGGATAGTGAAAATGCTCGATGTGATTTGTATGAAATGGGATTGAAAAAACCTAAATTCATATCTAGGATAAGTTAATCGATCATAAATGACTTCTTCATAGTAAACAACAAGTAAAAAAAATAAGGAAACATTTCTATCAATTTTTAAGACCATCAGGGTGCCTGATGATTATTACTCTAATGTTTCCAAACATGTCAATATGATGAGAATAACATTAAAGGGGTTGAAAAATCATTATAATCATATTATACTTCAATAGTTAATCCCAATTTAAAATTGTTATTATTTACCTACCCATGTTTTTTATTTATTTTTAAATTTTCTAATTTTTTCAGATATCTCCATTCAAGGAATCATCACACAAGTGATTTGAAAAAGTAGAAAGATAAGATTGTGCTTCCACTATGTCAACTAGAGAAAATATTTTCACCATCTTTTTTTTTTGATGTCATGGTCCACTTGACTATTTATTTAACTGGTGAATCAATTCCTGGTGGTCCTATGAAATTCAGCTGGATGTATCCAATAGAGTGGTATGTAAAAAAAATTGAAACATTATGTGCATAAAAAAGCTCATTCAAAAGTTTCAATTTCTAAGGGTTATTTGATGGATGAGTGTAATAATTTTTGTGATTTATATATTGATGAGGTTGAAAAAAATTTATACATACCCTCCCAGATTGATGAAGGTATAATTAGAGAAGGGATAATATTTGATATACACAACAATAAGTGTGTTCAAGATCATCAATATGTGATGTTCAACACTGGATCAGTTATTCCATTAGTATAATAAGTTTCAATGTTGATATATTATACCTTATGTTTCTATATTTAATTTATTACTCACATTTTATTGTTTTTTAATTTAGTATACATATCACTGAGTGAAAATGGGAAAGGCCTCATGCAATTGACCATCAAATCCAAAAACATTATTTCAACACATTTTATTAGTGGTTCAAGACTCACATACATATAAATAATTGATTTAGTATTTTTATAATAAAAATAAGTTTTATTTTTAGAACCCTTTATCCATTGAGTTGTGTGAAATTTATATATTCACAAGATATGTGATTCAAGTGCACATACTATGAGAGAAGAAATCAATCAACTATATAATGGATCATTTATTACAGACCATCGCTATAAGTATTTGGATGCAAATGGATTTAGATTTAATATTAGTGATATTAACATCAACTGAGCAAAGAAGAACAATGGTATTGGTTTTACATCTATTTATACAGGTTATTATTATGGATTTATGAAGATATTATTGAGGTTATTTATGGTTTTGTCTTAAAGAATATATTATTAAGGTGTGATTTGGTCGATCTAGTTCTTGGAACAAAAGTTGGCCAATTCTAGTTTATGTTGATAAAATTTAATAATATGATATATAAATATGATTGATTTAGAAACAATCACTTCAGACTGAAATCATGGGTAAAGCAAGTTTACTTTGTTAATATTGATTCTAGTTGTAAAGTTGTGGTGAAAATGTCTGGAAGAGGGATTTTTTTGATTGGACAAGAGGAACCAGATGTTGTGGATTTTCCAGATCAAACACTTGACCAAAAAATTATAGTTGACATTTGGAAAAAATATTTATGAATTACATGTATAAAAATTTCTCGATTTAACTATTTATTTTTTTATTACTGTAGGTATGTCACAAGGTGGTCAGAGTGATTCTTCTAATGTTATTGGTATGTATCTTTTCATTTTTTGAAATTAATTAATTATAATTTTATGTAATTATATTCCCCTAATTATTTCAAATTTTTAAATAAAAATTCAATTATTACTAATCTCATTATGAATTTATGTTTATTAGGATCCATTGTGTATTTTAGTAGATGAAGGGGTCCTAGTATAGGGGTTCAATCCTAGAAATTCAGAGCCTGATTTGATGTGTTATTTGATAACACCTTTCATCTAATTGGAGAATGTAGGAGTGTATTGATTCATCAGTTGGGGAATATGATACGAGACCCACACAAATTCCCTTTGAAACCTCATGTTTAGACTTTATTCCCCCAATATACAATTGAAATATTATGGAGGGAGGTCCAGGTAAATTTAATGTTTAATGTTTCCTTCTTTTTATTTTTATGTTAGCTACTATCTTTTTTTTTCAGATGATTTGATATCTTATCCATATGTGTTATGGGAAGTATTCATTGAAAAAACTTGAAAATTATGGAAGTATTATAATAAAATGTTTAATATAGATCCCTAGATACCATTTCGGGTGTCCCATACATTCTATAGTGAGTCCCTCCCTCCCATACAGTGGCAGGATTTGGTTGTGTTTTGGTCAAGTGAGATGACGATGGTAAACTTTATTGCTTCAAATCTATAAATGATTGCAATTTTTCATTTGTCTATTAACTGAATATATTGAATATAGATTGAGTCTTCTCATTAATCATGTAATAAACTAACACCAAAATCAATTATTTTCAAATTTTGTGTCTTTTTTAATAACATGTTCTCTAACTTTACATCTTTGTGAATGACCTTTTTTGAGTGAATGTAACTCAACCTAAAAAACAAGAGTATAAAAATCACATCATTAAAACAATACAATGCCAAAAATATAAGTAATTCATGCAACACATACCCGTTGGAAAGATATCAGGGTAGTGGGAAGACTAAATTGAAAGATATATTTCTCCTTCAATTTTTAATAAGGAATGAGTTGAGGGTTCCACTAGCAATATACTCTAAAAACTCAACCAACACTGATTAACAAGAAAATTTGATTGTTGTCTATTTTTTAGTTTACGGCAGATGACCCAAGTGTTTCTCCAATAAACTGTAAGAAGGAAAGGGTTATGAAACATACATATGCATGTAATTTAATAAGAAATTTTGATTGAGTTTTTTTGTCTTTATGTTTTGTTTGGTTAGGTTTGTTTAACTCAAAATATGAAATTCCAAAATACATATTGATTTGATAAGTGACCATGGTTACATTAAGATAGTGGGGATTATGACACACCATAACTTTTTTAATAAAGGCTTCCCTCTAGGAATCAATTTAACCTTAAATACATTGTCACTCTTCACCCCCAGAAGATTAATTTGACTTTAAATTTTGTATACAATAAAAAAATATTTTAATAGAAAAATTCAAAAAAATTATAAAAATAGTAAAAAACCTGGTATATGAAGAAAATACTTTCATGTGACGAAAATTTAGAACCAAAACAATTCTTATTGTAGTTTTCATTAAAATCCAATCCAAAATCGTACACCTTGTCACGTGTTCTAATGAAAAAATAAAAAAAATAAAAAAAAATAAATTGTGAAAATAACTTGAAGACGAATGGAAATAACTAACAATGTCATCGATGTCGGAAATTCTTTCTAAGGATGGTGGATGCACCATGATTTATCAAAGGGGCCAGACTATGGTTGGTGGTTGGTGGTCAACTCCACCAAACCAACCAGCATAGGAAGATAAGAAGTGGCTATAAGAGGCCTATAAAAGGAGTATCTCCACATTAGTAGATCATCTCATTTGAGTGTGGTATTTTGTGAGGTGGATTCCCTATTATTTAGGAGATATTTTATGAGGGTTTTGACCTTTTAATAGTGAGGGAGTGTGTACCCACTTTTATCTATAGTGATCCTTCTATTTACTTGTGATTTTTTACCCTTTCATTTTGGGGTGTTTTCCATATTACATATGGTGTACATTTATTTCCTCATTTTTCAATTTATTTTTTCTTTTCATCATTGCTGCACTAGTGGTACAATCACTTATGGTCCCAAAAAGTGGTATCAGAGGAAGGTTCTTGCTCTGTGTTGTTCACTTTTTTTGGGCATTAATAATTATTTTAAATTGAGTATGCTCTGTGATTGCGACCTCGGTTGATATTTCACATTAGAAAAAATTAATTGATATTATTAAATACATTTTTTTGAAATATATTAGGTTTTAAAGTGATGGATTGTCTATATGGTAATGAAATTCAAGATTAATAAATTAAATGGATATAATTTTCCATTGTGGGAAAAAAGATGTAGGCAATGTTGTAGAAGGATAATTTTCGATTAATAGTTTATGAAATACTAAAAGATGTGACAATGGAGAATGGTTCCAATGGGAATAAATATCATGGAATGGATAAAAATATGGAGATTACTTATAGTAATGAAGATATAATATTCAGTGAAGCGGTGACAACTGTTGTAAGTAGGAAGCAACTTAATTATGCATGGATAATTGACTCCGGAGAAACATAGCATATTGAGTCTTAACGAGAATGGTTTGATAAGTATGAAACTATCCTAGGAGAACTTATGTACCAGGGGAATAATCACACCCTTAAGATTTTTGTAGTTGGTACCATCAAACTAAATATTCATGATGGTATTATTTGAACCATCCAAGGAGTACACCATGTGAAGGGCGTAAAGAAGAATATATTGTCTTTTGGAAAATTTAATGATATTAGATGTAGGAATCAAACCAAGAATGGAGTAATGAGAATTTTGAAGGGTGCGCTTGTGGTGATGAAGTAGGAGAATATCTCAAAGAAAATATATGTTTTTATGGGTGAAATTTAAATGGAGGCAGAGATAGTTGTCAAATCAACTACCTCAAAGGAAGAATTGATGACGTTATGGAATCAGAAGCTTAGCCATATGTCTGAATGATACCTAAAGATTATTTCTTATTGGAAGATGTTTCTGGGTTTTACAAAGGTATCCTTACTATTTTGTGAGCATTGTGTTTCGAGTAAACAACATAGGTTAAATTTCAATACATCAAAAGCAAGAAGAAAGGAGATCTTAGAGTTGATTTATTCTGACGTTTGGAAAGCATCAGTTATATCCTTGGGAGGATCAAGGTACTTTGTTTCCTTCATTGATGATTATTCTAGGAGATGTTTTGTGTACAAAATAAATAGGAAAGAGGATGTTTTTTAATCCTTAAAAATGTTCAAATCATGGAAGGAACTTTAATATGGAAAGAATATCAAGTGTTTGAGGACTAATAATGGTGGAGAATATATAAGAGAGGAGTTTGATACTTTTTTTAAACAAGAAGGGATCAGGAGGTAGTTCAAAGTGGAAAACACTACTCAGTAGAATAGAGTGGTAGAGTTGATGAACAAAACCATGTTGGATAGAATAAGTGAAATGTTGAAGATAAGAAATTTCCAAACATTTTGGGAAGAAGCTGTGAATACTGCCTATCATATGATCAATAGATCTCCTTCACTTGAGATTGATTTTAAGACATCGATCGAGATGTGGACTAGTAAACCCACTGACTATTCAGGGTTATATACTTTTGGAAGTATCTTATATGTTCCATTTAATGACCAAAAAAGATCGAATATGGATTTAAGATCTGGGAAATATATATTCTTAGGGTATGATGGTGGTGTGAAGGGGTATCATTTGTGGGAACCCACTAACTGAAAAATTATCATCAATAGAGATGTAATTTTTATAGAAGACAAGTTGAAAATGAATATTTATGGAGGCATGTAGAAATAAAATATAGAAACTAAAACAGTCGAGGTGGAGGAAAAAATCAAGGAAGAACCTATTTCCTTTGAGGAATTACTAGATCATGAAGATCAAATATCGGTAGAGTCTAGATCACGATGGTCAACTTGGGATAAAAATCACCAGTATGGCAGTAAAACTATGTCACAGAGAGAGATATTTTGTACTGCTTATCAATGGAGGATAAAGAGCCATATTATTTTATGGAGGCGACTGAGAGTATATATGTATCCTCATGGATGGTGGCAATGAAAGAGGAACTTGAAACCCTAAATAATAATAAGACATGGGATCTTATTCCATCACCTCATGGAAGGAAGGGTATCAAAAACAAATGGGTCATTAATATCAAGTGGGATGGAAATGACCAAGTGGAAATATATCATGAAAAATAGGTGGTCATAGGATATGCTTAGAAAAAAGGTACTTATTTCAATGAAATATTTTATCCTGTTTCTAGATTAACGAATGTTCATATAGTTATAGTGATGTGTGCTACATGAATTTTACATCTAGAGCAGCTATATGTGAAGACTGATTTTCTCTATGGTGATCTTAATGAAGAGATCTATATTCTCCATCTAGATGGATTTATTGAAAAAGGCATAGAGAACTTGGTTTTTTTAAGTAGAAAAAATCTTTTTACAGTCACAAGAAGGCGCCAAGGTGTTGGTACAAGGGATTTCACTCATATATCATGAGTCTTGGAGGAATCAGAATTCATTTAGATCCTTGTGAATATTTTAGAGGTTTAAATTGTAATTATTTCATAATTCTTCTATTGTATGTGGATGACATGTTTTTTGAAGGCCCCGAAAAATATTAGATCCAAGAGATGAAGTCACATTTGGCTAGAGAGATTGATATGGAGGACTTGGGACCAAAAAATAGGATTCTTGGGATGCGGATTTACTTAGATTGAAATAATGGGAATATTTTTATATAACATAATAAATGCGTATGTAAAGTCTTGAAACACTTCATCATGCAAGACTATAAGACAATATCTACCCCTCTTCATATTAGTTTCAAGTTATCCTCTATGATGAGTCTGTGTAGTGAAGAAGAGAGGATGTTTATTTATCGAGTACCATATGCATCATCAGTGGTAAGTATGATGTTCTCCATGTTTTTTTATATACCAATCATTGCACATGTAGTGGGAGCAGTTAGTTGGTACATGGAGAATCTAGGATGGGAGCATTGGATCATAGTGAATAGGATCTTGAGATATATCAAGGTGAACTCAAATTCTACATTATGTTATGGAGGATCAAATTTTACTATCGGAGGATATATTGATTAAAATTTTGTAGGTGATTCCGACCAAAGGAAATACACTACCGGTTATGTGTTTACTCTTTCAGGAGGAGCTATAAGATATATTTAGAGGTTATAGTTAGTTTTGGATTTATCCATGATGGAGGATGAGTACATGGAAGCTACAAAGGATTTTAAAGAGTTGATTTGGATGAGAAGGTTGTTGGAGGATCTTGTTCACAAAAGGGTCATATATCATTATTTTGTGATATTTAGATTGCCTTTTTCATTTCAAGGGATCCATATTTTCATTCCATGATGAATCACTTTGGAGTACAGTATCACTTTGTCCAAGATGTTGTAGAGGGTGGAATAGTGGACATGCAGAATGTTCATACTTAAGAAAATCTAGCTGATTTCCTAACGAAGGAGATTGACTTTGAAAAGTTCAGATGGTGTAGATCTGTGAGTGTCCTTATAAATACATGAGTAACATGGTTTGGCATATAGAAATTATGAGTGAATATGTGATTGGTTCTCAATCAATCTTCAAGTGGGAGATGTTTCGGTAATTCTTTCCCTGAATGGTGGTCACCCCATGATTTTTCAAAGGGGGTGGGTTGTGGTAAGTGGTTGCTGACCAGCTCCACCAAACCCACTAGTGGAGGAAGAGAAGTAGCGGTTGGAAGATGCCTATAAAAGAATGCTCTCCCCTCTGCAGATCATCTCATATCATCACCAACAACCATCTGTTCATTATAAATCTCTTCATTTTGGGGGGTTTTCACATTACATCTAGTGTCAATTTATTTTGACATTTTTCACTTCATTTTATATTGTTATTATCGCTGCCCTAGTGGGAAAATCATTTACGGTCCCAATAGTTGTTGTCATAAAGGTCACGGTGGGCAGTGCTGGAGGTATCGTGAGCAATGACGCCCTTGATGACGAGCTTCGATGGGTCAATCTCCCACTCAGGCCACACTACCACCACTGAATCCTTCGAAAGAGCATCGGTGGTAGGCTCCACCACCACCTATGTGTTCTTGTTCTCCTCCATGGTTAGTACCTTGTTCAGATGTTTCTCGAGCTGATCATCTAGGATCTTCATTTCAAAAATATAAATAATAAATTCAATAATAAATTAAATATAAATAATAAATTGAATATATATAAAAATGAAAAGTGTATATATATATATAATATAGGTGATAAAAAATTAATTAATAATTATACGTAACTAATTATTAATATTTATTTTAAATATTTCATTGTAGTTATAAATACTTTCAAAAATAATTATACATTTATATAATTAATGATGTATTTTAAAAAATATTAATTCATTTATATAAATAAAAATATTTTCAACATAATTAATAATTTTTAAATGTCAATAAAAATTAGTTTTATTTTGTGTATATATTTAATAATATTCACTTCTATATAATAAGTAATTATTGTAAAAAAATAATTGTATACAACTATTATTATTACTATATTTAATCACACAATCAAAAAATTAATTGTCTATATATATCCAAAAAATATTTTTTCATTTATATATATATTATAATATTTTTTAATTGTAATTAGTAATAGTAAAAAATATTTAATGATTGTTTTTTTTAAGTAATATTTTTTAATATTTTTTATATATACATAATTATATATATGTATCCATATATTAACAACTGTAAATCTATATCATGATGATGATTCAGATTATGTTTATGAAAATGATCATACTTTTCTTAAATCCTAGTTTTCTTATCTAGATAAGGTCATGTCTCTTTGTAAGACTTTTTCACTTTATTTCTTTCCTATTATCTTTTTATTCCACCTTTAATAAATTTTCTGGTGCTTTGGCTTCTAGATATACCTTTTTGTTATAATTATTGAAAAATTATTTTTAATGTCAAATTTTTTATAATTAAAAATATATTGTGAAAAAGATTTATACATTTATATTTTTCATGTAATTAATTAAAATATATTATATTATTATATGTTTAATTTAATTTTTATAAAAAATACTATTTTAAACACAATTGATATTAAATTTAATATTTATATATATATATATATTTAGGAATGAGAACTTGTCCAGATGGAGAAGTTTCTTTTTTCATGAACCAAATCAGATACCTTGGTACCCTAATAACCGAGCTAGCTCTGACATGAATAGAAGGGTATTCCCGATCCCTATGGGTTGTCGACTAGTACCTAACATCATAAAATATCATGAGGGAATGAATTTTCCAAAAAACATTGGAAAATGAAAGATTATAGGTTTGTATGATCTACACTCCAATGGGAGAAAGTACCAAAAAAAGAGGTTTAACAAAACCCAAAGAAGTACATCATCAAGTTACTCAACAACTGGTAAGAAAAAACTCCAACATCCTAAATGAAACATCATCAAATGATGGAAAAGTATCCACTAATCACAACCCCCCTCCACAGTCTCAAGGATCAAGAACATACACTACATCTATGTGGTGTTTTCCCATTTCTCAGACCTAGAAAAAGAAAATCCATAAAAACATAAAGAAAAAGGTGATTTGTTAGCTATAAAGTCTAGTAGGGTCTCTCCAGGTGTTTCATAATCAAGACCATAAGAATTTACCATCTATGATATTGATTTAAATAAAATAAGGCATGAAAACACATTTTCATATTTTAATCCAAGACATGTTTTCTTTTTAAAAGATGAAAGATATATCAAAAAAACATTCAAGCATTCTTAAATGGACATTTTAAATAAAATATTTTATATAAATTAGTTGGCATGAATAAAATATTACAATAATCAATGACATGTATAATCAAGTCAAACAACTCATAGAAAAGCACCATGTACAAAATTCTTATGGTAAGTTAGTTTATCATTTAATAAGATCCTCTCACATCTCAATAATGATCTTGGCTCTAGTCAAGTATGCATGCACATATACACCCCAAAATGGGGAACCCATGAAGGGTAGTCTACACCCCAAAAAGGGAAACCCATAAGGGGTAGTCTGGCTGCAGTTGTTTTAGTAACAGTTGTCATCATGAATCCATTTCTAGGGAGTCAAAGTCTAAGCGTTCTTATCCCAATTACCACTAACTACCCAGGATAACATCTTTTTTAACAATCAATCAATCAAATTGACAATCAATCATTTCAAAACATTTCAAAATACAATTTCCCAATTTTAGTTTTCAACATGTCTTTTCCATTTCAAAACCAAATAATAGGGTTTTGTCATTTCATACCATTTAAAATTACTTTTCAATTTAATAAATTTTTTAAACATCAACATAAAATCATTTCATCAAAAAAATTCCAAATGAAACCATCATTTTTCATAAATCCACCCCACAATTTCAATTCCATTGAAATGGTGGTTTTTATCAATTTCCATACCCATTTCAAATAAAAGATCAAATCATCATGATTTCATGTTTTTAAAATAATTTAAAAACCCATTTTAATTTAATCAAGCAATCCAAGGTTTCAACCATAGGTTAAAGAATTTTGGAACCACCTACTTTTAATCAAATATCTAAAAATAAACACTTATAATGGGATTCTCCAACGAAGAACAAAATAATGAAAGATCTAGGAACACAAAATAGAATCAAAATCCAATAAAATGGAGTTTATATTGATCCATAACATGATGATCCATCAAAGCCTAAATATGAGAGGAAGATAGACCAAAAGGAAACACGTGATAAGATATCTACTTACTAAGAGAAGATCGAACGAGGTCAAAATTGCTTTGATCCATGAAGGAAAGGGTTTGGGGAGCCAAAATATCCTAGGGAAGGATATGGGTCATGAGGGGGAGGAATATAGGTTGGAAAAAATTAAAATAAAACATGAAACATACTTAAAACTGCCTACCATGAGAATTAAACAGCATGTAACCTCAGTTCACGTTGTGTAATCCATGAAAGTCACTTATACCAGTAAAGGCATGTCCTTTTATTAAAATCTGATTTTCAACCATTACACAATGCGTATTTAAAATATAGGGAATATAAAATTTCACTCCCTTCAAATTCCTCATGGAATCGGCATGGTGATAGATACACAACATGTAATCACATTAGACGGTGTGTAATTTCCCAGATCACAGAAGAAAACCCATATTCTACTGAAAACCCTAAAACTAAAGAAACCCAATACCAAAGGACAATTCATACCTTATGAAAGGTAATGGGGTATTACAACCTCCCCACTATAAAAAATGTCTTCCCCCTGAAATCCTATCAAGAAAGCTCCATATCAAAAAGGTGAGGCCACTCCTCTCTCATCAGTGCCTCACCCACATCTCAGGATAATTTAAATGATGTTATCATAGAACAAAGACTAAAGGTATTACACTCCCAAAAAGTAACTTTCTCTAAAAATAAACAATACTAATTTAATTCTAAGTCATAGAAAAATCAAGATCAACGTCAAGACCACTTTAACTCAAAACATGATATGGATCAGAAAGATGCTCTGGAAGATGAGAAATGTGAAACATGTTGTGTATCGACATCAACTACAAAAGTAGTTATAAATTGTAAGACACTTTCCCCACCTTCTAGACAATATAAAAAGGACCCAAGAGGAGAGGAGAAATATTCCCTTTCCTCACAAGCCATCGATGACCCAAACGAGGTGAAACTCAAAAGAACACCTGGTCACCAACTAAAAACTCCAACAGTTTTCTACGATGGTCAGTATAAGATTTATACCAGCTTCACACAATCAATATTCTATGACGAATTAACTGAATATTTTTTGTCATCTCTTGGACCAAGCTTGGTCCAACCAAATAAATTTCACCAATCTTTGACCAATACAACAGAGATTTAGATGGCCAATCATACATTGCCTCAAAAGGATCCATTCTGAGTGTAGGATGGTAAATAGTGTCATAAGAAAACTCAACCAGTCCCAAATGGTCATCCCAATATCCACCAAAGTTGAGAATGTAGACATGTAACATATCCTCAAGAATCTATATAACTCTCTCTGTTTGGATATTCATATATGAAAGGTATGTCGCACTCAACCGAACCTGATATCTCATTGCCACTTGAAGGCCCAACCAAAAATAGGAGGTGAAACGAGAATATCTATCAAATAATATAACCTATGGAACTCTATGAAAATGAAAAATATCTTTCACATAGATATTTACCAACTCCTCAAATTTGTTTGTATCACAAATGGGTATAATGTGAGTTGTTTTTGTTACCCAATCAATCACAACCAATATTGAATTCTTCTTTCAAGGGGTATGCGGAAACCCAAACAAAAAGTTCATTGAAATATAATACCATATCCATGTTGGCATAGGAAGTGGCTAAAGAAAACCCAAAGGTATTTGGTGCCTAACCTTGACCTGTTGGGAAGTATAGCAATGAGAAAAAAAATCAATAATGTCTCATATCATACCTGTCCATCAGAATCATAATCGCGTGTCATAGAACATCTTCATGGTACCTGGGTGCACAACCCATTGGAAATTATGAAAATCCTCCATAATAGATTTTATCATAGATAAAGGCACAAAAATACAATTCAAAAAACACAGAATACCCTCTATAGAGAAAAACCACTCAATAAAATTATCCCCAACATAAAGAGAGCCCCTAATGATATGGAACTCATCATCTCGCTATTGATCCTGAAGAATCATCTCAATAATAGAGGAGGTCAACTGAACACTGGTTAAAACAAACTTATATGTAATGACTTGGATTTTATATATAATATTTTTGGATATTGTATGGACTATTTTCAAGGCCAGGAGATGTGACATTTTTTGAATCTGTGGCCCAGTGTGCCCAGAATAAATGTTTGAAATAAATTATATATATTAAATAGAACATGTGAGAATTTTTCCTTAAAAAGAGTAATAACTTATAAATGGAGGCCCAGATCAGAAATATAAGTTAACCATTGAGTTCAGAGCATGTTTATTACCTTAGGCATGACATAACCTTTGTCAACATGGGGTGTTTGTGAAAAAATCATTGTTGGCATAAAAATGAATTAAATAAATTAAATGAATTAATTTAATTATTCATTAATGTAGGGACCTAGTTTATTATATAAGTATATGGTTATGAAAAACTCTTATGGTTATCTTCATAACCACAGAGTCATTGGAGAACCATCATAGAAATTGTTGTGGGATCTGTATCAGAGGAATGACAACTAGATCGAGGTTCCATGATCTGTGTGCAACAAAATTAGAGGATCTCATCAGTGATAGTGAAGAAGCTTAATTTTTCATAAGTTATCAATATAAATTGGGTTATAATGTAGTTTTGTTTGAATTTATTCCCCATTCTTAATTTCTATGATGAAATTGAATCAATCGACTAACAGATTGATTCTCGGATCGGTCGAATTATAGGATGGGTTTATCTGGGTGGATTTATTGTGAGATTTATTTATTTATTATGTTTATTAATTATTCATTATAATGGAAATGAATCAAGTCAAACTGAACATGGAAAATTATCATTCCTATTTTGTGTGTTTTCTGGTTTTCTCCCATTGTTCTATGTGTGTTCATCACTGAGGTTTTTCTTTCCCGATAGTTTAACCCAAATATTGAGGAATCGAACTTTGCGCACATAATTCTTGGTTAAGTGATTTGATATCACAAATATATACATATTATGGGATGGGGATCATTTAATGGTGGTAAAAATGAGTGAATTGAACTATATTGGATACCTATGGGTTTGATCGGTGCATGCGATGACCATGGTGATGAATGAACGCCTATTCCTGTGCAAATTGGGTGACTGTAATCGGATGATCGGCATCGATGATCCTAGATCAGAGTAGATCTGTGCTTCCTAGAATGATTAGTGATGGATATGGAGTCTAGAGGAGTGAACGGTGATGTAGAGAAAAAACTCGGGGGATCTGTGAAATCCCAAGGTACATGGAGTGTATTTCAGAGAAGCATGTTGTATGGGACCCCTGTACAACAGCTTTGGTTTCCACAGGGAGTTAAGTATCCCACGGAATGTGACCCTATCACATGGTATGTTATCCTTCCCTAGAAACTCAATGTGTACCTCAAATGGTACACGAACATGGCCATGAATACACGAACATGGGCACGTCATGTACTCCCACATGGACACAGCTAGGCTAGGTGTACACAGGAATAACCACGTACTTGGAAACACATAGAAGTACATGGACATGGGAGAAAAGTGTACTTTGACATGGACATGGACATAGGCCATTTAAACAAGTAGTTCCTAGTTTCAAAGGTACATGCTATGTACTACTAGTACATGTTGTGTACTACTATAAAATGTCATGCACTCCTTCATAGAAGTCTTGAAACCCTTGTCCTTTTAATCTTGGAAATGTTTTGTTAGGATGTGTTCCCTATATCCATTCCCAGATAGTTAGTATGGAATCATGTCCTACACATAGGATGATCATCCCTTTAGTAGGACTTAATAGGTAGAGTTGTTGGAATCCTTCCATGAGGCCCAAAGAGATATCATCTATCATCTTTTTATCCTAGGTGGAGTTCTTGGTATCGTCATGACCAATACTACACAAGTATAGATCCTCAAATTAGATAGTTATTCCATATTGGATTTTTGGTATACCTCGTAGCCTTGGGTGTGACCACTTTTTGTATATTGTATATCTTTAGACTTCAGAATATACTTTTGATGGTGAGACCCAATGAGAACAACCTCTTTTATAACATCCTGAGCCCGCAATTCTGGAATCAATGCTTAAAAACATGTTGTGTACTTTTTTTATTAGAGATTACTGAAAAATATGTAGTTCTTTATAAAATAGGGAACCTTTTTCTGGTCTAGTTTCAGGAGGATTAGACAAAACCTTACATTTATCAAAGGTGTAAAAAAAATTAAGCAGGTGCCTACTATGCTTCCACTGAGTGAAAACTCTAAAAATGAAGATGTATGAAATATAACATCTAAGATACCTATGAAAAATCATTTTTAAAACAAAAGGCAAGCATTCAATTGCCTAGTAAGGGGTTTTAAAATTCTTGAAATACCTTTCAGGAAATCATTCCTTGAAAATAACATTGAGAAATGATTTCAAAAATTATTTAGATAATAACATAAAAATACTTTTTGAAATATACTTTGAAAGCTTAATTGAAAAAAATATATCTCTTTTGAAATTACTTACGTACAAAAAATTGTTTTAACCATAATCCAATGATTTTTAGAAAAGTTTATGCAAGATTTTGAAAGTAAAACACTCAGGAATATGGAAACTTGAAGCATTGAAGGCTATCTTGGGTCTACCCACTTTTTGAGGGATTGAGTTCACTCTCCAATTCCCTACCATATTTATAACGTCCAAGTGCTAGGTTTTATAAAAAAACATTTTAAGCTTGCTTTATGTATATATACATTTTTCACTGGGTTTTCTTACATTAAAATATTGTAACCATTTTTGATACATTTATATAAATACATATATATATTTATATATACATGTATATATATATATATAATTTCACAAGAACGTATCTTCTTGATTTGGAAAAATCAAATCTCATGTCGACTTGTCATTGTATAATATGAGATTAATTGTCATACATATTTTTCATTAATGAAATAATATTTAAAAAAAATTGTTCATAGAAAATAATGTTTTATTAATACAAAATTATTATATATTAGTCATACTACATACTTAAATATTCTTCACACAATATACATATATATATATATACGAATAATAAAACTGATGCATGTAATATAAATGAAGGGCATGTCATTGATTAAGATGATGGTCACTTCTTTTATTAAAAATGACATTCATTATTTTATATGCACTTTGCACACAAAATTAGTAATTCCTCATGAAAACAAAACATAGATTTATGACTAAGTTTTCAAGAATCATTATGAATTGATAACTTAGTAAAATAATTCACTTATGGAATTTATTCATATAAAAACATATTTTTTTTAAAATATATATAAATATTTACTCAGAACATAAATCATATTCTAGAATAAATAATCACCATCTAATTTAAATAAATTATTGACATATAATTATTTTCTTAATTATTATCTATTGAGGTAATTAACTTTTGAAGAAATATTTTAAAATCAAACATGCCATCCTAATCATCAAATTCCATTATAATTTTTGTTACAAAGTTTAAAACTATTATAATAATATAATTTTTCAAACAATAAATGATTGAAAAGGAAATTTTTCCCATAAAATATTCTCAAATCTATTACTATAATGAAAATATAAAACAAATAAATACTTAATCAACTCTTACCAACATAAAACAAAAATCTTCAAGATATGCACATAAATCACAAAGATAATTAATAAAATTACCTTATATATTTTATGTTCATAAAATTATCTATTGTTAATAGAAGACCCAACATGACTCTTCATCCGCACAGAAGAGAAATAGAATAGGGCTTCACCCTCTACCTTGCTTAAAAGGATTTCTCTCACAAGCCTTTCATCTCTCTCACATATGTGTGTAGAAATAGAAAAGAAAGTTGAGGTTTTATATGGCCATCTCATAGCTATAAAAATATTTTTTATAAAATCAATCTAATAAAAATGTGTGGTTTAAATCTTATGCTTGCAAAGAAATCTGGGATATCAGAAGTCATCAGAAAGAAAAATCAATGTTTGAAAACAAACATTTGAGTCACTGCAACAATAGTTATCCAATAAAATATTTTGAAAATGTCATTCAAAACTGAATTCTATGTATGGAAACATGATCAGTAAATTAAATCTATCTTTTTTTGGAATTCTGATGTACACAAAACAATATGATTATTTGAACAAACTAACAAGAATAATTGACAAAAAATCAATATTGTGATGACATAAGTTGAATAAATTCAACACAAAATATGTGGATAGATGCATCAAGTGGTTGGAATAGACAAATAGGGTAACTAATACATCAAAAATTTAATTAATAATCTAGAATCAGATACCTAAATTTTGGATAAACAATACCTACTTGCGATATCCAGATAACACAAGGTAGATCTCAGAAAATCAAAGGTCATTTTCCCAAATCTCATTCAAATCATCCACACAAGGAAGATCTAGATTTATATTTCTCACTCAGATTAGACCTCGAATCCAAAAATGAAAACCCTAAACTGCTCGGACTTGTTGATGATGTATGGCCTGCAGAGAACTCTCAGACCTCAGCTTGACTTGTGCTCGACTTCATCTCTGCACCTCATCTCTCCTTTCGTCTGAGCTCATCATCGAACTCAGACTCACATGGTCAAATATTGATTTAGTCTCACCCTAATTCAGACACCTACATACCCACACAATCATCTCTCAATTTCATGAAACCCTCGAACCGATTCTCCCTCAACTTCATTCTCAGTTTTCAAGTTTTTTTATTTTGTTTTTTATTATTTACTTAGTTTCTTTAATATTCAAAAAAATATATTTTCATATCAAATCATAATAATAAAACATATATAAATCAAAATAATTATCTTATTCAAATAATTAAATCCTTTTAAGAACATTAATAATTTTTATCATTATTTAATATCATAAATAAAGTAAATAATATATTTCGTTTAAAATTATTTTTCTTAAATTTTATTTCATGAAAACTATATATAAAATCATAATTAATTTATACTATGTCATCATGTATGTAAATAGTTACATGGTAAAAAATAAAGTAATCAAATTTCATTTTGATTAAATGAAATCAAATAGTTTTATAAAAATATTTCATAACATTATTTATTTAAAATATAATTAATTTATTAATTACCTAAACTTTTTGGGATGTTACATCTCATACTAATACCATCAGTGATATCTAACTTGTGTAGTGTATTCTATCAGATTGGTTATATGTGGAACCTTCAAGTGGGAATCTTAGGCTGACATTATGGTTGTCAATTTACCTTGAGACAATGTGTCTCTATTGAGTATATTTGGATATTATTTTTATTTGTTTTGTATAAATATACCTATATAAATATGACTATTATTCTTGTTGTTATATGATTTATGGTTTCAAGGTGTCCTGTTGGGTATTATTATACTCACACCTATACGGGTTTTTTCCCACATGTTTCATGTATTTTGAAAATGATAAACCTTTTTATAGAGTCCTAGAGAGACCAGAACCATGCAGTTATTAGTGAGTTGGAAAGACTAAGGTTTATTCCTATAGTATCTTGATAGCAGTTCCCGTCTTTACTTTTAAGTTAGACTTGTTTTCAGACTATTATGGTGGGATTTCATTTGGACCTGCTTTTTTCATTTCTTGTTGTCGTACCCTAGTTGTGGTATTTAGATGTATTCATGTATATTTTATTGGTTGTTTTACATTCTAGTGTTTTATGATCTTGGATATGTGTTTGTGTGTATTGGTATTTAGGCTAGGGCCTCCCATATTAGTAATACACCTACTCAGAGGTAGTCTCTAGTCCCTAGCCTATTGGAGGTAGGCTTGTGGAAATGAGGCATGGGATTCATTGGGAAGGGTCATGACAGAGTTTTACTAGAGAGAAGTAGTCTCTACCTTATGATTTGTGTCTGAAAGATTGGTTTGGGGAAACAATTTTAAGTGTTTGGAGTTTAGATTTTAGGCTTGGGACTCCAGTGTTGGTGGGGTAGCCAATGTATCCATACACCAGGACTCTGATGACCTACCTTTAAAATCATCATGTAAGAACATAGGTTTCATGGGAAGCAAGTGTATGTGCATCATATAGGAATGGGTTGTGGTTTTCATGTACTTCTTGAGTCAGATGTCTATATATAATCATTGCCCATGATATATATTATTTATTTTAGGATGCCTTTGCAATGTATGCCTGATAGGATTCAACATTAGGATCATGAGGATGATACCATCAATGATGAGGCATTGATATATGGGCATGTTCTAGAGGTGTAACCTTTAGGTGGTGTTCCAGTTATACCACCACCTGTAGATCAGCATATGGTACCTGTAGTACTAGTGGATGAGGTGTGCAGGTTGAACACTCTTCATGAGTTTTAGTGGTAGAGAAACCTCGGGTTCCAAGGTGAGCCTAACCTATAGGAAAATGAGGACTGGATTAAGATGTTGACGTTATTTTTCTATCTTTTCAATACACTAGTAGATCATATGGGGGTTGTGGCAGCGAGCCTTCTCCATGGATCAATAGGACGATGGTGGGGTTTGGTGACCTAGTATTATGATGAGGCGACTCTAGCATGACTGTAGTTTGAGGACCTTTTCAGAGAGGTTTTCTCTCCAACTATATTGAGGATTGTATGGATCCAAGATTATCTACATATCTAGTAAGGTAGCATGACAGTTTTTGAGTATTCATTAAGGTTTACCAACCTCTCCAGGTACTCAATGGATATGGTTTGTGATCAGTTCTTCTAGGTCAAACCTTCAAGAGAGGACTGTGTAGGGAAATTAAAGCTAGAATTATACCTCTATGAATTACTACCTATCTTGGGGTTCTAAAGTGAGCTTTGGTGGCTGAGAGATTCCCGGCTGAGAAGACACAGACAGTGGTTTCCAGTTGTGGGAACACATAAGCAAAGACTTTGGCTGTAGGGAGCCAACATTAGTCTCAGGGACATAGACGTGCAAGGAGTTTTAGTATGAGATCCCAAGATAGGGGTTCTATGGTTTAGGGCTCACAATATGGGTCTATTCATCCCATGGAGAGGTGGTGCTACTCATGTGATGGAAGAGGAAATCTTGTGAGGGATTTTCCGACCCATCGTACAGCTAACAGGGAGATAGTGGGTGGGCCATTGAGGCAGAGGTAGTGACAGGAGAAGACAGCCTGCAATCCATTTTTTTAATTTTCTAAAATCCGGTTTATGGGTTACTAGTAACCATTACAATATTCAAAAACCTCACCCAGCAACATTCCACCTTTAAATTAAAGATTCAAACTTCAAATTTCAAATTTCAAATTTCAAAATTCAAAATTCAAACCAACCACCCTTATCAATCTCGAGCCACGAACCATGACACGCGTACCCAGCGTGATCCAAAAATCCATTGTAAATCATACAGAGATCTGACCGCGTCAGATGGTCACCTCACTGCCCACTGTCATCTTCGTTCTCAATGAAACCACTGGTCTATACACACAGATGACGTCCTCATCAACCAACCTCCATGCCATTTCCATTTGACGGACAATCATTCCACAAATCCAGGATGAACAAAACCAAAAACCGGATATGAAAATAGCTCCATTGAAACCATTAAGGAAGAAAAACCAAACAAAATCTGACGAACAAAAATCAATCCCCATAAATGTTGTCGAATATCACCAACCGCAAAGAGAACATGTACCAAATCCATCCTCAAAGGCGAAAACCAAAAGAACGATGAAACTGGATAGATCCAACATAGGATGCGCCTCCAAGCAACAAAGAACAACCATCAATATCAAGGCATACCTTCCTTCAGGACCGACATTACACCGATATGGCTTAACGCATCCCCAAACAGCATCGACACCTCGCGCCTCCACGAACACTGCACATCGATAACCAGAAACATGATTAGATCTGAAAACCACAAACCAAACCAAAAAAAGAGGCCTCCCAAACATCAGATCTTGCTGAAAGGAGCCCCATCGGGGGCCATTGAACCAGATCCCGCCGCTGTCTTCAGATTCGCACCAGATGACCAGATTTCCCAAAATGCTCGTAGACGACATAGAACGCGACGACACCCTCAAACCACCGCATCTGAGACCCGCACCCTGGACCAACTTCACGCCACCTTGTAAAACCCTAGTTGTATCTGATGTTAGAGCGAGAAGACGGTCAAGCGCGATGCGGATCACTGAGGATGAAGACGAGCCCATGCCATTGGAAGCGTCCACGCCACGAACGTGCCGAGCAGAATGCTGAGGGAAGAAGATCTGGCCGAAGGAGGAGGATGGAAGGAGGGTGGCGGCAGGGGAGAGAGAAAGCGAAGTGGAGCACCTCAGTGGGATGGAAGAAATAGAAGAGGAACTAAGAGAGAAGATTCATGTGGTAGATGCTTCAACTTATTAGCACCACTACCACTAGGTTCTCCATTCTAGTCTTAGGGTGCTGGAGGATAGGTGTGGGGACAACTGTAGGTGGTCGAGTCTTATGACCTAGAGGCTTTGGAAATGATTCTAGGTATTATTTTTGTATTTTATACCTTACAAGTAGTATTTATAGACATGAGTGATATTCATTCCTTTATTTCTAATTATCTAGTTCAAGAATTAGAGATTCTAGTTGAGCCTTTATCCCAACCCTTATGCTTAGAAACTGCTACTAGAGATGACTTGGTGATCACACACTTGTGCTGATAGTGTGACCTGACTCTTGGAGGTGAGAGTTTCTATTGGGATATCTATGAAATGATGATGAGGCCTTATGATATCATCTTTGGTATGGACTGGTTATTTACAGTTCACATCCAGATTGACTGTTTTAGGTAGAGGATACAATGTGTCCACAACGTTACGACTAGGTTTTCCATTGTGGATGAAAAGGAAACCTAGACAGCACTGGATAAACTCATACATGGGAGGGTACAAGACATTACTCATCAGTTATCTAGCCTAAACCTCATTGTAGTGGATGTTATGAGTTTCTAGTTTCTAATAGCGGTGGTGGAGTATGGGGACATCTTTCCTGAGGATATTCCATGCACACTTCCCCACCAAGAGATAGAATTATACATTGCTCTACACCCTGAGATGACCCTAATATCAATTCCAATATATTAGATGGTTCCTGAAGAGCTTCAAAATATGAGTGTGTGGTTGGAGTACTTGCAGAGGAAGAGATTTTTTAGACCCAATATTTAACCCTAGGTAGCCCCAGTTTTGTTTTCCAAGAAGGTGAACTATAGATTGATTTTGTGTATGGATTACCATTTTAACACCCCAATACATTACAATATTTTCATTTTAGAATAAATATTTAGTTTTATCTCTTTATACAGAACACAAATTTAAAATTACTCTACACGCAACACTAAATTAGCTTGTGTTACATGCAAGACTGATTTTTATAGCCTTTTAACGGTGAGCCTATTTTAAAACTACATTTTGACACTTTTATGAATTTTATTTTTTAAAAATAAACATCATTTTGGGATTCAAAATTTTGATATTATATTAGGGTGAATTTTTGGGTTTTTTTTAAGAAACTTCATTTTTATGAATAGTGAAAATTACTAAAATTTAGTTAAAAAGAATTTCCATTTAAATAATTATTAGATGTAAATTATATTTTATGTTGGTTTTTCAAATCACAACAGATAAACTATTCATATATTAATCCAATATAGTTCATTGGAATCATATTTATATTTAAATTAGATATAAAAACTTATTAATCTTTTTAACGTTTTTACTTTAAAAACCTGCATTATCGCCATGTCTGTGGGATTAGCATTAATCTTAATTCTCCCACTTCTATGATTTGAATTTTGAAAAAATAGATATACATGGTTTTAATAAGTATAATATTTTTGGTCTAATAAGATAAACTTAATTTTTGACAAAAAATATCAATGAAAGTGATTAAAATTAATTACGGTGATTAAGGTAAAATAAAGCTTAATAAGGGACTAAATCATAATATTAAAAACCAGAATGACCTGGAAAATTTTCTAAAATCCATTTTCTGCCAACAATTAGACAATATCCCCACGTTTTTTAAAATTTACTGGTTATTAGGATATTATTAAAAGTAAATTCCCTAAATAAACGATTAAGTAAGAAAAATACAAAAAATATCACTTTCCTTTCCTTTAACATTTATAAAACCTTGAGATATGTAAAAAACATCATATTTATGGTTATAAATATCATTTTAAAATATAGATGGGTTATATTTATCATAATAATTTATCAATAATTTTTATAGCTGGTTTAGTTACATAAAATGCTTAAGAAATGCCAATGTAGTGATTATTTAGTTAATAATTAACTAAAATAAATTATACTATAAATATTAAAAAGTGATGTTAATTAATTGATTTATTGTCTTTATTTGTTTTTTATATGAATATATCATGTTAAAAATCTATAAATATAATAAATTTGAATTCAAATATTAGATTGATATTTTAAAATTAACATTTAATAAATAATTTTAAAATTGACATTATTGTTATTTTACAATAAATAAAATTTTATTAAATTATTTAAAATTAATAAAAATTATAAATTCTTAAAAGTGATTTTTAAGTGTTAATAAATATTAAATATGTTATATTAATGGACCAATTTATATTTTATAATCAACATATTGACCCATATATTGTAAAAACATTGTTAACACATTTCGGGTTTAAACTGTGTTTTAGCGGGTCGCATGCGCTTGTTTTAAAATTAGATTCCAAAACACATGATAAATTTATTTTATAAATTATATACCATATTAATAATTAAGTGGATTTATATTTTCTAATGAATCTCACTTTAAATATCACTTTAGTTTAGTGTTAATGGTCAAATTAATTAGATTAGAAAACTCGACGCCTTAATAAAAAAACAAAATGACAAAATTGGGGAATCTTGGAAGTTAAGGAACCAAATTATTAAAATGAACATATTTTGTGTGGTGTGTTGGGACCAAGAGGATGTTCAAGTTTATTAAGGTTTAAAGTGTTGTATTTTGTTTTCAAGGTATGTTTTGAAGAAAGGAAATCACTTCACTTTATTTTGTGGAAACAATTTTTTTGGGTTTGTTTTGAAAAGAATCAGACCCATGTTAATTGTGACGATGCTTTTATGATTTTTATTTCATATAAATCATGAGCTTTATTGATAAATTTTTATAAAGTCTTGATATAAGGAAAGGGGAGTGAAAGTGATTAGGCCAATCAAAAAAATTGTATTCATATTTTTTTCAAAACAATCAGAAAATAAGTGGTACTAATTATTTTTCAAAAAAATTAGAAAAAAATCATATACATATTGAATAGGTGGTGATGATTGTGTTTCAAAACAATCTAAGTGGTATAAATGGAAAGGTGGTGTCCATGAAAATGGTGCTGATCGAAATGTGATGCTAATAAAAAGTGGTGTCGATGAAAGGCGGTGTCGATGAAAAGGTGATGCCGATTTAATAGGTGGTGCCGATGGAAGAGGTGGTGCCGATGGAAGAGGTGATGCCGATGGAAGATGAGACACTAATTTTTTTTCAAAACAATCATATTTGGGTAGAATATAAGAAAATATATGGAGCCGATTGAGAATGAATCACATTCATATTTTTTGTATCGTATCCAACAATCGTAACCATAAATTGTAACCAGTAATCATAACCAGAATGATTGTATTCAGAAATGATCGTATCCATAATCATCATATCCAGAATGATCATATCTAGAATGATCGTATCTAGTATGATCATAACCAAAAATTATCATATCCAGAATGATCGTATCTAGCATGATCGTAACCAAAATGATCGTATCCAGAATGATCGTAACTAGAATGATTGTATCTAGGATGATCGTAACTAGAATGATCATAACCAGATTAATTGTAACCAGATATGATTGTATTCAGGATAATAGTATCCGGAACATTTTTATTTAGAAAATATCATGTGTGGGTTTAGATGAAAAAGAAAGGAGAAGGAATGAATGTAAAGTTGCAATACTTTCCAATTGAAGTCAGACGATGCTAAAGCTGATCCTCAATAAATTAAAAGTCATGAAGGTAGTCATGATTCAACCAATAGTTTTTTAATTTTATGATTTATTTTCTCAAGAGGGTCGAGAGAAAAGAAAATAAAGTGGAGATAGATGAATTAATTGTCAAGTGGGAGACTTTATTTTAAAATAGTGATTGTATCTCAAGTGGAGAAGTGCATTTCTTCAACGCGTTCAATTGGTATGGTATTAAGCATTGTTTTGAAGAAATTAGTATGAGAGAATCAGATTCAGACCCATGTATTTCTCATCACTTGTAATTTTATTTAAATTTGAAATGAGAGTTTGGAAAATAAGATATGAAGATTGTAGATGATTCGAGAAGAATCGAGAAGTGTTGACGAAGTCATAATTGCTCTGAGATTTTTAGAGAATTTCAAATTTTGGTTAATTTATGTGAGTGAGAAATTGTTTTAGGATTCCCACCTAAACATTTTTTGGGTCACCTACAAAAGTTTTGAAGTACATTTTACTTCTGTGTGACTTTCAAAAAGAGAAGCTCTGGGTTTCTAGAGATAAGGATAGTTCCATTCCGTTCGGATTGACAATTATCTTGGGTGGTGCCGATTCATTCATATTCTATTCGGCATGACAATTGTATTCAGGAATTGAAGTGGTGCTGATTATACTCTATTGTTTTCTATCTAAAAATTGGATTGGGATCTTTGTTTTGAAAGAATCGAATAGAGAGATTTGTTTTGAAAGAATCAGGCTGGGAGCTTTGTTTTGAAAGAATCAGATTGGCAGCTTTGTTTTGAAAGAATTGGACTAGGAGTTTTTTTTTTGAAATAATCGGAATGGGAGCATTATTTTGAAAGAATCGTACTGGGAGATTTGTTTTAAAAGAATCAAACTTGGAGGAATCAGACTCATTGTTTCATAGAAAAGTCCATGTAGTTCTTACTTCTCTTCTAGGTAAATAATTGATAAATTGTATTACAATTTTAATACATTTGTTTATTTGAAAAGAAGTGCTGGTAACATGAGTTGTTACAAAAAAATTATATTACTCTATTGTGATAAGAGGAAGCACACTCACTAGTGGGATTGTTTCATAGTTCTACATGAGTGAAAGGGTGCATCCTAGTCATTATAATCTAAGGATTGTTTTCTTAGTGGATTGTATGGTATTGGATCATTTCCAAACCATACCAAGGACGTAGCTATTCTTATTGAATAGTGAACCTTGTCAATCTTTCTGTTCATTTGGATGTGTGTTTATTTTTTTCTCCTCAAGGAATTAAAATCCTTAATAGGAGGAGACGTTTGTTTCAATTTAAAAGAAACATAAAAGAAAAATAGTATCACTGATTCACCCCCTCTCCCTCTCAGTGATACATTACTCCGACTGGGTACTTTAAAGTAGTATTAGAAGAAAGGTTCCCTTCGCTATTATTTGTTGATGGAGAACATGAACAATGTGAATGGTAAAGGTATTCTGGTATTTTATGGAAAGAAATATCATATATAGAAATATAGAATACTTTCATATCTTATGTCTATTAGTTATGATGTTCTTGAAGTTGCAACAGTTGAGTTTCCTCCTATTGATGATAGTTCTCCACTTACACCTGTTGACAAGAAGTTTCATGAGAATGATGGAAGGGACAAGAATTCTATATTATCATCACTTTATGAAATTTAATTCTTGAGATTAAAAGGTGTTTCCACAGTAAAAATTATATGGGATAAGTTGAAAAACATATATGAAGGCAATACAAAAGTGAAGAAGGCAAAGTTACAAATATGGAGATTAAAGTCTAAAGATTTGAAGATGGGTGAGCATGAATATATTTTGGAATTCTTTACTAGGGTGAATGAAATTGTGAATACTATCAAATGTCTTGGTGAAAATCTTAAAGACTCTACATTTGTTGAAAAAATCTTGAGAATCATACCTGAAAAATTCAATGCAAAAGTTTCTTCACTAGAAGATAGAGATCCTGAAACATTGTCTCTTGATGATTTACATAGCACTCTTTTTACCTATGAAATTAGAAGAGATAATTCTATGAAGAACAAAACAAAGTTTGGAAGAAAAATTTATTTCAAGGATATGAAGAAAGAAAAGTCAAATAATATTGTTATTGAAGATGAAACTGGTGATTATAACTCTGAAAATGATGTATATAAAAATCTCAATGAAATCCTATTCTTGTTTTTTAACAATGTGGAAAGAGGTACAAGGAAATACATAGGTAAACTTACCTTGAAATGTTTTGAATGTATAGGTGTTGGTCACTTGGTGGCTAATTTTACTCGAAGAAAGAAAGAAGATGATAGTGATGTAGAAGAAATAAAGACAAGAAGATCATGGAAGAAAAAGGGAGACAAGGGAAAAGAAAAGAAATTATTCAAATCAAAAAGAAGAATTTTATTGTCCAAAGATGATGAATAATAAGAGATAGATGTTGAATCCAAAGAATCCATTGAGTATGGTAATGAAAATACTTTCATTTCAACAGTGAATGATGAAGAATTCAGAATCAGTAGTTCTGAAGAAGAAGAAACTCAACTTCAAATGAATCTGAAAGAAGAGTTAAAAGAATGTTTGAGAAAGATCATAAGGATTGAAAAGAAAAACAAAAAGATATAAGATGAAAGATCAAGCAACCAAAAAAATTTAAAAGTGAGAAAGAAAATATTATTAAAGAGATTGATGATTTAAAAAATCTCTTAAAGAAGAAAAGAATCGTAATGAGCATTTAGAAGTGAAGTTAGAAGTAAAAGAAGAAGAGTTGGAACTTGTCCTACAAAAATTCTCTAAAGATGAAAAGAAAATTCTATGTTTCCAAAACTCTATCACTGAAGTTGGAGAATGTTCTCATAATGAGAAACTTGATAATTTTCAACAAAAGATACCTTCAAAGGGTGATAAGAAGAGTGGAAATGTTTTTCAAATGAAGAAATATGGGAATGTTATGTATATGTCCAAGACCAAAAAGGTTGGGAATGTTTTGAAAAATTATGAATCTGGAAATGTTTCCAATATTTCTGGTATCAATAATTCATAAAAGAAAAATAAATAATCCAATTTATAATAGAAAGTTTTGTAAATCAGAAAAGAAAGAGAAGAAGGGGGCTGAAAAACACGTTCACAATTCTGATCAGTATGGAGGATTCAGAGGCAAATACTCTTTCTATGGGTATTGCTAGTATTGTGGGGGATTCTGGCACATAGCAAGTATGTGTTTGTTCAATAAAAAACATTATTATTATCCCATAATTTATGGAAGGAAGATATTGAGGGGGATTCAATCTCCTCAAAGCAAGAAAAATGAGAAGGTTGTCTTGAAGAAATCTGAAAAAAAATGAAGTGAATATTGAAAATAGGTTCCAACCCTTGGAAACTATTTGTAATAGATGTGAACAACCTGGACACCCTACAAAAGTATGTCTTTTTTTGTTACCAGCTCAGCAAAATATTCTCAATTATCAAAAGATGAAGGTAAAGAATGAAAAGAATGGAGAAAAGGCACCTGTCATTGAAACTTCATTAAAATCCGTGAAAGGAGAATGACCCTAGATAATTGATAGTGGGTGTTCTTCTCTCATGATATAAGACTTGAAATTGGTGAAGTTTGTGAAATAATTTAAAGAATTCATGGTGATATTTGGCAATAATGAATCATTGAAAATAAAAGGTGTTAGGTTATCCATCATTGGAAAAGGAAGGATGAAATCTAAGAAAACATTTTATGTTGATGGGCTGAAACACAATATGCTAAGTGTTTCACAATTGTGTGATGAAGGTAACAAGTTTATCTTCAAGAAAGATGGATTTTTTTAAAATAGTGAATAGGATGGTAAGATTGTTATAAGAGGCCAACATACAAAAGGAAACTTGTTTCAGGTTGGTGATTCACAAAAATCCTGTTACATGAGTATGGTGGAAGAGAATCAGATATGGCATAAAATTATTGGACATATGTGTCAAAGAAACATGAGAAATTTATTCAAAAAAGATAGTGTCTGAGACATTCAAGTTTTTCCAAGAAGTAGAGATTGGTGTTGCGCTATTTTTCAGAAAGGAAATATTACAAATGTTGTGTATAAGAAAGTTGATATTTGTTCAAAACAACCCCTAGATTTGATCCATTCTGATATATGTGGGACAATGAGAAAACAATAAACACATGGAGATAAGTAATCCATTACTTTCATTAATTATTTTACTATCATTACATTTGTTATGTATATGAAACAAAAATCAGATGCTTTGAAAATGTTTAAAAGTTTCAGAAGAAAAGCTGAGAAAGAATGTGAGTATTCTGTAAAGAAGTTGAGAACTAATAATAGAGGTGAATACAAAAGTGAAGAGTCTGAAAACTATCTTGAGAATCATGGAATTAGGCATGAGTATAGCTCTCCATACACTCCCTAAACAAATGGGGTTGCAGAAAGAAAGAATAGAAGCCTGGTGGAAATGGGAAGAACCATGTTACTTGAGCATGGTCTTTATCATTTATTTTAGAGGCAAACCATGAGTACTATTTTTTATATTCAGAACCGTTGTTTTTTTAGGACTCAATAAGGTATGACTCCTATAGCATCTCGTCTTTTTATAACATGAACTTTCATTTCATTACACGGAACTGAGGATCTTTAAGGTTTAGTGTCTTGGAAACAAGGAACATAATACATGAAAACAACATAAAACATTATTCTTAAACACTTGAAAGGCTTCTCATTAAGTTCATCCTAGGTTCATTACTGCATCTCATAACCTGGGGACATACATCAAAAGAAAGGGTGAGCAAAAGGCCCAGTAAGGGAAACAAGAGAAACATTTTACATGTGAACTTGAGATACTTCAATAAGGACATGAAAAGAACTTTAAGGAATGAGAAAGAAATCATGAGATACATCATAATAAAAATAACATTTTTCATAACTTGAAGACGTGGCTGAAACATTTAATATTGACAATCATTTCGTTTCACCAAGGTCCATCCCCAAGGTGTCATTAAAAATTACCAAGGTTATTCACCAAGGTATCAGTCTAAAAAGTCATCTCTAGAGATTAAGTCTTTACCCAATGCATTGGAGCGCTATCTGGGTGCACCCTTGACATGCCTTTATTATCATGTGAGCCACATATATCATCATCAATCATTTCATAAACAACCCATATGGCATAAAAGAAATGGGTTTCATTTCATAATCATAACATTTTAAAAACTGCTTTAAAGACATGATCTTTATGTCACTTTAAACCCACGGAAAGGGAAAATGGGTTTCATGTATGTAAATCCCAGAATTTAAAATAGAACATTTTGATATATATTTGAATACCCCTATATAAATAAGAGCTTTTAGTATTCACTTAATAACATAAAATAATTTTGAGAAAAAGAGAGAGGCATTTTGAGACGAAAATTGGGTTTTAAAAAACGTTGAAAAGAGAGGGGAAATGGGTCACCCACTCATAAATGATCTATAAAAATAGTATAGGGATAGAATATAAGGGATATGAATCATGGTAATGAAATTTTAAGGACATACCATTTGAAATGAAAAACATGGAAGTAAGACAAAAATAAGATTTCTCTTATAAAAATTCGGCAGCCTAACGGCGTCACTTAAACTTCAATAAAAAATGATTTGACAAGATCAAATAGGGTCTCTCATCATATGATCATAAGAGATTAGTATGATAGATATAGAGATCATACCCCAATATAATAAAAAGTAACTTGGAACACTAGACATGAAAATCGAACATGAAAAATGAGAAGGGTGAAAGAATCCCTTAAAAATTCGGCAGCCTAACGGCGTCACTTAAACTTTCATAAAATGAAATGATGAGAGTAAGAGGGGATCTCTCATCATATAAACATGAAAAGGGAAGTAAGAGGAATATAAAAGAACATCCTCTCAAATAAGAACATGGATCATAAAAGGAATGACATAAAAGAGATTACATGAAAAGAAAGAGAGAGGTCAGATCCCTTACCTTAAAACGTAACTCTTAAAACTCAAAGGTTTGGACCTTGAGGGCTTGGGGGAACCTTGGGAGGACTCCTTGGGAGGTAAGGAGACCAGAACTTCATTTGGGGAGAGTTGTTAGTGAAAACTAAAGGAGGAAAGGGTGGGTATTTATAGGGAAAGTGAGAGGACAAGGCATTAATGGCCAAGGGGCACCTCACAAGTGCTTTTCTCAAAACCATGTGCTCTCCCATGGAATTTATCATGGAGTTAGGCCACATGGGGCCCCCAATACAATAATTCATCACCCTTGGCCGGCCAACCCTTAAAATATCTCATGACATCATCATGACACAGTTATGATGTCATTAAACATACCGAAACCCTAAAACTGTATTTTTACTATTCACTGAAAATTCAACTTTCTCAGAAAAATCCCAAAATTTCACCTTAACCAAATATCGATGCTCTAATTAAATTTATGAACTCCATTTTATAAAAATAATTTTCTAAATATTTTTAATTTAATTTTTAAATAAAAGCACTATTCATTAAGAATTCATTTTTTTCAGAAAAATCCCCAAAAATTACCATAACATAATATCGATGTTCTGAGTTCAAAAATAAAGTCCTTTTTATAAAAATAACTTTCTAATTATTTTTAATTAAATTTTTAATTAAAAAAAACTATTCACCTGAAAAAACTAATACTTGACTAATAATTTATGAAACCGTTATTTATCCATTTTATTGAATCAAATTACTTAATCTAGGTGTCTAAATTATATTAAAACTTTCTTTGAGTGAAATTACTAATCCATTTGGTCACATTACTAATCCTAAGCGTAAAATCAATATTCATAATTTACTATTCATCAAAAATTAAGTTGATCTTATTAGACTCCAAATTCCTTACTGAACACTTTTATAGAAGACCATTTTTTGAAAATCATTACACATCATTAATTATTTAGGGTTTACATAAATATTTTAAAATATCCTTTTTTCAAAATTCATCAATAAAATACATCCTAAAATTATCTGGACATTTGAAATTTCACAAACATCACTAAAGGAAGAAATCTCAATTCATTCATCCCAAAGGATTACACAAAGAAGCTAGGGTCTCGTCACATAGCCCCTTATAACACCGACATATGACCTAAGTGTAAGGTGTGCTATGGTGAGAGAATCTGAGGGAGGCTCAGATAACATTGCCCTAGTAGTAATCTCTACTAACTTGAACTTCTCCCGTAGGCGTTTCCGTTCAAGCTTGACACGCTGGAGTTCGGCTTGGGCTTGGTTCAAAGCAAAGCCCAAAGATGCCACCTCCTTCCCAAGCTCTGATAAGTGGGCCTCATAAGGTTCGAGTCTACTGGATGAAGCCATCAACTCCTCTTTCTGCATTAACCATTAACATCTCTATTAAATCGTTAAGAGTAAGTTAATATACTATTTAAAAAGTTTGGGGTGTTACATTCTTCCCCCCTTAAGAAATTTCATCCCCGAAATTTATACTTGAGGCCTAGTCGAAAAGGTGAGGGTACTTTTGCTTCATCATTTCCTCAGGCTCCCAAGTCGCTTCTTCATATTTATGATTCCTCCACAACACTTTCACAAGGTGGGTAGTCTTGTTTCGTAGAACCTTGTCTCTACGGTCTAAGATCTCCACTGGCCACTCCTCATAAGAGAGTTCATGTTCCAGTTGTACCACCTCTGGGTTCAGTACATGCGAAGGGTCGGGTATGTACTTCCTCAAGAGAGATACATGGAAGACATTGTGAACTTGAGCTAGGTTCGGTGGAAGTGCTAGACGATAGGCCACTGATCCTATGCGATCAAGGATTTTGTAGGGGCCAATGTACCTAGGGATGAGCTTCCCTTTCTTCCCAAACTGCATGACTCTCTTCCATGGAGAAATTCGAAGGAAGACTTTGTCATCAACACCAAACTCCAAGTCCCTTCGACAATTTTCAGCATAGCTCTTCTGCCGACTCTGAGCAGCCTTTATGTGTTGTTGGATGGCATGAACCTGTTTTGTCATCTCTTGCACAAGATCATGCCCAAGAAGCTTTCTCTCACCAGTTTCATCCCAACAAGTAGGAGTTCTACATCGCTTTCCATACAGAGCTTCATAGGGTGCCATCTGAATACTCGAATGGAAGCTGTTGTTATTGGAGAACTCAACTAATGGGAGGTGTTGATCCCATCCACCTTTAAATTCCACTGAGCATAATCTCATCATGTCTTCAAGTGTCTAAATAGTCCTTTCAGATTGGCCATCAGTTTGAGGATGATAGACCGTACTAAAATTCAATTCAGTATTCAGAGCATATTGAAGACTTCTCCAGAATTTTGATGTGAATCTTGGGTCACGATCAGACACGATGGATAGTGGAACCCCATGCAGCCTTACCACTTCCTTCACGTATATCTTGGAAAGATGATCTAGAGATAAATCTTCCCGAATAGGGATAAAATGGGTTGTCTTGGTGAGACAATCCACAATAACCCATATCGCATTGTTTCCTTTGGATGTTTTCAGGAGACCAGTTACAAAGTCCATAGTGATATTATCCCACTTCCATACTAGTATGGGTAGTGGTTGTAATACCCCCTTAGGAAGTTGTCGTTCTGCCTTTACTTGCTGACACAACAGGCACCTTGTAGTGTAATCAGCAATCTCCCTCTTCATGTTATCCCACCAATAATGATCACGAAGGTCTCTATACATCTTAGTGCTTCCTGGATGTATAGAGAAAGTAGAGCTATGAGCTTCATCCATCAGTTCTTTCTTTATCTCCGGAATAGATGGAACACATAGTCTTGTACGAAATTTCAATACACCTTCTTGATCAATATTGAAATCAGGGAAATTACCATCTTTTGCAGCCTCCAAATTCTCATGCATCAAAGGATCTTCTTTTTTAGCCTTCTTGATCTTCTCTAGTAATGAAGTATGAGAAATCATTTGGGATAGGGTTGATGATGTCCCTTTCCTTATAATTCCCATGTCCAGTTTTACTAGATCGTTAATCAAGGGATCTCCTAGGATCCTCATTGTTTCCAGAACAACAGGGTCTTTCCTTCTTAACGCATCCGCGACTTTATTTGCTCTTCTAGTGTGATAGTGAATTGAAAAATCATAGTCTTTAATAAGCTCCAACCATCTCCTTTGTCTCATGTTCAATTCTTTCTGTGTGAAAATTTACTTTAGACATTGGTGGTCAGTGTATATATCACATTTCTCCCCATAAAGATAGTGCCTCCATATCTTTAGAGCAAAAAAAACTACCGCCAGCTCTAGATCATGCGTAGGATAATTCTGCTCATGAATCTTCAACTGTTGAGATGCATAAGCAATTACCATGTCATTTTGCATGAGGACGCACCCAAGCCCTTTCAGATATGCATCGCTAAAAATAACGAATCCTTCTCCGATAGAGGGTAGTGTTAACACAGGTGCAGTAACCAATCTCTTCTTCAGCTCTTGGAAACTTTCCTCGCATTCCTTTGTCCAGATGAACTTAAACCCTTTTCGAGTCAACTTGGTTAGTGGATTAGAAAGCCGTGAAAAGTTTTTCACAAACCTCCTATAATATACCGCTAAACCAAGGAAACTATGAATCTCAATTACCGTTGTGGGTTGAGGCCACTCCTCCACAACCATTGTCTTTGCAGGGTCAACCGAGATTCCTTCATTGGTTACAATGTTCCCCAAGAAAGCCACTTGTTGTAACCAAAACTCACACTTGCTGAACTTTCCAAAGAGCCTCTCCTTCCATAGAGTTTTCAAAATTACCCTCATATGATATTCATGCTCCTCACGACTTTTTGAATATATCAAAATATCATCAATAAAAACTACCACAAAGTTATCAAGGTAGTCCTTAAAGACTCTATTCATCAAATCCATGAAAATAGAAGGAGCATTAGTCAAGCCGAAAGGAATAACAGTAAACTCATAATGCCCATATCTTGATCGGAAGGTAGTCTTTGGAATATCTTCCTTCTTCACCCTCAGTTGATGATAACCATATCGAAGGTCAATCTTAGAGAAGAATTGAGCCCCATGAAGTTGGTCAAATAAATCAACAATTCTTGGAAGAGGATATCTGTTCTTCACTGTGATCCCGTTCAGTTCTCTATAATCAATGCATAGCCGCATTGATCCATCCTTCTTCTTCACAAAGAGAACTGGTGCCCCCCAAGGAGACACACTCGGTCGGATAAACCCCTTCTCCAACAAGTCTTGGAGTTGTTTCTTTAACTCTTCTAGCTCCACATTTTCCATTTTATACGGGGTCTTTGATATCGGTTGAGATCCAGGTATGAGTTCAATGGAGAACTCTACCTCTCTTTCTGGGGGAGGTCCAGGTAACTCCTTAGGAAATACATCCATGTATTCCTGAACAATTGGAACATCTTCTATTGGTATGCTCCCTTTTCCTTCTTCATCATCACCGATTAACTCCATAAAGAAATCTATAGGAGGTGCTTCTAGATAGGGATCAGATTGGGATATCTCTCCTTGGAAGATAACTGTAGGTTGTTTATTCAAGACTACTGAGATTTCCTTACTTCTGCATTTGATCTTAGAATTATACATTGAAAGCCAGTCCATCCCTAGTATAACGTTGAATTCCAACATGGGAATGACTACTAGATTTGAGATAATAATGTGCTCACTAAATTAAACACAAGAGTCTCTAAACACTGTTTATTCATGGATAATCCCACTTGGAGTCTTGACTGACAACTCTACCTCAAGCAGTTCCGGGATTGATTCTATATTCTTTTCAAACTTGGAGGAAATAAAGGAATGCGTAGAACCAGAATCAAACAAAGTAGTTGCTAGTTTTGAGAGGAAAATAAGAGTACCTACTACCACATCATTCGGAGCTTCAACTTCAGTTGTTGTGATAGCAAAAGCATGACCTTTCTCCCCTAGCCTTTGCTGAGGTTGATGGTGATTCCCCTCCACTACCCTTGGATTTGGACAGAGATTAGCATAGTTCCCAAGTTGTCCACACTTGAAGCAATGGACTTCAGGTAAGGCCAGAACCATCTTTCCTTTGTCGTTAGTGTTGGGGAGTTGATTCTTCACCTCACTACGACAATTCCGAGCAATATGGCCTCCTCTTTCACACTTGTAGCACTTGCCACTTCCGACCAAGCAGTTCCCCGGATGCTTCTTCCCACATTTATTGCATGTGGTAAGTTTCATTTGCTTTCCACCTCTTCCTTGATCGAAATTCTTCCCTAAACTGGCCTCCAACGATCTCTTCTTTTCATTTGATTTATGAGACCACTGTGTCTCACCAAACTCTAGCTCAACTTTCATTGCACTACGCACGATCTCCTCATAGCTATCGTAGTCCCGATTGGCTAAATTCTTCTGCAGATGAGGTCTTAGTCCACCGAAAAATCTATCAACCTTCCCACTTGGATCCATGACAAAGCTAGAGGTATATCGTGAAAGTCGGGTGAAGTTCATCTCATAGCTTCCGACAGATTCGTTCTCCTTCTACTTCAGCTCGAGAAACTCTTTCTCCATTCTCGTTCTCATGGAACGAGGGAAATACTTGTTAAAGAATATTCCCCGGAATTCTTCCCACTCCATAGCTTCCATCTCTCCTCTAGGCTTCGTGTTTTTTACCAGGGACCACCACTGATCAGCTTCTCCCTCTAGGCGATAAACAGCAAGGGTGACTTTTTCTTGTTCCGAACAAAGGAGTACAGAAAAGATATTTTCCATGGAGCTTATCCATTGTTCCGCAACCAAAGGGTAGGTAGATCCACTGAATGATGGTAGACGTTGACGCAAGAAGGACTCAATAGAGTGTTGATCCCTTCATGGTGAGGTCAGCCTCTCAGCTTGATTCAAGTTATTACTCATAAATTGAGTCAGTTGGTTCATCATTTGCATGAATGTTTCCATTCCGGCTTCCATCGGAGGGTCGTCAGCACATGGTGCATTGTGGTCACTATCAGCACGGTTCCTCCTATTGCCCGCCATTTTATAAAAGAATAAAACCTTAGTGAGAAACTTATTTCATTTATGAATCTTTTAACTAAGACTTCATGCTTAGACAATTACACTTCTCTATAATTCCTTCATAATGATTCATAAAAAGCTTGTGATTAACCAAACATATCCCCCGGGAGTGTCGTAACCAAGAGTGCAGCAAGGCCCTTTATCGTGCACCAGTTCCCGTTCAAGTCTATCTCAAAGCGGTGTTTTTGGGTTTTACCCCTATGTACATCTGTGCCAGATCCGCCTCTACCTACTCGTATCCAGACAGGGATGTATTTGTTTGATAAACCACTTACTGAATACTCACCAAAATACCATGAAGTTTTCCTATATTTAAACTTTTCTATAGGGTTATTCCTAAAGTTTTTATATCCTAATTTCCACAAATAACTAAACCATCATATGATACCAACTATAGAATCCCGTCTTTCTATAACATAACCTTTCATTTCATTACACGGAACTGAGGATCTTTAAGGTTTAGTGTCTTGGAAACAAGGAACATAATACATGAAAACAATATAAAACATTCTTCTTAAACACTTGAAAGGATTCTCCTTAAGTTCATCCTAGGTTCATTACTGCATCTCATAACCTGGGGACATACATCAAAAGAAAGGGTGAGAAGAAGGCCCAATAAGGAAAACAAGAGAAACATTTTACATGTGAACTTGAGATACTTCAATAAGGACATGAAAAGAACTTTAAGGCATGAGAAAGAAATCATGAGATACATCATAATAAAAATAACATTTTTCATAACTTTAAGATGTGGCTGCAACATTTAATATTGACAATCATTTCGTTTCACCAAGGTCCGTCCCCAAGGTGTCATTAAAAATTACCAAGGTTATTCACCAAGGTATCAGTCTAAAAAGTCATCTCTAGAGATTAAGTCTTTACCCAATGCATTGGAGCGCTATATGGGTGCACCCTTGACATGTATTTATTATCATGTGAGCCACATATATCATCATAATTAATTTCATAAACATCCCATATGTCATAAAAGAAATGGGTTTCATTTCATAATCATAACGTTTTAAAAACTGCTTTAAAGACATGATCTTTATGTCACTTTAAACCCATGGAAAGGGAAAGCGGGTTTCATGTATGTAAATCCCAGAAATTAAAATAGAAAATTTTGATATATATGTGAATACCCTTATAGAAATAAGAGCTTTGAGTATTCACTTAATAACATAAAATAATTTTGAGAAAAAGAGAGAGGCATTTTGAGACGAAAATTCTGCAGCATAACGGCTACGTTACAGGGTTTTAGAAAACGTTGAAAAGAGAGGGGAAATGGGTCACCCACTCATAAATGATCTATAAAAATAGTATAGGGACAGAATATAAGGGATATTAATCATGGTAATGAAATTTTAAGGACATACCATTTGAAATGAAAAACATGGAAGTAAGACTAAAATAAGATTTCTCTTATAAAAATTTGGCAGCCTAACGGCGTCACTTAAACTTCAATAAAAAATGATTTGACAAGATAAAATAGGGTCTCTCATCATATGATCATAAGAGATCAGTATGATAGATATATAGATCATACCCCAATATAATAAAAAGGAACTTGAAAGACTTGACATGAAAATCGAACTTGAAAAATGAGAAGGGTGAAAGAATCCCTCAAAAATTCGGCAGCCTAACGGCGTCACTTAAACTTTCATAAAACGAAATGATGTGAGTAAGAGGAGATATCTCATCATATAAACATGAAAAGGTCAGTAATATGAATATAAAAGAACATCCTCTCACATAAGAACATGGAGCATAAAAGGAATGACATAAAAGAGATTACATGAAAAGAAAGAGAGAGGTCGGATCCCTTACCTTAAAACGTAACTCTTAAAACTCAAAGGTTTGGACCTTGAGGGCTTGGGGGCACCTTGGGAGGACTCCTTGGGAGGTAAGGAGACTAGAAATTCGTTGGGGGAGAGTTGTAAGTGAAAACTAAAGAAGGAAAGGGTGGGTATTTATAGAAAAAGTGAGGGACAAGGCATTAATGGCCAAGGGACACCTCACAAGTGCTTTTCTCAAAACCATGTGCTCTCCCATGGCATTTATCATGGAGTTAGGCCACATGGGTCCCCCAATACAATAATTCATCACCCTTGGCCGGAAAACCCTTAAAATATCACATGACATCATCATGACACAGTTATGATGTCATTAAACATACTAAAACCCTAAAACTGTATTTTTACTATTCACTGAAAATTCAACTTTCTCAGAAAAATCCCAAAATTTAACCTTAACCAAATATCGATGCTCTAATTAAATTTATGAACTCCATTTTATAAAAATAATTTTCTAAATATTTTTAATTTAATTTTTAAATAAAAGCACTATTCATCGAGAATTCATTTTTTTCAGAAAAATCCCCAAAAATTACCATAACATAATATCGATGCTCTGAGTTCAAAATTAAATTCCTTTTTATAAAAATAATTTTCTAATTATTTTTAATTAAATTTTTAATTAAAAAACACTATTCACCCGAAAAAACTAATAATTGACTAATAATTTATGAAACCGTTATTTACCCATTTTATTGAATCACATTACTTAATCTAGGTGTCTAAATTATATTAAAACTTTCTTTGAGTGAAATTACTAATCCATTTGGTCACATTACTAATCCTAAGCGTAGAATCACTATTCATAATTTACTATTCATCAAAAATTAAGTTGATCTTATTAGACTCCAAATTCCTTACTGAACACTTTTGTTGAAGACAATTTTTTTAAAATCATTACACATCATTAATTATTTAGGGTTTACATAAATATTTTAAAATATCCTTTTTTCAAAATTCATCAATAAAATACATCATAAAATTATCCAGACATTTGAAATTTCACAAACATCACTAAAGGAAGAAATATCAATTCATTCATCCCAAAGGATTACACAAAGAAGCTAGGGTCTCGTCACATAACCCCTTATAACACCGACATATGACCTAAGTGTAAGGTGTGCTATGGTGAGAGAATCTGAGGGAGGCTCAGATAACATTTCCCTAGTAGTAATCTCTACTAACTTGAACTTCTCTTTTAGGCGTTTCCGTTCAAGCTTGACACGCTGGAGTTCGGCTTGGGATTGGTCCAAAGCGAATCCCAAAGATTCCACCTCCTTCCCAAGCTCTAATAAGTGGGCCTCATAAGGTTCGAGTCTACTGGATGAAGCCATCGACTCCTCTTTCTGCATTAACCATTAACATCTCTATTAAATCGTTAAGAGTAAGTTAATATACTATTTAAAAATTTTGGGTCGTTACAACTCCCTATGATTTTTTTTATGGAAAAAATCCATGTTTGAAGCACTTTAGAGTTTTCGGGATTCCTTGTATTATAAAGAAGAAAGGTGGAAACTATGGTACGTTTGAGAAAGGTGAGGATGGAATCTTTCTTGGATATTCTCTGGAAGGAATAGGATACATATGATTCAAAAAAGAAAAAAAATAATTGTTGATTTAGTTGATGTAAAAGTGATTGAAGTATCTGAGAAATAGAAACATGTTCAGGTGGACAATGAAGTTAAGCAAGTTGAAGAAGATAATTCTGATAAGGATACAAACAATTATAATCCTAATAAAGGTGAAGAATCGGACTCAGCTATTTCAAGTAATGAGGAAGACAATCAAAAATCATATCCAAGGCTAAGGAAACATGTGGAAGCACAAAATATAATTAGTGATCAACATCATATGGTTCGAATAAGAAGAACAACCAATTCCATTACACATACTTCTTTGTATTCAAAGGTAGAACTGAATGATTTGAAAGAATGTTTTGAGCATCCGGAATGGGTTCAAGCCATGAATAAATAATTGGGTCAGATTAAAAAGAATAATACATGGGAAATCATACCCAATCCTGAAAACAAAAACATCATTGGCACAAAATGGGTTTTCTGGAACAAGATGAACGAAAAATGTGAAGTTATAAGAAAGAAAGCAAGATTTTTTTGCAAAGGGTATTCACGGATTGAGGGTATTGATTTTGATGAAACCTTTTCTTCAATGGAAAGACTTGAAACAATCAGAATCTTTATTGACATTGTCTCAAAATGAGGCTACAAGATCTTTCAAATGGATGTTAAATCTACATTCCTAAATGGTGATCTTGAAGAAAGGGTTTATATTGAACAAACTTATGGATTTGTTATTGAAAAAGATGAAGTTTGTGTGTGAAGATTGAAAATGACATTTTATGGCCTAAAACAAGCTCTGAGAGAATGGTATTACCAATTGGATACATGCTTAAGAAAGATGAATTTTAACAAAGTAAGAGTGGATAGAAATCTTTACATTAGAGAAGGTCAAGATTATTCCCTTATTGTAATTGTTTATGTTGATGATATTATCTTTGTTGGGAATGATGAAGGAAGCTGTGAGAGATTTTCAAAAGAAATGAAGAATTTATTTTAAATGTACATGTTGGGTAAAATTAAATACTTTCTTAGGGTTATAAGTCCTGCAAAAGAAATAATACATTTTCCTCTCCCAGGAAAATTATGAAAAAGAACTTCTCAAGAGGTTTGGAATGGAAAATTCAAAACCTCTTTCCATACCCATTTCAGTGGGAACAAAGCTGAGTAAAGATGGTGATGGAAAAGAAGTAGATCAAAAAGAGTATCAAAATCTAATTGGAAGTCTATTGTATTTGACTGGCTCAAGAACTGATAGTGTTTATGTTGTTACCTTATGTGAAAGATTTTAGACTACTCCAAGAGAATCACATCTTATTTCTAGAAAAATAATTCTCAGATACATAAGAGGCACACAAAAATTAGGAATCAGGTATTGCAGCTCAGATAGTATTAATTTATTTGGGTATTCTGATGCAGATTGGGTATGAAATGTTGACGATAGAAGATCCACATTTGGTGGTGTATTATTTTTGGGAAAGAATTTTGTTAGTTGGAATTCGAAGAAAAAAACTCAGTAACTCTCAATAAGACTGAAGCTGAATATGTTGCTGCTACTCAAGCCACTACTTAACTTATGTGGATTAAAACATAATTAGAAGATTTACTTATAGAAGTGAATTTACCCTTGCTCATGGTTTGTGACAATCAAAGTACAATAAGTCTCACCAAGAATCTAGTGCAACATTTTCGTTCAAAACATATTGATATAAAATATCATTTTATCAAAGAGCATGTGGAGAATAATGAATCGAAGATGGAGAATGTTCCATCTTCAGAATAAGTTGTTGATATTTTCAAAAAACCTTTATCAAAGGAATAATTCTCAAAAATGAGGTTGAACATGGGTGTCCAACCTCTTTCTCTTCAAGGTTGAGGTATGTGTATCTTTCCCCTCTCTCATTTTACCTTTGGATTTTTTTAGAAAATGGTATAATTGTTTTGTTTCATAAATCTGTTGCAAAAAAGAGAGAGTTGTGGGTAAGCTATGAATTCAGCATTGTTTAGTGTGTGAGCTATTCTAACTCTTTGTTAGAGTGGTTATAGGAAAATAAATTTAATTGTTTTACAAGAATAATGAAGAAAATAAATAGGTGGTTATGATCACTATTTTGGATAGCATGGTTTTTCTATTAATGATTTTTGTTTCCTACTAGGAGTTAGAAAATGTAGGCTTAGAATTATAGATATGAAATCCATTGCTTGAGTTTACAAAGTTCAGTGATTTATGAAACTTAGTTGACAAAAAAATTAAAAGGGGGAGATTGTTAGGACTAAGATGATGTTCAAGGTGATGAAGGTTTCAAGTGTTGTCTTCTGTTGTCAAGGTATGTAATGAAGAAAGGAAATCACTTCAATTCTTTTAGTGGAAACAATTTTTTTTGGGTTTTTTTTAAAAGAATCAGACCCATGTTAATTGTGATGATGCTTCAATGATTTTTATTTCATATAAATCATGAGTTGTATTGATAACTTGTGATGAAAGCCTAATGGAAGGAAATGGGAGTGAAAGAGATGCTACCCATGAGAAGATAATTGTATTCAAATTGTTTTTCAAAAAAATCAGAAAATAAGTGGTACCGATTGTTTTTCAAAAAAATAAAAAAAAACAATTGTATCCAGATTGAAGAGGTGGTGCTAATTGTGTTTCAAAATAATCAAAGTGGTACCAATGGAAAGGTGGTGCTGATGAAAGTGGTATCGATGTAAATGTGATGTTGATAAAAAGTGATGTCGATGAACGGTGGTGTCGATGTAGAGGTGATGCTGATTGAATAGGTGGTGCCGATGGAAGAGGTGATGTCGATGGAAGATGAGACACCGATTTTTTTTCAAAACAATCATATTTGGGTAGAATAAAAGGAAAGAGATGGTGTCGATTGAGAATGAATCACATTCAGATTATTTTGTATCATATCCATCAATCATAACCAGCAATTATAACCAGAATGATCGTATCCAGAAATGATCATATCCAAAAATGATCATATCCAGCATGATCGTATCCAGAATGACTTTGTCCACTATGATCTTAACCAAAAATTATCGTATCTAGAATGATCGTATCCAGCATGATCGTAAACAGAATGATCATATCCAGAATGATCATAGCCAGAATGATAATATCTAGGATGATTGTAACCAAAATGATTATAACAAGAATGATCATAACCAGATATTAGCATAGTCATGATAATAGTATCCAGGCCATTTTTCTTCAAAAAGGATCATTCATGGGTTAAGATGAAAAATAAAGAAGCAGGAATGAATGTAAAGTTACAATACTTTCCAATTGAATTTAGATGATGCTAAAGCTAATCCTCAATGAATTCAAAGTCATGAAGTTAGTCATGATTTAAGAACTAGTTTTTGAATGTGATGATGTGTTTTCTCAAGAGGTTCAAGGGAAAATAAAATAAAGTGCATAAATATGAATGAATTTTCAAGGGGGAGACTTTATTTCAAAATATTGATTGTATTTCAAGTGGAGAAGTTCATTTCTTCAAACACATTCAATTGGTATGGTATCAAGATTTGTTTTGAATAAATCAGTATGAGAGAATAGGATTAAGAACCATGTATTTCTCATCAATTATAATTGTATTGTAATTTGAAATGGGAGTTTATAAAAGAATATGTTGGGAAAAAATCTATCAAGGTATCATTGAAGCATTTTTGAGGTGATTGTGTTTATTGACAAAGTGGACGTCTGTGTTGTGATTATTGACAAAGAAAACCATGACATACAAATTTGTTGAAAAGGGGGATTTCATGGTGGCATGTCGAGTTAAAGGGATGTGTTTAATGATCCATGTTTTATTAAAGAATGTCGACAAAGTAATGGTCGATCTAGAGGTGGTACAAAAAGAGCAGATACAAGGTGGTGCCGTTTTCCAGTGTTTTGCCAAATTTTTGGGCCTGAAAATTGAAAAATGGAGAAAAGTGGTTCTAGAAAAGGGACTTGTGCGTCATGGTCTTGAAGGAGAGAAAACTTGCACGCCATGTGTTTTTTCAAGACCAGAACATCAAAATATAGCAAAGGGGGAAGGGGCGCCCATGTTTTAGGGTTGGTCACGCAAGTGACTTGCGCGCCGAGACTTGCGCGCCGAGGGGAGACTTGTGTGCCGTCGTGCAGGGTGTCCAAATGCCTATAAATAGAGGTCTATACCTCCTCATTCGAGGTGAGTTCAACACTTATATATAATGATATCTACCGTCACGTAGGTGTTGTGGTCGCGCAAGTGGTGGTGTGGTCGCGCAACTAGAAGTTGTGCACCAGTTGTTTGTTGCGCGTCAAGAGTTGTTTGGGCTAGAAAGGAAAGGAGTCGCCCAAGTTTTGATTTGAAGAAGGGGGTTCGCGCAATTGGTTTGGTGAAACTTGTGCACCAGGTTTTGAAGAAGCGCGACAGTTGATGGTTGCGCGCCAAAATTGGTTTGGGTGTAAAAGGGTGTGAGTAGCACAATTTTGGAGTTGCAGAAGCTAGTGTCGCGCAAGTGGTTGAGGTGAATTTGCGCGCCAGTTTTAACTTGTGCGACAAGACTTGCATGCCGGCTTGGAGAAGGGCGCTGGGTATGGTTGAAGCACGGCAGTAATTCAGGGCTGCGTGAAAGCTATAAGATTTCCTGATACCTTCAGTGCAAAGTGAGATTCATCTACGGGTGAAAGTTGGACTTCAACAGCGCATCTATATACAACAGAGGATGTATTCATTTGTGGTAATGAAGAGAACTGTATGTCTATAAACTTTGAGTGGATCCTTTCCAGTGCAGTGAGCAAAAGAATATGAAGAATGTAATCCTCTCCACCGGCAGTGAGACAGAGAGAGAGAGACAGGGAGTGACCCTTGGGAAAGTAGTGATCTGACCCAAAACATTGTAAAGGCAGTGAGCCTGGGAATAGAAGTGATCTATCCCAAACATTGTAAACAGTAGTTCACTTTTAATGGATTTGGTACATCGGCACATCGCCGGTGTATGCTCCTTGGATGTAGCCCATTGAGAGTGAACCAAGTAAAAATCGATGTGTCTTGTGCATGCTTTATTTTTTGTTCATACTTTGCTGCAGGAAAGAGAGATAATAGAGTCTTGATTAACAGCGAGACAAGATCAATAGGGGAAGTTGTTTTAATCTGTCATACCCTGATTCACCCCCTATCAGGGTATCTAACCTAGTGGACCTAACAATTGGTATTATAGAGAAATGTTTATATCTATAATTCTCTCTCAAATGGAGGTCACTAATCATAAAGGGATTCTGGTTTTTGACGGAAACAATTTTCAGCTATGGAAGAATCAGATGCAACACTACTTCTGATCTTTGGGAATGGATGTGTTCATAGCAGCAATGCATGGTATAATAGCTAACATCAATAGTGGGGCATTATCAGAAGCCGAGTGAAGATAATTGTATTCTGACGCCAAGTACATAAATGCTTTAGGGGGAGCCCTATCCAATGCTATCTATACTAAGGTGATCTATTTCAAAACATCACATGCAATGTGGCAAAAGCTTTTGAATATATATAAAGGAGATACAAAGGTTAGAGAGGCAAAGCTACAAGTTCTATGGAATAAGTATGAAGATCTGAAAATGAACCCGAATGAGTCTATTGATGCATTCTTTGATAGGGTAAATATTGTCATGGAAGATATGTGAGGTCTTGGAGAAGTCATTGAAGACATAAAGATTGTAAAGCGCATCTTGAGGAAACTTCCACCTTGGTTCAATCTGAAAGTTTCAGTACTAGAAGAAAAATATCCAAAAGAGCTGACATTGGAAAATTTACACAGTACTCTGGTTGCATATGAAATGAGTAATGATGATAACGAGGCTGTGAAAAAGGGGAAATCCAAAGAGTTGGAATTTAAGGCCATAAAGAAACTCACCATTGAAGATTCTCGGGAAGAAGAGGAGACATATGAGGTAATGTAATTCCTTTCCTCAAATCTTCAAAGAGGAAAAGGAAAGTTCAAAGGAAAACTTCCACTTGCTTGATTTAGATGTGGAAAAGTTGTTCATATTGGCGCAAGGTGCCCCAAAAAGCTTCATGAAGAAAATGATAAAGATGAAGTTGAAATTCCCAAGAAGAAATATTTAGCCTCTGTGAAAGGGAAGAAGAAGTTCAAGAGAAATTTCTTCAAGAAGAAGAATCTTCTTTCACAAGAAATAGACAGTTATGATGAGTCTGAGTTTGAAGAGGTTGAGGAGATTGAAAATTGTAAAGATCGTGGAGAGAATGAAATGGTGGCTATTGTCGATAGTGCTCAAGAAAAGGAAGAAACCGACACTGTTAAAGAAGAAGAAGAAATTGAAGGGATAGTTGACATGGAAGCTTAATTAGAAGCAGCCCTTGAAGAGATATATGTTTGGAGAGAAAAAACAAATAAATCCAACAAGGTGGTACATGATTCCAAACTCTACATGCAACAGCAGTAAGAAGAGAAGTATGAGCTAGTGAAAGAAATTGAAAATCTTAAGTCCTCCAGGCCAAAGAGATCAGAAAAGGTTGATGAGCATAAAATCAAGATTGAAGAACATAAAAGGGAGATCGATGTATTGAATAGAAAAGTGAAAGATCAAGTCAAGTGTATTGAAGCACATGAAGAAGAAGTGGTCATCCTACGACAAAAAATGAAGGATCAAGAAAAAATCTTGACCCTCAATGTGATATTAGGAAAGCAGGTCATTCATAGGACAGAAAAGATGAAAGAGGAGGCTAATAGTTCAGCAGGAAAGAAGTAGAAATTGAGCTCAGACGTTAAGGCTGATTTAGGGCTTGATCAGAAACAAAATATCTGTGAAAATTGAAGTCAGACCACAAGCACCCATCCTGAGATTGAAGGTTGATTTGGGCACAAAGAAGAATCAGAATATTCAGAGATCTCAAGGGAAAACTCGTAGTGAAAAAGTAACATGAAGGAATTCACCCTATATAAGGTGTTATTGTTGTGGAAAGATGGGACATTCACAGTATGTGTGTTCCATAGCCAAGAGATATCGAAGGGAAAAAGAAAAATGGTGGAATCCAAACAGAGAACGGTTCTCCAGAACATATTTCGATTGACACTATTTTTTGTGCGGAGGATTTGGGTACATGGCTAGGTACTGCACTTCGACCATACAGAGGAATGTGTCAAAGCAGAATCAAAACGTTCGCAAGTAGCAGATCAATAAACCAATAGGTGAGTTAAAAATGCAGAATAGATTTGCAGCTTTGCAATATGAAGTTGATCAATCATACTCTAAGAAAGAACATAAGTCTAAATCCATGCCAAGTGTGAATGAAAAAATATGGACCAAAAAGAAAAAGGATGAGAAGGATATGGTGGAAGAAATTTCCCTTAAAGCATCAAATAGTTTTGGTGTGTGGATCCTTGATAGTAGTTATACGACTCACATGAAAGGTAACAAGGATCTGGTTACATGCATAAAATAGGACAAAGAAGGAGTTTTAAAGTTTGGAAATGATGAAGTCCTGAAGATAATTGGATCGAGAAAGGCCAGGTTTGGGAGCAAAGAAATAAGATGTGCTGATGTCTTAGTTGTAGAAGGTCTCAGTCACAATTTTCTCAGTGTCAGTCAATTGTGTGACTCAGGACATTCTATATGGTTTACCAATAAGACTTATGTCGTCACAGGAAGAGATGGTACAGTGATACTACAGGTAAAAAGAACAAAAGGGAATCTCTACCTTGTAAGTGGAGAAGAAGATATGCGATTTTTATCCAAAGAGGAAGAGAACAAATTGTGGCATAAGCGACTTGGTCATCTATGTCAACCATCCCTAGAATATATGGTAAAGTTTGATGTAGAAAGAGATCTCCCTAATCTATCACATGATCATGCACATACATGTGATGCATGTCAACAAGGGAAGATCATCAGAAAGATGTACAAAGCGAAGGAAAAGAAGTCGACAAGAGTGCTTGAATTGGTGCATGATTATGTCTGTGGACCAATTTCACCAAGAGCCATTGATGGGAAGAGGTATTACGTTATTTTCATTGATTACTACAGTATAATGTCATGGGTATTTGTTATTTCCCATAAGTCCGATGTGTTTATCTGCTTAAAATAGTACTGAAGGGAATCTGAAATTATGCTTAGACAGAAAATTCTGAAGTTTCATACAGACAATGGTACGAAATTCACAAATAGTCAGGTAGAAGAGTATCTCTAGAAACATGGGATAAGGAATCAAGTTTCCTCAGAAATAACTCCCCAAAAAAATGAAGTGGTTGAAAGGATAAATCGGATCATCAAAAACATGGCCAGAACAATGCTTATAGAAAAAGACCTACCAGAGAAGTTTTGGAAGGAAGTAGTATTTACATCAGTTTACATTTCTAATAGGGCTCTGTTGCGTCCGAAGTAAGGAAAGACTCCGTATGAAATGTGGTATGGAAAGAAGCCAACGGTGAAATACTTTCGAATATTTGGAAGTAAGTGCTTCATTCTCAACAAAGAAAATCATAGGAAGTTTGAATCACATTGAGATGAGGGAATATTTCTGGGCTACTCAGGAAAAATCAAAGCATACAAATGCTTTAACAAGAGGTTGGGAAAAGTAGTTGAGAAAAATGACATCACTATTTTGGAAAATGAAGATAATATTCAACAGAACAGTGAATAGATTCTTGAAGAAAGTGATGAAGAGGATAGTAACATAGGAGGAGAAAAAGTGGAAGATGCTGACTTAGAAGAAGACATTGATGATGAACAAGAGAGTGTCAAGTCTGTGTCTGTAAGGAAGCCAAATAGCCGAGCTAAAATTGATAGGAAAAATATCATTGGTGATCAGGCAGCTCCAATTCAGACAAGAAGAATGAAGTCACTGCAGCAGAAATATTTCCTATCTTAGGTAGAGCCGAAATACTTTGCTGATGCAGCTGAAGATGAAAACTGGGTTCAGGCTATGAATGCAGAGCTTGATCAGATTGAGAAAAACCAGATGTGGGAGATTGTTTTGAGACCAGCAGATAAGAATGTCATCAGGACTAAATGGGTCTATCGCAACAAGATTAATGAAGATGGTGCAGTGGTTCGAAACAAATCACAACTAGTGTGTAAAGGATACTCCCAGATAGAGGGAATAGATGTTGATGAGACATTTTCACCGGTTGCAAGGCTGGAGACAATCAGATTATTCCTAGTCATTGTAGTGCAACAGAAGTTCAAAGTGTTCCAGATGGATGTCAAATCTACATTCTTGAATGTTGTTCTAGAGGAGGAAGTATATATTGAGTAGCCAGATGGTTTTCTCATTCATGAGGATGAGAACAAAGTTTGCTGACTGAAGAAGGCATTGTATAGGCTAAAACAAGCACCAAGGGCATGTTACTCAAGGCTTGATCAGTACTTGAAGAAGCTTGGTTTCCAGCGTGGGGGAGTTGATTATAATCTATATTTCAGAAACGACAGTAATCAAAGGATGATGGTGTTGGTTTATGTCGATGAAATAATTTTTGGCGGATCAGATGAAGCTCAGTGCAGACAGTTTTCTGAATTCATGAAAAGTGAGTTTGAAATGTCAATGATTGGAGAGCTAACATTTTTCCTTGGTCTACAGGTGACACAAGTAAGGAATGGAACATTAATTTCTCAATCCAAATATGTCAAGGAGGTTTTGAAAAGTTTTGGAATGGAAAATTCCAAGGTGATGAAGACTCCAGTTTCTACTCGGATGAAACTATCCAAAGATGAGGATGGAAAGGTAGTTAATATCATAGAATACAGGAAAATTATCGGTAGTTTATTGTACTTGACCGCAACAAGGCCTGACATTGTATTCGCCGCATGCCAAGAAACGAGATATCAGAGTAATCCCAAGGAAAGTCGCATGCTTGCAGTGAAAAGAATACTTTGGTATATCAAGGGCACGGTGGACTTCGGCTTAACATATAATGACAAATCTTAAACAGAGTTATTGGGATATACTGATGTAGACTAGGCCGGTTTAGTGGATGATAGGAAATCAACGTCAGGTGGTGCTTTCTATCTTGTTGGATTGTGTATTTCTTGGCTAAGCAAGAAGAAAGATTGCATTTCATTTAGCACCAAGGAGGCTGAGTATATTGCGGCCACTCAAGCTTGCACACAGTTATTATGGATGAAGTAGCAGCTTGATGATATGGGAGTTGAAGTGAAGTCTCTGATCAAAATCCAGTGTGATAACTCAAGTGCTATAAATCTTAGCAAAAATCTCATACATCATTCAAGGACAAAGCACATTGAGATAAAGTGTCATTTCATCAAGGATAAGGTGGAGCAAGGGCTTGTGAAGTTGGAGTATGTGTTTACAGAGCTACAGGTTGTAGATATTCTGACAAAGGCCTTACCCAAGGAAGAGTTTGAAAGGAATCGACTGTCTCTGGAGTTCAGTCGAATCCTCGCACTTAAAAGAGTGTGGATGTGGAACCCCCTCTCCCTGAAGTATTATGTGTTTTTCCCTAATGTGCTAATATGTGTTATCTACTGTGTTACAGACTGCAAAGGAGTGACCTTTGGGTTCGTTGATAAAGGGGGAGAAAATAGTGTTTGTTTAAAGGGGAGAAAGTGTGCAAATTTGATAAATCATGATTGATATGGGGAGAAGCTGACAGGTGGAGTAGCGAGATAGGGAGGGAGCAATGTGACAGGGGGAGAGTATTAAATCTGACGATTCTAAAAGTGATCGATCAAAGAATATATATCATGACAGCTGAGGATCATGATAAAAGCAGAAGAGTGGTGTAGGAATGTGGTAAGAATATTTCCAAAAATTGGTATCAGTTTGGTGTCAACAGTGGGTGTTAGAGTTGAAGTGATTCATTGATGAACTTTTCATTTACACTTGTTTCTCATGCCGAGCACTACTCATGTGGGCTTAAAGTATGTGTTGAGTAAATCCTTGATCGCTATCAGAATCTCAATAGGCGAATCGTGGCTGAAGAATTAACGATGTATCTTTTTATGGAAGAATTTTCAAAAAACCCAAATGGGGAGATTGTTTGGAAAAAATCCCTCAAGGTATCATTGAAGCATTTTTGAGATGATTGTGTTTGTTAACAAAGTGCACATCTGTGTTGTGATTGTTGACAAAGAAAACCATGACATACAAATTTGTTGAAAAAGGGGATTTTATGGTGGCATGTTGAGTTCAAGGTATGTGGTTAACGGTCCATGTTTGATTCAAGAACGTCGACAAAGGAATGATTGATCTGGAGGCGATACAAAAAGAGCAGATACAAGGTGGTTCCGTTTTCCAGTGTTTGCCAAATTTTTGGGCCTGAAAATCAACAAATAGAGAAAAGTGGTTTTGGAAAAGGAACTTTCATATCATGTTATTGAAGGAGAGGAAACTTGCATGCCATGTGTTTTTTCAAGATCAGAACATCAAAATATGGCAAAGGGAAAAGGGGCGCCCAAGTTTTAGGGTTGGTCGTGCAAGTGACTTGCGCGCTGACACTTGCACGCTGAGGGGAGACTTGCGCAACATCACGCAGGGTGTCCAAATGCCTATAAATAGTGGTCAACCCTTCCTCATTCGAGGTGAGTTCAACACTTAGAGAAAATCAGATTTCCCGTCGAGCAGGTGTGGTGTTCATGCAAGTGTTGGTGTGGTCGCGCAAGTAGAAGTTGCATGCCAGTTGTTTTTTGCACGTCAAGAGTGGTTTGGGCAAGAAAGGAAGGGAGTCACCCAAGTTTTGAGTTTAAGAAGGGGGTTTCACGCAAGTGGTTTGGTGACACTTTTGTGCTAAGTTTTGAAGAAGCGCGATAGTTGATGGTTGCGCGCCAAAATTGGTTTGGGCGTAAAAGGGTGTGAGTCGTGCAAGTTTGGAGTTTCAGAAGCTAGTGTCGTGCAAGTGGTTGAGGTGACCTTGCGCCCAAGTTTTAACTTGTGCACCAAGACTTGCACACCGGCTTGGAGAAGGGTTCCAGGTATGTTTGAAGCATGGCAGTGATTTAGGGCTTCGTGAAAGCTGGAAGATTTCCCGATACCTTCGGTGCAAAGTGAGATTCATCTACGGGTGAAAGTTGGACTTCAACAGTGCATCTACATACAACAGAGGATGTATTCATTAGTGATAATGAAGAGAACTATAGGTCTATAAACTATGAGTGGATCCTTTCCAGAGCAGTGAGAAAAGGAAGAGGAAGAAGGTTATCCTCTCCATCAGCAGTGATCTAGAGAGAGAGAGACAGGGAGTAACCCTTGGGAAAGCAGTGAGCTGACCCAAAACATTGTAAAGGCAGTGAGCCTGGGAATATAAGTGATATATCTTGAACTTTGTAAACAACAATGCGCTTTTAGTGTATTTGGTAGATCAGCACATCATCGGTGTATGCTTCTTGGATGTAGCCCAGTGAGGGTGAACCAATTAAAAATCGTTGTGTCATGTGCATGATTTAGTTTCTGTTCATACTTTAATGTAGGAAAGAGAGAGAAGAGAGTCTTTCTTAACAGCGAGACAAGATCAGTAGGGGTAGTTGTTTTAATCTGTCATACCCTGATTCACCCCCCTCTTAGGTTATCTAACCTAGTGGACCTAACAGAAGAGATAAAGATTGTATAAGATTTGAGAAGAATCAAGAAGCATTGATGAAGTCGTAATTGCTCTGGGATTTCAGGATAAATTTATATTTGGGTGAATTTAAGTGAGCGGGAAATTGTTTTGTGATTCCCGCATAAATATGTTTTGGGTCACCTATAAAAGGCATGAAGTTCATTGTACTTGTGTGTGACTTACATAGAGAGAATCTCCGGGTTTCTAGAAAGAAGGAGAGTTGAATTCCGTTCGGATTGATAATTTTCTTGGGTGGTGCTGATTCATTCATATTCTATTCGGCATGAAAATTGTATTAGGGAATTGAAGTGGTGTTGATTCTACTCTATTGTTTTCTATCTACAAATCGTATTGGGTTCTTTGTTTTGAAAGAATCGTACAGGTAGCTTTTTTTTTGAAAGAATCAGATTGGGAGATTAGTTTTGAGATAATCAGATTGGAAGATTTGTTTTGAAAAAATCGGATTGGGAGTTTTTTTAAGGAATCAGAATGGGAGCTTTGTTTTGAAAGAATCAGATTGGGAGCTTTGTTTTGAAAGAATCTTACTTGGAGGAATCAAACACAGTGTTTCATAAAAAATTATAAGTAGTTCTTACCTTTCTTTTGGGTAAGGAATTGATGAATTGAATTACAATTTGAATACATTTATTGATTTGAAAAGAATCACAGGTAACATGAGTTGTTATAAAACAATTGTATTACTCTATTATTCTAAGAGGGAGCACATACACTAGTGGGATTATTTCATTGTGATACATGAGTGAAAGGGTACATCATACTCGTTGTAATCCAAGGATTGTTTTCTTAGTGTATTTTATGGTATTGGATCATTTCCAAACCATACTAAGGACGTAGATATTCTTATTGAATAGTGAACCTTGTAAATCTTTTTGTTCATTTGTATTTTTGTTGATTTGTTTCTCAGCAGGGAATTTAAATCCTTAATAGGAGGCGAAGGTTGTTTCAATTGAAAAGAAACATAAAAGAAAGAGTATCACTGATTCAACCCCTCCCCTCTCAGTGATACATTACTATGACTGGGTACTTTCCTGGTGGAGATTTTCATCAACAATTATTCCCATTTAATCAATTATTTTTCCATTTTGGAGTCAATTTAGGTAAGGTAGACCACCCATTAATGAATACCTTTTGGTATTACAAGAGTTCCACTCCCCCTCCACTATAAAAAGCCAAGAACTATGCCCCTTACTCACACCTCTCAAGCCACATTGGATCATCAAAACTCTACCCAAATAGTATCCAAAAATCCATCACGTAAAACTATAATCCTAAGTTTGGGAATAAATCCTTCCAAGGAATTATTTTGGTATAAACTAAAAGAAGTTACCAGATTAAGAGGTAACATCTTATCTCAAGATTTTTAGTTTCATTTCCATTCTCCACTCCCTATACTATTATTATTCCATTATTACATAACAAAACCAGTATCCTAAATATACTAGGATTTTTTTATGATAATATTTATATCTATACTTGCACATTCATTTCCATATAATGGGTAATGAACATACTTTTTCTGTGTACGGTGAACTACTGCATCCCAAAATGATGATTGTTCATTTTTTCTTTACGGCCTATCATGGTGTCCATTATGATAGAAACTATATTGATATATGATATATATTATATTTATAATGTCTTTATGCTTCTTTAATTTTTATTTATAACATACCTTTATGCTTTCCATGTTGTGTAAATATGATAATTTTGTTTGATCAAGTGTGCACTACTGCCCCCTCAAAGCGGTATGACTCTTTTATGCCTTACATAGAATGTATAAAAGTTGGTTTTAATGATATTATGTAACATATATAACATATATATGAAACAATAATTATAATATAATTATTTATCATTTAGTTTTAATTCTTTTAATGTGAAAAATAAATGAAAGTAGTGTTCATGCGTACATACAACCTACCCTCTCCATGAACAGTGCACTTCATTCTAATCTCCAAATATTATGGACTAATATAAATACATATATACTGAATATATATGATAATTAAGTCATGGTTTAAATTATTTATATTATTAAATCATTATCTAATTAATAGTAACAATAAATCACAAGTCAAAACATACTTGAGAAAACTAGGTAATTGACACCTGAAATAATTAAAATAATGAAAGAGTATTAACAAACAGGTAATAGAATATTTTAAAAAGTAAATTTATGATATTATAAACATTATTATTGTTCTGGTATAATTTATTAACATATATTAAACCACTATACATGAGTAAAAATACCTCACAACAAAATTAAGGGTAAAGTAAGGGATTTTGTCTCAATTTACATTCCGTTGAGACTTATTTGTTATTATGAACCAATTAAATTGTATTTCATGTATACACTGAAAATTAACATGTTATATCATGAATCTAATTACCCTTATGATATTATAAGTTTCATTAAATATTATTAATTCATGGGTTTTATGATTTAAATGTTTCAATGTGGTATGAGGCACATTGGAATGTTTAAAATATCATTTCCATCAAGATTGTTTTTATGATCTTTCAATGGTATTTCCTTTCATTAATGTCAAAAACCCTAGTTGTTATGTAGCCTCCACTAGGGAATTATTGATAAATCCATATATTTTATTCAATGAGGATATTTTGATAAGGCACATTGTTCATGAATATAAGGAATTCTTTGAATTGGTATGACATGGGTGGGGCTCAGTTATAGATAGCCCATCCATGCATCAGTAGTCTCATGAGACGAATCACTTGGAAAAATCAAATGGGTTTTTACCAAACATGTTGTAAACTATCTTTTGAAAGGACTTTATGGTAAAGGTACTATGCACCTAGGAAACATGGCGTCCAATAATTAAGCATTTTCCTTATTTAGATTTAGTTATTATTCATCAATGAGATTTTTTGTCGACATATCTATAGATAAATTTTATTTTCATTTAGTTATTATTTATACATGAGATTGTGTCAATGTATCTATGGATAAATTTCAGTCTCAGTTGATTGATTTAGATGGCATGAGTTTTAGTTTATTACCTTTCCATATTGATATTGCCTTATCTAGTTATTTGAATGGAATGTGTTATCATTTATTTACCATAACATATTAATTTATTCCTATTGATTCATTATTACTTCCTCTTTACTTACCCTTACTGAGAATTTGAGCTCACCCTTATTATGTTTCATTTCCTCAGGTTATGAATAAGAAGTATTTCAATAAGATTTCAAGGATGTAGTTTATTTTCTTTTTATGCATCATGTTTGTAATTCCTTTTTCCCAATTTATTATGGGTATCATGTATGTAATCTATATTTATAAGACTACTAAACTAAATGTTCCTTTGGGATTTGATTCCTTTTCATCATGCCAATGTAATAAATTAATGCACTGGCTTCAGGATTTTGGGGTTAGGGCGTTACATTTGGTATCATAGGGTGGTTAGCAACATCCTTGGAACTAGATTTAGAAAACTTAGGTTACAGAGAAAAATCCTAAGATAAACATTGGGGATAAGTATACAAGAACATACTTGAATTTTGGTAGGGTAGTGATTATGTGGGTATTCCTAGAAATACATCCCTCTTTGGATACTATAAGTCGACATGGTTCTGGAACATATGTACCTAGGAGTAACAACCTTGACAATGTATTCTGAGCCTAACCAAAGGTAACCTGGTACATGATAACAGGACTTATTGTGCACTTGGTTTGACTATCCCAGGGGATATACTTAGGATAATTCACATTCTCCTTACCTTCCATTATAAATGATTCACAAGTAAATAGTTCCCCAAAGTATCCAAAGTTTATGATTTTAGGATTCATGATGCATAAAATTATGTGTTATACCATATTTGGAATTATAGATTATGTAATGATTTAATATAGTATAATCCTTTTTTTAGAAATGGCACCTAGTAGAAGGAATGTGACCCTCATGGATTCACATGATCCAAAAAGTAATAAGGATCAAATATTTCATGATCTTAATATAATATTTAAAAGGTAAATAGTCTCTCAAACATTCTCATCATATGAGGATATAACATCATGTGATAATGATATGGGTAAAGGATTATCCAAGTCCTATTTATAGTGACCCTAGTCTTTTATAAATAATATTAAAAGGTTTTAAGTATAATTAAACATCAAATTACAAGACAAGGATCATAAATTATAGTGTCTTGGAAGACTACATACAAAAAAACTGAAAACATGGGACTAAATAAAACATTTATTAATTTATCATACATTATAAGCTCCTAACTTCCTTTGAGATCTTACTTATACATAGGATAACCTGGGGATAACATGAAAAAAGTGATAATAAAAAACCCATTAAGGGAATAAACATTAAAAAAATATTAGCACAGGGGTTAGAAGGAATAACATAATGATATAAAAAAGGCATGGAATATTATTAAACATAAGGAATCATAACATGGGATCATATAATAATTTATTCATAGTAATGTGGAAGCAATATAAAATATTAATTTAGCACAATTTAAGGATCTTTGCACATAGAGGAGCATGATTCAAGACTCATTGAACATAGAGAAACACGAGTCAAGGATAACCACCTAGACTGTTGCACATAAAGTCTCACGTGACTAAAAATTACCAAATGAATTGGATAACTATCTGGGAACACCCATAATAAAATGTTCATGAATATTTTTCCCACATAATTAATCATACACAATCAATCAAATATAAACATAAGTGTTACCCATGGAAAGAATTGGGTATCATAATAATCTCATAAAGTAAAATAAATGGGTGTATCAAAAAAGTGTCCATGAAAGAATTATTTAAATAATATATGAAAATTCATAAAGTAAAATATGCATAGATCATGATTAGTGATTTCAAACTAAAGTGATAACATGTAAAAAGTGTATTTAAGAAACTTTAGAATCAAAACATTTTAGTGCGGTTTAAGGAAAATATTAAAGAGTGTTTAAAGTAGAAAAAGGAATAATATTTTATATAAAACAATAAGTGAAACAAGAATGTATTCATAATAAAATTATTTATTTTATAAAAACAATGGTTTCATAAAATATGTTATAGAGTGCACTTGAAATTGGGTAAGAATTTGGGAAGTTCCCTTAAATCGAGCTTGCTTAACGGGAAGAATTTAGTATGGAACCTTTTAAAAACATGTATTTACCCAAAAAAAAGATGAATGGATCTTGATACATGAGTTTGGAACATATAAACATAATTTATAATATATAAAAAATTGAATATCCTTTGGGTAAAAGGAGGGAAAGAATAACCTGAAGGAATAATGGAGGTTTGAGTAGAATCCCTTACCTTATGTCGGAAATGATTCTGCACTTGATCTTAATGCCCTGAATAATAAAATTAGATTCATTAATTAGTAATTTTATAACCATTTATATGTGTATTTTATTTATTATAACTTTATTAAGTTCATTTATGGACTTTTTTATGGGTTAAGAGATTCAATTTCATCATTTGGGAGTGTTGATTTCCTTGGTTTTCAGGATCGGTTTGCTTGTATAAGTGTATGGAAAATCATGTAGAATGATGATAGTTGTCCATAACTGAACGTACATGTTATTAATGAAATTATATAATATTAAAAAACCATTTTTTACATAATTTAGGATGATTAATTAGATAAATCATTAATGATAATCATTTTGATTAATTTATCGTTTTTCTTATCTTAACAAACACATTTTGTTTTATAAATTAATATCATGTATATAAAATGATTTCAGAACATTAAATAAGATATAATACATATATTATAATCTATTTCAAAAATAAAAATGTTTTCATGACCAACCTTGAAGATTTAATTGATAGATGAAAGCACGTCGTCCATGAAGGTGGTAAATTGGCACCTCACGAACGATGTTTTCATTATTAAAGTAAAATAGAGAAGAGAAGAGATTTGATGAAGAATTATTCCATAAACATGATAAAATTAAAGTATATTTAAGATAATGTATTTTTTATGCCACTTTGACAAGGGTAATTTGAGGATAGAAAAAGAAAAGAAAGGAACTTGAAAAGAAATTAAAAGAAAAGGAAGAGGGCTTTACCTCTTGATTCCTTCTTCTTGAGAACTTCCTTAGGGGATTGGTTTTGGTATTATTATAAGCCCAAAAGATAATGGTATTTAGGGAGGGGCTTAGGAGGATATTTTATAATAATTTGGACAAGGATCAAGTATTTAGAGTTTTTAGTAGAAGAGGTGGTGAGTGTAGTATTTATAGTGGAGGAGAGGGATGTTTTCTCATTATTTAATTCATTGGTTTATTATTTTGCTCAAGATAAGAAATATTATTGATTATTAAGACTAAATATAGTAAATAGATCAATTTAGTTTGAACCAATTGTGATTACATCATCCATGACTCAATAAATAGTGTATTTAACTTATAATTTACATCCGTAAATTACTGTATTTTACTATTCACAAAAAATTCAAGTATTTCAAAAAAATACCAAAAAACCACCTTAACCATTTTTTGACATATAGAATTCAAAAATTATATCCATTTTATGAAAATAACTTTATAAATATGAGAAAATTAATTTTTAATTAAAATCATAATTTACTCAAAAAATAAAGATTTTAAAATTATAAATGATTTTATATCACTTTGAAAAATTAACTAAGGCCTTATAAAATTATATTATAATTATAATACATACAAATATTAATTTATAAATACATTTTATGAAAATAAATTTTCATTTAAATTATGAAATTAATCTAAAAAATTTAATTAAATATTTATGACCCATAAAAATATCAACACTTAATTAAGAATTTTTAAAATAATTATTTACTTATACTATGATATCCTCAAATGGTCAGAAGGCCTTCATTTTTTATTGATTTTGATAATCCACCTTTCAAGGGGTGAGGTGGAACCCTTACAAGGCTCGTAGGCGTAAGTATTACATGGTCTGTAGGCCTTAGAGGAATTCATTTGCCCATAGGCTTCAAACATTACATACAACCCAGACTAACTACTTGGAACTGCTCCTCCCCAGCATCTTCATTGTGAAATCAGCTCTCCACCTTTGTATGGATGTCCGACTAGGCATTCCCGTGCATGCACAGGCTTTTCCCGATGGCAGGTTCCATACCCTATCATTCTTGCAATCCGTTTATCTTTTGTTGTGGTGAAAGCTCTTTTCTCATCCTCCTTGTAGAGCTTGTTCCTCGTAGGTTTTCTAGTTTGCATCTACACTTAAAGTGGCCTGAAGGCCTTGAGTTGGCTCGAAGGCCTTACTGACCCGAAGGCCTGGCTGGCCTGAAGGCCTCATTAGTGAGGTTACTATTTAATTGTCTAATTTATAATTTGTAAGGGTAGAATTACTATTACAAAATATTAATATGAGAATAAAAATTATTGTTTCTCTCTTCATACGTAACACAAAGTTAAACTTACACTACACACAACACTGAATTAACTTTTGTTACACGTAAGACTGAGTTTTACTACCTTTTAAAAGCGATGCTACTCTAAAACTTAATTTTTAAAATTTTATTAATTTTATTTTTGAAAATAAACATCATTTTTGGATTCAGAATTTTGAAATTATCTTAGGGTGAATTTTTGGTATTTTTCTGAGAAAATTCATTTTTTGATAAATAGTGAAAATTACAATAATTTAGTTAAAAGAAGCCTTTCTGTTTAAATAATGATGATTATTAAATTATATTTTAATTTTTTTTTTGAAATTACAATAAATAAATTATTTATATATTAATCCAATGTAGTTCATTGAAATCATATTTATATTTAAATAGATATAAAACATTATTAATCTTTTAAACATTTTTACTTAAAAACCCCGCATTCTTGGCACGTCTGTGGGATTAGCATTAATATTAATTTTCCCACTTATGTGATTTCAAGTTTAAAAAATGGATATACACAATTGTAATTAGCACAATATTTTTGGTCTAATAAGATAAACTTAATTTTTGACCAAAAATATTAGTGAAAGTGATTAAAATTAATTATGGTGATTAAGGTAAAATTAAGCTTAATAAGAGACTAAATTGTAATATTGAGGACCAAAATGACCTAGAAAATTTTCCAAAATCCATTTTCTGCCAATAATTCAACAATATCCCCATGTTTTTAGAAATTTATTGGTTATAATATAAAAGGTTAAGTAAGGAAAAATACAAAAAGGGCACTTTCCTTACCTTTAACATTTATAAAACCTTGAGATATGTAAAAAAACATCATATTTTAGGTTATACATATCCTTTTAAAAAAATATATGGGTTATTTTTATCATAATAATTTATCAATATTTTTTATATATTGTTTAGTTACTTAAAATTCTTATGAAACGCCAATGTAGTGATTATTTAGTTAATAATTAACCAAAATAAATGATACTATAAATATTAAAAGTGATGTTAATTGATTGAATTATTGTCTTTATTTATTTTTGTAGATTAATATTTCATGTTACACATCTATAAGCCTAATATATTTGAATTCAAATATTATATTGATATTTTAAAATTAGTATTTAATAAATAATGTCAAAATTGACATTATTGTTTTTTTACACTAAATAAAATTTTATTAAATTATTTTAGATTAATAAAAATCATATATTCATACAAGTGATTTTTAAGTGTTAATAAATATTAAATATTTTATATTAATGGACCAATTTATATTTTATAATTAACATATTTACCCATACAATGTAAAAACATTGTTAACATAGTTCGGGTTTAAGCAGTGTTTTAGTGCATCACATGCACTTGTTTTAAAATTAACTTCCAAAACACATGGTAATTTTATTTTATAAATTAAATACCATATTAATAATTAAGTGGAACTATATTTTCTAATAAATCTCACTTTATTTTATTATTAATGGTCCAGTTAATTATATTATAAAACTTGATGCCTTAATAAAAACCAAAATGATAAAATTGGGGAATCTTAGAAGTTAAGGAACCAAATTATTAAAATGAACATATTTTTGTGTGGTGTAGGTTTTAATTGAAAATTAATCCCATTTAATCAATTATTTTCCTATTTGGAGGCACTTTAGGTAAGGTATACCACCCATTAATTAATACCTTTTGGTATTTACAAGAGTGCCACTCCCCCTCCAATATAAAATGAAAATCACTTTACCCCTTCCTCACACCTATCATGACACATTGGATCATCCAAAATCTACCCAAATAGTCTCAAAAAATCTATAAACTCAGCATATAATCCTCCCTTTTGGAATAAATCCTTCCAAGGAATCATTTTGGTATAAACCAAAAGAATTTACACGATTAAGAAGTAACATATTCTCTCAAGATTTTTAGTTTCATTTCTATGCTCCACTGCCTATACTCTTATTAATCCATTATTACAAAACAAAACCAGTATACTAAATATAATAGGATTTTTTATGTTAATATTTATAACTATACTTACACACACCTCCATCTAATGGGAAACAAACATACTATTTTTGTGTGCGGTGAACTACTGCATCACGAAAGGATGATTGTTCATTTTTCCTTTACCACCTATCATGGTGGCCATTATCATGGAAAATATATTTAAATATGATATATATTATATTTATAATGTCTTTATTCTTATTTAATTTTTATTTATAACATACCTTTATTCTTTCCATCTTGTCTAAATACGATAATTTCATTTCAGCAAGTGTTCACTACCGCCCCCTCAATTGATATGACTCGTTCATGCCATACATGGAATGTATAAAGGATAGTTTTAATAAAACTATGTAACATATATAACATTGATATGATATTTTAATTATAATATACATATTTATCATTTATTTTTAATTCTTTTACTATGAAAAATAAATAAAATTAGCGTTCATGCGTACGTACAGTCGACCGTCTCCATGAACGATGCACTTCATTATAATCTCCAAATATTATGGACTAATATAAATACATATATACTGAATATATTTGATAATTAAGTCATGGTATAAATTATTTATATTATTAAATCGTTATATAGTTAATAGGAATAATAAATCACAAGTCAAAACATACTTGAGAAAACTAGGCAATTAACACCCGAAATAGTTAAAATAATTAAAGACTTTTAACAAATGGGTAATAAAATATTTTAAGAAGTTCATATATGATATTATAAAAATTAGTATGGTTCTGGTATAAGTTATTAACATATTTTAATCCACTATATATGAGGATAAATACCACACAACAAAATTAAGGTTAAATTAATGGATTTTATATCAATTTATATTCCATTAAGACTTATTTTTTATTATGCGCCAATTCAATTTTATTTCATGTATTTACTAAAAATTAACATGTTATATCATGAATGTACTTACCCTAATTATATTATAATTTTCATTTAATATTATTACTTCATGATTTTTATAATTTAAATGTTTCAATATGGTATGGGGCACACTGGAATGTTTAAAATGTCATTTCCATCAAGATTGTTTTTATGATCTTTAAATGGTATTTACATTAATTAATGTCAACAAACCTAGTTATTATGTAGCCTCCATTAGAGAATTTTTGATAAATCCATATCTTTTATTCAATGAGGATATTTTGAAAAGGCACATTGTTCATGAATATGAGGAATTCTTTGGACTGGTACGACACAGGTGGGGCTCGGTTATATATAGTCCCTCGATGCATCGGTAGTCTCATGAGACAAATAACTTGGAAAAATTAAATGGGTTTTTACCCAAAATTTTTTAAATCGTATTGTGAAATTACTTGATGGTAAAGGTACCATGTACCTAGGAAATATGGCATACAATAATTAATCATTTTCCTCATTTAGATTCAGTTATTATTCATCCATGAGATTTTGTGTCGACATATCTTTGGATAAATTTAATTTTCATTAAGTTAATATTTATCCATGAGATTGTGTCAACATATCTATGGATACATTTCATTCTCATTTTATTGATTTATATGGCATGATTTTTAGTTTATTACCTTTCCATATTGATATTTCCTTATCTAGTTATTTGAATGTCATGTGTTATCAGTTATTTACCTTTCCATATTAATTTATTTTTATTGATTCATTATTACTTCCACTTTACTTACCCTTACTATAAATTTGATCTCACCCTTATTATGTTTCATTTACCTAGGTTATAAAGAAGAAGTCTTTGAATAATCTTTCAAGGACATGGTTTATTTTCTTTTTATGTATCAGGTTTGTAATTCATATTTCCTAATGTATTAGGGGTATCATGTATGTAATATGACTTTCTAATACTACTAAACTAAATGGTACTTTGAGATTTGATTCCTTTTAATCATGCCAATGTCATAAATTGATGCAATGGCTCTGGGATTCTAGGGTTTGGGTGTTACAGTTGGTATCAGAGGGTGGTTAGTAACATCCTTGGAAACTAGATTTATAAAACTTAGGTTTGGGAGAAAAAACCTAAGATAAACATTGAGGATAAGTATACAATAACATCATAGAATTTTGGTAAGGTAGTGATTATGTGGGTATTCCTAGAAATATATCCCTACCTGTATACTATAAGTGGATATGGTTGAGGAACATATGTACCTAGGAGTAATAACTCTGACAAGGTGTTTCAAGCCAAACTCGGGGTAACCTGGTACATGAAAATTGGACTTACTATGCACCTGGTCTGATAGTCTTGGGGGATATGCTTAGGATAATTTAAATTCTCTTTACCTTCCATTATAAATGATTTATAAATAAATATTTCTCCAAAGTAGCCAAATTTTATGATATTAGGATTCATGATGCATAAATTTATGTGATATACCATATTTGGAACTATACATTATGTAATGATTTAATCCATTATAAGACATTGTTTAGAAATGGCACATAGTATAAGGAATGTGAACCTCATGGATGTAGGTGATCCAAAGAGTAATAAGGATCAAATATTTCATGATCTTAATACAATATTTTAAAGGTAAATAGTCTCTCAAATATTCACATCATATTAGGACATAACATCATGTAAAAATGATGTGGGTAAAAGATTATCCAAGTCCAATTTATAGTGACCCTAGTCTTTTACACATAAAATTACATGATTTTAAGCATAATTAAACATCAAATTACAATCCAAGGATCATAAAGTCTAGTGTCTTGGAAGACTATGTAAAAAAACTGAAAACATAGGACTAAATAAAACATTTATTTATTTATCATCCATTATATGCTCCTAACTTTCTTTGAGATCTTACATCTGCATAGGATAACATAAGGATAACGTGAACAAAGGGATAAGCTAAAAAATCCAACAAGGGAATAAACATTAAAAAAAGATTAGTACATGGGTTAGAAGGCATAACATAATGATATAAAAAGTTATGGAACATTATTAAACATAAGGAATCATAACATGGGATCATATAATCATTGATTCATTGTAATGTGTAATCAACATAGACCATCAATTTATCATGAGTCAATGATCTTTTCACATAGGGTAGCATGAGTCAAGACTCATTGCACATAGAGGAGCATGAGTCAAGGCTCGTTGCGCATAGAAGAGCGGGAGTCAAGGTTAACCACCAAGACTGTTGAAAATAACGTCTCATTAGACTAAACATTACCAAATGAATTATAGAACTATCTAGGAACACCCATCATAACATGTTCAAGAATATTTTTTCCACACAATGAATCATACATAAGAAATCTAATATAAATATAAGTGTTACCCATAGAAAAAATTGGGTATCATAGTCATATCATAAAGCATAATAAATGGGTGTATCATAAAAGTGTCCATGAAAGAAGTAATTAAATCATACATGGACATTAATAAAGGAAAATAGTCATAGATAATGATTATTTATGTAAACCGAAGTGATAAAATTTAAAAAGTGTATTTAATAAACTTTAGAATCAAAACATTTTAGTGTGGTTTAAGTAAAATATTAAAGAGCATTTAAATTAAAAAAAAGGATTAATCTTTTATATAAAACTATAAGTTAACTAAGAATATATTCATAATAAAATGATTTATTTTATAAAAACAATGGTTTCTTAAAATATATTATAGAGTGCACTTGAAATTGGATAAGAATTTGAGAAGTTCCCTTAAATCAGGCTTGTTTGTCTAGAATAATTGAGTAGGGAAGCTTTTAAAAACATGTATATCCCAAAAAAAAGATGAATGGGTCTTGATACATGATTTTTTAAAATATAAATATAATTTATAATATTAAAAAAAAATTAATATCTTTTGGTTAAAAAGATAGAAAGAGTAACTGGAAGGAATAATGGAGGTTTGAGTAGAATCTCTTACCTTATGTCCGAAATAATTCTACACTTGATCTTAATGTCCTAAATAATCAAATTAGATTCATTAATTAATAATTCAAGAACCATTGATACATTTATTTGATTTAGTATAACTTTTTTAAATTCATTTATGGCTTTTTTATGGGTTAACAGATTCAATTTCATTGTTTAGGAGTGTTGATTTCCTTGGTTTTCATGATCGGTTTGCCTGTATAAGTGTATGGAAAATCATGTATAATAAGGATAGTTTTCCAGAACTGAACTTATATGTTATTAATGAAATTATAGAATATTAAAACACCATTTTTTCCATAATTGATTATGATTAATTATATAAATCATTAATGATAATCGTTTAGATTAATTTTGTATTTTTTGATCATAACGAACTCATTTTGTTTTATAAATTAATATAATGTGTAAAAAATGATTCCAAAAAAATAAATAAGATATAATACATATATTATAATATTTTTCGACCATAAAAATGGTTTCATGGTTATCCTTGAATATAGAATTGAAAGATGAAATCACATCGTCTGCGAAGGTGGTAAATCGGCAACTCACGAACGGTGTTTTTATTCTTAAAGTAAAAGAGAGAGGAGAAGAGGTTTGATGAATAATTATTCTATAAACATGATAAAATTACATTATATTTTAGATATTGTAGTTTTCATGACACTTGAAAAATGGGAAGGTGAGGAGAGAAAAAGAAAATAAAGGAACTTGAAAACAAATTAAAAGAAAAGGAAGAGGTTTTAACTCTTGATTCCTTCTTCTTGAGAACCTCCATAGGGGATTGTTTTTGGTATTATGTTAAGGTAAAAAGATACTGGATGTGGAGAAGGAAATTATTATAATATTTTAGAATAATTTGGAAAAAGATCAAAGCTTTAAAAGTGTGAATAGAAGAGGTAGTGAGGGTGGTATTTATAGTGGAGGAGAGGGGTGTTTTCTCATTATTTAATTCATTAGTTTATTATTTTTCTCAAGACAAGAAATAGTTTTGATTATTGAGACTAAATATAGTAATTAGATAATGTGAGTTTGAACCAACTGTGATTACATCATCCATGACTCAATAAATATTGTATTTAACTTATAATGTATATATACCATAAATTATCGTATTTTACTATTCACAAAAAATTTAAGTATTTCAAAATAATACCAAAAAATCACCCTAACCATTTTTCAAGGTGTAAAACTAAAAAATTAACTCTATTTTATGAAAATAATTTTATAAATATGAGAAAATTAATTTTTAATTAAAATCATAATTTACTCAAAAATATATATATTTTAAAATTATAACTAATTTTATATCACTTTAAAAAATATATTAAGGTCTCATAAAATTATCTTATAATTATAAGACATACAAATATTAATTTATAAATACATTTTATGAAAATAAATTTTCTTTTAAATTATTAAATTAATCAAAAAATGTAATTAAATATTTATGACCTATAAAAATACCAACACTTAATTAATAATTTTGAAAATATTTATTTTCTTATACTATGATATAATTATATAATTTTTTCACTTATAAGATGGATAAATTTTATTTATACTTTCATTGGTGAGGTTACTATTCAATTGGCCAATTTACTATTCATAAGGGTCACATTACTATTCCAAATGTCAAGTTACTATTTCATCAGTATAGGTTCCTTAAATTTTAGAAACACTTATTGTTTTATTCATTCATCATCTATAAGGATTGTATTGTGTTATCTTATGTGTTTATACCATATGAAATAATTATAAGAAGGTAATTTCCATTGATAAAACTTTGGGATGTTGCACTATGTCTTTAAAGGAAACCAATACAAGAAGAGGCCATCTAAGCCCCATGAAAAAGGGAATGAGTCAAAGAAGACGAAGGGAAAGAAGACTTTTATGACATGTGAAAATTTTGGAAAGAAACACTCTCGTAATTTATTGAAGGTAATGGGAGTTTTTTGTAAGTGTTGATAAAAAGGACAACAAGTTCGTTATTTCAAGGGTGAGAAAAAGGTTTCCAATGTACAATGCTTCAACTACAAGGTGATGGGACACTATACGAATCAATGTCCCAAGTATCAAAATAATAAACCCCAAATGACACTGTTGTATACTGATCAAGTTATACTACTACCACAGATGAATAAGAATGATTAATATTCCAATTAAATAATTATTTCATTTGAATATTTTATTATCAATTTACTAGTTATAATAATTATGGAATATATGAGGATTGTACTGTAACACTTTTTCATTAAAGATTTGAGAATCATATGCTGAATGGTACCATGAAAAGATATTAAGTAGAAAGTTAAAATTTTCAGAAAACACGTGATTGAGGGAAATTAAATCATTAATATGTTTTTAATGTCAAAATAATGATGAATAAATGATTGATTTGGATAAGTAGTGACTACCTTGGAACTGATTAATGAATTACCAACAAGTGGCATATTCTTTCATTGATGGAGTTTAGAACACTTTTGGATTTAAGGAATATATCCAATAACATTTTTCTTACATAAGGAATAAAAAAAGAATGCATGTGTTCAATAGGGTTTTATTGTGATTCAAGTTATTACCATATTTCAAGAGGATAAATGATGAAGGTGTTCATATATTCGGTATGATTAAAGAAATACTTCATAGTGATTGAAGGATAATGATAAGTTTATTTTGTAAATTCAGTGACCTTCTTTCTAAAGTGTGTGGTCATAATATTTTGTAAAATTTAACCATTTATGAAATGGTTTAATTTGAACCTTGGATTAATTTTTAGATATTGATATATTACATAAGTATATGATACATTCTGTGATAAGAGATAAAGTATAAATAGTTCAAGGCGTAATAAAAGAAAAAGATTATGTTTATAGAAATGTATATTTATTGATATTCTTATAGAGTGAAATAATTCTTGAACTATAAAAAATGGTTTTGAAACAAAAATGTTTTCCTGGTACCTTCATTTCAAATGAATCAAATGACCTCTTAGATCATTGTGGATTTATGTTCTTGTGATTGTAAACTTTCTCTTAACCGTGTTCTCAAGCACTCTCTATCAGAACTTGATTATTAGATTTTTCTTCTATATCCATGTTTCCATTTCCCTCCTATTTTCTCCAAATAGGGAACCTAGTTACTTAACCATTTTACATTACTTTCCCTCTTATTAAGAAGATGTTTTATTAACCCTATTTACGATGTGTATTTTTCAAAAATAGTTTATTTTAAAATATCAATCCCTAGATTATTGAGATCATGTTTAAATTGCAAGGACACGATTTAAATAAGTTTGGGAGAATGTAACACCCACATAAATTAAAATATTTTAATGTCAGAATAAATATCATTTTTTCTATCTTCATACGTAACTCAAAGTTAAACTTATGCTACACACAACACTGAATTAGCTTGTGTTATAGGAAAAATTAAGTTTTAATTCCTTTTAATAGTGATCCTATTTTAAAACTCAATTTTTACACTTTTAGGAATTTTATTTTTAAAAATAAAAAACATTTTTGGATTCATAATGTTGAAATTAGCTTATGGTGAATTTTTTGGATTTTTTTGAGAAACTTTATTTTTTGATGATTAGTGAAAATTATTGCAATTTAGTTAAAAATAGCATTTTTATTTAAATAATGATTATTATTAAATTATATTTTAAGTTTTTTTTTTGAAGTCAAAATATATCAATTATTCATATATTAATCCAATTTATTTAATTTTAATCATATTTATAATTAAATTAGATGTAAAAAATTATTAATCTTTTTAATTTTTTTACTTTAAAAACACATATTCTCGCCACATCTACGGGATTAGAATTAATCTTAATTTTCCCACTTCTATGATTTGAATTTTTAAAAAATGGAAATAAAAGGTTTTAATAAGTACAATATTTTTTGTCTAATAATATAAAATTAATTTTTTACCAAAAATATTAGTTAAAGTGATTGAAATTAATTACGGTGATTAAGCAAAAATTAAGCTTAATAAGGGACTAAACCTTAATATTAAGGACCAAAATGACCTGGAAACTTGTCCAAAATCTATTTTTTACAAATAATTTGACCATATACACACTTATTTCTAAATTTATTGCTTATTGGGATATTATTAAATGTAAGTTCCCTATATAAAAGGTTAAGTGAGAAAAAAAGACAAAAAGGGAACTTTCCTTACCTTTAACATTTATACAACTTTGAGATATGTAAATAACATCATATTTTCAGTTATACACATCCTTTTAAAATATATATGGTTTATTTTTATCATAATAATTTATCAATAATTTTTATATATGGTTTGGTTACTTAAAATACTTAATAAACGCCAATGTAGTGATTATTTAGTTAATAATTAACTAAAATAAATGATACTATAAATATTAAAAGTGATGTTAATTGATTGAATTATTGTATTTATTTATTTTTTAGATGAATATATCATGTTAAAAATATTTAAACCTAATATATTTTAATTAAAATATTATATTTATATTTTAAAACTAACATTAAATAAATAATTTCAAAATTGACATTTATTGTTATTTTACAATAAATGAAATTTTATTAAATGATTTAAAATTAGTAAAAATACTATATTATGAAAATTTATTTATAAGTGTTAATAAATATTAAATATGGTTTATTAATGGAAAATTTTATCTTTTATAATTAACATATTGACCCTTATATTGTAAAAGTGTTGTTAACACGGTTCGGGTTTAAGGAGTATTTTAGTGCATCATCACATGTGCTTGTTTTAAAATTAATTTCCAAAAAACATGGGAATTTTATTTTATAAATTATATATCATATTAATAATTCATTATATCTATATTTTCTAATAAATCTCACTTTATTTTAATCTTAATGATCAATTTAATTAGATTAGAAAACAAGATGCTTTAATAAAAACTAAAATGATAAAATTAGGGAATATTAGAAGTTAAGGAACCAAAATTTTAAAATGAACACATTTTTGTGTGTTGGAGGTTTTAATCGAACATTATTTCCCTTTAATACATTATTTTTTCATTTTAGAGTCACTTTAGGTAAGGTATACCACCCATTAATGAATACCATTTGGTATTTGCAAGAGTCCCACTCCCCCTCCACTATAAAAATGAAAGCACTCTACCCCTTCCTCACACATATCAAGACACATTGTATTGTCCAAAATCTGCCAAAATAGTCTCCCAAAATTCCTCCCCTATACCTATAAGCCTCCATTTGGTCAAAAATCGTTCCAAGGAATCCTATTGGTATAATCCAAAAGAAGTTATCTGATTAACAGGTAATGTATTCTCTTAAGATTTTTGGTTTCATTTCCATTCTTCACTCCCTATAGTCTTATTATTAAATAATTACATAAAAAATAAGTATCCTAAATATACTAGTATTTTTTATGTTAATATTTTGAATTATACTTACACACACCTCCATCTAATGGATAAAAAACATATTGTTTCTATGTACAGTGAACTACTACCTCACGAAATGATGATTTTTCATTTTTCCTTTACCACATATCATGGTTTCCATTATGATGAAAACTATGTTTATATATTATATATATTATATTTACAATGTCTTTATACTTCTGTAATTTTTATTTATAACATACCTTTATGTTTTCTATCTTGTGTAAATATGACAATTTTATTTGAGGAAGTGTGGACTACCGCCCCCTCAAAGCGATATAACTCATTCATGCCATACATGGAACATATGAAGAATGGTTCTAATAAAATTATGTGACATATATAAAATAGAAATAATAATATATTTACAATATACATATGTATCATTTAGAATTCATTCTTTTAATATGAAAAAGAAATGAAAGTATCATTCATGCGTACTTACGGCCTATCGTCTCTATGAACGGTGCACTTCTTTCTAATATCAAAATGTTATGGAATAATATAAATACATATTTACTGAATATATATGATAATAAATTCATGGTTTACACAATGGAGATGATTAAATCATGATATAATTAATAATAACAACAAATCACAAGTCAAAACATACTTTAGAAAACTAGGAAATGAACACCCAAAATAGTTGAAATAATGAAAGAGTGTTAAAAATGAGTAGTAAAATATTGTAAGAAGTTAATATATGATATTATAAATATGATTATAGGTATGGTATAAGTTAGTAACATATTTTAAACCACTTTAAATTTGGATAAATACCACACAAAAAAAGGAAGGTTAAGGTAAGAGATTTCATTTCAATTTACATTCCGTTGAGACTTATTTTTCATTATTCACTAATTCACTTTTATTTGGTTTATTTACAACACATTAACATGTTATATCATGAATATCCTTACCCTAATGATATTATAAGATTAATTTAATATGATTCCTCCATGGGGTTTATGATTTAAATGATTCAATGTGGTATGGGACACATTGGAATGTCTAAAATGTCACTTCCCTCAAGATTGATTTTATGATCTTTAAATGGTATTTCCATTTATTAATGTTAGAAACCCTTGTTGTTACTTAGCCTTTACTGGGGTATTATTGATAAATATATATCTTTTATTCAATATATATATTTTGATAAGGCACTTTGTTCATGAATATGAGGAATGATTTAGACTGGTATGACATGGGTGGGGCCCTGTTATAGATAGCCCATCGATGCATCAATACTCTCATGAGATGAATCACTTGGCCAAATCAGACGGGTTTTTACTCTACATTTTGTAAACCATCTTATGAAAGGTCTTGGTGATAATGGTACCATATACCTAGGAAATATGGAATCTAATAATTAATCATTTCCCTCATTTATATTCAGTTATTATTCATCAATGATATTTTCTATCGATATATCTATGGATACATTTCATTTTCATTCAGTTATTATTTATCCATGATATTTTTCATCGACATATATATGGATATATTTCATTCTAAATTTATTTATTTATATGGAATTATTTTATGTTTCTTTCCTTTCCATATTGATATTTTTTTATTTAGTTATTTGAATGGAATGTGTTTTCAGATATTTACCTTGACATGTTAATTTATTCCTATTGATTCATTATTTATTCTTCTTTACTTACCCTTATTGAGAATTTGATATTACCCTTATTATTTTTTCTTCCCCAAGTTATGAAGAAAAAGTCTTTGAATAATCTTTTAATGATGTAATTTATTTTCTTTTTATGTATCATGTTTTTAATTTCTATATCCTAATGTATTATGGGTATCATGTATGTAATCTAGCTTTCCAAGACTTCTAAATTGAATGGTCCTTTGGGGTTTGATTCCTTTTAATCATTCCAATGTAATAAATTAATGCACTAGCTTTGGGCTTTTGGGTTCGGGGAATTACAACTGTCGCCTAAACCAAGTGACCGTAAAGAAAAATTATCCACTACCAAGGATTGATGACCTCTTTGATTAGTTGAGATGAGCATGATGGTTCTCAAATATTGACCTCAGATCAGGCTATCACCAGTTGCGAGTATGGGATAATGATATATAGAAAACAACATTCAAATGTTGCTAAAGTCACTATGAGTACTTGATTATTCCCTTTATCATTATGAATTCCCCATTAGTGTTCATAGGACTCATGAATCAGTTCTTTCATCCTTTCTTAGATCAGTTCATGGTGGTCTTCATTGATGATTTCCTTGTATAGTCAACATCCAATGAATGGCACGTGAGACACTTGAGGATGGTTCTGGACGTATCCTGGGAGAACCATCTTTATGGGAGGCTCTTGAACTGATAGTTATGGATTCAGAAGGTCCACTTTATGCAATATATTATCTTAGTAGATGGTGTGGAAGTGGACCCGAAAAAATCCAAGGTAGTGTTAGTTTGGGAGCCACCCAATAGCATGAAAGAGGTGCGTAAATTCCTTAGTTTGGTAGGATACTATTGCAAATTCATACCTAACTTATCTGGGATATCATCTCCCTTGATATCTTTGACCTTAAAGGGTCAGCTTTTGTGTGGATAGAGAGGTGATAACAGGATTTTCAGGAGTTGAGGTAGAGATGAATGAGTTCTTCCATCATTACATTTCCAGAGGTGGTTATCAAGTATGTAGTGTTCTAAAATTCTTTAGGAACCAAGCTTGGTTGTGTTCTGATTCAGAGGTAGGCTATTATTGCATGTGGTTCATATCAGTTGTGAATACGTGATCATAACTACACGACCCATAATCTTGAGTTAGTAGTGGTAGTCTTCACACTAAAGATGTGGTGACACTACCTAATGGGTGAGTGGTTTATAATATTTTCTGACCATAATATTCTCCATCATATCTTCTCTTAGAAGAATCTTAAATTTAGAGAGAGTTCCTCCAAGATTATAACTTTAAGATTATCTATACTTCTAGGAAGGGGAATGTATTGGAAGATTCTCTCAGCAGGAGATCTTATTTATAGTTGTTGAATGTGGTGTCAGACCAATTGGCCTCATTGTAGTTATCCTTTGTGGATGGAGACAGAGTAGCTCACCTTCAGTCAATGGTTGTTACCCCTCTACTTTTATAGTGATTCAGGGAGGCATGGCTTGGGGATTCCAACTGTGAGACCCTATGTACTAAGATTTCTATTGAACATGCTCCTGATGGGTTTTCTAAAGGTGGGGAGCATGTCATTCTTATTAGAGGATGCACGATGGTACCAGTGTTATTGTGGGAGGATTTTTTGAGACAGTTTCATACATATCATTTATTAATACATCCAAGAGTATAAAAATGTACCAGGAACTTCAAAATCATTTTTGGTTGTTAGGAATGAAGAAGGGAGTTACAGAGGTTTTCTCTTGATGCCTTACTTGTCAGCAAGTGAAGTACAAGCACCAAGTTCTGGTGGGTGTAGATAAACTCCTTAAGGTAACATAGTTTAATTGGGATTGGATATCAATGGACTTTATGATGGGATTACCATGTACATCCAGAGGACACGATACCATCTGGATGATATTAGACTAACTCACCAAGTCATACCACTTCCTAGCTATCCAAGAGCATATTTTAGTTGAGAGATTCAGACGCCACTATGTGCAAGATATAGTAAAACTCCAAATATTTTCCTTGAATATCATTTCAAACTATGATTCCCACTTCACATCTTAGTTATAAAAGGGATTATGTGAGGATTTTGGGACTCATCTGTGTTTGAACATAGATTTTCACCCCCAGACTGATGGCTAGACTAAGTGGACCATTCAAGTTCTAGAGGATATGCTGTGAGATTTCATGTTTGAATTTGGTTTTATTTGGGGGGATTTCTTACCATTGGTGGAGTTTTTGTAAAACAAAAACTACCATTCCCGCATCAGTATGTAACTATTCGATGCCTTGTATGGGAGACCTTGAATGTCACCACTTTGATGGACTATCCTAGGAGACAATACTTACGGGCCCGGAGTTAGTGTGAGACACTACCAAGAATATATAGATCTTCCAAGAGCAGATAAGAACTGTATAGATTCTTCATAATTCCTATGAGCGTAGGTAATATAGGCCTTTGGAGTTTGCGGAGGGATAACATGTGTTCCTACAGGTTTCACCTTGTTTTATACTATGAAAATATGTCTGGGGTGGTAAGTTTTCTCTGAGATTCATCATCCCTTTCTAAATATTCTGTAGAGTTAGAGAGGTGGCCTACCGCTTAGCTCTATATCCAAAATTAGATCAGGTACACAATATCTTCCATGTTTCACAACTAAGGAGGTATGTACATGATCTTTCGCACATCATCGAATGGGGTGTGCTATACATTGAGTATAGTACTATTTTTTATGTGTACCTGGTAGAGATTGAGGATCGGTAAGAGAGGATCCTTCTTGGGTGATCGATTCTCTTAGTGTGAGTCCAGCGGCAACATGAGAATCTCTGAGATAGTACCTGGGAGAGGGAGGCTCATATGCATTATCAGTACCCACATCTCTTTATTTATGCACTTATTTTAGATTTTTGGGATGTAATGCTCCAATTTGGGGAGAATTTAATGAATCGTATTTTCCATGTATTATTTTTGGATATTTAATTGATTATTTTCAAGACCAATTATAGAAGGCATGTGATTCTGAGGCCCGATGTTCCTATAATAAATATTTAAAATATATTTTATATATTAAATATAACGTGCATGAATTTTTCTTAAAAAATTGGAATGAATTATAAATAGAGGCCTGGATTAGAAATATAAGGAAACCGTTGAGTTTAGAGTGTGGGTTTTACCTTATGCGTGACATAACCTTTTTCAGCACAAGGAATTTGTAAAAAAAACATCATAAAAGTAAACATGAATAAAATAAAATAAATTTATTTATTTATTTTTTCATTGACACAGTGATGTAGTTTGTTCTATAAGTGTACAATTATGTCAAACTGTCAGGGTTATTAGAATAACCCTGGAGTCATTGGAGAACCATTGGAGGATCTCTCTTAGAAGAACAAAAATTTGATCGAGGTTCTGTGATTGGTGTGAAACAGAATCAGAGGATCTCACCAACGATAGTGACACAAATTCATTATTCATCAGTGATCGATATAAATTGAGTTAGGATTATGTTTTTTTTATATTTATTCCTCATTGTTAATTTTTAAAAAGAATTTGAATTAGTCGGCCAATGGATTTGTTCATGGATTAGTCATATTGTGGGATGGTTTTATCTGCGGGGATTTATTGGAAGATTTATTTATTTATTATGGTTCTTTGTTTTTTGTTCTAATGTAAATTAATCTTTTCCAATCAAAAATGGTATAGGTTCATTCATCTTTTGTGTGTTTTCTATTTTTCTCCCATTATTCTACGTGTGTTCATCATCGGAGTTTTGTTTTCTTGGCAATTCAACCCATATATAAAATAATCAAACATTGGGCACCATTTTCTTGGATAAATTATTCAATATCTCACATCTAGACTCGGTATGGAATGCGGATAAAGTGATAGTGGTAGTGGAAAGAAAATAAGATCGGATTGGAGACCTCTGGGTTCAATCGGTGTGTGTTACGGTGACAGGATTGATAGAAACTAATTTTGTTGGGAAAATCAATCAAGGTTTCCTCCAAGTGTTTTTGGGTGTGATTTTATTTTTTCAAAAATATATATGACCATTAATGAGTATGATTGGTGTTTTTTGAAGTAGGTGTTTAAGGTGTAATAGTTTCCCAGGGTTTACCAAATTTTTGGGTATCAAAATTGAGAGTTTGTTTTTTGAAAATGAAGATTTTTTGTGTATAAGTACACAGTTCATAGACCACAAAAGAAATTTCATGGACCATGTAGGTGGTACATAGACTTGTGATGGAAAATTGGTAAAGGAAGGGTTCCACATAGTAGCATTATGAGGACCGTGTAGGGAAAATTGTTTGTATGAAAGATTGTGGTTCACGGGAGGCAAGTAGTTCTCGGATGGATTATGGTACATGGGGTGGCTCATTGTTTTTTAAAGTAAGGTGGCTATTTGATGAGACATTAAGGGTTTAATTCATAGAAGAGATTGGCAGCCACAAAGGAAGATAGGTGGTGCACGGACCACGGAGGGAAAAATGGTTTGCGGGAGAAGCAGTCTGCAGTGAAGGTTATATCGCATCGAATGTTTGGGTAAAATGGATTAGTGAGATTTTTATATTTATTTGCATATATAATGAGTTATAATACCATCATTATAGGGAATATTTTCATTAGAAAATATCATTTATCTAGGAAGATTTCGGCTAAGTCCAAAATAAGTTCATGAGGAAGTATGAGAAGAAGATCAGAGTTTCTGAGGGAGGATTCTGAGAAAGGATTTCACAGGGATATATAGCTCGCAAAGGAAAAGGATCCATGGAGGTGAAATGGTCCATGGAAGTTGTGGTAGTCCATGGAGTAGAAAACATCTGCCAAAGTGTAGGAGGTTCATAGAGGAAGAATCTGTCTACAAAGCAGGGACGGTCCGCAGAGGAGAAGTGGTCCACAGAGGAGAAGTGGTACACTAAGGAGAAGTGGTATAAATAGGAGAGACGGTCCATAGAGGAGAAGTGGTCTACAAAACACTTGTGTTATGTGGTGTAGCACAGTTCGCAAAGGAATCAAGGCAATTTGCAGAAGAACAATTTTCAAAAGTAATTTATGCAAACAAACAGTGCACAGAAAAGTGGATTTCATCTATGGGTGAAAAAGGGACTTCAACAGAGCATGTATCTACAGTTGAGGATGTGTTATTTCATTAAAACTAAGGGACCTAAAAGTCTATAAACTATTATTAGATCCCTTCCAAGAGTAGTGAGTTAAGGAAGAGGAATACAGTTATCCTTTCCTAGTGAGATAGAGAAAGAGATATAGGGAGTGACCCTTGGGAATGCAGCGAACAGACCCTAAATCTTGTAAAGGTAGTGAGCTTAGACATAGAAGTGATCTACCCCAAACCTTGTAATTTTGCAGCGAACCTTAGTGGATTTGGTACATCGGCACATTTTCATTGTATACATCTTGTATGTAGCCCAATGAGGGTGAACTAAGTAAAAAAAATTGTCTCGTGCATGATTTTATTTATGTTCATATATTTCTATGAGAAGAAGAGATAAGAGTGCTTTGTTTAATGAAGAAGCAAGATCTGAAGGGGCAGTTTTTTTAATCTATCATACCCTGATTCACCTCCCCCCGCCCCCACCCCTCTCAATGTATTTAACCTAATTGGGATAACAAATTTTTGTGTGAATTGGGTGATTGGAATCTGGTGAGTGGTGATGGTGAGGCTTGGACAAAGTAGATCAGCACTTCCCAACCTAATTCATGGATGATCTGGGGGCCAGAGGAGTGGAAGATGATGTGGAGAACAAACCCATGGGATATATAAAATCTCATGGTAAATGGTGCATGTTCTTATGGAGAACACCGTATGGGACCCCTGTGTGGTGGATAGGATCTCTGTGAGGAGTTAAGTGTCACATGGAGTGTGACCCAGTCACACTGCATGTGACCCTTCCATGGAAACTCGTTGTGTACCTCAGAGGGTACACGGACATGGTCAGAACTACATGGGCATGGAAACACCAGCTACTCCTACATAAACATGGCTAGGCTAGGTGTACACAATCATAGCCAAGTACTTGGACATAGGAATAAGCACACGAGCATGGTCATTCCATGTATATTGACATAGACACAAACATGGGTTTATTACATTTGAATAACTCAATGTCGAAGAGATACATCATTTACTCCTTCAAAAAAGGCTTGAAACCCTTATCCTATGTATCTTGGACAAGTTTAATTATGGTGTATTCCCTATATCCTTTCCCTATGGGTTAGTATGGAATCATGTCCTACACATATAATGGTGATCCCTTTAGCAATAATTTTTTGATAGAGTTGTTGGAATCCTCTCGTGAGGCCCGGAGAGAGATCATCTATCTTATTCTTACCCTAGGTAGAGTTCTTAGTATTGTTGTGACCAACACTACATGGGAATCAGTCCTCTACTTATATAGTTATTTCAAATTGGGTTGTTGGTATAATCCATGGCCTTTGGTGTGATCCCCTTTATATGTATCATATCTCTTTAGACTTCCAGTGTATAGTTATAATAGTGAGACCCAACTAGAACAACCTCTCAGATGGATTTCATCCATGCTATCTAACTCATGGAGTGGGTTCTCCCAGACTAGTGCTATGTGGAACCTTTGAGTAGGAATCCTAGGATGGAATCATAGTTTTGAGTTTACCTTGATACTATGTTTCCTTGTTGATTGTATCTAGATATTCTTAGTATATGTGTTGTAGACATATACCTATGTATAGATGACAATTATTATTGTTGTTATATGTTTTTTGGTTTTAGGGTGACCTACTAGGTCTTGTTATACTCATCTATTCATGGGATTTTCCCGAACATGTCATGTCTTATGAAGACGATCGACCTTTTGATAGAGTCCTAGAGGGACCAGGACTAGGCATTGATTAGTGATCCAGACAAATTGTGGTGTGTTCTTGTGGTATCTTAACAGCAATCCCCATCTTTACTTTTATATTGGACTTGTTTTCTGACTATTTTGGTGGTCTTGTATTTGGATGTGTTTACGTTCCATTGATTTTTTTCATACTCTTTTTGTGGGATTTAGATATATGCATGCATAGTTTATTATTTGTTTTACATTTCAGCATTGTAAGAGATTAGAGATGTGTGTGTGTACAGGTACTTAAGCTAAGGCCTCCCATGTTTGTGATATGCCTACTCGGTGCTATTCGTCAACCCTTGGCCTATTAGATGTGGGATTGGGGAGTCACGACATGAGACCCAATAGGAAGGGTCATGACATTAGACTCATTCTCTTGGACTTATAAATGAAACTTTGAAAATAGACCCATCAAATTCCACCCTTCTGATGATTCTTTCATGGTCTGGTCAGAAGTTTCGTACTCAAAGCATCATTAGTGATATTTCCATTCCCTATGGGATAGGCGATGTCAAAATAAAATAACCTTAGGTACTCCACTCAATACCTCTGTCAAAGGTTCAAATATTTTTTAGAAAAGATATAATCAAGTTTTTTTGTCAAAATACATGGTAAACCTTTCTCCAAAAAGGTAATTTTACCAAACCTTAACTGCATGTGTCGCATATTTGAGTTCAAGGTCATTGGTTGGATAATTATTCTCATGTGGACTAAGCTATTGAGGACCATAGACTACCAAATGATCACCCTATATAAGGAAAAATCTAGAACCTGAACCTGATGCATCACAAAAGACCACATAGTCCTGCCTAGCCTCTGGAAGAGTCAACACCATCATAGAAGTAAAAATATGTTTCAAATTAACAAAATAACTCTAAAAATTATCATTTTAAGAAAACTTTACCCTCTTACAAGTGATAACAACCATTTGAGAATCCAACTTTGATAAATCCATTACTAACCAGTCATAATACCCCACTAAACCCAAGAATCCCTAAATCTTGAATACATTTCGTGGTTATTCCCATGTCATAATAGATTTTACCTTCTAAGTGTAGGATTCCATGTTCTTAGACCACATGTCCAATGAAATTCGCCTCTTGAATCCATAAGTCACATTTAGATAACTGGGCATAAAGTCAATGATTTCTCAATATTTCCATAACTACACTCAGATAATGCACATAATCCACCTGGGACTGAGAGTAAATAGGATTTCATCCACAAAAACCACCAAAAAACATATTAATATACTCATGGAAGATCATATTAATTAAATACATAAATACTTAAAGAGCATTGGTTTCATCAAATGGAATGAAAAGATACTTATAATGGCTATAACTTCTCTATAAATAAATTTCTTGAATTCTATATTCTTTTATTCTTAACATGTGATAACAAGACCAAAGGTCAATCTTTGAAAACCACTTCACCCCTTTAAACTGGACAAATAGATCATCTATATGACGAAATAGATACTTCTTATTCACTATAACTCAGTTTATATTTTGGTAATCAACACAAAGGTGAAGTGTTCTATCATCTTTCTTCACAAAAAGAAATGGCCCCACACAATTTGACACACTCGGGCTTATAAATCCTTTCTCTAACAGATCATCCAACTGAGTCTTTAACTCTTTAATTTCATCTGGTTCCATATGGTAATAAGTAATAGAGACTGGTTGATTTATAAGCACTAAATCAATGGAAAACTCTTCCTCGCTTACCAATGACAGACCAAATAAGTTATAAGGAAGCACACTGAGAAACTTGATGAAAACTATAGGGAGATCATCACTCAAAGAATCCAACTCTAGATAAAAAGAAAATATTGATATTACATTCCCCAACTCTAGATAAATTGGTCTAGTTCTACTCAATCTCAGGTCCCATTTCCCTGAAAGACATGGAAAACCCCATCGTGCACAGTAAATGAGATATGCCAAATATAGTAGTAAATTTGGGCCTTATTAGCTATGATCCAATCCATCCCAAAAATGAAATCAATAGGATTCATATTGAGAACTAGAAAATTTCAAGTAAGCTCAAACTCTGATAAAGATAAATAACAAGTAGGAAAACATAGACCCTTCGCTTTATTCATTCATATAGGCATATTAATATCCATAAAATAAGATAAAATATCCATAGTAATTTTTATTAGGTTCACAATAATAGTTGATTTAATAAAAGTGAGACCCAATGGTATCAAATAAAGCTATAGTGATGGTACTTCTCGCAGTCGTTGGACCTGTATCAGCTTCCTGTGGAGACTCTTCCACTGTATAGATAGGCTTCTTTCTGAGTGCTTGTGGCTATAACCCCTTAGATATAAAAGAACTTAATTTAATTATAGTAATTTTTGGTGATGATGATCCTATTCCACTGTGTATAGTAGAAATGAAATGGAATAATTTTTGTAGGTTTTCTGAGCGATCATAAGAACTGTAGATATTTGGTGCCTCAGTACAAGCACATCTCCAATGCCCAACCTTTACATAAAGGAATCAATTAAAAGGGACTCTACCAGAAACTACATAATGTCTATAGGATTCCTACTATCTAGAACCATCATGATAATAAGCACAGTTCTTATTTCCCTTAATGGAACTCGCATAACTTCCACTGGGTGAAAAAGGAACTCTCATCAACTCTGACTTACAAGCCAGATCAAGTTCAACAATAAACTCCATATCCAGTATGTTAGGATATGAAGAGAGATTTAGTAAGACAACATGTGAATGGATACCTGATCAAAGACCTCTCTCTAACCATCGTGCCTTCATATTCTCATTTGGTACAATCTCATGTGAAAACTGCACAAGCTTGGAAAAGTGGTTTTCATATTTCATCACGGTCCTATCAGCCTGGTAAAGGATGAAAAAAATCCATAGCCTTAGCCAGAACCATATATTTTGGATAGAAATGATCCGTGAAAATAACTTTAAAGTAATTTCACCCCAAACACCCATGTCTGTTTTTAATTACCATCGAATACCACCATCTCTTACTAGGTCCTTCTATCTTGAAGGTAGCATATTTCACCTAAATTAAATCATGTGTTTCCAAGAAATCGGACCCAATTTCTATATTTCTAAACCAATCCTCAGCCTCTTGAGGGTCATTAGAGCCTTGGAAAAGTAATGGCTTCTGGAGAAGAAACTCTTGACATAATTCCAAGATTCAACCCTTTGAGGTTCTATAACTAGAGCCTGAATGGGAATGAGTGAAGGTGCATGTCCCAGAGCTTGGACAACATGTGAAATAATCTCCACATGATTCTAGTCCATGAGATGGTTTACTCACTATGGTTCACCAATAGCTTCCTTCTAGGGATTTTTTGTATATATTCTCAAGGGCATGATGCTACGCAAAATCAACAGACAGCACTGGAGATATCAGAAATTTAATCAGATCAAAAACTCAAACAAAAATCAATGGGAAAATTAATACCATCAGATAAGATTTCAAATTTTATATTTTCAACATACCCAAATAAAAAGAATAGAAAATACTAGAATCAGATCAAATTATTATTCAAGACACCTTTCCCAAAACACCCATGGTAACTTAAGGCTTGTTATGATGAGATTTTTCTAGACACTTGCTTGTAAACACCTCCAGAGTCTCAAAAATTCTAACTCATGTCTACCGGGATAACCCAAACTTCATGATGAAAATAAGGAAAGATGTTCAGCTTAAACCTTTGATACTACTTTTCATGAACCAGTCCAGATACCCTAGTACCTTTATAACTAAGCTGACTCTGACATGGACTGAATGGAATTCGCGATCCTCTTGGGTTGGCCACTAGAAACTGGCATCATAAAACATCCCAAGGGAATGAATTTTCCACAATACAGTAGAAGATAAAAGATTAAAATTCAGTATTATTAACACTCCAAATGGAGAAAGTTCCATAAACAAATAATTATAAAAAAACAAAAAACAGTACAACATAAAAGTACTCAACAACTGGTAAGATAAAATTCAAACATTCTAAAGGAAACATTATCCCATGATGAAAATGGATCCCCCAGTCACAACCCTATCCCACAGCCCAAAGGTTCAAGAATATCCACCACTTTGAAGTGTCAATTTCCCATTTCTTGGACCTTGCATAAGAAAATATACAAACACCCAAAGGAAAAGGTAGGGTGTGAGTTATAAAGCCCAATAGGTTCTCACCAAGTGTTCTAGAATCAATACCAAAACAATTTACTATTTATGATATCAATTTAAGTAAAACAAGTCATGGAAACACATTTTCACATTTTAAACCAAAAGATGATTTATTTAAAAAAGATGGTAGATCTATCAAAACAAATTTCAAGAAATATTAAATAAACATTTTATATAAAACGTTTTATATAAATCATTTGGTGTAAATAAAATAGTTCAATAATCAACAGCATGTATAATCAAGTCAAACAGCTCATAGAAAAGAACCATATATAAAAGTCTCATGGTAAGTTAGTTTATCAGGTTATAGGATCCTCACGAATAGCAGTAATGATCTCGAATCTAGTTTAGTGTGAACACACATATTCATCCCAAAAAGGGGAACCCATTAAGGGAAATCCACACACCAAAAAGGAGAACCTATAATGTTCAGTCATGCAGTAGTTATTTTCGTAATAGTTGTCTTCATGAATCTATTTATAGGAAGTTTAGTCCTAGTGTGCTTGTCATAGTTACCACTAACTACCTTGGATAACATGTGCTTCAATAATCAATAAATAAAATTGGAAATCAATCAATTCAAAACATTTCAAAATAAAATTTCCCAATTTCATTTTTCAGTATGCCTTTTCCATTTCAAAACAAAAGCATAGGTTTTCATCATTTCATACCATTTAAAATCACTTTTCAATTCAATACATTTTCTACATATCAATTTCAAATCATTTCATAAAAAAAGTTTCCAAACCAAGCCATCATTTTTCAGAAATCCACCACACAAATTCAATTTCATTGAAATTTTGGGTTTTCTCAATTTCCATATCCATTCCAAATTAGAAATCAAATTAGAAATAAAATTAGAAATCAAATCATCATTATTCTATGTTTTCTAAATCATTTAAAACCCATTTCAATTTAATCAAGAAATTCAAGGTTTCGATCATAAGGAAAATAATTATGGAACCACCTACCTTTAATCAAAGATCCAAAAATCAACACCCACAACGGGATTCACCAATGAAGAAGGAAGGTGTAGAAGATCTAGGGATACAGCCTAGAATTAAGATCCAATACATAGGATTTTAGATCTGTAACACCCCGACCCTAGTTACCCAGAGTCAGTGAATTATTATCTAACATTCGCATGATCACAAGAGATCAAGTCCCGAAAGACCGATTATTTTAGTAGCCTTAGAGGTACTAGATACATACATACATTTTACATCACATTATGAAATGGAAAAACTACAACATTGTGTCTCCTTTAAACACACTCATATCCCATACACTATTCTTGTAGGTAAATCATAATATACATCTTCACATCCTGGTAAAAATAAAACATAAGAAATGGATGAGCTCAGATGCTCACTAAGGATAACAATATAGTGGAAACAATCATAAGAAAACATAAACATTTAAGGCAATATATAAGACTAAAACAAAAGCCTTTTAAATTTAAACTGCAGTATAATATGGAAAATATAAATCAAATAATTCCATTTACTTATTCACATGGATATTCTACTAGTCGAATAATCACATGTAATATCAATAGCTAAATTCATAATGATGGAATGCATAATGTCGGACATCATAACCACATATTCAAGGCCTCGTGCCAAGACTACAAATAAGATTTTGTCAAGGCCTTGTGCCAAGATACTAGTTTGTCTCATGAGTCCTACCAATGCATCGAGGAGTTATAGCGGGCTCCATACGTCACTTACTAAGTCCAATACATTCCTTATATGAAAAGGTAGAAACATTATCTAAACATTCGTATTAAAACTTGCATATGAAATGTCAATATTTTAACCACAAACCATGAATGGTATAAAAATAGAACATCTACAATCAAACATAACTCATTAAATACAATATGGAAGATTATATAAATCAACATAAATCAAGAATAATGAAGGATATTGACATAGATGAAAATAATCATTAAAACTATTTGAGATAAATATCCCCTTTTTCTTGAAAATATTTAAAAGTCTCACTATTTATCAAGAAGCTCTTAACATTAGATTTTTGAATCAAAGTCTCCCATACCACTTTGAAAATTTTAAAAGAAATATTAATTTTAAAACATTCATGTTCATATAAATAAATCCTTAAAACCATTTTTAAAACATGGACATTAATGAGAATTATTTAGAAGAATAAATGTTTAAAACATTTAAAATGATATTTTAGTTAGAGTTCCTAACCAAATGAGAGACCCTTTGAATAAAAATAATTGAGGTAATAAAAAATGTATAATATCATGAGAATAAAGGGATTCATTAAATACTATGTCAAAGTATAGTATATACACCATATAAAAGTGAATTGGTTCATAACAACAAAGAAGTCTCAATGGAATGTAAATTGAGTTGAAATCCCTTATAAAGACTGTATTCTTAGGTTAAGGATAAATAAATGACATAATTATGTGTGAAAAATATAAAAACACTCAATATAATTGGATATTCATTGAAAATAAATCAGAGGACATTCACACATATTCTTGTAAAAACAACACCAATTAATTAGATGTTTAACTCAATGAATGGAAATTGAGTTTAGATTACTCTTATCAAGTTTATATCGATGACTTGAGAATTTATCAATGGATTGATTATGTGTATCAAAAGTATATCCACACAAAGTAAAGTGTAAATTACTACATAATTAAATAAATAGTGATTTCATACATAGTCTTGGAGTAAAATAATCAATGAAGTTTTCGTAGAACCTAATGAGTGGAAATTGAAATTAGAAATTCCCTTACCGATTTGGTAACTTACGAAACATAAACCCCATGAAAGAAGGATCATAAAATTAAGATTTAAATACCCATAAATTAAAGTATATTACACAAATAATACAATCATGGGGTATTATATACACCACACAAAAGGAAATAGTGGCAATATGGCATGAATCTCACGGGAATAAAAAGTGAGATGAAAACCCCTTACCGTGTACTTTTCCTTAGTTGAGGGTACGTTAACCTTATTTATAATGGTGAAATAATTGTTATTAAATTATAAAAGAACCACATACATAAATATGATATCATATATGATCTTCTAATATATTTTGGTTAATGATATTTCAGTAGCGTCATTATTTTGGGTGTTAACTGATTTATTTTCCTTTATATGTTTTGTTACGTATGTCATGTTTTTTATGGATAGGATGTATTTGATTCATATGCTGAATTATATTAAGTTTTTAAAAATTATTTTTAATCATAAAATGAAAATTATTCTTGAATAGTTACGATGGGGAATGAATCTCATCGCGTTCGTGGAGACAGTAATCCGTATGTACACACGAGCGACAATACCATTCTATTGATGGTGAAATTGTATGTAATTGGATGGTTATAATATATATACAGAATCATTAACATGTTATATTTGTTAATTACATCATTTTTAATCATTATTATACCCATCCAAATAATGAAGTGTTGAGTAACAAATTACACAACAACGTGGAAACGATAAGTCGTACGTACGCACGTATGGTGACATTGTCATTCATAGGATGGATAGAATAATGAGTATAGTTGTACCATATTTATAATAACATAATAGTATGTATAAGGTACTGGATTTATTATTTTGGTATGGAAACAACAAATAAAGAGGATGTGGAAGAAGAAAACAACTTTGAAAGAGGTGATGAAATTATTACCTCTTCTTTAGGTGCTTTCTTATGATTTGATCAAAAGGGCTCCTTAGGTTGGCTTTATGATCAAAGTAAGGCCTCTAGGTTGAATTTAGGGTAGTTGGTAGGATATTTTAGTAGGTTTTGGATGAGCCAAATGGCTTTGGAGGTGTGATTTTGAGAGAAGGCGAAGTACCCTTTTATAAGAGAGGTGAGGGTCACTTTAGGAAAAGCTTGAAATATTAATTTATTATACAATCATATTTGGTTTATAGTGGCTATAAAAGGATTTATTTCTAGTATAAGGTTGTTATGGGTAAAAAACCTCTCAACCAATAGGTTTTATACAGGTTTAGGTCACTATAGTAACCATGTCTTTTAAATTTAACTCTTAGTTAAATAGTTTAACTTTTATCGTGTATTCTAGTATTATTATAATAAATGGTAATAAACATACTATAAAAATACAAGAAAACCATAAGTGTTTCATTAATGGAATATATATCATTATATGAATGAGTTGGACCAACCTTATATTTTTAGGAATATTATATCATTTAATAATATATTATTTGTTTGAAAAACTCATTTATGTCAATTTTGACACTATTTAGTATTTAGTTTTTGTGAAAGTCAACAAAACTTGATTAGTTCAAAAAAATAAATTAAATCAATACTAACAAGTCATATTAACATATAAAATTATTGTAATGCATCAAAAGACCCAGTTTACATTTATTTGGATATTTATAATATCAATTATTTTAATCATTCATTAATAAGGTAATTATTATATCATCATCGTGTCATAAATAAAATTAATTATTTAATGTCTAAAAATTATAAATAAAATACCATTATGTATGAAATATTTTTATATTTATAATTAATATTTATAGTCGAATTTATCTTATGTATAACCCTATATTAAAAATGTTTTAGTTATGAAAATCTGAATTTAACACTTTTAAATCTTCTTTAAATAAAATTATAATAAATGTCCTAATCTTATCCAAGTGGGTCAAAGAGGATAATATTTTATTCCATAGGTTTATTTTGGTATAAAAAACTTATCAAATAGAATTAGAACATGTGTTAGGATAATTACAATATCATTTTTACCTTTAATTACCCTATTTACTTTTAACCATGGTAAATAAAATTCAAAAGTTACTATTCACCAAAAATTATTTTAATCCTATTTAACCACATTTTACTTACTAATTTCAACCGTGTATCTCAAATTTTTGAAACTCAATTCACAGAAACGGTAAAATAACGTTTTATGCAAATTTGCAAATGTGCCTAAAAGGTGGGTAAAAGACGTTAAAATGTTCAATAAAATTGTATACATCTAATTTTATTATAAATTGACTCCAATGAATTATATTGAACTTATATAGGTATTATGTATCTATTTTGACCTCAAATAAATTTATATAAAATAAATAATTATTTAAATAAAAATTAGGTTTTAAACAATAATACAGTGTTTTTCCCTATACATCAAAAATTGAAAGTTTTCAGAAAAATACCAAAAATTCACCCTATGTTAATTATGATATTCCAAATTAAAAAATGATGTATATTTTATCAAATTAAAAACATATAATTTGTATTAATTAATTTAAAAAAATATATTCCCGTTGTCAAAACCAAAAAGCAGATTTTTGAGAATTAAAAACTATCAAAAGATTGATATGTGTTAATGTCCAATATAAATATTAAATTACTTCCAATGACCAAAATTGGATTAAATTATAAAAATATAATCTAATTATACTTCAAAACCATTCAAATCTATAATTTAACACTATAAATTATTTTTATTAAAAAAGTTTTTTTCAATTAAAATTTAGTATTTTTCACTATTCATTAAAATATGAAAGTTATCAGAAAAACACCAAAAAATTATCCATACTAAATTTTTATGTCCCGATTCTAAATTAGAAGTTTATTTTTTCAAATTGAATATATAAAAATGTCAAATATTGGATTTAAAAAGGGTTCTCCATTAAAAGTTGGAAAAATTGCATTTTTTGAAAAATACATCTTTTATCTGAAAAATTGAATTTCTTCTTATATTATGTCTAAGAAACACATAATATGGATGTTAAAATTATATGGAGTATAAAAATTTCAAAATATAGTTAATATTATTCATAACCATTTTTTGAACGACTAGTTTGGTAAGTCGTGGTGCGCTCGAACTCGATCTTGCGTGTATCACAAGCTATTGAATTACTTTAAAGACAATAACTTACTATGAAATCATGGGGTGTTACATTCTTCCCCATTTTGGAAATTTCATCCTCACAATTTTAAAATCGGGCTTGGGAACTTCATTGAAAGTCTCACATCAGAAAAAGAGTCAATAAAACTATCACTTTAAAAGAAAGAAAGAGAAGAACAAAGGTCACCCGAGATAATCCATACTAGGATTACTTGTAGGAAAACATGGATATGTAAGATAAAATAAGTGTCTGGTTATTATGAAGAGTGATAGAAAACATGATCATGAGAAAGTTAACAACAAGAAAACCATAAACTTGTGATGGGTTAAATGGTCATTAGTTTCCTAGTAGGAAAAGTAAATGGAAAACATTTTTTGTTTTAAGTTCCATTTCTTAAAGTTGAGGGATTTATTTATGAGATTGACTAAGAACATAAAGAGATATACTTACTTTTTAAGTAGAGTTTCATCCTTTAAATTTCTACCACTAACTCATCTTTTCTCCAAACGATGAGTATTCCAGATGAGTTAGTCCCACCTGAAGCACTAGAATCAAATTATAGAGAATCACATAATCCACAAAGGATGAACTATATATTTCCCTTGTCTTTAGAGATCAACGAAAACCAAATGGTTATTAAAAGATCAGATGATCCCTAAAATGGATAATCCTTTATAGAAATAAATACTGATCTTAATTTCTAAAATTAAACAAACAATACCCAAATTTCAATAAATACCATTCAATAAAAAATTGTCCTTAAAATCCTTCAATATAATCCAAACTATGATTGAAACCCAAAACTCAGAAGAATTTAATCCCATAGTCTTTGATAGTAAATCTTAACATTTATCTTCAAATAACATCAACTACTCATAAAGTCTCATATATAAGTGCAATTAAGTAATCCACATATTCTCTATGATAGGTTAATCATTTCAATTTATAACCTGAATCTCTATAAAAAAATATAGATTCTTCCAAAATAAAGAAAATCCACCATTAATCCTCAAATGAAATCCCATAGTAATATATTTTTCTTAGGAATATAGTGTTTCTAATAGAGCGAATGTCTTCCAAAATAACACTTACCACTTAATCACCAAATCATTTTCCTATACTAAGTATATCTATTTGATAAAAAATAAGATCCCAAATCAACTTATTATTTATCAAAAAAATAATTTAACTGAAAATAATTAGTCACACTAACCAAGGACTTCATGTAGTCCAATGGTAGGCGACAAATCCCTATCGCACTTTGGTTGTGGGTTCGATTCTTGCAGCTTTGTCCGATGCGACGGGTTGTCACACAGTCTGCGTGTTTTCATTTTTCAAAAACAATATTTTATAACATTCCCAAAATTAGATAAATTCCTCAAAATTACCATAAAATAATTTAACCAAAAATGTTATCTCATACCTCATATTTTCATCCCAAAAATTCATAACGTGTAATTGCCTCAAATTCAAGGATCATATAAACCCAAATGGTTTTTTATAACTATATCCATAGAAGAAAAGATAATTCTTCCTCAAATATAATTTTCATATAACAAACTACAGGGATACACATATAAGAGAAAAGTAGTCCAAACTAATCCCATCAACAAAGAACATTAATACTTTTAAACATTTCACCATCCATTTATTTCCACATAGGTTCTTCCTTGACCTAGTGGTTATCCTATAGAATAGGGAATTGACTCGGGTAATGCCCATGTCCCCTATATTTATAGAAAATGAATGTAAATGGATTCTCAAGATCATTTTTATTTTTTTCCATAGTACTCTTCATTTTTTCTCAGCAATTTTTTACTTTATGTCCTTCTTTCCCACACATAAAGCATTTCTTTTTTCCATTGAGACACTTTCCAAGGTGTCGCCTTTTACATTTCCAGAATGATGGAAATTGAGCTTTTTTTCTCCACATTCTCCACTACTGGAGCTCTTATCATTCTCTACCTTTCTCTTCTTTGTTGAGTTTGTGAGTTGGTTAATGTATATATTATTGATCATATTTTTTGAAACCTACTTCGGCATGAACATGATATATTTTACGCCTATCAACATTCCATTTAGTTGTTCACTTCCACCATCGTGTTCACCTTATACATCATGTTCAATATTACTATGACTTCCTTGGAATCAAGCCATTGAATAAAACCAAAAATCATAGTCTGAGTAAAAATTGTAATAAAATCATTTAGAGAATATCATGACATCTTATTTTAAATCTAAAACACCTTAGGATTAACCAAGGTTATTTATTGTCATATTATATTAAAATCCTTAAAATCGGTTTATAAAGAAAATGTGAATTATCCTAATCATATCCCCCAGGATTGTTGTAACCAAGAGTGCAGCAGGACCCATTGTCGTGCACCAGTTCCCATTCGAGTCGAGATCAAAGCGGTGTTTTTGGGTTTTACCCCTAAGTACATCAGTGCTAGAGCTGACTCTACCTGCTCGTATCCAGAAAGGGATGTATTTCTTGGAAAACCCACATAATATTTACATTACCAAAATTTTGGGATGTTCTTCTATACCAATCCTCAAATTCTATCTTAGGGTGGTGTTTCCTAATCAGAGTTTTTCTAAATCTAGCTTCCAAGGTTTGTACCAAACTTCCTCTGATACCAACTATAATGCCCGACCCTAGCTACCCAGAGTCAGTTCATTATTACATAACATTTACATGATCACAAGAGATCAAGTCTCTAAATACTGGTTAGTTTAGTATCCCTGGAGGTACTAGATACATAAATACATTTTACATTACATTATGAAATGGAAAAACTACAACATTATGTATCCTTTGAACACACTCATATACCTTATCATATTCATGCAAGTCAAACATAATATACTTCTTCACATACTAGGAAAAATAAAACATAATAAAGGGGTGATCTCAGATGCTCAGTAAGGATAACAATATAGCGGAAACTATCATAAGAAAACATAAACATTTAAGGTAATGTATAAGACTAAAACACAAGCCTTTTAAATTTAAACTACAACATAATATGGAAAAGATAAATCAAATAATTCCATTTACTTATTCACATAGATATTCTACTAGTTGAATAATCACATATAATATCAATAGCTAATTTCATAATGATGGAATTCATAATGTCGGACATCATAACCACATAGTCAAGGCCTCATGCCATGACTACAAATAAGATTTTGTCAAGGCATTGTTCCAAAACACTAGTTTGTCTCATAAGACCTACCGATTCATCGCGGAGCAATAGAGGGATCCACCCATCACTTACTAAGTCCAATTCATTCCTTATATGAAAAGGTTGAAACATAATCTAACTATTCATATTAAAACTTGCATACAAAATGTCAATATTTTAACCACAAACCATGGATGGTATAAAAATAGAACATCCATAGTAAAACATAACTCATTAAATACAATATGGAAGATTGTATAAATCAACCTTAATCAAAAATAATGTAGGATATTGACATATATGAAAATAATTAGTAAAACTATTTGATATGAATATCCCCTTTTTCTTGAAAATATTTAAAAGTCTCACTATTTATCAAGAAGATCTTAAAAATTATATTTTTGAATCAAAGTGTCCCATACCACTTTGAAACTTTTAAAAGGAATTTTAATTTTAAAAAATTCATGTCCATATAAATAAATTATTAAAATCATTTTTAAAACATGGACATTGATGAGAATGATTTAGAAGAATAAATCTTTAAAACATTTAAAATGATATTTTAGTTAGAGTTCCTAACCAAATGAGAGACGCTTGAATAAAAATAATTTAGGTAATAAAAACTTTATAATATCATGAGAATAAATGTATTCATGATATACTATGTCAAAGTACAGTATATACACCATATAAAAGCAAATTGGTGCATAACAACAAAGAAGTCTCAATGGAATGTAAACTGTGATGAAATCCCTTATAAAGACCGTATTCTTCAATTAAGGATAAATCAATGACATAATTATGTGTGAAAAATATAAATACACTCAATATCATTGGATATTCAGTTAAAATCAATCAGAGGACATTCACACATATTCTTTTAAAAACAACACCAATGACATGGATGTTTAACTCAATGAATGGAAATTGAGTTAAGATTACTCTTATCAAGTTCATATCGATGACTTGAGAATTTATCAATGGAGTGATTATGTGTATCAAAAGTATATCCACACAAAGTTGAGTGGAAATTTCTACATAAATAAATAAATAGTGATTTCACACATAATCTTGGAGTAAAATAATCAATGATGTTTTCGTAGAACTGAATGAGTGGAAATTGAAATTAGAAATTCCCTTAACGATTTGGTAAATTATGAAACATACACCCCATGAAAGAAGGATCATAAAATGAAGATTTAAATACCCATAAATTAAATCATATTACACAAATAATACAATCATGGGGCAGTGCATACACCACACAAAAGGAAATAGTGGCAATATATCATGAATCTCATGGGAATAAAAAGTGAGATGAAAACCCCTTACCTTGTACTTTTCCATAGTTGAGGGTACATTAACCTCCTGTATAATGGTGAAACAATTGTTATTAAATTATACAAGAACTACATACATAAACATGATATCATATATGATATTATAATATTTCTTTGTTAATGATATTTCAGTAGCATCATTGTTTTGGGTGTTAACTGATTTGTTTTCCTTTATATGTTTTGTTATTTAAGTAATGTTTGTTATGGATAGGATGTATTTGATTCATATCAAGAATTATTTTAATTTTTTAAAAATTATTTTTAATCATAAAATAAAAATTATTCTTGAATGGTTATGATGGGGAATGAATCTCATCGCGGTCGTGGAGACAGTAATCCATACGTACGCATGAGCGACAATACCATTCTATTGATGGTGAAATCATATGTAATTGGTTAGTTATATTATATATACAGAATAATTAACATGTTATATTGATTATTTACATCATTTATACTCATTATTATTCTCTTCCAAATAATGAAGTGTTGAATAACAAACTACACCACGACGTGGAGACGGTAAGTCGTACGTACGCACGTATGCTGACATTGTCATTCATAGGATGGATCAAATAATGAATATGGTTTTACCATATTTATAATAACATATCAATATGTATAAGGTAATAAAGTTGTTATTTAGTTTTGGAAACAAAAAATAAAGAGGAAGTGAAAGAAGAAAAAAACTTTGAAAGAGGTGATAAAATTATTACCTCTTCTTTGGGTGCTTCCTTTTGATTTGATCAAAAGGGATCCTTAGGATGGATTTTTGATCAAAGTAAAGCCTCTAGGTTGAAGTGAGGGTAGTTGGGAGGATATTTTAGTTGGGTTTGGCTGATCCAAATGGCTTTGGAGGTGTGATTTTGAGATAAGGGAATGTACCCTTTTATAAGAGAGGTGGGGGTCACTTTAGGAAAAATTTGAAATATTAATTTATTATACAATCATATTCGGTATATAATGTATCCAAAAGGATTTATTTCAAGTTTAAGGTGGGGCTAGGTCGAAAACCTCTCAACCAATAGGTTTTAGATAGGTTTAGGTCACCATATTAACCTTATCTTTTATATTTAACTCTTAGTTAAATAGTTTAACTTTAACCATGTATTCTTATATTATTATAATAAATGGTTAATAAACTTACTATAAAAAGTCAAGAGAACCCCAAGTGGTTCATTAATGACATATATATCATTATATAAGTCTTTTGTTCAAACCTTATATTTTTAGGAATATTATATCATTTAATAATATAGTATTTGTTTTAAAACTCATTTATGTCAATTTTTACACTATTTAGTATTTGGTTTTTGTGAAAGTCAAAAATACTTGATTACTTTGAACCAAATAAATTAAATCAATTCAAACATGTAATATTAACCTATAAAATTAGTTTAATGCATTAAAAGTCTCAATTTACATTTATTTGGATATTTATAATATCAATTATTTCAATCTTTTATTAATAAGTTAATTACTACATCATCATTGTATCATAAATAAATTTAATTATTTAATGTCTAAAAATTATAAATAAAATACCATTATGTGGGAAATATTTTTATCTTTTAATTAATATTTATAGTCGAATTTATCTTATGTATAACCCTATATTAAAAATGTTTTAGTTATGAAAATTTGAATTTAACACTTTTAACTCTTCTTTAAATAAAATAATAATAAATGTCCTAATCTAATCCAAGTGGGTAAAAGAGAATCGTATTTTATTCATAAGGTTGATTTTGGTCGAAAAACACTTATCCAGTAGAATTAGGACATGTGTTAGGGAAATCATAATATCATTTTTACCTTTAATTACCCTATTTACTTTTAACTGTGGTAAATAAAATTCAAAAGTTACTATTCACCAAAAATTATTTTCATCCTATTCAACCACATTTTACTTACTGATTTCAACTGTGTCTCTCATATTTTTAAAATTCAATTCACAGAGGCTGTAAAATTACATTTTATGCAAATTTTCAAATGTGCCTAGAAAGTGGGTAAAAGATGTTAAAATGTTCAATAAAATTTTATAAATCTAATTTTATTATAAAATTACTCCAATGAATTAAATTTAACTTATATAGGAATTATGTATCTATTTTGACCTAAAATAAATTTAAATAAAAGGTAGGTTTTAAACAATAACGCATTGTTTTTCACTATTCATCAAAAATTGAAAGTTTTCATAAAAATACAAAAAATTCACCCTATTATAATTCTGATATTCCAAATTCAAAAATGATGTCTATTTTACCAAATTCAAAACATATAAGTTTTATTAATTAATTAAAAAAATTCCTGTTGTCAAAACCAAAAGGCGGGTTTTTGAGAATTAAAAACTATCAAAAGATTGATATGTGTTAATGTCCAATTTAAATGTAAAATTACTTACAATGACCTACATTGGATTAAATGATAAAAATATAATCTAATTATACTTAAAAACCATTCAAATGTATAATTTAGCACTATAAATTATTTGGAATAAAAAAATTGTTTTCAATTAAAAGTCGGTATTTTCACTATTCATCAAAATATGAAAGTTATGAGAAAAGAACCGAAAATTTTTCCAACCTAATTTTTTATATACTGCTTCTAAAGAAGAAGTATATTTTATCAAAATGAATATATAAAAGTATCAAAAATTATTTTTAAAAATGGTTCTCCATTAAAAGGCTGTAAAATTGCATTTTTTTAAAAATGCTTCTTTTATCTGAAAATTTGAATTTCTTCTTATATTATTTCTAAGAAACACATAATATGGATGTTAAAATTATATGGAGTATATAAAATTAAAAATTCATTTAATACTATTCATAACTATTTTTTTTGAAAGACTAGTTTCGTAAGTCGTGGTGTACTCGAACTCGATCTTGCGTGTAGCGCAAGCTATTGAATTACTTTAAATAAAATAACTTGCTATGAAATCTTGGGGTGTTACAAGATCCATAAATTACATTATGATCCATAAATCCCTAAATAGAAGAGGAAACTACTACAAAATAGGCCTTTAACAGTGCTAAAATGACCTTTATCAATGCTAGAGAAGCGCTGACTACCGGAGCGAGATTAAAATCCCTAGTCTTTTATCAGTGCTAAAAAAGAACTAATAAAGGACCCCTTTATTAGTGATAAAATAAGTGTTGATAAAGGACACCATTTATCAATTCTTTTATTTAGCGCTGATATAGGTTACCTTTATTAGCATTTGAAAAAGTGTTGATAAAGATCCATTATTGGTGCTTTTAAAAGTGCTGATAAAGGGGTATATTGCAGTGTGCTGTAACAGCACACTGCAACACCATAAACACTACCATATATCAAAAAATCATGTACCAATACAGAATTTAAATTAAATGAAATTTACTCCACAAATATATGAAAGAACGGAATGAGATCTCATCTAAGATCCCTTGGAATGGAAGTTCTTTTTTCCACTATGCAAGGTATACATGTTACTGATCCAACAGGGTTGGATATGACTGATGCAGATAGGAAAAAAGAAACTACAAGTCCTACACAATATTGAGAAGAGGAAACTACTACAAAATAGGCCTTTAACAGTGCTAAAAATGGCCTTTATCAATGCTAGAGAAGCGCTGACTACCGGAGTGAGATTAAAATCCCTAGTCTTTTATCAGTGCTAAAAAAGAACTAATAAAGGACCCTTGTGCATCTTTAGATCATCGAAACTACAAGTCCTGCACAATAGTTTCGATGATCTGAAGATGCATCCTGGTGAGAATCCATACTCCTTCAATCGAATTACTGAAGTGGTTGGAGAAATTTGGGGTCTAGGAGAAGAAATCAAATACATTGACATTGTGATGAAAATATTGAGAAGACTTCCACCTCTGTGCAATTCAAAGGTGTCATCCCTTGAGGAAAGAGATATTTATAAACTTTCTTTGGAGGATCAACTGAGAAGCCTAGTGGCATATGAAATGAGATTCAAACCAGAAGATTCTACGAATCGAGTGAGCAAGGAAATGGCGTTCAAATCCACTGAGAAACTAAAAATCTCAAAAGATAGTAGTGGTGAAGATGATGAGGAAAAAGAAATTATTTCTCTCATTTCAAAGAATTTCCAAAAGGTAAAAGTGAAATTCAAAGGGAAGTTACCTCTAGCTTGCTTTCATTGTGGAAAAGTTGGTCACATTGCCTCTCAGTGTTTAAGAAAGATCGATGATGAGAATAGCAATGCTGAAAACATTGAGAAGCCTCATAAAAGATTTTTCAAAAAGGTAGACTTTAAATCAAGAAATAAAGTACCAAAGAAGAGTTTTTTCTGTGAAGAGGAATATGATGATAATTAATTCTGTGATGAAGAAGAACCAGAATTTAAAACTGGAAACCATGCTTTCATGATGGCCACTGTTGAAAAATTAGACGATACTGGTGGAGAAAATCAGTTGAAAACTAGTTCCAATCCTGAGTTGCAACTTAAGGATGTTTTTAGTAAGATTAAGATTAAATGTAATAGTTGAAATAAGTGGAAATCAATTGTAGAAGACTCAACTGAATATGTTGATCAACTTGAAGATGAAATTTAATGACTAGAAGAATTTGTGAAAGTACAGTCAAAAATACTGGAAAGCAATGATGATGTAGTGGATCTAAAGCGAAGAATTGAAGAACAGACAAAGGTCATCAATGACCTCACCTCCAGACTAGAGGAAAAGTCCAAGACTGCTAAGCATCTTGAGGAGGAAGTTTTTACTCTTAGAAGTAAACTTGACAGAGATTCAATTTCAAAAGAATCAAGGAAGAAAATACAGTTTGGAAGGTTCTCAGATGCTGAGCTATTGGAGTGAGAAAAACGTGGCTCTAATGGAGTTGAAAATATTTTGAGTGATTAAAGACCTGATTCCAAGGGAAATAGTGGAATCGATTGTGAGGCCGAATCGTCAAATGTTGCAAACAAAGGGGACCAAAATAAAGGCAAGCTAAAAGTGGGTCATGGGTAAAAGTCTCCTGAAGTGATGAAAAAGAAACCTCCAATTCAATCTAATAGAAGAGTTGAAGACTATTCTCGAGCCTCCAAGAACAAGGGGCATTCAAACTATTATCCCACAAAAGAAGGAATAAGGATAAACAAAAGTGAGAAGACATTTCCTCTCATGAAGTGTCAGTTCTGTGGATATATGGGTCATACCATGTCTTATTGCGAAGAGGCAAGAAGCTATTTGAATGAAGAAGATATGGGAGTTCAATAAAGGAGAACAAATTCATATCCTAATTCTTTTAGAAGAAACAATTTCTACAGATATTGTTTTCATTGTTCAAACTTTGGTTATAAGGCCATTGATTGCAGGCAGAGAAGGGACATGGACACCTCATACCAAAGTTTGAGACAAGTCAAATCTCGTGAACAAGACAATGTTTCTCTTACAAATAGGTTTACGCCTCTTGAAGAATACATCGACTATAAAGAACCCATGTACTCGGATGAGAGAATTGAAAGGTCTTCAGTGTTCTATACTCAATCCAATGTCTCATGGAAAGAAAAGAAGAAAATTGAAAAATCCAACCTTGCAAAGGTAACCCTCGAAGCTAAAAAAAGAAACAGCACCTGGATTCTGGATAGCGGTTGTTCATCTCATATGATAGGTAATGAATACCTATTAACAAATATAAAGAAAAAGGTCAGTGGAACAGTTCGGTTCGGTAACGATGGTGCGTTGAAGATAAAAGGTTGTGTAATTACTGAGCTAGATAATGGAGAACTAAAGAAAACCAAAGTTCTTTATGTGGATGGTCTGTGTCATAATCTTCTAAGTGTGAGTCAACTCTGTGACTCGGGACTTATAGTCACTTTCAATCAGAAAGGATGCTCTATAAAGGGAAATATGGGAAATTTACTTATGAAAGGATGTAGAACATAAGTCAACCTGTATTAGGTTGATAGTAAAGAATACATCTGTTACATGACTGTTGAAGAAGAAAACAACTTTTTGAATTGGAGACTAGGGCACATAAATCAACAAGACATGGATAAAATATCAAAACTAAGGATTTTCATGGACATTCCCAAACTGAAGTGTGAACATGAAAAATCTTGTGATGCTTGCATTCATGGGAAGTTGGTCTGTAGTTCATATTAGCCAAAGAAGAAAAGGGCATCTCATCTTCTTGATCTCATTCATACAGACGTATGTGGGCCGATAAATGTTGTCGGAACTCATAGAGAAAGGTAATTTGTTCTTTTCATAGATGATTATAGTAGAATGGCATGTGTAATGGTTATATATAAGAAACTACAAGTACTTGACTGCATGAAAACATATCGTCGAATTGCTGAGAATGATACTGGATGAACAATCAAAGTACTGCGATCTGTTAATGGAGGGGAATACATATCCATTGAATTTGAAAACTATCTAGAGAAACATGGGATACAACATCAGGTAGTAGCAGTGAGAACTCCACAACAAAATGGAGTTGTTGAACGCGGTAATCGATAGGTGAACAACATGGAATGAACTATGCTGATTGAGAGTCGTATTCCACAACATTACTAGAAAGAGGCTATTCAAGCTGTAGTGTATATTTAAAATTGAACAGGAATTTATATGTGTGAGACCAAGACACCATATGAATTGTGACATAGAAGGAAGCCCTCTTTGAAATATTTTCGTGTTTTTTGAAGTAAATGCTTCATCAGGAACAAAGAAGGAAATCAAGGGAAGTATGGTGACAATGCAGATGAAGGAATTTTCCTTTGATACTCAATGAACAAAAAATCCTACAAGTGTTTCAACAAGAGATTAGGAAGGATTGTGGAAAGAAACGATGTTAAGATCATTGAAGAGAAAACCAAAAATGCTTTAAGGATTTTATATGTTGATGTGATAGAAAGTGAGGAAGAAAGTGAATGTGGAGAAAATACAAATACAAAAATAGAGGAAGGTGTAAAAACACTCAGCAGTCACATCATGATGTTGACTCAGAAGAAGAATCTGAAGAAGAAACCTTGGCTGGAGAGAATGCAACTGAAACACACAGGAGAAATTGAAGAGCTTAGATTGATCCATCTAACATAATTGGGGATAGGAGTGCACCCACACAAACAAGGAGGATGAGGAATAACACAAAAACAACATTTCTGTCAGTTGTGGAGCCATCCTCATTTGAAGAAGTAGCAAAGGATGAATCTTGGGTGAAAGCCATGAATGAAGAGATAGATCAGGAAATGGTGTCATGGTATGTCATCGAAATGGTGTCTCCTTCATACGGTGTCTAGATTGGTCATGGTGTCTGAATGTCACGGTGTCTCATGGTCACGGTGTCTCATGGTCATGGTGTCTCAATGTTCACGGTGTCTCAATGTTCACAGTGTCTCATAGTCACGGTGTCTCATGGTCATAGTGTCTCATGGTCACGGTGTCTGCTTCACGGTGTCTACTTCACTGTGTCTTGTTCACGATGTCTACTTCACGGTGTCTGCTTCACGGTGTCTGCTTCTTGGTGTCTTGTTCATGGTGTCTTGTTCACGGTATCTTGTTCACTTTGTCTGCTTCACTTTGTCAGAAATACATAACCACTGGAATACTCACGGTCTTTTAGACTTTTCAAGATAAATGTATCCAGACTTAAGCAATGATGATCATAGAATGGATTAGACTTAATCATTTTTCAAAGAAGATATTATAAAATTAAATCAAGGATATTATAAAGTAATTAAACTGAATGTAGAGCAATTAAGATCTTGAATGGATCTTCTTAAAGCATGAGAATACTTGAAACATTAATACACATGATTTGATATAATTTACAGAATTTTAACCAGGTTGAATAGGGTTTGTGATCATTAAAACATGATTAGTGCATGAGGAGTCCAACAGTCTCCCCCTTTTTGATGATCACAAATCATGTAGATTTAAATTGTATATTTGAGTCAACTATAGATATAGAGATAATATAAATTTATAATCATATAGATATTTTTCTAACATATAGAGATTTCTCCCCCTTTTAGGATTATCAAAAAGGATGGAATAAGAGGATTCCTAAAAAGGTTCATATTTCATTAAAGCAAAAAAGGTCCAGTACAAACAGAAAAGAGAAAAAGTAACATCATTCCTATCAAAAAAGAAGTAATCATTGTTCTTCATCAGGGGATAGCCTTCTCTTTGCCTTTATCAGTAGCAGAAGAGGAAGCCATAGGAGCTGAAGTAGAGGTAGAAGAAGGGAGTGAGGTGGTTGATAGAGAAGGTAAAGGAAGGCCTTAAAAAAGATGGAGCCAGAGTAGGAGTGGTAGAAGATTGAGGCAGTTGTTGATCAAGGATCACAGGTCAGTTCTGACTCGATGCTTGGCTGACAGACATAGTAGTGGAGGCTAGGGCAGAGGTGAAGGTCAGCAGACCAGTTCTCAGAGGAGAAATCACAGGAGAAACAATGGTTGTGCTCTTTAGATAAAGGTAATGCCTTAGAAGATTAATGAAATCTGCAATGATATCCCCACCATATTGCATGTATTTTTCAAAATCATCTTTGTTCTATATAAACTTGTTCAGCAATCGAGTGAACTCAGTGAGCTTTTGGACTTGGGTCTTGAAATCTTGAGTCACAGGAGGAATCCGTAGATTTTCTACAAGATACTTGAAATGATTTTTCATATCAGTCTTTGAGAAGATTCAGTTGAAGTAGAAATTCACTTTCTTAGCAATCTCTTGCTGAGCATCATTAGCAATTTTTGCATGGATGTGGACTAGATCAAGAACTCAGTCACTATTCTTGATAACTTCAGAGAGAGAAGCTGCATTGAAACCAGTAAGCATAGTCTGAAGCTCTTCTTTGACCACTTTTATGAGTAGTTCACTGTCTAAAGAAGGTTTAGAGAATTTACCAGAGGATTTAGAAGCATTGACAGTGTTGATGAGAGATTTCAGTTGGTTCAACACTTTTTGAAGACATCTCGTATACTCATCAGTGAGTTTTTTAAGATTTACAACAAGCTCTCTCATCTCCTTCACAATCTATTTGTTTCTTTCAGTGACCTTTTAATCTAAGGAAGCTAAATAAGGTTGAATCTGAGACACAGCATCTTCTGGGGTTTGAGTAACAGCAGGTTCTACAGGAGGAGAAACAATCTTTGGTCTGGAATGCATCTCTTTCGGCATTTCTTCGATCATACCTCTCAAAGTATTCACTTAATCACTAAGTATCCTGTTTTCAACTCTAACTTCTTAAATCTCATGAAGAATTTTAGGTTGAATCTGCCAAATAACTTTCTATAACAATAAAGAGGCATCTTTCTCACTTAGATGTGTCACAAGAGTATATTGGGAATTTAAGACTTTTTCAACACCAGAAAAGAGGTTAGCACTAAATTCCTTTAGATCATCCTTACTCACCAAGGATGATTGGTCTGATGAAGGTTCAGAAATAGGTTTTGATACGATTTCAGGTTCCTTTATAGGGGCTATATTAGAGACCGATTTCAACTAGAACAAAGAGTAAAGGTCATGGCCTTTTGCTGAGACTTGCTGAGAGTTATCCACATCATAGAAACTGGGGAACTTATATTGAGTGTCTATAGGACTTGGAACTATCAGGTTTGGTTCTTCAGTAGATTCCAGATTTGGGGGTTTCTCCCCCTCAACATTTGCATCCTTCTCAGGACTGAGAGGCTTAGGGTCTTGATCTAATTTCACAAAAACAGCTCTTGGTTCCTCTCTCATTTCCTTCCTAGCCAGCTGAAAAGCTAGCTCCATCCTTTCTTCAGCTAAAGGGGTGATTTCTGGAGAATATTTTTCCACTTTTAGTTCCTCAAGTTTATCTTCTTGCATACCAAGTAGCTCTTCCACTATAGTTTCTTCCATGACATTCTTTTCAGTTTCTTTGTCAACATATTCTGTTTCAACCTCGGGTTGATCTTCCAGATTAATAGCATCTTTAGGTGCAAGGACTTCTTTTTCACTTACCACAAGAGGGATAGGAGTATGGTCTTCCTCAACAGAAACAGTTTCTCTAGGAGCCACAACAGCCTCTTCTTCTTCTTTAGAAGAGTACTCAACAATCTCATCTGGTTCCAAACCAGGATCAAAATTATTTCTTGGTCTTTAGGGATGTTCCACTGGATTGAATTTCTCATAAACTCTATCATTGTCTTCCACCCATTACTTTTTCCAAGGATTCCAATTTATCTTCATTCTCTTGATAGTGGCTTTTGAGAGGTAGAATTTAAAATCATTAATTACTTCCTCATTAGGTCCAACTATTTCTTTAGCATGAAGCATGGCTAAGATAAGCTGAGAGTAAAATAGGGAAGTTGACTTGGATGTGGCTTTGATCAGATCACACATACGGTGTATGATATACTTTCATAGGTTGATCTTATGCCCATTTTTTATAAGATGAATCAGAAACACATCCTGATATTTCAAAACAGCAAAATCACCTTTTCTAGAGCTAACTTGATTCTATATTAACTTGAATAGAAGCCTTGATTCTCCATATAGTTCAGTAGTAATGGCTCTCCTCTGGGTTCCATTTCCAGTTATGGCTTTCAACGCATCCTCCATATCAAATAATTTGGTTTAAGGTGGGGGTCCTCTCTGATAATCCTCATAGATGCCTTCATAAGGTATCCTAAGGCATGCGGCCTATAAACCTGAAGAGAATGAGAATCTCTTCCCATTGATCCAGCTTCTGATGACATAACCATCTTCAGAATCAAAGGAGAACTGAAAATATTGATAAAACTGAGCTACCAACTTAGGATAGATAGGTCTGTCTTCCTTCGAAAACCACTCTAACCAGCCTTTCTATTCTAACAATTTCAAAAACAAAGACTTACTAGACAGAAGAAAATTGGGGAAAACCTCTTTTTCAGGTACAACAACTCAGTTTTCTAGATTTGGATTTAGAGGTCCTTCAGGTGCTAGCTTAGGTGCAATTTTCTTCTTCTTTGTGTTGCACGTCTCAAGAGTCTACGATGAAGGGAGTTTCATCCTGGGCATCCACCAAAGGTTCAAGAGAGAGAGATAAGGGTTGTAGGTTTGAAGATAGGTTCGAAATGAGTGAATAGAAGAAATCCTGAGTGAATAATCGAGTGATACTTTTTTTACTTTATCATTTAGGAATACCAAATGTCGTAAAAGTAAAAGTGCGGGAAAACAAAAAGGTGAAAAGGATAATTACCACGATACGGTTTTTAATTAAAAAAAGATCATAAAGAATCTTTATGATGAGACAGAGAATGAATGTTATGGTGAGACAGTGACTGAGCGTTACAGTGAGACAGTAATACGGTGAGATAGTAACTGAGCATTACGGTGAGACAATAATATGGTGAGACAGTAACTGAGCGTTATGGTGAGACAATAATATGGTGAGACCGTGTCTGAGTGTTATGGTGTGACAGTAATCATGAAGCACTGACTGTGAGACCATAAACATGAAATAGTAAGATATCTATTTGAGGTTTATCATGCATAGTTCATGTAAGATGTAGTCTATTCTCACAGAATTTAGTGGTTTAGTGAATATATCAGCAAACTGATACTCAGTACCAATGAATTACAAAGTGATATCACCCTTTTGATAATGATCTCTCAAAAAGTGATGTCTTACATCAATATGCTTTGTTCTAGAATGTGAAATAGGATTTTTAGAGATGTTAATAGCACTTGTGTTGTCATAGTTTATAGGTACATGCCTAAATTGATATCCATAATCTAGTAATGTGTGTTTCATCCACAAAATTTGTGCACAACAACTACCAGCGGCTATGTATTCAGATTCTGTAGTGGATAATGCAAAAGAATTTTGTTTCTTATGACACCATGATACTAGTGACTTGCCTAAAAAGTGACATGTTCCAGAGGAGATTTTTTATCTAACTTACAGCCATGAAGTCAGCATCAGAATAACTAACTAAGTCAAATGATTGTACTCTAAGATAGAACAGTCTTAGATTGGGTGTATTCTTGAGGTATTTGAAAATTCTCTTTATAGAATTTAAATGAGATTCTTTAGGATTTGCTTGAAAACGAGCACACATACACACACAGAACATAATGTTAGGGTGAATAGCAGTTAAGTAGAGTAAACTTCCAATCATTCCTCTATAAGTGGTTTGATCAACAGATTTTCCATCTTCATCAAGATCCAACTTACAAGTGGTACTCATGGGAGTGTCACTAATTTCAATGCTATCCAATCCAAAACGTTTTAGAAGATCTCTAATATATTTACTTTGAGTTAAAATAATTCTATCCTTATTTTGAAAGATTTTAAATCTAATAAATAATTTTAGTTCACCCATTAAACTCATTTCAAATTCATTTTGCATCATTTTAGAAAAATCAACACATAAAAAAAAATTGAAGATCCAAAAATAATATCATCTACATAGATTTGAATAACAAAAACATCATTAGAAATTTGTTTTATAAAAAGGTTAGGATCAGCTATTCCTTTTTTAAAACCTTTTTAAATAAGAAAAGTACTCAACCTATCATACCAAGATCTTGGAGCTTACTTTAAACCATATAAATATTTTGATAGTTTAAAAATATGATTTGGAAAATGGGGGTTTGTAAAACTAGGGGTTGTTCCCAAAAAACATCCTTAGTTATATACCCATTTAAGAATGCACTTTTAACATCCATTTGATATAGTTTGAAATTCAAATGTGCAGCATAGGCAAGTAGGATTATGATGGCTTCAAGTCTAGCTACTGGTGCAAAGTTCTCTTCATAATAAATTCCTTCTTCTTGACTATAGCCTTGTGAAACTAATCTGGACTTTTTTCTAACTATGTTACCAACCTCATCTACCTTATTTCTAAACACCCATTTAGTGCCTATGGTGAATGTGTCTTTAGGTCTTTCAACAAGTTTTCAAACTTTTATCCTTTCAAACTGATTAAGCTCTTCTTACATAGCCATAACTCAAAATTCATCATGGATAGCATCATTAATGTTTTTAGGTTCAATTTGTGACAAGAATACTTGATGTTCAACCTGATTTCTAATAGAGTCTCTAGTTTGAGTTCCTTTGTCTAATTCTCCAACAATAGCATCTAAGGGATGGTTCTTAAGAGTTCTAACTGCTCTAGAAAAGGAAGGACTAGTGACTTCAGGTTCATCAACAGATTCAGGTTCATTGTGACTTGATTCTAAGGAATTTCTAGAACTAGAAGTTTTCACAGATTCTTTCACAGAATGGTCTGAAGATTTTGGATTAATGTTCGGATTTGATACATCATCCTCCAGGTTCTTTAGAATGGTTTTAGGCTCATGTGGATCTGTTTCATCAAATTTGACATGAACAGATTCTTCCACACATTTAGTTCTTTTATTGAACACTCTGTAACGTCCCGACCCCAGAAGCCCAAAGTCGGTGCATTATTACATATCATTGGCATGATCATAAAAGATAAAGTCTCAAAAGACTGATTAGTTTAGTATCCTTGGTAGTACTAGATACATTCATAAGGTTTACATTACATCGTAAAATGGAAAACTACAACAACATTGTTTCCATAGACAACACTAAGATCCCACAGACTATCCCTGTAGGTTAGTCATAATATACTTCTTCACATCCTGGGAAAAATAAAACATAGAAAGGGGTGAGATCAGATGCTTAGTAAGGATAACAATATAGTGGAAACTTTCATAAATAAGCATAAACATTTAAGGCAATGTACAAGACTAAAACAAAAGCCTTTTAAACTTGAACTTCAGTATAATATGGAAAAGATAAAATCAAATAATTCCATTTACTTATTCACATGGATATTATACTAGTCAAATAATCACATGCAATATCAATATCCACTTTCATAATGATGGAATGTATAATGATATACTTTAATAACCACATATTCAAGGCCTTGTGCCAAGACTACAAATAATATTTTGTTAAGGTCTTGTGCCAAGACACTAGTTTGTCTCATGAGACATACTGATGCATTGAGGATCTATAGCGGGCTCCACCCGCCACATACTAAGTCCAATTCATTCCTCATATGAAAAGATTTAAACATAACATAAACATTCGTATAAAAACTAGCATACGAAATGTCAATACTTTATCCATAAACCATAAATGGTGTAAAAATAAAACATCCACATTCAAACATATCACAAAACCTTAAATACAATATGGAATTTTTGTATCATAATAAATCAATTTCAAATAAGCTTAAAATCCATCAAAGGATGTTGACATAGATGAAATCAAAACCTATTTTAGAGAAATATCTCTTTCTATTTTGAAATCATTTAAAATTCATATAAAAGAAAACATTTATTTTGAAAATATTCTTATAATATTGTAAGGGAAACTTTAATGATATTATAATGGTGGAAAATATCTGCACCCGCCGTATAAGTTAAAAAAAACATTCTTACCTTAATTTTGTCGAAAAGGTCATAAAGTACCTTATTTGGAAAACGACAGAAAGATTCCTTTCAAAACATATAAGGTCAAATAAGGGTATAAATTAATTTAACCCATTTTATAGTAAATAGTAAAAATGTTTTGAAATACATTTTTAAGAAACATGGATGTGGATGATAAAGAGGCCCCGGTAGATACTTACGTAAAAACAGCCTCGGATAATAAAGAGATTGTGAAATTAACCCTTACCTTGTACTTTTCCTTGGTTGAGGGTAAGTTAAACTCATGAATAATGGTGAAATGGTTGTTATTAAATTATACTAGAATCATATACATTAATATGATATCATATATGATCTTTTAACATTTCTTTGTTAATAATATCTTAGTATTATTGTCGTTTCGAGTGTTAACTGATTTGTTTTCCTTTATATGCTTTGTTACGTAAGTAATGTTTGTTATGGATAGGATATATCTTATTCATATTAAGAATTATATTAAGTCTTTAAACATTATTTTTAATCATCTAATGAAAATTAGTCTTGAATGGATTATGATGGGGAATGGATCTCATCGCATTCGTGGAGACGGTAATCTGTACGTACACATGAGCGACAATATCATTCTTTTGATATTAAAATAATATATAATTGAATGTTATATAATATATACATAATCATTATCATGTTATATTTATTATTTACATTAATTAAACATCATTATTATACCCATCCAAATAATAATGTATTGAAAAACAATTACACCGCGACTTGGAGATGGTAAGGCGTACGTACGCACGTATGGTGACATGTCATTCAAAGGATGGATAGAATAATGAATATGGTTATACCATATTTATAATAACATCACAGTATATAGAAGATACTGTATTTATTATTTTATAATGGAAACAACAAAGAAAGAGGAAGTGGGAGAAGAAAGGAACTTGAAAGAGGCGATGAAATATTTACCTCTTCTTTAGGTTCTTCCTTTTTATTTGATCAAAAGGGGTCCTTAGGTTGGATTTATGACTAAATTAAGGCCTCTAGGATGAAGGGATGATAGTTAAAAGGTTATTTGGTCATAGTTTGGCTGATCCAAAAGGCTTTGAAGGTGTGAATTATAGAGAAGGGGGAGAGCCCATTTATAAGAGGGGTGAGGGGCACCTTAGGAAAATCTAGAAATATTATTTTATAATAAAATAATTTTCGGTTTATAATGGATAAAAAATGAATTATTTAAAGGATATGGTGGTTATGGGTCAAAAACCACTCAACCAATAGGTTTTATACAGGTTTGGGTCACTATATTAACCTTATCGTTTAGATTTAACTCTTAGTTAAATAGTTTGACATTTACCATGTCTCCTTGTATTTTTATATTATATGGTTAATAAACTTACTATATAATTCTAAGATAACCCCAAGTGGTTAATTAATGATACACCTATTATTATATAAGTCTTTTGGATGAATCTTATATTTTTAGGAATAGAATATCAATTAATAATGTAATATTTGTTTTAAAAACTCTTTTATATCAATTTTGACATTATTTTGTATTTTTTTTTACTAAATTCATAAAAGCATTATTACTTAGAAAACAATTCATCTAATCAACCCTAACATGTCATATTAACCTATAAAATTAGTGTAATTCATAAAAAGTCCCAAATTACATTTATTTTGATATTTATAATATCAATTATTATAATCTTTCATCAATTAGGTAATTATTGCATCATCATTGTGTCATAAATAAATTAAATTATTTAATGTCTAAAAAATATAAATAAAATACCATTATGTATGAAATCTTTTTATCTTTATAATGAATATTTATAATCGAATTTATCTTATGTTTAACCCTATATTAAAAATGGTTTAGTTATTAAACTTTGAATTTAACACTTTTAACTCTTCTTTGAATTAAATAATAATAAATGTCCTAATCTAATAAAAGTGGACCTAAAGGGTCATATTTTATTACTAAGGTTTTTTTTGGTCTAATTACACTTATCCAATATAATTAAGACATGTTTTAGTGTAATAATAATATCTTTTTTACCTTTAATTACCCTATTTACTTTTAACTGTGGTAAATAAAAGTCAAAAGTTATTATTCACAAAAAATTATTTTCATCTCATTAAACCACATTTTACTTAATGATATCAACTATGTCTCTCATATTTTTAAAATTCAACTCATAGAAGCGATAAAATTAAGTTTTATGTAAATTTGAAAATGCTCTTAGGAGGTGGGTAAAAGACGGTAAAAAGTTCAATAAAATTTTTATATATCTAAAATTATTATAAATTGACTCCAATGAATTAAATTGAACTTATATAGGTATTATGTATATATTTTTACCTAAAATAAATTTAAATAAAATAAATAATTATTTAAATAAAAAGTTGGTTTTAAACAATAATTTAGTGTTTTTCACTATTCATTAAAAATTGAAAGTTTTCAGAAACATACAAAAAATTCACCCTAAGCTAATTTTGATATTACGAATCCAAAAATGAAGTCCATTTTGAAATATAAAATTTATAAATTTTCAAAAAGTGGGTATTAATATTCATAACAGCTAGTTTTATTGGTCGCGATGTGTTAGAATCTCGAAGTTGCGTAAAACGCAAGCTATAACATTATTCAGAGGGAAACTTACCATGTAAGCTTGTGGTGTTACACATTCTATAGGATTTACTAGACAAGTAATGTATTAAAAATATACCTTCATCACTTTTGGATGCAAATTTGTCAAGATTTTCCTTAGTATTAAGGATATAGACTTTATAACCAAAAACTTTGAAGTAGTTAACATTTGGTTTTCTATTGTTCCATAACTCATAAGGAGTCCTTTTAAGAATAGGTCGGATCAACACTCTATTGATTATGTAGCATTTTGTATTGATAGCTTCAGCCCAAAAATAAATAGGCAGGTCATACCCACTAAGCATTGTTCTAGCAATCTCTTGCAGGGTTCTATTTCTTCTCTCCACAACTCCATTTTGCTGAGGTGTTCTAGGGGTAGAGAAATTGTGACTATAACCATTTTGTGAGAAAAAGGATTCAAACTCTTGATTTTCAAACTCACGGCCATGATCACTTCTTAAGGATTTAATTCTAAGTCCACTAAGATTTTCTACAGACTTGGCATATTTAGTAAAATAAGAGCAGGCTTCACTTTTGTGAGCCAGAAAGAAAGTCCAAGTATATCTAGAAAATTCAAATACAAGAACATAAATGTAGTGCTTCCCATTTAAACTAGAAACTCTAGATGGTCCAAACAAATCCATGTGAACCAGTTTGAGAGGTTGAGAAGTTGACACTTCTTTATTTGGTTTAAAGGAAACTTTGTGTTGTTTTCCTTTTTGACAAGGATTACACACTTTGTCATTTGGAAACTCTAGTTTGGGTTAGTCTTTAACTAAGATTTTTCTAGTTAGATTTATAAGGGAGTGAACATTACAGTGCCCTAGTCTCCTATTCCAGAGCCAAGGCTCTTTATGAAATACACTTAAGCATGAAACATTTTGAGAAGCTAAAGAATCTAAGTTAATAGAGTAAACATTTTCACTTCTTAAAGCAGAAAACACTAATTCATCTTTAGAATTAAAGACATTGCATGAATCATTTTCAAATCTAACATGAAATACATCATCACATAATTGTGAGATACTAAGCAGATTATATTTTAATCCATCAACAAACAGTACTTTAGAAATTAAAACTGAGTTAGAGTTACCGATTTGGACGAGGACAATAATCTTTCCTTTGGAATTATTACCAAATGTGACATGTCCTCCATCTATTTTAATTAGGTTCTTGAAGAATGAATAGTCTCCTATCATGTGCCTTGAACATCCACTGTCCAAGTACCATAGACTTTTATAGGAACTCTTTAAGCATCTTTCCTACAAAAAGATTAAGCAAAAACAGATTTTGGTACCCATACTTGTTTGGGTCCAGTAATATTAGTGATAAGTGCTTTAGGAACCCATATTTTCCTCATAGGTTTCCTATAATCATTACATAAATTATTTGAAAAATAAACTTTATTTGGTCCGCACAAACTTGAAATAGTAGACAGTGTATCATAACTTGAATTAGATGATTTGTGTCCAGAACTGGGAGTAAAACTATATGTCCTAGATTTTGAAACAAAATTTGTTCTGCCTAGATTTCTTTTTTCAGGTTGATAACCAATTACAGTGTTGTATTTAGGAGCAATTTGTTTTCCTAGTATTTGAGTAAGGGTATTTTTTCATTGGTAAACTTTTCAAGGTCATTCTTCAATTGCTCATTAGACATTTTTAATTTATTGTTTTCTTTAAGCAGTTGAGAATTTTTCTCTTTTTTAGTTGTGAGTTGAGATTTAATAGTCACAATAAGATAATGTTGTTTCTTTAATTATTTATATTTGTCTTTTAGTTCATTGCATGTTTCCTCAAGCATGTTACAGTATTCAAACATCTCTTCATTAGTAATATTTTCAAATTCACTCTCATCTTCAGAATAGTATGAATTATGTACAGAGGAGTCCAGTGTTACCTCAGATGTGTTTGTCATAAAACACATATTGGTTTTGTTAGCTTGTTCATTATGTGATGTCTTTGAGTCGATTGAACTGTCCTCAGAATCACTCCAGGTTGCTTTCATTGTATTTTTATACTTCCTGTCTTTGTCCTCATATTTCTTTTCGTACATGAGCTTTGTACAGTCATCCTTGATATGTCCTTTGCGCTTACACTCATAGCAGACAATTTCATCAATCTTTTCACTTATTTTCCAATCCTTCTTCCAATTTCCTTATGGGTCATATTTTCCCTTGAAGTTAGGATTTCTAAAAAAGTTCTTGTAAAATCTCTTGAATCTTCTGGCTAATTGATCCATTTCCTCATCACTTTCAGATAATGATTGTTCATCACTAGAACTTTCTATATAAGCTTCCAGTTTCCCTTTATCTTTGTGCTTAGAGGTGGTGGTCTTGAATTCAATAGATTTCCTCTTTGGTTCATCCTCCTCCTTGTTGACTTTAAACTATTATTCATACATCTTCAGTTTCCCAATGAGTTCTTTTACTATTAGTTTGATGATGTCACATGATTCTCTAATAGAGATAGAGGTTCCCCTCCATCTATTAGGCAGACATCTGAGAATTCTCATGATTTGTTCCTTGGTAGTGACTTCTCTTCCAAACGAGATCATTGTGTTGACAATATCATTGAACCTAAGATACATGTTAGAGATAGGTTCATCAGGTTTCATCTTAAAATTATCATATTTAATATTATAAGTATTAAGTCTCATTTATTTTACACTAGATGTTCCTTCATGTGAGATAGATAGGGTATCCCAAATTTCACGGGCAATTTTACAAGCAGAAATTCTATTGAACTCTTCATCTTCTAAGGAGCAGTATAAATCATTCATAGATTTTCGGTTGTTGTTGTACGCAATTTTGGTAGGTTTATCCCATTTTATTCTATTAGTAGCAGGAATCTTATATTCATCTATAATGGATGACCAAATTTCAAAACTCATACTCTCTAAATACATTTTCATTTTAATTTTCCATTGAGCATAATTGATTCCATTATAGAATGGTGGTTTGTTGGTTGCAGCACCTTCCAATCTATTATCCATAAAAAAGTATTACTTTAAAAGAGATAGAAATTTAGAATTAATAGAAATTTACAGATCTTTAAGGTTCAACTACAATCACAGTTGAATAAGATTAAACAGACTCCTAATAAACAACCTATGATACCAAATGTTGTCAGAGTAGATTACTCAAGAGGGGAGGGGTGAATTGAGTAACTATAAAAAATTTATGTAAAAATTATTTCCCCAAAAGATTAGATACAACCTAGTTAATCAAAGTTATACGGTTATATAAGAGTTTGACTGTTTGAATAACTTCTTAGAATATTGATTAGTTCTTAGTAATCTTAATATCGGTTATTAATATTACTTTTGAAGTTATTCTACTAAGACAAACTAGTTATAAATTCTTTCCAAGACTAACTATCAAAGTGATTTTTGTGATTTCTGAATTATACAATAGAGCAGTAAAACAGAGAAGACTAAATTAAACAACACAGCGGATATGAAACAAGTGGTTCAGTCTCAAGCTGAGACCTAATCCAATCCACTTGGTGATCACCTTACACCAATTAGTTTATATAAATAAACTTGATCCACACCCTGGATCGGGATTAACAATAGTACGCAGGACTGTCCAGGCCACACAGGGACCTCTTCCACAGTTCTTTGTGGGTACAAACTACCAGGACACACAGGGACCTCTTCCACACTTATCTGTGGGTATACACAAGAGTAAATGAGTGTTTGAGTAAGGATATCTTGTATCCTTCAGTTTAATGTAGGAGATAGAGTGTGTTATTATACAGAAACACACACTGCTCTAAAGTTAATAAAAAGATACACAACAGAGCAGAAAGATTGAGATAGGTTTAGAAGTTCTCTGAGTGTTAGTCTTTACAGCTCTGGACTTATGAGATGAAGCAGATGCAGAACTCGAGTCCTCGTCTGGAAAACAGAGTGTCATAAATCAGACAGATTTGGCTTGTGTTCTTCATGGTGTTCTACAGTGCGAAGATGTTCTTAGGATTTGTGTATGCTTCGTGTGTTCTTCAACAGAATCGATTTGCATGAGCCAATTCTCCAAAATGTGTATTGGTCTCAAATTAACACCCACCAACTTGTTCTTTGTGTCGTGCTACCACTGTTTTTCACCCATCGTTTGTTTCTTGGTCGCACTACTCTTTTATCTTCGAGTGTATGTGTTGGGGCCGACAGGTTGCATGTATTCTACACCTCGTACCTCGTATTGTCCGATGATATGTCTACAAAGAAACATTAATTATGTCAGTGAATTAAAATCTTCAAATATGACCATTAGAGATTAAATTAAAAGATGACAAAATATATTAGGAAATGGTGTCACGGTATTTCATCAAAACGGTGTCTCCTTCACATGGTTTCTGGATTGGTCACGGTGTATGAATGTCATGGTGTCTCATGGTCACGGTATCTCATGGTCACGGTGTCTCAATGTTCACGATTTCTCAATGTTCACGGTGTCTCATGGTCATGGTGTCTCATGGTCACGGTGTCTCATGGTCACGGTGTCTGCTTCACGGTGTCTGCTTCACGGTGTCTTGTTCACGGTGTCTGCTTCATGGTGTCTGCTTCATGGTGTCTTGTTCACGGTGTCTTGTTCGTGGTGTCTTGTTCACGGTGTCTGCTTCACTTTTTCAGAAAGACATAACCACTGGAAGACTCAAGGTATTTTAGACTTTTCAAGTTAACTGTATTCAGATTTAAGCAATGATGGTCATAGAATGGATTAGACTTAATCATTTTTCAAAGAAGATATTATAAAAGTAAATCAAGGATAGTATAAAGTAATTAAACTGAATGTAGAGCAATTAAGATCCTGAATGGATCTTCTTAAAGCATGAGAATACTTTAAACATTAATACACATGATTTGATATAATTTATAGGATTTTAACCAGGTTGAATAGGATTTTTGATCATTAAAACCTGATTAGTACATGAGGAGTCCAACATAAATATTTGTGTGTGTGCGTTGTATATAAAAATGTGTTAATTACATGTATGTGAAATCAATATAACACATGTTTGATCTATTTTCAATTGAAAAATCAAACAATATTCCATTATGTCCATTACTCAATGCAATTAGTCAGTATTTTTAATTAATTTTAATTTTTAATAATAAACCATTATTCACTAAATATATGACTATTTAATGTAAATAATAAATGTTTTTAATTATATAAATCATATTTATATATATTCATATATATATATATATATATATTTAATATATACAATTTATTAACATTATCAATAATTATTTAATTAATAAAATGTTTTAATATATTTCTTAATTTACTTATTTTTAATTTTTATTTGTTTAATTTTAATTTTACGTATATCTATATATTTAATATATACTATTTATTAGTATTTATAATTTATATATAGTATAACCAATTTATTCATTTTTATCAATAATTATTTAATTAATAAAAAATTTAATATTTTTTTAATATACTCTTTTTTATTTTTTATTTATTTAATTATTTAATTTTATTCAGACTTTTATCAGCGTTAAAAATAAAGTGCCAATAAAGGTACCTTTTATCTGAGCTAAAAATAAAGCAGTGATAAAGGGTCCCCTTTATCAACGCTAAAAAAATCATTCATAAAGGGTACCCTTTATCAATGCTTAAAAACATTGATAGATGATACCCTTTATCAGCCCTTGTTTTAGCACTAATAAAGGACACCTTTATCATCTCTTTTTGCTAGCGTAGATAAAGGCCAACGCTGTTGAAGGCTTGTTTTGTAATAATGAGTCTAGAAAGAAACACACAAGAGACAATCCACATACCAGGAGGAGATTGAACGAGGTCAACACCACTTGAATCCGTGATGGAAAGGGTTTGGAGGAGCCAAAATCACATAGGGAAGGCTTTGGATCGTGAGAGTGAGGGTTGTGGGTCAAAAAAAAAGAAAATTAGATGTACAACAAACTTAAAACCTTCTGCCTCAAGAATTACATGTAGTGTATCCTTCGTTCACGTCATGTAATCCATGAAGGCTACTTACGTAGGAAAATGCATCACATTTTATTAAAATCTTATTTTCAAACATTACATGACATTTATTTCAAATACACGACATGTAAACATTCATTCCCTACAAATTGTCATCTACTTGGCAACGGATACACAATGTGTAATCCCATTACACAATGTGTAATTTCTCAGTACACACCAGAAAACCCAGATTTTGCTGAAAACCCCAAAACCAAAGAAACCCAAGACTAAATGGCAAGGCATTCCATATGAAGGGTATCTAGGCAGGTTTGTGACACCTTTATTGAAAATAAAACAAAATTACAAGAGTATGAAATAGGTTTTTTTACAAAAATCTCTTTAATTAGTAATATAATGAAAATAATACTTTATAAATTGAAATATATTTAATATTAAATATTTTTTTATTTGTATAATTAATAAAAAAATTAAATATTATTAAAAATATTTAAATACAATTAATTTTTTTAAATATTATGTATATAATTAATATTATATACATTTATATAATTAGTATTTTATTAAAAAATTGTATTTAAATGCAATTTTTAATATTTTTATATTTATTCACAAATTCATATAATTAATAATATATAGTAAAAAAATTACACATTTGTATCTGTAATAATATATTTTAACTAAAATTAATCATAATAAATTATAATTATTAATTATTAATGTTTTTATATATATAGTAATATATACATATTTTAATTCTTTTCTTTCTTTGGACTATATTAATGCTAATAATTGAGTTTTTAATGACTCACATCACATTAAATTGATTTTGGGGAATTTTATGTAAGATTAGAATGTCTCTTTAGGAAGATACATAATATTAAACTATTCAATTTATCAATGATAAATTGTAGGTTCTGGACACAGTGGAAACATGCGATGGGTCATGCCTAACTTTAATTTTTTTAATGATCAACGATCAATCCAAGATTTACACAATGATAAACGTCATGATCTATAAAATTGAATCAAAGAATATAGACAAGGGATAGAACACCAGAACCATAGAAAAGATCATCACATATTATTTATAATCAATTTAATTAATTAAATAATTACCTTGTTGAAATTATTTCTTTGTTTATGGATCCAACAACAGATCTATGTTTTATTTCCATTTCATTGTAGGAATTAAGATCAAATTCCCTCTAGCGATGATCCACACATGTTCTACAAATCTCCGAACATAACCATAGGAATCTCTGGGTGCTAGCACGATAGATCCTATCTCTTACATTGTCCGCATTTGATCACTTTTAGAACCACTTCCAAAGCATTCTCCATGATCTCTCTTGATTTTAAAGTGGGTGGTGTAGGAAGATCTCTCCCCATTCTAGGGAGCATTATTGTAAAAGGGGTCTCTCTAGGGATTGAGAGGATTCTCTAAATCCGTTTCGTACAACCAAAACAAATTAATTGGATCTCAGAGAAAATAATATAATTGAGGTAATATATTACTAGGGTTAGAGATAAATAATTTCACAAGTGCCCCTTATTTTTTATTTAATCGTTGCAGAACCCTGTGTCATATAATAATATTATTATTATTATTATTTCCCAACTGTTCTTAACTTGCGAATTAAATTAAATATTATTTAATTAAATAATATTCAATATTTATTATTTCTCACTAGACCATTAAACTCAGTCCTCTATTTCTACAGAATATTTATCGGGCCTTGAATAATGACTATTTATTTATTGAATAAATATCATTGCATTATTCACCAAAAAATAAATAAATATTATATTCACTAAATAGAAAATAAATATTTATTAAATATTCTACTCACATTATATTCTCTTGAATAACTGGTGACAGAATAAATGTGATCAAGTAAAAATGAATAATTATTAAACCACGTGTAGAAATAATATTTATTCAACTTATTAAATAATAAATATTATTATTATTCAACTATGATTCTAGATACACATAGTGTGTGACCCTCTAGGACTCTTTCTCAGTGGCATTAGGCGAAGCAGTTTAAAGTTCAGGGTTATAGTCTATCAATATTCCAAGGCACCCATAGTGAAAGAAGGTAATTCCACAATGACATAATACCTCATACAAAGGATTACTATGTAATATAATCCCTTTATCATGATGTCTCTAATAAAGCAGGTTTCATGTTAGTTCCATCAACCTATGTGCTCGATGTCTCTTTCTTTGACTTTCTAGAAATTGAACTTGACTATAGAACATTGTGGCCATGGATTTATTTGGGCTATATCATTTCCATCAAAGGGCCTGAGATATCAATGTCTATTAAAGAACATAAGGGATTTATCATTTCTCACATTATTCATTAATTCAATATTACTCATGACACACCCAATGTATCCTACCTCATTGTGAACATCTATCATCGCAGTTTTTCTCATTACATCAAAGTACACAACTCATAATACTCATTAATAATAATCTTAAATTATAATAACCAATACACACATTCGCATATAGGAACATCCAGTGACACATATAAATGTGGATTTCTTACTGGCGGGTCTTGTTCTCATAATATCCTACTAGATATTACCAAGGGTGTACACCATGAGAAGGTGTCTCAAAGTCCTATGAGTCTCCTCACCAGATAGCTTGTAACATTTATGTCCCTTATATGATATCATCCATCTATATAACATATATCTAAGAATAGTGTCATAACACTTCTGGGTTCTCATCATAGCAGGGAACTGCTATGACCTTTTAGTGCGACAGCTACTCTTTAGAGATTATCATATACTATGTTACTTAAAGAATAATCATGATGTGATAATTGGTTTATTAATATTCAAATCTATAAATACAGGTTATCATAAAGTACACATAAGTTTGTTATAGGGAACCAACTCCAACAGACTCTCACTTGCACTAAAGCCAACTTCTAATAGTCTTCAGTATGCTAACTCTCACATGATAATCTTTCGTCTTCTAAGATAGGCCTTTAGCCAAGGGTTCCTCCATGTTTTCTTCCATGGGTACTCTTCTTACTACAAATTCTCCCCTGTGATAAAAAAACCCTCAAGAGGTGATACTTACGAAGTATGTGCTTTGTATGTTGGTGTGACCTTGGCTCTTTTTCAAGAGCCACTAGTGCAGTATTATCACAATAAAATGTGATATGGTCTTTATTTATAGGTACCACATCAAGATCTTGGAAAAAGTTTCGAATCCAAACGGATTCCTTAGCTGCATCAAAAGACACTATATACTCAGACTCCACTTTAGAATCAATGACAACTGGCTGCTTTAAACTCTTTCAACTCACAACTCCTCTGTCGAGATAGAAAACATATCTTGATTGTGACTTCAGATTATTATGATATTTCTTTAAACTTTCATCAGTATATCCCCGGATGACCAGCTCCTTGTCTCCTCCATATTCCAGGAACATATCCTTAATTCTTCTCAGATACTTAAGGATAGCCTTAACAACAGACCAATGTTGTTCAACTAGATCTTCTGGATATCTTCCTACCATTCTCAATGCATAGGCAACATCAAGTCTAGTATATAACATGGAATACATTATTTAACCTATCATTGAAGCATATGGGATATTTCTCATTCTCTATTTCTCTTATTGTGCATAAGGACACATTTTCTTACAAAGATATAAACCATGTGACACTATAACCAATCACCTTTTAGATTGTTCCATACTAAACACTTTCATATCTAGTCAATATATGCACTTTGATTTAGTCCAAGTAGCCTCATGAATCTATCACAGATGATCTTGATCCATAGAATATAGGATACTTCACTTAAGTCTTTCATGGATAAACGCTTGTTTAACCAGTCCTTAACAGACTATAAGACTGGTATTTCATTTCCAATAAGTAATATTTCATCAACATATAATATTAGGATAATGACCACATTCCCACTAAACCTATTATAAACACATGACTCATATTCATTCTTAATGAAACCAAATTCATTTATGGATTCATCGAATCAAATGTTCCATGACCTGGATGCTTGCATCAATCCATAAATGGATCTCTACAACTTGAAAATTCTTTTTCCATCACCTAGAGTCACAAACCCTTCTGGTTGTATCATATAGAAATATTCTTAAAGGTTCCCATTAAGGAATGCAGTTTTGACATCTATCTACCAAATCTCATAGTCATGGTAAGCTGTTATAACAAGTTTAATTCTTATGGATTTAAACATGCTAAAATTTGAAAAGGTTTCATCATAGTCAATTATTTAACACTGTTTAAAACCTTTATCCACTGGTCTTGATTTATAGATATTTACTTAACCTCCCATGTCTAGTTTCCTCTTGAATACTTATTTTTACCTAATAGGATTTACATAAACTGGTGCATTAGCCATAACCCAAACTTGGTTCTGATACATGGAATTCATTTAAGAATTCATGGATTCTTTCTATCTTGCAGCTTTTTATCTCTCTAATTTCTCCTTGTAAGAGAGAGGTTCAAAATTGTCAACCAATAATGAGTCACCATCTTTTCTAACTAGAAATCCATATCTTTATGGTTCTCTTACCTCTCTTACACTCCTACGTAGTACTTGTGTTTCAGGAACAAATTCTTCTATGAGGACCTATGGAATCTATTCCTATACCAACTCTAGTGTATCTTGAGAATCAACTTCATCTAAGTCAATATTTCTCCCACAATCATTTTTGAGGATGTGATCCCTCTCAAGAAAGATAACTTGTCTAGCGATAATCACTTTCCTGTCTAAGGGGTTGTATAGGTATTATCCCTTTGTTTCCTTGGGAAACTCTATAAAGACACACTTTGTGCCCCGGGGTGATTGTTTGTTTCCTAAGAAGGCCTTAACATACTCCTTGAAACCCCATACACCTATATGTGACAAAATAGGTTTATTTTGACTCCATAACTAGAAGGGAATTACATTCTCCACTTTAGTTGGTATTCAGTTTAATGTGTATGCAGCAGTTTGTAATGCATATCCCCAAAAGGATAATGAAAGATCTGAATGAATCATTATTAACCTTACCATGTCTAACAATGTACGGTTCCTCCTTCCACTAATATCATTCCATTGTGGTGTATAAGGTGGAGTGATTTGAGAGAGAATCCCAAACTCCCATAGAAAGTCGATAAAATCTTGGTTAAGATACTCACCACCTCAATCCGATCGAATATTCTTTATCTTCTTACCAAGTTGATTTTTTTACTTCATTCTTGAATTCTTTGAATTTCTCAAAGGACCCTCATCAAGTATAAATAGCCATATATACTCAAGTTATTAATAAAATTTATGAAGTATAAATACCCACCTATAGATTCTATTGGAAATGGTCCACACACATCAGTGTGTACCAATCCTAGAATCTTTGTGGCCCTATCACCCTATCCACTAAATGATGGTTTGGTCATTTTTTCTTGTAAACAAGCATGACATATTTCAAGTGTTTTTAGGTTAGATGAGTATAAATAACCATCTTAACATAGCTTTTTCAAATGCTTCTCATTTACATGACCAAGACGGTGATTCCAAATCTAGGTGTTATATGATTCATGTGAATATGATTCATTATCAATTTCCAATACTTGGTTTTCATAATTTAATACATAAATACCATTATTTAAATGCAACATACCATAACATATGTTGTATTTATAAAAGAAAAAAAAAATTCCAAATTTGAAAATAAAACCATCTTCATCAAGGTAGGATATATAAATTATGTTCTTGGTAATCGTAGGTACATAATAACAATATTTTAAAACCAAAATCATTCTCATTGGAAATGAAAGGTGGTAGTCACAAATGGTTGGGAATCCATACTCACACCATTAGAAGCTCTTAGATCCACATCTCCTCTAGAAATATTTTAAAATGCACTTGTTTTCTACATTTGGATACATATGTGAGCACCACAAGTTGTATCTAATAACCATTGTGTAGATATTGAAAGATCACACTTGATAATGAACACACCTTTAGCTTCCCCTTACTTTTGGGTGTATTTCCTCTTCCAGTGGCCTTGTTATCCACATGAAAAACATAATGCCTCATTTTCTTTTCCTTACCTCTAGATATTCCTATTATTTGAAGGATGGTGCTTGGGATCATTAGACATGTTATGATTCATGGGCCCCTTTTCCTTATTCTTCCTTTTCTTTTTCACCATAAGGGTCGTGGGTTTATCACTCACCATGTCCTTATCCACTTGAAGAATCAAAGTAAGAAGTTTTGAAATACTCTTCACATTATTGGTCATATTTTAATTAATAGTAAAACTGGAAAAGGTCTTGGGTAGTGATGAAAGTATTATATTTGTACACAACTCATTCAGGAATTTAATCCACAATATGTCTAATCATTCAATGTAGCCAATAATCTTGACTACATCAGACCCAGCTGGCACAAAATCTTCGAGATTAGTTGTAAATAGAGCATTGAAGACATCATACCTCTCTTTTATTGTTTTCTCTTGAGAGAGATCCCAAAGGTGAGACATCATGTTATACATATACATGTCCTCATTTTGCTTCAAAATCTCGTTATACATGGATGATAGAATGAAACATTGAACATTTGTGGAATCTTTCAAATGTTTATCATAGAGTGATAACTCTTCATAACTTACCTCATTACCAGGTTCATCAGGAATATGTTCTTCCAGGACATCCAATTTTCTTTCATGGTGAAGGATAACGCATAAGCATACTTTCCCTTATTGGAAATTTGTATTGGTGAGAAGGTTATCCTTCTCAAGTATGGATCATAATGATATTATTGAAGTCATTTTAATGTGGTTTCTACAAAATTAGATGAGAATAATTTTATTACTTTAACTGATAAAATTTAGAAAAATAAATAAATATTAAATTAATTAGTCTCCCACTATTTTATCGAAACCCAATAGCCCTCAGCATTAGCTTCGAAATATCCTATTTCTTGGACATTCTAGTGGAAAGGATCCATATTCCCCTTCTCATTACCCCAAATTTGGTTGGTTAAGAAACTTGAATGGTTTTATATAGGCATTCCAAATGCCAACCACATTAACTCATAGTTCCTTGATCTGTTGAGTGGACTCTCCAATCCTGAAATCCTTAAATTGGATTTCCTCAACCCTTAACTTTTAGTTACACCAAATCCTATTTTGGAAGTCAACCCTTGATGTGAACTAAGTTAAGTCAACCCAAAAATTCAAGTTATAATTCCTCGATAATTGAATACACCCCAACTTTGACGGGACAATCACTTTGAACTATGGTTCGATTTTATTAGTAGTAGAAGGCTATACCGACTTAATATATGTAATGGAGGAATTTTATCCTTTATGCATAAATTTCCAATTATTATCTTTATTACATGCTTATTAATATCAAGTGGATTTACATAAGTGATTAACCATGTCTTAGATAATATTTATGCATAAGAAAATTTATTTTAGTTCTATCTCGCATGCCCATTAATTTTATTAATTCATGTGATCGTGAAAAAACATTCATAATGAAATAACCATGAAACTTCACAGAAATAAAATAATAAAACAGTATGATCATGTTCTTTTACTAATGGATATTTTATCTAGCAGTATATAAACTAACCGTTGACCTAGGGGTAAAAAACCTTGATCTAATTAAGGCTTGTGTTGTAGTTTTCTACATGTCCACCTATGTATCTCTCTTGTATTGGTTCCACCTCATATCCAAACTTGAACTGTCTCCACTATCTTGAGAGCTCCATCCATTACATATGATTTTACTCACATGTAGGTGAGGGGAAAAGAGTTTACAAAAAAGAAACCATAGGCATGCAGTCCCTTACATAATAAGAGGAGAAAAGGAATGCAAGACAACAATTTAATTTAATAATAAATTAAATGAAACCAATCACATACAAAGGATTGGTCTATGCTCATGGTCATCCACAAGCATGCAATGAATTAAACATTTAATAAAACTAGGATTAAATTTTTAACCATTATTATTTAAGATAAATCATGCTTGAATCAATTAATTATCATCTTTAATTAATAAATTATTTTATATTAATTCTCATCTGAATTTTCTTGAGATTCACATCCATTACAATTTTAAACAAATTAAATAAATTTATTTAAAATTAACTATGTACATAAATGTACCTTAGAGGAAACAAGGTGAATACTCATTTGAATCTTCCCAACATGTATTATACTCGCATACGGTTTATTTTTTGTGACATATAGCATACACGATTTATCATGTAATTTCATGATGTGTCGTAACAACTTAATGATTACACGAATTGCATGATTTTTCTGTAACGTGTCATGCTTTAATGCATGTAGAGTAACAACTGTAATAAGAATCATACATGATATGTAGATCTAAACATTAAACATATATTTATTAAATCTTTGTATATATATTTTAAAACCTATCACATGGTGTGTCCCATCAACTTAATGACCACACGCAAGAACATGTCAATAAGGTTTACATAGTATAATTAATAAATTTTAAATCTGTATAATTTGGTATAAGTACATGGTGTGTACAAGCGTGCTGCATAGCATGTAAATTTGTCACTATGTATCTAAGTCACACACCTAGGGACTCGGCGTGTAAACCATGCCTTGTAAAATTGGATTACATGATGTGTATAATCGACTACACAGCGTGTGGTCTCCGAGTTACACGGTCACCAGTCAGGTAGGCCATGTATGGTGATACCTGAACTTTTTGTGACTCAAAGGGACTATATGTTGTGTACGTGGGCTACACAGTGTGTACTCCAGTTAACCATGTGCCACCCTATCCTGGTCAACGCACAATAAAATAAATAAATACATTGTGTGCCATCAATACACACAGTTTGAATTAATATCTGAATTAATTCCTGATGCATTAAACACAAGTACATGGTGTGTAACTCCAGTTACATGGAATGTACTTCTGTGTTATCCGTCCATAATCCTTGGCACCTCTAGATGAGTTCCTCAATTTTATTTCATTTATAAAATTAATCATATTGATTAGATCTATGAGAAATGGAGGAATAAGTAGATCTCATAATTCAAATTAAAATATTGATTAAACTTGAATTGAAAACTAAATTAAAATTTTGTAAATAAATCAATGATCTTTAAATAATTATAATTAATGTTGTCTCCGCTCTGATACCACTTATAGTATTCAGGCATAGAGGAATCATGTGATGGGTCATGGCCAACTATAATTTTTTTCATGGTCGATGATCAATCTGAGATTTACACAACGATAAACATCATGATCTACAGAATTTAATCAAAGAATATAGACAAGGGATAAAATACCAAAACTAATGAGTGGGTCATCACTTATTATTTATAATCAAATTAATTAATTAAAGAATTACCATGTTGGAATTCATTCTTCGTTGATGGATCTGAAAACAAATCTGTATTATACCATCATTGCATTGTAGGAATCAAGAGTAGATTCCCCCTAGCGGTGATCCACACATGTTCCAAAAATCTTCAAATGTCATCGTAGGAATCCCCAGGTGCTAGCACGATAGATATTATCACTTGTGTCGTCCACCTTTGATCGACTTAATAACTACATCCAAAGTGCTCTCCTTCATCTCTCTTGATTTTAGTGTGGGTGGTGGAGGAATATCGCTCTCCATTCTTGGGAGCGTTCTTGGAGAAGAGCTCTCTCTAGGGCTTTAGAGGATTCTGAAAATCTATTGTGCACAACCAAAACAAATGAATTGGATCTTAGAGAAAATAAAATAATTGGGTTTATATATCTCTAGGGTTAGAAATAAATAATTACCAAATTGCCCCTTATTATTTATTTAATAACTATGGAAACCCATGTAAAGTAATAATAATAATTTTATTATTTCTCAACACGCGCTTAACTTGTGAATTAAATTAAATGTTATTTAATTAAATAATATTCATTATTTATTATTTTTCACCAGGCCATTAAACTTTGTCTACCATTTCTCTACTATTTTTATTAGGCCTTGAATAATGTCTATTTATTTATTAAATCAATATCACTACATTATTCGCCAATAAATAAATAAATATTATATTCTCTAAATAGAAAATAAATATTTATTAAATATTCTGCTCAAATTATATTCTCTCGAATAACTGGTGAAGAAATAAATACGAGCAAGAAAACATTAATAATTATCAAACCATGTGGGGGAATAATATTTATTCCACTTATTAAATAATTATTATTATTATTATTTAATTGAGATTTTGGATACACTTAGTGTGTGACCCTCTAGGCCTCTTTCTCAGTGGCATTAGGCGAAGCAGCCTAAAGTCCAAGGTTGGCATCTAACAACATGCCAAGGAACCCAAAGATAAATAAGTTAATTCCACAATGACATAATACCTCATACGGATGCTTACTGTGTAATATAATCTATTTATCCTGATATCTCTAGTCATGTAGGTTGTATGTCAGTGCCATCAACCTATGTGCTTGATGTCTCTTTCTTTGAATTTCGGGAAATTGAACTTGCCTATAGAACACAATGACCATGAATTTATTTAAGCTATATCATTTCCATAAAAGGGACTGAGATATCAACTTCCATTAAAGAACATAAGGGATAAATCCTTTCTCACATTATTCATTAATGCAATATTACTCATGACACACCCAACTTATCCTACCTTATTGAGAACATCTATCGTCACTGTTTTCATTAGTACATCAAAGTATGTGACTCGTAATACTCATTGATAATAATATTAAATTCTAATAATCAATACACAAGTCCACATATAGGAACATCCAATGACACATATAAATATGGATTTCTTACCAGCAGGTCTTGTTCTCATAATATCCTATTAGATATTACTATGGGTGTACACCATGAGAAGGTGCGTCAAAGTCCTATGAGTCTCCACCTATGATATCTTATATCATTTTTGTTCCTTAAATGATATAATCTGGATAAAGAACATATATTTAAGAATAGTTTCATAACACTTCCAGGTTCTCATCATATTGGGGAACTACTATGACCTTTTAGTGAGACAGTTACTCTGAGGACATTATCACATACTATGTTACACAGAAGAACAATCATGATATGATAAGTGGTTTATTAATATTCAAAACCATTAATACAAGTTATTATAAAGTACACGGAATTTGGTTCTAGGGAACCAATTCCAACAAAAATTAATGATGATAAAAGATGCTTTTATCAATGCTAATAATAGCATTGTTAAAGGCTCGGTTAAGATCAAAATGGATCTTTAGGATGCTTATATAAGATTAAAATGGCTCTTTGAGAAGGTATGTAATATTTAACTTTCATTTTATCAGTGTCAAAATTAGCACTGATATAATTTGTTTTTATCAATGCTGAAATTAGCATTGATAAAATGTCACTTTATTAGTGCTTATCTTTTTTAGCACCGATAAAAGAAACTTTTATCAATGATTTTTAGAAAGCGATGATAAAGGTTTAGGGTAATCTTTAAAAGAAACATAGTTGTGTTGTCGCTCGACTATATTCCTCATGACTTCACAAAAGCTAATCTCTACCAATCTATTTTCCAAACATTTTGGAAGATTTCGGTTAAAAAACATAAGGTATGCGATTCTAGACTTTTTCAAAATAATTACTCAAATGTTCATGTTTTTGTTTTTATCAAATTTATGTTGTATCGATTGATCTATATTCACAACCATTCTTTAATTTAGTGAAGATACATTTTTTTATTTTGACTGTTGGACAACATTTTCTATGGTATTCAACTTTGGGTGTTGAGTCTACTAATTTCTCAATCAATCATGCATTGGATATTTTGTGATTTTTTGGTTGTTCTTCATGTAATCAAATAAAAATTTGATCCCTGATTCTCTGATTTTTTGCTTGTTCTTCATATAACTGTCTATATATATTCATGCACACACACACACACATATACATATTTATAAAAATGTGTGTTTCATTTATTATTATATATATCGATTTTTATATATGTTTTTGTTTGTGTGTGTGTGTGTCTATTTATATATATATATATATATACATGAATGTGTGTTTATATATATAGAAATTTATATATTTCAATATAAAAAAATACATATACATAGTAAGAATGTTTGTTAAATTTATATATATTTTTTATATACTTTCTTTATATATGTATTGTAATTTTCATGAATATTCTTTTAATTTATTGTTTATACTTTGAAAATTTTTTCTTTGTGTGTGTGTATATATATATATATAAACTTGTACATTTATATTTTTACGCACACACACACAATTATATATTTACAAAAAAATATTTAATTTGTTAACATATCTATGTATATAAATTTTATAAAATTATATTTATAAATACCAATTTGATTATATGTATATATCTTTCAATGTAATTTAAAACAAAGGCTTTATATATATTCTTTTAAATACTTTATATATTTGTATGTAATATAATTTATAAGTATATTTTTTACAGTTACTCTGTATATAATTTATGCATATAAAAAATGATAAATCATATGCATACATTATGTGTATTTATTGTTAAATATGAATATTGTTAAACCAAATATTATGAATATAAATTGAAAATAGATGGGCATCAATCGCATGACAAATGAGCATGGGGATGAGGTTAAAGAGTTCATCAAGTTTTCCATAGAGTATGGAAATGATTTCTCTCAAATCATTTGTCTATGTTTAAGTTGTTGTTATTCAAGAAGGATTTATCTAGATTAATTGGAAGAACACTTGATCCTTCATGGAATAGATCAAAATTATAAATGTTATAATAAGTACGAGGAAGAATTGAATATAGATAATGACTCGGATAACACTATGATTTATTGATCATGTAATATGAGTGAAACTGTAAATGATGATGGATATCATACCGAGGAACTAAAAACAACATTTGAATATGACATTTATGATTCTCTTAGCACTACCACGGATTTGACATTATGCAGTGTCACCCTTTAACAGTACTAAAAAAAGCACTGATAAAGGCGTACCTTTATCAGCACTTTTTTAGTAGTGCAAATAAAGGGGTGTCTTTATCAGTATTTTTTTACTAACGCTGATAAATGGTAAATTTCACAAAAAAATTATAAATAATTAAAAATAATATATTAACATAAAAATATATTTATAATGATATATATATATATATAATATTTTATTAATGGATTATAAAATAATTTAATAAATAAGATTAATTAATAATTTTCTAATTATTATGGATTAGTAGTCATTTAAAAAAATTGAAGACAAAAAAACAAAAAACTAATAAAAGATCTAAAATAAGTTGAAAACTTAGCTTGAATTTCAAACGGCCATAAAATTTGATCCAGGTGTCCCTTTTGAGATCTACCATATATCAAATCGAATATATCAAAAAGATCTACACCATAATGACTTGAGAGAACCCCTAGTCGCATTTTTAGAGTTCAAAAAAGGCCCAAAGGGCCTCTAAAACTGAGTTTTTAGTCCATAGTATCCTAATTTTTTAACATTCGATGGAATTTCAGCCTTATTTAAGGGGGGTCTTCTTACCTTCTTGGGTATATACTCAATTTATTTTTGCACTCATAAGGATATTATGATGTTCAAATTTTATCATTTTTCATAATGTACTGTTATTTATAATTAAGTATATACACATATATACATATTTGTATATATTTACAGATAAAAATTTAAATTTATAAAAAAATATGTAAACATATTTACATATAAAATATCTTTATAAATATTATAAACCATATCTAAATAAAAATAATATCCATTCTTTTTAAAAAAAATATCTGAATATTTATATACCTATATAATGTGTGTGTGTGTGTGTATTAACAAACTGATATATATTATCTATATATTCTAATATATGTATATGAATATTAATATATAATATATTTAAATAAATAAAAAAATTATAATTATATTTATAAATACCCATATATATAATATATGTATGTATATATGTTGTATATATGTATTTATTTATTTATTTATTTATAAACACACACAAAAAACATATTTTATAAATGTATTTAAAAATAATCAAATAAATATATATATTAATATACGAATAAATATATGGATAAAAAATATAACTAGATATATATATATATATATATATATATATATATCATAAAATGGAGAACAAAGAAACATGGAGGAGTGGTAAGGGTCCAGGTGCGTAAGGAAGAGATCTCAAGTTTGAATCCAAGAAGAGGTAGGGGTGTGCAGTGAAGGTTCCGAGCGCAGCGGAATCGCATGGGTGGATGTTCCCACTTGGCTTTTTGTCATTAACAATGATCAATTTGGGATCAATACGATGATAAACGCCAGTCTCCACGGATCAAATCACAGAAATGGACAAAGAAAAGGAAAATCATGGAACCACAAAGTAGGATCGTTACAGGTTGATTATAATTAATTTAATCAATTGAAAAGAAATACCTTTTGGGTGTTCTTTCTTCATTGATGTTCTTGATCATGTTCCTATGTGATTCATCATTGCGTCGCAGAAGCCAAGTGTAGACTTCCTCTAGCGGTGATCCACACATGTACCTCGTATCTCAGGATGACGCCAAAGGAGTCTCCAGGTGCTAGCGTGGAGAAACCTTTACTTGCGTTGTCCGCCTTGGATCGTCTTGATCTGATGGAAGAGGATCTCTCTTGGTCTTGAGATCATTCTTGGAGGAAGAGGTTCTTTCGGCCTTGAAATAATTCTCGAGAATTGTTGAGCACAACGATTCTCTTATGTGTAGGAAAAGAGTTGGGGTTGTGAGGATATTTATAATCAGGTTTGAGGTTGTAGAGTTATGACAATAAATAAACGCGTTACGCATTTTATTTATTTCATTGACTCTTATTTAAAACATCCATGTCGAATAATTAATTCCTTGACATTCTCCCACGCTGATTATAATAAATATCATTTAAAACAATATTATATCCGCAAAATCCCAACTGGAAAAACTACACGGCGTGTATTAATAAATACACGGTGTGTACTTGTTTTTCATTGAAAACTACATGGCGTGTACATTCAATGTACACGGCGTGTATATCTTGTTTTCATTTATTCATTTCCTTTCTATAAATAAAACTACACGGCGTGTAATTATTAATACACGGCGTGTACTTGTTTTCCATGAAAAACTTCACGGCATGTAATCTTTAATACACGGCATGTATATCTTGTTTTTCATTTCCTTATTCCTCCATCATTAAAACGATTTAAGCTTCCTTGAATAATTATTAAACCATGTATGGGAATAATCTTTGTTCTACTTGAGATACTTGAATACACTTAGTGTGTGACCCTCTAGGCCTCTTTCTCGTTGTCATTAGGCGAGCTTGCCTAAAGTCCAAGATTACTGTCTAGCAACGGGTCAAGGAATCCAAGAGAAAGAAGTTGACGCCGCATTGACGTATCACCTCATACGAACGCTTAATGTGTAATTTAATCCCTTTGTCTCAATATCTCATCAACCAGGTTTCATGGAAATGTCATAAACCTATATGCTTGATCCGTCGTTCTTTGACTACCTGAAATAAACTCGTCGTTTTACACCATGGCCATGGAATTTAATGCGAAAGTTCTATTTCAATCAAAGGGCCGAGATATCAACTTACATAAATGGAAGAGAAAAATCCTTCCTTGACTTATCCATTAACAACATGTCACTCGCGACGCACCCAACATACCCTACTTCCCACCAACTGTCTGCATGACGGTTTTCGTCAGTAAATCTAAGTGTGTGAGTCATGACATGAGTTAGTGATAATCTTCTAGTCTAAGAACCATTACACATGCTCGTAGATAGAAATGTCCGATGACACAAAGACATGAGGAATTTCTACTGGCGGGTCTGTTCTCATAATCTCCCATCTTGAAGATTACCAAGTGCGAACTCCATGAGAGAGAGTCTCGTCTTCTTATGAGTACTCACACATGACGGTCTGTATATGATGTGTCCTATCATAGTATGTCATCCAACCGTAGAACATTATTTAAGAATATTGTTATAGAATTTCAAGGTTCTCATTATAGCGGGGATCTTCCATGACCTTATCAATGCAACAAATATTCCAGGACATTATTATATTATAGTCATGCAGAATAATGAAAAATATATAATAAGTGAACATTCATGTAATCAAAGTACAAAATAGTTGGTTCTCAGGACACCAACCCTTACAAAATCCCACTTGGACTATAGCCAACTGCCTACGACTTTTAGTCCGCTAGACCTCACATGATGATCATGTTTTTTCTGAGTCAAGGGTTTAGTCAAGGGGTCTACCACGTTGTCTTCCGTGGAAATACTGCTCACTACAACTTCACTTCTCTGAGAAAAATCCCTCAAGAGATGATACTTCCAAAGTATGTGCTTTGTCCGCTGATGTGACCTTGGCTCTTTTGAAAGTGCCACTGCTACAGTATTATCACAATAGAGTGTGATAGGATCTTTACTGCTTGGTACTACATTCATCTCTTGGATGAAGCTTCACATCCATACTGCTTCTTTAGCTGCCTCAGAAGCTGTGATATACTCAGACTCTGCTGTAGAATCTACCACCACACTTTGCTTTGAGCTCTTCCAGATCACTGCACCTCCATTCAAAATGAAGATGTATCCAGTCTGTGACTTCATGTCATCTTGATCAGTCTGGAAACTAGCATCTACATGTCCTCAGATGACTAGTTCCTCATCTCCTCCATAAACCAGGAATATATCCTTAGTACGCCTCAGATACTTAAGGATAGTCTTGACTGCCATCCAATGGCGGTCTCCTGGATCAGCTTGATATCTGCCTACCGCACTTAATGCGTAAGCAACATCTAGCCTCATACATATCATAGAATACACGACTGACCCAATCGCGGATGCATAAGGGATCATTTCTATTCTCTTTCTTTCATCATGTGTCTGAGGACACATTTTCTTGGAAAGATGAATGCCATGTGACACTGGCAACAATCCCCTCTTCGATTGTTCCATACTGAATCTCTTCAGTATCTTGTCAATGTATGTACTTTGACTCAGGCCTAGCATTCTCTTGGATCTATCTCGATGTATATTGATCCCAAGAATATATGATGCCTCACCCAAGTATTTCATTGTGAAGCATTTATGCAACCATGCCTTAACTAATTGTAAGACAGGTACTTCGTTTCTAATTAGTAATATGTCATCAACATACACAATTAGGAAAACGACTGCACTTCCACTAAACCTTTTGTAGACACAAGGCTCACATTCATTCTTAACAAAGCCAAATTCTGTTACAGCTTCATCAAAATGAATGTTCCATGACCTTGACGCTTTCTTTAATCCATAAATGGATTTCTGCAACTTTCATACCTTGTCGGCATCCTTTGGAGTCACAAACCCTTCAGGTTGTGTCATGTAGACATCTTCCTGGAGGTTCCCGTTAAGGAATGATGTTTTGACATCCATTTTCTAAATTTCAAATTCATGGTAAGCGGCAATGGCCAATAGGATTCTGATGGATTTCATCATTGCAACCGGTGAAAAGGTTTTATCATATTCAATTCATTGACGTTGTCTAAAACCTTTTGCAACCAGTCGTGCCATATAGGTGCTGACTTATCCCTCCATGTCCAGTTTTTTCTTGAATACCCATTTATTACCAATAGGATTTACATCAACTGGAGGATCTACCAAAATCCAAACTTGGTTTTGGTACATGGAATCTATTTTAGAATTCATGTCTTCTTTCCACTTGGAAATGTCTATGACTTCAACTGCTTCCTTATAGTTAAGAGGATCATCATTGTCAACCAATAATGAGTCACCATCCTCGGTGACAAGAAAGCCATATCGTTCTAGTTCTCTCACCTCTCTCATGCTCCTACGCAATTCTTGTGTCTCTGGAACAGATTGTTCTTACACGGGGCTTTGTGGAATCTGTTCTTGTACCAACTCTTGTCTATCTTGAGCCTTGACTTCATCGAAGTCTATCTCACTCCCACTATCTCTTTTGGAGATTTTCTCCCTCTCAAGGAATATGGCATGTCTTGCCACTGTAACCTTTTTGTCTGAGGGGTTGTATAGGTAATATCCCCTTGTTTCCTTGGGATATCCTATAAAGATACACTTTGTGCCTCGGGGTGCAAGTTTGTTACCTAAAGAGGCCTTAACAAAGGCTTTTCTTCCCCACACATGTAAATTCGATAACATGGCTTTGCGTCCACTCCATAACTCGTATGGAATACCATTTATCGATTTAGTTGGTACTTGGTTTAGTATGTGTGCTGATGTTTTTAAGATAATGGAAGACTCACATGACTCGTCATTGATATCACCATGTCCAACAGGGTGCAGTTCCTCCTTTCAATTACACCATTCCACTGAGGTGTGTAAGGAGGAGTGAGTTGAGATAGAATTCCAAACTCCCGTAAGAAATCAATGAAGTCCTGATTAAGATATTCTCCTCCTCTGTCTGAGCGGAGTTTCTTAATCTTCTTACCAAGCTGGTTCTCAACTTCATTCTTGTATTCTTTGAACCGATCAAAAGAATCTGACTTATACCTCATTAATTAGATATATCCATATCTACTAAAATAATTAGTAAAAGTTATGAAGTACGAGAACCCACCCCTTGCTTCAACTGGAAATGGTCCACACACATCTGTGTGAACTAATTATAGAATCTCTTTAGCTCTTTCACCTTTCCCACTAAATGGGGCTTCGGTCATTTTTCCTTGTAGACACGCATGACATACACCAAGTGATTTTAGTTCGAAAGAATCTAAAAACCCATCTTTATGTAATTTTGTCAAACGTTTCTCATTGACATGACCTAGCCGGTGATGCCAAAGTTGGGTGTGGTATGAGTCATGTGAATTAACTTTTCCATCGATTTCCATTACTTGGTTTGTGTAGTCTAACACATAAAGGTCGTTATATAAATGTTCTCTACCAAAAAAAATTCTATCTTTATAAAAGTAGCAACATCCATTTCCAAACTTGAAGATGAATCCATCGGTATCTAATCTGGATACTGAAATAATGTTTTTGGTTACAGAGGGTACCTAACAACATCCTATCAAAACCAAGACCATCCCAATAGGCAATGTGAGGTGGTAGTCCCCGACAGCTACAGCAGCAAGTCTGGATTCGTTGGCTGCTCGTAGATCTACCTCCCCTCGATCAATCTTCTTGAATCTACTTGGTTCCTGTATTTGGATACATATGTGAGCACCACAAGCTGTATCTAATACCCAATTTGTAGAAACAGATAGATTGAATTTGATGACAAACACACCTGAAACTTCCTCTTGCTTCCTTGGCTGGGTGCAGTTTTTCTTCCAGTGGCCCTTCTTGCCACATGAAAAACAAACAACATCTTGTTCCCTTTCCCCCCCCCCCCTTTGATCTTCCTTTTCTTGGAAGGCCTTGAAGAAAATTTGGGCTTAAAGCTCTTCTCCTTCCATTTACTTTTATTCACCATAAGGACAGAATGTTTTTCACGCTTCATGTCATTATCCACTTGGTGAATGAGGATAAGAAGATCAGATAGAGACTTCTCAATGTTGTTCATGTTGAAGTTCACAAAAAAGTTTGAGAAGCTCTGGGGAAGTGATGCAAGAATGAGATCGGTACCCAGTTCTTCGGGGAGTTTAAACCCTAGAACCTCCAAGTTCTCAATGTAGCCAATGAGCTTGACTACATGAGGCCCGGCTGGGGCACCCTCTTGAATCTTGCTTTGAAATAGAGCCTTGGAGATATCAAACCTATCCTGTCTTTCTCTCTCCTGGTATAGACTACGGAGGTGCTCGAGCATGCTTCAGTCATCCATGTCTTCATGAGACTTCATGAGATCACTAGACATTGATGATAGCATCAAACATTGAATGTCGAGTGCATTGTTCAAATGTTGATCGTAGACCAGGAAATATTCATCACTCGCCCCTTGGGCAGGAGAATCAGGAAGTGAGGACTCCAGCACGTAAAACTTTAGTTCATGGTGTAGGATAACCAGAAGGTGCCTAAACCATTCCTGAAAGTTACTACCGGTGAGGATATTGTCTTTATCCAGAATTGATCTTAGAGAAAATGTGGTTGAGGATTTTGTCATTTCGATTCTACAAATTAGAAGAGCAGTTTTATCAGTACCTTTTGATTAAATTTTATGAAAAATAATAAATGAATTTATTAATTCTCCCACTATTTTATCAAGTCCTAATGGCCCTCACCATTGAACTCAGAATGTCCAGCTGCTTTGACATTCTAGTGGCAAGGATCCATATTCCCCTTCGCATAACCCCAACAAGGGTTGGTCAAGCTATTTGGAGGTATTTAGGAAGGTAGGTCTTTTCCAACTGTGAGCTTACAGTTCCTTGATCTGTTGAGTGGACTCCCCAATCCTGAAATCCTGACTTAGATTTTCTCAACTCTTGCCTCCAATATTATATCAAGTCTAGCAAGGGATACTCCTCTTGATGTAATATGATTAAGTCAACCTAAAACCTTTCATAAGGGCTTACTTTATAAAAGTAAGTGTCCTAACAAGGGTTGGTCAACCACATAGTTTTATTGAGTCTTTCCCTTAATCAAGTAATGGAAGGCATGGTCTGACTTAATATGGTATTGAGGGATTTTAATCTTTTATGCGTAGTTTTTCATTATCACATGCTTGTTAATATTAAGTGATGATAGCATAAGAGATTAACCATGTTCTGATAATGTTTACGCATAGTCTGGTTTTATTTTATTCCATCTTTGCATGTTTTTTTATTTCATTAATTATGTGATTGCGACAACACATACATAATAAATAAACCATGCAATAAGACAGTAATAAAATAAGATGGCATGATCATGAGCTTCTATTGGTTAGCTTATCTAGCGGTTTTGATAAGCTAACCCTAACCTAGGGAAAACACCTTGAACCTGATGGTTCGTGTTTTGAAGCTCCCACCAATCCACCTTTATATCTTCTTGGGTTGGTTTCACCTCATCTTCGGATTTTGAACCATCTCCTCCGGCTTGGGATATCCTCCATTAGATGGGTTTTACATTAAAGAAACCATGGGCACGCAGGCCCTACATTTTATTGGAAGAAGGCTCGTAGGACAAAAAAATTAAATTAAACAAATTTAAATGAAACCATAAACACATAAAAATGGTCTTTGGTCTAGCTCATGATCATCCATAGCATGAAACGACATTTACACATATTTAGAATTCAAATTATTTTAATCGTTCTTTCATTTAAGATAAGTCACGCTCGAATTCAATTAATTATGATCTTATAATTAATCAATTCTTTATCTTAAATTCCTTTATGAATTTCCTTGAGATTCTTCTCATCCATATTCCTTGTACAGGTCTTTGTACTTTTGGAGGAAACGTGGTGAAATTTCTGGAAAGTACAAGGTGTGTAGTTTATATTTACACGGCGTGTATTTCTTTTCACCCTTTATCCAAAGTACACGTCGGGTGCTTTGGCGTGTTTTATATACTTTGGAAATTTTGGAGTACATGGCATGTAGATGAATCATACACGGTGTGTACTTCCTTATTACGTGGTAACCGGCTTGGCAATCTCGTGTACGCGGAACACGGCTTCTCCTTGTACATGGTTTCACCTGGACCGGATCGGACTACACGGCATGTTGCTCCAAAATACACACCTTGTATTCCTGTTTTCCACGCGCCGTTCATTTATGGTCAACACAAAATAATCAATACTTAGGAATACTCAATTCACACAGTGTGGTTTGGCGAACCAGTGCCGGTTTTTTGAACCTAAGTACACGACGTGTAGTTTTTAATTACACGCCGTGTATTCCCGTTTTGTATAGACAGAAAGAGCGGCTCCTCCGGATGATTTCCTCATTTTTATTTTAATCAAAATTAAAATTAAAAGGCCATTTCAGTGATATGAATTTAGAAACAAAGGAGAAAGAACAGATCTCGTTTATTCAGATTTAGAGAATGATTTATTTCAAATTGAATATAAATGCGTAAATTATCAACGATAATTAAATAACTATAATCAATGTTGTAACCTCCCTATAATACCATTTTAAGGTTTCGGGTGTAGCGAAAGCAGGTGGGTGGATGTTCCCACTTGACTTTTTGTCATTAACAATGATCAATCCGGGATCAATACGATGATAAACGCCAGTCTCCACGGATCGAATCACAAAAATGGAAAAAGAAAAGGAAAGTCCCAGAACCACAAAGTATGATCATTATAGGTTGATTATAATTAATTTAATCAATTGAAAAGAAATACCTTTTGGGTGTTCTTTCTTTGTTGATGTTCTTGATCACGTTTTGATGTGATTCGTCGTTGCGTCGCAGAAGCCAAGTGTAGACTTCCTCTAGTGGTGATCCACATGTGTACCTCGTATCTCGGGACGTCGCTAAAGGAGTCTCTAGGTGCTAGCGTGGAGAAACCTTTGCTTGCGCTGTCCGCCTTGGATCATCTTGATCCTATGGAAGAGGATCTCTCTCGGTCTTGAGATCGTTCTTGGAGGAAGAGGTTCTTTCAGCCTTGAAATAATTCTCCAGAATTGTTGAGCACAACGATTCTCTTGTGTGTAGGAAAAGAGTTGGGGTTGTGAGGATATTTATAATCAGGTTTGAGGTTGTAGAGTTATGACAATAAATAAACGCATTAGGCATTTTATTTATTTCATTGAATCTTATTTAAAACCCCCATGTTGAATAATTAATTCCTTGACATGCGCCCAAGCTGATTATAATAAATATCATTTAAAATAATATTATATCCTCAAAATCCCAACTGGAAAAACTACACGGTGTGTATTAGTAAATACACGGCGTGTACTTGTTTTTCATTGAAAACTACACGGCGTGTACATTAAATGTACACAGCATGTATATCTTGTTTTCATTTATTAATTTCCTTTCCATAAAGAAAACTACACTTCATGTAATTATTAATACATGGCGTGTACTTGTTTTCCATGAAAAACTACACGGCGTGTAATCTTTAATACACGGTGTGTATATCTTTTTTTTCATTTCCTTATTCCACCATCATTAAAATGATTTAAGCTTCCTTTAATAATTATTAAACCACGTACGGGAATAATCTTTATTCTACTTGAGATACTTGAATACACTTAGTGTGTGACCCTCTAGGCCTCTTTCTCGTTGGCATTAGGCGAGCTTGCCTAAAGTCCAAGATTACTGTCTAGAAATGGGTCAAGGCACCCAAGAGAAAGAAGTTGATGTTGAATTGACATATCACCTCATACGAATGCTTACTGTGTAATTTAATCCCTTTGTCTCAATATCTCATCAAGCAGGTTTCATGGCAGTGTCATAAACCTATATGCTTGATCCGTCGTTCTTTGAATACCTGAAATAAACTCGTCGTTTTACACCATGACCATGGAATTTAATGCGACAGTTCTATTTCAATCAAAGGGTCGAGATATCAACTTCCATAAACGGAAGGGACAAATCCTTCCTTGACTTATCCATTAACAACACGTCACTCGTGACGCACCCAACGTACCCTACTTCCCACCAACTGTCTGCATGACGATTTTCATCAGTAAATCTAAGTGCATGATTCATGAAATGAGTTAATTATAATCTTACAGTCTAAGGACCATTACACATGCTCGTAGATAGAAATGTCTGATGACACCAAGACATGCGGAACTGCTACTGGCGGGTCTGTTCTCATAATCTCCCATCTTGAAGATTACCAAATGCGAACTCCATGAGAGAGAGTCTCGTCTTCTTACGAGTACTAGCACATGACGATTTGTATACTATGTGTCCTATCATAGTATGTCATCCAACCGTAGAACTTTATTTAAGAATATTGTTATAGCATTTCAAGGTTCTCATCATAGCGGGGATCTTCCATGACCTTATCAATGCAACAAATATTCTAGGACATTATTATATTATAGTCATGCATAACAATGAACAATATATAATAAGTGAACATTCATGTAATCAAAGTAAAAAACAGTTGGTTCTCAGGACACCAACCCTTACACACAGGTGGGTGAAGGGAACGCCTATTAGGTGCCTCCTCAAATGGAGGACTTTCTTTTGAAAAGGAGAAATTTGGGTCAAGGCTATGTGAATTAATTCACATAGAGGCATGGTTTTTATGCGGAGACAAATCTTCACACAACCATTTTTTCTTATAAAAGGAGGTAGCATACAAGGGTTTTCAACACACCGAATATGGAGAACATATTCTTTTGGTGATTGTCTTTTTTTCCACAGTCATTTTTCTTCACTCTCCGACTTAGATTCACTGTTTTATCGGAGTATTATTTTTGAGATCCCTTCCATTTTTGGGGAGTTTCTACCATGTACTTATTCATTTTAATGGATACCATTTTCTGGACTAGGTCTCATGGTTTTTTCCTTTTCGGTTTTCCATGTAAAAATTTTAGTATTAACATTTATTTTTTTGCACTTATTTTTTGGGTCTCTATGCATTCTCTTTTTTTTAAGGGAAAGATTTATTTTTTTCATTGCACGTATGCATTTTTATTCTCTGTGCATTTTTCATTTTTCGTCTTTCCCAACATCTGGTTTCAGAGGTTTTTCTTTTTATTTCATATTTATTATGGAAGCCAATTACATTCAGATAATTTTTTTGAATGGTACCAACTACCATATGTGGTGACTAAAAATGAAGGATCTTCTTTTTTTAAAGAGAATGCATCTTCTGGTGTTTACTACCCAGAAGATGGAAGGGATGTCAGATAAAGAATGGGTTTTCAAGTAGGAGATGGTTTGTGTTTTTATTTTCCAATGGCTCGAAGATAATGTGATGAACCACATTGACAACATCTCTCATGCCAGAACTTTGTGGGAGAACTTGAGACTACCTATGCTTCTAAGACAGAAAAAAATAAATTGTTTCTTCTCAAAAAAATGATGAATTTGTGGTAAAAAAGGTATGTCTATTTATGACCATTTGAGTGAATATCAATGATGTTTTGATCATTTTTCTGACATGGGTATCAATTTTTAAGATGAGATTTTAGTGCTCTTGTTTCTTAACAATTTACCTAATTCTTGGAAGAATTTACATATTACTTTAACCAGTTCTACCACTAATGGTGTTGTGACATTCAGCTATTTTGAATGAAGATGTTAGAATATGTACTCAGGATAAATCCTCTTCAAATATTTTAGTCACAGAGAACAGGGGGAGAAACCAGGATCAGGGACAGAGTAGTCGAGGTAAGAGAAAAGGCATAAGAAAATCTAGGTTGAAGTAAAGAGAATTTGAATGTCATCACTATGGTAAGAAAGGGCATGTTAAGAAGTTTTTTTATCAGTGGAAAATAGAAAATAGAATGGAGGAACATTAGCAGAAGAAAAATTATTATGGAGATGATTGTTTCATCACCGCTACAGGGGGTGATCTTGTTATTGTTTATAACTCCATTAATATTTCTTCTGATGATTCTTGATGGGTTGTTGAAAGTGGTACCTATTTTCACATGACATCAAGGAAGGATCTCTTTACATATTAAAGCCCATGTAATTTGGGGATTTTGAAGATGGAAAATGATGGTCATGCTAATGTTGTAGGTATCCGGATTGTTTTTTTAGAGACCAGCATAGGAAGTAAGATTGTTTTGAAGAATTTTTACATGCACCTAAGGTTCTATTGAATCTTATTTCTACCAGAGTTCTTGATGGTGAAGGGTTTTTTATCACTTTTGGTGATTTACAGTGGAATCTTTCCAAGGGTTCTTTAATTATGGCTCGAGGGAAGAAGCAGTCAGGTTTGTACTAGACTGGAGATTCTATTTCTTATGATACTACTTGCATTATTGAGTGTAGTGTTTCATCCAATTTATGTCATAAGAGGCTCAATTAAATTAGTGAGAAAGGACTTGGTTGTTTGTCTAAGATAAATCTTCTTACATATTCGAAGAGTATCAAATTGAACATGCGTGATCACTATATGGCGATAAAACAAAGAAGGGCGAGTTTCAACAGTCATCCTTTACATAGGAAGTCACAGGTACTTGAATTAGTAAATTTTGATGTTTTTGGTCCTTTGAAATCTAATAAATTTAGTGGTAGTCTTTATTTTATGACATTTGTTGATGAATACTCACATAAGATCTGGGTTTATGTTTTTAATTCCAAAATTTAGGTGCTTAGTATTTTTAAGCAATATTAAGTTTCTGATGAGAGGGAATCTAGTAAGAAATTAAAATGTATTCACACTAACAATGGGAGAGAGTGTCTTGGGTTTATGTTTTGATTTGTATTATAGGAAGGAAGGTATTTGGAATCATAAGACACCTCAGCTGAATGGTGTAGCTAAGCGAATGAACGGGACTTTGTTAGAAAGAGTTCTTTGTTTTCTTTCAGAAGAAAATTTTCTTGGACATTTTTGGGGTGAGGCTTTACTTAATTCATCTTATATAATCAATTTATCACATATGGTTTCTTCGCAGATAGACACTCCCAATAATTTTTGGTATGGAAAAGAGATCAGGTACGATCACTTGCATGTTTTTGGTTACAAGGATTTTGTTCATGTGCCTAGAGATGATAGGTCCAAGTTGGATGGTAAGACACACTGGTGTATTTTTATTGGCTGTGAAAACAATGATTTTGGATATAGGTTTTATGATCCTTCTTTTAAGAAACTTGTTAGAAGTCATGATGCAGTGTTTAAGGAGGATCAGACTACTGTAGACATTAATAAGGGATAAAAATCTACTTCTCCAACATATAATTTCTTTGTCAGTCTTGAGCCAGGTTCTGACTCACATTTACCTCATATTATTGATTTAGATTATTATGATGATGTACAAAATGATGTTAGGGTGAACAGTTTGGATTTGATGTTTCTGATGCACCTTTTCTAAGGGTTATTAATGAACCCGCAGTTCCACTCTGGAGGTCATCTCGGTATCGTACAGTTTCTACTTGATATTCAACTGATGAGTATGTGCTCCTTATTTAAGGGGGAGAACCAAAATATTTTTATGAGGTAATGGAAAGTGAACATAAGGATAGATGGGTTGCGGCAATGGATGACAAGATGACATCATTGCATGACAACCATACTTCTAAGATGGTGAAGTTACCAATAGGTAAGAGAGCTTTGTAAAATCGATGGATTTATCAAATTAAAAATGAAGAATCCAGTTTTGTTCCACAATATAATTCAAGGTTAGTTATTAAAGGCATCCTTCAAAAGAAAGTTATTGATTTTGATGATATTTTCTCACCTTTTTTCAAAATGTCTTCCATTCGGGTTGTTCTTGGTTTGGCTGCTAGTTTGGATCTGTAGATTGAGAAGATGGATGTGAAGACAGTTTTCCTCCATGGAGATTTAAAGGAGGAGATTTATATGGAGCAACAAGAGGGTTTTGTTGAAATAGGTAAAGAAAATCATGTATGCATGGTGAAGAAGAGTTTGTATGGTTTGAAGCAAGCTCTGAGGTAGTGGTATAAGAAGTTTGAATCTTCTATTTTTCATCAGGGTTTCAAGAAGACATCTTCTGATCATTGTGTTTTTGTTCAGAGATTTACTAATGATGGTTTTATTATATTGTTGGTTTATATAGATGATATACTCATTATTGGCTATGATGCTTCTAGAATTTATAGATTGAAGAAGGATCTTTTTTTGGTCTTTTGTGATGAAAGACTTGAGGCCAGCACGACAGATTCTTGACATGTCGATCTCCCATTACAGAAAGGCCAAGAGATTGTGGTTATCTTGGGAGAGAGATATCGAGAAGGTTATTTAGACATTTTCTACAAATATAGATAAATTGGTTAGTAGTCCTCTTTATTTATATTTTAAGCTCAGTACCGATTAGTCACCTTCTACTGATGAAGAGTGAGAGGAGATGTAGCACATACCTTATTCATCTGTCATTGGTTGTTTGATGTATGTGATGGTATGTACTAGACCTGATATAGCTCATGTAGTTAGTGTGGTTAGTCGTTTTCTATCAAATATAGGTAGATAACATTGGAGAGTAGTGAATTATATTTTTCTTTATATCCACGGTACTTCTAATCTGAGATTGTGTTTTGGAAAAGAAGAACCTATGCTTTGTGGCTTTACAGATTTTGATGTGGCCAGAGATATCGATTTGAGAAAGTCTACTTCAGGCTATGTGATCACTTTTGCAGGGGGGCTATATCTTGGTAGTCTAGATTACAAAGACGTGTTGCTTTATCTACCACAAAATTAGAGTTTATTGTAGCTATATAGGCATGCAAAGAATTGTTGTGGATGAAAGAATTTATTTAAGAGATCAATTTTAATCAGGATAGGTTTGTTTTATTTTCTGATAGTCATAGTGTTATTTGTTTGGGAAAGAATTCTATTTTTCATGACAGGTCTAAACATATCGATGTTCGGTATCATTGGATCTGCAATGTCCTTGATTCGAGAGAGTTATAGCTTGAGAAGATCCACGCTGATGATAACGGGTTAGAAATGTTGACCAAGAGTTTACCCAGAGGTAAATTTGAGACTTTCCAGCTGATTTTAGGGTTGGCGGTGATCCCCACTTGAGTCGGAGAGGGAGTTTGTTGGGCGCCTCCTCAAATGGAGGAGACGCCTTTGAAAAGGAGAAACACAGGTCAAGGTTGCGTAAATTAATTCACACAGAGACATGGTTTTGACGCGGAGAAAAATCTTCACACGGTAATTTTTTATTATAAAAGGAGGCAGTGGACAAGGATTTGCAACACACTGAATACGGAGATCATATTCTTTCGGTTGTCTTCTTTTCTTCCATGATCATTTTTCTTTGCTCTCCGACTTGAATTAATTTTTTTATTGGAGTATTTCTTTAGATATTACTTCCATTTTGGGAGTCTCTACCGTGTACTTATTCATTTTAGTGGATCCCTTTTTCTGGACTAGGTTCTATGGTTTTCCCCTTTGGGTTTTCCATGTAAAAATATTTTGTGTCAACATTTATTTTTCTGCACATATTTTTTTGGGTCGTTGCGCATCTACTTTTGTTTGGAGGGAAAGACTTATTTTTTCCGTTGCATGTATGCTTTGTTATTGTTTGCGCTTTCCTTGCTTGTCCTCTTTCCCAATAGTGACTTGTGTTGTTAAAGGAGGAACATGTAGCGCTATTAAAGAGGGGGGACTAGCGCTGTGAAAGGGATCTTTGAGCTTTGATAATATGGGTGGTCTCCTCCTCTGATTTTTTTTAAAAAAATCAGAATTTTTTAGTGTTAAAAAAACGCTGATAAAAGTCTCTTTTTATCATCACTTTTTTTAGCGCTAAAAAAAGACCATTTTTATCAACGCTGATAAAAGAGATCTCCTTTTTAATGATGCTTAGATCAACAATTCTTTTTTTAATGATGTTGATGGTTTTTTATATTGATGTTAAAAGATGTTTATGCAGTAGTGTAATTTGTTTGAGAAATTAAAAAAATGTGAAAATATGTCATTGTATGTCGATTGTACTAAATATACAACATTACTCAAAGTACTGATGCTGAATAATTTGAAATTTGGAAACAAATGGTGTCACATGAGTTTTATAGAGTTAATTGATCTCTCAAATGATATGTTAGCAGAGGATAATGATATTTCTTTATGAACATATTATGTTAAACACTACTACAAAAATGGGAAAGGGAAGCGCCACCTTATATCAGCGCTAAGAAAAAACTACTGATAAAGAAACCCTATATCAGTGCTAAAATTTTAGCACTGATACTGGGAATATTTATCAGTGCTTTTCTAGCGCTGATAAAGGGCCTCTTTATCAGCACTAGAAAAGGGCTGATAAAGAAGCCTTGTATGAGCACTAATGTTTTAGTGCTGATACAGGTCTTCTTTATGAGCGCTTTTCTAGCACTGATAAAGAAGACCCTTTATCAGTGTTAGAAAAGTGATGATAAAGAGAACCTTTATCAGTGCTAAAATTTTAGCGCTGATACAGGGTAACCTTTATCAGCGCTAAAAAAGTGCTGATAAAGAGAACCTTTATCAGTGCTAGAAAAGCGCTGATAAAGAATGCATGTATCAGTGCTAAAATATTAGCGCTCATACAGGAAGGATTTATCTGCACTTTTTTAGCGTTGATAAAGAGCCTTTATCAGTACTTTTTTAGCACTGATAAAACCATAGTCCCATATTTTATAAAATCGATCGCACAATGACCTCGGTTTATCGCGACCTAAAGCTCTCGCGGTACTGTAACCCTGCGACTCCCCTCTGCTGCCCCCCGATCTTCACGTTGTCGGACCTCTTCCGCCCCCAATATTCGCGTTGTCGGACCTCCACCACCCCCAATCTTCGTGTTGTCTGACCTCCACCGCTATCCCTTCTCCTAATCCTCCCCCTCGAACCCCTTCGGCAGATCCTCCTCCCCGCAAACCCTACTTCTACTCCTCTTCGCTCGACCCTACTCCCCGCAAACCCTACTCCTCCATTTCTCTTTGGTTGGTGGCTCCTTCTGTGCACCTCCTCCCATGCACCTCCACCTCTGGAAGTCTCTAAGTGTGTGGTAAGTGATTCAATGCTTTTACATTATTAGATGATTTTGATATGCTTTCTTAGTTTCATGAATGTGTTCTATGGATTACTTTTTTGGTGTGAAATATGTTTTGGAAAGGTTTTGATATCCTCATGTGTGAAAGGTGTGAAATATATTTTATGTCTTGTGTGAAAGGTGTGAAATGAAATGAGTTTTCAAAGAGAATTAATGGTTTGAATGTGTTGAATGTGGATTTTATAAGAGAAATTCATTTTTGTTGCATGTTGTATTTTTTTGAACCTGATATGTGTCTTTGAATTGTAAATGTGATTTGAAACATGTTATAAATGGATTTTATATGAGTATGAATTTTAAAGGGGATTTTCGCATGGAAATGGTTGGATTCCAAAGCATTATTGCATGGAAGCATTGAAGATTTACATCTCGTAAGACATAAAATCCACTTGAAGAGGGTTTTACATGTTTTTACTACCCTGTGTAGTGGAATGGAATCATAAATATTTAGAGGTACCAAATCATAATAATATTATTCAATAACAATGGGATCCTAGAAACATGTATTAGGAACGAAACAACTTCATGCGGTGGATTAATCTTCATTAGGAACTGATGTGGGTCATGCGATAGTGAGAGGCACCATTTCTATTTCTTTTTCCTTAGTGTATGTTTTATTTGATATTGGTTCCCATCATTATTTCATATCAAAACTCAATATAGAACTACTGAAACTTATAATAGAGCTCATGGATTATGTGATAGAGATTGTAACATCTCTCTGGATAAAGAGGGAGTAAGGTCTCTGATTCCCCTCTCATGCTTTCTCTTTTTCAGAGATTTAGATCATATAATATTTGTTGGTTCTTAACTGCCCCCGATGGGGAATTCCATGTTTTCCATAGAGAATCAGACCTGAGGTCTAGTCGATCTAGACCTCTTCTTCCAGAGTTGAGTGGGATGATATCCTTTTATGCTATTGAACTAGATTAGGAAGCCTATTATAGTGAAATTCCCCTAGTAGCTATTGAATTTCCAAAAGTGTTTCCTTTAATCTTTTTTGGTCTACCACTGGAGAGGGAGGTGGATTTATCTATCAACTTGGTGATGGGTACAAAACCAATATCTATTCTATCTTACCATATAGAACTAGTTAAATTTAAGGAACTAAATAATCAGTGGGATGAATTGGTTTCCAAATTCTTTATTTAACCTAGTGTGTTGCCTTGGGAAGAACTGGTGCTTTTCACCAAGAATGTCATTGGAACCCTTCACTTGTGTGGTGATTAATAGAATCTCAATCGGGTTATGATCAATAAAAAGTATGTGTTGACCTGTATTTATGATTTATTAGATCTTCTAAAGGGGGATTGGTTCTCTAAGATTGGTCTTTAGTTTTCTTAACACCAGCTCGGGATCAAGGAGTTTGAGATTTATGTGTGACTATATACTTATTATATTTTCTTATTATTTATTATACACCACCACTTGAGTCGAGTAACCTGATTGAAATTCATATGGGTACTTTGGTTCTGATGTGGATATGGTTTTTTATGTGTTTGTGACGTGTATGTGTGGATATATGGGTATTTAGGCATGATGATATTGAATATAGGGCAGAGACCTAGGAGTGGTAGATGTATCATTCTTGATTATTCTTGTGTTTAGACTGGGGTGATTTGAGGAAACTATAATGAATCTAAAGTAATTATATTTAATGAATTTTATATTGTAGATATTATGAGAATCCTTTCTTTACTTATAGAGTTAGCTACTGGTTTTCATCCATATGTATTTTAGGTTGGTGAGGTATAAAAGGATGGACTAGTTGACCATAGAAGGGTTGACTGATAGAGGAGGATGAGCCATAGAGGATGATGTCGTGTGAGTTTTACCATCTATGACATAAGTGATTATCCCTGCGAACCCCTTTTTGTTTGGAAACTGTGTTGATTTTGATGGGGGGTCTATCCTGGTTCTGTTGATTTCCAAATATTTATTGGAAATGGTTAGGCTCTATTAATATCTATTTTTATATGGAAGTGGTTCTCTTATACTATATTTGGAAGTCATGTTTTGTGTACTTGAACCATAAATACAAATATTTGAGATTCAAATAGGATGGAGATGAATAAATATTGGATGGATGCTAATCGTTTGACAATAGAGTATGAGAATGGAGTGAAAGAGTTCATCAAGTTTGCAAAGGATCACGCAAAGGATCCTTGTCAAATCCTTTTTCCATGTTTACGTTGTTTTTATTCTAGACTACTTACTCCAGAGGAGTTGGAAGAACATTTGATGTGTCACGGAATAGATCAGAGTTATAAATGTTGGAATAAACACAGAGAAAAAGCGAATGTAGCTACTGGCTGGGATAAAACTGCGTTTTATGGATCATCAGATATGACTAAAAATATGTACAATGAAGAAGACCGTATGGAGGATGCGATTACAGATTTCAATGATGATGAAGATCGTATTAAGGAAATGACAAAGACAATTGAAGATGAACTCCGTGATTGCCCAAAATTGTTTGAGAAGTTAAAGAGTTGTGAAAAGACGTCATTGTATGCTGGTTGCACTAAATATACAGCATTGTCAGCTATACTGAAGTTGTATAAATTGAAAGTAGGCGATAGATAGAATGATGTCAGTTTTATGGAACTACTTGCTCTCTTGAATGACATGCTCCTGGAAGATAATGAGCTCCCAAGACGGACATATGAAGCTAAACGAATGCTACGCTCAATGGGTATGATTTCTGAAAGAATACATTCTTTCTTGAAAGACTGTATATTGTTTCTCAAGGAGAAAAAATCACTTATAGAATGCCCAAAGTGTGGTGCTTCTCGATACAAGAAAGATGAATCCAATCCTACGAAAGTTGTATGGTACTTTCCAATCATTCCAAGGTTTAGGCGTCTATATGGAAGTGAAAAAACTACAAGACAATTATCATGGCATGCAGATAAAATAAATAAAGATGGAAAATTACATCATCCGGCCCACTCTCCTCAATGGAAGAAAATTGATCATGAGTATCCTGAATTTGGAAAAGAGTCGAGAAACCTTCGTCTTGTGTTATCTACAGATGGAGTGAATCCTTTTGGTTTTCAAACCAGCACTCATAGTACATGGCCTGTTATGTTGGTAAATTATAACTTGCCACCCTGGTTATGCATGAAGTGGAAATTCATCATGTTATTTATGCTTATATTAGGACCAAAACAACCAGGTGATGATATTGATGTTTATCTGGCTCCTTTGATTGAGGATTTGAAGTTATTGTGGGATTCAGGTGTTATGTTGTATGATTCTTATAAAAGTGAATATTTCATGTTGAGAGCAATGTTGTATGGGATAATAAATGATTTCCCTGCTTATGGAAATTTTTCAGGCTATAGCATTAAAGGAACTCAAGGGTGTCCCGTGTGCGAAGAAGATACAGAATCAATTAGGTTGAAACATTCATCAAAATATATGTTTCTAAGACATTGTTGATTTCTACCTCGTCGGCATAAGTACCGATCTTGGACAACATCATTCAATAGAATTTTAGAACAACACGCTGCACCATCTCTACTAACAGGTGATCAGCTGTTTGAGAAAGTAAAATATGTGAACACTGTTTTTGGTAAACCATTTTCAAAAAACCTTATGAAAATCAGTTGGAAAAAGAGATCAGGTTTTTTTTTTGAATTACCATACTGGAACTGTTTGTACGTCAGATATTTTCTTGATGTGATGCATGTGGAAAAAAACATATGTGACAGTGTTATCGGAACATTTCTAAATTCCCCTGGAAAAACAAAGGATGGAATTAAGGCAAGGTTGGACATGGTTGACATGGGAATATGAGAAGAGTTGGCTCCCGTGAAGGGTGAAAATTGAATTTTTCTTCCTCCAGCTGCTTATACTCTTTCTAGGGAGGAGAGATATCAGTTTTGAAACTTCTTCAATGATGTAAATGGATGATTTGGGGTTAAAAGGTTTGAAATCACATGACTACCATCAAGAACATTGTTTCAATGAATGATTTAGAGTTAAAAGGTTTGAAATCGCATGACTGCCATATTTTGATGCAAGATCTAATTCCTATAGCTTTACGGTGCATTTTTCCCAAGAATGTTCGTCATACATTAACCAAAATTTGTTTCCTTTTCAAAGCTATATGTAGCAAAGTTTTAGACCCGGTGAAATTTCCAGCTATGGAAAAAGAAATTTTCATCATATTATGTGAATTAAAAATGTTCTTCCCACCAACATTCTTTGATATGATGGTTCATTTGATGATTCACTTGGTGAGTGAGATTCAACTTTGTGGTCCTGTGCACTATATATGGATGTATCCTTTTGAATGGTATATGAAGATTTTGAAAAGGTATGTCAAAAATCAAAGCCGTCCAGAGGGTTGTATAGTGGAGTGATATATTGTTGAGGAAGCCATTGAATTTTTTACTGAATATCTATCTGATGTGGAAAGCATTGGTCTCCCAAAATCTCATCACACTGGACGCATTGAGGGTGAGGGAATTTCTAGAAGAGATGTTGTGACAATCAGTATTACAGATCGGGAGCAGAACTACCTTTATGTTTTTCATAACAGTTGGGAGGTTTCTCCATATATTGAAACTCACAAAGAAATTTTTAGGCAGTTGAATCCATCAAGGTTTGAAAATGGTTATCAAATACACATAATCACCAGTTTATAGGATGGTTTCAGGACCATATTTTTAAGCAGTTGGATGAAAATCTGAATTCAATTTCAGAACGACTTCAATGGCTAGCCGTCGGACCAAGTGTGTATGTATTATCTTACAGTGGTTATGTAATTAATGGTTATACATTCTATACAGATGAACATGATGAAGATAGTACCATGAAAAATAGTGGATTTACACTAGTGGATGAAGCGATGCATGTTTCTGGTAGTAAGGACAGAAATCCAATTTATGAAAATATGTCATATTTTGGCATTATCAAACTAATATGGGAGTTGAATTATACAACATTCCAATTGAAGATTTTTCAATGAAAATAGGTTGATAACAATAGTAGTGTTAAAATAGATGAATGGGGATTTGTGAAATTTGATTTTAGTAAAGAAGGGTACAAAGACGAATAGTTTATAACGGCATCACAATCCATATAAGTTTTTTATGTTCCAGATCCTGCAAACTAAAAGTGTTCAATTGTTCTGTTATCGCCCAAAACTACTGAAGGGTCCGATGAAAATTCAGTTGAGGATGATCCTTTCAGTGGTACGTCGTAATCATTTCGTAGTGGTCCCAATGTAGATGATGTTTTGTATGTTAGATTAGACCACAATGAAGGGATTTGGATAATCGATAGAGGTGTCAAATCCCTTCAGCCTTTGAAAAAAAGAAATAGAGTTCAATAAATAGGCTATATTTTGTTTGTAATATAGATCTTGTTATCTCATGTTATTATCTTATCATTACTGAATTTATGTAATCTAAATTAACTGTTCAACCAATTTTGAAGATAATGACTTTTTCACATTTTGGTGCTCCTAACCTTGAGGCTGAACAATTCTCTCAAGCTGCTGCTGCTGCGGCTGCTGCTTCTCCTGCTGTGGTTGCTCACAGTGCAGAACAACAACAAGTTTTTGAACCCATTTTTGCTCCTAGTGTTGAGGTCCAAAAACCATCAGCACATACCGTTGCTACCATTTCAGATGAACATATAGATGATGTTGATATTGATGAAATGGTCGGGAATGAAGGACCGACGTCATAGAAAACACAGGTGCATTGTAGTTTGACGGTGTTATCCAAAGTTCTTAAGGTGAAAAGCAAAGGCATCAAATTTGATGTCAAATGGAATGCACGAGGCCAACATGTGAATCCCAACAAGGCTATATTTAGTAGTTACATTGGAGTTGTCACGCGGCAACACGTGCCGATTGACATAGATTCATGGCACCATGTTGTGTTCGGGCTGAAGACTGTGATCTGGGAAGAAATTACGGTAACATTATTAATTTATTTATTTAATTTACTAGCAAATAAAATAATGAAACAGTGTCTTACTCTTCACAATATCTTGCAGAGTACATTTATAGTAGACGATTCACACAAGGATTATGTACTAAGCCTTTCAGGAAGGATTCATCGAGGTTTTCGCACTATTTTAACAAGATGTCACCTGAAAGATTCCAAAGGTAAAATAAACTTGCACCCACCCATTGTCTACACTCACCTGATATCCCAAGAAGCATGGGCTGCATTTATTGGCTGTCGTGGGGATGAGAAGTTCCAGGTACATTGTGGGTGATAATACGTTGTTTGAGGATACATGTATTCATCACTTTGATTGTCAATATTTCATTTATGAGACAAAAACTCTGTACTGAAAATAAGGAGCGTGCATCAAAACCAACATGCCCCTATTGTAAAGCAAGGATGGGGTATGCTTCACTAGAAAAGAAAATGGTACGTATTTTAAATTTACAGTAATATTGTTAGGTGCCAATAAATAACATCATAATTATCTTTCTACGTTTATATGTAGATTGATGAGTCTAAAACCAAAGACACTTTCATCCCACGTCATGTGCTATGGAAGGAGGCACGTGTGAATAAGGAAGGGAAGCTAGTAGATGAGAACACACAAAAAGTGTGGGAAATATGTGTAAGTATGACATGATGATAAAAAGATTTGTTTTAAATTGCTATTATATAAAAATAATCAGTTATTTTCCTATATTCGACAGTCACAGGAATCAGCTACTCCTGTAGCGAGTGCAGACCTATTATCGACGGCTTTGAAGCAGCCAGAACAATACGGTCGTGTCAGAGGTGTGGGGTTTGGGGTGACACCCCGAGTATATTTTGATAAGAAGAAAACAACGGATGATAGAGATAAAAAATTGAAAAAAAATGAGTGAAAGACTAGAAACCCTTGAAGAACGATTGTAATGGCAGGGAGAGTTGCTAGCAACTTTTATGGGTGGGAAGCAAGGAGAAGACACAACTCAGGAACAACCAGCGTGTGAAGATCCCCCCACCCACCCCCCACCAGCTTTGAGGCGATTCATTCCCCTCAAAGAACTATCTTAGTTGTGGTAATCAATATTCTAATAATTGTTCTCATGAAATGTGAATCAGACAAACACTGATACTTTTCATGTACTGATCTTCTACAGGGTGATAATGATTGTGATTTATATCTGTCAACACCCATCTATCACCTTGTAGCGAGGGCTACAGTGTTCAACATCCTAGATGACACACTGCATAATAGACCACTTCCAAAAGATCATTTGAAAGTGACGATTACTATAGCTCATGAGCCAAATGCAGAGCTACCTATTCCACTTGATGACGATGATATTCATACAGTCGAAAAGACTATTGGGACATTCATTTCATGGCTGTCACAACTTGTAAGAGTACATGCGGACAAAGAGGTATTTATTTCCTTTTTTTCAAGCTAAACCTTTAACAATTAATGAAAAAAGGGTCTAAACCAATAAATGTTATTATAGATGGAGAAAGGTAAGGGGGTGACAAACGTCGGCTCAAAACCGTCTAAAGGATCGACCAACCGATCCCAAGGAGCTACTGAAATCACAATAACACCACATGTTCTCTATCCACATTTACTATCATTGAAGACTCATGTGGATACAAAGCTAAGAGGTGGTAGTATTCATATAGTGGTTTTTGAAGAGAATATATACGGAGAGGAAAGTCAAGATTTCATTGCTACTGAAAATGTAAATGAGATCCTTGAAAATGGTTGTCTAGGTGTCACAGTTGTAAATATATATATGAGGTATGTTTTCATGAAATGATTTTCTAAAATCTGATCTAATGTGTAAATTATGACTAAATGCATTTTATATTGTTGACAGACGTATATATGAAAAACAGTTGGAGGAATTTTCTCATGAGCCTAAATTCGGACTCGTTAGTCCTCATACCACATCAACACATCTAACGAAATTAGAGCCATCAAAAAAGAATGAAATAGTGAACGGATTGCTGAAAACATTTGAAATCAAGATTACAGATGACAGACTCTTCCTAATACCAACCATGCAGGTGTAAAACTCTACGATTAAAGCATATCAATTATATTTTCACTTATTTTATTACTTATTCCTTTTTGTGTTTTTAGGAAACATTGGATTCTAATTGCGGTGAACGTGGATACTTCAAAGATTTATTTTTTGGATTCAAAGCAAGGATATCCATCAAACCGACCACACATGATGGAGTTTGTGAATTTGTAAGATACTACATCCTATGTTTTAGGTCTAAACATCAAGTAATATAATTTATATTATCTTTTACTGAGGATTCTATTTTGATAGGGCGGTGTATCATTATCATCTAAAAAAATTAACGAGGACAGGGGCTAAGCATAAGGAGGCGAGCAAGTACTATGTCTGGACAAATATCAGGGTATATATAATAAAATTTCACTATCCAAACACATCTCAACACAAGTTACTTATTCTCTTAATGAATAATTTTTTTGAAGTGTCCAAAACAAAAAAACAATAATGATTGCGGTTATTATGTTTGTAAATTTATGAAAGAGATCGTTTTTCATCAACAAACTAGCATCCCTAAAGAGGTATTTTCAAAAACAACTACTAGTTCATTTAATTTATTTATTAATTCTTTATTTTTATATTTTGTAGTACTACTCTGACTTCCGAAAAGCCTCATAATCACAAGATGATATAGATTTTTTCAGAAACGAGTGGGCCACATACCTGATGGAAAATTGTACACAAATAGCATGAAGATCTGACTTGGGGACATGTATAATTGGCAGTCATTTTTGAGAGGGGTTAAGGGGATCAAAAGATGAAACATTATTGTATGTAAATGTTCGTAGGAAAATTTAAATTGTTATTAAATAAAACATCCTTCCTCCAATGATTTATTTTCCCATTTTAACATATGATATGCACCAGCAACATGAAAGAATGATGAACCACTCAAAGTGTCTCTCTTTTATTTAAAATGAACAGATTTTTAAGTGAAAACAACAACTGACGTACGGAAATTTGACCAAACTCATTCGGATTATATTGATCCTTTAGGAGAATGATCCATGGGTCTTTTGGGATGTGTACGAGCCAACCCAACCTCAATCTAAGGCACGATGTGGCATGTATCACTCAAAGGGTCTCTCTTTTGTTTAAAATGGACACAATTTTAAGTGAAAATAGCAACTGACCTACGAAAATCAGACCAAACGCATTCGGATTGTCTTGATCCTATAGGATAATGATTCATGGGTGCGTTGTGGACGTGTACGAGTCAACCTCGCCTCAATCTGAGGCACGGTGTGGCCGGTATCACTCAAAGTGTCTATCATTTATTTAAAATGGACACAATTTTAAGTGAAAACAACAGCTGGCCTACGAAAATCCAACCAAACGCAATTAGAATGTCTTGATCCTATAAGAGAACGATCCATGGGTCCTTTTTGATGTGTAAGAGTCAACCCCGCCTCAATCCGAGGCACGGTGTGACCGGTATCACTAAAAGGGTCTCTCTTTTGTTTAAAATGGACACAATTTTAAGTGATAACAACAACTGACCTACGGAAATCTGACCAAATGCATTCGGATTGTAACACCCTGAGCTTCCATGATACGCTTCTCATTCAATAATGCAATAGCTTTCATTGTACGCAACTTCGAGTTCTAACACACCGCAACTAATCAAAGTAGTCGTTATGAATAGTAATACCCACTTTTTGAAATTATATAAATTTTATATTTCAAAATGGATTTTATTTTTTGATTCAGAATATCGAAATTAGCCTATGTTGAATTTTTGGTATTTTTCTGAGAACTTCCAATTTTTTATGAATAGTGAAAAATACTTAAAAACAACTTTTTTAATAAAAATAATTTATAGTGATAAATTATACTATTGATTGGTTTTAAAGTATAATTAGAATATATTTTTACCATTTTATCCAATGGTGGTCATTAGAATTAATTTCACTTTGAAATTGGACATAAACAATTGTCAATCTTTTGATATATATTGTTTCTTAAAAACACGCTATTTGTTGTGAAAGCAGGAATTAATTATGAAATTAATTAATGAAACTTATATGTTTGGAATTTTGTAAAATAGACATCATTTTTTAATTCGGAATATCAATTATAGCTTAGGGTGAAATTTTGGCATTGTTCTGAAAAACTTCAATTTTTGATGAATAGTGAAACCACTAAGTGGTAGTTAAAAAACTGATTTTTCGTTTAAATGAAACATTACCACTTCTGTGGTTTGATTTTCAAAAATCCGATATACATAGTTGTCATTAGGAAGTAAAATGTGGTTCAATGGGATTAAAATAATTTTTTGGTGAATAGTAACTTTTAAGTTTAATTAATCGCGATTAAAGGTAATTAGTGAAATTTAAGGTAAAAATGATATTATAAAAATATGAAAATACCTTTACACTTGTCTTAACCCTATTGGATGTGTCATGGACGACCAAGACAATCCATGGGTCAACTTGGGGACCCCATGGATCCACTTTGGTAGGAAAATGACATAAATAACTTTTATTTAAAGTTAAAATAAAAATGTCACAAACATAAGTTGTTTTACTAAAACAATTTTTAAATGGGGTTATACAAGTCATATTTTTTACTATAAATATTCATTAGAAATCTAAAAAGATTTCCTACATCATGATATTTTTTTTATAATTTTTAGACATTAAATAAATTAAATTATTTATGACACCATGATGATGCAGCGATTACCTCATTAATTAACGATTTAAATAAAATGAAAAGATAATGTAAAATCCAAGGCTTACACTTGTCAAAAACCTATTGGATGAGTAGATTTAGAACCCTTATCACCTTAGCCTCTAATTATATAAGTGTGGGACCTTTAAAATCCGAAACTCATTATATAATAAAGTAACATTTCATTACTTTCCAAGAGTGTCCCTCCTCTCCACTTATAAAAGGCCCACACCACTACCACCTTACTCACACTTTCAAAGCCTTTTGGCTCGGCCAAACTCTGCCCAAATACTCTCTCAACTTCCCTCCCTTACTCCTAGAAGCCTCACTTTGGGCAGAATTCTTCCTAAGGAAGCCTTTGTCTCAAATCAAAAGAGTTACCCGATTTTAAGGTAATGTCTTCTCTTATGTTATTTTGTTTTTTTTTTTGCTTATCCAACCCCCTAAACTCCTTTTATTCATTTCTTTTGTAACAACAACAGTATCCTCAATATACTAGGATGTTGTTATAAGAATTATTAGAGCTACACTTACACACACCTACATCTAATGGTTAAAGAACATACTGTTTCTGTGGATGGCGAATTTCTGCCTCACGAAACGATGATTGTTCAACACTCATATAACACCTTCAAAGGTGGCCATTAAGATGTCACTATATTTATATATATGATATATAATATGTTTATATTTTACTTAAGGTTCTATATTTTTTATTTATGGTATACCTTTATTGTTTCCATTATGGGTAAACGCGATATTTTCATTTTAGAAAGTGCGGACTACTGCCCCCTCAAAGTGATTTGAATCGTTAATCTCATATGTGGGATGTATAAAGGATGGAGTAAATGATATTATATATGATATTATACTGGAATTATAATATACCTTTATATCATTATGATTTCATTAAATAAAAAATAGAAATGAAAGTAGCGTTCATGTGTACGTACGGCTTACCGTCTCCATGAACGGTGCATTTCATTTCTTACCTCTAAACGTTATGGAATATTATAAATGCATGTATATACTGGATATATATGAGATATATGATATCTATATCATGAATATAATTCTGGATATAATGGATATATCACCACATGAACAACTTGTAATTATAAGAAGTTTATTTTTGACTCAAGTACCAAAGATCGACAAAACGACCGTTATTAACTTAAATAATTACATAATGTTCATAACATGGTAATAAGTGATATAAAATGAATAAAAAACTTGAAAAAGGTTCTTAAGCAATTATAAATTAACTCTAGTTTATTATTCAGGAGGTTAAAGAACGGTCGAGTCAAGACAGGACGCAAGGTAAGGAAATTTCTTAACCCAATTTCCATTCTTTGGGTTAATCTCCTACTTTCAAATTATGTCATGATATTATTATGTCATATCTTGCATTTGTACTTTCTTTATGTGTACTTATAGTGAATACACATAATAGATCTATTTTATTTTAAAAATGATCTTTGTAAAGACTTCGTCTCAATCTCCTTTCATTGAGGCATATTTGGTTTTATACACAACTTTCTTTTATACGGTGTATAAACCCCTTTGACTTTTACATTTATTCAAAAGGAATCTTTTTTATACGAAGCGTTTTACTAAATGAAAAAAAGTAATGTTTTTCTTGCCGTATGTATGCGGCGACAACAACTTCCCCGCCGCCGTGACCATTATTTGAGTTTCGGCTTCCTCTACAAGCCATAACTTTTTTTAAATGAAAAATAAATACCATGTTTTAATTTTCATTTATTTTGGATTGAAAATGGTATGTATCAAATGTTGTTTATGAGTTTTAATATATAAAAACCCAGTGCAAATGTATATGTATTTAATGCAAGTTTAAAAATGTTTTCAGAAAACCCGACTCTTGAGTGTGCACTACGGGAAAAATGGCTATTTGCGATGGGTTATTTGCGACGGGATTTATTCCCGTCGCAAATAGTCCTGTTAGGAACTTATTTGCGACGGGGGAATTCGCCTGTCGCAAATAACTACTTATTTGTGATGGGTTAGCTTACCCCGTCGCAAAAGAACTGGCGCGGTTTGCGCGCCAAATCGCGGAAAAGTTATTTGCGACGGGCGGTAAAAGCTATTTGCGACGGGGGTATATTCCCGTCGCAAATAGTATGTCGGCAGGTTATTATTTGCGACGGGTCCCGTCGCAAATACTATTATTTGCAACGGGATACCCGTCGCAAAAGGACCCGTCGCAACTAATCTAACCTATAAATACCCCCATCCGTTTTTTTCAATTCATTCTCAAACTCCATCTTCTTTCTCTCAAAATTTTATTTCTAGACTTCAGCGTTTCTTAAGTTTAATTTTTTTCTCCGGAGTTGATATTGAAGTTTTCAAGAACGATCAGAGATCAACCTCAGATCAATTTTAAAGGTATTTATGTTCATTTGAATTTAATATTTATTTTAAATTTTTTATTAGTTTCAATTATTCTTAATTAGTTGTAATTTAATTATGTTTACATTGTTTTGTTACTTAATAAATTTAAATTATTAGTATTGTTCATAGTTAATGGTAATTAGGACTAATTAGTAATAATTTTCAATAATTAAGAATAAATGCTAATAATTAGTAATAAATACCAATAATTAGAAATAATTACATTATTACATTATTAGTATATTTTATTATTTATATTAAAATAATATAATTTTTTATATTATATACAATTCTCCTTTCATCTGTGTGTTTTCTGTCTCCACATGTAATATTTGTATGTGGAGACAGAAAACACACAGATGAAAGGAGAATTGTATATAATATAGAAAATTATATTATTTTAATATTAATAATAAAATATACTAATAATGTTATTATTCCTAATTATTGGTAATTATTCCTAATTATTGGTAATTATATTAATAATTTCCAATAATTAGCAATAATTAGTAATAATTAGTATTAATTAGTAATAATTACCAATAATTAGTAATAATTACCAATAATTAGTAATAATTACCAATAATTAGTAATAATTAGTAATAATTATCAATAATTATCAATAATTAGTAATACTTAGTAATAATTAGTAATAATTAGTAATAATTACTAATAATTACCACTAATTAGTAATAATTAGGAATAATTACAGATAATTAGTAATAATTAGTAATAATTAGTAATAATTAGTAATAATTAGGAATAATTAGTAATAATTACCAATAATTAGTAATAATTACCAATAATTAGTAATAATTACCAATAATTAGTAATAATTACCAATAATTATCAATAATTACAGATAATTACCAATAATTACCAATAATTAGGAATAATTACCAATAATTAGGAATAATTATCAATAATTAGTAATAATTAGTAATAATTATGAATAATTACCAATAATTAGTAATAATTAGTAATAATTACCAATAATTAGTAATAATTAGTAATAATTAGTAATAATTAGTAATAATTAGTAATAATTAGTAATAATTAGTAATAATTACCAATAATTCGTAATAATTAATAATAATTAGTAATAATTACCAATAATTTGTAATAATTAGTAATAATTAGTAATAATTACCAATAATTAGTAATAATTAGTAATAATTAGTAATAATTGCCAATAATTATGAATAATTAACAATAATTAGTAATAATTAGTAATAATTAGGAATAATTACCAATAATTAGTAATAATTAGTAATAATTACCAATAATTAGTAATAATTAACAATAATTAGTAATAATTAGTAATAATTAGTAATAATTACCAATAATTACCAATAATTACCGATAATTACCAATAATTAGGAATAATTACCAATAATTAGGAATAATTACCAATAATTAGTAATAATTACCAATAATTACCAATAATTACCAATAATTACCAATAATTACCAATAATTACCAATAATTACCAATAATTACTGATAATTAGTAATAATTAGTATTAATTAAGAATAATTACCAATAATTAGTAATAATTAGTAATAATTACCAATAATTAGTAATAATTAGTAATAATTACCAATAATTACCAATAATTAACAATAATTACCGATAATTACCTATAATTAGGAATAATTACCAATAATTAGGAATAATTACCAATAATTACCAATAATTAGTAAAAATTACCAATAATTAGTAATAATTACCAATAATTACCAATAATTACCAATAATTAGTAATAATTACCGATAATTAGGAATAATTACCAATAATTAGTCATAATTACCCATAATTAGTAATAATTTCCAATAATTAGGAATAATTATCAATAATTAGGAATAATTACCAATAATTAGTAATAATTAGTAATAATTAGGAATAATTACCAATAATTAGTAATAATTAGTAATAATTACCAATAATTAGTAATAATTAGTAATAATTACCAATAATTACCAATAATTAACAATAATTACCGATAATTACCAATAATTAGGAATAATTACCAATAATTAGTAATAATTACCGATAATTACCAATAATTACCAATAATTACCAATAATTACCAATAATTACCAATAATTACCGATAATTACCAATAATTACTGATAATTACCAATAATTAGGAATAATTACCAATAATTAGGAATAATTACCAATAATTAGTAATAATTAGTAATAATTACCAATAATTACCAATAATTACCAATAATTACCGATAATTACCAATAATTACCAATAATTACCGATAATTAGTAATAATTAGTAATAATTAGGAATAATTACCAATAATTAGTAATAATTAGTAATAATTACCAATAATTAGTAATAATTAGTAATAATTACCAATAATTACCAATAATTAACAATAATTACCGATAATTACCTATAATTAGGAATAATTAGTAATAATTAGGAATAATTACCAATAATTAGGAATAATTACCAATAATTACCAATAATTAGTAATAATTACCAATAATTAGTAATAATTACCAATAATTACCAATAATTACCAATAATTATCAATAATTGCCAATAATTAGCAATAATTACCGATAATTACCAATAATTACCGATAATTACCAATAATTAGGAATAATTACCAATAATTATGAATAATTACCAATAATTAGTAATAATTAGTAGTAATTACCAATAATTACCAATAATTGCCAATAATTACCGATAATTACCAATAATTACCAATAATTACCGATAATTAGTAATAATTAGTAATAATTAGGAATAATTACCAATAATTAGTAATAATTAGTAATAATTACCAATAATTACCAATAATTAACAATAATTACCGATAATTACCTATAATTAGGAATAATTAGTAATAATTAGGAATAATTACCAATAATTAGGAATTATTACCAATAATTACCAATAATTAGTAATAATTACCAATAATTAGTAATAATTACCAATAATTACCAATAATTACCAATAATTAGTAATAATTACCGATAATTAGGAATAATTACCAATAATTAGTAATAATTACCAATAATTAGTAATAATTACCAATAATTAGTAATAATTGCCAATAATTAGGAATAATTACCAATAATTACCAATAATTACCAATAATTAGTAATAATTAGTAATAATTAGGAATAATTACCAATAATTAGTAATAATTACCAATAATTAGTAATAATTACCAATAATTAGGAATAATTACCAATAATTAGGACTAATTACCAATAATTAGGAATAATTACCAATAATTAGGAATAATTACCAATAATATTAGTACTATGAAAATAATAAAAAAATTATATAATATTAAAATTATCAATATTTGTAACATGTTTTGCTTTATTCTCAACATATTCAATTCTTAAAGGGTCAATTTTTAGGTCTATCTCAATAAAAAGTTTGAGTCAGTCGTGTATGATGTAAACTCTATAATTATCCTTGCTTGAGTGTTTTTTCTAACAAATTATTCAAAACCAGTAATGCTTTTATATTTTATAGAAAAATATGGAACAACGAGGTCGTCAACAATCATTATTAGGTGACCGCATATGGATAAATCAACGTAGAAATCCAAACGGTTCTGGTTTAAATCCATTATATGTAGAGGGTGTGGAGACTTTTTTATCATTTGCGGCATCAAATCCAGAATTTGTTTCAGAAGGCAAAATAAAATGCCCTTGTAGAAAATGTGCATTGAGAACGTTTGACACGTTTGACAAAGTGGGGGGACATCTCTTGCGTTTTGGTTTTCAACCAGATTATGTTTTTTGGTATCAACACGGTGAACGCAGATCCAGAGCAGGTGATACCAACTTGATTCCGGATCCATCCCGGTTTCAAGATTTAGTACATGATGTTGCAGGTTCATCTATTCAACATACAGAAACTTCGGCTGATATAGCTTCAAATCCTGAGTTGGCACCGTCTGAATTTTATGAGTTGTTGAGGTTTGCTGAGGATGCATTATATCCTGGCTGCAAGATGAGCAAATTAGAAGCATTTGCAAAATTTATGGCTATCAAATCAGATAACGGAATGTCAAACACCTGTTTTGACCAGATATTTTCTTTGCTTAAAACATTGTTACCCGAAGGAAATGTTTTGCCTGCAAATTACTATGAGAGTAAGAGGCTGGTTCGAAATTTGGGACTTACTTGTCAGAATATTCATGCATGTTCAAATGACTGCATTTTGTATTCTGGGGAAAATGAGTCGTTGGATAGTTGTCCCACATGTGGGCAACTGAGATATAAAGAAGGACAACATGGGAAGTCTGGTTTGATTCCTGTAAAACAGTTGAGATATTTTCCGCTTACATCCAGACTTCAGTGTTTATTCATGTCTAAGAATACAGCGACAATGATGTCATGGCATAAAGAGAATATTTCAACCGATAAAAGCTTGAATCATCCAGCCGATGGTGATTCATGGAAACATTTTGATAGAGTGCATCCATCCTTTGCTTTAGAAGCTAGAAATGTTCGACTGGGCCTTTCCACTGATGGTTTCTGTCCGTTCGGATCTTATGGTAGTCAATATTCATGTTGGCCTATTTTTTTAACTCCGTACAATTTACCTCCATGGATGTTGATGAAGGAGCCATATATCTTTTTGACTTTACTAATTCCAGGACATCTGAAGAAAAATATTGATGTTTATTTGAAACCATTGATTGATGAATTAAGTTTATTGTGGAGTACTGGTGTCAGTGCATATGATGTTGCAACGAAACAGAATTTCATACTGAGAGCAACATTGATGTGGACAATTAGTGACTTCCCGGCTTATGGGATGTTATCTGGATGGAGTACACATGGTCAGAAATCATGTCCTTACTGTATGGGAGAGAACAAAGCATTTATGCTCATTCATGGAAAGAAACCTTGTTATTTTGACTGTCATCGCAGATTTCTTCCAGCTGATCATCCTTTTCGCAGAAACAGATCTCATTTCAGAAAAGAAATAGTTGAAAGGGATGGACCTCCAAAAATGCTATCAGGTTCGGAGTTAAAATCAGTTGTATTTTCATTACCTCCCATCACTTTTGGTCTCACAATAAACCAACAGGAAATTTCTGGTTTTGGGAAAGAACACAATTGGATTAAACGTAGCATATTTTGGGATTTGCCATATTGGTCTGATTTGTTGGTCCGACACATGTTAGATGTCATGCACATTGAGAAGAACTGTTTTGATAATTTGTTTCATACAGTTTTGGATACGCCAGGAAAGAGCAAAGACAATGTAAATGCACGTTTAGATCTTGACCAAATTTGCAGGCGTCCAGAATTGGAACTGTTTAAGAATGTCAGAACAGAAAGGTTACTGAAACCAAAAGCAGCTTATACACTGTCTAAAGAAAACCGTTTATTATTTTGTCAGTGGATTGCAGATTTGAGACTTCCAGATGGTTGTGCTTCCAATTTGGGTAGATGTGTAAAGAATGGTCATATTACTGGATTAAAAGGTCATGATTGTCATGTTATAATGGAAAGACTTCTATCCATTGGATTAAGAGGTCTGTTGAATTCTGTGATTTGGGATTCCATAACAGACATGTCTCATTTTTTTCGGGAAATTTGTGCGGCTACAGCAGATTATGATGCTCTATGCAAACTTGAAGAAGATGTTGTTGTAATTATATGTAAACTGGAAAAAATATTTTTGCCGTCTTTCTTTGACTCAATGGAACATTTGATGTTACATTTTCCATATGAAGCCAAATGTGGTGGTCCAGTACAGTTTCGATGGATGTACCCATTTGAAAGATGCATGCAAAAATTGAAAAGAAAAGTACGTAACAAAGCATCTATTGAAGGATCTATTGCAGAAGCTTATTTGCAAGAGGAAATATCTTTTTTCTGCTCCCATTATTTTGAATCTGAGTATCCTTCAAAACACAACCGAATGGGACGGAACAAGAGGAATATTGATGAAATCGACAATCAATTATCTGTTTTCAACCAGCCAGAGCTTGGTTTTGGTGGAGTTTATGAACGCTGGCTTTCGGATGATAAATATCACAGAGCTCATACGTATGTTCTGATCAACTGTGAAGAGATGACATCAGTTGTACTGTAAGTGTTTATATCACTTATTCTATCATTTATGTTACAGTAAATAACTTTGGTTTTTGTAGGTTGTATGATAATCATATCAAGAAACAAATTCCACAAATTACAGCAGCTGCTCTCGAAGAACGCCGACTGAAAAATTTCTCTCAGTGCTTTCAAAAACTGGTAACATAAATTCTTTATCTTTTAGCAATTCATTCAATGTATAGTTTACTATATTGATAATTATTTCACAACTTTTCAGGTGTCTCGACATGCTGATAAAATTGAAAAACGGCTGTGTATATTGAGTAACCCACCTTCCAAATTTGTTAAAACTTATAATGCATATGTGGTGAATGGATTTCGATTTCACACACATGCATATGGGGAATCGAAAAAAACAATGAACAGTGGGGTTAGCTTGAGAGGATCTCATCATCGAGAAAATGAAGTTGATTTTTATGGCATACTTGATGAAATCATTGAACTCTGTTATCTTGGACAACATTACATAACCATGTTCAAATGTCGGTGGTTGGATACAGAGAGAGTCGTTCATGTTCATCCGACTCATGGAATCATCGATATTAAATGTAAAAGTGTTCTCGCAGTAAATGAACCATTCTTATTGGCTCAACAGGCACATCAAGTTTATTACGCAAAGTACTGTGCTATATCAAGAGACTTGACTGATTGGTGGAGTGTAATAAAAATCAAAATTCGAGACAATCAGTTTAGTCAAAGTGAATGTGCTTTCACTGATGTGCAAAGAATTGAAGTTTTTCAAGAGAGTCATCAAAATCAATATTTTTTACAAAGAGACGTGAGTATCGATGACGACACCCCACATTTAAGAGTCGGTGATGACGATGATGTTAATGATGTCACATATGAATTTGAAATGGTAATAGATGAAGCAACTGGAACTCGAATGGATATCGATGATGTTGAGGAGGAATATGAAGATGACATTGACATATATGAAGATGATGATGAAGATGAACACTGATAGAATTCCATGGTAGTTATATACAATCATAATATATATATATATATATAATAGTAATTATCAATTATTTGCTAACAACATTAACATTTTCTGTTTCAGATGGACGACGAGACATTTCGTGAGTTGGCGGATGCTGACCTGCATTTCGATGCGGATGAGTTGCTGGCAGATGACCCTCAGCCTGCAGGCGCTCCAGGGAGTACGCGGAAGGGGCGCGGTCTTGCACGATTGATGATTCCTAACCCCGTCCCCGAGCGACGTCCACGTCTTGGGTTTGATCCACGCACACGGAGGTGTGATAACCTGTGTGATAATCTGTGGATTTGACTAAGATTTCATTAATCTATTCACATAATAAATGTTTATTATTTTTACAGTTTTCCGCATATAGCAGTCAGACAGGGAAGCGCTATTTTGCGTAACTATTTCTCTCAGTCGTGGACCACATGGGAGCAGATTCCCATTGATGTGCAGCAGGCCATGTTCGGCCATTGGTTGGTACGTATGTAAATAAATAATTTTTATTTTGAAAATTATTTCATTTCTAACTTGATATTTTGATTTATTTGTAGGGTTTACGGTATCCGATCGAGGATACCATGCGTGACGCCATCCACAAGGCATGGGAGGTGGCCATGCGTGATCGCTTGCGTCAATTTTTGCACAATTTAAGAAAAGCTGCCATGAAGAAAGCAGGAGTGTCAGATTTTGACGAGTCATGTAGAGCACACCGACCAGAGTACATTTCATCCCATGTATGGGATGGATTATGTGCGCACTGGTTGAGTGGTGCCTTTCAGAGGAGATTATCGGTGGGGAGGCAGAATCGGGGGAGACAGGAGGTGACTCATCGAGCTGGGAGTCGTTCTTTCAGTACTCATAGACAGCATCTGGTATGTACATTATTTATAAATATTTTATATAACTATAAATATTAACAGTTTATTTTTTATTCTTATAGGCTGTCGAGCACCCCGACATTACGGAGTACGACATATATCAGAGGATGTATAGTGATCCTGCTACTGGGGAGCTCAGAGGTGATCGTCAGCATCACATTTTGGTCAGTATTATTTGTTTTCAAGTTTAAAAATTAACTGCATATAATATATTCACAATTTTAATTTTAAATTGCAACTATAGGAGTCATATGAGGTCGCGGCGTCACAGACCCGGCCTGAGAGTCAGGCCGAGTCATCAGATCAGACCACTGGCCGTCAGTTTGATGAGGAGGCATGGATGCAGGCCACCCAGTATGCCTTCAAGAAGGGCCGAGTAGTTAGTATTAGCTCTCGACTGACTCCCAGAGATTATTATGGCAGTGCTGCGATGTCGGCGTCCAGCTCGAGAGGAGCTCGTGCATCTTCTTCTGCTACACAGTATGAGGATCAGTTGCGATCTCAGACTGTATTGATAGAGAGTCTCCGACAGGAGCATGAGCAGATGCGTCAGCAGCAGCAGCATGAGGAGGAGCGTCGATGCCAGCAGCAGTTGTACGAGGAGCAGATGAGTCGGTGGCAGCAGCAGCACCAGGAGCAGATGGAGTACATGCGCCGACTCACTCATGCTTTAGGGATGGAGTTTCCTCCACCAGCATCTGCAGATCCCCCCCTCCCCCCCCCCCCTCCTTCAGATTAGAGTTTGTTTTTATGTTATAAAGTTTGTTAAATCAAAATATGAATTTTTTTCTATTCTTAGTTTCTGTCTCATTATAAAATATTAATAATATTATATTTTGAAATAACAATATTAATATGAATAATATTATTATTTATATTTTATAATATTAAATTTTATATATATATTAAAATTTTATAATATTATAATTTAATTATATTTTTTTGTAATATTTGAATTATTTTAATATTTGAATGTAAAATAATTCTATTATTTTTATATTAATTAAAATAACTTATTAATATTTTTTTTATTTATGAATTATAATTATAATGTTATTATATTAATTAAATCATTTATTAATATCCTATTATTTTTTATTTTTGAATTATAATTATATTATTATTATATAAATTAAAATAATTTATTAATAATTTATTATTTTTATTTGTGAATTATAATTCTATTATTATATTAATTAAAATCATTTATTAATATTTTATTATTTTTTATTTTTGAATTATAATTGGATTATTATTATATTAATTAAAATAATTTATTATTTTTTTTTTATTTTTTTTTAGTATTTGTGACGGGATACTATGCCCGTCGCAAATAGTATTATTATTATATCCATTAAAATAATTTAATAATAGTTTTTATTTTATTTTTTTAAAAAGCAATTGCGACGGGGCCCGTCGCAATTACTTTTTTTAAAAGCTTTTACAAAAATACGGAGTATTATTTGCGACGGGAAGGATCCTTGTCGCAAATAATAGCTTCAGCGACGGGATCCTGTCGCAAATACCCATTTTTCTCGTAGTGGTGGTAGACAGGAAGGGATTGGGCGTGGACCCATCATGGCCTGTAATTAGTCGAGCGGTCTCAAAATTAGTTATTTTGTTTTCAGAAGCTTGCATAATGTTTTCAGAAAAACACTGGTGTATATTTGACTAATTTTAAATGTAAGTATCTTCTAAAAATTGAACTGGTATTTTGATGCCGTAATTAATTTCAAACGGTATTTTAAAAAAAATGGTATTCCTAAGTGGTTATATACCATTTTTCATATGAGAAATGCATTGGACTTAATAAGTGATGGGGGAGCCCGCTATAGCTCCTCGATGCATCGGTAGGTCTCATGAGACAAACTAGTGTCTTGGCACGAGGCCTTGACAAAATATTATTTGTAGACTTGGCATGAGGCCTTGCCTACATGGTTATGATAGTCTGGCATTATGCATTCCATCATTATGAAAGTAGTTATTGATATTGCATGTGATTATTCGACTAGTAGAATATCCATGTGAGTAAGTAAATGGCATTATTTAATTTATTTTTGTTATACTATGCTGAAGTTAAAGTTTAAAAAGGCTTTTGTTTTAGTTATACATTGCCTTAAATGTTAACGTTTATTTACAAAAGCTTCCGCAATATTGTTATCCTTACTGAGCATCTGAGCTCACCCCTTTCAATGTTTTAATATTTTCTAGGATGTGAAGAAGTATTTTATGAATGACCTGCAGGGATAGTCAGAAGAGGATATGAGTGTGGACTATGGAGACTTTGTTTTTGTATTTTTTAACTTTATGATGTAATGTAACATTTATGAATGTATCTAGTGTTTCCAAGTCTACTAAACTAATCGGTCTTTCGAGACTTGATCTTTTGTGATCATGTCAATGTTACGCAATAATGCACCGACTCTAGGTAGCTGGGGTCGGGGCATTACATGGATTGTGTTGATCCTATAAGAGAATGATCTATGGGTCCTTTGAGATGTGTACGATTCAACCCCGCATCAATCTGAGGCCTGTTGTGCCCGGTATCACTCAAAGTGTGTCATTTTTTTAAAATGGACACAATTTTAAGTGAAAACAACAACTAACCTACGGAAATCTGACCAAACACAATCAGATTGTGTTGATCCTTTAGGAGAACGATCCATGGGTCCTTTGGGGATGTGTATGAGTCAACCCCGCCTCAATCCGAGGAACGGTATAGCTGGTATCACTCAAAGTGTCTCTCTTTTGTTTAAAATGGACACAATTTTAAGTGAAAACAACAACTGACCTACAAAAATCTGACCAAACTCATTCGGATTGTCTTGATACTTTACAAGAATGATCCATGTGTTCTTTGAGACGTGTACGAGTCAACCCCACCTCAATCTGAGGCACGTTGTGGCCGATATCACTCAAAGTGTCTCTCATTTTTTTAAAATGGACACAATTTTAAGTGAAAACAACAACTGACGTACATAAATCCGACCAAACTCATTAGGATTGTGTCGATACTATAGGAGAATGATCCATGGGTCCTTTGCAACATGTACGAGTCAACCCCGCCTCAATCTGAGGCACGATTTAGCCGGTATCACTCAAAGTGTCTCTCTTCTGTTTAAAATGGACACAATTTTAAGTGAAAACAACAACTGACCTACGAAAATCTGACCAAAATCATTTGGATTGTCTTGATCATATAGGAGAACGATCCATGGGTCCTTTGTGATATGTACGAGTCAAATCTGCCTCAATCCGAGGCACGGTGTGGCCGGTATCACTCAAAGTGTCTCTCTTTTGTTTAAAATGGACACAATTTTAAGTGAAAACAACAACTAACCTACGGAAATCTAACCAAATGCATTTGGATCATATTGATCCTTTATTAGAATGATTAATGGGTCCTTTGCAAAGTGTAAGAGTCAACCCTGCCTTAATATGAGGCACGTTGTGGCCGGTATCACTCAAAATGTTTCTCTTTTGTTTAAAATGGACACAATTTTAAGTGAAAACAACAACTGACCTACGAAAATTCGACCAAACACATTCAGATTGTCTTGATCCTATATTATAATGATACATGGGTGCTTTGGGGATGTGTATGAGTCAACCTCATTTCAATCCGAGGCACGGTGTGGCCGGTATCACTAAACAGGTCTCCCTTTTGTTTAAAATGGACACAATTTTAAGTGAAAACAAAAAATGACCTACGGAAATCCGACCCAACGCATTCGGATTTTGTTGATCCTATAGGAGAACGATTCATGGGTCCTTTAAGACGTGTACGAGTCAACCCCGCGTCAATATGAGGCCCGTTGTGGCCGGTATCACTCAAAGTGTCTCTCGTTTTTTTAAAATGGACACAATTTTAAGTGAAAACAACTGACCTATAGAAATATGACCAAAAGCATTCGGATTGTGTTGATCCTTTAGGATAACGATCCATGGGTCCGTTGGAGATGTGTAAGAGTAAACCCCACCTCAATCCAAGGCACGGTATAGCCGGTATCACTCAAAGTGTCTCTCTTTTGTTTAAAATGGACACAATTTTAAGTGAAAACAACAACTGACCTACAAAAATCTGACCAAACGCATTTTGATTGTATTAATCCTTTACTAGAATGATCCATGGGTCCTTTGAGACATGTAAAATTCAACCCCACTTCAATCTGAGGCTCGATGTTGCTGGTATCACTCAAAGTGTCTCTCATTTTTTTTAAAATGGACACAATTTTAAGTGAAAACAACAACTGACATACGTAAATCCAACCAAATGCATTCAAATTGTGTTTATCCTTTAGGAGAATGATTCATTGGTGAGTTGGGGACATGTAAGAGTTAACCCTATCTCAATCTGAGGCATGGTTTAGCCAATATCACTCAAAGTGTCTTTCATTTGTTTAAAATGGACACAATTTTAAGTGAAAATAACAACTGACCTACGGAAATCTGACCAAACGCATTAGGATTGTGTTGATCCTATAGGAAAATTATCCATGGGTCCTTTACAACATGTACGAGTCAACCCCCCCCCCCCCTCAATCTGAGGCACAGTTTAGCTGGTATCACTCAAAGTGTCTCTCTTCTGTTTAAAATGGACACAATTTTAAGTGAAAACAACAAATGACCTACAAAAATCTGACCAAAAGCATTAGTATTGTCTTGATCCTATAGGATAACTATCCATGGGTCCTTTGTGACATGTACGAGCTAACCCCACCTCAATATGAGGCACGGTGTGGCCGGTATCACTCAAAGTGTCTCTCTTTTATTTAAAATAGACACAATTTTAAGTGAAAACAACAACTGACCTATGGAAATCCAACCAAACATATTCGGATTGTATTTATACTTTAGTTTAACTATCCATGGGTCCTTTGTGATGTGTATGAGTCAACCCCACCTCAATTTAAGACACTGTGTGGCCGGTATCACTCAAAGTGTCTCTTTTATTTAAAATGAACACAATTTTAAGTGAAAACAACAACTGAACTACGAAAATCCAACCAAACACATTCTGATTGTATTGATCCTATAATATAACAATCCATGGGTGCGTTGGGGATGTGTACGAGTCAACCCCTCTTCAATCCGAGGCACGGTGTGGCAGGTATCACTGAAAGGGTCTCTCTTTTGTTTAAAATGGACACAATTTTAAGTGAAAACATCAACTGAATTACGAAAATCCGACCAAACGCATTCAGATTGTGTTGATACTATAGGAGAGAGATCCATGAGTCCTTTTCAACGTGTACAAGTCAACCTCGTGTCAATCTGAGGCCTGTTGTGACCGGTATCACTCAAAGTGTCTCTCATTTTTTCTAAAATGGACACAATTTTAAGTGAAAACAACAACTGACCTATGGAAATCCAACCAAACGCATTCGGATTGTGTTGATATTTTAGGAGAACGATCCATGGGCCCATTGGGGATGTGTACGAGTCAACCATGCCTCAATACAAGGCACGGTATAGCTGGTATCACTCAAAGTGTCTCTCTTGTGTTTAAAATGGACACAATTTTAAGTGAAAACAACAACTGACCTACGAAAATCTGACCAAACGCATTCGGATTGTCTTTATCCTTTACTAGAATGATACATGGGTCCTTTTTGATGTTTAAGAGTCAACTTGGCCTCAATCCGAGGCACGGTGTGACCGGTATCGCTCATAGGGTCTCTCGTTTGTTTAAAATGGACACAATTTTAAGTGAAAACAACAACTGACCTACGGAAATCTGACCAAACGCATTCGGATTGTGTTGATCCTATAGGATAATGATCTATGGGTCCTTTGAGACGTGTACGAGTCAACCCCGCATCAATCTGAGGCCCGCTGTGGCTGGTATCACTCAAAGTGTCTCTCATTTTTTTAAAATGGACACAATTTTAAGTGAAAACAACAACTGACCTACGGAAATCCGACCAAACACATTCGAATTGTGTTGATCCTATAGGAAAACGATTCATGGGTCCTTTGAGACGAGTACGAGTCAACCCCGCGTCAATCTGAGGCCTGTTGTGGCCGGTATCACTCAAAGTGTCTCTCATTTTTTTAAAATGGACACAATTTTAAGTGAAAACAACAACTCACCTATGGAAAACCGACCAAAAGCATTTAAATTGTGTTGATCCTTTAGGAGAATGATCCATGGGTCTGTTAGGGATGTGTATGAGTCAACCCTGCCTTAATCCGAGGCACGGTATAGCCGGTGTCACTCAAAGTGTCTCACTTTTGTTTAAAATGGACACAATTTTAAGTGAAAATAACAACTGACCTATGGAAATCTGACCAAACGCATTCAGATTGTGTTGATCCTATAGTAGAAAGATCCATGGGTCCTTTGAGACATGTACGAGTCAACTTTACCTCAATCCGAGGCACGGTTTAGCCGGTATCACTCAAAGTGTCTCTCTTCTGTTTAAAATAGACACAATTTTAAGTGAAAACAACAAATGACCTATGAAAATCCGACCAAAAGCATTTGGATTGTCTTGATACTATAGGAGAACGATACATGGGTCCTTTGAGAGGTGTATGAGTCAACCCCACCTCAATCTGAGGCACGGTTTGGCCGGTATAACTCAAAGTGTCTCTCTTTTGTTTAAAATGAACACAATTTTAAGTGAAACAACAACTGACCTACGAAAATCCGACCAAACGCAATTGGATTGTCTTGATACTATAGGAGAATGATCCATGGGTCCTTTTCAATGTGTACGAGTCAACCCCGCCTCAATCCGAGGCACGATGTGGCCGGTATCACTCAATGTGTCTCTCTTTTGTTTAAAATGGATACAATTTTAAGTGAAAACAACAACTGACCTACGAAAATATGACCAAATGCATTCAGATTGTCTTCATCCTATTGAAGAACGATTCATGGGTCCTTTTTGACGTGTACGAGTCAACCCCGCATCAATCCAAGGCATGGTGTGGCCGGTATCACTCAAAGTGTCTCTCTTTTGTTTAAAATGGACGCAATTTTAAGTGAAAACAACAACTGACCTACGGAAATCCAACCAAACGCATTCGAATTGTATTGATCCTTTAGGAGAAAGATCCATGGGTCCTTTGTGACGTGTACGAGTCAATCCGGCCTCAATCTGAGGCACGGTGTGGCCGGTATCACTCAAAGGGTCTCTCGTTTGTTTAAAATAGACACAATTTTAAGTGAAAACAACAACTGACGTACGAAAATCTGACCAAACGCATTCAGATTGTGTTGATCCTATAGGAGAACGATCCATGGGTCGTTTGCGACGTGTACGAGTCAACCCCGCTTTAATCCGAGGCACGGTGTGCCTGGTATCACTCAAAGTGTCTCTCTTTTGTTTAAAATGGACACAATTTTAAGTGAAAACAACAACTGACCTACGACCTGGACACCCTCCACCCCTCTGGACACCCCCACCCCGTGGAAAGCCCCCTCAACCTCCTGGACACCCCCACCCCCTAGACATGCCCATAGACAGTCCCCCCCCCACCCGGACAGCCCCCCCCCCAACCCCCCCCCCCCCCACACCCTCTGGACAACCACCACCCCCTGGACGGCACCCCCACCCCTCCTAGACACCACCCCACCACCTAGATACCCCCCACCCCCTGGACACCCCCCACCCATGGACGCCCACCCCCACCCTCTCGAACACCATCCCACCCCACTTGGACAGCCCCACTAACCCCTGGAAAGCCCCCCCCCCCCCCGACACACTGGACACCAGCCCACCCTCCTGGACACCACCCCACCCCCCTTGGACAACCCCACCAACCCCCTGGACCGCCCTCAACCTCCTGGACACCCCCCCCCCCCCCCCGACACCCTGGACACCAGCCCACCCCCCTGGACACCCCCCCCCCACCTGGACACCCCCTACCCCCTGTGGACACCCCCACCCTCCTTGGACAGCCCCCCAACCTCTTGGACCCCCCCCCCCCCGACACCCTGGACACCAGCCACTACTAGAAAAGGGGGCATTGAAGCCCCCCAGACTCGGGCGACCGCCATTGGCGGTCGCTATAGCTAACCAATAGCAACCGCTAATGGCGGTCGCTAACCTACATAAAAAAACGGGGGGCTTCTGCGCCCCCCCCCCCCCCCGCGCGCCCCCTCGACCCCGATCCCCCGATCGCCGCCCTAACCCCCTCCCTCCCTCGCCGCCCTCCCTCGCTGCCCTCCCCTCCCCCGCCGCCCGGCCTCCCCCGCCGCCCGGCCTCCCCCGCCGCCCGCCCTCCCCCGCCGCCCGCCCTCCCCCGCCGCCCGGCCTCCCCCGCCGCCCGGCCTCCCCCGCCGCCCGCCCTCCCTCGCCGCCTGCCCTCCGGCCGCCACCCTCCGCCCTCGGGCCTCCGGCCGCCGCCCTCCAGCCTCTCGGCCCTCCCCCCCACCCCGGACGGCACCCGCACCCCGGACAGCCCCCGCCGCGCACTCCGGACCGCCCCCCGCACCCCGGACGCCTCCCCGCACCCCGGACAGCCCCCTCCCACGCACTCCGGACCGCCCCCCGCACCCCGGACGCCTCCCCGCACCCCGGACAGCCCCCCCCCCCCCCCCCCCCCCCCGCGCACTCCGGACCGCCCCCCGCCCCCCGGACGCCGCCCCGCACCCCAGACAGCCCCCCCCCCCCCTACACTCGGACACCCCCCTCCGAACCCGGACAGCCCCCCCGCACCCCGGACAGCCCCCCCCCCCCCCCCCCGCACTCGGACACCCCCCCCCCCTCCGAACCCGGACAGCCCCCCCGCACCCCGGACAGGCCCCCCGCACCCCGGACACCCCACCCCGCACCCCCGACAGCCCCCCTGCACCCCAGACAGCCCCCCCCCCCCCCCCCGCACCCCGGACACCCCCGCACCCCGAACACCCCTGTCCGCACCCCTGACAGGCCCCCGACACCCCGGACACCCCTCCCCGCACCTCGGACAGCCCCCCCCCCCCCCCCCCCCCCGACCCCGGACACCCCCCCCCCCTCGCTGCCCGTCCCCCGTCCCCTCACCGCCGCCGCCGCCCGTCCCCTCCCTTGCCGCACCGCCTTTGGCTCCGGCTCCCCTTCGCTGCCTCCTCTCCCTCGCAGCACCGCCTTCGGCTCCCCTCCCTTTCAGGTTTGTAGCTCAATCAGGTAACATGAGCTTTCAGTTACATTATTATTTTATCAATGGTTCATAAACAAATGGTTAATATTTATTTTGAATATAGTTGATTTGAAAAATGTAAATGTAATAAGTATTGTGTAAATGTTTGTTATACAGATATTATTATGGATAAGAGTTGGATTGATCTTCCAAATCGAACGTCTAGAGAATATTTCAATGGCATTATGCAGTTTATTGACTTCACGAGAGGATTTGAAAGTGACTATATTAGTTGTCCATGTAGAAAATGTGCTAACAGATATCAATTCACACGAGATACTGTGAGGGAGCACCTTTTCTTTAATGGATTTCTGAAAAATTATAAGAGTTGGACTCGTCATGGAGAAGAATATGTTCGTTGTCAAAATACAGATGCAGCTCAGATGGATGTTGATGCAAGGATGACTGATCCAATGCATGAAATGCTTACTGAAATGGTACGTGGGTTTGATCCTGAAGGCATTGACATCCAGAATCTTGAGACCGGTGAGATAAATCTTCGCTCTGGTGCAGATCGTGATTCGAGGAGGTTTTATGAAGTACTTGATGATGCGAAAACAGAATTATATCCTGGATGTACTTCTTACAATAAACTGTCGTTTATCGTGGAGTTATTGCATTTGAAGACTTTGAATAATTGGTCAGACACATCATTCGACATGCTTTTGGTTTTATTGAAAAAAGTTCTTCCTGTCGACGCTAAGATTCCTGAGTCGTATTACTATGCTCGTAAGTTGACAGAGAACTTAGGTTTTACATATGAGACTATAGATGCATGTGCAAACAACTGTATTTTGTTTAGAAATGAAACTGCTCATTTGGATATTTGTACGGTTTGTGGCGCTTCCAGGTGGAAAGAGAACAGGGGAAATAAGACTCATCAAAGTCAGATTGCGATATAGGGGAAACCGATTGCCGTAAAGAAAATGTGTTACTTTCCCCTTAAACCGAGGTTGAAAAGATTTTTTATGTCATCTAAAGTTTCTAATTTAATGAGATGGCATGCAGAAAGAGTTCATGAAAGTGACATGTTAACCCACCCGGCAGACTCTCATGCATGGAAGGATTTTGATAAGAGACATCCCGACTTTGCTAAAGATGTTCGTAATGTCCGATTGGGATTGGCAGCAGATGGTTTCAATCCATTCAAGTCTATGGTTGGTGCAACTCATAGCACATGGCCCGTGGTGTTGGTTCCATATAATCTTCCTCTGTGGCTTTGTATGAAGCAACAATTTATATTACTTTCCACTCTTATTGATGGACCTAAAAGTCCAGGGGATAAGATTGATGTTTACCTTCAGCCATTGATTGATGAGTTGAATGAATTTTGGGGCGATGGTGTGATGACTTATGACTGCGAAACGAATGAAATGTTCAAACTGCATGCTGCTTTATTGTGGACAATCAATGACTTCCCAGCTTATGCAAATTTATCAGGCTGGAGTACGAAAGGGGAATTTGCTTGCCCTTGTTGCAATAAAAGTAAAAAATCTGTATGGCTTAAACATTCCAAAAAATGGGCATACATGGGTCACAGGCGTTTTCTCCCTCCCCAGCACAGGTTCAGAAAGGACAGAGTGGCATTTGATGGTTCTAGAGAGTTCAGCCCAGCACCAAAGATCATGAAAGGAGTCGAAATGTTATCGCAGATTGAGGAAGAAAACATCCGCACGGTATATGAAATTCAGGATTTGGTGGCTCCTCCAGTACGTAATATTCGTGCTGCGGGTAGGCAGCGCAGTCACAATTGGAAAAAGAAAAGTATTTGTTATAGTCTTCCGTATTAGAAAACTAACATGTTGAGGCATAATTTGGATGTCATGCACATTGAAAAAAATGTTTGTGATAACATATTGTGGACCATTTTAGGTGTCAGTGGAAAGTCAAAGGACCATGTTAATGCACGCCGTGATTTGGAAGAAATGGGTTTAAGGAAACAGTTGCATTTACAGTTAGCTGAGGGAAACAAGGCATATATGCCTGCTGCACAGTATTCGATGACTACAGAGGAGAAAGAGACATTTCTTTCCATTTTGAAGATGGTCAAGGTGCCTGATGGTTACTCTTCTAATATTTCAAAGTGTGTGAATCTGACGAGCAAGACATTGCAAGGGTTGAAAAGTCATGACAATCACATATTACTTCAGCAGTTGATTCAAATCGCAATTTGTGATTGTTTATCCCCCAATGTTGTTCAGCCCTTGATTGAGATGAGTAATTTTTTTAGACAGCTTTGTTTAAGAAATCAACGAATGAGTGATTTAAAAAGTTTGCAGGACCGAATTGTACTTACGCTTTGTCACTTTGAGAAACTTCCCCCCCCCCTCATTTTTCGATGTTATGGTCCACTTGACAGTGCACCTAACTGATGAAGTAATGGCTGCTGGTCCAGTGCAATTCAGGTGGATGTATCCTATTGAACGGTATTTGAGTACATTGAAAAGATTTGTACGCAACAGAGCTCGTCCAGAGGCATCAATAGCCAATGGTTATTTGATGGATGAGTGTACTACCTTTTGTGCAGAATATCTTACGGATGTTGAAACAAAATTAGATAAGCCCTCTCGGATTCATGATGGTCCAGTTGGAGAAGGAACCACATTTGATATGGACAACATCGAGTGGATACAAGCACATCGATATATCTTGTTCAATACTCCATCAGTTGCACCATTAATGCAGTAAGTATCTTATCAATGTGCTTGTATAACTTTTACATGTTTTGTTTGCATAAGTTGATCTTTTAAACATCGCGTAATCATTTGCAGGAAACACATTAATGAGATAAAAGAAGAGATGTGTCGTGCGACGGAGTTGCAAATTCAACAATCACATTATGCGGCATTTCATGATTGGTTCAAGGATTATGTATGTATAAATTGATTTTCATTATGAGTGAAGTATTAAACTAATTCTTTCTGCATATATCAGTATTGATTTTTATAAATTATGTAGGTTCGTAAGCTGAGGGAGTTAGGGGACCCCACGCTACCTGAAGTATTTATCCAACTGGCTGAGGGTCCATCTATAACGGCTCGTCGTTATAAAGCTATTGATGCTAATGGTTTTCGATTTCGCATTAAAGATGTTGACGACAAACGAGAAACACAAAACAGTGGCATCGGTTGTCCCTTTGTCGATTCTGGTTATTACTATGGTCAATTGATAGACATCATTGAAGTTGTATACACACACGGTTTGAAGTACATATTGTTAAAGTGTAATTGGGTTGATCCAGTGCGTGGATGTAAAGTCGATCAATATCAGTTTTCATTGGTGAATTTTAACTATATGTTATACAGAAATAATGAACGAGTTGAGAATGAACCTTTCATTTTGACATCACAAGCGGAACAAGTATTCTTCGTTACTTTGCCTTCGGATCCAAGTTGGCAAGTTGTTGTCAAAATGTCTCGGCGAGGAGTGTTTTTATTTGAAGAAGATGAACCCGAGACTGTTCCGTTTGTTTACCAACAACTTGATCAACATACCGTAGTTCAACATGAAGAAGATATTTATTGGGTCAGAGCGGTTGTTGAAGGAGAAACGGTCGATTTGCATGCTTAATGAAAGGTATAATTGTTTTCCCGCTATTCAGTAGAATGTCCTAGGATATCATAAATTATCTAATCATTTTATAAATCCTTATAAGTTTTAATCCTCACTTTTGTAAGTTAATTCAGTCATAAATATTTAGGTTGATTAACTTTCTGATTTTTTAAAATTCATTCACAACTAATTATTCAATCCATTTTTTGTTTGATTAACAGTTGTACAAGTTTGATTTATTAAGAACAATCCAATTTATCTTTTAAACACTTTGGACTCATTACTGATATTTTCTATGACTGCAGACATGTCAGGGGAAGAGGCAGAAGATCCACATCATCCATCTGAGGCATCTACGTCTCAGGGTCGAGGTATGTTTGAATGTCATTGTCTATATTTTTTATGTAATTGACATATATATATATATATAACATTTGTCAATTTATATATAAAATTGTTTTCAACAGGATCAGACTCGGCTGCTTCTTCCTCTCGCAGGAGAGGCCCAGGTCGTGGCATATTATCATGGAATTCCAACACGACGATAGATGTTTCATTTGATGAGGTATTTCATCCTGTGGGACCGAATGCCCCGGCATTTATTCGTCAGCTGGGTCATATCATACGTGACCCACATCGATTTCCATTGACCACGCGTGATTGGGCTTCTATCCCTCAGGACACATTAGATCGTCTATGGAGGGAGGTTCAGGTAAGAAAATAATTTTACTTTATTTTCTATTTATAGAGAATACTAATATGTTTGATTATTTTCTTTATAGCAAAATTTGAAAGTATGCCCTGAAGAGTTTCGGCTCGTGTGTATGAGCAAATGCCGTAAGATGTGGAAAGATTATAAAGGCAAAGTGAAGAGGGACCACTGGGTACCAAATGTGGGTGCCCTTGACATTTTGGAAAAAGTCCCGAGAGGTGTCCTCCCGGCTCAGTGGCGTGACTTGGTTGCATATTGGTCTACTGAGGGTGTTGCGGTTTGTATATTAATTATTTTGTTGTATATATATTTTCAAGAATATGTGATTTGTTTGAAATTTGAATGAATTGAATGTAGGAGGTGTCAACACGCCATTCGGAGAATCGAGCGTTGCAGGGACCAGCTCACAGGCTCGGGACTCGTCACGTGTCTCAGATCCGACACGAGGTATATATTATTCATTTTTTAATTTATTAATTAATATGGTTTTGTGTTTATATTCTTTTAATATACAGTTGTGAGGGCAAGGTGCAGCAACTGATAAAATGTCGGTGTGGATAAGGACTCGTGATCGCAATGATCCAGAGGTTGCAGCATTGATAGTAAGTGTCTGTACTTACCAATAATTACATAAATCTATATATTAACATATATATATATATATATATATATATATATTTAAATATTTCACAGGCTCAATTTGAAGCTGAGTTAGAACATCTGCCAGAGGACCAGCGACAGCTTCCCATGCGACGGGATGAGATCTTTCATCGCATTATTGGTCGGGACGGGCATGGCTATAGTTTGACCTATGGAGCAGGGATTCCTCGTTCTGTAGTGTCACGCGCTGCGGCTGTCGGTCCTGCTGTTGCTCATATGACACAGCAGATGTCAGATTTTGAGGCACGGCTGCGCGCTTCCGAGGAGACAAATGCGCAATTGACAGCTGAGGTTAGAGCACTGCGGGAATATGTGCGTCGAGCTGATGGTACAGGGGATCATACGACGCAGGTATATACTGTATTTATTTATTTAATTTAAATTATTTTTGTTATTAAAATATTTATAATGTTTATTTGTTGTAGGCACCTGGCCCACCAGAAGGAGGTAGCAGTGATGACAACGCGTGACGCACCATATATTCACGAGATATGTTTTTTGTTTTTACTGGTAGGGTTGACATTGATGTACTGTATTTATTCATTTAAGTAATGCATTATTACCATCCATGGTGGTCTTTTAAATATTTTATACACATATTGAGTTTTTGATCAGATAATCTTGAATGATTCTACATTTGAAAAAGTCGAACTAATTCCAACAGCCCCCACCCCACCCCCGCACCCCCGTACAGCCCCCCGCACCCCCGTACAGCCCCCCCGCACCCCCGTACAGCCCCCCGCACCCCCGTACAGCCCCCCCCCCCCCCCCCCCCCCGCACCCCCGTACAGCCCCCCGCACCCCCGTACAGCCCCCCGCACCCCCGTACAGCCCCCCCGCACCCCCGTACAGCCCCCCGCACCCCCGTACAGCCCCCCCCGCCACCCCCGTAAAACACCAAAACGGCGTGTGGCGGTCCAATTCGGAGCAAACGTGCTCCGAACGACCTGAAACCGCACGGGAACGATAGAAATATTATTCCTGAGATGCAGGAGGAGGTCGCACGTCCATCGGACGTGCAGTGCGCGCGGCACGTCCGATTGTGTCCTTTTCAGCAGCGCGGCGCGCGCTGAAATGGCGCGTTGGGGGGTCAAAACCACCTGAACGACCTCCGAATGCCACGAAACCGTACGACAACATCCGGGGCGTGAATTGTAAAATGTTCGGCTAGATGGCACCTCATTCGGAGGTGCCGTGTGACCGCGGCGGCCGAAAACGCGTTTCTGGCGCCATAAAACACCAAAACGGCGTGCGGCAGTCCAATTCGGAGCAAACGTGCTCCGAACAACCTGAAACCGCACGGGAACGATAGAAATGTTATTCCTGAGATGCAGGAGGAGGCCGCACGTCCATCGGACGTGCGGTGCGCGCGGCACGTCCGATTGTGTCCTTTTCAGCAGCGCGGCGCGCGCTGAAATGGCGCTTGGGGGGTCAAAACCACCCGAACGACCTCCGAATGCCAAGAAACCGTACGACAACATCCGGGGCGTTAATTGTGAAATGGTCGGCCATACGACACCTCATTCGGAGGTGCCGTTTGACCGCGGCGGCCGGAAACGCGTTTCCGGCGCCATAAAACACCAAAACGGCGTGCGGCGGTCCCATTCGGAGCAAACGTGCTCCGAACGACCTGAAACCGCACGGGAACGATAGAAATATTATTCCTAAGATGCAGGAGGAGGCCGCACGTCCATCGGACGTGCGGTGCGCGCGGCACGTCCGATTGTGTCCTTTTCAGCAGCGCGGCGCGCGCTGAAATGGCGCGTTGGGGGGTCAAAACCATCCGAACGACCTCTGAATGCCACGAAACCGTACGAAAACATCCGGGGTGTGAATTGTGAAATGGTCGGCCAGACGGCACCTCATTCGGAGGTGCCGTTTGACCGCGGTGGCCAGAAACGCGTTTCTGGCGCCATAAAACACCAAAACGGCGTGCGGCGGTCCAATTCGGAGCAAACGTGCTCCGAACGACCTGAAACCGCACGAGAACTATAGAAATATTATTCCTGAGATGCAGGAGTAGGCCGCACGTCCATCGGACGTGCGGTGCGCGCGGCACGTCCGATTGTGTCCTTTTCAGCAGCGCGGCGCGCGCTGAAATGGCGCGCTGGGGGGTCAAAACCACCCGAACGACCTCCGAATGCCACGAAACCGTATAACAACATCCGGTGCGTGAATTGTGAAATGGTCGGCCAGACGGCACCTCATTCGGAGGTGTCGTTTGACCGCGGCGTCCGGAAACGCGTTTCCGGCGCCATAAAACACCAAAACGGCGTGCGGCGGTCCAATTCGGAGCAAACGTGCTCCGAACGACCTGAAACCGCACGGGAACGATAGAAATATTATTTCTGAGATGCAGGAGGAGGCCGCACGTCCATCAGACGTGCGGTGCGTGCGGCACGTCCGATTGTGTCCTTTTCAGCAGCGCGGCGCGCGCTGAAATGGCGCGTTGGGGGGTCAAAACCACCCGAACGACCTCCGAATGCCACGAAACAGTACGACAACATCCGGGGCGTGAATTGTGAAATGGTCGGCCAGACGGCACCTCATTCGGAGGTGCCGTTTGACCGCGGCGGCCGGAAACGCGTATTCGGCGCCATAAAACACCAAAACGGCGTGCGGCGGTCCAATTCGGAGCAAACGTGCTCTGAACGACCTGAAACCGCACGGGAACGATAGAAATATTATTCCTGAGATGCAGGAGGAGGCCGCACGTCCATCAGACGTGCGGTGCGCGCGGCACGTCCGATTGTATCCTTTTCAGCAGCGCGGCGCGCGCTGAAATGGCGCGTTGGGGGGTCAAAACCACCCGAACGACCTCCGAATGACACGAAACCGTACGACAACATCCGGGGCGTGAATTGTGAAATGGTCGGCCAGACGGCACCTCATTCGGAGGTGCCGTTTGACCGCGGCGGCCGTAAACGCGTTTCCGGCGCCATAAAACACCAAAACGGCGTGCGGCGGTCCCATTCGGAGCAAACGTGCTCCGAAAGACCTGAAACCGCACGGGAACGATAGAAATATTATTCCTGAGATGCGGGAGGAGGCGGCACGTCCATCAGACGTGCGGTGCGCGCGACACGTCCGATTGTGTCCTTTTCAGCAGCGCGGCGCTCGCTGAAATGGCGCGTTGGGGGGTCAAAACCACCCGAACGACCTCCGAATGCCACGAAACCGTACGAAAAACATCCGGGGCATAAATTGTGAAATGTTCGGCCAGACGGAACCTCATTCGGAGGTGCCGTGTGACCGCGGCGGCCGTAAACGCGTTTCCGGCGCCATTAAACACCAAAACGGCGTGCGACGATCCAATTCGGAGCAAACGTGCTCCGAACGACCTGAAACCGCACGGGAACGATAGAAATATTATTCCTAAGATGGAGGAGGAGGCCGCACGTCCATCGGACGTGCGGTGCGCGCGGCACGTCCGATTGTGTCCTTTTCAGCAACGCGGCGCGCGCTGAAATGGCACGTTGGGGGGGCAAAACCACCCGAACGACCTCTGAATGCCACGAAACCGTACGACAACATCCGGGGCGTGAATTGTGAAATGGTCGGCCAGACGGCACCTCATTCGGAGGTGCCGTTTGACCGCGGGGTCCGGAAACGCGTTTCCGGCGCCATAAAACACCAAAACGGCGTGCGGCGGTCCAATTCGGAGCAAACGTGCTCCGAACGACCTGAAACCGCACGGGAACGATAGAAATATTATTCCTGAGATGCAGGAGGAGGCCGCACGTCCATCGGACGTGCGTTGCGCGCGGCACGTCCGATTGTGTCCTTTTTAGCAGCGCGGCGCGTGCTGAAATGGCGCGTTGGGGGGTCAAAACCACCCGAACGACCTCCGAATGCCACGAAACCGTACGACAACATCCGGGGCGTGAATTGTGAAATGGTCGGCCAGACGGAACCTCATTCGGAGGTGCCGTTTGACCGCGGCGGCCGTAAACGCGTTTCCGGCGCCATAAAACACCAAAACGGCGTGCGGCGGTCCCATTCGGAGCAAACGTGCTCCGAAAGACCTGAAACCGCACGTGAACGATAGAAATATTATTCCTGAGATGCAAGAGGAGGTCGCACGTCCATCGGACGTGCGGTGCGCGCGGCACGTCCGATTGTGTCCTTTTCAGCAGCGCGGTGCGCGCTGAAATGGCGCGTTGGGGGGTCAAAACCACTCGAACGACCTCCGAATGCCACGAGACCGTACGACAATATCCGGGGCGTGAATTTTGAAATGGTCGGCCAGATGGAACCTCATTCGGAGGTGCCGTGTGACCGCGGCGGCCGTAAACGCGTTTTCGGCGCCATTAAACACCAAAACGGCTTGCGGCGGTCCAATTCGGAGCAAACGTGCTCCGAACGACCTGAAACCGCACGGGAATGATAGAAATATTATTCCTGAGATGTAGGAGGAGGCCGCACGTCCATCGGACGTGCGGTGCGCGCGGCACGTCCGATTGTGTCCTTTTCAGCAGCGCGGCGCGCGCTGAAATGACGCGTTGGGGGTCAAAACCACCCGAACGACCTCCGAATGCCACGAAACCGTACGACAACATCCGGGGCGTGAATTGTGAAATGGTCGGCCAGACGGCACCTCATTCGGAGGTGCCGTGTGACCGCGGCGGCCGTAAACGCGTTTCCGGCGCCATAAAACACCAAAACGGCGTGCGGCGATCCCATTCGGAGCAAACGTGCTCCGAAAGACCTGAAACCGCACGGGAACAATAGAAATATTATTCCTGAGATGCAGGAGGAGGCAGCACGTCCAGCGGAAGTGCGGTGCGCGTGGCACGTCCGATTGTGTCCTTTTCAGCAGCGCGGCGCGCGCTGAAATGGCGCGTTGGGGGGTCAAAACCACCCGAACGACCTCCGAATGCCACGAAACCGTACGACAACATCCGGGGCGTGAATTGTGAAATGGTCGGCCAGACGGCACCTCATTCGGAGGTGCCGTTTGACCGCGGCGGCCGTAAACGCGTTTCCGGCGCCCTAAAACATCAAAACGGCGTGCGGCGGTCCAATTCGGAGCAAACGTGCTCCGAACGACCTGAAACCGCACGGGAACGATAGAAATATTATTCATGAGATGCAGAAGGAGGCCGCACGTTCATCGGACGTGCGGTGCGCGCGGCACGTCCGATTGTGTCCTTTTCAGCAGCGCGGCGCGCGCTGAAATGGCACGTTGGGGGGTCAAAACCACCTGAACGACCTCCGAATGCCACGAAACCGTACGACAACATCCAGGGCGTGAATTGTGAAATGGTCGGCCAGACGGCACCTCATTCGGAGGTGCCGTTTGACCGCGGCGGCCGGAAACGCGTTTCCGGCGCCATAAAACACCAAAACGGCGTGCGACGGTCCCATTCGGAGCAAACGTGCTCCGAAAGACCTGAAATGAGATTATTTCTTGAATCGAAGTTTTTAAATTATTATAGCACAATGATTTGATATTATATATATATTATATATATATTAAAACATTTAAAATATATTATATATATATATATATATTTAAAATATTGTATTTAACAGTATATATATGAATATTTTTTTATATATATATATATATATATTCTTTTCAATAAAAAAAATTTTAAAAAAAAAATTTTTTTAGACTAGCGACCGCCATAGGCGGTCGCTATAGGGTTCCCGGTAGAGGGCCTTCAGCGACCGCCATTGGCAGTCGCTGAAAGCCTCTAGCGACGAGGCAACAGCGACCGCCAATGGCGGTCGCTGAGCGGCCGCTAAAGGCCGGATTTTCAGTAGTGAGCCCACCCCTCTGGACACCCCCATGGACACCCCCCCCACCTGGACACCCCCTACCCCCTCTGGCGGCCGCTTTTTTATCGGTGATAAACCCCGTTTTGAGCGTTGATAAAAACCGTTTTTGTAGTAGTGTAAACAAATGTCATGTTCAATGGACATGATCTTTGAAAAAATGCATCCTTATCCAACTGAGTGTATATCATTTCACAAGGAGGATGAATCAATTAAAAAAGTGTGGTGCAACTAGATACAAAATAGATAATCAAGTTATTGGAAAGATTTATGATCCTTTTCAATCATTCTGAGTTTTAAACATCTATATATAATTAAGGAGGGTGTGATGCAGTGAAAATGGCAGGCAAATACAACTCTTATTGCCGTTGACTTTACAAATCCAAACCCGTGCACCCTGTCTCGGATTATCATGAAAAAAATCAGAAATAAATAAATAAATAAATCGTGAAAATTTAGTGAAGAAGATGGGAACTAACCGGCGACGTCGCCACCGTCGTAAAGGCCGCGGTGGACGGCGCGCCGCCGCCGCCGCCGCCATGGCAAGAGCATCGGCGCCCTCACGAATCCATCGCCGCCGCTCATCGGTTGCCCCACGGTGGTGAGAACTTCCTCCTCCGCCTTCTGCAATCTACGCAGCCGTACCGTTGAGCTGCTGCCCTCCTTCAGGGCTAGAGCTTTATCGATGAGGGCGCATGGGATTGCTTTAGAGGGGCCCCAACTCAACTCTGCCTTTCATGTGAGAGCGTTGGATAGTAATTAATTATTATATTAGCTGCGTAAGCATCCTATAATGCGCGTCGTTTAATGGGGGAGGCGCATCATTAAAAGGGCTCCGAGGGAGCATGCGAATAATTAATTATTATTATTTAGTAATGATGGTCCGCAATAAGTTTATAAAAATATAATTCATGCATGCCTTGACTGGGATTCCTTCAAATTGTGTCGGGGATTAAGATAATTAATCTCAAGTACAGCTATTTTATTATTGTTAGTGCTACGTTAATATATAGATAGACACGCACCTGTGGATCTAAGTTCAAATATTGGAAAAATGACAATTGATTACCAATATTGGTATCATATTAGGATAGATATAATAGATTTGGTGGAGTTGGAAGAAGAAATAAACATGAAATAACTCGATTAAGATAATTACTTCTTCCCCGGGTATCCTTCGTTGGCTTAGACCTTAAGCCTTCTTAGGTTGGTCTTTTAATGAGACAAGAACCTCTAGGGCGTGGGGAGGAGAGTTGGGAAGTGATTTGGACAAAGCTTGATCGAGCTAAGGTGCTCGAAGTGTGGAGAATTGAGAAGAGAAGGTGCTCGTTTATAAGTGGCGGGGGCGTCACCCTTGTAAATACCCTTAACTTTAAAATAATATAGTCATTCTCATGGGAAAATGGAACCAAAACAACCAATTTTTTATGATAGAATATGGAAAGGTTGAAATCCACTCAACCAATCAAATTGGGAGATGTGTTAGTGATAATTGTGCCCTTATCTCTTAGGTTAGTCACTCCTTCCCTTTCAACCCTTATCGCGGTGACAGACTTTCACCATGGTAACTTATTTTTATGCCCTATAATTAAGTTGACCATATTACCTAATATCGATTATGGTGATTCCAAATATGAAATCTATTTTATAATATTCAAACAATGCTATATACAACCAGTAATTTCAAACAATCCTATATACATTTAATTGACATCATGAATGCAAAAATGTCCACCCATGGTATATAAAAAAACACTATTATTTACGTTTAAAACAATGTTTTATATAATTACATTTATAATTATCCAACAAACATTTTAAAACATTAATATTTCATCTTTTGACATTTATGATCCCCTCTCAAAAATGTCTGATCATGTTATCAGTTGTCAAACAAATCATCTCACACTACCACAAAATAGGGCAAAGGAAGCGCCTCGTTTTATCAGCGCTAAGAAGAAAGAGCTAATAAAGGGGATCCTTTATCAATGCTACATAAAAGCGCTGATATGTGTATCCTTTATCTGCGCTAAGAAAAGTGCTGGTAAAAGGCACACTTTTATCAACGTTTTTTTAGCGTTGATAAAAGATTCATTTATCAGCGCTATATTTAGCGTTGATAAAAGTTTTTAATAATTTATATTAAAAATAATGTTTATTTTGATACATTAACTAAAAAACGCATGTTTATAATTAATATATATTTTTAATAATTCAATAATATAGATAATGTTTTTTAAAAAGTATCTCTAAGATTAAAATTATATATATATAAATAATTATAGGATTATAATAAATTTCATTAAATAATAAATATATTTATTAGATTTATTAGATTTACTAGATTTATTAGATTTATTAGATTTATTAGATTTATTAGATTTATTAGATTTATTAGATTAGTTAATTTGTTATATTTGTTATATTTGTTATATTTGTTATATTTATTTTATTTATAATTAATATATATAAATTCCTTTTTAAATAAATAAATATATATTTATATTTATATTAATTATTAAATATATATGTTCAAATGAATTTGGTCAATAAATATATTGATCACGCGTGCATATGTTATGTATCATAATGTTTATTTATACACTACACTCTTTCTTATTATTCATGTTGTCCATTGATGACTCGTTTTTTTATTATGTATATTTACTAGGTATATGATTAATTCATGTTACCCATATATACAATTATGTTCTAAAAAATACTTATAAAATTACATTAAATATATTTAAATAATAAATATACTTATTATATTTATAATTATTAAATTTTAATTATATATATAAATACTTTTAAAATATATTTATTTGTAATTATAATTACAACTATATATATATTTATTTAAATAATTATAAAATTACAATAAATACATATATTATAATTATATATATATATATATATATATTTATAATTATATGCAAATATTTATAAATATATTTATTTATACTTATAATTATAACTATAAATAACTATATATATGTAAATAATTATAAAATTATAATAAATATATTTATTATACCACTTATAAAGTTATAATATAATTAAATAAATATATTCATAAATATATACAAATATTTATAAATAAATACAAATAGTTATAAATATAATTCCTAAATGAATATAGATATATTTAAATAATTAAAAAATTATAATAAATATATTTATATATATTTATAAAGTTATAAATATGTTTTTTATAAACTTATAATTATTTATATATATATATATATAATTGCAACTATAAATAAATATTTATTTATTATAATTTTTAATTACCAATAAATATATATTTATTTATTAGTTATAACTATAAATAAATATATATTTATCTAAATAATTATTAATTTATAAAAAATATATTTATTATTTTCATATATAATGTTATATACAATTAAATAAATATATAGAAATATTGATAAATAAATACAAATATTTATACTTATAGTTATAAATAAATACAGATATATTTAAATAATTATAAAATTATAATAAATATATTAAATATATATATTAATAAAATTATAAAAATTAGAAATATTAATTTTTTATAATTTCATAATTATCTATATATATATATATATATATATATATATATATTCATTTATAATTATAATTATAAATAAATATATTCATATTATAAATAAATAAATATTCATATAAATAATTATAAAATTAGAAGAAATATAGTTGTATATATCTATAATCTTATAAATATATATAATTAATATATTTATTATATATATTCTATGATTATAAATATAATAAGTATATTTCTTATAATTTTATAATTATTTAAATTATAATTTTATAAATATAAATAATTATTTATTTATTTATTTATAGTTATAATTTAAATATATATATATATATATATATATATATATTTATCATATATATAATTTTATAAATATATATATTACTATAAATAAATTATTATCATAATATCTTTATCAGTGCTAAAAAAGTGCCGATAAAGGTGTGTTTTATCAGCATTTTTTTAGCGCTGAGAAAACATACCTTTATCAGCGCTTTTTTACTAGCATTGATAAAAGGTTCACCGGGTTTTATAAAAAAAACTCTAATAGTGTAACAGCCCAAGATTTTATAAAAAAATATTCTTTTTAATTTTATTAATGTCTTGTGTTGTACGCTACACCAAAAGGAGCTTGCACAACACACATCCTTGACTTGACTTGCATTACACGCAATCGCGACTTTCCTCGATAGTGTGTGTAGTACGCAATAACGAGTTTCACTAAACAGCGATATGCTATTAAAACTAGCCGTTATGAATAGTAATAACCACTTTTTGAAATTTTGTAAATTTTATTTTTTTCAAAATGGATTTCATTTTTGGATTCGGAGTATCGAATTTAGCCTAAGGTGAAATTTTGGTACATTTCGGATAACTTTCATATTCTGATGAATAGTGAAAATTACTAAATTATAATTAAAAACAACTTTTTTAATTGAAATAATTAATAGTGATAAATTATTAATTTGAGTGGTTTTAAAGTATATTTAGAATATATTTTTACAATTTAATACAATGTTGGTCATTGGATGTAGTTTCACATTTAAACTAGACATAAACAAGTGTCAATCTTTTGATAGATATTGTTTCTTAAAAACACGCTATTTGTTTTAACAGCGGGATTTAATTATAAAATTAATTAATGCAACTTCTATGTTATGAATTTGGTTAAATAGATTTCATTTTTGAATTCGGAATATGAAATATAGCTTAGGATGAAATTTTGGCATTTTTCTGAAAACCTTCAATTTTTGATGAATAGTGAAACCACTAAGTGGTAGGTTAAAAACTGAATTTTGCATAAAACTTAATTTTACCGCTTCTGTGAATGGAATTTCGAAAATCCGACAGACACGGTTAATATCAAGGACTAAAATGTGGTTCAATGAGATGAAAATAATTTTTGGTGAATAGTAACTTTTTACTTTTTTTACCACGGTTAAAAGTAAATAGGGTAATTAAGGGTAAAGATGATATTATTATTACCCTAACACATGTCCTAATTCTATTGGAAAAGTGTATTTCGACCAAAAACAAACTTAGGAATAAAATATGACCATTTAGTCCCACTTGGATTAGATTAGGACATTTATTATTAATTTATTTAAAGAAGTGTTAAAATAGTTAAAATCAAAGTTTAATAAGTAAATCATTTTTAATATGGGGTTATACATAAGATAAATTCGATTGTAAATATTCATTAGAAAGATAAAAAGATTTCCTACATGATGGTATTTTATTTGTAATTTTTAGATATCAAATAATTTAATTTATTTATGACACAACGATGATGCAGTAATTATCTTTTTAATGAAATATTGACATAATTGATGTTATAAGCACCAAAATAAATATAATTTGAGATTTTTTATGAATTCCACTAATTTTCTAGGTTACTATGATATATTAATGTTGATTTAATCAACTTGGTTCGAACATTTAATTCTGTTATGACTTTCACAAAAATCATATATCAAATAGTGTCAAAATTGACACAAAATAGTTTTTAAATCAAATATTATATTACTAATTGTTATTTTATTCCTAAAAATCTAAGGTTCGGCCAAATGACTTATATAAGGATATATATATTAATAATAAACAATTTGGGGTTCGTTTGGCATGTTATAGTAAGTGTATTAACCATATAGTGAAAGAAAACAAAAAGACACGGTAAAAGTTAAATTATTTAACTTAGAGTTAAATCTAATTGATAAGGTTTAAAATAATATCCAAACATGTCTAAATTTGATTGGTTGATGAGATTACAACCCTATCTCATCTAATCTTCGAATATGAGTCATTTTTGGAGGTTTTTAAGTGGGGTTAGATTTATTATAAATTAATATTTTTAAGAATTCCTAAGGTGCCCCTCTCCTCCCCTATAAAAGGACACCTCCTCCCCCTCCTCCTCACACCAATTTGAGCACTCAAGCTCGGCCAACCCCTGCCAAAATCTCTTCTCCACTTCCCTAGAAATATCCTAGAGGTTCTGGTCTTCCTCAAAGACCAATTCTAGTACCCTAAGAAGAGGTCTCAAAGAGGCACTTCAAAGAAGAGGTAATTACCGTTACCAATTCTTTCATCTTTATTTCTTCTTCCACTTCTTCTTCTTAGGTTGTTTCATTATGAAGTAATAACATCAGTATCACTCATATACTGATATGTTATTATAAGTATGAAACAACCCTATTTCACCATCTATCCATCCTACGGAAAAAGAAATCACCGCGCGTGCGTACGTACGGAATACCGTCTCCACGCCGTGGTGTAATCTATTTTCCACCACCACCTTACATGGATGGGTATAATGGTGTAAAGAATAACTATACATAGTTATTACAACATCATATTGATTCTGATATATTGTATAATCCACTCCAATTCAATTCAATATTTATAGAAATGATATCATCGCTCGTGCGTACGTACGGACTACCGTCTCCACGACGCGATGAGATTCATTCTCCATGTTAACCATTTAAGAATGATTATAATGTATATATAAGAAATAATAATGAAATATATGACATTATAAAGCTACTGGATTTATGTATATATATACATATGTATGTCATCTACTTACTTCCATTTCAAGACAATAAGGAAAGGAAAACAGCGTTCATGCGTACGTACGGACTACCGTCTCCATGAACGATGTTTTTCATTTTATTTATCTACCTAATATATATATTTATATATACTGAATATATATGATATATAAATCATATTTTATATTCTGGAAGTAAGTAAATCATGATATAAGTAATAATGATGTCAAGAACAACAAGTCAAAACACCTACGATAAATGAAACGATTTTACCCAAAACGCTTCTTTAACATGGAATTTACAAAAGAACGGGTAATATAATGTCATAAGTGAACCATATATGATATAATAACAATGAATATGATTCTGTAATAAGTCAATAACATGATTTAAATCATTATACAGGAGGTTCGGACACTTACAAAGCAAGTCGGACCTAAGGTAAGGGAAATATCACAATCTCATTTTTATCCGAGATTGTTTATTCGTAAGTATTTACTAGGGTGTATTTTATCATCCACATCCATGTTCCCTCAATATGTAATATTATTTCCATCCACCTACAATTGTTTAAATCCAATTTTGCCCTTCTATGAGTTTTTAGTAAAGGATATGAAAGGAATCTTTTTTTCGTTTTTCGTACGAGGTACTTTTTGACTTTTCCGACAAAAGTACGAAGAATGTTTTTTTTAACTTATACGGCACGAACGGATTTATACTGTTTTATAAAGCCTTATTTTCATGAAGCTTCCTCTAAAATATTTCATGACTATTTTCAATAAAATATCTTTCTTTTAAAATTGCATGATGTTTTGTGAAAAGAAATTGATTTTGAAGAAGAAAGGATATTTTCCTCAAGAATTCAATTCAAGTGTTTTATCAAAATTATTTTCCATATAAGATAATAAAGGGTTCTGTTTCTATCCATATTTTTACATTGATTTGACTATGTTGTGATGAAATTATGTTTATGAATTCCTTTATCTTATATGAATGGTTTTATGATGTCATGTTTAAGAATCCCATTTTTATTACATGGGTTATGTAATGATGTATGATTTATGATTTTGTGGCACACATAAGAAATGATTCATTAAGAGATGGGTGGGACCTATATCTCCCTCCAATGCATTGGGTAAAGATTTCATATCTCATGAGATAGACATGGCTGGAATGGTAGTTTATACCGGTTCAGTGAAACAGGACTGAAACGAGGATTACTCGATTCAGAAAGGGACTTTGTCCACTAAGATAGTCTTGGCAATGAGTCTTGACTAACAAGAAATTATTCTCTATGATTATGTGTGTATGCCACAATTAGTAATGTTTTATGTAAGGGTTTCATTTTCACTTCTATGATTTATCCCATGTTATGATATTACGATCTCTTTTGCAGGTTAAGATTTCCAAAAGCTATGTTCTTATGTATATGATGTGATTGATATTTCTTTTGTTTACCCTTACTGAGCATTTGAGCTCACCCTTTTATGTTTTCTTTTCCCCAGGATATAAAGAAAAGTTTATAGGTAAAAAAAAGGGAAGATCTTTATGGGAGATATTGAAGATCTTTCACCACGATTAGAAGATTACGTTCCGAGTTTCCAAAGACACTAAACTATTACGATCCTTTAGTGTGTATTTTTGTTATGTACTAAGTATTCCGCAAATGTAATGTAATGTCCATGTACGTCAAGATTCGGGTCTTTACAGTTGGTATCAGAGGAAAGGTTTAGTCAACCTTTGGAAACTAGGATGCGAAAACGTTAGTGAGATCCCTAGAGTTATTTCTAAGGTATGTCTAGGGATGTCCCTAAGGATAAGTATACGTATAGGATATAGTTCTAGAACTATGGTAACGATATTAGATTAAACCAAAGATGATAGATATTTAAGTTACTCCCCCTTTATTACGATTTTTTCATCTAACACTTTTCTGTTTGGGTTTTAGAAAATGGCTGGAAACAAGATGATTCACAATAATGGAGGATATGATGGACAATGGAATGATATTCTTCATGAGCAACCAAATGAAATGGGATTTGGATGTCCAAACATCATTATTATGCCGAATCAGCAATCTCACAACATGATCAATAAAGTAAAATTTGGTAAGTTTCCTGACTCGACTAATAAGAGAAAGAAGGAGTTCCATGATGATCATAGAGGAAAGAAAGTTCAATTTCCCCTATGTAAATCATGTGGGAAGAGGCATCAAGGAGAATGTTTCAAGGGAACTGGAAGATGCTTTGGGTGTGGAAAATAAGGACACAAAGCAAGTAAGTGCAAAGGAAAAGGGTCGGTTAACACCAGGGATGAGGATAATGGTATTGCTACAACATCAACAATGGTTAAATGTTTTAAATGTGGAATGTACGGGCATTATGCAAACCAATGCCATAAGCGAAAGTCTCATGAAGAAAATCAGTATGGTCGTATGGGTAGTATTTATGTGGATGATGATGATGAGACTACAAATGATATGTGAGATGAAAGAATTGTTGAAGCTCGGTCAATGGTCTAAGAATGTAGTGGAATGATTACATGTTTATCATGTGTAATATTGTATAAGTAATCTCGTGGAATAAGGAGACATCTAAGGATTGTTACACTGTTGTCTTTCCTTAAGTTTTGAAAGTGTATGATGAATGGTACCAGTAACCATGAAAGGTTATTCAGATACTTTTGGAAAGTAGATGATAAGTGCATAATGAAAGGATAAGAAGATAATGAGATGTTTGATTCTATTCATGAGCTCATGATTGATATAAGGACTAAGTGATATCATGGATTGAGTATATAGAATTTTGAGGATTTTGGTATGTGGAAAGTGTTAACTTTTAACTGCATTCATGTTTTCACTAAGGTATTCAAGAGAATACATGATTAAGGACTTTGAATGTTTAGAATGTGACCAACAAAACATATCTTATGATATGTGGGGATCAACGACAGTATTAAATCTCTGGTAATCGTTGTCACTATATTATGAGAGTGGACTGCAGTATTATGGATAAGCCTAAAGATTGAAATGGATTATGTTGGACATAAGTGAGTATTGTTTAAGGATCGAAGTTTTCTCGATATTATTGATGGGATGTTATAGTAATATAGTTTTAGAAAAAGGACAACCTGCAGGACGGGCGACAGCCCATCGCTTCGGACAAGGCTGTAGGAATCGAACCCACAACCGAAGTGCGACTGGCCTTTATCGCCTACCACTAACCTACAGGAAGTCCCTATTTAGTAGAAACTAGTTTTATTATATTAAGCAGTATGATATATGAAGTATAAGTCCATTTTAGGAACCATATATGATTAATCTCACTATAGATCGATTTATGCATATAATTTTTGCTAACCTTTTGTTTGAGACAGATGGAATGACCCGTCATTCTATCACATTATCTGCTAACACTTCACGAATAACAAATTCAACTTCATTTATTTAAGAGATGAAGTGGAAATTGTTCAAGGCACGAACAACAGTGAGATTGTACCAAAATAAAGTAAGTATTTATTCTAATTCAAATTTTCAACTTTAGGGAAATGATCTTGAAAACCAAAAATGTTGTCCTAGTGATCTTATACCTGAGGAATCAGATGGTACCTTATATCATCACAAATTTATGGATTTGTGATTTTTGGCTTTTCCATAGCCATGTTCTCTACCACTCTCCATCAGAACATGATGGTTAGATTTTTCTTCCATATCCATATTTTTACCTATGTGGAAACCCAACAATTAGTTTATTTGGGTAATCGTTACATTTCATACTTTAGTTTTTAAAGCCAAGTTTTGGTATTCCTTTTTACGATGTGGGAAACTTTCGAATAGAAAACCATTTATAACCCCGACGAATTTCGAGGGCGAAATTCATTTTAAGGGGGGTAGAATGTAACAGCCCAAGATTTTATAAAAAAATATTCTTTTTAATTTTATTAATGTCTTGTGTTGTACGCTACACCAAAAGGAGCTTGCACAACACACATCCTTGACTTGACTTGCATTACACGCAATCACGACTTTCCTCGATAGTGTGTGTAGTACGCAATAACGAGTTTCACTAAACAGCGATATGCTATTAAAACTAGCCGTTATGAATAGTAATAACCACTTTTTGAAATTTTGTAAATTTTATTTTTTTCAAAATGGATTTCATTTTTGGATTCGGAGTATCGAATTTAGCCTAAGGTGAAATTTTGGTACATTTCGGATAACTTTCATATTCTGATGAATAGTGAAAATTACTAAATTATAATTAAAAACAACTTTTTTAATTGAAATAATTAATAGTGATAAATTATTAATTTGAGTGGTTTTAAAGTATATTTAGAATATATTTTTACAATTTAATACAATGTTGGTCATTGGATGTAGTTTCACATTTAAACTAGACATAAACAAGTGTCAATCTTTTGATAGATATTGTTTCTTAAAAACACGCTATTTGTTTTAACAGTGGGATTTAATTATAAAATTAATTAATGCAACTTCTATGTTATGAATTTGGTTAAATAGATTTCATTTTTGAATTCGGAATATGAAATATAGCTTAGGATGAAATTTTGGCATTTTTCTGAAAACCTTCAATTTTTGATGAATAGTGAAACCACTAAGTGGTAGGTTAAAAACTGAATTTTGCATAAAACTTAATTTTACCGCTTCTGTGAATGGAATTTCGAAAATCCGACAGACACGGTTAATATCAAGGACTAAAATGTGGTTCAATGAGATGAAAATAATTTTTGGTGAATAGTAACTTTTTACTTTTTTTACCACGGTTAAAAGTAAATAGGGTAATTAAGGGTAAAGATGATATTATTATTACCCTAACACATGTCCTAATTCTATTGGAAAAGTGTATTTCGACCAAAAACAAACTTAGGAATAAAATATGACCATTTAGTCCCACTTGGATTAGATTAGGACATTTATTATTAATTTATTTAAAGAAGTGTTAAAATAGTTAAAATCAAAGTTTAATAAGTAAATCATTTTTAATATGGGGTTATACATAAGATAAATTCGATTTTAAATATTCATTAGAAAGATAAAAAGATTTCCTACATGATGGTATTTTATTTGTAATTTTTAGACATCAAATAATTTAATTTATTTATGACACAACGATGATGCAGTAATTATCTTTTTAATGAAATATTGACATAATTGATGTTATAAGCACCAAAATAAATATAATTTGAGATTTTTTATGAATTCCACTAATTTTCTAGGTTACTATGATATATTAATGTTGATTTAATCAACTTGGTTCGAACATTTAATTCTGTTATGACTTTCACAAAAATCATATATCAAATAGTGTCAAAATTGACACAAAATAGTTTTTAAATCAAATATTATATTACTAATTGTTATTTTATTCCTAAAAATCTAAGGTTCGGCCAAATGACTTAGATAAGGATATATATATTAATAATAAACAATTTGGGGTTCGTTTGGCATGTTATAGTAAGTGTATTAACCATATAGTGAAAGAAAACAAAAAGACACGGTAAAAGTTAAATTATTTAACTTAGAGTTAAATCTAATTGATAAGGTTTAAAATAATATCCAAACATGTCTAAATTTGATTGGTTGATGAGATTACAACCCTATCTCATCTAATCTTCGAATATGAGTCATTTTTGGAGGTTTTTAAGTGGGGTTAGATTTATTATAAATTAATATTTTTAAGAATTCCTAAGGTGCCCCTCTCCTCCCCTATAAAAGGACACCTCCTCCCCCTCCTCCTCACACCAATTTGAGCACTCAAGCTCGGCCAACCCCTGCCAAAATCTCTTCTCCACTTCCCTAGAAACATCCTAGAGGTTCTGGTCTTCCTCAAAGACCAATTCTAGTACCCTAAGAAGAGGTCTCAAAGAGGCACTTCAAAGAAGAGGTAATTACCGTTACCAATTCTTTCATCTTTATTTCTTCTTCCACTTCTTCTTCTTAGGTTGTTTCATTATGAAGTAATAACATCAGTATCACTCATATACTGATATGTTATTATAAGTATGAAACAACCCTATTTCACCATCTATCCATCCTACGGAAAAAGAAATCACCGCGCGTGCGTACGTACGGAATACCGTCTCCACGCCGTGGTGTAATCTATTTTCCACCACCACCTTACATGGATGGGTATAATGGTGTAAAGAATAACTATACATAGTTATTACAACATCATATTGATTCTGATATATTGTATAATCCACTCCAATTCAATTCAATATTTATAGAAATGATATCATCGCTCGTGCGTACGTACGGACTACCGTCTCCACGACGCGATGAGATTCATTCTCCATGTTAACCATTTAAGAATGATTATAATGTATATATAAGAAATAATAATGAAATATATGACATTATAAAGCTACTGGATTTATGTATATATATATACATATGTATGTCATCTACTTACTTCCATTTCAAGACAATAAGGAAAGGAAAACAGCGTTCATGCGTACGTACGGACTACCGTCTCCATGAACGGTGTTTTTCATTTTATTTATCTACCTAATATATATATTTATATATACTGAATATATATGATATATAAATCATATTTTATATTCTGGAAGTAAGTAAATCATGATATAAGTAATAATGATGTCAAGAACAACAAGTCAAAACACCTACGATAAATGAAACGATTTTACCCAAAACGCTTCTTTAACATGGAATTTACAAAAGAACGGGTAATATAATGTCATAAGTGAACCATATATGATATAATAACAATGAATATGATTCTGTAATAAGTCAATAACATGATTTAAATCATTATACAGGAGGTTCGGACACTTACAAAGCAAGTCGGACCTAAGGTAAGGGAAATATCACAATCTCATTTTTATCCGAGATTGTTTATTCGTAAGTATTTACTAGGGTGTATTTTATCATCCACATCCATGTTCCCTCAATATGTAATATTATTTCCATCCACCTACAATTGTTTAAATCCAATTTTGCCCTTCTATGAGTTTTTAGTAAAGGATATGAAAGGAATCTTTTTTTCGTTTTTCGTACGAGGTACTTTTTGACTTTTCCGACAAAAGTACGAAGAATGTTTTTTTAACTTATACGGCACGAACGGATTTATACTGTTTTATAAAGCCTTATTTTCATGAAGCTTACTCTAAAATATTTCATGACTATTTTCAATAAAATATCTTTCTTTTAAAATTGCATGATGTTTTGTGAAAAGAAATTGATTTTGAAGAAGAAAGGATATTTTCCTCAAGAATTCAATTCAAGTGTTTTATCAAAATTATTTTCCATATAAGATAATAAAGGGTTCTGTTTCTATCCATATTTTTACATTGATTTGACTATGTTGTGATGAAATTATGTTTATGAATTCCTTTATCTTATATGAATGGTTTTATGATGTCATGTTTAAGAATCCCATTTTTATTACATGGGTTATGTAATGATGTATGATTTATGATTTTGTGGCACACATAAGAAAGGATTCATTAAGAGATGGGTGGGACCTATATCTCCCTCCAATGCATTGGGTAAAGATTTCATATCTCATGAGATAGACATGGCTGGAATGGTAGTTTATACCGGTTCAGTGAAACAGGACTGAAACGAGGATTACTCGATTCAGAAAGGGACTTTGTCCACTAAGATAGTCTTGGCAATGAGTCTTGACTAACAAGAAATGATTCTCTATGATTATGTGTGTATGCCACAATGAGTAATGTTTTATGTAAGGGTTTCATTTTCACTTCTATGATTTATCCCATGTTATGATATTACGATCTCTTTTGCAGGTTAAGATTTCCAAAAGCTATGTTCTTATGTATATGATGTGATTGATATTTCTTTTGTTTACCCTTACTGAGCATTTGAGCTCACCCTTTTATGTTTTCTTTTCCCCAGGATATAAAGAAAAGTTTATAGGTAAAAAAAGGGAAGATCTTTATGGGAGATATTGAAGATCTTTCACCACGATTAGAAGATTACGTTCCGAGTTTCCAAAGATACTAAACTATTACGATCCTTTAGTGTGTATTTTTGTTATGTACTAAGTATTCCGCAAATGTAATGTAATGTCCATGTACGTCAAGATTCGGGTCTTTACAGTTGGTATCAGAGGAAAGGTTTAGTCAACCTTTGGAAACTAGGATGCGAAAACGTTAGTGAGATCCCTAGAGTTATTTCTAAGGTATGTCTAGGGATGTCCCTAAGGATAAGTATACGTATAGGATATAGTTCTAGAACTATGGTAACGATATTAGATTAAACCAAAGATGATAGATATTTAAGTTACTCCCCCTTTATTACGATTTTTTCATCTAACACTTTTCTGTTTGGGTTTTAGAAAATGGCTGGAAACAAGATGATTCACAATAATGGAGGATATGATGGACAATGGAATGATATTCTTCATGAGCAACCAAATGAAATGGGATTTGGATGTCCAAACATCATTATTATGCCGAATCAGCAATCTCACAACATGATCAATAAAGTAAAATTTGGTAAGTTTCCTGACTCGACTAATAAGAGAAAGAAGGAGTTCCATGATGATCATAGAGGAAAGAAAGTTCAATTTCCCCTATGTAAATCATGTGGGAAGAGGCATCAAGGAGAATGTTTCAAGGGAACTGGAAGATGCTTTGGGTGTGGAAAAGAAGGACACAAAGCAAGTAAGTGCAAAGGAAAAGGGTCAGTTAACACCAGGGATGAGGATAATGGTATTGCTACAACATCAACAATGGTTAAATGTTTTAAATGTGGAATGTACGGGCATTATGCAAACCAATGCCATAAGGGAAAGTCTCATGAAGAAAATCAGTATGGTCGTATGGGTAGTATTTATGTGGATGATGATGATGAGACTACAAATGATATGTGAGATGAAAGAATTGTTGAAGCTCGGTCAATGGTCTAAGAATGTAGTGGAATGATTACATGTTTATCATGTGTAATATTGTATAAGTAATCTCGTGGAATAAGGAGACATCTAAGGATTGTTACACTGTTGTCTTTCCTTAAGTTTTGAAAGTGTATGATGAATGGTACCAGTAACCATGAAAGGTTATTCAAATACTTTTGGAAAGTAGATGATAAGTGCATAATGAAAGGATAAGAAGATAATGAGATGTTTGATTGTATTCATGAGCTCATGATTGATATAAGGACTAAGTGATATCATGGATTGAGTATATAGAATTTTGAGGATTTTGGTATGTGGAAAGTGTTAACTTTTAACTGCATTCATGTTTTCACTAAGGTATTCAAGAGAATACATGATTAAGGACTTTGAATGTTTAGAATGTGACCAACAAAACATATCTTATGATATGTGGGGATCAACGACAGTATTAAATCTCTGGTAATCGTTGTCACTATATTATGAGAGTGGACTGCAGTATTATGGATAAGCCTAAAGATTGAAATGGATTATGTTGGACATAAGTGAGTATTGTTTAAGGATCGAAGTTTTCTCGATATTATTGATGGGATGTTATAGTAATATAGTTTTAGAAAAAGGACAACCTGCAGGACGGGCGACAGCCCATCGCTTCGGACAAGGCTGTAGGAATCGAACCCACAACCGAAGTGCGACTGGCCTTTATCGCCTACCACTAACCTACAGGAAGTCCCTATTTAGTAGAAACTAGTTTTATTATATTAAGCAGTATGATATATGAAGTATAAGTCCATTTTAGGAACCATATATGATTAATCTCACTATAGATCGATTTATGCATATAATTTTTGCTAACCTTTTGTTTGAGACAGATGGAATGACCCGTCATTCTATCACATTATCTGCTAACACTTCACGAATAACAAATTCAACTTCATTTATTTAAGAGATGAAGTGGAAATTGTTCAAGGCACGAACAACAGTGAGATTGTACCAAAATAAAGTAAGTATTTATTCTAATTCAAATTTTCAACTTTAGGGAAATGATCTTGAAAACCAAAAATGTTGTCCTAGTGATCTTATACCTGAGGAATCAGATGGTACCTTATATCATCACAAATTTATGGATTTGTGATTTTTGGCTTTTCCATAGCCATGTTCTCTACCACTCTCCATCAGAACATGATGGTTAGATTTTTCTTCCATATCCATATTTTTACCTATGTGGAAACCCAACAATTAGTTTATTTGGGTAATCGTTACATTTCATACTTTAGTTTTTAAAGCCAAGTTTTGGTATTCCTTTTTACGATGTGGGAAACTTTCGAATAGAAAACCATTTATAACCCCGACGAATTTCGAGGGCGAAATTCATTTTAAGGGGGGTAGAATGTAACAGCCCAAGATTTTATAAAAAAATATTCTTTTTAATTTTATTAATGTCTTGTGTTGTACGCTACACCAAAAGGAGCTTTCACAACACACATCCTTGACTTGACTTGCATTACACGCAATCGCGACTTTCCTCGATAGTGTGTGTAGTACGCAATAACGAGTTTCACTAAACAGCGATATGCTATTAAAACTAGCCGTTATGAATAGTAATAACCACTTTTTGAAATTTTGTAAATTTTATTTTTTTCAAAATGGATTTCATTTTTGGATTCGGAGTATCGAATTTAGCCTAAGGTGAAATTTTGGTACATTTCGGATAACTTTCATATTCTGATGAATAGTGAAAATTACTAAATTATAATTAAAAACAACTTTTTTAATTGAAATAATTAATAGTGATAAATTATTAATTTGAGTGGTTTTAAAGTATATTTAGAATATATTTTTACAATTTAATACAATGTTGGTCATTGGATGTAGTTTCACATTTAAACTAGACATAAACAAGTGTCAATCTTTTGATAGATATTGTTTCTTAAAAACACGCTATTTGTTTTAACAGCGGGATTTAATTATAAAATTAATTAATGCAACTTCTATGTTATGAATTTGGTTAAATAGATTTCATTTTTGAATTCGGAATATGAAATATAGCTTAGGATGAAATTTTGGCATTTTTCTGAAAACCTTCAATTTTTGATGAATAGTGAAACCACTAAGTGGTAGGTTAAAAACTGAATTTTGCATAAAACTTAATTTTACCGCTTCTGTGAATGGAATTTCGAAAATCCGACAGACACGGTTAATATCAAGGACTAAAATGTGGTTCAATGAGATGAAAATAATTTTTGGTGAATAGTAACTTTTTACTTTTTTTACCACGGTTAAAAGTAAATAGGGTAATTAAGGGTAAAGATGATATTATTATTACCCTAACACATGTCCTAATTCTATTGGAAAAGTGTATTTCGACCAAAAACAAACTTAGGAATAAAATATGACCATTTAGTCCCACTTGGATTAGATTAGGACATTTATTATTAATTTATTTAAAGAAGTGTTAAAATAGTTAAAATCAAAGTTTAATAAGTAAATCATTTTTAATATGGGGTTATACATAAGATAAATTCGATTGTAAATATTCATTAGAAAGATAAAAAGATTTCCTACATGATGATATTTTATTTGTAATTTTTAGACATCAAATAATTTAATTTATTTATGACACAACGATGATGCAGTAATTATCTTTTTAATGAAATATTGACATAATTGATGTTATAAGCACCAAAATAAATATAATTTGAGATTTTTTATGAATTCCACTAATTTTCTAGGTTACTATGATATATTAATGTTGATTTAATCAACTTGGTTCGAACATTTAATTCTGTTATGACTTTCACAAAAATCATATATCAAATAGTGTCAAAATTGACACAAAATAGTTTTTAAATAAAATATTATATTACTAATTGTTATTTTATTCCTAAAAATCTAAGGTTCGGACAAATGACTTAGATAAGGATATATATATTAATAATAAACAATTTGGGGTTCGTTTGGCATGTTATAGTAAGTGTATTAACCATATAGTGAAAGAAAACAAAAAGACACGGTAAAAGTTAAATTATTTAACTTAGAGTTAAATCTAATTGATAAGGTTTAAAATAATATCCAAACATGTCTAAATTTGATTGGTTGATGAGATTACAACCCTATCTCATCTAATCTTCGAATATGAGTCATTTTTGGAGGTTTTTAAGTGGGGTTAGATTTATTATAAATTAATATTTTTAAGAATTCCTAAGGTGCCCCTCTCCTCCCCTATAAAAGGACACCTCCTCCCCCTCCTCCTCACACCAATTTGAGCACTCAAGCTCGGCCAACCCCTGCCAAAATCTCTTCTCCACTTCCCTAGAAACATCCTAGAGGTTCTGGTCTTCCTCAAAGACCAATTCTAGTACCCTAAGAAGAGGTCTCAAAGAGGCACTTCAAAGAAGAGGTAATTACCGTTACCAATTCTTTCATCTTTATTTCTTCTTCCACTTCTTCTTCTTAGGTTGTTTCATTATGAAGTAATAACATCAGTATCACTCATATACTGATATGTTATTATAAGTATGAAACAACCCTATTTCACCATCTATCCATCCTACGGAAAAAGAAATCACCGCGCGTGCGTACGTACGGAATACCGTCTCCACGCCGTGGTGTAATCTATTTTCCACCACCACCTTACATGGATGGGTATAATGGTGTAAAGAATAACTATACATAGTTATTACAACATCATATTGATTCTGATATATTGTATAATCCACTCCAATTCAATTCAATATTTATAGAAATGATATCATCGCTCGTGCGTACGTACGGACTACCGTCTCCACGACGCGATGAGATTCATTCTCCATGTTAACCATTTAAGAATGATTATAATGTATATATAAGAAATAATAATGAAATATATGACATTATAAAGCTACTGGATTTATGTATATATATACATATGTATGTCATCTACTTACTTCCATTTCAAGACAATAAGGAAAGGAAAACAGCGTTCATGCGTACGTACGGACTACCGTCTCCATGAACGGTGTTTTTCATTTTATTTATCTACCTAATATATATATTTATATATACTGAATATATATGATATATAAATCATATTTTATATTCTGGAAGTAAGTAAATCATGATATAAGTAATAATGATGTCAAGAACAACAAGTCAAAACACCTACGATAAATGAAACGATTTTACCCAAAACGCTTCTTTAACATGAAATTTACAAAAGAACGGGTAATATAATGTCATAAGTGAACCATATATGATATAATAACAATGAATATGATTCTGTAATAAGTCAATAACATGATTTAAATCATTATACAGGAGGTTCGGACACTTACAAAGCAAGTCGGACCTAAGGTAAGGGAAATATCACAATCTCATTTTTATCCGAGATTGTTTATTCGTAAGTATTTACTAGGGTGTATTTTATCATCCACATCCATGTTCCCTCAATATGTAATATTATTTCCATCCACCTACAATTGTTTAAATCCAATTTTGCCCTTCTATGAGTTTTTAGTAAAGGATATGAAAGGAATCTTTTTTCGTTTTTCGTACGAGGTACTTTTTGACTTTTCCGACAAAAGTACGAAGAATGTTTTTTTTAACTTATACGGCACGAACGGATTTATACTGTTTTATAAAGCCTTATTTTCATGAAGCTTCCTCTAAAATATTTCATGACTATTTTCAATAAAATATCTTTCTTTTAAAATTGCATGATGTTTTGTGAAAAGAAATTGATTTTGAAGAAGAAAGGATATTTTCCTCAAGAATTCAATTCAAGTGTTTTATCAAAATTATTTTCCATATAAGATAATAAAGGGTTCTGTTTCTATCCATATTTTTACATTGATTTGACTATGTTGTGATGAAATTATGTTTATGAATTCCTTTATCTTATATGAATGGTTTTATGATGTCATGTTTAAGAATCCCATTTTTATTACATGGGTTATGTAATGATGTATGATTTATGATTTTGTGGCACACATAAGAAAGGATTCATTAAGAGATGGGTGGGACCTATATCTCCCTCCAATGCATTGGGTAAAGATTTCATATCTCATGAGATAGACATGGCTGGAATGGTAGTTTATACCGGTTCAGTGAAACAGGACTGAAACGAGGATTACTCGATTCAGAAAGGGACTTTGTCCACTAAGATAGTCTTGGCAATGAGTCTTGACTAACAAGAAATGATTCTCTATGATTATGTGTGTATGCCACAATTAGTAATGTTTTATGTAAGGGTTTCATTTTCACTTCTATGATTTATCCCATGTTATGATATTACGATCTCTTTTGCAGGTTAAGATTTCCAAAAGCTATGTTCTTATGTATATGATGTGATTGATATTTCTTTTGTTTACCCTTACTGAGCATTTGAGCTCACCCTTTTATGTTTTCTTTTCCCCAGGATATAAAGAAAAGTTTATAGGTAAAAAAAAGGGAAGATCTTTATGGGAGATATTGAAGATCTTTCACCACGATTAGAAGATTACGTTCCGAGTTTCCAAAGACACTAAACTATTACGATCCTTTAGTGTGTATTTTTGTTATGTACTAAGTATTCCGCAAATGTAATGTAATGTCCATGTACGTCAAGATTCGGGTCTTTACAAATAGTCTTTTTCATTCTCGCACCCCTCAAGCTCTCGCGGAAGCTGACCCCTGGGCCGCGACTCCCCCTCCTCCTCCTCCTCTCCCGCCGCCTCTCCTTAACTGTGAACCACGCCTCCATCGTGTGTCGTCACCTCTACTGTGCGCCACACCGTTGTGCGTCTCCTCTACCAGTCGTGCAAACCAACTGTCGTGTGCCTCTCCTCCGCTGCGCGCCACACCTCTGTCTTGCACCACACCTCCGCTTTGCGCCTCTCTTGCGTCGTGTGTCTCTCCTCTGCCGGTGAGTTTTCTCCTCTTTGTCATATATTTCGTCTTGTTCGCATGTAATTATAGTTTGATATTGATGGTATACTGTGAATTGTACGGGCTAAACGCCCCGGTCAAAATCGTGGTCGTTGGTGGCCCTTGTTTGCGCACTAAATGAATTGCATGTTGGTTGGTGTTTCTCTTCATAGTTTTGTGCTTTGATTTTGTGTGACTCGATTATGCATTTGAAGTGTGATGCCACTAGAGCATAGTGTAATTGCTTTTTAATGGAGAAGATTTATATCGTTAGGGGTTGAGTAGTATGTCACGTGACATATTTATGTGTTCTCTATTAATGTCGACAAGTTTTAGCTTCGATTTTGCTTGAGTGAGGTAGTTGTTTCTTTGGAACTCCCTTGTAATACATGTTATAAATTTCTCTTATGTTTTAAAATGATTTCTTATGAAATTATATGTAATGTTTCAGAAATTCCGTGTTTTTATTTATTTATATGAAATTATTCTGAGACTGCCCGCTCCGATGGCACGTGATTTCGAGGCCCAGAGAGCCCGGAACGCAATTTTGAACTTTTTTTAAGGTACGTTCAGTAAACGCATGAACGTGTTTTTTTAACTTTTGAACTGGTGCTCAGATCAAAAATCCAAGGACATCGTTGAATTCAAAATGCCGAGATTTGCCTAGAATGGACTTAACTTCGGCCGGAAATGGTTGAACAGAAAAGTTTATTTTCGGACTTTTTGAGAAAAATAATAAAATAGATTAAAAAGTTATTTTTATATTTTCTCTCATCCGTTGAGCGGCGGACGACGACGCTGCGGTGCGACGACGAAGTGGGGATGAGGTGTATTAATGAGGCTCATTAATGGCCTATATCACATAGCGTAACAATGCAATAAATGTAGCGTAACAACGACATTATTTTATAAATGAAACAACGTAACAACTCGACATCGCAACGTAACTGAAACGATGCGACATGTTTCCTTTAATTATTTGGCACGTTGGAGACGACAGAATTAAACCTTGGCGACTCTCTGACGAATCTCCAACGGAATTCCTCTCCAACGAAGAACGGCGAAGAACGTCGGCGAGACATCCCTAACTTCGACGAACCTCAAAGAACGGAGTTAGAAGTGACGATGTCGACGCCTTGAACTCTCGAAGACGAACGCTTGGGCATCAAATGTCAAAGAGGTAGGGGTTTGATTATTATTTCAAAGTTTTTCCCTGCACTTCTTTTTCTAGAAACAACGAACACTGATCAACCCACGAAAAGGTTAATCCGCGATTCATGCGTTTATGCGGGAGGATGACTTTTCTTGGAGATTTTATTATTAGGGACTCAAACCTTGCATGAAATGGTTGAACTTCAATCCACGAACCTCCCCCTTGATTTAAACCTCTAACGCGGAGGGCCCGGGCTGACACGAACAAGGTCCGAGTGCCTCCACTTGTGCGTTCATGGTGACCGCATTCTTGAAGTGGAGACAATTCGATTTTAGGGCCATAGCAGGGATGGTGGTGACCAGAGAGGTCCGTAGGCATAGATGGATTGGAAAACAGACCACTGGAGCAACTCCAGTGGCCTACGGAAGGTGTCGCCGACGTGACACCACCGGCACAGTGACGTCGGCACCTGGCGATGGTGGCCGGCCCACGCCGACCGCCTGAAGGGGGCAGGGAAAACCAGCGCCACGACAACAGCGGCAACGGTCGACCCTCGTTGGCCGCGTTGGAGGATGGCGGCATACTCGTTGGCGCGCCACAGCGGTAGGAGGCCACAACCAACCGGTCACGGCGGTGGGATTCATGGAGCCCGGCGGGCGCTGCGTGGAGGGGGTGGCCCACGTCTGGGCCACCCAAGCGGTGCGGACCGCAGTCCTTCGACCGCGGATGGAGGGCCCCTGCATCCGCAGGACTAGCTGGAGCCGAACGCGGCTCGGCTGCCGCATCCTGGCCGGGCGACGCACCGCCAGTCCGCCCACCTGGAGGACCAGGCTAAGGCTGGCGGGCCGCGCCCCCATCCCAGCGGGCCGGACCCGCTCCAGCGGGCCAGACCCGCGTCGTTAGGCCGGACCCATGCCCTTCGGGGTGGGCTGGACTAGACTGGGTCGCTGGGCGACCCGGCGGGCTAGACCCTTGGCTAAACCAGGCCAGGTCCAGCGAGGCTTGTTGGGCCTGGCCCATTGGCTAGGCCGGACCAGAGCGACCCCGAACCGAACCAAGTTAGGTCCAGTCCGTCTAATTAAACCGGGGTATGTGGGACCCCCAGGCTGGGTTGGTTGGGTCGGACCGAGTCCCATCACAACTGCCCCCTGTTTACTAAAACACTTATATCTTGCAAACCGCACGTCCGATTGACAGGTCGTTTGCGGCGTTGGGACCCTCTTGATGAGGCATATCTTTTGGCATTCTTTGTGGTGACTTTCATGGACGTCGTGTAATGACCCAAAGTTTTCAATAGAAATTTCGCTTCTTATAAATATGTCATAAAATAACATGAAAACACAACATAATGAACTACTAAGTGTTAAGTGGCCTTTAAACATAAGTTTGTCACTTCTGTGTTTGGAATTTCAAAAATATGATATAATGGTTGCATTCAGTAATTTATTTGGAGTCTGATAAGAAAAACATACTTTTTGGTGAATAGTAACATATCCTTATGAATAGTAACATACCCTTATGAATAGTGAAATACCCTAATGAATAGTAACCTTACCTATGATAGTCATAAAATAATATTCAATTGAAATTATGATGTACCTATATTTTAGAATAAGTAAATGAATGTTTTAAAACTGGTTTTTAATAATAAATTATGATTTTAATTACATATTAAATTAATCATATTTAGAAAATTATTTTTGAAAAATGGACTTCATATTTTGATTCTTCATGTCGAAAAATGGTTGGGGTGAGTTTTTGGGATTTTTCTAAAATACTTGAATTTTTTATGAATAGTAGAATCCAATAATTCACAATAAATGCTAAATAATGGATTAATTGAGTCATTGATGATGATCTACTGATGTGATCCCATTTGGTTCGAAGTCAAATTCTTTTGTTACTATTCTTTGTCATGGAATACTTACTATTCCTTGTCTTGTGAGGAAATAATAAACTAATGATTAAAAAAATATGAAAACCCTCCTCTCCTCCAATATAACCTCCCCGCACTCTCTCTTCTCTTCACTCCTCTCAAGCCTTGTGCCTTGCCAATATTCAACCCAAATCTCTCCCCAAGATCCTCCCCCACGTCCAAAAGCTCCTAGCCTATTCAAAATACCAAAACCTCTCCCCTTAACAGGTTCTCAAAGGAGGAAGTCTCAAGAGCTAAATTCCTCTTTCTAATTCCTTCTTTTCTTTTAAGTTCTTTTCTTTTGGTTTCTTTCCTAACCTCCCTTAACCCAAATGGTATGATAACTCTAGTAGCATACATGTACTGGAATGCTATTATTCTAATGGGATACTTCATTATCTTCTCTTCTTTCCCCACCTTTTATTTGAAAGAAATGAAAACACCATTTGAGATGTGCTAATTTAGCACATTCAAGGACAACGATTTATCAATTTCTATTATCATCATCAAATCTGGTCATGAAACCATTTTTGTTATGGTTGAACCAGAATATATATATGTAATATATCCTATTTTTATTTTTTAATCTTTTTTACAAATGGCATTAAGTTATAAAGAAAAATATGTTCTTCGTAATCAAACCCACCAATTAACAAAAACGATTGTCACTTTGGTTTTATATAATAATCCGACTTCATTCTAAGTAACCAAATTAAATATAAAACCATGTAATCTCCTAGATGTTAACTAATATCATATAACTTCATTTCTAGACAACCACTTCCATCTTTCATGTTTATCCAAACTTGAATATAAGTGAACCGATCTTTTAAAACCAAGTAAACAAACGATCCCAAACAATGAAATTGAACCCCATAACCAATCAAAACGATTATAAATGAACTTAAAATGATTATACTAAACCGATTACATATATAATAGGTTATGGAATTATTAATTAATAAACCTATTTTGTTTATTCAGGTCATTAATAACAAGTGGAGGACACCATCAGAATTAAGGTAAGGGATCCTCTCCTTTTCACTCTTAGTCAAGATTGTTCTCTATGTTATGCCTTTTTGTGTAATACCAAGTGATGGGGTATATTTTCTCACCTCCCCCATAGTGACCTAATTTTTTATAAGTGATGATAAACCCTTTATCTCTCTCATCAATCCCTCTTAGTTACACTCGATACCATGCCGATAAACCGTAATGGATTCTACCTGAACTTCGTTTATTCCATCGAGTTGCTCTATCTTTCTTTTTACCAAAATGTAGTTGTATTTTATTTTTATTTAAAAATTCTACATTCTGTTTATATGCTCCAAAATCATGTTCCAATATCTATCTCTCATTCTTTTTCGGGGATATACATGCTTTTAAGTGAATCCCTCCTCAATACTTCCCAATAAGCACACTCGTTTTAAAGGAACTTCTCGAATTTTTACCCAATTTAAAGTGAACTCTTTCCTATATTTTAAGACACAATTTTCTTTATAAAATAAGTATTTTTATTATGAAAACCTTCTTGGTTCAATTCTGGTTTTATATAAAAGAATTCCCTCTTTACTATTTTAAAATCTCTATGGTATTTTCTTTTAAACCACACAAAAATGTTTTAATGTTTCTAAAATACATTTCTTATATGTTGTCACTTCTATTTGTTACCACCTACCATGTTATATGCCTATATTACCTTATGGACATTCATGTATGTCCTAATACCTTTCTTTCATGGATATTTTCATGATACACTCATTGGTTATTCTTTATGTCATGATTGTGGTACCCAATTCTTTCCATGGGTATCCTTATGTTTATGAACGATTAATTATGTTTGATTGTTTATGTGGAAAGAATATTTATGTGGAAAAAATATTTATGTGGCAATAATATTCATGGAAATGTTGAGATGAGTGTGCCCAGATAGCGCTTCGATGCATTGGGTAAAGTTAAGTCTCATGAGATGTGATGTGAAACAGGATTGATGGTTAGCCTTGACCCGTACTAAAATGGGAAACAGGATTGGTGGTTAGCCTTGACCCATACTAAAGAAATGTTTTATGATTATGCCACATTTATATGATTCCATGTTTATATGTTCACATGCTTATATGATATGATTTCATATGTTCCATGTTTTGTTTTCATTACGTCATGCCTCCTAACTCATGTGCATAAGATGCATCCTTATGTTCATTCCCTTACTGGTCATTTTAGCTCATCCCTTTGTTCATGTGTTCCCTAGGTACCCTATGCAGATGTAAGGGCTCAAAGGAAGTTAGGAGATCTTTATGGAGATTAAATAAAGAAATATTTTTTTAGCCCCATGTTTTATGTTTTATGTACCTAGTCTTCCAAGACACTAGACTTAATGATCCTTGGCTTTTAATCTGATGTATAATTATGCTTAAAATCATGTAATGTTATATATAAAAAATTTGGGTCGCTATAGTTGGTATCAGAGGATGGTCTAGTTATTTTTGGAGATTAGGAATAGAGCACCTTAGTGAGAACCTTAAGGATGAGACGAAGTATAATAAAACATCCCTAAATTTTGGTTAGTATAGAGTAAGTGGTTTATCAAGAAAATATATCCCTATCTGGATACGAGCAGGTAGAGGCGGCTCTGTCACAGATGTACCTAGGAGTGAAAACTTTGAAAAGGAGTTTCGGGCTTGACCTGAGGTATCCTGGTACACGACAATGGGCTTTGCTGCACTCTTGGTTACGACACTCCCAGGGGATATGCTTTGGTAGATTCACGAGCTTAGTAAAAAACATTATTATGTGACAAAAAAAGAGACCATAAGAATATAAGTTAAGAAATATATTGAGGATAACCTAGATTTGAACCTAAAGAATCACAATTTAGGATATACTTCTTATTCATAAGTTTATCCTTTTATGTTGAAAGTTTCCTTTTTATGCTCAATAAATAAGTATTCAAGACCTCTAATTATACATTATTTTTCTTAGTTAATGGCGGGAAATAGAAGAACACGTTCCAACAACCAATGTGATAGGAAATGTGAATATTTCCCTAACGATATGCCTGATATAACGAGAGTGGGTGCTCAAAACTTCATGACAGTACTTGCTCAACTAGCTTGAGTTATGAATAATAACTTAAATAATGAGGAATTCTCTCCTCCTCCAAGGAAATATCAAGTTGCAGTAGAATCCTTCATGTGGAAAATGCCTCCCATATTTAGTGGATCTTTTGATCCCCTTCTCACGAAACAATGGATTAACTCCATTGAAAATATATTCTCCGTTCTCCAGTGCTCGTAAGAAGAGAAGGTTGTACTGGAAGTCTATCGTTTTGATGGGGAAGCTGATCAGTGGTGGACACTGATCAAGAATAAAAAGTCCCAAGAGGAAATTTATTCCATGGATTGCGAGGAATTCAAGAGGATGTTTTTCAAAAAATATTTTCCTAACCCTCTATCTCAATATGGAAAGAGAGTTCCTCAGACTCAACCAGAAGGAATATGAGTCCATCGGGGCGTATGAAGAAAACTTTACAAGGCTTGCAAGGTATCCCTCTGGATTTTTCATGAATACCAAAAGAAAAGTGGATCACTTCTTTAGTGGACTAAAGCAGAGTCTACGAAAAGTGTTGGCAATTCTAGACTTCGACAGTTATGAGGATATTGTATGTTGTGCCCTCAAGGTGGAAATGGAGATTGGAGACTCTCAGTGGTCTCGTGGGCCCAGTGACAAGAAGCAGAAAATGGAAAACAACATGGGTGGTTCATCAAACAAATCCCATGATGGAAAGAAGCATGACTTTTCCCCTTGAAAAAATTATGGGAAGAAGCGTCATGGTAACTGTCTGAAGGGAACCAAGAATTGCTTCAAATGTAGAAAGTTTGGTCATCTGGCCAAGAACTGTCGAAGGGATATGAAAAATCCTGCTAATGTTGAAGAAGAAAGGAAGGTTCAGATCAACACTCAGCCTACAGTTCATTGTTACAACTGCAAGGAGCATGGGCATTATGCGAACAATTTCCCTAAGCCGAGGGTTGCCAGAGGCAATCAAAAACAACCTCCAAGGCAACAAGGAAGGGCTTATGTTATCACTAATGCTAAGGTGGAGCCGAACAATGATGTGGTGACAGGTATACTGGTTATTCATTCAAGAATAGTATACTTACTATTTAATTCTGTTTCTACGCATTCTTTTGTATCTTGTAATTTTAGTAGAACTATTAAAACACCACCTCAAAATTTGGAGGAAAATTTATCTGTGAGAATAGAAAATGGGGTAATCGCTGCATACATGGTTTATAACTCCTCCTCGGTTAATGTTTGTGGACTGAACCTCCTAGAAAATCTTGTCATACTTCCTTTAGTGGAGTTTGACACAATCTTGGGCATGGATTGGCTATCTTTGTACAAAGCCAACATCAACTGTCGGTAAAGGGAGATAACTTTTCACATCCTGAAGAATCCTCCGATTCTTTACAAGTGTAAGGAGGAACATGAGTCTCCTTTAGAATCTTCATCTCAAGTGTGGATATTGTTTCCTTATAAGAAAGTATATCTAGCTCAAATGATTGAGATAAAAGAGAGAATCATGCTTGAAGACATGCGCATCATGAGGTATTACACTGATGTATTCCCTGAAGAGTTGTCTGGTCTTCCTCCTGACCAAGAGGTTGAGTTCTCAATTGAACTTATCCCTAGATCTCTACCTATCTCAAAGACACCTTACAGAATGGCCACCGTAGAGTTGGAAGATCTGAAGAAGAACTTATAGGAGAATATGAAGAAGGGTTTTATACACCCGAGTGCTTCACCATGGGGTGCGCCAGTTTTCTTCATCAAGAAGAAGGATGGATCAATGCGCCTCTGCATTGATTATCGTGAACTCAATAAAATCACGATAAAGAGAAAGTATCCCCTTCCACGGATAGATGACTTGTTCGATCAGCTTCGTGGGGCTAGTTATTTCTCTAAGGTGGACCTTCAGTTAGGATATCACCAACTAAATGCGAGGAAGGAAGATATACCCAAGACCGCCTTTCGAATGAGGTATGAACACTATGAGTTCATAGTGATGCCCTTCAGACTCACTAATGCTCCATCAATTTTCATGGATTTAATAAATATAGTCTTTAGAGATTACCTTGAAAAATTTGTGGTATTCTGTATTGATGATATTATTATATACTCCAAGAGAAAGGAGGAATATGAGGAGCATTTAAAAACCATGTTAAATAATTTTTTAAGGGAGAATTTGTATGAAAAGTATAGTAAATGTGAGTTCTGGATGAAGGAAGTATCATTCCTGGGGCATGTTATCACCAGCAAAGGGATATCTGTGGACCCTTCTAAGATGAAGGCAATTGAAGAGTGGCCCAGACCAACTTATGTAATGGAGATCCATAGCCTTTTGTGTCTAGCTGGGTATTATCAATGATTCATGAAGAACTTTTCACGATTGTCAAACCCAAATACCAAGCTAACACAGAAGCGAGTAAAGTTTGTATGGACGGAAGAATGTGATGTAAGCTTCAAGGAGCTAAAGAGAAGGCTGATCACTGCACCTGTACTCACATTACCAAAAAGTGGATAAAGTTTTGTGATATACAATGATGCTTCAAAAAAAGTCTTGGGTTGTGTACTCATGAAAAATGATAATGTGATAGCCTATTCCTCACGGAAGTTGAAGATCCATGAGAAAAACTACCCGACACATGATCTAGAGCTGGAAGCCGTGTTTTTTGCCTTGAAAATATGGTGGCACTACCTTTATGGTGATAAGTGTGACATATACACTGACCACAAGAGCCTAAAGTATATATTCACACAAAAGGAGATCAACATGCTTCAAAGTAGATGGTTAGAGCTAATCAAGGATTATGATTGCTCGATTCACTATCATCCTGGAAAGGTAAATAAGGTAGTCGATGCTCTAAGAAGAAAAGAACCTGCTACTCTATCCATGTTACAGATTGAGAAAGACCCTATCTTCTTGGATATGAAAAGGATGGATTTGGAAATAATAAGGGTAGGGGATACATCCTACCTTGCACAAATTATTGCGCAACCATCCACTCAAGAGAAGATTAAGGAAGCACAAAGGGATTATGTGGAGTTACAAAAGAGGGTCAATGTAGTAAAGGAAGGGAAGCTGTAAGAGTTCCATATCAATGATGATGGTGTGATTTGGTTTGGAATGCGACTTTGTGTGCCTTCATCACCTAGGATAAAGAAAGATCTATTGGAAAATGCACATAGATCAACATTATTTATCCATCCTGGGAGTACCAAGATGTATCGTGATCTCTAAGAACACTTCTGGTGGGATAACATGAAGAAGGAGATTGTAGAATATATATCAAGGTGCTTGGTATGTCAGCAAGTTAAAGCAGAGTGAAAAAAGTCCAAAGGGATGATGCAACCATTGCCTATACCCATGTGGAAATGGGAGAATGTCACAATGGACTTTGTCATGGGTCCCCCGAAGAAGTCTAAGGGAAATAATGAGATATGGGTTGTGGTTGACCGACTCACAAATACTGCCCATTTTATCGCTATTCAGGAAGACCTCTCACTTGAAAAACTTGTAAAAATATATTTGAAGGATGTGGTGAGACTGCATGGTGATCCACTATCAATTGTATCTAATCATGATCCAAGGTTCACATCTAAATTCTAGAGGAGTCTTCAACATGCTTTGAGTACTGAATTAAATTTCAGCACGACCTATCACCCCCAAACTGATGTCCAATCTGAAAGGACTATTCAGTTGCTTGAAGATATGCTAAAAGCTCGCTCTCTAGAATTCAAAGGTTGATGGGATCAACATATCTTGTTGGTTGAGTTCTCATACAACAATATCTTCCACTCAAGTATTCAGATGGCTCCATATGAAGCTCTGTATAGAAAGCGATGTTGAACTCCAACCTGTTGGGATGAAGTTGGAGAACTAAAGCTACTTAGACCCGATCTTGTGCAAGAGATGACGGAGAAGTTTCAAGTCATCCATAAAAACATCAAAGCTACTTAGAGTCGGAAAAAGAGCTATGCTGACAACCGTCGAAGGGACTTGGAGTTCGATGTTGGGGATAAAGTCTTCCTTCGAATATCACTATGGAAGAGAGTCATGTGGTTTGGAAATAAAGGGAAGCTAAGCCCAAGGTACATTGGAACCTTTGAGATCCTTGACCGCATAGGATCCTTGGCCTATTGTCTTTCACTTCCTCTAAATATGACTCGAGTTCATGATGTGTTTCATGTATCACTCCTAAGTACATACCCGATCTCTCACATGTACTGAACTCAGAGGTGGTGCAGCTGGAAGATGATCTCTCTTATGTGGAGCAGTCAGTGAAGATTCTGAACCGAAGAGATAAGGTTCTACGCAACAAGACAACCAACCTTGTCAAAGTTTTGTGGAGGAACCAAAATTTTGAATAAGCAACTTGGGAACCAGAGGACGTGATGAAGGAGAAGTACCCTCACCTGTTTACGGCCTAGAATGTAAAATGAAATTTCGAGGGCAAAATTTCATAATGGGGGAAGAATGTAACGACCCAAAGTTTTCAATGGAAATTTTCCTTCTTATAAATATGTAATAAAATAACATGAAAACAAAAAAGAATGAACTACTAAGTTCTAGGTTTCCTTTAAACATAATTTTGTCATTTTTGTGTTTGGAATTTCGAAAATTTGATATACATGGTTGCAATCAGTAAGTTATTTGGAGTCCGATAAGAAAAACATAATTTTTGGTGAATAATAACCTAACCTTATGAATATTATCATACCCTTATGAATAGTTAAATACCCTAATGAATAATAACCTTACCTATGATAGTCATAAAATAATATTCAAGTGAAATTATGATGTACCTATATTTTAGAATAAGTAAATGAATATTTTAAAACTGGTTTTTAATAATAAATTATGATTTTAATTAAATATTAAATTAATCATATTTATAAAATTATTTTTGAAAAATGGACTTCGTATTTGGATTCTACACGTCGAAAATAGGTTAGGGTGATTTTTTTGGATTTTTCTAAAATACTTGAATTTTTTATGAATAGTAGAATCTGATAATTCACAATAAATGCTAAATAATGGATTAATTGAGTCATTGATGATTATCTGATGATTTAATCCCATTTGGTTCAAAGTCACATGATTTTATTACTATTCTTGTTCATGGAATACTTACTATTCCTTGTATTTTGAGGAAATAATAAACAAATGATTAAAAAATTATGAAAACTCTCCTCTCCTCCACTATAAACCCCCCCTCACTCCCTCTTCTCTTCACTCCTATCAAGCCTTGTGCCTTGCCAATATTCTGCCCAAATATCTCCCCAAGATCCCCCCCATGTCCAAAAGCTCCTAGCCTCTTCAAAATACCAAAACCTCTCCCCTTAAGAGGTTCTCAAAGGAAGAAGTCTCAAGAGGTAAATTCCTCTATCTAATTCCTTATTTTCTTTTAAGTTCTTTTATTTTGGTTTCTTTACTCACCTCCCTTAACCCAAATGGTATGATAACTTCAGTAGCATACATGTACTGGAATTCTATTATGCTAATGGGATACTTCATCATCTTCTCTCTTTTCCCCACTTTTATTTGAAAGCAATGAAAGCATCATTTGAGATATGCTAATTTAGCACATTCAAGGACAACCGTTTATCAATTTATATTATCATCATCAAATATGGTCATGAAACCATTTTTGTTATGGTTGAAACAGAATATATATATGTAATATATCCTATTTTTATTATGTAATATTTTTTACAAATGGTATTATGTTATAAAGCAAACTATGTTCTTTATAATCAAACCCACCAATTAACAAAAACGGTTGTAACTTTGGTTTTATATAATAATTAGACTTCATTCTAAGTAACCAAATTAAATATAAAACCATTTAATCTCCTATATGTTCACTAATATAATATAACTTCATTTTTGTACAACCACTTCCATCTTTAATGTTTATCTTAACTTCAATATAAGCGAACCAATCTTTTAAAACCAAGTAAACAAACGAGCCCGAACAATGAAATTGAACCTCATAACCAATCAAAATGATTATAAATGTACTTAAAAATGATTATAATAAACCAATTAAATTTATAATAGGTTATGTAATTATTAATTAATAAACCTATTTTGTTTATTTAGGTCATTAATAACAAGTGGAGGACACCACCAGAATTAAGGTAAGGGATCCTCTCCTTTTCACTCTTAGTCAAGATTGTTCTCTATGCTATGCCTTTTTGTGTAATACCAAGTGATGGAGAATATTTTATCACCTACCCCATACTACCCTAATATTTTATAAGTGATGAGAAACCCTTTATCTCTCTCATCAAGCCCTCTTAGTTACACCCGATACCATGCTGATAAACCGTAATGGATTCTACCCGAAATTCTATTATTCCATCGGGTTGTTCTATCTTTCTTTTTACCAAAATGTAGTTGTCTTTTATTTTTATGTAAAACTTATAAATTCTGTTTATATTATTTAAAATAATGTTCCATGATCCATATCTCATTCTATTTCAGGTATATACATGCTTTTAAGTGAATCCCTCCTCGATACTTCCCAATAAACACACTCCTTTTAAAGGAACTTTCCGAATTTTTAACCAATTTAAAGTTCACTCTATCCTCTGTTTTAAGACACCATTGTCTTTATAAAATCATTATTTTTATTATGAAAACCTTCTTGGCTCAATTATGGTTTTATATAAAAGAATGTCCTCTTTACTGTTTTAAAAGCCTTATAGTATTTTCCTTAAAACCGCACAATTTTTTTTAATGTTTCTCAAATACATTTCTTATATTTTGTCACTTCTATTTGTTACCAAATACCATGTTATATGACTATATTACCTTATGGACATACATTTATGTGCTAATCCCTTTCTTTCATGGATACTTTCATGATACACTCACTGGTTATGCTTTATGTCATGATTGTGGTACCCAATTCATTCCATGAGTATCCTTATGTTTATGAATGATTGATTATATATGATTATTTATGTGGAAAAAATATTTATGTGGAAAAAATATTTATGTGGAAAGAATATTCATGGAAATGTTGAGATGGGTGCGCCCAGATAGTGCTCCAATGCATTGGGTAAAGTTAAGTCTCATGAGATGTGATGTAAAATGGGATTGGCAGTTAGCCTTGACCTGTACTAAAATGGGAAACAAGATTGACGGTTAAACTTGACCCATACTAAAGAAATGTTTTATGATTATTCCACTTTTATATGATTCCATGTTTATATGATCACATGCTTATATGATATTATTTCATATATTCCATGTTTTGTTTTCATTACGTCATGCCTCCTAACTCATGTGCTTAAGATGTATCCATATGTTCATTTCCTTACTGGGGTTTTTAGCTCATACCTTTGTTCATGTGTTCCCTAGGGTACCCTATGCAGATGTAAGGGCTCAAAGGAAGTTAGTATCTCTTTATAGAGATTAAATAAAGAAATGTTTTTTAGCCCCATGTTTTATGTTTTATGTACCTAGTCTTCCAAGACACTAGTCTTAATGATCCTTGGCTTGTAATATGATGTATAATTATGCTTAAAATCATGTAATGTTATATATAAAGGACTTGGGTCGCTATACGTCGAGATGCAATGAATGGTTTGAGGAGCGATTCATCCAAGGGCGCTATGTACGGAACCCTAGGGTTGAATGAGACTTGAAGACTGCTCGATGATGGCTAGTGGGAAGCAGCTCTATGTGACCCAGAAAGACCATGGTGGGGAGTAGCTTTGTGAGACCTGACAGACCCACGATAATCAACAGGAGGAGTACCTCAGTTCGACCAAGGTGGAAAGCAACTCTGTGTGACCTGGCAGACCCACGGTGGGGAGCGGCTCTGTGTGACCCAACATACCCGCGGTACTCATCAAGGATGAGTACCATAGCAGTCCAAGGTTAGTGAGAAGCAACTTTTGTGTAACCCGACATTCCCACTGTACTCGATAGAGAAGGAGTTCTCCATCAGTTGAGGAGTTCAATGATGTGACTGAAAAACTACTATCACTACCTTAGAATATACCTAGCGTGAGCTGCCTTATGTTGTGTGATTTTGCTTCATTCTATGATTTGAGGATGTTTGTATGGTATTTCATTTTTTTATTTGGTGTCCCTACTGAGTTTTGTGTTACTCCCCCTACGCGGGCCCGAACCATGCGTGTCGTGTCCCGTGCAGACGATCGACGCTTCGATCGAGACCTTGGTGGACTGGGACCCAGTGGAGCTCAGTGAGACAGGGCCGATTGACACTTCAATGGTGAACTTGGTGGCCTATGACCATGTGGGGCTCAATAGGAATAGGCGAACATGGAATACTACTTCGGCTTCTAATAGCCTCACTACTCTTACGATCAGGTGGGGTTTTCTGCGAATGGCCACCAGAGCTTCTTTTTGTACTTTACTGTTTCAGTTCTTTTTTTTGGGTTTGTATTCTGGCCCACTTACTTTCAGCTGTACTTTGTACTCAGTCTAGTTTTAATATACTTTTTATCCATTTTTGTGTGTTGGGACGTGGTTGGATGTGTGTGTGCATACAGGTACTCAGGAAAATTCCTCCCACTTGCAGGTTGACACCTTCAGTGCTAGTTGCCAAACCTTGGCCTTTAGGAGGCAGGCTTGGGGTAGTCACGGAACGGTCCCCAGGGGATGGGTTGTGAAAAAGTGGTATCAGAGTGAGGTCAGTCCTACCACAAAGACCAGGAGTCTTTGTTTTGTTTTGGGGCAATAGTGTTAGGTGTTGTGAGGCTGAATTTCAGATTCGGGGAGTCTAGTGTTGGTGCGGTGGCCAACGTATCCCTACACCAGGACCTTGAATTATTCTTTTTAACTCAATACTTGAAAACATTGGTTGCATAAGTGTCTCATTATGTTATTTTGAATAAAAGTAAGCTCACCAGGTATAACCTTCTAACCGTGGTAAATTTTGATCTATCTCAGGATGCCTCTATGAGGACAACCAACTAAGATCCCGATATGAGGTCATGAGGACAACCCTCCTAGAGATGAGGCGTCTGTTCAAGGACCAGTTCTAGATATGGACCCACTGAGTGGTGCACTAGTGCTACCACCACCTGATGGTCAGATGCTATTGTCAGAGGTTCTGGAAGAGGTTGTTCGTAGGCTTAGTGCCCTGCATGAGTTCCAAAGATAGAGACCTCCCAAGTTCAAGGGAGAGATGGATACTTAGGTTGCTAAGGACTGGATGGAGGTTGTGACGTGGGTCTTCTTCTTAGTGAGGACACTATCTAACCAGATGATGATCTTGGCAGCAAGCCTTCTGTAGGGTTCAGTAGGGAGATGGTGGAGTTTGACCACCCAAACACATGATGAGGCGACCCTTTCCTGGTCAGACTTTGAGCAGATTTTCTGGGAGGAGTTTTTACCTACAACCTTATGCTCTGTGCGCATCCAGAAGCTGCTTCACCTTCAACAGGGCATCATGATGGTAGCTAAGTACTCAGCAAGTTTCACCAAGTTATCTCTCTACTCCACAGACATGGTGCGAGACCCTTTCTTTAGGGCCCAAGCCTTTGAGTAGGGACTCAGGTGGGATATCAGGGCATCAATGTTGTCTCTCAGCATCCCTACCTAGGCCGTGGTGCTAGAGAGAGCCCTTCTTGTGGAGATATTCTTCACGGAGCAGGCACCGACAACTAGAGCCACCAGATGACCCTATGCGTTAGAGTCTTCAACAGGTAGCAGATAATAGACATGTGTTCCCAAGTGGGCCAGGTATTTCAGAGGCCGACCCCAGGACTCAGGGTCGATAGTGAGGGGCTCCTAGTCTAGGGGATCCATCAGAGAGACAAGTAGTACTTCGAGTGTGGCTGGCAGAGAAACATGGCACGTGACTTCCCAAACCACCGTACAGATGACCAGTAGACGATCGAGGGGCCACCAAGGCAGCGACATTGGTTTGAGTGAGGAGTTCCACAGAGTGGAAGACATGACAGGGGAGCCGGATGAGTAGAAGGTTTTGGAAGATAGTTTGAGGTGTTACCGGCACCACCCCCAAGTGGTCCACCCCGACCTCAGGAAGCAGGCAGACAGGGGCGAGCTCAGCTCCAGGTAGCAGAGGCTTACGACCACAACACTCTAGAGATGATCCGAGGTATGATACGTGTCTTCTCCACCCTAGATGTAGTACTTATTGACATAGGTTATAGAAAATCCTTCCTTTCCATGACTCTCATTCGGAGCTCTGATATTCCGGTGGAGCCGTTGACTTGATACTTATGGCTAGAGACTCCTACGTGAGATGAATCGATGATTACACACTGGTTCTGACATTGTAAGATCACTCTAGGAGGCGAGAGATTCAGCTGGGATATCCTAGTAGTGGCTTCAAGGCCTTACGGCATCATCTTGGGTATGAAATGGTTATCCACAGTCCATGCTCAGATAAATTGTTTTAGGCATACAGTGCGGTGTGTCCACGAATATGGGACCATGTTTTATTTCACCGAAGAGAAGGAAACCCTTGCAGCGTAGGACATACTCTCCCAGAGGAGGGTGCAGCCAATCACTCACCAGTTGGATTTCCTCACCCTCAGTGCAGTAGATGAGAGGAGTCTGAGCTTCCCTGTAGTGGTGGATGAGTACAAGGATTTTTTTTTCCTGAGGATGTTCTAGGACTACCTTCTCATAGAGAGGTAGAATTTTTCATCGACCTGTACCCCGGGACGAAATCGATATCCACATCGGCATATCGGATAGCTCCTGTAGAGCATTGTGATATGAGGTTACAACTAGAGGACTTTATAGAGCAGGGGTTCATAAGGCCCAATGTTTCACCATGGGTAGCCCCGATTCTTTTTTTCAAGAAGGAAGATTTGAGTTTGAGGTTGTGTGTGGACTTTCGGTGCCTGAATCAGGTGACCGTGAAGAACAAGTATCCACTGCCAAGAATCGATGACTTCTTCAACCAGTTGAAGGGAGCGAAGTGGTTCTCAAATATAGAACTCAGATCAGGCTATCACTGACTTCAGGTTCGGGATGAGGATGTACCGAAGACAGCCTTCAGGTGCCAGTATGACCACTATGAGTTCCTGGTGATGCCTTTAGGTGTGACCAACACCCCAATAGTGTTCATAGTCCTCATGAACAAGATCTTCCAGCCTTACCTTGACCGTTTTTTCTTGGTCTTCATTGATTAAATCTTGATATACTCAGCGTCAAAGGAGAAGCATGATACACACCTATGGATAAACCTGGATACACTTCAAGAGAACCATATTTATGGTAAGCTCTTGAAGTTCCAGTTCTAGATTCAGAAGGTCCACTTTCTAGGACCCATCATCTCAGAGGCTGGAGTTGTAGTGGATCCGAAAAAGATAGAGGCAGTGATTTCTTGGGAGCCGTTCAGGAGCGCGAATGAGGTGCAGATATTCTTGGGGTTGGCTGGTTACTATATAAGGTTCATTCACGACTTCTCCAGAGTCACATCACCCTTATCGGATTTGAAATGGAAGGGAAAACCCTTCATGTGGACAGATAGATGTCAGCAGAGTTTTCAAAAGATGAGGCGAAGACTGACCAGTGCCCCTATCTTGAGACTACCAGAGGATGGCATTGGGTATGTAGTTTTCTACGATGCTTCAGGGACCAGACCAGGTTGTGTCTTGATGTAGGATAATGTAGTGATTGATTATGGCTCATGCCAGTTGAGGCAGCATGAGCATAAGTACATGACCCACAACATGGAGTTAGCAGCAGTGGTCTTTTCCTTGAAGATGTGGTGGCACTACTTGATGGGTGAGTGATTTACAGTTTACTCTGACCATAAGATTCTCATGTATATCTTCTATTAGAAGGACCTGAACCTAAGACATCGATGATGGATAGATTTCCTCCAGTACCATGACTTTGAGATATTCTATACTCCTAGGAAGGGGAACATGGTGGCATATGTGCTCAGTAGGAGGAATGATTTATAGTTGCTGAGTGAGGCAACAGAGCAGTTAGCCATGATGCACATATCCTTTGTGGATGATGGTGGAGACAGTTACCTTTGGTCGATGACCGTTACTCCCTCACTCTTACAGGAAGACAGGGAGGCACAATTGGTGGATTTTGACTCTGAGGCCCGATGTGCTCAGTTATCCTTAGGACAGGCTCGTGATGGATTTTCTATAGGTGGGGAGCATGCCATCCTTTTCAGAGGGAACACCGTAGTGCCAATGACATTGTGAGAGAAGGTGTTGAGGGAGTTCCATACATCCCCTTTGGCGGTACATCCTGGAGTGGTGAAAATGCACCAGGACCTCTGACATCAGTATTGGTGGCAGGGGATGAAGAAAGCGATAGCTGGGTTCATTTCACGATGGCTCACTTGTCAGGAAGTGAAGGCTGAGCATCAGGTTCCAGCTGGCTTGGCCAAACCACTTGAGGTACTAGAGTGGAAGTGGGATAATATCTTGATGGACTTCATGACGAGATTACCACGTACTTCCAGAGGCCATAATTCTATTTGGGTGATTGTTGATCGACTCACCAAGTCTGATCACTTCCTACCCATCTGGGAGCAGGGACCAGTAGAGGGATTGGGATGCCTCTATGTCCAAGAGATAGAGCAACTTCATGGGGTGACTTTGATGATCGTCTTAGATAATGACACCTGCTTTACATCCTGGTTCTGGAAGGGATTACTATAGGTGTTTGGGATTCAACTGCGTTTGAGAACAACTTTTCATCCCAATACGGATGGTCAGATGGAGTGGACTATACATACCTTGGAGGATAAGATTCGTTCTTGTGTACTTGGATTTGGTCGTAGTTGGGAGGACCACCTGACACTGGTAGAGTTTACGTAAAACAATAGCTACCACTCCACCATTGGCATGACACCATTCTATGCCTTGTACGGGAGGCCCTACAGATCAACCTTATGATGGAAAGTTCTAGGCGAGTCGATAATCATGGATCCAGAGTTGGTACGGGATACCACCAAGAAGGTGCAGATCATTTGGGAGCATATGAGGACTACACAGAGTAGGCATAATTCTTATGCTAATAGGAGAAATATACCCTTGGAGTTTGAGGAGGGAGACCATGTGTTCCTTTTGGTCTCACCCCGACGAGGGTTACAAAGATTTGACCGAGGCAACAAGCTATCTTTGAAGTTCATCGGACCATTTCAGATCCTGAGCAGAGTTGGTGAGGTGGTGTACCACCTAGATCTTCCCCCATAAATGCACTAGGTGCATGATGTTTTCCACGTGTCAGAGCTGAGGAGGTAAGTGTATGACCCATCACACATCATCGACTAGGGCGAGCTGAACATTGACGATGGGTCAATGTTTGTGGAGTTCCTAGTGGAGATAGAGGATCGACATGAGTGGGTCCTATGTGGGCATTCGATTCCTCTGGTGCAAGTTTGGTGGCAACACAAGAATATCCAGGAGAGAAAATGATAGCGGGGGGCTCAGATTCATGCTCAATACCCCCATCTGTTTGTTTAGTTTTTGTTTTGGATTTCGAGGACGTAAATCCTTAAGGTGGGGAGAATGTAATGTCTCTAAAATTCGGTGTAATTTTTATTTATTTATATAGAATTATTCTAATACTATTCACTTTGATGACACATGATTCTGAGGCTCGGAGATCCCAAAATGGAATTTTGAACTTTTTTAAGGTATATTCAGTAAACGCGTGAATGAGTTTTTATAACTTTTGAACCGGTGCTTAGATCAAAAATCTGAGGACACTATTGAATTTAGAATGATAGGATTCACCTAGAATGGAATTAACATTGGCCAAAAAGGGCTGAATGGAAAATTTTATTTCCATAATTTTCAAGAAAAATAATAAAATAACTTAAAAAGTTAATTTATATTCTTTCTCATCCATTGAGAGTAGATGGTGACGCTGTAATGCAACGACGAAGTAGTGATGGGGCGTATTAATGAGGCTCGTTAATGGATCATATCACACAGTGTAATGATGCAATAAAGGGAGCATAACAACAATGTTGTTTCATAAATGAAGCAACGTAATAACGCGATGTCGCAGCGTAACTGAAACACTACGACATGTTTCCTTTAATTATTTGGCATGTTGGATATGACATAATTAAACCTTGGATACTCTATGAAAAATATCCAATGGAATTACTCTCCAATGAAGAATGATGAAGAATTTCGGTAAGAGTTCACCGACTTCGATGAACCTCGAAGAATGGAGCTGGAAGTGACGATGTCGACGCCTTGAACTCTTGAGGACGAACGTTTTGGCATTGAACGTCAAAGAGGTAGGGGTTTGATTTTTATTTCAATGTTCTTCCCCACTCATCTTTTTCTAGAAAAGATGAACATGGACCAACCTATGAACATGTTGATCTGTGATTCGTGTGTTTATGTGGGAGTGTGACTTTTCTTGGAGATTTATTATCCGGGATTCAAACCATACATAAAATGGTTGAACTTCAATCCCCGAACCCCCCTGATTTAAACCTCTAACGCGGTAGGCCCGAGCCGACATGAACAATGCCCGAGCACCTCTGCTCGTATGTTCTTAGTGGTCGCATTCTCGAAGTGGCGGAAATTTGATTCTAGGGATTGAGTAGGGATGGTGGTGACCCGAGAGGTCCATAGGCGCATAAAGATCAGAAAATGGACCACCAGATCAACTATGATGGCTAGTGAAAGGTGTCGCCGACGCGGAAGTACCGACGTGGTGGCATCGGAAAGCGACGGCGGCGACCGGCCCACACTAGCCTTATGAAGGTGGTGGCAGCAACCAACAACGCAACAACAATAGATGTGGTCGGGCCTCACCAGCTACGCTGGAGGATGGCGGCGCACCCGTCGGCACGCCGCAACGGTAGGAGGTCACGGCGGTGGGAGTTATGGTGTTAGGAAGGCACTGCATGGAGGGGGTGGCCCACATATAGCCCCCCTGGGTGGTGCGGGCTGTGGTCCGCCAACAACGGATGGAGGATCCCCGCATCTGTGGGGCCAGCTAGAGCCAGATGCGGCTCGGCTGCCGCGTCCCGGCCTGGCGGCGCACTTCTGGTCCGCCCCCCTGGAAGATCGGGCTATGGTCGGCCCCACACCTAGTAGGCCGGACCTATGCCGGTGGGATAAACCCGCACCCAATGGGCCAGACCCATGCCCTTCGGGCCAGACCGGACTAGACCGGGTCGCCAGGCGACCCGGCGGGCTGGACCCTTGGCCAAACTGGGCCGGGTCCAATAAGGCTTGTTAGGCCTGGCCCATTGGCCAGGTTGGACCAGACTGACCTCGACCCAAACCAGGTTAGGTTGAGTCTGTCTAATTAAACCAGGGTATGTGGGACCCCCTGATCTGGGTTGGTTGGGTTGGTTCGACCGGGTCGGACCGGGTCCCGTCGCAACCGCTCCCCTGTTTACTAAAACGCTCGTATCTTGCAAACCGTGCGTCTGATTGACGGGTCGTTTATGGAGTTGGGACCCTCTTGATGATACATATCTTTTGGCATGATTTTTGGTGACTTTAATGGACTTTGAGATGTGATTAATGGCTTTAGGAGAGGTTCTCTCAAGCGCGCTACGTACAAAACCCTGTGGTGGGTGAGACCTGAAGACTGCTCGACGACGGCCCAGTAGGAAGCGGATCTGTGTGACCCAGCAGGCCCACAGCGGGGAGAGGCTCTTTTTGACCTAGTAGACCCATGGTACTCAATATGAGGAGTACCTCAGTTCAGCCAAGGTGCTAAGTGGCTCTGTGTGACCCGGTAGGCCCACGGTGGGGAGCGACTCTGTGTGAACCACCATACCCATGATACTCATTAGAGATGAGTACCACAACAGTCCAAGATTAGTGGGAAGTGACTTTTGTGTGACCCAGAATTCCCACTGTACTCGATAAAGGAGGAGTTCTCGAGCAGTCGAGGAGTTCGATGATGTGACTGACAAAGCTACCATCACTACCCTAGAATATACCTTGTGTGAGCTACCTTGTGCTATGTGCTTTTGCTTCATGCTATGCTTTGAGGATTTTTGTGTGGTATTTCCTTTTTTTGGGGTCCCTACTGAGTTTCATGTTACTCACCCTTGAACGGGCCCTGCCCATGCATGTCATGTCCCATGCAGACGATTGACACTTTGATAGAGACCTTGGTGGACTAAGACCCGATGGAGCCCAGTGAAACAAGACCAATCGATGCTTCGAGGGTGTACTTGGTGTCCTAGGACTAGGTGGGGCCCAGTAGGACCAAGAAGACATGACATACTATTTTGTCTTCCAGTAGCCTCACTAATCTTATGATCAGGTGAGGTTTTTTGTGGATGGCCATCAGATCTCCTTTTGTACTTTACTGTTTCAGTTCTTTTTGTTGGGTTTGTATTTTGACCCACTTGCTTTCAGCTGTACTTTGTACTCAATCTGGTTTTAGTATACTTTTTTTCCCCTTTTGGTGTGTTGGGACATGGTTGGGCGTGTGTGTGTGTAAAGGTACTCAGAAAAATGCCTCCCACTTGCAGGTTGACGCCTTCAGCGCTAGTCGCCAACCTGTGGCCTTTAGGAGTTGGTCTTGGGGTAATCCCGACATAGGTCTTGGGGGATAGGTCGTGACATTATAATCTTATGTTATGAATTTTTTGGGTTTCAATTGGATTGAAAATGGTTTAAAGAGTTGGCATAGACTTATGTCACATTCCAAGTGTTTTGTAAAAGGCCCAAGTGGATTTTTTAAAGGAATATAAATATTTTGAAAGTTTGTTCATAATTTTTTTCTTCTTTAAAGTGAATATGTGATATTTTAAAGTCATGTTTTTTTAAAACAAATGGAATTGACCTTCAACCTATTTAAATGGGTTTGAGACTCTTAACTCTTAGGGTGGATTAAGATGTTTTCAAAAGGATATTGAAGTTTAATAAAAGAGTTCTTAGCACATATTTATTAAAAAATAAAAGGGTTTATTATTTTAAAAATTTATATATAGAAAATGATTGGGTTTCCAAATGGGATTTCTAGTGAATTTTGATAAATGGGTTTTGGATGAAAATTGAAATACTATTCTCAAATGGGGTGAAAATGGATTGGCTTCTCGAGCACATTTGTAAAATCCTAGTTGGTAATTTAAAGGAAGTTATTTTATAAATAAAAGAAACCCTCAATTGAGCTACATGCATTTATTGTTCATGTTGTGGCTCGTGATCCCATGGGGGAATCTTTATATTATTATGCTTATTCTAAAGTTTATAAAAGGATGTGAAATGGGTTTTTCTTATGAGAGTGTAGGAGGTGGGGTGAGGTTAAATTTAAAATTATTGAAATTATATTTATGTGATGATCTATTATTTTTCATTGGTTTCTCACTTCCACTATTTAAATGTCATGGGTGTCCTAGGAGACTGGTAGGGATCCAGATAAGTGAAATCCCTAGTGCGAAGTGCATTTCCTAGTGTAAGGACCCAGTTAGATTGAGTGAGTTTCTGAGATTTTTTAGTGTCCCCAGAATGTACGGGAAGGGACCATAGTTTCTTTTGATCCCCAGATCATGATAGAGCCTAGTGATTTCTACATGACTACTTGGATATGACAAGTTAAATAGTATCGACCTAGGTTTCTCATCTCCAATTTAGGATCCAAATACATGAGTCTTAGGAAGTTTCACATGATGGTTACATTATTCTTAGGACACTTTAGAGGATTTATTTTCTTGGTTGGATTGTATTCCCCTAGTTTTTTTTGATTATATGAAACCATCATTTGGTTGTTTTTTGGATTATGTTTCCTTGTTTCCTTAGTGCCTATGTATGATCATTGTTTCACTTTGAGTGTGTATTTTCTTACTTTCAAATAGGTTGATTTAAATGGTTAAAAAAATTATTTAAAATGGAAAAAAATTTGGTTATTTGTTAAATGAGTTTTAAGAAAATGGATTTTCATTGTGGTTATTTATGAAAAATATTTTTTCAAAAAATGTTCTAAAAGTGGGATAAACTGTGATTTGACATGTCTTATATGGTTTTAAAGGCCCTATTTCCATTTTTTGATATTTTTATTTAAAATTTTTAGTCATCCTTGTTTTTATATTATAAAAAGGGTGGTTGTTTGAAAATATGTAAGTTTATTGTTTTTACGCTTGTTTTATAATTCATGTGAAAATATATTTTATACCTTATGTTCAAACTAGAACTTTATGAACTATATTATGAAGGGATTCAAAGATAATTATTTATGAGATCATACAAATAATTTTTAGCTCACACCCTATATATGAATTGGTGGACGAGAGTGTATGATGCTCTTATATCTCCTTTTTCAGTCCCCTATTTTTTTCTTGATGATAAAATTGTCCCATGGTTGGATGATGGGATGTGATGAGTTACTAGGGTTCACTAGTGTTGATGTTTGAATTATTTGGGTTTTTATTCCCTTTTAACTTTCTTTTTAGGTTATTTTAGTCAGAATGAGTTATTATTTTTTAGGAATCAAGTGATTGGTCTGGAGTGGATTCTTAATCACTACCCTTTTTAACGACACTTAAGTTTCCATAGGCTAGTTATACTCCCTACATTGATGGTCTGGATAAGGCATGGTAGTAGATAAGACTCTATGTGAGATGGTGGAGGATTCTAAGTTGATATTTGAATTATATGAGATAGGGATGAACTACTAACTTCAAATTTCCATATATGATAATACCATTGAAATAGGCATGGCATTATACAAGACTTGACCTAAGTTGTGTAGCTCAATATGAGTATTTAGATGTTCATGAGTGATCCTTCTAAGATTTTAATGGGAGATTGATGAAAACACCAATCTTAACCATAAATGAGTTGGGTAATGAGTATGGATTATATTGTAATGTATAAGGAGTTAGGATTTGAACAGTTTCGGTCCATTATGTTCATGTGGTTTCTTATGGGTACAAATAGTTAATAACACATAAGAGAAACTTCCCAAATCCTTTCCTAGATTTGGAAATAGTGGTGATTTTCATGAGTTTTTATGGGAATACACTAAAAAAAGTGTTTGAAAAATGTGTTCAACATACCTTTTTTTTGGGTCATGAAGTTGCCTTGAATGCTTTATAAAAAAGGAATTGGGGGTTTGAGATAGAGTTTTTGAAACTAATTGGTTTATTTTAAAAAGGGCGTGTTATTTTAAAGAGGAATTTTTGTAAATGGTTGGTTTTTTAATGGGATTTCACTTGTGATTTTATAAATAGTTTTCAAAGGAGACTTAAAGTCTATAACTATTTTTATCCTTGTTTAATTTTTATATCAATGTTTTGTCTATTTATTTTGTTAAATATTAATATCACCAAATCAAATAGGATGGATATGAATAAAGACTGGATGGATGCCAATCGTTTGACAAGATAGTATGAAGATGGAGTGAAAGAGTTCATCAAGTTTGAAAAAGATCATGCACATGACCCTTCTCAAATCCTTTGTCCGTGTTTATATTGTTGTTATTCAAGACAAGTTAGTCCAGAGGAGTTGGAAGAACACTTGATCTATCACAGAATAGACCGATGTTATAAATGTTGGAATAAACATGGGGAAAAAGAGAATATAGCTAGTGGATGGGATAACAGTGCATTTTATGGATCATCTGATATAATCACAAGTGTGGACAATGAAGAAGACCGTATCAAAGACTTGATTACATATATGAATGATGATGAAAATTGTATTGAGGAAATGACAAGGATAGTTGAAGATGAATTTTTTGATTTCCCAAAATTTCTTGAGCAGTTAAAGAGATGTGCAAAGATGCCTTTGTATGGTGGTTGTACTAAATATACAACATTGTCAGCTATACTGAAGCTATATAATTTGAAAGCAGGAAATGGATGGAGTGACTCCAGTTTTACAGAATTACTTGCTCTCTTGAATGACATGATCCTAGAAGATAATGAGCTCCCGATCCAAATATATGACACAAAACGAATGCTACGTTCGATGGGTATGATCTCTGAATGAATACATTCCTGCCTGAATGACTGTATAATGTTTCTCAAGGACCAAAAATCACTTAGAGAATTCCCAAAGTGTGGTGCTTCTCGATACAAGAAAGATGAATCCAGTCCTATGAAATTTTTATGGTAATTTCAAATAATTACAAGGTTTAGGTACCTATATGGAAGTGAGGAGACCATAGGGAAATTGAAGTGACACACAGACAGAAGAAATAAATATGGAAAACTACATCACCTGGCAGAATCTCCACAGTAGAAGAGAATTGATCATGAGTATCCTGATTTTGGAAACGAGCCGAGAAACCTTTGTCTTATGTTATCTATATATGGAGTGAATCCTTTTGGTTTTCAAAGAAGTACTCATAGTACATGTCTAGTTATATTGGTAAATTATAACTTTCCACTGTGGTTATGTATGAAACGAAAACACATCTTGCTCTCTATGCTTATATTATGACCGAAACAACCAGGTAGTGATATTAATGTTTATTTGGCTCCATTGATCGAGGATTTAAAATTATTATGGGGTTAAAGTGTTACATTGTATGATGCTTATATAAATGAAGATTTCACATTGAGAACCATGTTGTATGGGATGATAAATTAATTTCCTTCTTATGAGAATTTTTCAGGATATAACATTAAAATAAGTTATGGGTGTCCCATCTGTGAATAAGGTATACATTCAATTAGGTTAAAACATTCATAAAAAACCATGTTTCTAGGACATCACAGATTTATACCCTGATGAAATAAGTACCGATCTTGGACAACATCATTCTATGGAAGTTTAGAAGAACATACAATACCGTCTCTACTAACTGGAGATCAACTGTTTGAGAAAGTCAAATATGCAGACACTACTTTTGGTAAACCGTTTTTGAAAAACCTTATAAAAACCAATTGGAAGAAGAGATCATTTTTTTGAATTACCATACTAGAATTATCTGTACGTCATACACTTTTTTGATGTTATGCATGTTGAAAAAAATGTATGTGACAGTGTCATCAGCACATTGCTAATGCACCCAAAAAAATAAAGGATGGAATTAAGGATAGGTTTGACATGGTCGACATGGGAATATGAGAATATTTGGTGCCAGTAAAGGGTGAAAAATGAAATTTTCTTCCTCCAACTTCTTACACTCTTTCTAGGAAAGAGAGATATCAGTTTTGCAACTTCTTAAATGATGTAACGGTTGTAGAGGGGTATTCATCGAATACCAAGAGCATCATGTCAATGATCTATTTAAAGTTAAAGGGCCTGAAATCATGTTACTGCCATGTTTTAATGCAAGATATAATTACTATAGCTTTAAATTTTATTTTTTCCAATAAATTCCATTATACATTAATAAATATCTATTTCTTCTTCAAATATATATGCAACAAAGTTATAGATCAAGCAAAATTTCCAAGTATGGAAAGAAATTTTTCTGTCATATTATGTGAATTGGAAATGTTCTTCCTGCTGACATTCTTTGATATGATGGTTCATTTGATGGTTTTCTTGGTGAGAGAGATTCGACTATGTGGTCTTATACACTATATATGGTTTTACCCCATTGAACGGTATATGAAGATCTTGAAAGGGTAAGTCAAAAATCAAAGTCAGCCAGAGGGTTGTATTGTGGACTGATATATTGTTGAGGAAGCCGTTGAATTTTGTACTGAATACCTATCTGGTGTGGAAAGCATTGGTCTATTGAAATATCATCACACTGGGAGGCTTGTGGGTGAAGGAATTTCTGGAAGATAGGTTGTCACAATCAATATTATAGATTGGGATCAGGCCCACCTTTACGTTTTTTATAATAGTTTAGAGGTTGAACCATATGTCTAAACCCATAAATAAATTATTAGGCATTTAAATCTATCCAGGGATGAATTATGGATATCAAATACACATAATCGATAGTTTTTAGGATGGTTTTGGGACAATATATTTAAGGATTCAGATGAAAATCTGGACTCAATTTTAGAACGACTTTGATTCCTACCTGGAGGACCAAGTGTGTATGTATTATCTTATAATGCTTATGTAATTAAAAATTATACATTCTATACTAACGAACATGATGGAGATAGTACCATGTAGAATAGTGGAGTTACACTTGTGGCTGCAGGGATGCATGTTTCCACTGCTAAGGACAAAAATACAATTTATGCGAATATGTCATACTTTGGCATCATAAAACAAATATGGGAGTTGGATTATATGAACTTCCAAGTGAAATTTTTTAAATGAAAGTGGGTTGATAACATGAATGATGTTAAAATAGATGAGTTGGGATTAGTGAAAGTTGATTTCAGTAAGGAAGGGTACAAATATGAACTATTTATAATGACATCACAGGAAGTACAAGTATTTTATGTTCCAGATCCTGTAAATCGGAACTGGTTAATTATTTTGTTATCCACCAAAACCACTGAAGGGTTAGATGAAAATTCAATGGAGGATGACCCTTTCATTGGGACATCGCAATCATTTCATAGTGTTCCCAATGTAGATGGCATTTTTTATATCAGAGGATACCATAATGAAGGGATTTGAATAGTCGATAAAGGGGTAAAATCCCTTCAGCCTTTTAAAAAAAGAGAGTTCAATAATCAAGTTATATATTTTTTTGTAATATACATTATGTTACCTTATGTTATTATCTTTTTACTACTGCTTTTATGTAATCTAAATTAAATTTTTAACCACTTATGTAGAAAATGACTTCTGCATGTGATGATGCTCCTAATCCTAATGCACAATAGGTCTCCCAACCTGCTGCTTCTCGCAGTGCAGAGGACCAACAGGATTCTCAACTTGTTTCTGATGCTTCTCCAAGTGTAGAGGTACAACCCCCATCTGCATATGCTTATGCTAGTGCTCCAAAGGATCATATTGATGATTTTGAAACTGAGGAAATGGTAGGCACCGAAACACTAACGGTGTAGAAAAAACAGGAGCGCCGTAGTTTGATGATGTTATCAAAAATCCTTAAGGCAAAAGAAAAAGGAATCAAATATGAGGTCAGATGGAATCAAAAGGGATAATATGTTAACCCCAACAAGGCCATTTTTAGTAGTTACATTGGAATCGTCACTCGCAAACACGCGTCGATTGATGTACAGTCATGGAACCATGTTGTCACCAGGTTTAAGACACTGATATGGGGAGATAATATGGTAACATTATGATATATCATTTCTTTAATTTACTAAAAAATAAAATATTTAAATATTGAATTACTCTTGATTATCCCTTATAGAGTACATTTATAGTGGATGAATCGCACAAGGACTATGTATTAAGGGTTACTGGAAGGATTCACAGAGGCTTTCACACAATTTTAACAAAATGTTATCTTAATGATGCTGAAGGAAAAATAAACCCGCACCCACCTTCTATTTATTCACACCTGATAACACAATGAGTATGAGATGTGTTTACTAGCCGCTGTGAGGAGTAGTCTTTTCAGGTACATTGTGTTTGGTAATATGTTGTTTGATGATATGTGTATTCATCACTTTTACTGACAATTTTTTATTTATGAAACAGAAAATGAGTGCTAAAAATAAGGAACGAGCAACAAAACCAGCATACCCCTATCGTAAAGAAAGAATGGGGTATGATTCACTTGAAAAAAAAATTGGTACGTATTTTAAATCTACCATAATACTTTTATGTGACACAAAAAAACACCATAACTACATTCCTCTACTTATATGCAAATTGATGAATCCAAATCTAATGTCACTTCCATCCCATTCCATGTTTTATGGAAGGAGATGTTTGTAAATAAAGATGGGATACTAATAGATGAAAACACACCAAAAGTCTGGGAAGCATGTGTAAGTATAACCTAATAAATATATTTTTTGCTTTAAATCGATATTACATAACAATGATTATTGATTTTCCTATATTTTCTATCTGATATAGTTATAGGAATTAGGAACACCCAAACTGGATGCAAACATACTTTCGATGGCCCTGAAGTATCCATAAAAGTATGGTTGTGTCATAGGTGCGAGTTTTGGGGTGACACGACGAACATTTTTTGAGAAAAAAACAAGAGGATGATCAAAGTGCAGAAATAAAAATGATGAGGGAAAGAATATATGTCCTTGAATAACATATTCAAATTTAGAGAGAGTCCATGGAAAATATGGTGGTGAGGGGGGGAGAGATAAGAAACAACTCAAGAACAACCAGTGCGTGAAGATCCTGCCCCACCTCCCACTAGCTTTGAGGTGAGAAATTCCCCTAAAAAACATGTCTTAATTGAGGTAATCAATGTTCTAATAGTTGTTTCTATGAATTTTGAATCGAATAGACACTAATACCTTTTCTATACTGATATTGTACATGGTGAAAATGACTGTGATTTATATCTATCAACACCCACCCATATCCTTGTAGCGAGGGCTATGGTGTTCAATATCTAGAATGTCATGATACATAATAGACCACTTCTAACAGGTAATTTCAAAGTAATGATTAACGTAGCCCATGAGTTGAGTACCGAGATGCCTATTCCAATTGATGATGAAAAAATTCATAAGGTTGAACAAGTTATTCAAACATTCATTGCATGGCCGTCACATCTTTTAAAAAAACATGTCAACAAGGAGGTATTCATTTTTATTTTTTTTCAAGATAAACCTTTAACATTTAATGAAAAAAGGTCTGAACTGATGAATTTTATTACAGATGGACACAGGGAAGGGGTGAAAAGAAAGAACAACTCAAAACCATCTTAAAAATCAACCAACCAATCAAAAAGATCTATCGAAAGCACCTTAAACCTACCCATTCTATATCCAAATTTATTATCATTACAGACACATGTGAATACAAAGTTAAAAGATGGTGTAGTTCACATAATTCTTTTTGATGAAAATATGTACAGTAGGGAAGATCCAGATTCCATTAGTGTTGATAATGTAAGTGAAATCCTAGAGTATGGTTTATTATGTGGCTCAGTTGTAAAAGTTTACATGAAGTATGTTTTCGTGATTTGATTTTACAAAAGATGATATACTATGATAATTATTACTAAATACATTTTATATTTTTTTCAGGTGTATATATGAAAAAAATTGAAGGGATTTCCCCATGAACAAAAACTTGGACTCATTAGTCCTCATGTCATATCTACAACACTAACAGATATAAAATCCAAGAAAGAGGGTGAAATAGTGGTAGGACTGCTCAAATATTTTAATAGAAAAATTTCGAATGATTGACTCTTCTTAATACCAACGATGTAGGGGTAAAACTGTACAATTTAATCATATCAAATATATTTTAATTTCTTTCATTACTTATTCCTTTTTGTGTTTTTAGGAAGCATTGGATGCTCATTGCAATCAATTTGGATACTCCACATATTTATTTCTTGGATTCAATGCATGGATATCTAACAAACTGACCACAAATGATGGTGTTTTTCAATTTGTAATACATAACATCCAACATTTTAGAACTAAAAATCTAGTTATATAATTTATATTATCTTTAAATTAGGATTATTTTATGATTAGGTGGTGCATGAATATCATCTACATCATGGAATGAGGCCAGGGGAAAGGGACAAGAAACATCACAAGTACCACGACTAGACAAAAATTAGGGTATATATAATAAGATTTCACTATCCAAACACATATAAAAAAATTACTTATTTTTCTTAATGTTTATGTAGTGCCTGAAATAAATAAACTATAAAGACTATGGTTATTATGTTTGTAAATTTATAAAATAGATCATATTCCATGAACATACTAGCATCCCTGAAGAGGTATTTTGGAAGATAATTACTATTTCATTTAAAATACTTATTAATCCTTTGTATACTTATATTTTTTTTAGTACTAACATGATTTTTGAAAATACTCCTATTCAAAAGATGAGATATATTTGTTTAGAAATTAATGTACAACATACCAGATAGAAGAATGTACATAAATAGCACGAATATGTGACCGATATGACTAGAAGTGTCTATTTTTATTTAAAATTTTTCAGTATTTTTAGTAAAAGGAACAACTGCTATACTGAAAATTAAAAAAATGCATTAGGATTTTTTTGATACTTTAGGAAAACAATCCATAATTCATTTGTGACATGTAGGAATCAACCACACCTAAATATAAAACATTGTGTGACTGTTATGACTTTAAGTGTGTATTTTTATAACAAATTAACAATAAATTTAGCAAAAAGAACAAGTGACATACTAAAAATTGAGAAAAAGAATTCAGATTGTTTTGATACTTTAGTAAAATGATCCATTAGTAATTTTTGATGTGTAGGAATCAACCACATCTCAATATGATGAATGATGTGACTGATATGACTACAAATATTCGTTATCAGTTTAAAATTGACATTTTATCTCAAAATGTGTCACTCACTAAAAACCAAGAAAACTCGCTCTGATTTTATTCATAATATATGAAAATAATTAATAAGTTCTTTGTGACATGTATGAAGTAGTATCATCTCAAATCGATGCACAATGTGATTGGTATGACTCCAAATGCGTGTTTCCAATTTGAAATGTTATTTTAGTAAAAAACAAAATTGACATACTAAAAACTGAGAAAATGAATTTGGATTGTTTTGATACTTTAGGAAAACAATATATAAGTCATTTTTGATGTGTAGGAATCAACTGAACCTCAATTATATGCATGGTGCGACCAGTATGACACAAAGTGTCTCTTTTTATTTAAAATTTACATTAATTTTAGTAAAAAAACACAACTAGCATATTGATAACTGAAAAAACTCATTTTGATTGTTTTGATAATTTAGTAAAATGATCCATGAGTCATTTGTGATGTGTAAGAATCAACCCCACCCCAATAAAACACATTATTTTACTGGTATAAATCTAAATTTGTCTTTTTATTTAAAATTGACATTAATTTAAGTAAAAATAACAACTTCCATACTGAAAACCAAGAAAACACATTCAGATTATTTTGATACTTTAGGAAAATGATACATGAGTCATTTGTGATGTGTAGGAATCAACCGTACCTCAATTCAATGCATGGTGTGATTGGTATGAATAAAAGTTTCTGTTATTAGTTTAAAATTTACATTTTAGCTCAAAACATGTCACTCACTAAAAAACAAGAAAACACTTTCTGATTGTATTCATAATTTAGAATAGTGATTCTTAAGTCATTTTTGACATGTATTAAGGAGTCTCACATCAAATTGACACATGATGTAACTAGTATAACTCAAAAAGCATGTTTCCGGTTTGAAATGATATTTTAGTAAAAAAATGCAACTGACATACTAAAAATTGAGAAAATGCATTTGTATTATTTCGATACCTTAGAACAATGATCCATGAGTCATCTGTGACGTTTAAGAATCAACCACACCTCAATCCGACGAATGATGTGACCAGTATAAATCCAAATGTGTTTTTATGTAAAATTGACATTAATTTATGTAAAAAGAATAAGTGACATACTGAAAACCTAGAAAACACATTAGGATTGTTTTGATACTTTAAGAAAATGATACATGAGTCATTTTTGATGTGTAGGAATCAACTACACCTCAATCCAACGCACGGTGTGACCAGTATCACTAAAATTATTCGTTATCAGTTTAAAATTAAAATTTTAGTTGAAAAAGTTTCACTCACTGAAAACCAAGAAAATTCCCTATGATTATCTTTATAATTTAATATAGTGATTTATAAGTCCTTTGTAAAGTGTATAAAGAATTATCACCTCAAACCGATGCACGATGAGACCAGTATGACTCAAAATGGGTGTTTCCGATTTGAAATGACATTTCAATAAAAAAACACAACTGTCATACTGAAAATCGAGAAAACCCATTTGGATTGTTTTAACACATTATAACAATGATACATGAGTCATTTATGACGTGTAGAAATAAAATAAACCTCAATCCGATGAACTATTTGATCATTATAAATCCAAGTATCTCATTTAAATTTGATATTAATTTTAGTAAAAAAACAAGGGACATACTCAAAACTAAGGAAACCCATTCAGATTGTTTTGATATTTTAGGAAAATGACACAAAACTCATTTGTGACATGTAGAAATTAACCCCACCTCAATACAATGCATGATGTGACCTGTATAACTCCAAATGTGTCTTTTTTATTAAAAATTAACATTTTATTAATGTATTATTTCATATTAATGTTTAATTTATTTATTTATAGTATTACTAACATAATATTTGTTTTCTTATATAGGTGGAACCTTTTTCTTGAGTTGGGATGATTTTTTCAACAACTAATACCATGGGAAAACATTTTTGAGAGGGGATCACAAATGTCAAAAGATGAAAAATTAATGTTTTTAAACATTTTTTTGGATAATTGTAAATGTAATTATATAAAACATTATTTGAAATGTATATAGCATTGTTTGTCAAACCCTTGTGTGCACTGCTTTGTTCTTGTGTGCATTGTATAGGTGCTATTTTGTGTAGGTGGTGTGTGTGTTCTGTGCAGGTGCAGGTGCTGCTGGTGGGTGTGCTGTTATGTAAACAACAAACCAAAGGCAGCTAAGCCTTTATTAGCACTATTTTGAGCATTGATAAAGTCTCCCTTTATTAGAACTATTTTGAGCACTGATAAAATCACCATTTATCAATTCTATTTAAAGTAATGATAAAGTTGAATTTTATTATCTCTAAAATAGCACAGATAAATGGGCCCCTTTATTAGCAATTTTTTAGTGCTGCTAAAGGGGACCCCCCTTTATCTTCGCTAATATTAACAGTGATTTTCTAGTTATATTAAAATAATTTTCTATCTCTGATAAAATCATATTCTATAGCAGTGTCAAATTGAGAAAAAATATTCCACCTATATAAGAAAAAAAATATTATGTTAGTAATACTATAAAGAAATAAATTAAACATTAATATGAAAGAATACATTAATAAAATGTCAATATTTAATAAAAAGACACATTTTTAGTTATAATGGTCACACTATTTGTCCTATTGATGTGGAGTTGATTCATACACATCACAAATGAGTTATGAATCGTGGTCCTAAAATATCAAAACAATCCGAATGTGTTTGCTCGATTTTGAGTATGTCAATTGTTCTTTTACTAAAATAAATATCAATTTTAAATAAAAAGACACACTTAGAGTCATACCAGTCACACCATGAATTTTATTGAGGTGATACTGATTCCTACCTACTAATGGTTTGTTTTCCTAAAGTATCAAAACAATCCAAATGTGTTTTCTTAGTTTTCAGTATGTCAGTTGTGCTTTTTTACTAAAATATCATTTCAAACTGGAAACATGTAATATGAGTCATACCAGTCCCATCGTGCACCAGTTTTACATGAGACTGCTTCATAAACATTACAAATGACTTATGAATCACTATCCTAAATTATCAAGACAATCATAGTGTTTTTTCTTCGTTTTCAGTGAGTGACACATTTTGAACTAAAATGTCAATTTTAAACTGATAATAGAAAATTTTAGTCATACCAATCACACCATGTGTCATATTTAGATGTGGTTTATTCCTACACATCAAAAATTACTCATGGATCATTTTCCTAAACTATCAAAACAATCTGAATTCATTTTATTGGTTTTCATTATGTCACTTGTTCTTTTTTACTTAATTTTTTGTCAATTTTAAATAAAAAGACATACTTAGAGTCATATCAGTCACATTGTGAATTGTATTTAGGTGAGTTTGACTCCTAGAAATCATAAATGACTCATGGATTGTTGTCCTAAAATATAAAAACAATCCTAATGTGTTTGCTCATTTTTCAGTATGCCATTTGTTCTTTTTACATAAATTGATATCAATTTTAAATAAAAAGACACACTTAGAGTCATACCAGTCACACCGCATGTCATATTGTGGTTTGGTGGACTCCTAAATGTCAAAAATGACTCATATATCATTTTACTATAATATAAAAACAATATGAATGTGTTTTCTTAGTTTTCAGCATGTCACTTGTTCTTTTTTACTTAAATTAATGTCAATTTTAAATAAAAAGACACACATGGAGTCATACCGGTCACACTGTGCATAGTATTGAGGTGAGGCTTATTCATACATGTCAAAAATGACTTATATATCATTTTAATAAAGTATCAAAACAATATGAATGTGTTTGATCAGTTTTCAGTATGCTAGTTGTTTTTTTACTAAAATGTTATTTCAAACTGGAAACACGCATTATGAGTCATACTGGTCGCATTGTGCATCAGTTTAATGTGAGATTACTTCATACATGTCAAAAATGACTTGTGAATCACTATTCCCAATTATCAAGACAATTGGAGTGAATTTTCTTGGTTTTCAATGAGTGACACGTTTTGAACTAAAATGTAAATTTTAAACTGACAACTTACACTTTTAGTCATACTGGTCACACTATGATTCATATTGAGGTGAGTTCAACTCCTACACATCAAAAATGACTCATGGATCATTTTTCTAAAGTTTCAAAATAATATGAATTAATTTTATTGGGTTTCATTATGTCACTTGTTCTTTTTGCTAAATTTAATGTCAATTTAATATAAAAATACACACTTAAAGTCATACCAGACACACCTTGTATTGGATTGAGGTGAGGTTGATTCCTATGCATAAAAAATGACCCATAGATAATTTTCCTAAAATATTAAAATAATTAGAATGCATTTTATCACTTTTCAGTATGTCACTTATTCTTTTTTACTTAAATTAATGTCAATTTTAAATAAAAAGACACACTTGGAGTCATACCAGTCACACCATGCGTCGTATTGAGGTGTAGTTGACTCATACACATCAAAAATGACTCATTTATATTTTTACTAAATTATAAAAATAATCCTAATCCATTTTCTCAGTTTTCAGTACGTCACTTATTGTTTTTACTTAAATTAATGTCAATTTTAAATAAAAAAGACACACATGGAGTCATAATAGTCACACCATGCATCTTATTGAGGTGAATATGATTCCTACACATAAAAAATGACTTATAGATCATTTTACTAAAATATAAAAACAATCCAAACGCATTTTATTGGCTTTCAGTATGCCAATTTTTTTACTAAAATGTCATTTCAAACTAGAAACATGCATTATGAGTCATACTGATCGCATCATGCATAATTTTGACGTGATAATTCTTCATACAAATCATAAATTACTTAAAAATCTCTATCCTAAATTAATAATACATTCAAAGTGCTTTTTATTGTTTTTCAGTGAGTGAAACATTTTGAACTAAAATGTTAATTTTAAACTGATAACATACACTTTTAGTCATATCTGTCACACTGTACATCGTATTAAGGTGTGGTTGATTCATAAATGTAAAAAATGAATCATGGATCATTTTACTAAAGTTTCAAAACAATCCAAATTATTTTTCTCAGTTTTCAGTATGCCACTTGTTCTTTTTTGCTAAATTTAATGTCAATTTATTATAAAAATACACAATTAAAGTCATATCGGCTACACCGTGCATCAGATTGAGGTGTGGTTGATTTCTATACATCAAAAATTACTCATGGATAATTTTAATAAAATATAAAAACAATGAAAATGTGTTTTATTGGTTTTTAGTATGTTATTTGTTCTTTTTACTTACATTGATGCCGATTTTAAATAAAAAGACACACTTGGAGTCATATCGACCAGTTGTTATTTTTTATTGGTTTTGAGTAGGTTAGTTTCTATGATACCAACTATATTGACCCATAAATTTTATAACTAGATATCATATCTTAGTATATTAATATTCCTTACATAACACAATGATCTATGCCAGAATGGTTTAGGTCTTCTACTTTTGGAAATAAGGAAACATAAAGAACTAGTTCATAGGAGTATCTTATTATTTACTAGAAACCTTCTTAGAAAGATCATTTATAAAACCATTATTAATAACCTAAGGATATGAAACATAATTAAGGGTTATCATAGATTCTCAATAAGTGTAAACAAGGGATATATCAATGATCATATAATGATAACATGAGAATAATGATGTTAGAAGGTGATATTAACATTATAAATTCATACCCTGCATATCATAGATCATAGTTATGAGTCATGGATCAAAGTAAGGTATTTCAAAATACATGAATCTTAAAGGTTAAAATAATATTATAAACTAAAAACATACACAAAGGATTAATAAATATTTTAAATTAAATAATAATTATCTTCGAAAACACCTCTTTAGAGATGCTAGTTTGTTCATTTAATATGATCTCTCTCATAAATTTACAAACATAATAACAACAATATTTTCCATCAGTTTGTTTTGGAAACTGTAGAAACATTGAGGAGAATAAGTAATTTATTTTGATATGTGTTTGGATAGTGAAATATTATTATATATACCATGATACTTTTCCAATCATAGAACTTTTATTCTTTATCATGCTTAGCCCCTAGCCTCATTCCTTGTTTTTCACGATATTGATGCACCACCCTATTGTAACAGAATCCCCATTAAAATACAATATAAATTATATAACTTGATGTTTAGTTCTAAAATGTTGGATGTAGTTTATTACTTATTGACAAATGCTATCATGTGTGGATGGTTTGTTGGATATCCATGCATTGAATCCAAGAAATAAATATTTAGAGTATCCAAATTTATCGTAATGAGCATCCAATGGTGCCTAAAAACACAAAAGGAATAAGTAATGAAATAAATAAAATATAATTTATATAATTAAACTGTAGAGTTTGACCCCTGTATAGTTGGTATTAAATAGAGAATGGCATCCAAAAGTTTACCTTCAAATGATTTGATCAGACCTTCCACTATTTAATCCTTTTTTTGGTATCTATTTTGGTTGTTCTGTAGAGGAGATGTGAGGACTAATGATTCTAGTTTTTTTCTTGGGAAAATACCTTTCAAAATATTTATATACCATTCAATGGGTTACATCCCTCTATAGTGTACAAGACCACATAACTGAATCTCTCTCACTAAGTGAACCATCAAATGAACCATCATATCAAAAAATGTGGGCAGGAAGAACATTTCCAATTCACATAATATGATGAAAATTTCTCTTTCCATAGTTGGGAATTTTGCTGGGTCTATAAATTTACTTCATATAGCTTTGAAGAAGAAATAGTTCTTGGTTAATGTATGATAGAAATTCTTTGAAAAATTAAACTTAAAGCCATATGGATTAGATCTTTCATCAAAACATAGAATTCATGTGATTTACAAACCTTTAACTTTAGATCGGTCATTGACATAATGTTCTTGATATTCGATGAATACCACTTTGTAACCTTTACATCATTCAATAAGTTTTAAAACTGATATCTCTCTTACCTGGAAATAGTGTAAAAAGTTGGAGGAAGAAAATTTCATTTTCCACCATTCACTGGCGCCAACTCTTCTCGTATTCCCATGTCAACCATGTCCAACATAGCCTAAATTCCATCCCTTTTTCTCAAGTGCATTTAGCTACATGTTGATGACACTATCACATACATTTTTTTCAACATGCATAACATAAAGAAAATTCTTGATGTACAGAAAATTATAGTATGGTAATTTAAAAAAAACTGATATCTTTTTCCAACTGGATTTCGTAAGATTTTTTGAAAACAGTTTACGAAAAGTAATGTCCACATATTTTACTTTATCAAACATTTTATAACCTGTTAGTGGAGATGGTGCTATACATTCTTATAAACTTTCATCAAATGATGTCGTCTAAGATCGTTACTTGTGTCTTCAGCGTAGAAATATGTGATGTATTAGAAACATGGTTTTCAATGAATGTTTAAACCTAATTGACTGTGTACCCTGTTTGCAAACAGAGAACCCTTGAGTTGCTTTAATTATATATCTTGACAAATTTCCATAAGTAATTAAGTCATTTATCATCCCATACAACATGGATCTCAATGTGAAAAATTTATTGTTGTAAGCATCATACAACGTAACACCTAAATCCCACAATAATTTTAAATCCTCGATCAATGGAGTTAAATAAAAATCAATATCATTACATGGTTGTTTTTGTCCTGATATAAGCATAAATAACATGATATATTTTCATTTCATGCATAACCATAGTGGTGAGTTATAATTTACCAACATAACCGGCCATGTACTGTGATTGCTTCTTTGAAAACCAAAAGGATTCACTCCATCTGTAGATAATGAAAGATGAAGGTTTCTCAGCTCATTTCTATATTCAGGATACTCATTATCAATTCTCCTCTACTAATAAGTGTCTGTCAAGTGACATAGTTTCCCATATTTAATTATTATATTTGTGTTCCATGTTAATTGACCTGCAGTCTCCTCACTTCCATATAGGCACCTAAACCTTGGAATGATTGAAGAGTACCATAAAACTTTCATAGGACCAGATTCATCTTTCTTTTATTGAGAAGCACCACACTTTTGGAATTTTATAAGTTATTTTCAGTCCTTGAGAAACATTATAAAATCATTTAGGTAGGCATGTATTCTTTCATTGATCATACCCATCAAGTGTATCATTAGTTTGGTGTCATATGTTCGGATTGTGAGCTCATTATCTTCTGGGAGCATGTCATTAAATAGAGAAAGTAGTTCCATAAAACTGGCATCAATCCATATGTTGCATGCTTTCAAATTATACAGCTTTAGTACAACTCACAATGTTGTATATTTAGTGCAACCGACATACAATGAAATCTTTTCACAGCTCTTTAACTTCTAAAACAATTTTGGGAAATCACAAAGTTCATCTTTAATTGTACTTGTCATTTTTTCAATATGATCATCATCATCATTCACATCTATAATCACATACTCAATATGGTCTTCTTCATTTTCCACACTTGTAACCGTATCAGATGATCCATAAAACATAGTGTTATCCCAATCACTAGCCACATTCTCCTTTTCCCCATGTTTATTCCAGCATTTATAACTTCAATCTATTCCATGACAGATCAAGTGTTCTTCCAATTACTTTAGATTAATTTGTCTTGAATAACAACAACATAAACACAGAAAAAGGATTTGAGAAGGGTCATATGCATGATATTTTTCAAACTAGATGAACTATTTCACTCTATCTTTATACTCTTTTGTCAGATGATTGGAATCCATCCATTCTTTATTCGTATCCAACCTATTTGATTTAGTAATATTAATATTTAACAAAATAAATACACAAAATTTTGATATAAAAATTAACCAAGGATAAAAAAAAGTTATAGAGTTTAAGTCTATTTCAATATGTATCCCTAATATCCACTTTCCAGAACCAAGGTCCTTCATTTGGGATCTTCTAGATAAATCAATCTTCATATCTTCCAGCCTTTCCTTTATTGGTCCAACTAATAGAAATTCATCCACATAAATAAGTAAAATGAAAAATCTCCCATCATAATACACATTTATATAGTAGCAATTATTTACATTACACTACATGAACGTTAATTCTACCATAAAAGTATTGAAATTCCAATTACACTATATTAGTGCCTACTTAAGCCCACAAAAACTCCATTTGAGACTAGAACCAAACATTCTATTCCCTTTAGCATGAGACCTTTCAGTTTATCTATATAGATATCTTCCTCCAAATCTCCATGAAGGAATATAATCATGACATCCATTTGTTATAGAAACAAACCTTCAATGGAAACCAAACCGAGAACCATCTAAATTATTATACGCTTCACAATAGGAAATAAAATCTAACTAAAATATAATCCTTATAATTATTAAAATACATTTACAAATAGAGACTACTTGAACTATTTTCTATCATCCACTTTCTCCTTTAAATGATAAATCTAATTGTTCTATAGATCCCTCTTTCTTGGTTCCAATTCTATTATCTTCATTGTATCAAAATCATAGAGGGAATTCAATTATTCCTTAATTTTTCACTCACAATACAATGAGGCCAATAGTCATCCTATGTTGAATCCTAAAAAAATAGAAAATACACCTAACTTACCCATTCATTCATCATTAGGGACACTCCTATAGACTAAGAAAATAGTACAACTAGGGATAACTAGCTAGTGTGTGCACTAACTAGTGTATAATACATATGGACCTATTTCTAAATTCATAGGGTTCCCATGAATCCAAAAAAGTGGAAGTGAGAAACAACAATCCAATGATCATTACATGAATAAATATAATATAAGTAGTAAATCACATGTCAAATATAACACTCTCACAAGAAAGAGACCATTTTCACATCCATGAATAAGCATCAAGCATTTCATATTAATAACCAATCACATCCCTCTGAGGGAAAAGGCCCAAATAGACATATCAAACAAGGCCCCCCCTAATTTAAACCATGAAGTCTATGTTGGATACAAATGTGATTTAGGGGTTTTAATGGGGTTAAACATTAATTCACCTTTTATATAAGTGAGGTCATGATGGATATCCTATGTGATGGATAGAGTTAGTGACATGCCCTTTACATGGTGTTATAATCAATCTACCTGTTTTCCCTATATAATGTATTGGGTTTCCTAATTCTATAAAAATCAAAAATTAAAAGATTATGGAAAAACTAAATTTCATATTTCCTTTGAAAACTATTTATAAAATCACATTTAAAATCCCATTAAAAAACCAACCATTTACACAAATTCATATTTAAAATAACACGCCCTTTTTAAAATAAACCAATCAATTCCAAGTACTCTTTCACAAAACTACAATTCCTTTTTTTAAATCATTCAATGAAACTTCATGAATAAATAGTATTAATCATTTAAAATGAGAGACAACCCTCTATATTTTACAAATTCTCATTTAAAACTTCACACATCCCTTTTTAAAATAAAACCAGCATTAAATATGCTTTCAAAACATTCAAATCACTTTATGAAATCCAATCAAGTGAGTTAACAAACACTTTTCATGTAACCTAAGTGCATGAAAATTATTTAAATCATTTTAAAGCTATTTAAAACTAGAAAAGGGTTTGTTGAACAAATATATTTTTTTTAGAAACATTTCAAAACAATTGAATCATTTTAAAAGAGACACTGAGGAATTTTCAAAAAAACATAAATCCTAAGAGAGGTACTTTATAAAAAATACAAGAATAAAAAATAACCAAATTTTAATAAAATATAAAGCTATAAAAGGTTTACACATGATCCAAAATATAAAGGTAAACCAAAAATAAATTTATTAGTAAGAGAGACACTTTATAGTAAATAACTTAAAATAACACAAAATGAATATTTTCTCTTTATTCCCTATGGTGACCTCTATATCTCATTATAATTATATCTTTAATAAGTGACTATGGAATACCACTATAAAAGTGCGACCCTTTCCTATAAAACTATTAAATTCATGAGAAGATGTGTTGATTTCATATGAGACTCCATCACCTGATAGTAAACCATCATCTATGTTATGTAAGATAGATGTATCTAGACTATATGATATATTGATTTAAGAACATCTTTATGGAATATCTATGTTCTCATTATAGTGGGAAACTATTATAACCTATTAATGTGAATTATATTCCAAGGACATTAAAAAATTAATGTTAAACAGAATAATAATTACTATGTGATATAAATATATATACATATTTTGGAAACTGAAAGTACAATGTCAGTTAGATCTATAGTACCAGCTTTAACAACTTATGTTAAATGACACAAATAATATTTTTAAAAAATGCATTTTTATTACCTTTTTTATAAAAAATCAAAATACATTAATTTTGATTTTAACCAATCATTATCTTTCATATCACCAAAATTAGGTAAACATTAAACCATGAACATATATTAATATGAATTTTAAAATTTTAAAAAATTAATTAAAGATAATTAAAGTTATTTATATAATTTATTAATTTAAAATTATTAATTTAAAGTAATCAAAATTATAAATTCAAAATTATAAATTCAAAATAATTATTAATTCAAAATAATTACTAATTTAAAACATTTATTAATTCACAATTATTAATTCAAAAAATTTATTAATTCAAAAAAATTTATAAATTATTTATATAAACTATTAATTCAAGATAATCATAAATATTTATAATCAAAATTATCTACAATCAAAATTATTTATAACTTATTTATCATTATTTATATACACATAATTAGTTATAATCAAAATTATTTATATATACATTACCAGAATTATTTATATTTTATTTCTATTATTATTTATAAATTACATTGAACTTAGAAAAATCATTATTTATAAATTATGTTGAACAAAATATTTAGATACCCATGAAAATATTGTTTGTTATTAATATTAATAATTAAAATTATGTTCATTTATATAAATATTAATTCAAGAAAATAGTATAGCCATGAATATAGAAAACATTTATCTTTTTTTAATAAAACTCAAGGCACCACAACTTTGAATTTATCAACTAAATACATTTATTTTCCCATTACAATGGACACATATAAATTATCAAGGAAAATATTATAACCATGCATGTTATCTGTAAGGTATTTCATAAGTACCTCAAACATTTTTGAGATCCACACATTAATAAAAAAACTACTCAACAAGGCCATATAGTATTCAAACCACAAACCTAAAATACTCATAATGTAATAAATTAAATGATGAAAAACGTGAATGGGGATGACATCACAACTTGAAGGAACACCATTAAAAATTTCTTTCATATTAAATGTAATGAAAGAATAGACCAAAACCAAGCCAAAATCTATCTATATATTGAGAATTCATAACAATGTAGAAAAAATTGGTATACCCTTCTGGTGGAATTAGTAGGGTCCGACGGAAGCGGAGTCAGGGTAGGCAGCGACGACAGCGGTAGCGGAGGGGTCTGCAGCGGAGGTGGGGTTCGCGACGAAGGTGGGTTCGCAGCAAAGGAGGGTTGGTGGATGAGGAGGGGTTTGTGGCAAGAGGTAGGGTTCGACGCATGATAGAGGTGGATTCGCAGTGGAGGTGGGTTCACGGTGGAGGAGCAACGAATTAGGGTTCGCGGTAGAGGAGCAGCGGATGAGGGTTCAGGCGAATGAGGGGTTCGTGGTGGCAGAGGAGGAGGGGACAACGATAGAGGAGGGGTTGGCGGTGGCATTGGTGAGGTCAGACAAAGGAGGGGTCAGCGGCACAGGGGTCAACTTCTGTGAGAGCTTGAGGTGTGTGAGAGAAGAATCCGATAATTAGGGCTTATTTATAAAACTGGGTGAAACTTTTATCAACGCTAGTTAAAAAGTGCTGATAAAGATATGTTTTAACAGTGCTAAAATAGAAAGCACTGATAAAGATATAATGTTAATGATTTATTTATATTTTCATATATATTTATAAAATTATATATATGATATATATATATATATATAATTATAATTATAAATAAATAAATAAATATTTATTTATAATTATAAAATTATAATAAATATATTAATTATATATATTAATAAAATTATAAATATAATAAATATATCTGTTATAATTTTATAATTATATATATATATATATTTATAGTTATAATTATAAATAAATAAATATTTTCATTTAAATAATTATAAAATTATAATAAATATAGTTATTATATTTATAATCTTATAAATATATATAATAAATATATTTATTATATATATTTCAAAGATTATAAATATAACAAGCATATTTCTTATAATTTTATAATTATAATAATTATAAAATTATAAGAAATATACTTTTTATATTTATAATCTAAGAAATATATATAATAAATATATTAATGATATATATTTATAAGACTATACATATAATAACTACAATTATTATAATTTTATAATTATTTAAATGAATATATATATTTATTTATAATAATAACAATAAATAAATAAATATATATTTATTTAAATAATTATAAAATTATAAAAAATATATTTATTATATTTAAAATTTTATTAATATATATAATAAATATATATGTATTTATTTATAATTATAATTATAAATATTTGTATATATTTATCAATATTTTCATATATTTATAAATAAAATTATTTAATTATATATATTTATAACTTTATAAGTATAATAAATATATTTATTATAATTTTATAATTATTTACACACACATATATATAATTATAACTATAAATAAATATATATTTATAAATATATTTATATGATTATATATATATGTATATATTTATTTATTTATTTATAAAATTATAGTAGATGCATTTAATATAATTTTATAATTATTTAAATATATATACAGTTATAATTATAATTACAAATAAATATATTTAAAAAGTATTTATATATAATTAAAATTTTATAATTATAAATATAATAAATATAATAAATATATTTATTATTAAATTTATTTATTATAACTTTATAAGTATTTTTTAGAACATAATAAATTCATGGGTAACATGAATAAATCATATACCAAGCAAAGTATAGATAATAAAAAAGAAGTCATCGCATATGGACAACATGAATAATAAGAAGGGTGTAATGTATAAATGAACATTCATGATGAATACATAAAATACGTGCATGGAAATTATACTCACATGCATCAATATATTTATTGACAAAATTCATTGAAAATATATATTTATTTATTTATAATTATAATTATAAATATATATATATTTAAAAAGTATTTATATATAATTATATATATAATAAATACAATAAGTATAATATATATAATATATATTAATTATTTAATGAAATTTATTATATTCTTATAATTATTTAAATATATATTTATTTAATTATAATCATAGAAATACTTTTTTTAAACATTAAATAGATATTTTAATTATTTAAAAATATATATTAATTATAAACATGGGTTTTTTATTTAATGTATACAAATAAACATTATTTTTGAATATAAATATAATAATTTTATATAAATTAATAATAATTTTTATTAAAAACTTTATCAGCGTTAATAATAACTCTGATAAATCTACCCTTTGTCAGCGCTAAAAAAGCAATAATAAAGGGTATACCTTTTTCAGCACTCTTTTTAGCGCTGATAAAGGGTAGATTTATCGACGGTTTTAGTTAGCACTGATAAAGGCCCCCCTTTTATCAGCGTTTTCTGTTTAGCGCTTGCTTTTGACACTTTTCGTCGGGGCGTGCCACCTGAGCGTACTGACGTTCGCTGACAGTCGCATTGTTCCCTGCATTCCCGTTTTCCAAAGGTGGGAAACATCCATCGCCTCTTCGATGACATTTTCTCTTTGATCAAAATAGGATGATGGGATGTCGATTCCTCCTTCCGTGGATTCCTCCTTGTAGCTCATCGCCTAGTCTGGGTCTCCCTTAAAGATTAAGACGTTGCTCGTAAAACTTGTTTTTGGTGCTATCTCTTCATGGATTCCAGTTGATTACGCTGCATTTATCGGGACATTCCAAGGGGTCCGATCGGGGCAGCAACCATTGGTCATGGGAGTAGTCATGCTGAGGCATCAGTGGCATGTCTTGATGCTGGAACACTGTAACACCTGTATTATTCCCCATCAGAGGGCTTCTCAAGGGCGCAGAAACCTGAGGCTTCCCACATCGATTGCAGGGTATCTTATACCAGAGGCATGTCTCAGAGGTTTCCCCCAGCTTCCCATGTTTAACACAGGGTATGTCGTGAGTTTAACGTCCTGCAAAGAGGGATTAGACGGATCATAACACTAATAAGAGTGGACCATATGGGTACATCCCTAGGAGGGGGCACCTAGAGTGTTTACCGGGTGGATGGATGGATTAGAATGCTCAATAAGGATGGACCCATAATGGCATATCCCTAAAAAGGAAAGGTTTCACACCGTGAAGGCTGATCTTCACACCACAAGGGGTAGATTGGGGAAGGTGGGTCCCAACATAGGGGACACCATGGTTTATCATTGGCTAGGATTAAATATCATGGAGGCTTCCTACGTATCCCTGTGGCGGGGAATCAAAATCCACGTAGTTTGAATGCATGATTTGGGGTTTATGCACTGAGACTACTCGGGTTCTGCTGGGAGAAGAAATCACATGGATGAATAGGGCTTATGCATTGAGATGGCCCGTGTGGATGACGTGACCCCACCATGATAATGGTGAGGTGATGGAGTAGATGGTCGGGGCTTATGTATGGTTAACTATCCGTATTTATGGCATGATCCCACTGGGATGTGGCGGATTGGGTAAGAACCGAGATTAATGATGGATGATTTAATGAAGTGGATGAGACGAATGGGATGAAACCGACATGAAGATGCTGGTGTTGGGCTAGAGCCTCAGGGAGGTTTCCTACATATTTTTCCTGGGAAGCATGGATCAAAGTCAACGTAGTTCTAGAGTAGGGTGATGAGTCACCTGAGGAGGTGGCTCATGAGAATGGACGCATGGATGGGACCTGAAGGAAATGAAACCTTGGGTTGAGGCATGATCTTCACGAAACATACGGGCTCAAGGAAGAGACCAGTATGTGACATGGATAATGGGATTGAACCTTAGAAAGGATTCCTATGTATCTCGGTGGCAAGGAATTTAAGTCCATGTAGTTCAGGATGGGGAATATAATCGGGGTGTACACAGAGGACAATGACCTAGAGACATGTTGGGGCTTATATGTGGTTAGCAGCCCATCACAAGAGAGATACTCTCGGTTGGAGGACTATGGATTGAGTGTGGGGCTTATGCATAGTTAGTTTCCTGGTTGGATTAGAACACCTCATGGAGGCATATTTAGAAGATGTGTATCAAAAAGGAAATATGTCACATCAGGAGGGTACATCCCTAGGAGGGATCACCAAAGTTTACCATTGATCGGGGTTTAACCTCAAATAGGTTTCCTACGTACCCTGCCTAGGAGGCCGGGATCAAAACCCACATAATTTGATATGAAAAAGTGGCTTGTAGTTTAACTTCATGTTGGATGAAGGAAAGGTTTGGGCTTGAACCTCAGGGAGGTTTCCTACATATCCCCATGGTATGGAATCAAAGTACACATAGTTCAGAAGATGGGTGATGCAGTTTAATGTCATACGAGATGATAAGTGAACTGACGTGAAATGGCCAGAACAAATGGATGATGGGCTTGAACCTCAGGGAGTCTTCCTACGTACCCTACATAGAGGACATGGATCAATTTCCACATAGTTCAAGGTGGGGAATAGAATCAGGGTGTACGCAAAGGAAAACAACCCAAAGACATGATGGGGATTGCACGTGGTTATCAGCCCAAGGAAGATGTCATGGTCGATGTCTACTCTAATTTCATGTGAGTCATGCTCGGTGTGAGAAACAAGAGGCAGTAACATACCGAACAATCATGTCATGAGAGGTGTGGCTAGGAGGAATGGTGTGGGGCTTAGGCTTGGCTAGCAGCCCAGGGAGATGAAGACTGGGTCTTACTTCAAGAGGGAAACCCGAGGAGGATGTCCAGATTTATGAGGAGGATATGGATGTCGTACATGGAACACCCTATCAAGGTGGGTCAAGGCTTACACAAAGGATGACCGAGGCGTGCACGGCAGAAAAGCGCAAATGGAAATAGAAGGAAGATTGAAAAGGTGGGGAACACAAGGCTCCCAGTCCCATCCCCTCTCTAGTCCACTCAGTCCTACCACACATGCAGAAATTCATAGTTTAATGTCATGTGTTTGGGATGTGGGGTGCTTGGAAGTTTAACATCCTATAGCTCGGGGGAGGAGGACTCACTCCCTCCCCTAGGAATTACATAACTTGTACCAACCCTCACTTGGGGAAGGGAAGGAATAAGCAATTCCAAGATACAATTGGGCGTAGGAGTGGTCACTCAAGGGGCTCACGTTAGTGTGGCTATGCGAAGACACAATAGCCGTTAGCATTTCTATGTGACAAAGCATAAGGAAAGGCAACATAATATGAAGCACCACTTGAGGAACCATAAAATCACTTCGTATGAGCCTGGAGGGCCGCACAGGAGAAGGGATTGCGAAGTAGAAGGCCTCATGAAGAGGATCTTTGTGATTCTTAGGTGCCTCATGAAGGAAAGGGGATTTGCAAAGGAAGGTATTTCGCAAAGTGTGGAGAAAAGGATCTCCGCAAATGGAAGAGCTTTGCGAAGCATGGAGACCCAATCATGGCATAGAGTGAACATGTTCTTGGAGGGTTATTCATGAAGGATGGATGCTCCACAAAGTCCTGAGTACCCAAAAGGTACTCCCACATTCACAACGATTGTAGGGATTCACAAAGGGCATCCCCACTTAAAGCAGAGGAAAAAGGGAGAAAAGGGAAAGCTGGTTCGAAATGCTCGGGTACCTTGGGTGATGCATTTTCTAGCTAGTTCATGGATTAAAGGGATATTTGTGATATGAGAGATTTGAAGGTGAATGGTCAGAGTATCGATCCTTTGGGGTGGGGGGTCCATATTTCGCGATGCTCCGAGAGTGTGCGATGAAGATGATGGCGCTTCGTGATTGGAGGCAGATTCATCAGACTCGCAGAGGCTTCCATCATTTCTCTATGGTGGTCACAAAGAGGTATATCTACAAACTTAGTGTCATTCACAGGGATGGATGGATATATTATGGATCTTCATGAGGTAGGCCCCTTTGGTGTTTTTTCCATTTGATGATCCATTTCAAGGTATGGATTTTGGCACCAAAAAATATCCCCCACCTCAGAATGGGATTCAAGAAGAAAATGAGGGTCAGATTTTGAGGTTAGATCGCTGAAAATATATATATTGTAGAGACACTTCATGATGAGAGTGTATAGAGGTATAGGGTGAGATCACCACGAAGCTTGGGGCATCCAAGGATGTGTTGTGAAGCTTGAGACATCACTGCCTATAAATATGGTGTGAGGGCCCCCCTTTTGTATTCATCTTCTCTCTACGAACTTGTGCTCGAGCTCTCAAATCCCGATGCTCCATCACCCCTACGAATTCTATTTTTGAACCAGACGCCATGAATTGGTACTAAGTGAATGATACTTAGCTAATTGGTGTATCGAGATCCCTTGTTTCTCTGCAAAGCATGTCGAGTCCTTCGAGGCTCTGTGATCATGTGCGTTGTGAGGTGTGCTTTGCGAACGAGCTTCGAAAATGTGTTTAAAAAAAATGAAGAAATTTGACCAAGTACTAGAATAAAATGGACAACCAAGAAGCTTCTTGAGAAGTCCATGTATATTCCACTTGGAGGGAAGACATGGTGAACAATCCTGAGCTTGGGGAATGTGTACGGATTCATTCTAATCATGAGTCCCTAGTGGATCTATTTTCCGAAGGGCAGAAGGAATACCCCTATATCTAAGATGTTTCCACTGTATGGATTCGCTCTAAGTAATGATGTATTCATCCCTGAAGTAAGTAGGGACGAACTAGATTACTGGTTCAGGGGAATGTCGTGCCAATATCAGTGGTTCAGGGCTACCGATGGCCACACCTGGAAGGGCCATACGCCTATTATCGCCCACTGCCTTTACAACCACATCAAAAATGTTGATGAGAAATCACTACAACCATAGGTATCTCCACTACAATTCCATACCATCCTTAAGGTGGCCTTAGGGAACCCTAATAAGGGGCGTATTGATAATTGGGATCTACAATGGGGTAGAAACTTTACAGATGAGTGGGCTTGGGCCTACTGGGTGTGCACATCCTGCAATGAATTCGGGGCAGAGCTGAGGTGGGTAGGCTTGTATGAGGCTACATGGGCTTCTCAATTCTACATATACTACACGAAACACATGATATTGGATCTATTAAGTTGGTGGTCATTGAGGACCAAAACTTTTCATTTCCATCACAGGGAGGTCGACATTAGCCTCTAGGATCTTCAAAAAATCTCAAGGATTCCCATTATGGGGGAAATTTATGATGAATTCCTCCCGACCGAGAATACATGGGAGGATCCAGATAAAATTCCATGGCTGGAAAAGGCATTGATGAACCTGGTGTCGGAAAAGGACAAGCAGTCAATGAGAGATGTCCATTTTAAGTTGTGGTTTGGGAGTTCCAGAAATTTCCCACTAGAGTATCCTGCCAAGGGAGGGGAGGTACCTAGAAAACTGCCAATGAGCCCCCCACCTATCCAAGGTGATATCAACATAGAAAAGAGGGTTCTTATTGGCAGATCCTAGAGGATAACCAATGGTGGCTATAGGTGTACAATGTAAAAACTGAGCACCAACTAGTGGATGGGTTGGATGGGTTTATCTTAGTGCTCATTTGTGGGTGGATGTTTCTATTCAGGGATGCACACATGGGTGTGAGTCCAAGAACATTCATCATGGTGGCCATGTTGGCCATGGGGCAGTGCGTCAACCTTGGGATCCCGGTACTAGAAATATTGTACAAGGTGCTATGGAACATCAGTGAGGGGAAGAATCCACAATGGGTGTGTAGGATTCTCCAATTTCTGTATAGCTAGATAGTGGAACACATAAGGTTTTACGAATATATGAACCCTATTTCCCCTCTTGGGTCAGACTTTCGACCATCCATTCTGAACACAGTGGGCTGTTTCCCTACTAATCTATCTTTGTCGGTGGTGCTGGTCATAGTCTAGAGGGAAGAAGAATTCAATTTTCATCCATTCCCACTATTGACAAGAGTATTCACCAATGAATATCAAGGAACTGAGGAGCATCAATCATATCTACTAACTTTCCTAGGTGGAGTCCTAATGAAGCAGGTAGATCATGAGCCTAACTGTGATCTATGTACCCCACATCGCTTTGTGAGTAGTTCCTGTGCATGCAGAGGTTAACCCCGAAAGTTTACCTGGGGGTACGTCATGAGGACCACCCATGTGTACTGAGGCAGATGTGACTTATGTTCACACGAGAAGATGGTAAGATGAATAGTTAGTTGCCTCCGCCCATCATTGCCTACAAGTTATTCTAGGAGTATGCAAAGAGTTGGAAGACAACCTACTCGGAGGAGATGCTGAAACAAAGGACCATCCATGTTGATAATGGGGTTCACCCTCAACCCTGAGGTCGAGGTCATAAAATAACAAGGACATGTCATGGCGGTGAATCTGGTTCACATCACGATGGTGGAGCTACAACCACGACATGGCTAGTAATTCAAAGGCCTGCTCTAGGCCGAGGTAAAATAGGAGCGGTGGAAAACCTGATATATCTGATTGGGTAGAGCCAGGAGGAAGTAAGGCCACCAAGAGGGTTTTCCAGGATACCTACCGATGCTCTTGGGAAGCGGATGCACTGCATAGACATGTCTGAGGATGCTTTTTATCCAAAGGCCTGGGAAACTTGGGACGTTAACAAGCAATTCCTTATCTGTTCTCAGATGTGGGAGCACATTTATCATCTTAGGATGGATATTTTAGATATTGGATAGTATAGGGTATACTTTTTTGTGTCTCAGGATGAGGGGGATCAATACATAGCTGAGAGGGAAGACTTCATGCATTCTCAGGGCATTTCACATCTGATGACGGATCGGGTGAAAGTACTGCTCGATCAAACATCCCCACCACAACTGTCTACTGCTAAGCTGAGGGAACACTTCCCTTTTCCTGAAGAATCAAACTAATCTTGGGGAGAAGATACCGATAAGGGAAACTCTTTGGAGGAAGTTTAGGTTACGCCCTCAGAGCTCAAAAAATTTGTCGAGACTCTTGTGGTAAAATCTAAACCATTCATTTATGCCATGATATTATCCATGTCTTCTAGGTTCCTCAATCGACATATGTCCTATGTAGAAGGGAATCTTATGAAATACCCCTTCCCATATAACAATAGATTTAGCTTTAGGATCTCTGCCCGGGATGATAGGGAATGTAGGGTCTGGCAGTGTTGTGATGAACAGGGTGACCATTTCAAAATCTTCAGAACTTCCAACCATATATGGGGGGTCACGTCCTAGGATTCTGATAGTAATGACTCAAGTACGTGATCATATATTTAACCTTGGTAAGTATTCTCCCTCACAGAGTCATAATTGTTGTCCATAGGACCATGCCAACTGACATCGCCTTTGTTTGAATAGTCCTTCAAGTAGCATGTGCAATTCTAGTGAGGATGGTCAAGGTCCCTAGAGCTCCTTTCTCGAGGGGAATGATGAATGTCATGGAATCATATTACCAAGCTGACCAAACCATGGTGATCACGACTATAGATAGAGAAATTGGTATGGTGGAACTAGAACCTATCGAGGTGGGATCCAACGATGGAGATCAACCACATGATGTGGAACCCAACTCATCTGATAGGACACCAGAGGAGGATCCTACTATCAAACTTTTGGAGGTGTTCACAGAATATGAACCTACTAACCTAGAGGAGCTAGACAATACCACTTTTGACGAGGAGGATAGCCAGTATATCCATCTTCGGTCATGGAAACTGATCAAGAACTACATTTATTCCACTCTGCAATCAGAGTGGATGAATTGGATGGGAAAACTTCACCCTTAGCTATGAGACCTATGCACCGGAGGGGTATATGCGCAAAATATACATATTCTCATCCATGATTATCTAGAAGAGAAGATACAGAAGTATGACCATGGCCTCAGTGTTGTCTAGTAGTGAAGGAAGTATTTAAACACTTTTAAGCTTCATGAGGCTAAAAAATAGATCAAATTATTGGAAATGCGGATGAATGTGCACTATTCTTTCATCACTACCCAATCAGAACTCATATCATGGTTACAGATTCAGTTGGAAGGAGATGAGGAGCAGCTGAGGAAAGCATCCCAAGAGGTGGTCGGCATCCTGGATGAACAAGAATGAGTATGTATCAGGGCTGATAAACTTTTCCCCGCATCCAATGAGTAAGGAAGGGAGATCAGAAGGTGACAATGAATCATAGATTCCACACACCAAAGGGCAGTGGATACGAGATGCTCCATCGAAGGGGCCAATCCATAGGGGCTATATTTTTCTGAAATCATAAAAATATTCTCATTCTTACTTTCTTATTCATATTGAATTCATGTAAATCTTGTCACTGTTTTAGATTATTGAACTCTGACCATAGAAAAACAACTAATAATCAATCCCTAAGCTCATGTGGGTCATGCCCGACATGAGAAACAAGGGACAACCATATGATTTCTTACTTTAGGTACAAGAGTTCCATCCAATCATCAAACACTCGGGGTCTGACTAACTGACCATAGTTTCAGGATGAGAGAGGGGGATATGACTAGAGAGTGGGGTTCTCAGACTAGCCAAACTACCATTCACAATGTGTTCTGGTGAAAGAACGAGATAATGCTAATGGCATTGGAACCAATCCGAACAAAGGGGAATGAGAAGTCTGAATCATGATACCCAAAATTTGGAATGTCGTGAGGGTGGAATAGAGATGGAGGATAACTATTGACCATGTTTGCAACACAGTACCCATATTGTGTTAGCCTGAAATGGGGACAAACAAACAAGTTCCAACCATTGACCATGTTCGAAACATGTGTCCAAATTCAAAGTGTCGTTTGATGTCTTCTGGAACATTGTCCCAGGATAGTAGGTGAGCCAAAATGGCATGGGGATAGGCCATTAGGGGGTTCCCTCAAACATGAATGAGAATGAGGATCCAAATAAAGGGCACATAAAGAATGGAGATTGAGTGATGGATTGTTTGAATGGAGTCCAACACTCATGAAATTACATCACCTTCATGAAACCACATTGGGTGAGTGCATCAGTATGAATCAAGATCAAACCTACTTCCAGAAAAAACCTCTCTAGTGAGGACCTAAGACAACTTTTATTTTTAAATCATGCAAATGAGGATGATAGGCACACATTTTAGCATCATACAGTGAGAACGATGCATGGAATAGTTTAACGTTATATGACTAGGATGTTGCACATAGTTTAAGGTCATATTGGCTGGACACTAGCCAATAGTTTAAAGGTGTGTTATATAGACTAGGGGCTCACAGTTTAAGGTCATAGAGTTTGAACCATATGGGAAAAGGTTCAGAAGGGTTAAAGAACCTAGAGTTGTGCCCATAGATAAAGTGTATGGGCATCGCTACGTATCCTGAGAGGGTAGGAATCAATCCATAAGTAGTTCTTCAATTCTGCACAGTTTAATTCCATGTGGGATGAAAGTCATGATGCATTTTATTATCATATAACTAGGACATGGGAACCCCAAAAGAGAAATGTGTGGTATGGTACATAACCCAACGTGAATGAGGATAGAGAATTCCACACCACACCACACATTTTCAAAAGGGGAGATAAGGCCAAAAAGGCTGGAATGAGAAGTATAAAATCCTACGGTTGGACCCTGGTATGAGATTTCCAGATGTCACTACATATCCTGCGTGACATGCATCAAGCCATATGTAGTTCCTCAATTCTGTACAATTTAACGTCATGTGGTTAGGACACAATAATTTAAATTTATGTCAAACATGGTATCATAGTTTAACATCATAGGTCCTGGACATTATATATCTTAGTTTAAAGGTCAAGAGCTTGGACCATGGGGTTGCGCAATCCTGTACGTGGGTATTAGCTCACCAAATCTCCTAAGCCCACATGAGTCATGCTCAATGTGGGAAAAAAGGGGTGGTATTAGTCTTTCCCTATCATATAAAAGTGTATAGTAATAAAGGATAAATGTCAAGTGGGAGAATCCCAACCAAACCAACATTCCTTCTCGATGTACGTGGATGAATAGAGAGATAAAAGGGAAGGAAAAATGTGAATCACTATACCTGATATTTGGGACATAATGAAAGTGGTGGTAATGATGGAGGATAACTGTTGACCATGTTCACAACACAAAATCCATATTGCATGACCTGGAATGGGAAAAAACAATTAAGGATTGACCGATGACCATATTCTCAACATGAGACTTATATCTAATTGTCATTCGAGATCCTCCGGGATGTTGGACCAAGATGGTAGGTAAGCCAAAGTTTCATAAGACCATGACATATGGGGGTCCCTTTGGATGTGAAAGATGATAGAGACCCAAATAAAGGGGACACAAAAGCGTGGATGAGCCCGTGAAGTTTAACGTCATACGGTAAGGATGAATTCAAGGAGGGGTACTCTCAAATGAAGCACATAGCATGACTATCATAACCCGATTTGAATGAGGACTGAAAAAGGTCTCAAACACACCATGTACTCCTGGGAGAACCCATGATGAAAGGGGATGCAAGGATGAAAGAGGCTATGTTTGGACCACAAACGGGAAGTCTAGGTGTCACTATGTATCCCATAAAAAAGGGGATCAAGACAAACATATTTCTAGAGATGGCATGGAAGCCAGCCAATATGAAAAAGGGGCGATATCCTATCAAGTGAGAAAAATCGAGGTTGTTTCATAGTTTAATGTCATGTGAACTCAAACACTAAAAATCTTAGTTTAAAGTCATAGAGTTCGGACAAGAATGTTCCTAGTTTAATGTTGCATGCATGGGAAATTCCCTTGTGGTTTAATTTCATGCAGTAAGGATGGAGGAGATCTTATTTTATGGTCATAGATCTCGTACTAGAAGAATGAGATATGCAACATGACGCTAAAAAGGAACCCAATGTGAATGAGGACCAAAGGGGTCCACATCGCATTACAAATTATCAAGAAAATGCACACACAGTTTAAAGTCATGATTCTAATAATTTGGGAGCTAAACTCTTAGTTTAAGGTCATAGAGTTTGGACCATGAGGTGTGAGGCTTTCCATGAAGGTATAAACCTTATAAAAATCTCTAATCCCACATGAGCCATGATCAGTGTGAGAAACAAGGGGAATAAAAAATCTGTACAATACATGTAAACGCATGATAAGGGAACATAGGTGTGGGGGCCAAGGATGACCCCATGACGCCAGTTTTCCTACTCAACATGAAAAAGAATAGGGAGGAATGACACTGAGGGTATTGAAATTCTATATGGACATAAGGATGTGAGAAGGAAAGTGAATCACAGACCAACATTTGGGGTGTGACTGAGTTGGAGATAACGATAGAGGATAACTATTGACCATTTTTGAAACACAGTATCCATATCATGTGACCTAGAATAGGAACAAACAACTGAGGATTGACTGCTGACCATACTCACAACATGGGACCAGTATCAAATTTTCATTCTAGATCCTCCAGGATGTTGGCCCAGGATAGTAAGTGAGCCAGAGTGGAATGGGACTAGGGTGTCTGGGGGTCCTTTTCGATGTTAAAGATTTTGGAGACCCAAATGAAGGGCATGAAAAGTGTGGTGGTGGGATGAGAAAATTTCCATGTAGAATCTAACACTAAGTCCCATACCACGGTGCATCTGAGCATGTTGGTGTAACAAGACAGAGGTCGAGGGATTTAATTGTAGGTAGATGAATCGAAAAGAAAAGTAAGGAAAAGGGAAAAAAGGTTGATCAACCAAGGGATGGACTTGAGGAAAAAATGTTCGGGAATTCCTACATATCCTATGAGGACAAAAATCAATCCATACATAGTTATTGATATGTCGTACAGTTTAGCGTCATGCAGTAATGATAGAGATGGGAGATTAAGTTCCCGAAGGGGATGTGCATGGCGTGATAAATCAAAACCAATGTGAATGAGGATGAAAGGGAAGTCCACACCACACCATGCATCCATAAAAAGAGGAACTTTGTCCAAGAGGATGGGAAAAGGAATGGAAGAACTTGGGGCTATACCTGGAGACAAAACGTTTAGGCGTTTTGACATATCATGGGAAGGTAGGAATCAATCCATACATATTTATGCAGATGATGTATAGTTTAACATCGTGTGGTAAGGATGGATGCGATGAGGAATTCTCTTGAGAAAGGGGTCACATGGAATGAACATTGTAAACCCAATGTAAATGAGGAACAAAGAGGTCCACACCAAACCATGTTCAATCCTCAAAGAGAGCTAAATCCAAAGGGGGAAAAAGGATAAAAATATTTGCTAGGATTGACCAGAAGACAAGGTGTATGGGCACTTCTATATATCCTTAAAGGGTAGGAATCAAGACGCACATAGTTTTTGAGATGTCGTGTGGTTTAATGTCATGTGGTAAGGATGAAGTGGGGGGATGTATATATTCCTAAGGGAGTCACATGGTGCTGCCATTGTAAAACCAACGTGAATAAAAACCAAAAGGAAGTCCACACCACACCACACACCCCCAGAAGGAACCTCATGTCATAATAATGGAAATGGGGGAGCTAGGGATGGACCCAAATACCAAATGTTTGGGCATTCCTACGTATAATTCAAGGACAGGAATCAAGTCATACATAGTTATGGAAATTAAATGTAGTTTAACGTCATGCGGTAAGGATGAATGGTTGCAACTCAGTTTATTGTCATGTGTCTAGGATCGGGGAGATCTTAGTTTATGGTCATAGAGATTAGACTGTGAGGCATATTAGTTGTTTGGAGTTTATCATCATGCAAGACGAAATATCACTTATGAAAAGTACTGCTTGAGGAATTTAGAATTGGTGGGAGGATTAATGCGCTCACCATCCATGGTGATCAGAGAGTATGCACCATTAGAGTAGACCATGTGGATGATATAAGGTCCTTTCCATTTGGGCTCCAATTTTGGTGACTTCCTGTCGAGTATCATCGACATCCTCAAGGATAATACCATGTCACCATAAAAGAAGGAGAAAAGATGAACTTTCTTATTGGATATCTTATTATGGTGCCTCTCCAAAATTTTCAGGGCCCAGAGCCTATTCTCATTGAAGAATTCTAGTTCATCAATACAAACTTTTTCCACTTTTTCTAGAATTTTCTGATCATAGATGGCTGTGCGGAGAGACAAAAACTAAATCTAGATGGGAAGAACTACCTATTTCCCATAAAACATGTAGTATGGGGTCATTTGGGTGGAATTACGAGTCATCATCCGGTAATCCCAAAGAGAACTGGGGAGCCTGTCTAGCCAACTCTTCTTATTCTGACCAACCATATTCTGTAGGATATTATAGAGGGTCTTATTTAATGCCTTGATCTATCCATTTTCTTATGTATGATAGTGAGAAGTGGGGTTAGAACAGATGCTTTACTTGGCAAACAGTTTCTTCAGCTCGATTGCTTGAAAGTTGGTGTCGTTATTGGTGAGAAAGACATGAGGGAATCTGAATTGATAAATGATATTGGAGCTCAACAAATCAATGATAGAATGGGCCTTGACTTCCTTGAGCGATGTCACCTCTACCCACTTGGAAAAGAAATCTGTGGCGGTCAAGATAAACCTACACTGGCGAGCTGTTTCTAGCGGGTATGGCCCCATGACGTCGAACCCCCAAACCGAAAAGGACCAAGAGTACTTGGTAGTATAGAGAGGCTCCGGCAGTCGATGCAAAAAGTTGGCATGGATCTAGCTTGTGTGACATCTTTTGTTGAACTTGATGCAGTCTTGGATCATAGTGGTCCATAAGTAGCCCTAACTTTGAATCTAATGGGAGAGATTTAACCCTACCTGATGAGCTCCTCAGGAACTGCCATGAAATTCCTACACAACCTAGTAAATCTCATCTCATTGAATGCAGCAGAGAATAAATCCATCGAACCCATTCCTATAGAGAATCTACTAAATTCTAGGACCAATCTGAAGGGTGAACTGCACTTCATGTTGATGGATTCACCCACATTCATCTCTTCATTCCAAGGGATAGCCATTTTGGAGGTACTCAACAAAAGGATTCATCCAATCAGGGTTCTATTTTGTTACAAAAGGGGGATCTGGATGTCACTATGTGGATTCACAAACGGTGAGATGGATTACCTAATCACTATCATCATCGAACAGAGTGAAGAGAGCGATGAACCTTTGAGGCGCCACATGGATGATCAAATATTCCTGGTCAGGCTCTGTAAGAGATGATTCAAGGATAGACAAAGCATCATCTTGACTGTTCTATGATCGAGGAACATGAATGACCTTAGTTCGGGAAGGTAATTGGGCCATTAGCTGGAGAGTGTGCTCTAATAGGGGTACATACTTCGGCTTCCTGACGACATAGTCACTGCTGACATGATTAATGACTAGTTCGGAGCCCCCCTTCACATGTAGGTGAGGAACATCAATCTTGAGGGCCAAATCAAGACTCTTGATGAGGTCCTGATACTCTGCCTCATTTTTGGTGCATCCTTATAACAACAAGAATGAATAGAGAATAACATAATGTGTAGGAATGATGAAGACAATACCCAGACCTACTCTATTGAGACTGGGGTCATTGATCCTTATACCAGTAGGGATCTGGGAGGTGCTATCAAAGTACATCTTCCATAATGGAATGACTTGATCTACTGAGAGGATGGCCTCATCTAGGAAGTAAAGATTTAGAAACTACTATTCGGGGGATGGATGGGTGACAAGTAAGTCTTTCGGTGCCTGACCCTTAATAGCTTTCTGTAGGATGAACCTAATGTAGAAATTCTGAAGGATCACTCCCCACTGAGGTAGAAAACCTGTCAACATAGGGTGATTCAGAATAAACTTTAGCAGGTCCACACAGGACACCATCTATATCTCATGGTGCTGCAGATAATGCCGCAACTTCTGCACTGCCAAAACCAGCACGAGGCAAATCTTCTCGATAGTGGAGTATTTTGTCTCTGTATCGAGGAGCATGCAACTGAGATATTATAAACTGTTTTTTATCCCTTCATTATTCTTCTAGGTGATAAGGGTTCCAAGAAATCATTCCATAGCAACCACATAAAGGAATAGTGGTTTTCCGGATATTGGTGGCATCAGGACCAGATGCTGTAGTGAATACTGTTTGATATCCTCAAAGGAGGTATGACACTCTTCATCCCACTGATATACAACACCTTTATTCATGAGCTAGGAAAATGGATTACACTTTCCAATCAAATTTGAAATGAATCAAAGTATATAGGCCAAGTGGACTTGAAAACCTCGGAGTTCCTGGAGATTAATCATAGGTGGCATCTGAATGATAGCCTTGATTTTCTATGGATCGATATTAATGCCTCTGTATCTGACAAAAAAGCTGAGGAACTTTCCTGTGGTGAGATCAAAGGCACACTTCAAGGGGTTCATCTTTATATGGATGAAGCGGAGGAAGACAAATATTTTATCAAGATCTTTGAGATGATCCTTTCACTAGTAGGATTTTCCCACTAGATCGTCCACATAGAATTCCACTAGTGTACCAAGTATCAGCTTGAATATGTGGTGCATAGAACATTGATAGGTGGAACCTGCATTATTCATACCGAAATGCATTACCTGGTAATATAAATTACCTTGTGGTGCTCTGAAGGTGGTCTAATATTCATCCTCAGGTTCCATTCAGATATGGTTGTATCCAGAATACCCATCATGAAGGAGAGGTCCTGTAATCCAGTAGTAGCGTCGATCAACAACTCTATCACAGGAAGGGGAAATTCGTCCTTTAGATAGTGAAAGTTAAGATCCCAAAAGTTGATGATGACTCTGATTTTTATGTTCTTATTTATGACGGGCACGATTTTAGCTAACCATATGAGGTACTAGAATTCCTTGATGAAGTTAGGTTTGGTAAGCTTATCAACTTCAGCCTCGACCATGGCACCATGAGAGGGGTGAATCTTTAGGGGAGGTTGTTTGAATCTGTAATGACCTACAGGGAGGACAAGACGGTGGATAGAAATATGAGGATCTAGTTCTGGCATCTCATTATAGCTCCAGGAAAATACATCCTGATGCTATTTCAAGAAATCCACATACTGATGTTGCTCTTTTGCAGACATGTCTTTGCTGATCAGTGTTGGTATCAGGTCTTCCTCAGTACTATGATTCACTTGTACCAACTTGTCGACTGTGGTGAAGAAACCTTCTTCAAACTCAGGAGGAGCATCCTCCAAATATTCTTAACCATATTTAGTGAGAGGATCATCGGTAGGGGGAAATTCTTCTGAGTTAGTTGACCCTGATGGAATGTCGGTGCTAGCCTAAGCGGTGGTGGAATCTTTATTGGGAGACTCCCACACTGTCGAAACCATGGTGATGAAATTTTTCGACCCGATCCCTTTAGGACTTCGACCCAAGGGGCCATTCTTGATATTATCAAAGAAGTAGTGGCACTTCGGCTTGAGTCAGTTCAACCTAGCCCAATAGAATAGACATGTGTGGCGTACTACAGTTGTCATGGGGTGAACATCCCGATACCTTACAAGGGTAAGGGGCTCTAGAATCACTTGATCCTAGTTCATGTAAGAGTATGAAGTGATCTTATAGTGTTCCTTGTACCTGAGAGTGCATTTTACAATCCTTCTAGAGATGATGAAGTAATGTCCCATGTTTGGGGTAGTGGCCTCCAGCTGATGAATTAGTAGGATGAAAGCATCGTCCAAGTCTGTCCATGGGTCGACCACAACAGTAGTGTCCTCCACCTCATTAGCCTGAATCGGATTATCTTTTCTCTTATAATAGTTGACATATAGGTAGTGGTATTCACAAGAGTCAAAGGGAGACGCATCACCTTGGAGCATGCCCACTTGACCATTATGTAATTACTTGAGGAATTGGTGAGAGGAGAAAGTAACTGATGCATGTAGGTGGATCCAGGGTCTACTCATCAATGCGTTATAGGTGGCGTCCTGTGAGATGAACATAACTCAGTGTTGGAAATAAGACCACCAAATTGGATCTTCAGGAAGATCTTTCCAACCGGCATATTCTCTATCCTATCATAACCATGAATCTTAAAATTAGAGGGATTTAAATCTACCTCGATCAGTCCTATATTGTGGAGTGCTCGAGTTGGGATGAGATTGATCCCAGAACCTGTGTCGATAAGACAATGATGGAACTCGACACCATTGAACTGGCTAGTGATATGCAACGGGTGGATGTGCCCTTGCATAAGAGAACCTTCATCTTCTCTAGAGAATGAGATGTTATCCTGACATTATGCTTGCTTGACTTCCTCAACATAGAAGGCATCTGTAGTTGCTACCTCCATTTTGATTTGGAAGGGCCTTATCAAAGCCTATATGAGGTATTCACACATATCTGAAGATAGAAGGAGAGCTAAAGGATTGAGATATTTTCAGGAATTCTAGAAAGGTGCTTAATCACATCATACTTCCTTTTAAGGCACATGTATTTTCCGTAGGAGGTTTATCTATGGAAGGGGGTGTGACGAGCACTACTGGTCAGACTGATAGCTTCTAACTAGTTCTTGGTATATCCTATTGATTTCTAGTTGAAACATGAAAAATGATGGCTAGATAATTTTCAGATGGATGAGGTCTTTCCACAACTAAATGTCTTTGATCATAATGCGGTCATAGTGGCTTAGCCTGATCAAACAACACAATCAGTGGGGGGAACGAATATGATGAGATAGGACAAGAAGACTATGCCTGCTGAGATCTATGCTGAGCCTGCTGTCTGGTCTCGGTGGAATATACAGATTGGTTGGAAGCACTGGATGATGCATTCTGGAGATTCACATATCCATGACTTCATTGACACTGACACCGATTGGGGATATTAGGAAGGTTTACATGGAATTCCTCATTGTCAGGAACCATTTAAGGATCAACCAGCTTGATGGTGTTTACCAAGGAATAATCCTAACTATCACTTGAAAAATCCTCCATTAGTAAGAGGATGCTGGGGGAAATCCCCATATCTAGGGTCATGAAGTTTCTGAGAGTACGGGATGACTTTGGCACCGACGGGGGACTTTTCCTTCCCTTACACTAGCGACACCGACTCTTTTGGGAATTGTAAGGCTAAGATGTAGATGCAGCAATGATGGGTGGGGGAGGTTTGGTGACCTCAAAAGTCTTGTCCTGGTTCAAATGATCATATATGATACCATGAGAATGAGATAATTCCTTTCAATCCATCCATTCATCATAATTTTGAGACCTGCAGCTGGAGACCTACTTCCATTCACCCTCACTATCACTATCAGGATTTGTAGAAACACATGACACCTATTCTAGGGCTAAAACCAATCTAACTACATTTTTTTGACCTGGTACTGGATCCAATCCTTGAGCCTCTTCAAAAGAGTATGTCGGGTTTCTCCTATTCGGGAAAGGGACTCTGGGAGCATAGCCCTGATGAGGGGTTAGATTCTAGTGAGGAGACGGAACCTGATTATATTTCCTTGGTGGTAGTGATTGATGGGGTGGCGCCTGCTGATTCTAAGGTGGGCTCTAATGACCCTAAGGATGAGGCTGAGGCAGTGGCCCTCAATGAGGTTGTGGAGGCGGCTCTATCAGCAATAATTCCAATGGTATGGGGGCCTCTACATGCACAATGATAGTTGTCTTAGCCTTATCTCCCCTTCTTGCAGGAGATGCAAGAGGCAGTGGATGTGCCTATTTGGATTACAACAAGGCTTCCTCTAGGTGCTGAGCCTTGTCAGAGAAATCCCAAAACCCACCTGGGAAACTCTAAGTGATGAGGGAAGGAACCAATTCAGTCTTCAAATTTATCACTTACATCATTAGGAACTGCTCCTAAGTTAGAGTCATGTTGATTTAATACGTGAGGAACTTCCACCTAGCGAAAAAATCTGCGATATTATCATCTAGCCTTTGTTTTCACTTGAAGAGGTCAAAAATACTTGTCTTGCAAGTAGTGGGGATGAACTGATACAAAAACTGCCTATGAAGATCCTACTAACCAGCTATAGACCCAATGGGTAACTAGCTATACCAGAAGAACATAGGCAGTTATAGTGTCTGTACAAAGCACCAAATTTTGTGGCCTCTTGCTGTGTTGGAGTCCCTAGCATAGGTCCACATCTTGAGATGAAGTGGGTTAGGTGCTGTAGTGGATCGCCCATCCTGTTGAAGGGGTAGAAAGTGGGGTTCCTAAAATCCAAGGGTGCTGGTATATCATCAACCCATTCTAGATACAACTTTCCATTAAGTGGGATTTCCACCTTCTAGGTCTCAAAAGCATCAATATGGGAAACAAGATCAACTATAGGATCACCCTGGTGGGGATTCCAATACTGATGAGGATTCTTGATCACCAGTGTGTTGGTAGGAACTTCAACATGATAGGCTAGACTAATGGATCATGGAGTGACTTCAAGAACAACTCAGGGGGATGATGGAGGGTTTACCTATAGAGAATTTAGAGGAAGAACCTATAGAGACACCTAAGGGGATTCTAGGGTAATGGCCTATGGGGCCAGATCTCGAAAAATATTCTCGTGCATATCAGGTGGATTTAGTGATGTGTACTACACTCTCTTTCCATACACCCCAACATCTACCCTATCTAGATAGATGAGTTTGTCGAGATCACTAGAAGGAACCTTGACGAGAAGGAATTGTACCTGCCCTTTCTGCCTCGGTAGAGAATTGTTAGGATCATACTAGGGATCACCATAATTGGGATGTCATTCCACAGTGTGCTCGGCAAGGAGCTCATCGAAAATAATTTTATGCTCCATGAGATTTTTATGTAATGTGGCCTTTTCAGGATCGTCCTCTATATTTAGTACTGAATCAGATGGGTCATAGGGTTAAACACCTATGGAGGCAGACTTTTCCCTTGTTAGGGTCCTGACTGAGAGGCAGTGAGTCGAACAGCTCTGCAAGACAAAAAAAAAGTGTCTCTACTAGTGAGTTACCATACCCGGGGGTTCTAACATGTTCGACACTACCCTAGGGGGTAGGTTCTATTCAAGGAGTCCCATATTAGCTTCCTTTTCCGGGAGCTCAGCCATGTTGACCATGACTATTCCTGGCGGCATATCCTCAATATCACCAGGTGAGTCGAGCTGTCGCATAATCGGGTTAAAGTGAAGGATGACATACTACCCCCAACTGGGGATCTTCACATGTAGATATGCCTCAAAAATAACTTTTCGAAGCATAGTGAATTTCTTGATACATCGTTGTTGAATAATCTGATGATAACTGGATGATGTAGGGTGTTGGGCCATGGGAAGTGCGACCAACTCGACCCGACAACATTGATGTCCAATATCATCGTAGTGATCCTAACTCCTTGGATAAGACATCCGATGATGGAAGAGACAGAAATGCATCGCCCCTAGGGTCCGACGGAGACACATGACCTCGTCCTATTCAAGGGACTCTGGGATTATGAATTTTAGAGTTTCAATCATCTAGAACATCTCAGGGAAGTGATATGTGATGAGAATTCACCATAGGATCCTTCACTCATAAGAGGGATTCTACATTTGATTTCCCTATTCATCAACTGGGGGAAGCTGGGGAACCGACAACGACACTGATATAAACCACTATGGTGGTGGTCTGGTTGGTGGGGAGTACAACACAGGAGTTGACAAACCACTGCATACTGGGCTATCTCTCAGGGACTATACTGATTGAATCACCACATCCCTGTAGTATGGGGTTCTAGCCACTGCTTCCTGCACAAGGGTGGCGGTCATTGGTGGTGGATCAGGCTAGTGCTCATCATCTACCAATCCCCCAAAAAATTCTATGTGATCTCATGTCGAGGTAGAGAGTGAATTAGGTGATAGTAGAGAACACTGCACAATGAGACCCTAGAAAGGATCCAAATCCTCCTTCTTTATGTATTTTCTAAGGGACTCAGGAATCTAGTGTATCTCACTTTTTGGGTGAATAAAGCTGACGTTATGGGTTCCTTCCCTAGACCCTAATATAGGGGATCAGGGTGAAGGCTCCATCATCGAGTTGAATTCCGTTTTAGAATCTAAAAAGCGGACCGAGTTGACCATGATCTAGCACCTCTCAGGATTCTTCCTACGATAGTGGCGGTTCACCCTCCTACCCCGAGATGGTTCTTTAGGGAAAGGTGAATCTACAGAATGGGTAGGACCTATGCACATGTTGGAACTAGAGTGAGGGGGACCTCTACCTAAGTTTGATAAGAAATAAGGAGGGACTTCATATCGGTTATCATTGAAGTAGGGAGGACCTCTTCCTTGATGAGCTGGGGTGTGAGGGTCACCTGAGCCTATGTCAAGTGGAACATGGGGAGGACCTTCATGTCTACTACCTAGTGCATAGGGAGGGCATCTGTGGTAAGGAGCACTGGACTGGGGAGGACCTCCTCTAGAGCTAGTGATAACATGGGTATGACCTCCATGATGATAGATAGCGGAGCGAGTATGACCTTATCTCTAGTTCATGCTGTCGTGGGGAGGGCCTCCGCTTGAGCTGGTAATGATTCAAAGAGGACCTTCGCATTGATGACTTGAAATATGGGTAAAAATTCTATACTTGAGATCGTGGGAATGGGGAGGATCTCTGTGATGTATGTCGACAAGGAGGGGAGGACCTCCACTTGGGCCGACGAAGATAACATGGGAGGACCTACATACTGAGTGTAAGAGCGGGGATAACCTCCACTTTGGATAGATACGGTATAGGGAGGACCTCCATATTGAATGATGTCATCATGGGTCATCCCACA